>OY856415.1:251922503-253271253 GCA_963693085.1 Alisma plantago-aquatica
AAATCTCCTTAAAGTTGATGCAGAAACTCTGAACAACAAGGTAGCTTGAAAAGCAAAGGTTGGAACCCCATCTTGAACACTCCTCTTTGCCAAGCTAGCTCCTCCTCCAAGAAGGAAGAAAACCCTAGGTCAAGGAAGCGAGAAAGAGAAGTTCTTCAAGATCTAACTCAAGCACACCATGGAACATCATGGGTTCAATTAAAAAGAGAATGAAGAAGGGTAGGGAAGCAAGGAAAACAAAGGTGTAGATATATATCAATTTCCAAGACCTAGAAGATGATCAAGGTAGCACCAAATGATCACAAGAAGGGTAGATTTGAACCCTAGATCAACATGCAAGGAAGATCGGCCCACCTTCTTCAACCTTGAGCTCCTCCTACACCACCAAGCAAGAGGGGACGAGCTCCAAAAGCAAAAAGGGAGAATAGAGAGGAATCTAGGTGTGTAAATAGGATATTTTCATGCAAAGAGAGGGGTTTACATAACATAGGGTTGGAGAGAGAGAAAAGGGTTATGTGTCAAGTTAAACATGACATGTGTCCTAGAGATGTCACCCATGCAAGTACCACACTCATCCATGAAACTAGGGTGACCCCACCAAGAAAAACAATTGAATAACTTGGTTCAAAAAAAGAAACGACCACTAAGGCAAGATGTTGGCGACCAAAGAGATCATAAAAACAAATAGTGGCTAACCCTAGGTGATGTTGGCAACCAAGATGAATGGGGAACCTCATTGACCAATAACCCTAGGTATCACAAGGGTGAATCATCGGCTGCCAAAAATGAAGGCCAAAAGAAAACTCAGTGATCGACAAAACTAGGGCTCATCGGTCAACACACTTCAAGGTCAACCATCAACTTAGGGCATCCATGCAAACCCTAATCTCATCATGAGATGTCACCACTCAAAATAAGGTGTGACAAGGAAACCCAAAGCTCAACCATATCAAACATGATGTGAAAACATGTGAGGCACAACAAGCATGTGACAAATTGCTAGAAAAACCATATACATGGGTAAATTGTAATTAGGTCTAAAAGAAGCACTTACATGCATTACTAGCCCAAACAGTCCAAACTGGATCAAACTTGAAACATCAAGTTGTCACATGATGTCAAATCACATCACAAGATTTGATTAAGGTTTTAAGCATATAATTATGATAAGAGAGCATGTTCAACCAAAAAATCAAGGTCAGGGGTCTTACATAAATATTATCAATTGTTATATTATGTCACTGGGATGTGAGTCTCAATTCATGGTTATCCAAATCTTTTAGGTAAGTAGTAGTGTGATCATGTTTTGAGTTGAGAGGAGCCTTTTTTACTAGATAGTAATAACATAGTTGCTGGTGAATCTCTTATGGTGTTGTATCTTAGATTCATTGTTGTACGCTCAGGTCTAGGCGAGGTGATTTGAATCGATAGTATTTATGCCCAGAGTTTTTGGTTTGGATGCTATATGTAGATATGTCCATGTTGTATTAAGATGGATGGTGTGTCTCTTATGATCAGGGTGTGAGTGAGGTCAATAAACTATCTTGTAAGATTACTTATGTATAATGAATTGAAAGTTATGGGCCTTTGTGTAGATTTTGTATATATGATCAAATTTTGTGTTCTGTGTGTTTCAATTATTCATATAATATTGTCACTCAATGATTGATCGGTATTGTTTTGAATAATGTGCACTTTTGTGTTGTGGTTTCTTTCATGGGGAACTTGAATGAAATATATACATGCAAGAATAAAATTCAATATCATTACTATATTCATGGAGGAGCCTACCTTTGATCAAAGAGTAAACTAGAGCATATTATGGTTTTGGAGTCAATGAATAGAGTCAGATCCAAGTAAAACAAGATATATATCCAAGGGTCAATCATCGGATTTCAGCATCATGGGTCACAAAGATCATGAATTAGGAATCGATCCTAAGTGGGGTATCAACATCAATATTTCAAGTATTTTGAGACTAATATGAAGTTCAACATCACTTTCATAGAGGATAACACCTCAATTAGGCCACAAAGTCATGTCCGAAGTCATAAGACCATTTACATTGTTTTATGAAAGAGAGTCATTACCTTTACATGCCTCATCAAGTAACTTCATCACATCATCATACATGTGATACATAAGCTTATACAACATTATTTAAGAGCTATGATGTTCTTATGATAGTAGAATTAGGGTTACAACAACATAGACAGAGAAAGTACTACATTATAAGACTATTTACACAAGAGGATATGTATCATCATCACTTACTTGTATTAGGGTTAGGTTCTTTGAGAATAGTTGAATTAACATTGATAAAAAACACTTTACTTAAAACCTTAGATTTGTATTCATTCGAGGGAAAAGGTAAGACTATAAGGTCATGTGTAATGAAACACCAACGAATTAGGGTTACTAAATCAAAACACCATCAAGCATTAAAGAATTTGTGTCAAACATTAACATCATAGGGTCAATAAGACATAATGACCATATAGATCAGAATTCATCATCGACCGCTTAGGTCAGAAATGTCATCAACCACTGAAGATCAGAGAAAGTCATCAAGCGTTTAAGCTTAGATAAACTCATCAATCCCTGAAGATTAAAGAAATTCATCAACCGTTTAAGAATTCAAAACTTGGAAACCACTTAGGGTTTCACCAACCTCATCTACCACTAAGGGTCCAAGACTTCAACAATCACTAAGGGTCCAAACCTTGCCTACCATCAAACATGTATGAACTTCACTGACTGCTAAGACACAAAAAGTATTTGTGACAAAGTGGATTTTAGCCTAATTTCAAGGACGAAATTTCTTTTAAGGTGTGTAGGATGTGATGAAGTGGACTTTTGGAATCCTAAAATGTCCAATGACACAAGTGAAGTCATACATGTTCAGTTGTTTTGAGAACCCCAAATGTTTTGGTAAAGTTGCAGTGTTGATTGAAGGTTATATAATTATTAAGATCCATAAGTTTATGCATATTTGAGGAATTGATCAATTACAATCGAGGTATAACTAGGGCCATATATTAAAGAAGTAACGCAGCCTTGACAATGTGTAACGAGTAGGGTCTGTTTTAGATGAAACGGATCCCTGAATAATATTGATCTTGGCCTTTGATGTGATCTGACGGCGCACATTCAACTGATCATCATGTACTGTGGAACCGTTCGGATGTCTTTGAGCAAAGAGGTCAGAACTTGCCCACACAACCACGATCATCGATCGTGGGGAAGGATGTGGGAGTCTATGCAGTGATCTTCAGCATAAGGAGAGGAGTCGAACTACCTCTCGTAGAAGCCAGTAGCCAGCAGACTAACGAGACCAGACGACGCTGCTTAGAGAGAAAAACGTAGATGAAGAAGGCACTGACGTCGAGCATCTAGAGCAGATCACGACAGAGGTAGACGGGGGAGAGACCAGATATCGTCAGGGGAGAGTCTCATGGTAGTGAGGAGCTTCACCTCCAGGGTTGGGGGTTGTGAGAAGATGCGCCCTTCCTGACGAGAAGATAGGTCGGCGGCACGCAGCAGGAGGAACGGTCAATGGCTGAGTGCATGATCTGGAGGCGGTGTTCTTGTGGGCAGCAGGGCTTGTAGCTGAGATGTCCATGGACAGTGAGCTGCATCAGGCTGGAGGCGGAGCTAACGCATGCAGCTTTAGGCAGCAACCATGCTCGGTCTTTTCACCGGAGATCGTTGCCCTGGTGGCGTTAAGCACTCGCGGGCGTAGCGCATAGGAGATCGGAAGCCAGCAGTGTGACGAAGAATAGAGGGTTGGCCGCATATGATGCTGGAGAAGGGAAGGAGGACATGGTTGACATCTCACCCATGACCCTACCCAGCAGTGACGATCGCACAAGTGGCTGGAGGAAAGATCTCGTGCCAACAACGGTGGCTAGGAGTGCGGCTCACACTAGGGCGGCGATCTGGAGCAGGCCGAAGACTTGATCACAACAAAGATGACGGCGGTTGGTGGTGGCGCTCTCAGCAGGTGGCGACGCTTGAGGGCTGGCAGACCGGAGGCGCCCTACAGAATGGCCTTGCCGCAACCTGAGGAGGTCTGTAAGACCGTGAAAGAGAACTTGGTAGCCCTAGCAGAGGTCGACTGGAGAGGAGCGCAACATGTTCATCGCCGGAGCAGAGCCCGATGGCGACGCAACCGTCTTCAGAAGGTTGAGGCTTCGGGCAGAGGGACGCCCACGAGATAGAGGAGCAGAGAGAGACCTGAGATGTTGTGAAGGTCCATCTGAGGTCGCTGGAGCCGAGAATTTCCTTAGGAGAGGATGCTTTTCACCTTGGCTCAGTCGGCTGGTCATCCGATTGGTCACCATGGTCCAATCTCATGGTGGCGCCCAACACGCAGGTATTAGAGTCCCGCAGCGGCTGCGTGACCGCTGGGAGAAGCGAGAAGAAGAAGGAGAGCTAAACCAGGAATTGGCTGCTCCAAAGCAGCAGACTGGGTTCAGCAGACCAAGAACCAGCCGCAGCAAGCAGAGGAGCTGCACCAACCTTAATGGCCACATGGCGCGATCCGATTGGCCGGATGAGGTAAATAATCAGAAAATGCTCAGTTTTTCAATAAATCGTAGTAATTAGTACGAATGTCATAAAAATACAAATAAGGTATCAAACTTCTCAGAAAAATTAGTAGAACACAATTAAAGCAAAATATCATGCTTTTGATGCACGAATATAAGTGATATCTTATTAGTTGTGAAATGCTTAATTGATGGGTAATCAATATCAAACGTTGTTATAAAATTATGATAACATGTCAATAAGTCTATAATAATGCTTACAGTGCACCTGATGTCAATGATGATCATGTTGATGCACAAAATTATATAATATGCTTAATATGTCTAATTAGGGTTAATAAACCTAATAAAATGCAATAAATACATACGTGCTCTATAAATGATGAAACTTACAGAGAAAGCTCATATAAGTATAGTGAACCTCATATTTAATTATGAGATCATAATGATGAACATAATCCATGTTATATGAAGTTGAGCTTTAATACATGGTTTAAAACCCTAATATGAATAATGCATGCAACCTAGGGTTAATATGTGCACAAAAAGGATATGGAACCTAATGTTTAGATAATGAACCATAATATAGAATATGACATTGGTAAGATAATCCCAAGAAGAGAATACCAGTAACAATGAGAATATCCTAATGAACTAAGAGAAACCCTAATGAACACAATTAGGGTTAAGATGAGATGTAAGATGATGAGAACATGATGATAGTATATGGTCTTGTTTTGATCAGGTTTGACCAAGCTTATAGTTGACATCAGTGATATGTGTTAGTATGATCTATCTCTTTGGAAGGTACGCCATTACCTCTTACTTGGCTTATTATACAATATGCTTGTGTTATATGTGTAGTAGAATACTTGGCATATGGTATTGGATGAAGTGATTGTTCTTGTATGATATCCTGCTTGATTTTCCATACTTATGGTTATGAACACATGAATATAAGATATCAGATCCATCATATGATAGCACTAAACTCTTTGGTAGTACAGTGCATTGGAGTGATCTCAAACTCTTTGGTAGTAGATCACATGTGTTAGATCTCAAACTCTTTGGTAGTAGATTACACGTAATATGATCTCAAACTCTTTGGTAGTAGATCATAAGGACTAAAAACATCAAAGCCCTTGGGGGCAGATGTACGAGATATATGATGGAAATGTGCTTAAAATATGTTCTCTAATTTGTTAATGAACATCTTTGTGCAAGTATATGCTTTTCTTATATTTTGTTTATAACTGCCAAGTATATTAGTTTTATCTTATTGCCAAGATATGATGAGAGGTATATAAAAGACACGTAGGCGTACTCAGTACAATATTCTTGAATATTGTACTGACGTGTACCGCATGTAATCTTTTGTTTAGGTTGTGGTTATGCTCTTGAAGATCCAGGATAGTTGAAAGTTGTGTAGCGAGCTGATGTACAGGTGGACCTGTTGTCTTAAGATCCTGTTGTAGGTGGACATGTTGTCTTACAGGGTGAAATCTTGTCAACTACTTAGAAATATCAACAAGAATCCAAAAGTCATCAAGTTGCATCTCAAGAAAGAAGATCAACTCCAAAACCCTAATTTAGCAGCCATCATATGAGAAATTAAAACCATCATTTTGAGAGAACAAAACCAACATTTCCACAAGCATGCATGGACCAAAACTTCCATCATCAAAGAAGGTTCGTGCACTAGGATTTAGGGTTCATCCCAAAAGAGTTATCTACTTAAGATCACCATGTAAATACAAAACCTAGGTAAATGATATTATCTTCCTACTCAGAATAACATTATGAGGCAAGATCATATGCGTGCAAGATGAAAGTAAGCAATACATGAGGAGAAATTTATATAAATCTCCTTAAATTTGATGTAGAAACTCTGAACAACAAGGTAGCTTGAAAAGCAAAGGTTGGAACCCCATCTTGAACACTCCTCTCTGCCAAGCTAGCTCCTCCTCCAAGAAGGAAGAAAACCCTAGGTCAAGGAAGCGAGAAAGAGAAATTCTTCAAGATCTAACTCAAGCACACCATGGAACATCATGGGTTCAATCAAGAAGGGAACGAAGAAGTGTAGGGAAGCAAGGAAAACAAAGGTGTAGAGATATATCAATTTCCAAGACCTAGAAGATGATCAAGGTAGCACCAAATGATCACAAGAAGGGTAGATTTGAACCCTAGATCAACATGCAAGGAAGATCGACCCACCTTCTTCAACCTTGAGCTCCTCCTACACCACCAAGCAAGAGGGGACGAGCTCCAAAAGCAAAAAGGGAGAATAGAGAGGAATCTAGGTGTGTAAATAGGATATTTTCATGCAAAGAGAGGGGTTTACATAACATAGGGTTGGAGAGAGAGAAAGGGGTTATGTGTCAAGTTAAACATGACATGTGTCCTAGAGATGTCGCCCATGCAAGTACCACACTCATCCATGGAACTAGGGTGACCCCACCAAGAAAAACAATTGAATAACTTGGTTCAAAAAAAGAAACGACCACTAAGGCAAGATGTTGGCGACCAAAGAGATCATAAAAACAAATAGTGGCTAACCCTAGGTGATGTTGGCAACCAAGATGAATGGGGAACCTCATTGACCACTAACCCTAGGTAGCACAAGGGTGAATCATCGGCTGCCAATAACTAAGGCCAAAAGAAAACTCAGCGATCGACAAAACTAGGGCTCATCGGTCAACACACTTCAAGGTCAACCATCAACTTAGGGCATCCATGCAAACCCTAATCTCATCATGAGATGTCACCACTCAATATAAGGTGTGACAAGGAAACCCAAAGCTCAACCATATCAAACATGATGTGAAAACATGTGAGGCACAACAAGCATGTGACAAATTGCTAGAAAAACCATATACATGGGTAAATTGTAATTAGGTCTAAAAGAAGCACTTACATGCATTACTAGCCCAAACAGTCCAAACTGGATCAAACTTGAAACATCAAGTTATCACATGATGTCAAATCACATCACAAGATTTGATTAAGGTTTTAAGCATATAATTATGATAAGAGAGCATGTTCAACCAAAAATCAAGGTCAGGGGTCTTACATAAATATTATCAATTGTTATATTATGTCACTGGGATGTGAGTCTCAATTCATGGTTATCCAAATCTTTTAGGTAAGTAGTAGTGTGATCATGTTTTGAGTTGAGAGGAGCCTTTTTTACTAGATAGTAATAACATAGTTGCTGGTGAATCTCTTATGGTGTTGTATCTTAGATTCATTGTTGTACGCTCAGGTCTAGGCGAGGTGATTTGAATCGATAGTATTTATGCCCAAAGTTTTTGGTTTGGATGCTATATGTAGATATGTGCATGTTGTATTAAGATGGATGGTGTGTCTCGTATGATCAGGGTGTGAGTGAGGTCAATAAACTATCTTGTAAGATTACTTATGTATAATGAATTGAAAGTTATGGGCCTTTGTGTAGATTTTGTATATATGATCAAATTTTTGTGTTCTGTGTGTTTCAATTATTCATATAATATTGTCAATCGATGATTGATTGATATTGTTTTGAATAATGTGCACTTTTGTGTTGTGGTTTCTTTCATGGGGAACTTGAATGAAATATATACATGCAAGAATAAAATTCAATATCATTACTATATTCATGGAGGAGCCTACCTTTGATCAAAGAGTAAACTAGAGCATATTATGGTTTTGGAGTCAATGAATAGAGTCAGATCCAAGTAAAACAAGATATATATCCAAGGGTCAATTATCGGATTTCAGCATCATGGGTCACAAAGATCATGAATTAGGAATCGATCCTAAGTGGGGTATCAACATCAATATTTCAAGTATTTTGAGACTAATATGAAGTTCAACATCACTTTCATTGAATGATCTGACACCTACTTCATATAGGACAATCCTAATTATATTATAAAAGGCTCTTGTATATCAACATCAAGGGCTTTCAAGGTCATGATTTAATTTGATGTCAACAAGTCTATTTAAAAGGGTTCTCACATTTACATAGGGAAATTATAAGATTTGATTATTTTTTAGATGAGTAATGATAATATTAGGTATAAATAATCAGCTATGAGTTACATGTCATCTTTATGTATAGACATTATCATCATTAACAATAATTCAATAACGTACTTAACTTGTTATACCATTATTTAAATAGTATAATTAGTGGTCTGCCTTAAAAAGTGCAAACCAATTTTTTTATAAATAGTAGTGATAATATACAAAAGGCAGAGTAATATATTAGGTACCATCCTTCCCTCCTACTCTTCCAAAGTACCATTGTTTATTTGGAGGTCAATGTTTTCATGTAATAGTCATGTCTTTTTATCATTATGTTATTGAATATGATTCATAGTTAATAAAAGTTGACCATGGTTTGCTTTTGCTCCTTGCATAAATCAATTTGTCCTATCTTTCTGTCTTTCAATGTATTTGACATGGTAAAGTTGTATTATAGGTAGTGCATTGGTACCATCATATGACATGTATTTTGAATGAGAGCACATCCACACATATAAGTTTGGTCATTGTGGTTTTTTATATTTCAACCAACCACAACTGTAATTAATATCATTCATGTACACTCAAACTATTCAGGAAGGACCAGATTGGCATACATACTACCCATTATCTATTTCCTGAAAGGTATACCTTCTAAATGGAATAATACATATTTGAGCACTAATGAGAGTAAAAATTATCCATACAACTGATTTTAAGGTCAAAATTGCACATCTCCTATATGTCTTCATTTTTTGTTGTTAGATTTCTATTTTTATAAATAAGGATTTAGAGGAAAATGGAACATGGAAAGGTCTACATCATGACACATAATATCATTTAAAAAAAGTATGTATATGGGAATGTGGGGTTATCGACTTTACTTTGACAATGCAATAAAGAACTAGAATACCAAGACATTTGTTTTCATTCAAAATACAATCACCTATCCCACTCTCTCACCCTAGCGCCGCTAGGGTTCTTCCTCCATAGGCGGCTGGTTGGGGGGAGGGGGTTTGGCCGTCACAAAGCGGTGCCCCACTCCCCCTCAGCCTCTTCTCACCCGTCATCATCAGGATCTCTTCTTCGGGAAGTGTGTGGGCGTGGTGTCTTTGGAGGCAGCAATTTTCTTCCTCCCTATCGTTGAGCCTAGTTGTGATGAGTTTCATATCCCCTTTCTCTTTTACTGGCTTTGTGTTTAGTTTGTTCTCTTATTTTGTCTATCTCGTTGTTAATCAGCACTGCTTTCTCTTCTCATGGTAGATTTTTCTTTCTCGGTCAATTTTATTGTGGAGTTTGTATGGCAACAAGTGCGGAAAAAATATCCTTTTGGAACATTGATTTGGTGCAGGTACTCTACCACATATACATACTCAGGTTGAAGGTATTCTTCATAGAAAGCTGCCTTAGCCAGCGAAGGATAAGAGGGATCTATACATCATTGTCCTTATCAGATTCCGATATGAGTTTTTGTGGTGGTTTGTATCTGTTCTTGATCTTTGTGTGGTCTTTTAGTTTGTTTTTCTCCTCATGTAGATGTCGTATGGCTCCTCCATAATGAAATTTTTCTGTTTAACTTCAAAAAAAAATACATTCACCTATTTTGCAACAATTCCCTTACCATTTTTTTAGTAAAGATAGAATGAAGCCATTTTGATCAACATTTGTGTTGAACATGGAACAACATAATAGAAAAACATCAAGGGAAACATAAAATTGTAGGAACAAATTTTAAAGTTAAGTCAAAGCAGGGGCATTTATGAAGTTCAATAAGGAATATCTTCAATATTTAATGATGATAAGAAATGGTAGAAGACAATTGTGATTAACTTGATAAGAGAGGAAAAAAACCTATAAATTGGGATTTAGGTTTCACATCCTACTTCCCATTCTTTTCTCTAAATATTACTATTAAAAAGATATGGTAAAATTATTGAAACTTCATTTAAATGAGCGTGTAAATTTTTATTACTTATAAATGTTCAAATATCCAAATTTTTATTATGGAATGCTACCCATTTTTTTCCACACATGTTTTGTTAGAATCAAAATTCTCATAAATTCATATATTTATGAAAAAATTAATTATACTTTTAATGTTAAACATATATTTACCTCAAACTTAAATACAGTATACAAAGTAAGTTTTCCATTCATGGTATTAGAAGCTAAATTCTCATAAATCATGTAATGACCAAAAAGGTAATATACATTCTCTTAATATGATGTAAAACCATATGGTTACCATGAAATCATATATACTATCTAGAAATTTCAACTTAAAACATAAATAATTTTTATTTACACGATGGCAGATCTAACTTCACTAGCATACCCAATCTGAGAAAAATCTTAAATGTTTCTTTGAATAAAAAGTTATGACAAATCGGGTTATGTAATTGTAAAGATAAATTAATTTAACAAAAAAGACGCAAAATAGACCTTACTTCAACCCACTTAGTTCGGTTTATGCCAAATGTGTTGTAATATGGTAATGTCATCATCAATATGACCAAACCATATAAAAGTAAACATAAATAGAAACAATTTTACCAAACAAGAATAAACAATAGACATTACCTCGTCAAACATACCCCAATGCAGCCAAATTCTAGCATTATATTTCTATTGTGTAAAAAATATGGAAAGAACACATATTTCATACTAAAGAGTAACTAATACCACCTAACTTTACCCAAAAATAAACTAATATTCAATAATATACCCGTAGAGACATATAGTATGGAAGAGTAACAAATTCTAGCTTGAATGTGGGGAACACGTAGATTAAAGAGGAGGACGAGCATAATTTTCAATTTTCCTTTTTAGACACTCAAAAACCTTCCAATGACAAGGTATGACTAACTATAGGACATGATTTATGAGGTGAAATCAAAGTAAGATAGAAACCATGATTTGAGGGAGAACTAGTGTGTGCAGTATAAATAGTAGGGCCTCTCTTCTTCTTCTTCTTCTATAATTCAATGTGCCACTGCTCCTAGGTGTCTTTTGATACAACACGACCTTGCATGATACATATCTCTTATTAGTCTCTCTCTCATGAATAATGAGGTGAGTGACAGGAAAACCACATTGCAACATTAAAGAGCTAGCCATTGATTGAAGTGTCGAACCCAAACTCCTCCTATGCATGTCTGAGACAAAAAATAATGCACATTACATAGAGCTCAAGTGATAACTTTATTCTCGATGTACAACAACCAAAATCTCAACTTGAGTTGTCATTTCCATTGAGTTTCTAGGGTGACAATCAAAAAACATGTAGAAGTAATAATGTCAATAAAGGAAGCATTAATAGTTGTTGTGGTGAAGGTAGAAACCATGATATTGATTGCAATGGAAATGGACAAAACCAAATCTTAACTAGGTCGAAATCACTGGATAACAAATCCCAAAACTCACACAAAATGAAATGAGAATGAAGGGAAAATTCTAGTTATGGGGGATATGAAAATCCCTAACAATCTAATTATCTTAATCAAACTGCTAACCAAAGGGGTTTCGACACATCTATTTTGCATAAAATTTTCTGCCTAAAGGTGTTCAATAAAGTATACCATGTACCAAATCTTAAGTGCCAGAGATCTTTATAGAATTTGTATATTAACATCTGCCAACATTCTTGTATGCATTGCCTAAAAAAGTCTATGCCAGATTTGGATTTTGGTATAGTGAGTGTAAGGTTTAGAAGAGGCTTAGGGTATTGAAGGAGTTGTTAATTTCCCTTACGCACAATAACTTGATGGGGAAGGGTGAAAGAAGGACCATACCTTTTCCATGATAGCCATGGCTACACTACCTTGGGGTTTAGAGTAAGATGAGAAAAGGAAGGTGGGATCAAAAAAGAGAATTCACAAATGTATTTCATTTTGGATAGGGTTGAGAAACATGAAATGAATGAAATAGGACAAAAATACTCTTTTCAAATAGAGTGAAAGAGAAGAACTAGTAAGGATTGAGAAGGGTTGGGATGTGGATAAATTGTCTAATGGTATTGGGTTTTGGAGTAGAAGGGTGATAACAGAGGGGGGGATGACAAAGGTGGTCGATATCTCATGTCATGGAGGATGAAGACCATGGTTCAGGCCTCTTCCATGTGGATATATAAATAGGCAACAAATGTTTCTTTCATTTTGATAAAAAAAATTAAGTAGAAATTTTCAAAAGGTATTTCACATCATTATAAAGAAAAATAGTTAAGTTGTTAATATTTCGAAGAAAAACATTTTCTTTACCAAGTATAATACAAAACACTACCTCGTTAGTGTCAAATTGTGCCTAGTGGTTAGTGCTTCATTTGTTTTCCCCCCTTTTATATCCATCATATTTTATTTACAATAAAAATAAAACACATAAGATCATATGCTCATTTGTAGATACGGTTTATAGCATTGTGTAGTGTAACTTTTTGGTTCTTATGTAATGACAATAATATTAAGAAAATATTCCAATACCACATTGAAGAAGAAAATGACAATTTTTTCATTCAAAATTTGGATGATCCCTAAAGTGGAGGTGTTCGAATGTATGCCCAAAGAGCCAATCATGTGATGATTGTAATGACATAAATTGTAAATGTTTTGATCATTAATAAAAGGCAAGCTTCCAATTTATTATGTTTCATTCAGTTATGAGATAATGATGGAACATGATAAATGTCTAGAGAATGATATTACTCAGTGATGTATTCCTTCAAGTATGTGACTTGGAAGAAATGATACCATATGGATGTTAAGAATACATATATACATTATCATTATGTCCCTAATCGGTTGTCGTTACGAAAGGTTGATAGACAACAATAACACATAAGATCAAAGTGTTAGTTGGTTGATGACATAATCTCATTAGTCATGATATGGCAATATCAAACCAAGCACACAGATACATGTTAGGGAATAGTGTATCGGATAGACCCACCATGAGACTGACACATGGAAGCCATCATCATGGAAGTCATAGTCAATTTTCATAGTGATGGTGGTGGTTGTGGTTCTTAGACCTGAAATCACTACACTCATCACATGTCGTTGGGTATGCGTTGACATCATCAAATCTAGTCCTGAAACAAGGGTTGTTATAACAGTGATGATTGGGTGACTTTGACACATGGGGAATGACTGTGAGTGATAGAGATGGCATTTTCCCCTCCAACATAAGTATGATATCCATGGCCTCTTGATTAGAGAGACTGAGAAAAGTATGACCATATGCATGTGATTCCATATGTGATATTGAGCTTGCATATATCTCATGCAGTCTGCTCTGGTTCAAGAAAGAAGATTGAATAATAATGAGGATAACTTCTCCATGCCTCTAGTTTGATTTGGGTATCAGTGACAAAGGAACTATATAAACACTATAACACCATACACATATTGTAGGTTGAAGTTGCTCCCCAACTTTCCATTCACTTAGGTAGCATTAATGTGTGACAAGGCACCACTCTTTGTTTGTGATGTCATAAGTTGTTATGGACATTCACTACCAACGTGATGTGTAACATGTAGGGTCACACACATAGGAAGTCATCTAGAAGAGGAGTTTGATTTTGAATAATGATTAAATTGATTACTAAAGTGTTTAGGTATTTCAATTCATGCAACAAATCAAATGACTAAACTTCCAAATGATCGGTTCAAGTGTTGAGATAGTCGTATGGAGTGTCATATTGATTGTATCATGTATTGGCGAAAATTCATCCTGACCCGGGGTGCTAGATGACCATCTAGCTTGGCTAGATGACCATCTCTCTTGGTGTGAAACGCCCATCTTAGATACACCAAATGGTCGATTTAGGGGTGTAATTTGATTGCACATTGAATTGGTGTTGATGTAATGATGCACACTAATTGGAATTGAATTGTCAACATATGTACAAAACTGGAAAACACCAAACGATCATCTGGACTGTGCCAAATGATTGTCTATCATGCTAGATGACTGTTTGGGTTTCCAGACGACTGTGTTGGCTGTAGAAGATTGTGAAACTTCTAGAATTGTTGTGAAAATTTGAGATCTTCTGGTCCCTTCCACTCCCACATAGACTGAGAACCCTGACCCTAGCCTCTATAATAAACATAGGGGTATTGGGGGCTTCCTAGAACATAACAAAGACAATTGAGAATTTGTTGCTCTGACAATAGTTTTCCTCTCTAGTTGTGGTAATCACGAGAGCCCAAGCAAGTCCTACCTGACTAGGGAGGGATAGAAACAGAGAGAACAACTTATGATCATTGTTGTGGGAGAGAAGGTTTTTGACAAGTACACCAATGGGAGGGAGTTCGAGTTGGTCAGTGTAAATTACTCTGGAGGTAGGATTCCTTTGGCTACTGTTAGAAAGGAAACATCAACTCGCAGTCTGTGGAGAGATCAGAGGAGTTTCTGCAACAGTTGTCTGAGTCTGTTGTCCATGGAGTAGCAGTTAGACGTGTCCCCGTGCAACTAGGAGTTGCATAGACACCTTCTAAGACAAAGTGTGCATCTACATCGAGGAGGATTGTCGCTGGACATGCTCCAGGACCAGGTTTATCTTCATGAAACCATCCCTCCCATTACATAGTTTATCGGCGTGATCTGTTGGTTAATGGAAAATATGTCAATAAAAATTTTATTTTTGATGTCGTATATTGCTAGATTGGTATTAGAGTCACGTCAATTAATTATGTTTTTGGATAATTGATAACATCAGATTTTTAGTTTGATTGAATTTATTTATTGCATGCAATGTGAATATTTAAACCGGTTCATGTGCATGTCCATCTAATTCACCACATAAAGAACCCAAATGAATATATACATGATATATATGCAATTTACACATGTTGCCCTAAAAGCGAGTTTTGATAGTGGATGTGTAGCATGGTTGTAACATCCCTGACCTAGGTTTAGGGCTAACCCTATTTGTTTAGCCTAAATAAGTTTCTTAGAACTTTAATATAATCCTCTAAAGTGTTTTGTTATCAGGTGACAAACTTATGTTTCATGTTTGGTCATGTTTGAATAATGTTTGAGCAATGTTCTCTTATTTTGGACCAAAATGCAATTTACCCAAGATGAGGGGTTATATTGCAATATGTTACATATTAAACATACCTCATGTGTTTTAGCATCATAAGAGAGATAATGATGCAAGGTGGTGTCTTGTGGAAAGCCTAAATTCCAAATTTGAACTTGTTTCAATAATGCTAGTACCTTGTGTATCAATTTTGGTACAAATTGTAATTTACCCATAGTGAAGGGTTGATATGCAAATTACCACCTCTAGAGTGTCCCTACTCCCTCCTAGTATCTTTTAGAGGATATATAAATAAGGAGATACCATATTTGAATCATGTAGAAGTGATAGTGTTCTTGGTGATAGACAGACCAAGAAAGGGGTTGAATGTGAAAACCTAACTTGAGTTGTATCGAGTTGTAGAGTCCATATGAGAGTGCCTATCAGACAAGGAGCCATAGGGGGAGTCTCATATCGGTTTTTTAACTCTTGGAAAAGGTCATTATGGGAAAATAACCTCAAGGAGGTGATCCATGACGAGTTAGATGCTCCTTGCAAAAAATTGTATCGGGTTGTGAATAAAGTGGTGATTAAGTTGAGATATCATATCCAACAAGATAAGTGATGACCAAAATATCATCTATAGATTATCCTAAAGTGTTCTTCATGTCAAGGTAAATGTTAGTGCATGCATGTACACATGTCAACCATGCATGGACACATGGAACCTAGTAGCTTAAAATGATGACACTTCATATACACACTTTTTCATGAACCTCAAGTCCATATACCACTCCTTTCACCTATTAGTGGACTTTTTCAAATATTACCACCCCCTGACTCTTAAATATCATGCATATAGTCTTGGTATCATGCATAGGTGAAGGATGATCATGCATAGAGACTTGATATCATCTATAGAAAAGTGATATCGCCCATAGCAAAGTGATACCAGTCAAGTGAGGGATATCGACCACAAGTGGGGATATCAGCCACAGGAGGTGAGGTATCGTGTATAGGGTTGAGGATCTCAAGTCTTGGACCTTTGATAAGATCATCTTCAAACTTGGGAATGTGAAGATATGGAGCTTGGAGCATTGAAGTTTCTCTTGAGGTGGGTTATATAACTTGAACTCAATTATGTTATTTTTTACCATCAATCTTGCCATAGTTGATGATTTACATTCAATTCGAATTTTCTTGCATAATTGATGAATCCATGAGTTATATTAGTGACCTAGGACTTTTTTCCATGAACTATAACAGTAAGAATAGAAGTCTAGAGGTTGATGATGATGGCATCATCATGGTTCAACCCGATATTGGATTGAAGCACCTCTAAACCGATATGGTGAAGTGAACATATCACTAAAATGATACAATGGGGATACATACACTTTATATGCGATATGATGATGAAATATACACCTTGTGCATGATATGGTGTCAATCATACACCATGTGCACGATATGAGGTCAAGTATACACCTCATGCATGCCATGGAGTCAAGTATATACTCAAACCCAATATGACAAACCCTAGATGAGGAGTAACCCGATATGGTGATATGAATACACCACTAGCACAATATAGTGATGATTTTATACCTCATGAACGATATGAGTGACAAATACATACATCTTGTGCACGATATGGTGTCAAGCACCCACCTTATACACGATTTGGTATCAAGAAGATACCCTAACCCGATATGGTTGAAACCCAACATGGGAAAGTGAAACCCGATATGCATTGTAACCACACATGCCTATTGGTTTGTACACTTAATCTAGTTGTGACTAATCATTTTTCTAGCCTATTACTCATCACATGATGAAGGGTAGAATGATACCATGAAGGTTTTTAAGGGATATGAGTATAAGGGTCAAACTCGATATGCAAACCCTAAAGGTTGAGTAACCCGATATGAATGCACGATATGGATATAAGGAGATATCTCATGAATGATATGGTGATGAGGATACACCTCTATACTTGATATGGAGTAAGTACCTCAATCTAATACACTTGATTTAGTGACACATGTAGTGAGTTATGTCCAATGATACATTAAGACATAAAGAGTTTCATGCAGTTTGATAAGTATGGGCTAATGTATCTTGAGAGAAGGATTGAGCAAACCTAACAGAGTATGAAGTAATCAACATCCTAGTGAGGATGAAAGAGAAACTTATAGTTGTATAATACTCATGTAATGAGTATACTTTGTTACTCCTAATATGTGGGGAGTATAAATTAGGGTTTTGATTCTTGATGAATATACTGGAAACCATAATCGGTTAATAAAATGAAACTGTAACCCTAATTATGGGAAGGTTGTATTCCTCTTGTATTTAATGGTGATGATAGGTATGTGATATTGAAACCATTTTGATATCATGATATAGTGAGCATAGATAATAATGATCTATGATGTTCCATGTAATACAGATTATATGAGTCTTGTAAGTAATGTGAAATACTTGTACAACGAGTATCATGTTTATACAGGTCTTATGACCTAGAGATGGATGTTGCCTAGTGAGAGGTGACAAGATGTTTATAAAAGTCTCACGACTTAGAGATTGATGTAAGAAATGGTAATGTTCAAAATAAACTAGGAAAAAGGAAACCTCGTAACATAATAATAATAATAATAATAAATGGTTATAAAGATAATATTGAAATTTTAATTATACATGCATTATGGTTATATCCACATAAGGGATATTGTGTTTTGAATATGCTAATATGATATATGCGGAATACTTGTGTCATGTAAAGGATGTGAACAAGTATGATGGCTTTATCGAGGTATAATTCCTATCAAAGGTGATGTGGTATTCAGTGATAAGTTTAAGGGATTGATATCTCATATTGAAAGTGAAAGGGAAACATAACGGTATTCTACTATAATGGATTCCTTAGCAATATGGCCATGATTTTACAGGATTGGCATAATCCAATACCTAGATATAACCCTACAGGATTGGCATAATCCAATACCTGGATATAACCCTATAGGATTGGTATAATCCAATACCTGGATATAACCTTACAGGATTGGCATAATCCAATACCTGGATATAACCCTATAGGATTGGCATAATCCAATACCTGGATATAACCTTACATGATTGGCATAATCAAATACATGGATATAACCCTATAGGACTGGCATAATCCAATACCTGGATACGACCTTACATTGGCATAATCCAATACCTGGATATAACTCTACAAGATTGGCATAATTCAATACCTGGATATAACCCTACATAATTGGCATAACCCAATACCTGGATATATTTTTACAGGATTGGCATAGCCCAATACCTGGATATAATTTTACAAAATTGGAATAGCCCAATACCTGGATATAATTTTACATGATTGGTATAAACCAATACCTTGACAGATCATAATGATGTATATTCACATGATTGGTACTATCCAATACCTATCTAGAAGATTGGATGAGGCCAATAGAAAGAAATGAGAATGATTCATGGATGTCATATCATGATAATAGTATCACAGGATAAGCTTGAGATGTTGGTATAGTATGATAAGTAAATGATACACATGTTCTTCATATTCCTTATAAAGTGAATAGATGATTTACTGCCCTATCATTAACAGTTACAATGCTTTAAAAAATGAGAAACATTCTAATCTACTTATCTACGGTGATTAACCTTGCTTATCAATATAAAAAAACCTCTGCTCAATTTTATACTATTTACCTGTGATAATAACATTGTTGGCAGAGAGTTATATCTCTGGCTGGGACAATTGTCTCACCCCATGGGATCCATAATTTTTAGGTGGACGTACACAAGGAGGTAGAGACCATTCTACAGAGGAAGGAAAACAACAATAGAGATAACAATAACAACTCAGGTTGAGTGTACTGTCTATCGTGTCTTGTAGATAGAAGTCCTATGTGTCATGTCTGTACTCTCAGGTCCTTGGATTTAGTACGTGATGGTTTTATGAATGATCTGAGATTTTGGCTTGTATTCCTCGAGGTTTTATGTTGCTTTGGTATATGTTTTGACAAAGCAACTATTATATATGAAAAACACTAGAGGGGGGGTGAATAGAGTTTTTAAAATAATTTTAACAATTATTTAACTCAAACAATCAACCACAAGAATATTGGACAAGGGGACAAGGATTTAGAGTGGTTCCAACTTTAGCAAATACTAAAGTTGTCAGTCCACTACCCGGTTGCTTACCCAACCGGGATTTGGAAAGAATTTAATTTTATTACCTCGCAAGGACTTTACATAAAATTACAATTCTCTCCCTAAACCCTTCAAGCAGCCTTCACCTAGAAGTAATCGCACCAACCTTGAAGCAGCCTTCACCTAGAAGTAATTGCACCAACCTTGAAGCAACCTTCCTCATGAAGTAGCTTCCCGTTGCAATAGCCTTCTTGAAGTAGCTTCCCGTTGCGATAGCCTTCTTGAAGTAGCTTGAAATCCACCTTCTCCTCCGAGAAGAACCTTCTCTAATCTGCAGCCTCCAACCCTAGGAGTAGCAAGGAGAATACAAAGAATAAAAGGAATAAGAAGGAAAACAAAAATTACAACTTATCCATTTAAGCACAATGCTTGAATTGCCTATATCAAGCGTATTGATCTCCTAACCAATGAGTGTAGAAGTGTAAGTGCTGTGGAAAGGAGATGCTAGCCTATAGGACACGAAATTAGAGAAATGGGAATGAATAGCCAATGTTGGAATTGCTCTATTGCTCAAAACAGATTGCCAATGAGTATTCAAGCTCAAGTATAGCACAAGTGTATCTTAGGTGTATTTAGGTGTCCTAAGGCATGTCCTATTTATAGAAATGATCTAAAAGTGCTTAAGGACGTTCTAGACACTTTCTAGGGGGTTCTTAGTGCTCAACTAGCCGTTATGTATCCACTAATTGCATTTGCAACAGCTAGTTAATTGACCCTAAAAAGTGCAGACAGAACTCTTCTCGGTCGAAGATTTGTCGACCGAGAGTCCTTCTCGGTCGAAGATTTGTCGACCGAGGGACTTCCTAGAGCAAGTGTTTACAAAGTTCATTTCCAACTCCCAACCACCTTGTTTGCTGGGTCTAACGGCTAGTAGGGTCTATTCTCGATCGAAGATTTTGTCGACCGAGAGTTTCTCGGTCGAAGTTTTTGTCGACCGATATTTTCTCGATCGACGATTTGTCGACCGATATTTTCTCCAACTAGGTTGTTGATAGGATTTCCCTTTAGGCTTGTAACCTAGTCCTCTTCTCCCAACTTGATGATAGGAACTATCTAAGATTTGATCAAGAATGCCATTATTATTTAAATTACTAACTTTTTGTTGTAACTTGGCAATCTCTTCCATTCTCTTCTTGATATCTAGTTTTGCTTGATCTAGATTAGATGACAATGAATTTCTTTCTTTGACAATAGAATCATAATCTAGATGGTTGCATAAAATGGGTTGTTTTTGAAGATCATTCACTTGACTTTGCAAATTATTCTTCTCTAAAGAAAGTAGATTACAATTTGCCTCTATAGATTTTATCTCAATATCATGATCTTCAATGATCTTTTTAAGATCTTCGTTTTCAGATGTAATAGCAAGAAGCTTAGCATGTAATTCATCATTTGCTTTATTAGATTTCTTTAATTTCTTCTTGCATTCAACATACTTAATATGTGTTTCTTCAAGACTAGCAACTAGTTCTTCTTTAGATAAATCAAAAAGACTTACCTCTTCTTCTTCTTCCTAGCTAGTTGTAGCAATGAGACAATCTTTGTTCTCATCTTCCTTCTTTGATCTCCATGGGCATCTAGTTGTTGTGTGGCTTGTTCCTAAGCACCAATTGCAACATGTTGTAGTTTTGTCCAACCAGCACCTTTTGTTGTGATTGTAATCACCATTACCCTCCATTCTTCAAGACCTGGTTAGGGTTCCTTGAAGCCTGCTCTGATACCAATTGAAAAACACTAGAGGGGGTGAATAGAGTTTTTAAATAATTTTAACAATTTATTTAACTCAAACAACCACAATTAAAAATTAGAAGAAGGAGACAGGTGTTTAGAGTGGTTCCAACTTTAGCAAATACTAAAGTTGTCAGTCCACTACCCGGTTGCTTACCCAACCGGGATTTTGAAAGTATTTATTTTATTACCTTCTCAAGGATTTATACAAAATACAATACTTTCCTTTACACCCTTTGAGCAGCCTTCACTTGAAGTAGGTGCACCAACTTTGAGATAGCTTTCTTGAAGTAACTCGAAGCTCCCCCTTGAAGTAGCCTTCCTCTCTAGAAGTAACCTCCCGTTGCACCAGCCTTCTGAAGTAGCTCAAAGTCACCTTCTTCACCAAGAAGAACTCCACCCTCTCCAATCAGCAGCCTCCAACCTAAGAGTATCAAGGAGAGTACAAACGGTAATAGAGAACAAGAAAGAAAAAGGAAATTACAACTTATCCTTTGTAGCCCAAGGCTTGATTTGCCTAGATCAAGCGTATAGATCTCCTAACCAAGTGTGTGAACTTGTGATTGCAGTGGGTAGGAGATACTAGCCTATAGGACACGAATTTTGAGCTAAAGAAGGAAGTAGCCAATGTTCACAATGCTCAATTTTCTCACAAACAGATTGCTCAAAGTATGCTCAAAGAGTTCTCAAGTGTAAAACAAGTGAGTTTGAGTGTCCTATGGCTTGTCCTATTTATAGGAATGGCCTAAGGATGCTTAAGGACGTTCTAGACAACTTCTAGGGGTTTCTAAGTGCTTAACTAGCTGTTAAGTACAAAGTTGTTGCTTTAACAACGGCTAATTAATTAATTCTGCAGTTGCTGTCAGAGACAATCTCGGTCGAGGAATGGTCGACCGAGACACCTACTCGGTCGAACTTTTGTCGACCGACAGGCACTCTGGAACAAGTGATTTGCAACGTCTTTCTCTAACTGTCAACTAACTTGTCTGTTGTGTCTAACGGCTACTTTGGATCTTTCTCGGTCGAGAAGATTGTCGACCGAGAGTGTCTCGGTCGAGGAGTTTGTCGACCGAGATTGATCCTGTTTCAATGTTGCAATTTAGGCACTAATTGTATGTATGAGTGTGCATATGTGATCCTATTTGAAGGGGATGACTTATCTAAATGTGATGTTTAGCTAGGGAAGATCTAACGCTTGATTTACATGCAATCTAAGTACTTGTACATTATATATTTGTACCAGTTTTTACAAAGCGATTACATTGCATGAAAACATAAATATGTAAGCATATGGATTTCCCTAGTTGCTTTGGCATCCACCTTAATCCTGCATACTCAAGTAGCTCGTTAGATCAATAAGAATGAAATGTTTGTCATAATCAAAACAAAGGGATTTATAGGTGTCCATTTGGCCAACAATATATTATCCCCGAGACGAGATAGTACAGTGTATGTACAATGTGAACCCTGATGTATATAAAGTTTTGGTTCTTTCATTAAGAGTTTTCCAGGAAATGGATCACTTTGCAAAATGGTTTTAAATTTTTGTGATTTTGTTAACCCACTGCTTATGATTATTCCGCATAATTAGTGACGATTTGGCTGTCGGTTTGGTGGCAGTCATTTCAATGGTTATATGCAATAACCCCCAAAATCAGTGCATGGTTTTGTGATTGGTTGATCTTGTTTATCTCGATCTACATAGAATGCATATCGTGCCTCTATCTTATCTTCCCAATGTAAGTTAATTCTGTCCTACCTTTACTTCCCTCGAATGTAACTGGAGGTTTCTTGATAATCATGTAATAGTAGGATAGTTTACTTTCTTGTTTTGATGAAGATGAAGGAGGCCCACCACTTGGAGGGGCCGAGCCAACTACTTGGTGAGCTGACGAGGAGCCCGAAGGACCAGACGAACCAAACATTTGGAGGTTCCAAATGATTGGCTATAGGATGATCAACCAACCATTTGGTGGAGCCAGACGACCGGCTGGAGGAATCCAACCGACCGGACAAGAGGCAAGCCGACTAGTTTAAGGGTTGAATCGGTCAACCCGTATTGGAAAGCACAGATCTTCATCAACAAGTTTCTTCATATGATTGGACCTAGGTTGTGTTAATTCCTTATGGCTCCAAGGAATTACATTAGTTTGGCCATAACCATCGCTTTCGTTTATTGCACATTTTTGTTGTGGGATATAGCATGTATATGATACATACTATATATGTGGTGATTGGATAAAGTATATGTATATATACAAACTCCCTCAAATAAAATATCAAAGTCATAGATGCTTTCCAAAAGTTGCACACATGAAAAGCTTGATCGACCAAGCATAGATTCTGCCTCCGGGGGGTGTGTCGTCTATCTTGTGGAAGTGTGATTGTAATAATGTAAGTTCTACCTCTACGGGGTGCATTATTATTGTGTCAGCGTTTGGGTTAGGTTTGATGGGTGATTCTCTGATCATATGGGCCCAAAAGCATGCATATGAGTATGGCAAGGAGTTGCGCATTATATCTATCCAGAATGCATATGATGCGAACGGTAATGTCACACCCCGATCTCACACTAACCACTAATCACGAGATTAGGGCGCGACGGAGGGATTATCACATAAACAAATCACTGAGAACTTTTTCTTTTTAAAACCTCGTAATGATATCCGGATTATTGCTGTAAACTAAAACAGAATAAACTATTGCGGAAGCATTTCAATTAAACTGGCTAGAGAACATAAACAGAGTTTACAACATATAACATTGTTTAACAGAAAGTAAACATAACAGTTAATTTACATCTTTTACACATTCGCCATACATACTCTCTCTCACCTACACCATGTCCCAAGGACCGAGGGGAAAGGACTAAGAGACCACTATCTAACTAACTACATATACCTTCTACTGACTAGGGTGGTAAGATCCTTCAGATTCCTGGAACTGTCGCTGACCTGAAAATGTTTGAGTAGAGGAGTGAGCCTACTCGCTCAGTGAATAGCATTTTATTTAGCTATCACTAAACAACTCGTCAGATATATATAATTGAATTAAAGCATAAGTGCAATACTAAGCAGGGCAGTTCTAATGACATAGTAGATTTACAGATAATAGTCACA
This sequence comes from Alisma plantago-aquatica, assembly GCA_963693085.1. NCBI lineage: Eukaryota > Viridiplantae > Streptophyta > Magnoliopsida > Alismatales > Alismataceae > Alisma > Alisma plantago-aquatica. Next base: position 251,947,178 of record OY856415.1, read on the forward strand.
TTTCTATTTAACAACAGATATTTTAAACAAATAAACAGTTATAGAGAATTGGCACAAAAGTTCAAATCTCTTGACATATTAAATTTACTGTGATCCTATATGATTACACTTTTATATTATTATGCCCCAAACATATGCAACGCACTCTGCATATGAAGATCTGTAGCGAACTACGATCCCACCATACAAGACTTAGTGACACACCCGGGAAATGCTATGTCTTGGTCTGCACAGGACTCTCAGGCTCACAAGGGCCTCACTGCACTAACTCTGAGTGCTCTGGACTCCTCCCGCAACCTGTAGTGCATAGTCGGAGGGTATGGGTTACCACCGTGACACACGCACGGATTATTGTTGAATAACCCTTATTTACTCCAGTGCCACCGTGACACACGTACGGATTATTGTTGAACACTGCCTCTCTGACCTCATGCCACCATGACACACACACAGATTATTGTTGAACACGAGTCACCGACCATCTAGACACACGCTAGGTAGGTCGTTTCACCCCAAAGGTACAGACTGTGCAATGGGGTTCTATGGTGTTGGGGCACCTAAGTCTATTAACTGATTAACATATAAACACTTAAACAGGAATATCACATTTCATACTTATTTCACATTCTGCGCATCACTAGAAAACACATATACATCATTTGTCATCTTTAAACATGACTCAGTATCAACTTATCCAGTTTCGATGCTAAACATCCATTTTATGCTCAACGTATACATTGCAGTTGTAATACAGGAAATTCTATTATTTTCATCAATCATATTACGTATTTCTAGTTCCAATGAATCTATCATACTCTATTGTATGTGCTACACTGTTTAGGAGTTATACCAACTGCAACTGAAGCAATTAAGCACTTAAATTGAGTTAAATAATGATTTCTGAATGAACTGCCACTCACAGCGATTTGGGATGTCCGGATTCGTCCGGAAGTGTGTCCAAGGCACGAAAATTGGTTGACTTCTATCTTTGGTATTTCAATTTCATGGACCTGTTCGGATCTGCTGCAATCGAACAGTAACCTGCACACACGTACAGGTAGGAGATCTAGCTCAAATGGTGCTGGAACTTGGCTATTGACTTCTGATTCTTGATTAGGCCTCTTGGTCGAACTCATTAACACTGCTTGGTGCAGCCCTCGTGCCCAAGAGGATCCTGGTCACTGGCCCTAGTTGCTGGCCATTGCTACCGCAGCTTTGGCCACAACTACAGGAGCGCTCAAGCATGTTGGGTTGTAGGTGGGTGCCGCTAGGGCAAGGATGAGGAGGTAAGGAGGAAGGGTGGCGTCGTTGTGTTAACTCCTGGCCGTCAGTGCTGGACCTTCGACTGCTACTGCTAGCTTACGGCCACACATCTCCTTGGGGGTGTCGCCCTGCAAGTAGGGCGCAGCTAGGCGAGGAAGAAGGAAGGGGGTGGTGGAGGAAGGAAGGAGGAAGGAGAAGAAGGAGAAGATGGTGTTGCTGGTCGGAGCTCTAGGCTTAAGAAAATCGCCCCATGGATTGCCATCCGCCTCCTGCTGCCGGTCAAGCACCGCTTAGCGACTATTCTAATCTATCGGGTGAAGGGAAAATGGGATAAAGAAGAAAACAAAAGAATAAAAGAAAAGATATAGCCTAACTTTGGGAAATTTGCAAATTAGGTCCAAGTAAACTGAAAAGGCTATAACTTTTGCCTCGAGGGTCCAAATCAAATGATTCTTTTTGCAAAACTTCAATCACAGAATCCACTATGACCTCGAAGCAAGAAATCACAATTAGTAACTTGTCACAATGGGTTAAATCACTAATTGCATCTTGGCATTTTACTGAACCTAAATCACCTTAATTATGCACTAATTGTGTCTTGTGTATTTAATTCAGCTTAATCAACTTGATGATGCACTAACCATCACATGAGCACTTAACTTATCTCAATTAACTTAATTATGTACTAATCATGATACTTACTAGATAATCATGGAGTGGGTCATAACAATCTCCCTCCCTTATAAGAATTTCATCCCAAAATTCCTAAAAGAGAAAAGGAAACTTGTTACACATCTCTGACTCGTGCTCCCACGTAGCTTCCTCTAGGTTATGATTTCTCCACAGAACTTTCACTAATGGTATCTCACGATTCTTGAGTTTCTTGATCCTCTGATCAACTATATGTATTGGTTCCTCAACATAGGACACATCTGATCTGATTCCAGATCAAACCACAATACATTGTCTTTCTAGAACTGTTATAACAGTAACTCAAATTATGGTAATTACTAAGAAATTATCATACTATACATGCAGACAAACTAAAATTCTTAAATAAACAGAATGCATGTCAATTTGGCACTTTATACTAAAAATCATGCAATTGAACTGTTAAACATTACCACATCTCATACTGAGAATTTTGATATCAAAATACTTGATTCATTGTACACCCTATCCTTAGGGTTTCAGTTACCTCATTCACTTATCATATAGCAACACCCTATCCTTAGGGTTTCAGTTATCTCATCTATTTGATTGCAATTCAAATCACAATACGGTATTATTCTAGAACTGGCAGAGCAGTATATTCAAAATCATTGTAATTACTGAGTAATCCTTATATCATGTATGCAGGCAGATTTAAAATTCATAAATATCCCAAACTCATATCAATTTTGGCACATACATACTGAATTCATGCAATTGAACATCTTATTACACCAATAAGAGTAATTTACTTCACATATAAGAAATCATCTGTAATATTTATCAATTATCTGAAATTTCTCGAAGAATGTGCACATTAACCCAAATCCTGGTTTGTGCATCACATAACTCAATTAAGAGTTGCTTACGTATCATAACACAAATAATTAATAATACTTGAGAATTTCTAGTAATATCTCAGAGAAATGTGCCAATTCATGTAAATGTTAAGTCACACATTAACATAACATGAAGCATGCAACTACGTTTTATTTGCATATTTTAATGCTATCGTACTTTCTTGAAATCATGCACCTGATGATTTACAAAATTTGTATTGTCTGGGTTTATACCCAAACTGTACCATTATCAGTCGTGTATTTCTAAACTCAACATTCACACTAAGCAATTTGGGTTTCGATGAACTATGTAAATTCACGGGTCCAATCTACACTTTCTACCATACAGAGCTTCATACGGGGCCAAACCAAGACTGGAATGGTGACTATTGTTGTATGCAAACTCTATAAGGCTTAAATGTCCTTCTCAACTTCCACTAAAATGCAAAACACATGCTCTCAGCATGTCCTCAAGAGTCTGAATGGTTCTCTCAGACTGACCATCCGTCTGTGGGTGAAAAGCTGTACCGAATCTCAACTTTTGTCCACTGATTTCAAAAACTTGGGTGTGAACTTAGGATCCCTACCTGATATAATTGAAATTGGAATACCATGCAACCTGACTATCTTATCCATGTATATCTTATCCAACTTTAGGACATCAAAGGTTGACTTAACATGAAGAAAGTGAGCAGACTTAGTCAGTCTATCCATAATCACCATATCGAGTCACAACCTTTGGGTGTCCTGGACAACCCTATCACAAAATCCATTGTGGTATGTTCCCATTTCCATTCAGGCATAGAAAAAGATTACAAGGTAGTTGTAGGTTTCTGGTGTTCAGCCTTAACCTGCTGACACACACTGCACCAAGTCACATACTCAGCTACATCCTTCTGCATACCTGACCACCAGTACATTTCCTTGAGATTCCTGTACATCTTAGCGTTACCTGCATGCATAGCGTACATCGATACATGTGTTTCATCAATAATCTATTCTCTCAAGTCATTGTCTCGAGGTACATGCATCCTGTCACGCATGATCTGCTATAACTCACTGTCACCCTGCTGTAGTTCCTTGATCTAATCATAAAAAGTAGGCTTGACTTGCATCTGTACAATCAAACCACTATGTGTTGTCACCCCTAGGTCTAAGTTCAACTTCGACATTTCTACTAACAGGTCTCTATTGAAACATGCCATGAAAAATACATTAGCTGTTGAACTTGACTTTTTGCTCAAAGCATCAACCACCACATTTACCTTTCCAATGTGATAATCTATCGTCACATCATAAAGATAGTGACGCTGTGTCATAAGAGCATGAACTACAACAACTAACTTCAGATCATGTATCAGATAGTACTCCTCATTCTATGCTACTTACTTATTGTTACATTTCAAATTTATATCTTACTCTTTTCTCCAAGTTATTTTCATATTGTTTATCTACCTTTAAACCCTAGATTTTATTAATGCTAGCTTACCTTTCATAGAACAAATCTCATGATCTTATTTTATAGAGATGCTAGTACTCAAGGTCAAATCACTATTGATATCCCTTGAACTACTACAACTCTAAACATTCTAGGGTTTCGTCTTCATCAATAACATAGCGTTATTGTGATGTGACTATGTTCCCTTAGTTTGAAATTCAAACTTTAGATCTCATAAGTTTTACTAAATTCTTCCTTATCTTATCACTGGAATTTCATTTCTCTTACTTGGACATTCAAATAAGTTACATTCTCAATTCCCTTGCTAGGGTTTCATCATCATATTGTGATCCATTACTTCATTCACTTATACGTCTCTACCATGGTGGCTATACATTATATGTGATTCATTCATTTTCTAAATTACACATTTTTTCTTTATTTTAGGAACTAATTAGTTAGTTTATAGAGACTCAGAATCCAAAGGTAGTATGTATGAATGTATTAAACTTTAAAATAAAGATATGCATTCCATACTCTCAAGTATGTCATGTAATTCTCGTTCCTTAATCAAAGTCGTCATTTCTAACATTTCTTTTGATCCAACTAAGTTCCTTGTCCTGGTCTTATGATTTACATAAGACTCTTTATTTCTATGTACTTATTGTATATTCAACTCTTTTCTTCTATTTTCCCTTTGCTTTGAAGTACATAAAAATTATTTTACTCTATTACATGATCCATTCATGATTAATTCCTACTACCTTAGACCTTACATATCTTTCTCATTTTTTTATTCTCATAATTAGAGTTCATATAATACTGATCATTAAATTTAATCTGAACCTTATATCGTGTTCCTTAATTTCCAACTAATGATTTCTCATATGAGGCATCAACATTGGGCCTCAATATCAGTTCCAGCTACTTCTTAGCTGCTCTAATCTTTCCCTTATATCTCAACATCTTAACGTATGTACATTCTTACTATGATTCAGGTCTAAATTATTCAGAGTCTACTTTCATTATATTCTTAATAAGAGTCGTTAGATCCTAGTAACGCATCCTGCCAGCCGGACCAGGCCGAACCTGTAGTCCTGAAGCCAAGAGCTACTTCAGGATTAACCAACTCCTATTGATCTTAAACATGTGGAATGAATATCCACTCAGGGCAAACTCATTTAAACATAACTTCTGGTCTGCTTAATACAAAGAATATAAACAATAAATAAACCAATTTATGATGCACAACAATATAAAAGAATCATTTATATCTTATAAACTGAAAATCTAAATTCATACATATAAGAGCATTTCTAGTGATCTCCAATCAAATAAGCAATATAAAGCAAGAGTTGTATCACATTCTATGTTTAATATTTTACTCCTACATTAATTTCTTATCTCATAACCCTAAGATTTCTAGGGTTTCTCTCTAGCCTATCCTTCCTCTGCATACCTGGCCAGGATATTCAGAGAAGAATAGACATAGTAGCTTGATACTGGTCAATCTAAGTACTCAGACACCTGGCCAGGGTATCTAAACACTCAGACCTCCCAGAGCTAAAGACACATCATTTCTTATCCATCTTAATTATAATTCTATCTTTTGATCCTAATGATCCCTGATAACTCAGCTTAAACTCTCAACTTGATTCTCGTGACCACGTCCTCTTCCTGCCATCTGCAATACTATAACAGAACATTTCCTGTTATAAAATTACAGTTAGAAGGAAGACACCTAAGTCCTAATCCTATTGGTCTCTTGTTGTCCCCTGACCTTGACTTAGAGTATTCATATACTCAACCTATGCTCTGATACCAAAGCTGTCACACCCCGATCTCACACTAACCACTAATCACAAGATTAGGGCGCGACAGAGGGATTATCACATAAACAAATCACTGAGAACTTTTTCTTTTTAAAACCTCGTAATGATATCCGGATTATTGCTGTAAACTAAAACATAATAAACTATTGCGGAAGCATTTCAATTAAACTGGCTAGAGAACATAAACAGAGTTTACAACATGTAACATTGTTTAATAGAAAGTAAACATAACAGTTAATTTACATCTTTTACACATTCGCCATACATACTCTCTCTCACCCACACCATGTCCCAAGGACCGAGGGGAAAGGACTAAGAGACCACTATCTAACTAACTACATATACCTTCTACTGATTAGGGTGGTAAGATCCTTCAGATTCCTGGAACTGTCACTGACCTGAAAATGTTTGAGTAGAGGAGTGAGCCTACTCGCTCAGTGAATAGCATTTCATTTAGCTATCGCTAAACAACTCGTCAGATATATAAAATTGAATTAAAGCATAAGTGCAATACTAAGCAGGGCAGTTCTAATGACATAGCAGATTTATAGATAATAATCACATTTCTATTTAACAACAAATATTTTAAACAAATAAACAGTTATAGAGAATTGGCACAAAAGTTCAAATCTCTTGACATATTAAATTTACTGTGATCCTATATGATTACACTTTTATATTATTATGCCCCAAACATATGCAGCGCACTCTGCATATGAAGATCTGTAGCGAACTACGATCCCACCATACAAGACTTAGTGACACACCCGGGAAATGCTAAGTCTTGGTCTGCACAGGACTCTCAGGCTCACAAGGGCCTCACTGCACTAACTCTGAGTGCTCTGGACTCCTCCCGCAACCTGTAGTGCACAGTCGGAGGGTCTGGGTTACCACCGTGACACACGCACGAATTATTATTGAATAACCCTTATTTACTCCAGTGCCACCGTGACACTCACACGGATTATTGTTGAACACTGCCTCTCTGACCTCGTGCCACCATGACACACACACGGATTATTGTTGAACATGAGTCACCGACCATCTAGACACACGCTAGGTAGGTCGTTTCATCCCAAAGGTACAGACCGCGCAATGGGGTTCTACGGTGTTGGGGCACCTAAGTCTATTAACTGATTAACATATAAACACTTAAATAGGAATATCACATTTCATACTTATTTCACATTCTGCGCATCACTAGAAAACACATATACATCATTTGTCATCTTTAAACATGACTCATTATCAACTTATCCAGTTTCGATGCTAAACATCCATTTTATGCTCAACGTATACATTGCAGTTGTAATACAGGAAATTCTATTATTTTCATCAATCATATTACATATTTCAAGTTCCAATGAATCTATCATACTCTATTGTATGTGCTACACTATTTAGGAGTTATACCAACTGATACTGAAGCAATTAAGCACTTAAATTGAGTTAAATAATGATTTCTGAATAAACTGCCACTCACAACGATTTGGGATGTCCGGATTCGTCCGGAAGTGTGTCCAAGGCACGGAAATTGGTTAACTTCTATCTTTGGTATTTCAATTTCATGGACCTGTTCGGACCTGCTGCAATCGAACAGTAACCTGCACACACGTACAGGTAGGAGATCTAGCTCAAATGGTGTTGGAACTTGTCTATTGACTGCTGATTCTTGATTAGGCCTCTTGGCCGAACTCATTAACACTGCTTGGTGCAGCCCTCATGCCCAGGAGGATCCTGGTCGCCGGCCCTAGTTGCTGGCCATTGCTACCACTGCTTTGGCCACAGCTACAGGAGCGCTCAAGCATGTTGGGTTGTAGGTGGGTGCCGCTAGGGCAAGGATGAGGAGGTAAGGTGGAAGGGTGGCGTCGTCGTGCTAACTCCTGGCCGTCAGTGCTTGACCTTCGGCTGCTACTGCTAGCTTACGACCGCACATCTCATTGGGGGCATCGCCCTACAAGTAGGGTGCAGCTAGGCGAGGAAGAAGGAAGGGGGTGGTGGAGGAAGGAAGGAGGAAGGAGAAGAAGGAGAAGATGGTGTTGCTGGTCAGAGCTCTAGGCTCAAGAAAATTGCCCCATGGATCACCATCCGCCTCCTGCTGCCGGTCAAGCGCCGCTTAGCGGATGTTCTAATCTATCAGGTGAAGGGAAAATGGGATAAAGAAGAAAACAGAAGAATAAAAGAAAAGATATAGCCTAACTTTGGGAAATTTGCAAATTAGGTCCAAGTAAACTGAAAAGGCTATAACTTTTGCCTCAAGGGTCCGAATCAAATGATTCTTTTTGCAAAACTTCAATCACGGAATCCACTATGACCTCGAAGCAAGAAATCACAATTAGTATCTTGTCACAATGGGTCAAATCACTAATTGCATCTTGGCATTTAACTGAACCTAAATCACCATAATTATGCACTAATTATGTCTTGTGTATTTAATTCAGCTTAATCAACTTGATGATGCACTAACCATCACATGAGCACTTAACTTATCTCAATTAACTTAATTATGTACTAATCATGATACTTACTAGATAATCATGGAGTGGGTCATAACAGGTAAGAATTTCCAACCTTGATGGTTGATTGTATTTTGCGGTGTTGATCGAGAAACAATTGAATTAACATGGATCTGACCCACTAGAATATTGTACACTGCAATATTCCAAATTGATATTGAGGGCTGTCAATTTGAATAAAATAGTGGGAGTGATAGTTAATTAAAGACCTAATTAATATTGAAAATTTCAAATCAAACCAAATCAAAAATGTTTTGAAAATGGTTACAAATTTTCTTTATAGAATCAAATGTCAAACATAAACACATTCTTATAGTGATCAGTCCTTGAGAAGGACAAAACGGGATAAAGTTCCACAACCAGTTAAGGACTTTGAGAAATGTTCTAATCAATGAGCGAAAGCCCTATGTCTTTGAAAGACCAATGCCATAGGAACCCACTCTAAATACATCTAAGGATGAAATGAGGGCTTACTTGAAGCATGCCAATGATGCCATGGGCATTTATATACCTAATACTATGTTGTTTGAACTATGAGTTGCATGGACAACATGAAAACATCAAAATTCTCATAATGGTAACACATCTTAAGAATCATGTGAACCAAACAAGGTATAAGTTGAGTGAAAACTGACAAAGAGAGTTCCAGTAGAACCCCATGTGCTCAATATGATTGGGCATGTGGAATGACTGGGATTTCTCTTAGGTCAAGAGTTGACCATAAATATGATTATGCAAGTGTTGCATGAATCATGTAGTGACTATATCATGTTCTTGGCATGGTGATGCCAAAGTAAGAAAAAAGAAGAGAAAATCTGTGATGGTGATAAGCAAAAGTGAGTCCTAGGGAAAAATCAAGGCAAAAAAGTATTATGAGGCTAAGTGAATGCCCAAATCTTTTGCACTCAATATATGGAGAAGGGTAAGTGTAAAAGAAAAATGTCCTTAAAGGATAAAGAAAAGAAAGTGCCACCATTGTCACCGGTCTGGACATTGGAAACAACCTCCCTCCTTATAGAGGATCTCAGGAAGAAGATGTAGATCTCTACTTTAGGATATGACAATTAGTAAGCTAGAACTATGCAGAGCAAGGATTACTGCCTTAACAATTGGAAGTTGTCATTCATGGGAACATAATAGAATTAGTGAATTGCTATTATGTACTTGCCATTGATGGAAATATGCTTTGTATGACAAAAACACTATGCTTCATTTTAAAAGATATGATCTTTTATGACAATGCCATATGTCTCACAAACTATACTTGATAGTTCTAAAGACAAAGGTGTGTGTGACACATATACTGAATGGCTAGATAAATCAAACATTGAATACATGTGGCATTATCATTTAAAGCGCATAAACGAAAAAGGAATTTATAGAATCCATATGATGGTCACCTAGACTCTTTTGGTTTTTGAACCAATAGAGACATGCATTTCTTATATGTTGTGCAGTATGACAAAAACATCTTCACTAGATGTAGTGGGAGATCGGCTATTCCATTAGGACTAGTACATACTGATGTACATAGACCTTTTAGAATGAATGATAAAGGTAGATACAAGTACCTCATTATATTTACTGATGTGATAAACATATATTGAAATTTGTATTTAATGAAATACAAGCATGAATCTCTTGAACTTCTCAAGGAGATTATGAATAAAGAACCTAACTCACATGGTAAAGTATTAAGATACATTGATATGGTCAATGTTGATATATTTTAACCAAGAGTTTGAGGACCTTTTGGAGAGAATGTGATAGTGTATCATAATGAACTCTGCTTAAAACATATTGATGTGTCAGAAAGAAGGTATCACACCCTATTAATTCATGGTGAGATTATCAATAAAATCTAGTTGATATTACAATTTCTTTTGGGCACATGATTTACATTAAAACAATGTACCATCTAAAATAGTTCAAAAGACACCATATGAGATATGGCATGGGAGGAGTCCCTATGTGTCTTTTATAGTGATTGGGATCAAAGGCTTATATAAGAAAATTGTTTCTTAAAATCTATGTCCAAAAAATCACATAAATGTTATTTTGTTAAATACTACTCTTATCCCAATCTAACAATAAAGTGTTTGTTAGCATGGATGATTGTATTCATCAAAGGGAACTTAGTTCCAAAGGAATCAATGGGACTAAAAGTAGAACTTGAAATGCTCGAGTTAAATAAGAAAACATTGAACCTAAAGAGGTACAACAGGAACAAGGAGAATCATAACCTGTTGTGGAATCTCAAAGTTCCTTATGTAACAGAAAACCTTATAGTTCTAGTAGAGCACACCTTGAGTTTGAAAGTCTATGATATCTTATAACTCAACAAGGTAGTGAGTTGATCATAGCGATGAGTCAACAACCTACCTAGAAACTATTGAGGGACCATAATCTATAAAATGGCTTGAGGCAATGAGATCAATGATGGACTCCTTGTAAACCAACAAGGTATGACCTTGGTGGATCTACCTGAAGGGGTAAAACCCATTGGATGCATTTGGGTCTTTGTAAAAAGACCAACATGGAAGGGTAGATTGGTTGCAAAAAGCTTCAAACAAGTTCAGGGTGTTGAACATGATGAAATCTTTCACCAGTTACCATGGTTAAATCCATCGGGATCATGTGTGTTGTTGTAGCTTATTATGACTAGTGATATTTGGAATATGGATGCTAAAACCACATTACATAAATGAATATGGATGTTAAAACCACATTACATAAATGGAATAATTATAAGGATGTGTACATGACACATATTAAAGGTTTTATAAATCCATTAATGCAAATAAAGTCTATAAGCTACAAAGGTCAATCTTTGGATTGAAGCAAGCATCTTAGAGCTGGAATCTTATAGTTGAGAAGATAGACAAATAGTTTGACTTGACTCAGAATGAATATGAAATATATGATTATAAAGGATTTAGTGGGAACATATTAATATTGCACATAATGATGGGGAATAATGTCCTTATCCTACAAATTTGTTAAAACATGGAAAAGAAAGTACCTTCTATAAGAAGGGTTTAGGCAAAGCATCCTATGTGATAGGAATCAAGGTCTATAGATATAGATCTAGAAAGCTTCTTGACCTAAGTAAGAGCACATATATTGGCATGATGCTGAAGGGTTCAACATGCAAGACTCAGTGAGAGAAAACTTACCCATGTTCCATTGAGTTATTGTTTCAAGAGAGTAGTGTCCTAGTTATTATGAATAACAGAAACACATGGATAGATGTCATATGCATTCACAATTGGATCTATTTTGAATGCAATGTAATGTACTTATCATGTTATCTCGTATGTATTGGACATGACGAGAGGATGTCTTGTTCTAGGGTTGGTTCCTTGGTTATGGTAATAAGGAATAGTTGGATGTAAGGAATTACACTCATGTAAGCTTCCGAACTGATAAAATAATAGAAATCCATGTTTGACATTAAATGAGAACTGTAAGCTAGAAAGGGTTCTGAGCTAATGATAATAGTTCAAATATATAAAAGAAGTTGAGTATCTTTGTGTTATAAGAAGAACAGAGGATACTGTATGGATCAAGAAGTTCATATGGGTGAACTTGTGTGAGTTTCCAACTGTTGATGACACACTAGAAATACTAATGACAATAATAGAGCTACTAGTTAGGCTACGAATCTCAAATAGCATACTATAACACTTCCATCTAATACGATTAGTCACACAATGAAGAGATGTGAAAATTGCAAAATATTGACTTAAAGCAAATGTTGCTAAACCCACTATGAAAGCACTTGCGCGGTAGAAACACGACGGACATGTTAGGTCACTCGGAATAAGATTCATGGGTGATTGTCTCTAATTGCAAGTGGGAGTCTATTGGTATGTATGACTAGAGAGACAATCACATGATTATTGTAATGGCATAAATTGTAAATGATTTGATTATTCATAAAGGCAATCTTCCAATTTATTATATTTCATTGTGTTATGAGATACTGATGGAACACTATAAATGTCTAGAGAATATTATTACTCAATGATGCATGTCTTCAAGTATGTGACTTGGAAGAAATGAGATCATACAGATGTTAAGAGTACATATATACATTCTCATTATGTCCCTGATCCATTGTTGTTGTAGAAGGTTAATAGACAACAATAACACATAAGATCAGAGTATGAGTTGGTTGATGATGGTATCTCATTAGTCATGATATGGAAATATCAAACCAAGCACACAGATACATGTTAGGAACATTGTATCAGACAGACCCACCGTGAGACTGACACATGGAAGCCGTCATCATGGAAGTCATAGTCAGTTCTCACAGTGACGGTGGTGGTTGTGGTTGTTAGACCTAAAATCACTGCCCTCATCACATGTCGTTGGGTGTGCTTTGACATCATCAAATGCAGTCCTGAAACATGGGTTTTTATAACAATGATGATTGGGTGACTTTGACACATGGGGACTGACTGTGAGTGATAGAGATGGGATTTGTCCCTCCATTAGGAGTATGATATCGAAGTCCTATGGATTAGCGAGACTGAGAAAAATATGGCCGTATGCATGTGAGTCAATATGTGGTATTGAGCTTACATATATCTCACGCAGTCTGCTCTGATTCAGTAAATAAGATTGAATAATAATGTGGATGACTGCTCCATGCCTCTAGTTCAATTTGGATATCAGTGATAAAAAAACTATACAAATACTATAACACCATATAGATTGTAGGTTGAAGTTTCTCCCTAACTTTCCACTCACTTGGGTAGCACTGATGTGTGACTAGGCACCACTCCTTGCTTGTGATGTCATAAGTTGTTATGGACATTCACTGCCAACGGGATATGGGTCCTATAGGGTCACACACATAGGAAATCATCTAGAAGAGGAGTTTGATTTTGAATTATTATTGAATTCACTAATAAAGTGTTTGGATATTTCAATTCATGCAACAGATTGCCTGACTAGACTGCCAAATGATCGGTTCAAGTGTTGAGATACTCGTTTAGAGTGTCAGGTTGAGCCTATCATGTATTGGCTGAAATTTAGCCTAACCAAGAGTGCCAGACGACCTTTTGGCTTGGCCAGATGATCATCTCACTTGGTGTGAGACGCCCGTCTCAGATACACAAATGGTTGGTTCTGGGGTGCAATTCGATTGCACATAGGATTGGTTCTGACGGGACGACGTACACTAATTGGAATTCAATTGTCGACATATGTGCAAAACTAGAATATACCAGACGACTGTCTAAACTGTTCCAAATGACTGTATGGCATTCCAGACAACCATCTGGGTTGCTAGAAGACCGTCTTGGTTGTCGTAAGTTGCAAAACTACCATAATTGTTCTGAAAATCAAGATCTTTCGATCCCTTCCACTCTCGCACATACTGGGAACCCTGACCTTGGCCTCTACTATAAATAGATGGGTATTGTGGGCTTCCTAGGACACAATAGAGACAATTGAGAATCAATTACTCTGACAATAGTTTTCCTCTGTGTTTGTGATAATCACAAGAGCCCAAGCAAGTCCTACCAGAATTGGGAGGGATAGCAAGTGAGAGTACAACTGAGGATCATTGTTGTGGGAGAGCAGGTGGTGACTATTACACCAACGAGAGGGACAAGTCCTTCCTGTCTGTTCTAGTAGAACTACGTGAGTTCTAGTTGGTTCGCGTGGACTACTCTAGAGGCAGGAGTCCTTTGGCTGCTCCTAGGAAGACAACATCAACTTGCAGTCCATGGGGAGATTAGAGGAGTTGCTACTACAACAATTATTATCAAATTAAATCACTGATAAGAAATTGTTCAAGATATGGCTGCTACAACCATGTTTCTAGCATGTATTAAGCCCGATGTAGTGCAACTAGTACATGTGAGAGAGGTAGTTTTGGCTCTAGTGTAAATGGGAAAGAAGCTTTGTCCCACATTGCTCACTCCTATAACATTTGTGGTTCTTATATGTAGGATCACATGGGACATTAGTGTCCAAGCGCCCTAGGAGGAGGATATGATCACCTACTTTGTGGGTATGGTGACCACAACACACACGCCACACCTCGCCTGGCCTGACCGGGCCGGGCACGGGCTCGGGCTTGTGGCTTGTAGACTGTGGAGAATGTCTTCTGTCTTCTTTTTGCACTAGGATACAACTATGTAATTAATTATTAATTTAATTAATTATTTCTTTCCTATTCGAATTTATTAATCCTAACTAGTAAGTGTCTCTTTTGCAGAATTTTTCACAATGTGTACAAGAGCAACTGAGTGGTTACGTCTTAACAGGAATAGGATTACTGAGGTGTGTAAGGCTATAAATATGCCTCCTCTCACTAAGGTTAAATACATCGTTCGAACATACAACTGTCAACCGTTCAAGTATGTGTTTGCGAACCCTAAAGTCGGAATCTTCCATCGCCGTTCTGTGGTGTTACGTGTAGACCTTTCTCCTGAACGTAGAAAGATCGTTCATCCTCTTCTTTCCAAGACGCAACCTGTCAGGCAGTAGTTCCTTCGGTTGCTGAGTTGCACTGGTAGTGCACCTGCTTCGTCTGCATTGCTCATCGTCAAAATGAGCGAGACATTACTTCTTCAGGTTCATGATCGGGTCGACTAGGATAACGGTGCCCATCCAGAAGGGTTGCAAGACGCTGATTTCTTTAAGTATATCACGTTTGTTTAATTGGGGTTTTGAATTGGAATAAGAATAAGACGACCTTTTTTAAAAATTAAAGTCAAATAAGAGGTGTTAAGCTTTTTATCATTCTGGCGTCGAGCTATTTTTCCGTAGGACCTCCCCTACGGTATCGTCACCGTAGTAGAGTTCAACCACCAAGTTCGGGATGGATTGAACCTTATTTACTTTTGTTCTCATGCATTGGTTTATTCTACGTTTGCTTATCTGGATCGGCCTGAACTGTTAACCTAAATTGAACATGTCGATGTTGCATTTAACGATGTATTCAAAATTAACAACAGAAATTGCAGGTTGTGCCCTATTAGATATCTCTTTCTTAGGGTTTTGTCACAATGGTGCCCCCAATTGGGTCGGACTCCACGCCACTAGTTATGGAGACCGGAGAAATACTAGTTGTAATCTTTATATCAAGTAAAAAAAAAAGCTTTAGCATCTTAGCATTCAGTTCATTAACAATGGAACCTCAACCACTGCCGAGTTAACAAAAACATTCAATTACGCACAGAGAGGTAGCCTTATATATGAACTGTTGAAAGACACAGTTCAGTCGTTTATCAACGAGGCAGTCACTTTGGTCAATTCTTCGAGCGTACATGTGATACAAATTCAACAGCACGTGAATGTAGGGAAGTAGTAGACATGCTTCAATAAACATATTGGATTCCTTTAAAGAAGCCAATCCAAAGTCGAACTGCCCGTCGAACTGTTCGACTGCTCAATTAATGAAAAAACCGAAAAAAAACTTGGTTCAGCCAATTTGCTCTAGTTCCCTGATCAGCGCCTGTACACTGAGTAGTTCATATTAGAACTACCTAGTCCAGCATAGAGGCAAAACACCCCTGCGCATGCCTCCGCCACGAGCACAACGGCGATCATGATGACTGCACAGCACGCCACCGCCAGCAGAACCGTAGCAGCGGCTGCTGTTGCCGCGGCCACCGCTACGAGGATGGGCGGGTCGAGCATCACCACCGCCGAAACGATCCAAACAGGAACAAGTGCTACCACCATTGCTGCGGTTGCAGCAGTGGCGGGCCCTAAAGCATTGAGTACGAGGCCGGTAAGGCTCAACCCGAGGAGGGCGCGGCGGTTGCCGTGTGGGATTCTAGTGGAAATGGCTTTTGCAGCTGACACAACCATCCCAAAAGCCAGTAGAGCAGCAGAAGCCAGGATCAGCGCTCCAGCGTCCAAGGCAAGAGACCATATTTGCGTACTATTGCCAACGATCTGAAACTCACCTCAGCGTGCATTTAGATATATAGACATGGACCTCTCTTGAAGACTTGGGAGTCGGTCTTTTCGTGCCTACCTCTCCTCAATTTCGGGCCAAGTTCTTTCAAAAGTAACCAAGGGGCAGTGGCCAACAGAAATAAAGGAATAGGTTTTTATTTATGCAAACCGACAAGACAACCCTAAAGTCTATGGCAAAAACGACCGCTTCCGCATCGCTCTTACAAAAATGCGTAATGATCATAATAATGAAATGATCATAATAATGAAATGATCTTTTTTCCAGAGTATTGGCAGGCCGCAAATAGTGTGCAAATAACTATTTGTTAGCTAATTTTGTTCTTATTGCGGTGTCCCTGACGTATGCTCCTTGTAGGATTTACATACATCGTTATCAAAACTAGATGGAGTCGATTCTCCGATATGAACATTAGTTGCGTAATGATCATAATAATGAAATGAGCTTTTTTCCAGAGTATTGGCAGGCCGCAAATAGTGTGCAAATAACTATTTGTTAGCTAATTTTGTTCTTATTGCGGTGTCCCTGACGTATGCTCCTTGTAGGATTTACATACATCGTTATCAAAACTAGATGGAGTCGATTCTCCGATATGAATGTAATTGTAATCGTCAGACTTTGACTTTATAACGTGTGTGGGCCATATATTGGAAATAATATAGATGTAGCACGTCACATGTTCGTTCTTTAATTCCATTCTATGAAATACTTCTACATCTTCGATCATGTCGCTTGACTTCTAAGTGAAGTGGTTGTAGCTGAATCTCAAATTGTATCTTTTTTTTTCTGAATAGGTTAAGATACGATAATTTTGATGCCTATGAATTGTTCTAGGACCGGTGTTTAGAAGCATGCTTTAGCCACACTATTGGAAAAGGAATAGCCGGTGCCAATCATTTGATTGATCTAAGATTGTGCTTAAATTTAACTCTGTCACATAACATAGATTATGTGTTCCCAGATTTCCTTAGAGAATTAGACAATAACACGTGATAAAAATGTTAAGTCCATGCTTAACAAAGGTTTACCGTAATTGGACGAATTTTTCCAAGCACAGCAAGCTTTGGTGTTAATGTCAATTTATATAAGAATCTAATTTTATTTATAATTAGATAAGGGTTGTTCTAGACTTCAACATGTAAGCCAGAACCATGGACACCAATCTTCAAGCAAGTAGGCATGTCATATAGAAAAAGATGACCATCACGGAGAAGATATTGCATGACTATAAGAGTTAGTTTCCTTGTAGATGAAAAGAAATTGAACATTGAAGTTGTCATAGAACTCAAAAGAGAGTCAATTAAGAATTTGTGTAATTTTGAGCTACAATATAGAAAGAGTATCAAAGTATATCAATGGTGCCACTTAACATCCTATTTGATCCACCTTATATATTTTATAAATTTCAGTGTGATTGCACAAAAAAGTGCCCAATACTAGGCTAGACTTTCCTATCTGTTTGAAACAGATTAATAAATGGGAAAATAGTTATGCCCACCGTTGGTTCTTCTTAGTAAAGTACGGAGAGAAATGCAGACAACATAATCTTAAAATATATTCAAATAGTCAAATGAAAATATGAGGAAAGGAGGAGAGGGAAAATATGGCTACAGATAAGTTCCCCGTTTTGTCAATCTCTTGACTAGATCTGAAATTATGTACTTTAAAGTACTTCACATTATTATTATTGTAGAGATCGGATCTTGTTTCCGTGTGCCGACGGTGTGCCAAATGACGCTGTTTGGCTGAGAACCAGATGACTTCTTCATTTGGAGTGACATGAGGAGCATCTATGCTGCTTCATGAATCAGTAAGGATAGCCTGACGATGTTTGCTTTTGCGTCAGTGTTTCGACAGATCGTGGCATGCCTCTATTGGTTGCAGCCTATAAAATTTCCTCCCCGTTCTGCTTCACAAAGTCAGTGGGTCACGAATTGCTTATTATCTATAGCCATATACTTTAATGATTTAGTTATGATTTATACGTGTCGTCTAACTTTAGACTGTCCTGAACTCTTTTCTACCAGATTGCAGTTGGTAAGTGGTCGTACTGGGCAATGGACAAAAATATTTAACAAGCTAAATTGTGATGGATTGCAGCAGCAATTTCATTTGAATATAAAAACACAGTATAATGGAGAGTTGAAACCCAGAAGCATACAAAGATATTTGTAACTGTTAATGAGTTGATAAAGAAGTTGTGCATTTTTTGAATATCATTGTTCTTTATATACATGTGGTCCATAAGGAAACCCAATACTGTCAATTTCACAACTACGCTTTCTTCCTAATTAATTGGCATCTTTCGGAGGGGAGCATTCGTGGTGCCAACTTTCATCTCACTCCTGTCAACAGAAAGAAAAACAAAATTTACAATCGCTAACACAAGATGGGGACGATTCACCAAATATTCCTCACAACCAAAAGCAAATCAATCAAATAGATATGTGATGGCGTTCTTGTGGTTCTTGGTGAGTCCATCTGTGGCATGAAAGTCTGCACTCTTGTGAACTTTATTGCAGTAGTAAAGGTTGACCTTTAAGTTTTGATCGAGATATGTGAAATATATGAAGAATGAGGATATAGGCTTAGTAATTTTATTGGTAGATTATATTACCGCATTTGCACTTGGAAGTTTGCATCGATGGTGATTATGTAAATCCTTCTTCTAAACCAAATATAAGATCATAGTTGATAACATGAATCTCTTTGAGGGTGGTTGTCCAAGGTTGAATGAAAGTTTGAAGGCTTGAACCACTCTAGTTGGCATTCTTACCTTGTAGATATAGTTTTTCCACCTTTTTAATAAGTAGCATCACATTTTATTGGCATCCATCTAGACGATGGGTGCTACTAGTTACATTATTACTTTAGATATCAACCACACTAAAATTCTTCTCTATATACCATCGACTATCAGGTTCAATAACATAGGTATAAATAATATAATGTAGGTTCCTTAAAGAGTTGTCATCATTGATAAAGACTTTTAAGTAAGAACATTGATAATACCAACACCAACTTTGATTTACTAATTATAATGACACTTAGTGTTTTTAGTAACTCAAGACAAAAGGTTGTAATTGAATTGACGTAGTCCTAAGGACACATCCACACAAGAGATGAAAAGTGTTCTTCCAACATCATTTCCATATAAAAAATGGACATATTTAGTAAAGTGTCGATGTTTCCCTTCAACAGTCATAAGCAATTCTTTAGTGAAAACTAGGCATCTATGAATGTTGTGAATTATAGTTTTTCAGTGCCACCTGCAACATTTCATTCAAGTGGATTGGAGTATAAGATCTTGGTCTTATTTTAGAAGGCAATCAATAATATTGTCGAGTAGAAACCTATATATTAGTCGTGCAAGCCTAAATATTCTGATCAATAACTACTGAATAAGGTTTACTTAGATAATGTAAGGTAATATCCCATGAATGAATAATAACAACATATTCATATAAAAATTCCTAATTAAACATTAAAAAAGACTCGATGAGGTATACTTTCACAACACTTTCATATGGGATGGTAAATTTCTTATATGCATAAGATCCTAATCACAAAACAATATTTTTTGAAAGAAATTTAGGCATGTTGTAAAAACATGGTGCATGATCATGTTTTTTGTTCCAAACAGTCTTTCGTGTTTCATGAATAGCTAGGACAAAGATATTAAAATTCAATTTGGTTAGATACAAATATTATCCAAGTAAAAAAAATTCATGACTACCCATGCCTTCTAAATCTATGAATCTTGAAGAGCTATTAGATGGTAGAGGCATGTTTTATAGTTCAAGACTGCCAAGTGTACAAGAAACTAATCGAAGAATTCAAATACATAAAACTTGAGCAACCATGACAAATTATGATAAGAGTGTGAATACTTGAGAAAGTAGTAAAATATGTTCCACAATTAAAGTCATTATTCTCAAACATGCTCGGTGGGAAAACTACATAAGTTCTATAAAATAAAGATGTTTCTAACATAAGTGAAGATACCATTAAATAAAATTAACATGTTCCAACATTAAAAAAATCGAGTTATGGAGAAGGAAAATTGTAAATACAAAAGGTCCTACTAATAACTTGTTGCTTATGAAACAGAAACCTTTTAATATGAATTTATATCTCTTATCTGAAATTCGAACTATATTTTTTGATACTACTTTATGACAATCCATCAACAATGTTAGATATTAAAAGTTATATTTCATATTGGTATATTTGATATGATTGTATCCACTCTTTTCCTTCTCTTGTACTCACACTTAAGGAGGCCTCCTTTAACCCACTTGAGTGGCCTCAGTCCTATATATAGGAGGCGATATACTCTCATTTATAACTATTGAATAGACACTCCTTTCTACATGGTATCAAGAGTAAGTTCCTAACCCTACCCAACAACTTATGCCTCCTCCTTACCTCTCCCCCTGTGTCACCTCTCCTCCTCTCTCCTCCTCCACGTACCCCTCATCCCTCCTTTCTCACTCTAGCAAGAGGCACATGTAGGAGGCACACCACATCCGACGTGCTAGCAGTGGTCGTCCACCATCCTTGAGGCCACGACACTATAAACTCCTTCCTAAGATGTTCCTCTCTTTTCCTTCCACTATCTCTTCTTATGTACTAGTTCTTAGTTTTACTATATCATAAAAAATAGAGAGATCAAAAAACCATGTGCTCAATTATAAATCACTAAAAAGAATAAGGGGCACAACTTTTATACTTACTCCTCTCCATGTGGTTCTCCTAATCCACATGGTTGAGTGCTTGTCTTAAAAATTGGATATTTTACTTTCATGGATCCAACTGTTCAATTAATTTGGTAGTGGTTTCTATTTTCCTACCGAGATCCATTCTGGTAGTGTCACTCCTTTCTCTACTGAGTTTCATTCTGATGGTATTTCTTTCTTCCTACTAAGTTTCATTCCATTAGTATTAATCATCTTTCTAATGTGTTTTCATTTTGGCAATTTTTCTATTTCGTTCTTTGTACTATGCTACATTTTGGTACCTATACTTCCCATCTATATCATACTATATTGCGATATATTTATTTCTATTTATACTATGCCATTAAATCTTGTACTTCAATCACCTCATCGTGGATGATGCTGCAAATTCGACTATTGTTTACATCCATAAGGCACACCTATTTGCTGTTCAACTTGACAATGATAATTTTCTTTAGAGGATGAATGTTGTTTAGATGTTTCTCAAGTCCCATGGTTAATTCAAATTTATCACTGATGACTCATAAATGTTCTTGATGATGCTTGGGAGATTGAAAATAGTCAAATGCTCTCAAGGCATTGGGCATGCATGGAGGCAGAGGACATGATCAAGTACATGTGGCACCTTAATGCCAAGACTATGTGGGGAGAGATGAATTAGTTATTCAATGAGGAGGACAAGTGCCCATGCATGTACAAATACATGGATAAGATCTTCTTAGAATAGCAAGGAGAGAGAACCTTAAACAAGTACTTCAACGTCATGAACACATTGGAAAAGCAACTCAGCTTCTTCTCCCAGATGAAGTCTATTGAAGTCACCAAGGAGTGGGTTACTATTTTTATTGGTCGCTTCCTCAATCACCTTCACCCCCTCTATGTTGTTGTTTTCCAACATTTGCTTGTAGGAAGAACACTCCCATCCATGGACCAAGCCTATGCTTATCTCTTACAGTCTGAGATCCTCACATGCCTCATAGTGATGCATCTTATCTTCCCCAAGCATTGGATATGGATACCATAGGACATAGACGAGGATGATCACATTGACCGAAGTGCACCTATTGTGGCAAAATTGGCCGCACAAAGGAGGTCTGCCACTCCAATCATGACTATCCAACCCATTATAGGAGATGACGTGCCAGGGGTTCTATCCACATTTCCCAAGATCCTATCCTACCTGGAAACCAAGCTACTTTCTCCCTACTAGCATCATATAGTTCCTCTCATGTATCTTTATCCAATAAGGCATATGACCACCAACTACAAGCTACACAAATCTGCTAGGATCCACTTCTTCACTTCACTATGACAAACTCCTCCTCTAAATGGCAAGTCAATGATTCACCTACTGCCAGTTCTTCTGCCCACCTAGACACTGCTCCTCAAGGTAACTTTTGGGTGTCTATGCTTGCTTCCAATTATAACAAATTGTGGACTCCGGTGTGACACATCATATGACAAATATGCCCCATCTTATAACCACATCCAATTTTTTTATCCCTCATTCCTCTATCACAATGGTAGATGGATCAATTAAATGAGTGATTAAGTGTGGCACTATTCCTCTCTCTCCTAAAATCAAGTTGATTATTGTCCATTTTGCTCCAAACATTCATACAATCTAATGTTTTTAGTAGATATTATTGATTCTCTCTGATGTTGAGTAACCTTTGGTCCATCTGCATTTTATAGGATTGGAGGAATTTCACAATGATTGGACAGAGAGTATGCTCTAGTGATCTCTACTACTTATCTTCCCCACCTTCAAGCCCACCACAAACCCTTCTTGCCTCCATTTCACTTTAGTTTCTCCTACTTCATGGACATCTACCATTAGATAAGCTTAAACTATTAGATAGTTATGTGTCTCCCCATTCTTCTATTTCTTGTAATGTCTTTCAGATAGGGAAACTCATTCTGTGTCTCTCATGGCCCATACCTCTAAATTATCATCCCATATGTTTGATTTGGTTCATATTGATGTTTGTGGTCCATTAGGGACTATTAGTTATAGTGGATATAGATACTTTCTATCATTTCTGGATGATTTCTCTAGAATGACATGGCTTTGTTTACTTAGAACTCATGATGAAGGTTTTACACTAATTTGTGAGTTTCAAAAGTTGGTTTCGATTCAATTTTAATCTTTTATTAAGATTCTTTAATCCAACAACACCCTCGAGTATACCCAAAAGGTTTTTTCCTCTTTCTGGCATGATTTAGGGATGATTCATCAATGCTCACATACTTACTCTCCACAACAAGATGACATTGTTGATGTAAAATTCATCATCTACTTAGCATTACATGCTCTGATCTTCTCACTCATGCCAACTTGCTTAAGAATTTTTTATCAGATACATTCCTTACCACTTGCTACCTTATCAATCTCCAACCTTCCTCTATCCTCAACAAGCACACTCTTTATTCTATTGTTTACCCTCAATCCACATTATTTCCTCTACTGACTCAGGCTTTTAGTTGTTTTTCCTTCATTCATAACCTTGATCCTAAGACCGACAAGGTTTTCCCCTTAGCTATTTGAATGTTGTTTCTCGACTTTCCTTTTTCTCATAAAGGGTACAATTGTTTTGAATCTAGATATGGCAGATTATATAACTCTGCAAATGTCACCTTTCATGAGGATGAAATATTCTTTTCATCATCTAACCCCCATAGATCATACGAATTCTATGGTCTCACCTCCCGATCCATTCATCCCATCAACATTTCCCACATTACCACCACCACCACCCCTAAACTGGCACATGGAAGATGAGTCATCAAGTGCACTTACATCATTTTGTCAAGTCTTGATGAACCCAATCAATCAATGGCACTATGCAAAGGTATACACTCCTGCACAATCAAGCACCCCATTTCTCATACTTGTTTCCTAGCATGTCTTTCATATACTACATCATCCTTTACTACATCCCTGGATACAACATATGTTCCTAAGGGTGTGTTTTGTTTACCAGAAAGAACTAGAAAGGGATGTCAAAGAAGAGAGGATGGGAAGGAAAAGGTGAAGGATGGGATTTTGAGTGATCCCATCCTATGTATGGATACAACGTGTGATAGGATTAGTGATGATCTCATGGATGTTTCACAGGTTAATGCTTCATCTATGTGAGTGCTTGTACGAAAATAGGATACATTGGTTTAAATTAATTTGATAGAAGCAAACATGTTAAACATAATTTAACAATGATGTGTTACTCCTTCAATTTGAAATAGAATTGCAATTATATAATGTTACCGAGTGTTTTCTTGTTGTCTTGGAGGAAGAAAGAACAAAAGTACTAGAGATTTTTCAACCCAACAATTATGCACAACTGTGATCAATTGTGTTCAAGTTAATGACTTTTTGAAGAAGTCGTGGTCATGGAAAAGACAACCATTGGCTGGAATCGGTTATGCAATCAACAAAGCTCTTGCAAGATCTTTCTTGGATATTGTTGATATGCGTTTGTACAAATATGACAACAAAATTGTGCCTTTTGTGATGAGAAGACAAGCCAAAAGATTGATCATTGTGATGAATGAAACTATATGAAGAGTTTATGTAGGGACGAGAAAAACAATAGGAAGATTGTTCATCGTGATGATAGGCCATTTTTGACTTTGCATCGGCCATCAAGAGTGCAACCTCTAGTCATCCTTCAGAGTGTAGTGTACATGATTCATGATCAAGGGTTCAAAGGTGTCGTTGCAAAAAATGTTCTGGAGTTTGAGTCGATGGGTGTGAAGAATTTATACCACCTAATACCTAGGGGGTAGTAGAACTCAAAAGTCCTACTCGCATTGGTTATATATACTAAAGGGATTAATGTCCTTGTGTCATTTTTACCCAAACAAGCATTGATTGGGACCATCAATAAGATTCTAATCCTATCCTACCTATAATACCACAAACCAAACATATTGTAAGTGTCCAATAGATGCTCTTTGTCATCCTACATGGAAAGTTTCCATGATGAATGAAATGAAGGATCTCCACAATAACAAGACATGGAATCTTGCGACACCATCGGAATGGGAAAATATTATAGGTTTGTAGTGGCTTCCTGTGTCAGTCACAATTCACATGGCTCAGTTAAACAACTCAAGGCACGCCTAGTGACCAAAGGATTCAACCAAACTTTTGGCATGGATTACTTTGAAACATTCTCTCCCATGAAAAGAATTGCCTCCATTTTCATCCTTATATCCCTTGCATCTCACCTTGATTGGCCTCTCTGTCCACTCGACATCAGGAATTCGTTTCTTCATATAAATCTCCTAAAGGACATCTACATGCATCAACTGCTCAGTTTCATTGTAGTGGTGGCATCTTCTTACAAGGTGTGTTGTCTTCGAAGATCTTTCTATGGTCTCAAGTAGTCTCCACATGCTTGATTCCACAAGTTCAGTGATGTTGTTTCATAATTTTACTTTTAGATTTCATCCACTGACCACTCCGTGTTATTCTCCAAGTCCTCTAAAGGCCACATTCTTGTTGTTTCCTATGCTGATGACATCATCATCACTGTAGAAAATACAATGAGGATATCTCATTTGAAGTAGTACGTGCATGCACATTTCCATAGAAAGGACTTGGGCACCCCACAATACTTTCTCAAGATCGAAGTCCTTGGCTCAGTCTCGAGGATCAACTTGTCACATTGACACTATAACTTAGACTTGTTTCAAGATACCATCATGACATAAGTCAAAGTGGTCTACACTCCAGCAGACTATCATAAAAATCCTATGCACGAAAGAGAAATCATTTCCAATCCATAGAAGTATCATCATATAGTCAGGAAGATTATTTACTTAACTATTACTCGACTAGGTATTACAATGTTGTTGGTGTTGTTACCAATAGATGAGTGTACCACTCCAATCCTACTAGTTCATCGTTCAACACATTCTTCACTACATCTAGAGTGTTCCACAATGAGGATTTTCTCTAAGAACTTCCTAAGTCCAAGGTAATCTCTATCTTTGGATTTGCAAATTGTAGATTGGGTTGGTGATTTTAAAGATTGTCGGTCCACTTTTAGTTATTGTATCATGATTGACACACACTCAATTTTTTAGAGGAGTAAGAAACATGTTGTGGTAGCTTGCTCTGGCATTGAGATAGAATATTGGGCTATGGCTCATGCATGTTGTGATCTATAGTGGATTGTTCCCTTTTCACTATCTCTGGAATCCCTTTCCAAATTCTAGATACATTATAATATGACACCAAAGAGGTTATACACATATCATAATCTATTATTCCATGAGCGCACAAAACACATTGAAGTCGAGTTCCATTTTGTATGAGACTTGGTCAAAGCCAAGTAGATCATCACTCCTCACATTAGGGAAGGTGACCAAGTTGTAGACATGCTTACCAAACCTCTTCCTCCTGCTTTATTCATATATATATATATATATATTAATATATATATATATATATATATATATATATATATATATATATATGGACATGAAGTTGGGAATTTACATTATTTACTCTCCAACTTGAATGGGTGTGCTAGTATATTTTTATGGTTGTATCCACTCTTTTCCTTCTCTTATAATAAAACTAGAGTGGGGCTCCTATAACCCAGTTAAGTGGCCTCACTGATACATATAGGAGGCTACATACTCTCCTTTCTAACAACTATTTAGCCACTCCTTTCTACACTTCACAATTATTTTGGAGGGGTAACATCCCTCTAAAATTATCAACAAAGAATGAAAAAATAGGAAGTAATAATCAAGTGAAACATGCACTCTCAATGCTTGTATATTTCTAGACATGATTTCAGTTTCATTTCCAATTTTTGAGTGATGGTGCTTGCAAAGAATCTCCATGCCTAGAAAGAGATGCATCAGAATCATAGATATGAAAATCTATTTTCTCAATATTTTGATGAACCCAAGTGCAAACATGTATCGTATCCCTTACAATCTTTAGAGAATTCAATATTCCATGTGAGAACATATTGATATTTTTAGATTCATACAGAGAATATAGATACAATAGGAATTGAAGGAGAGACATAATGAATTCGTGACAATTCACAAATTCCTTTTTGTGATTTAGACATGTAGATATATACCTTAAGGCATAATGTTATTATGGTGATACACTTTATTCATAATCAGAGTTATTCACTAAAAGCTCTCTCAATGTTGTCATCAATATTACATGATGTTTCTTTTATTGATACTCGTACTTGTGTAGGATTATATCCTTCCTATAAAGTTCATTGGACATCTCTAGTTCCTAGGGAAAGGTTTCTTATGCATTCTTTATCCTCAATACATTCTATAAAACCAACATATTGGGTGTCTAGAATGGTATCAAGTTAACCCATATGAACTTCAAGATTTGTCTCATACATCCTAACCTTGTATGATTGTGGAAGCATTATTTTGGTCAGACCCAATGTTTATCCACAATACAATAAAAGAAACTACATAAGCACAATAGTTAGGCACCATATCAGTGATGCATGTCATTTTTCACATGATGCTAGGTGTACCATCTATGCTGTTTATCTCAGTATGAATTGGTATTTTCTATGCTATGACATGGAAGAGATCATTTGCATACATGTTATCATAGTTGTATAATTAGGAACCATGGTGTACCACCCATACTAGATTTTACTGAATAAACAATGTTGCATTTTAGGTTCATATATCGAAATCATATTTTTGTGTGAATTCTGCTATTTTAATCATCTAGAATCAATATAACTATGGTAAATGATGTCAACAATATTTATTTATTTAGGTCATCTTTAAAGGTTAGGTTTGTGTTTTAAAAGATACTTGCTTAGCTAAATAAATGTTCCTAAATAGTTTTTAAATTGTCTAACTTAATATCCACAATTATTGAATACTTTGATAGATGATGCAACTTATTTATATTCCATTATTTTATATTTGGGTTGACTGATATGTTGATTGTTAGTGGTCTCATAAATATGGTGTCTTCACAGGGATACATTGATTTGTATTTCTCCATTCTTAAAATTGTAAATGTGCATCATTTTCATTGTTGATGTACCTTCACCATGCATTATTGCATTGGCTAACATAATGAACTTGCTACAATATAGGTGTTCCTAGGACCTAGAGACATTTCATCCATCTCTTTATGAATGAAGTAGCTATTTATATTCAAGTCCATATATAATTACTAATATGCTTTTGAATATTGAATATCTTCTTAATAATTTGGGTGATAGATAAATTATTTAATACATTGTGATACAAAATAGTTGTTTAACACATCTTTTTTCTTATATGTGAATCCACAAATATAGTGGCTAACTTCCTTTATAGAATAATTATCAATTAAATAAGAGCACACATATTTGATACTTTTGTGTCTAGTCACCCATTTATAAATGAGGTACACATGCTAAACAAACATAAATATTGTATTCATTTAATCTTATGTTATGATCAAGGTACTTGGATTCCAAAAGTTTCATTTAATATTTCTACTTGATACTTCTTGTATGAACAATGAAGCATATATTGAAGATCAAAGTATAGGTCAACTGTCTTCGTCCCTATGTCTTCATCCTATGTCTTCGTCCCTGAGCCCCTATGTCCCCTATGTCTTCGTCCTATGTATGGAGAGACTATCTCAGGCCATCAATGAAGCAGTCAATAACAATTCCTGGAAGCCGATTCAGCTGACAAAGAATGGTACACCGCTATCCCATGTATTTTTTGCGGATGATATCCTGCTTATGGCCGAAGCTAGCACGAATCAAGCGGGTATAATTCTTAATGTACTCAACAAATTCAGTTTTGTATCGGGCCAATCAATTTCAAAGGAGAAATCACACTGCTTCTTTTCCTCGAACACCTCCAGGGCAGAGAAACGTGCTTTCTCCCACACCATTGGTATTGCTCAAACCAATGATTTGGGGAAGTACCTCGGAGTTCCTATTTTACACTACAGGATCAACAAAGGAACGCATGAACACATCATCACTAATATTAAAGGAAGGATGACGAGTTGGGCAGCCATACACTTATCTTTGGCAGGCAGAATTACCCTGGCCAAAGCCACGCTGCAAGCTATTCCATCCTATACGATGCAGACCGTTAAGCTGTCTCCATCTTTGTGCGATGACATAAACTGACACATCAAAGATTTTATTTGGTCGGGCGGTTATAAATCCAGGAAGCTCTCTCTGGTCTCATGGAAAAAGATCACTACTGATAAAGACATGGGTGGCCTGGGCATCAAGAATGCTCGAGACCACAACGAGTCCCTCATGCTAAAGAATGTCTGGGCATTCATCAATAACCATCATGTCATTTGGGTCACTATCCTTCGTGAAAAATACATGAATGGGGATCGCATTACCAAACGGCCTTGCTCTCCGCTTTGGGCGTTTATCAAATGAAACTTGGACACCAACACCGGCCTATGCCATAAAAGTATCATTTTAGGTTCCACCACCAATGTCTGGACTGACAGATGGTTAAATGGTTCTACACTTCAGGAGTTGAACCAGCAGTGGACAATCCCTGCCGAATTGCAAGATCTAAAGGTATGCTCACTCCGTCTGGACAGCGGAGAATGGGACCTTGACTTCATTCAGAATTTTATACCTCCTCAAGCTCATAACACTATCATGCATACTCCTCCTCCGACTGGAGACAACAGAATGGATCTATGGGTATGGCCTCATGATCCTATGGGCAACCTGACGGCTAAAGGGGCTTACTCCTGGCTCAAGGAAGGCACCACACAATCAATTGCTGGAAATTGGGAGGTTATCTGGAAACTCAGGATACATGAATGCTTGCAAACCTTTCTCTGTCTTCTTCAACACCGAGCCCTACTCACAAATAAAGAGAAAAAGAGGAGGCACCTGGACGTGGACACTCTATGCCCAGTTTGCAACAATCATGAAGACACGTTGCTCCACTGTCTTTGGGACATCAACCACAGTAGGGGTATCTGGAGGGCTCTGAATGCCCCAACCATTACCTTCCTAATGAACGAAGATGAATGGATCCATTGGATCATCCTCTCTGTCTCACATGCTCGTGAACCTTATGCTCTGTTTGTAGTTGCTTGTTAGCACATCTTGACCACTCGTAACAAGTACATTTATGAAAAGATACCCCCACAGGTACATGATCGGATCACGTTCATCAAAACCAGGACGAGGGCGATCAGGAACTGCATGACTCATCTATCCCAAAGTAAAACTGAGACCAAGCCTGTGTGGACACACCCGGGGCAGTTTGATCTCATGTTCTTCATTGATGCCGCCTTTAATAGCACCAACCTAGACACTGGCATCGGGATACACATCGTCAACCAAGCGGGTCAGTTCATTGAGGGTGAAGGCATCTTCCTCAAGACCTCTTATGTGCTTCATGCAGAGTTCACGGCGGTAGTCTATGCAGCTTCCTTATGCAGGTCCATGAACATTCACAACGCTATCATCATCTCAGACTCCAGCCTGTCGGTGCAGCCGGTACATGAGTCTCAGTGTACCTCACCGCGTCTCCAGCAACTCTGGAGCAAATTCCAAGTCGCCAAAGCTGCCCTACATCATCTTCGGGTGCTGCACATCCCTAGAGAGATGAACAAAGCAGCTGATACCACAGCAAAACAAGCCCTCCATTCTCGCACTTCTTTTAATCTGTCTTTCATAGAGCTATTTTGGCCTCCGAATAATCTTAACATCTGTTTCCAAACTTTGGCCTGCTTTAGAGCGCAGGATGAATGAATAAGCTCTTATTTCCAAAAAAAAAAGTATAGGTCAACTGTGACATTGACAAGAAAATAATGTGGCAGCTATTTTACTATGTGTGGATCTATCATTGGATTATAAATTGAGATTATTCTAGGTAGTGGAGTAAACCTCTAGTTTTGTATACTTTCTTGAATACATGCGCATATCACTTTTATATCAAATCACTTGTTTTTCTTGTTATTTGGATTCCATCATATATGTTAATTTGGTAGATAAAATTTTACATAAAGATAGTAGAGGGGATCTCTATAGAACAAATTAACATACATATAAATTAGCTTCAATAAGTATTATAATATATTTTTTTCAAAGTGTGATGTAATAAATTACATATTATTAGATATTGAAATGATATAAATGGTTATAGTCCAAAGGGATAATGTAGTGTTGAGATATTTCCATAAGGATGTAGGAAAATGGCAAGTAGTGAAGAAACAAATTGGGTCTTCTAAGTTATCCCAACAAAGAAAACATCATTACGGATCATGTATATATCTCTTATATAGGTTAGTCCCTTAGGAGCTTGTTTGATCACAAACACAATATTAAAACAAATATATCAAGATCTAATGCTAATCCATGAAAAAGGTTTTTAAAGGTTTTTGTGGTTCAAAGGGTATGAATTTGTACATTTTGTGTATAGATAGTTTGTCACCCCAAATCTCAATGATATGTGGCTTGTTGTGTGGGGTACTTATTTTGTCTATAATGGTTAAATTATTGTTATTTAGTTTATTATATAATATGGGCCTAATTATTTCGGTCCCAGTTGGTTTAAGTTTGCTTCCCTTGTACTTGCCTCTTCTCATGTATGTAGGAGGGGAATTATCAATCTCTCAATAAGAAAATATGGCATTAGCCTTCCAAATTATTTCTTAGAGGGTATTTGAGTGTCGAAACTAACCTAGGGAGAAAAAGGGAGAGCCTATACCTATAGAAGGCTATCGTCTCTTCTCAGATTGGTCGTTCTCCAGGCATCTTCGCATCCTCCATGGTCATCTCCTTTCTTCTTCCTTCATCATAAAAATCCAATATTTTTCACTGACACTCTACATCTCGACAACCATCACCTATTCTTATCTATCTTCGTTGTAGATCTATCTTTTTTTGCTTCCATACATCCTACCTTCCTGGAGCTTACATCCTCTAGACATGAAAAATGTAGGACTTTTATCCTTTAAAATGATGCTCTTGCAACCAACATCGGCATACAACCACCCAACTGATAAGTACTCTCTTTGCAACTTGTGGGTATACATGTTTCTTGTCTAGTATGACATATTAACATAGGGAGGCATGCATCCATGGGAACAACCCCCTTGGGCACCACTACTATAATCACTTTTTCACTATCCCAATTTTGTTTTTTCGTTGCTTTTTTGAAAATGATCAAAGAATGCCACCACCAGCATGGACGATGAATGGCGTAAGGTGATAACCTCCTATTTTAGTAGTTTATCTTAGTCTTTTTCTTTAGTTTTCCATACTCTTTCTACATTTATATTGTACTTAAACCTAATTTTACCCCTTTTTTGTAAATACATCATCAAACTAACTTTTCCTTTTATAATTGCAGAAAAAGCACAAAAAAATAACAAAAGAATAAACCAGCCCAAGGGTCGAGTGGATCCAAACGGTCCCAAGACCGCATGGAGTTCAAACGGTCCCGAGACCGCATGAAGCCAAACGGTCCCAAGACCGCATGGAGTTCAAACGGTCCCGAGACCGCATGAAGCCAAACGGTCCCAAGACCGCATGGAGTTCAAACGGTCCCGAGACCGCATGAAGCCAAACGGTCCCGAGACCGCATGAAGCCAAACGGTCCCAAGACCGCATGGAGTTCAAACGGTCCCGAGACCGCATGAAGCCAAACGGTCCCAAGACCGCATGGAGTTCAAACGGTCCCGAGACCGCATGAAGCCAAACGGTCCCAAGACCGCATGGAGTTCAAACGGTCCCGAGACCGCATGAAGCCAAACGGTCCCAAGACCGCATGGAGTTCAAATGGTCACGAGACCGCATGAAGCCAAACGGTCCCAAGACCGCATGGAGTTCAAACGGTCCCGAGACCGCATGAAGCCAAACGGTCCCAAGACCGCATGAAGCCAAACGGTCCCAAGACCGCATGGAGTTCAAACGGTCTCAAGACCGTTTGACGCCAAACGGTCCCAAGACCGTTTGACGCCAAACGATCTCAAGACCGTCTGACGCCAAACGATCTCAAGACCGTTTGACGCCAAACGGTCCCAAGACCGTTTGACGCCAAACAATCTCAAGACCGTTTGACGCCAAACGGTCCCAAGACCGTTTGAGCCCAAACGGTCTCCAAACCGTTTGGATCTCACTCAAAGCCTATAAATAAGACCTCAGGGCCGTCCATGAAAGGGGGAGTCCAGACGTCCAGAGGCTGTCTCTCCACTACCAGAACAACTCCATCCATCACTCGAGGCTGCCGGTCTGAGACTCACATCCATTGCAAGCTACTTTCTCTCTCATCAACAAGGAAGGTGAGAGGAGAAGATCCGTCATCAAGCAAGCTACAAGGGGTGGAGATCGTTGCTCTCTCCACCAAGGGTTCAACCTTCTCTCCTCAGTGGAGATGATGTTCTTTCTATCTCTTCTTGCCTCCTTCTTTGTTGCTCCCTCTATGAGGAGCGAGTAGTTCCATCCACTGGGGCGCGGGGACTAGCCCCGCTGCCCATGTTTTGTATTTTGTACTGTAAAAAGATGTTATCATTTCGTTTTAATACTAAATCGTTTCACACATGCTTGAATGATGGCCACGTTCTTGTATGCATTTATTGTCTTTCGTTGTGGTTTGTCTACGACCGCTATCGAGGCTTGAATACCGATTTAGTGTTGGTTTCTGGTGTGTGTATCCACCACGCATCCGTTTCGGTGTCTAGAAGTGTATCTCAAAGAGTGGAGTAAACTCACTATCATTTGGCACACTCCCATCTGTATGGGAGAGACCTTTGGTAAGTCGAGGAACACACTTTGCGAGGGGAATGATGTAAAGCATGTGACCATTTGTTCGGGAATGGCTGGCGTTGCATCATTCCCGCACTTCTCATAGCTAGGTTATCCGAATAGGAGACTAGGCCTACAAGGACGCTATTCGATTTGGTAATTATCGCTCGCTTGTTAGTTTTAGATGCACGTTTCTTGAGGTTGAGTAAGATTCTCTCTTCGGAGACTACATCCTTCAGTGACGCGTAGTGATGTACCGCATGAGAGTTACTTAACCCTTGGAGGATGAGATGCATTGCCCTTTTCTTATATGGGCATTGGTCTTGTGGAACATCAAAGGGTGCAATGCATCGCTCTTGTCTTATGTGGGCATCGGTCTTGTGGAACACCCTTGGATGCAACGCATCGCTCTTGTCTTATAAGGCATCGGTCTTGTGGAAACATCCATGCATCTAGCTTATAAGTCTTGCTTAGTACATATACAATGCATGTGTAGCGGTGGTAAATACCTGCTTAACCCCAGTGATTCATCATCATTTGTTAACTCTTAAGATTTACTTGCTTTAGTTACTTTCTTGCTTTACTTTCTTTGTACTTAGTTTAAAACAACCAAATCAAACTTTCGATCTAAATATCAATCTTTAAGTTGTTAAGTAAAGGCTAAACGTTTTCCATCTTGACTTCGTCAAGACCGTTGTCCCGAGGATTCGACCCTTAACTATACTGCGATAAGACTTCCACATGTCTTAACACATGTGGGTGGAGTTCTTACCATAGTACTAGCAAGGCTAAACTTAGAGACTCATCATCTCTAGGATTTTTAGTGGTGTTGCATAAAACAAACTCCATCAAAAATTGGCGCCGTTGCCGGGGACAACGGAACTTTTTAGTTTTTACTTACCAATTTCTTGGTTGATTAGGATTTTACACTTTTTCTTAATAACCAATCCAATATTTCTTGATCTTTTTCATTTCCTTCCATTTTTCCTAACTTGAGATTTTCCTTCTACTCAGGTAGAAAACGTGTATGCAACCCCCGCATAGCATCGGATTCTCCCCTGAACCAGAATACGATTCTGAGGTAGAAAGAAGTTTTCACCGAAGGAATAGACTTAACCGCCAAAGAGCCAGACAGATGGCCGAAGAGCAACGCCTTATTGCAGAAAGAGTCAACGCCGCCATAGCAGCACAACGAGCACAACTCATTGCTGACACTCGTGCTCAGGTGCAAGCTGAGATCCGAGCTGAGGAACAAGCCCGCATCCAAGCAGAGCAGGCTGCTGCTCAACTTGCGTTAAGAAACAAGCAACTTCGGGACTATGCAGTTCCAAAGAATTATGAAGATGATCATCCTGTCCGACCACCGATTATCAACATACCACACTTTGAAATTCGGTCGTAATGGATCCAGATCATGCAAGGCATCTCTTTCTCCGGAGCACACGGAGATGATTGCATGGATCACCTCAAGAGGTTCAAGTCACTCTGCCGACTTGTACCCCAAGCAGGCATTGCAATGGAAGCAATCATGTTACACCTTTTCCACTTCACCCTATCTGGAAGAGCACTAAGCTGGTACAACGCTTTGGATAGACACCCTATCATCACTACCTGGACTCCCTTAGAAGAGAAGTTTCTTGAGAAATTCTTCCCACCTTCCCTAACCTATGAGATCAGGGGACAGATTAATCACTTTTCCCAATTGCCTGGAGAAACACTTTCTGAAGCTTGGGAAAGATTCAAAGAACTCCTGAGAAAGTGTCCTCACCATGGCATTTCTCAAAATCAACTAATAGAAACATTCTACAGAGGAGTAAGCAATGATATCAAGCAATTCCTAGATTCCTCATATGGAGGAAACTTTATGAGAAAGAACTACGAAGACGCCTGGAATATAGTTACGTTGGGGGCCGAGAACCAATCCAATTGGGGAAGGTCATCTAACCAACCCAAAGGCGTTCTCAAGGTTTACAAAGCGGAAGAATCTATGGAACTCAAAGCCATTGCTGAGGCTTTGAAGACTATTGCTAGCAAGCAACAAGCCCTCGAAACTTCTTTCGGGGAATATGATAAGAAGAAAAGCTCCCAGGTTCAACAAGTTAAGGCAGCTACTGGAACTTGTGAAGCCTGTCATGCATCCGATCATCCCACATTATCATGTGGATTGTTGTACAATGTCATGATGGATTTACAACCACCTATGCCGCAATATGAACCCATCATCGAGCATCCCGAAGACCAAATGCCAGAGCAAGTCAACTCCATACATTCAATACCTGGCCAAATGTATTACAACCCAGATCAACCAAGGAACCATCCTGGTTTCCAATACGGGAATCCTGCAGGGACTGCCAACCCACAGCAGCAGGCACAAGGTGGATCTTTCAACAGACAACCACCGGGACTCCAGAATAACTTCAGTCAAGGGAATTACAGACAAGGTTTTCAAAGACCTACCTATCCCAGGAATCCGTCTTACCAATACACCCATTCGGGACTGCACCCTCAGTTGCAACAACCCCAGCTGCAGCAGCCACAGCAACCCCAGTTGCAGCAGCCCCTGCAGCCACAGTTAACTGCACCTTTACAACAACCAGGACAGCAAGTTACTCAGTATCAACAAAGGGGTGCTCCTCCCCAATCATCTGATGAGATATCCTTGATTAGACAAATGCTTCAATCGCAACAAACCATGCTTACAAATCAAC
Organism: Alisma plantago-aquatica; assembly: GCA_963693085.1. Taxonomy (NCBI): domain Eukaryota; kingdom Viridiplantae; phylum Streptophyta; class Magnoliopsida; order Alismatales; family Alismataceae; genus Alisma; species Alisma plantago-aquatica. Next base: position 251,983,930 of record OY856415.1, read on the forward strand.
AAGCTCAGCAAAAATCCGTAGAAGCTCAACTGGCACAGATTGCCGCTCAATTGAAACCTCAAGCCGGCACTTTTGCTGGGCAACCAGAGGCAAACCCCCGTCATAACCCTGAACAGTCAGCATAGCCGGAGCAATAATCTTGTTGAGCCAGCGACGTAAAATCAAGACGCTTCTTGGGAGGCAACCCAAGACCTGAACATCAATTTCTCTATTTTCTAGTTTTATTCTCTCTTAATTTTGTTTTGCTTTCTTTAAGTTCTTTTATTACTAAATCTAAAAATACAAAAAAAAAATCTACATAATAAAAACTACAAAAACAATATATAAAACAAACAACATAAAAATCCATAAACCAAAATACAAAAAAAATATACAAATATATATATACTCAAAAACATAAAAATATATAACCCCTTTTTGTTACCTCCAAACGGTCTTAAACCCGTTTGGGACCAAACGGTCTCGAAACCGTTTGGGACCAAACGGTCTTGAAACCGTTTGGGACCAAACGGTCCTCAAACCGTTTGGGACCAAACGGTCTCGAACCGTTTGGGACCAAACGGCCTCGAAACCGTTTGGGACCAAACGGTCCTCAAACCGTTTGGGACCAAACGGTCTCGAAACCGTTTGGGACCAAACGGTCTTGAGACCGTTTGGGACCAAGCGGTCTTCAAAACCGTTTGGAATACGAAAGACCACCAACCAATCACTATATATATATACCATCCCTACTCCATCTTTCTCTCTTCGAATCTTCGAATTCTCCAGAGCATTCGTGTGAAGAGTCTTCTTCCTGCTACTGTTGCATTCGCCCTAGCCGCTCACCCGTTCGTTCGGCCTTCTTCCGCAAGGTAGTCCGGCGACTCCAAACACGCCGCTCACGCCGACGTTTCCTACACCGCCATCGCAGCCGTCATCGAACGAAGTTCTCCGACTCCTCTGTCGCCTTCGTCACCGCGCCATTGTGTCGCCACCACCACTGAACCAGTCGCCGTCTCCTCGACCATCGCGCAACGTCTCTTTCTCCGCTACCACCGTCGCTGTCGAAAGAAACTCCGATTCTTCCACCGCTTCCACCGCCGTCACCGTTTTTCCTATCGTCTTCGTCATCGTCGAGGTCGCTGGCGCGCTCACCTTCGCGCCGTTTCGCCTTCCCCTGCGCCGGCAACCTGCGACTCTTCGTTTTCCAAACAGTTTTCCAAACGATCCCGAAACCGTTTGGGACCAAACGGTCTTGAAACCGTTTGAGACCAAACGGTCTTGAAACCGTTTGGAACCAAACGGTCTTGAAACCGTTTGAGACCAAACGGTCTTGAAACCGTTTGGAACCAAACGGTCTTGAAACCGTTTGGGACCAAACGGTCCTGAAACCGTTTGGGACCAAACGACCCTCAAACCGTTTGGGACCAAACGGCCCTCAAACCGTTTGGAACCAAACGGTCTTGAACCAAACGGTCTTGAAACCGTTTGGAACCAAACGGTCTTGAAACCGTTTGAGACCAAACGGTCTTGAAACCATTTGAGACCAAACGGTCTTGAAACCGTTTGGAACCAAACGGTCTTGAAACCGTTTGGGACCAAACGGTCCTGAAACCGTTTGGGACCAAACGGCCCTCAAACCGTTTGGGACCAAACGGCCATCAAACTGTTTGGAATCAAACGGTCCTGAAACTAAGAAACTTCTAAATTGTTTCTTAATCTAAATTGTTCCAATCCTCTTTTCTAACTAAGAAACTTGTATCTTTTTCAGGAATGGCATCAAACAAGACTTCCGGATCTGCCCCTGCTCTGACAAGGGAGCAGATGATGGAGGAGCGAGAAAAGCTCGTGCAAATCAGGGACACCTACAACACCACTGGAGTTGTCCCTCCAAAAATCAAGATCATCGACGTCCTATGTGAAATAACCCGCCTTACCCAATGCCTGGGTGAGGCTCCTGAAGAAGAGATTGAGCATATCTCTTCGGACGACGATGAAGGTTCGGATTACATGCCGAACCCCGATGAGGACTCCTCTGCCCAAGAGACAGAGGGAAAACGCAAGGCTGCAAAGGCTGCATCTGGGCAGCCTCCAAAAAGGGCAAGAAAACAGGTCCACCCTTCATCCGCCATGGACCAACCCTTCGCCAAACCATCCACATACGCTGCTTCCACCATCACCCCTGCAGCTACTATCCCTACCACCTTCATTCCCATTACTGCTCCAATTCCACCACCACAAAACCTATACATACAACCTTCCATCTCCATTGACAAAACCCTCAAACCGACTAAGTATGTTTGCTCCAGCATACTAGTCAAAATGGGAATTCAAGATCGCATCTTCAGCGTACTACAGAAAGCCAACCTCGCCAGGTTGTGCTCATTACCTGAAGTGTCATACTTTGAACCTACGGCGGAATTCTTCTCCTTTCTGAGAAAGGAGCACGTTGACATCGCTGATAGGTCACGGGATGGGGGTGACAGAAGAATTGTCACCCAGATCTTTGGTAGCGATGTCGTCTTGACAGAAAATATGCTGAATTCTATGTTCATCGACGACACGGAGCAGCTACAAAAGGCCAAGCTAGTGGGAACCGATCACCCAGAATTCAACCGCCATACATTCTGGAAAAGCTTAACCGGACTTCCCACCTACGACGCAAAAACCTGTAAAGCGTCCAACATACATTCCGGATTTGTGCGCACTTTGCACAAGATCCTATCTGGCGCGCTTTTTCCAAGATCGGAAGGAGGAAACGTCACAATATCTGACCTCTTTGTCCTCTGGTCTATCTTCAACGACAAGCCAGTAAACATTGGACGATTGATGGTCCAGAAATTTTCTGCTGCCCTAATAGGGAAAGAGATCTGCTTGGGGGGCCATGTCACTTCCATAATAAAATTCCTTAAGATGGACAGGCTACTACCCCAATGCACGCCAATCAAGGGCGACATCCTTACGAACGAGCAATCTCTGAAAAACTTGTTCATAATCAAAGAAAAGGATGGGAAAATACACTACGTATTCTGCCCGATGGTTAAATCTTCAAGAACCCTCCTTCCGCTACCAGAGCTAGCACACTATGACATGACACATCTCCTGTTTTCTGACGACGAGCTTACTAAGTTGCTAACTTCGATCAAACCCGCCGAGAAAGAAAAAACTGCGGGTCCAACCGAGATGAGTATTACAGCCCCGACAGCACGACTTACAAAAATCCCTGTCAAATGGCTCTCTAGAAGGTTGTTACAGGCCAAGCAGCTGTCGGAGACGCCAACATCCCGCCCCAACCCGGAGGATGAGCATTTCAATGATGAAATTCTCACAACATCCTCCCTTGACTCTTTCATCCAGAGTCTAAACGAGCAGCTCTCCACTGCTCCCACCACCGCCTTCCCCTCCACCTCCACGCCAGCATTCACATCCACCTTTCCACCCTCCCTAACATCGGGCTTCCCCTTCCCCACCTCCATGCCTGATTTCACCACCTTCGCCTCCGCATCCACATCAGCATTCACATCCACCTTTTCACCCACCCCAACATCGGGCTTACCTTTCTTCACCTCCATGCCCGACTTCACCATCTCTCCATTACCATCCACAATCCCCACCCCTTCATCATCAACTCCACCACTCTTCACATCCGCCACCACCCCGACACCGCTGGTGACCTCATCAACAGTCACTACGCAGTTCAGGCCTTCATCAGTGTCTTTTCCGCAAGACACTACCACCATCCCACATAGGCCCCAGCCACATCACCCTTCCGCCTCTGAGGCCCCCTTTACTAACATCGGTGAGGAATTCGGCCGTCAATTTGACGCTGTCCGACACCTCCTCACCGATCCTTCTAACTTATTACATTCTTTTTTTTCTTGTGTACAGGATTTAACTAAACAGGTAACAAGGATCGACAATCAGCATCAAGCTCTTCCTGTCGTCCTACAAGGTATTCAGCAACGACAGGATGAAGTGGCTAGGAAAGTTGAACATATCAACAGCCACACCAACAACCTGCCGGACCTGATCCTTGAGGCAACACGTCAGCAAGAAGCTACGACAAGAAAAGTCGATGAGATCTCGACCCAGACTCACCCTCTGCAAGAGAATCTCCGCAAACTTGAGCAAAACCAAGACAAGCTAAGCTCGCGCCTGGCTACCATCGACGAAACAATTACGCAGCTCCACCATCATCAAGAGGAGGCTACCATCAATGAAATACAACAACTACGTGCCCAAGTCACAGATCTGACTGCACGCCTCCTCTCTGCCGAGGACAGATATACAGATCTCAAAGAAGCCCACGACGCATTGCTCGAAAAACACGAGCATCTGCAGGTGACTTTCGATGAGCTACATGCCACTCACCGGCGGTGTAAAAAGCCTTCTAATAAGAAGAAAACAGACGAAGCTGCGGCTGGCAACGACAATGATGATGAAGAAGAAGACTCCGATTCATCTGCTGACTCCAATAAAGACACACCTCCAGGAGACAAGCACGATGATGGCGAAGATCCAGGGAATGCTGCAGGACCCTCCCATAAAGGGTCCGATAAAGGTCACCAGGAAAGTAACTATCACCCCAAGTCCCCACAGCACGATAACGTCAACATTTCTTATGGGGACCAATTCTTTGATTACTCCGCTATGGGGTCAATGGGAGAAGCCGCCAAAGATGCAGCATTCGCTGAGCTCCAACAGTGCATAAAAGGAGCCAGCGCTACCTCGCCGAAAACTCCTCTTCCCTATTCAACACCTTCTCCCCCTCACCTGGACGACGCGGACCGAGTGAGTCTAGATACAGACGAAGATCTTGACTCCACCTCCGACCAGGATGACAATATCAAAGGCCATGAAGAAGCCTTCGAACAACACGCCTCCCCTCCACCACAAAACCTCCCCCCGCCCCCCCCTCTTCCACAAAAAATGCATGATCTTGACAGGTCAGCCATCTCTACTTTAGATGCTCAGGACATTTTCATCCTGAACACTATAGTAGACGATGCAAAAGCGGGGGACGATACAATTTACATTAATACAAAAACCAGGCGTACGTTGACACGCGAAGATTTCCGTTGCATCCTCCGACCCCGGTCTACGATGCCACTGTCAATTTTTCGTGTCCTCCTCGCCAACTGTATAGAAATATATAAAAGTAAAAAACGGATACAACCAGCCTTCAACGCCTCACCTGCACTGTCTCTTGGCCTTTTACACAAAAGCCTGCAGGTGAGGTCGATTGAGCGGCTACGTGTCGGATTAGCACGTCGGGCACGCTATATCACGCTGCCTTTCCAAGTCTCGGGACACTGGCTCTTTATGATAGTGGACACCGCGGCAAGGGACGCCAAAGTCTACAACTTCAATACCGCCGAGCTACCATCCGGCATAATTAACTTTATCGGAGACGCAGCAGGTGAAGCTCGGTGTATACCCTTCCGGCTGCTTAAAGTAATCTGGGCTGTACGCCCTTCTCTTCGCCAAGACTGGAGCCAACCATGGTTTAGAATCATTAACCCTCCAGTTCAAGCCACCACGGGATCCGGGGACAGCGCCTTCTATACCATCAGACATATTCAAGCGCTTAACCAGGAAATCCCATTCACAGACTTGGCAGCTGAAGACTTCCATTCGCTAAGAGGACGCTACGCCATGGAACTCATCTGTGACAGAAGATTTTTCAACGATCCGACTATGTCACCAGATGATGTTCCACAGTATCTTTACTCAGCTGTGCAACGTCGACAGCGGCGACCTTTCCGCCAAGTTCTGGAAGAGTCAGAACAAAACAAGTTGCCCAAATAAGACACCAGCAAGAAAGACCCCGCGTACACAACTACACCAACTTTTCCTGATTTCGATCGCGATTCTTGCAAGGGTCTAAACGACCTTGAAATACGCATAATCATGGCAAAACTCTCCGCAGAAAAAGACGGCATCGTATTCATGTCTCAAGACATTATCGTAATGGCTGATTCTTTGCGAGAGACTTTACAAGATAAGGGGCAACTTTCTTGCAGCCTCATGGCCGCTTACCAATCTCAGATTGGCCAACACAATCCCGATACATATATGGCGTCCCCGTACATGAAAGACGATCTGCTCAAACTGAAAAACTTCGGCACAATAGAAGCATTGATTGCATATCTTCAACATACAACACCGAAATTCATCATGCTACCGATCCTACATCAAGAGCACTGGCTCCTTCTGGAAACCAATCTCCACACCGGAACCACTACAATATACAACAGTTCCGACAGCCAGTTCAATGCCCGACAACGACAATACGTCGTAACGCCCAAGACGCCGACAGAAGAAATGGCAAAGGAGTGTGCTATGAAATTAATCGAACTTCTGATTCAGCACACTAGGGCATACAACACTGAGCACTTCAGCCGCCCCGCCTTCTGCCATAAATGCCCCCAGCAAATACGACAATCCAACGACTGCGGCTTCCACGTCCTCTAGTGGATGTACACTATAATCGTTCTCCAAAGACCAGTGGAGGAAATGACGGACGTGGATTACCACGCCTTACGTGGGCAGTTCGCATCTACACTACTGCGTTCTCCAGGGGCAACCGACAATCTACCTTAACCTGCAGCCCTTGTTCTAATGTTTTCTCAACCTATCACTTTGCCACTCTGGGGACAGAGTGTGTGATAAGTTAGGGGGGGATACATTAGACAAGGGCTAGGTATCAACTTCTATACTCCCTTCTTTTTCTCTAAACACTTTCCATACATTTCTTTTGTTTTACAAATTCTTTTTATTCTTTCAAGATTCTTTTTACAAATTCTTTTTAATCACCTCAACTAACTCTAGAATCATGTTAGTCTCTACAAGTATTTAACACTTAGACATCAAATGGCGATTTATCGACCCCCATCCACTATGGATCCTATATTTTTGCTCCAATTCTTTATCTGACTCTCCATAGGTCAAAATCAGGGCAGAAATAAGCCGAGATCTCAAGGATGAGAGGGAAATCAGGCAACTTCCAAGTCAAAAAGCTCTGCAAGTGGACCACAAACCAAATAAGTGCATGCTGAAAAACTTTAAGAACAACTTTCCTCTCTTCAAAATAAAAGAGGCTTGGCCGCCCAAAATAAATCCTCATCCCAAAACCCAAGCCTGTGAGTTTTTGAATAAAAGCCAGAGAGACGAATAAAATCATGAGAGTTGTGCCACGAATAAGGACCTATATAAAGAACTGATAAAGGGCTCACCCGGCCGGCACATTCCGCTGCCCTCACAAAGGCAGATGTGTCGCGTCCGGTAGTGAAACCCTAAAAGTTCCAAGTATATGAAAAGGCTAATAAAGGACTTGCCCGGCCGGTACATTCAGCTGCCCTCATAAAGGCAGATGTGTCGTGTCCGGTAGTGAGATCCTAAAAAGCATAGACAGCCCCTCCCCCACTCGAAGGGGAGTTACACTTCAAAGCCTTTAGCCAACCCTCATACCCTCTCTAGCTTCCAATAGGTTTCCAGAGAGGTATAAAGTTGATTAGAGTCAACAGCATGCACAAAATAAATGTGGTCCCAAGGCAAACTTTGAGATATGGAAAAACCTGAAATCCAAGCAACTCTCGAAATCCAAAAGGATCAAGGCATGCAATAAGCCTCGATACGACCCCTGGGGAACTCAGGTCAAGAATTGAAGCAAGAGTACGGAAATTTTAATTAAGATCACCGTGCCATTTCATGTCTCAGCTCTATCTAACTTGAGGACAAGCTAGACTCTAAGTTAGGGGGGGTGATAACCTCCTATTTTAGTAGTTTATCTTAGTCTTTTTCTTTAGTTTTCCATACTCTTTCTACATTTATATTGTACTTAAACCTAATTTTACCCCTTTTTTGTAAATACATCATCAAACTAACTTTTCCTTTTATAATTGCAGAAAAAGCACAAAAAAATAACAAAAGAATAAACCAGCCCAAGGGTCGAGTGGATCCAAACGGTCCCAAGACCGCATGGAGTTCAAACGGTCCTGAGACCGCATGAAGCCAAACGGTCCCAAGACCGCGTGGAGTTCAAACGGTCCCGAGACCGCATGAAGCCAAACGGTCCCAAGACCGCATGGAGTTCAAACGGTCCCGAGACCGCATGAAGCCAAACGGTCCCGAGACCGCATGAAGCCAAACGGTCCCAAGACCGCATGGAGTTCAAACGGTCCCGAGACCGCATGAAGCCAAACGGTCCCAAGACCGCATGGAGTTCAAACGGTCCCAAGACCGCATGAAGCCAAACGGTCCCAAGACCGCATGGAGTTCAAACGGTCCCGAGACCGCATGAAGCCAAACAGTCCCAAGACCGCATGGAGTTCAAACGGTCCCGAGACTGCATGAAGCCAAACGGTCCCAAGACCGCATGAAGCCAAACGGTCCCAAGACCGCATGGAGTTCAAACGGTCTCAAGACCGTTTGACGCCAAACGGTCCCAAGACCGTTTGACGCCAAACGATCTCAAGACCGTCTGACGCCAAACGATCTCAAGACCGTTTGACGCCAAACGGTCCCAAGACCGTTTGACGCCAAACGATCTCAAGACCGTTTGACGCCAAACGGTCCCAAGACCGTTTGAGCCCAAACGGTCTCCAAACCGTTTGGATCTCACTCAAAGCCTATAAATAAGACCTCAGGGCCGTCCATGAAAGGGGGAGTCCAGACGTCCAGAGGCTGTCTCTCCACTACCAGAACAACTCCATCCATCACTCGAGGCTGCCGGTCTGAGACTCACGTCCATTGCAAGCTACTTTCTCTCTCATCAACAAGGAAGGTGAGAGGAGAAGATCCGTCATCAAGCAAGCTACACGGGGTGGAGATCGTTGCTCTCTCCACCAAGGGTTCAACCTTCTCTCCTCAGTGGAGATGATGTTCTTTCTATCTCTTCTTGCCTCCTTCTTTGTTGCTCCCTCTATGAGGAGCGAGTAGTTCCATCCACTGGGGCGCGGGGACTAGCCCCGCTGCCCATGTTTTGTATTTTGTACTGTAAAAAAGATGTTATCATTTCGTTTTAATACTAAATCGTTTCACACATGCTTGAATGATGGCCACGTTCTTGTATGCATTTATTGTCTTTCGTTGTGGTTTGTCTACGACCGCTATCGAGGCTTGAATACCGATTTAGTGTTGGTTTCTGGTGTGTGTATCCACCACGCATCCGTTTCGGTGTCTAGAAGTGTATCTCAAAGAGTGGAGTAAACTCACTATCATTTGGCACACTCCCATCTGTATGGGAGAGACCTTTGGTAAGTCGAGGAACACACTTTGCGAGGGGAATGATGTAAAGCATGTGACCATTTGTTCGGGAATGGCTGGCGTTGCATCATTCCCGCACTTCTCGTAGCTAGGTTATCCGAATAGGAGACTAGGCCTACAAGGACGCTATTCGATTTGGTAATTATCGCTCGCTTGTTAGTTTTAGATGCACGTTTCTTGAGGTTGAGTAAGATTCTCTCTTCGGAGACTACATCCTTCAGTGACGCGTAGTGATGTACCGCATGAGAGTTACTTAACCCTTGGAGGATGAGATGCATTGCCCTTTTCTTATATGGGCATTGGTCTTGTGGAACATCAAAGGGTGCAATGCATCGCTCTTGTCTTATGTGGGCATCGGTCTTGTGGAACACCCTTGGATGCAACGCATCGCTCTTGTCTTATAAGGCATCGGTCTTGTGGAAACATCCATGCATCTAGCTTATAAGTCTTGCTTAGTACATATACAATGCATGTGTAGCGGTGGTAAATACCTGCTTAACCCCAGTGATTCATCATCATTTGTTAACTCTTAAGATTTACTTGCTTTAGTTACTTTCTTGCTTTACTTTCTTTTTACTTAGTTTAAAACAACCAAATCAAACTTTCGATCTAAATATCAATCTTTAAGTTGTTAAGTAAAGGCTAAACGTTTTCCATCTTGACTTCGTCAAGACCGTTGTCCCGAGGATTCGACCCTTAACTATACTGCGATAAGACTTCCACATGTCTTAGCACATGTGGGTGGAGTTCTTACCATAGTACTAGCAAGGCTAAACTTAGAGACTCATCATCTCTAGGATTTTTAGTGGTGTTTCATAAAACAAACTCCATCATAAGGATCAAAGATTGACACCACAAAAGGGTTTCTCCTGGACTCCTTTCTTCCTATAGTTTTTTTATCTTGTGGGGCATTATTTAAGAACATATGATGGATCACTTATTGCAAATTTTTTGGACTATTGAAATTATTTCTTCCTACTTCTCTATATGATCTCTAGACACCTGCCCCATGAGTGTATGCAGGCTCCAAGGGTTATATAATGTTGGTGTTTCTTAGCACCCAGCAGATTAAGAATATTAATACTCTACAAGGCTAACAGTGGATGAACTTTATGAGATAAATTTGAAATCAAGCTGTCACCACAGTCTTCACTACTCACATATCTATCATCTTCAACCACTTCGTTAGCCATCCATTGTTAGATATTAATTAATTGGCCTAAGGGCAAAACAAATACACTTTTAGGTTTGCAAATAGATACATTTATTTTTCTTTTTAGTCAAAACTTGAGAAGTGATGTGGATAGGATCATTTAGTACATTGACTTTCCTAATCAGTTACTTCTATGATATATGGAAAACTAAAGACCTCGTGCTGGTTTCTAAATACAAAAGGGGGGACCACACTATTTTTTTCTTCCTATTCATTGGAAACTTTATTCACCCCTATCACCCCTCATGTGTGCATCAATTTCTACATGTCGGGTGGTATTTCCTCTTTTCATACAAACAACTTTGTATATGGTGTGCGAGAGGGGAGAATACAGGAGAGAAAGAATGTATGAAGAGGGGGTATGAGGAGAAAGATTATGAGAGATAATATGTGTCAGTCCAGGGTATTCTGATCTTCATGGAACTTCTTACTTTTTAGAACACTTATCCTCCAAAGTCTTTGTGTCTCTTCATTCCAACTAAACATCGTATTTCTAGTGCATCATTGATGTATATTCTTTTTGGATGTTCATTCCTACAAAGCAACATGCTTCCAATAGATCATTGATGTATCTTTTTTCTAATGACACAATGCTTATTCATGATTCCAGTGCATCATTAACATATCTCTTTCCCAATGGAACTATTCTTCTTCATGTTCATGTCATCATATGGACGTAGGTTACCTATATGTGCTTCCTTATTTAGATAGCTACCACTTTCATGTGGTGAAGGATTTTAACTACAACGTTGATACGAAGCTTCTCACGTTTAGACCTTATTATGTATGTGTGGAAAGAGATTCCTTGTTTATTTTAGCCTCTATGTCCCTATGGTGTTAATGATGTTTCAGTTGATCATTTTGCCAACATTTTCATGAGATAAATGGTTGGTTAGTCATATTAAACTTATCATAATCATGTCAATTTGTATCTTCCATATTCTATAACTGCAAGGTTGATGTTTTATCCATATTTTATCTTCACTGAGCTATGTTAGTTATGTCTTCTTTGAGTTGCATCCAGTGACATGGTTGTTCTACTTATCTACTTGGGTTTCTCCTTGATGGTACCCTTGGCTCCTATCACGTCCTTTCTCCTTGATGGTTCCCTTAATCACTATCAAGCACCCTAGGTTCATGTGTCAAATTTATGGAAGCACTATTGCAGTCATCACCACCTCGTCCGGTTCATGTTCATTCCACATTATGCAGGTATGTGGTCTCTTGTGCTAATTCCATTTGGCTACATTTATCAAACGATATAATGATACCTCTATTTCTACACTGAAATCGTGTCTATGTGTTCATGTTATGTTGGTTACATTGGATGTATTGAGTTCACTTATACCATTGACACATTCCTCTCTAGTGAAGATGGTTTAGTCACGCTCCTTTTGATTGTCTACACCATATTGATAGTGGAAAGTTTTTGTTGTGGAATTTGATTTCCATTTATCAGATGTTCTTTATTCCAAATACACTTCACAAGACCTTCTACAAAGCTCAAGTATTCAATCCTGCAACATGCAACTGAAAAGGGGTGTCATCAAATATGTTATCTATTGGAGAGTCATGTTTAAGGGCGAGTGAAAAGCTTGTATGGGAAATGAAATTGTTGTTTTCAATTTTTCATATCATCTAGTTAGGTCTTGGCAGTACAAGTTGGATATGTTTTCACCCATACTCCATATCGAAGGTGAGTGTCACAATGAATGTTATTTAGAATGTTGTCATATAGGCCTAATTATCTTGTTCCATTAGGGTTAAGTTCGCTTCCCTTGTACTTTCTTCCTCTCTTATATATATGAGGGCAGTTCTCCATTCATAAATAAAAAAAATCTCATTATCCTCTTATCTGATGTCCCATAATAATCATGTTGTAATATTTTGATAATATGTTAGCACAACAAAATATTTTGAAATATTTTCATATATGACTAAAGATAAGTCATGCAACACACATAATTTTCATACTATCTTTTTCTATCTTGAATTTGATCAAATCTGAATCTATATTTTATCCATCGAGCCAAGGGTCAAACCAAAAAGATTGTCGTAGGGAATTACATATGGGGGAGACCAGTGGGAATTTGATAAAGGTGGATTTATGAAAGGTATAACACCATGCAAGAGAACATTTGTAGTGTGTAATATGATGTCATAGGGATTTCTTCTTGTGGGATTTGAGATAATGGTTTACATAATATGGTATCCACCTTATGATATTGAGCTAAAAAATAATGACAAAATAGGTTCCCATGGTTTTCAAGTTTATGCTACTCCAACCACCTTTAGATTTGGGAAGGAAAAATGTATCCCACAAAACTGGGTGAATTACAAAAAAAAATCACTAGGCAGCTTGTCAATAGGGTTTATGACATTACATGTTATGGTACAACTAATCAAGTATGAATGTATATGTAAGAGGATAAAGTTAACTAGGGTGGAGGAAGATATGCATTTTTTAATGTTTATATTAAGAACTTTAGGGAAAATGAGTAACTTACCCTTGATTATTTTAATCGTGATAGAGATCGTTGGATTGCGAATCTATGGTCCAGAGGTGCACCCATCCCTGGTCACCCAAAACCATGCATGACTGGTCTAGGGCTATTCCCGAGTGCTGCTCGCAGCTCTGTGTCACCTGCCCAGCAGTGACCTTCGTCCATGCATCAGGTTCAGACGCTACCAACCGTGAACGTATGGTGGGGTGTCTCTGCTCACCGCTCGTCTCCCTCCCATGATCAAACCACAGGATTCCCTTGTTCCCGCACCCAAAGTAAGGGTCAAACTGGGGAAGTCGTTCGTTCCCGACGATGCTTGCTTACGGCCAAGAAGGTGGATAAAAGGGGGAGAGGGAGATCGTAGGTCACTCTGCTTCATTCCCTTGTTTTGAGGAGGTCTGATGTGGGCTGGCGAGTGGGTGACATCATGCCATCAGAATAGCTAGACCTTCTTCAGTAGAAGAACCCACATCACCAAGGGGCTCCAGGATGACCTCCATGTCATCCGACTTCTCAGTGGTTGTGCGGAGGAAATTGGCCCTTATGGAAGGCCAACGAAGCATGAGGGGGCGAGCCCTTCCCATCTCCACCATAGAAATGTTGGGCAATAGTAGGAAGGTGAGGAAGAGGAAGGCCAGAAGGCCATCTGACAGAAGGAGAAGAAAGTTTGTGGTTATAGAAAATTGGGGGAAAGAGCAAGTGTAAATGAGGGAGGGGGTATAAAAGGGGCTGAGGGTTTAGGGTTCTCTTTGAGGGGTTGTATTCCAGTGTTTCCCAATCTGGATGGAGGAGGGAGATGACCCTCCAGCCCTACATTTATTTCCTAAAGTGGAAAGAGAAGGGGGGTTAAATAGATGGGCCATGATTTTACATATTCAGGCCCATTAAGGGTCCAATTCAAGCTAAAATGAATAATCTAAGTGAAATCATAACCATTTTTGAAAAGCCATAACTTGGGCTATGAAATTCCAATTGATATGATTTTTGCGTCTTTGGATTCACAATTGAGATATCTACTACTTGATATATACTAGTGAGTCAAAATATCATATTAATGAGGTTCGATATATATTACAAGATTTTGACATGATAAAGAATGATACCAAGTTCCAAAGTGTAAATTAAAGTCACACATTGTGAAATGGATCATTGTAGTGTCCAAAATGGAATATCACAACACACCAAATATGAAACTAACATAAAACGGAGAAATAGTCCAATTGATGAGAGATAAAGAGAATAATATAGGGGATAGAAAAGTTAGGTTGTGTCACAGTTAGATTGAGTGGTTGGAAGTTGAGGATAGCCGTTGGAATACACTTGCGTTCAACTCAAGCTCAATCGAATAAATTCTCGACAGAGACATGGTCGGTCAAAAAACTTATTGACCGAATTAGGTTCTGGATTATTCTTCTAAACTCTAACAATTTAGCTATTGCAACCCAATCACTTTCTACCTACCAGCTAGTTAAGCACTAAGAACCATCTAGAGACTTCATACAACATCCCTAATCACTTGCAAACCATTCCAATAAATAAGATAGGCCTTACGACACCCAATACACACAAGCTACACTTGAGCATACATTCTAGAGAGTAACATAGCTGAGAATCACTTGCTATCTTCTTCCTTGAGCTCTAAAGTTGTCTCCTATAGCTACAATCTCCTAGCCACCACACAGAAACTTCAATCTTAAGTAGATAAGAGATCTAAATGCTTGACATAGGAATCAAGATGTTGTACTCCATTGGCTAAGTGTTTCTTTCTTCCAATCTATTTCTTTTATATTGTATTACTATTTTACATAACTACTCCTAGGGTTGAAGCTTGTTTGAAGGAAGTGATCAGAGCTACTTTAAGGTTAAGGCTGCTCCAAGTGCTTGAGGTTACTTCAAGAATGGTTCTTCAAAAGGAGGTTGGAGCTACTTCTAGGTAAAGTCTACCTTAAGGTGGTAGATCTACCTCAAGGTGGTATAGGCTGCTCCAAGGGCTTGAGGTTACTTCATGAAGGCTGCTTCAAAGGAGGTTGGAGCTACTTCTAGGTGAAGGATACCTCAAGGTGGTGGAGCTACTACCTTAAGGTAACCTTCAAGGAGGTTGAGGCTACTTCAAGGTGAAGGCTACTAAAAAAAGGAAGCTACTACTGCTTCAAGGAGGTTGAGGCTACTTCATGGTGAAGGCTACTTCAAGGAGGTGGAAGGTGATTGTATTTTATTGTAACATCCTTGTGAGGTAAATAAAATAAATCACTACTAAAAAAAAGCTACTACTGCTTCAAGGAGGTTGAGGCTACTTCAAGGAGGTGGAAGGTGATTGTATTTTATTGTAACATCCTTGTGAGGTAAATAAAATAAATCACTTTTAAAATCCCAATTGCAGACATTGGGTAGTGGACTGACAACCTTTGATTCAAAGGTTGGAACCACTATAAATCGAAATATCTTCCTTGTTTCCTCCTCCTTCTTTGCTTTAAGTTTTAATTGAACTTTGAAATACCAAAAGCTCTATTAACCCCACTATAGATCTTTCAATTGATATCAGAGTAGGTATTCAAGGAACCTTAATTGGTCTTGAATGGGGGACGGTGTTCTACACAACCTCAACCTTGAAGGAACTTATGTGAGTCGGCCACCACCCTTTGATGGAAGCAACTAAACTTATTGGAAAAGAAGGATGCAATTCTACTTGCAAGGGATTAGTTGGAGGTTTGAAGAATAGTTTCATTTCCCTATGCACTTCCTAATATGGAGTATGCAATATGGAATCCTAAAATGGTAAAGCAAGTTCAATTTAATCCAAAAGTAGTAAGCATTTTATATTGTTCCATTTCCATTAGTGAGTTTAATAGGATATCTTCATGTGAAACCGCTTATGAAAAGTGGCATAAACTTTCAGTTACACGTGAAGGTACAAATCAAGTTAATCGTACCAAGATTAACATGCTTAGACAAATGTTTGAACAATTCCACATGCAACCTAATGATTCAATTAGTGAAATATATGCAAGGTTCTCTTCTATTGTTAACAACTTGAGTGCTTGGGTAAGTATACAAGTGAGGAAGATCAAGTGTCCAAGATTATTAGATCCTTACCTCCAAAGTACAAGCCAAAGGTGACGGCCATTGAAGAAGAAAATGACCTTACCGCAGTGAAGATGGAGCAACTCATTGGCAATCTAGAAACTCATGAAGTTACTCTTGAAGAAGAAGAAAGATTGGAGTTGAACTTTAAAAAGGAATAAGGAAGGACATAGAATTAAAAGTGTCAACCAAAGCACAAGTCATCACTCAAGAAAGTGATGAGACAAGTTGTGAGAATTCGTTACACTAAATGATATTACTCAAAACACAAAACATGATTACTCCTTAATTAAACACAAACCCAGAAATCATGGTAAATTAAAATCAATGTCAACAATTCCCAATTTCTAAGAAACATTTATATAAAAGCCCAACAACTTCCTTTACTTCACATAATAATCAATATTCTTTACAACTTCCCTGTAGCCTTAGCTACAACATAAACTTTGTAAAGGTACACTATCCACATATTCAACATATATAAGCATCAACATGATGTAGAAAGCTCGATTCAATCAAAACATCATATATAAACTTTTCATCCAGATCTAAGAGTACAAGAAAGACTCTATGACACACTAGACCACTAAACAACCATCTCTAGGATTTATTACCTTAGATTCTCCTCACTATCAAGATATTGTTGTCGTTGTTGTCGATCACCCAAAAAAAATGTGGTGACCCACGCGGTGACACCCAGTCCCAGCAAGAGATATAACTCTCTCTAACATATATTGATTACATCATATTAAATAGTAAATAACTGAGTAGTTGGAGTGTTTAGTAGTCAATTGGGTATATTAAACAATTCAAGCATGCTAAATAGATTAAGTAAATAGTCTTAGCAACAATTATGATTATCAATGTATATATAGGTAATAGATAAATCCATTCTTTTATCATGATATCAACTCAGGTTTCATAAGATTGCATCTAACAACAATCATTATCATTGATCTGACTATCATCATATGCCTAACTAACAACACAAGCAATCTATAAGCATAAGCATCTTTGATATGTCTAGTAGTATGACATGGCTATCAATATTGGCATATTTAATAAAGTGAACCAGTCTACATAATATGTAGAGCTAACATCATAGAACAACTAATTGCATAAGAATAATATGTAGTTTAAGAATTCCAAATTGCATAGGCATGGCTAGCAGTATTAGACATTGCTAGAAGCATAATACTAAATACCAGGGTCACTATATTTGACAACATAAACAAGTTAGCAACATGACCACATCTACAACACAAGCATATCTATCATCTCTCATTGTACTATATATCATCTCTATATAAAAAGATCAAATAAGGGTTATCATCTAATGTGAGGAGTTGTGTATATCCCTAACAGATATGCTACACGGTTGTATTACATCTTTTATTACATTGCCCTGAGAAATTTGAGGATACCATTCTAAATCCAACTGACCACTGCTAAATCAAAATTAGTTCCATACAAGATCTAGGAAGAGCTGGACTCCTAAGATCTTCTTTGCCCCCGGTCAGTACGGGTCCTCTATAGAGACATATAAGGTCAAGCTGCTAATAACTTAGTCCGTCCTTGGTACAGGTCACAATACTAGCAAAAGGAGGCGGGAATACAAACTCTACCATCCAAGGTACAACCGCAGTTGTCCTCAAATCTTATCATATATACATATCTGAGACATGACCATAACCATTCTCCTGCCGAGGTATGACCATAGTCATCCTCCCAAACATTTGGAGTTGGGATGACAAGCACCCCACATACTCAATAGTATGCACACTGAGTTTTCTTAGAAATACTCATTTCACCATCTGGCAAGTCCTGACACTCGGATTGATCTATGGCATAGGGCATTACATGATTAGGGTTACACTTGATTAGTTATTGCCAATTGGGTGAATTAAGGCTTCATCATACAAATGGACATACAATCCCTAATTCATTTCTATAAAGTGTATAAGCATTGAAACTTTAGAATATATAAAATGTTGGAAGTATATATCCTAATCATATTACCATATTCTATCATATATTACATTGTAATGAAGCACATTATCATCATATCATTTCAAGATATCCATTTCTTATCACAATTTCTGGGGTTTTAGCCCTTACCGGAATATGAAAAAGATTTCACCTCAAACATGTCTTAACATGCCCAAAGGTCATTAAGACTATCACATTATTCATAGCAAGGTCATCCTCATCATTCCATGCCTTAAACAAGGCTCAAAATATCATCAACAGTTATGTGTCCATAGGTATTATTATGGCAAGGCACTATGATATTCAAATAGCATTACATTGTGGTTTAGACACAAGAAGAGTGCAATACATTGTCCCATTAATCATGCAAGATGTCTGATTCTAACCAATCACCATCATTTAATTACATTAAGGTTAGGTATAACAAACCATATCACATGGAAGTTACACACCCACTTATTATGGTCATTTATTAAATATAACTATAGGAGAGAAAAGGTATAACAACAAATTAATGATATTGAACCATTGAATTCTCATCACCAGGACCCAAATATAATATCATGAGACTCATTCTAATCCATTGGATGTTGAAGCATCCAATCTCATTCATTGGATCAGGTTCATTGTTCAATGTTATCAATTGAAGTATAGGTCTAACCATTAGATCAATTAAACCAAGAAACCATTGGTTTAAGGTTTGTTCGAATCTATAATTACATCCTTAACTCATCATATGTGGTGATGACCTAATCCACCATTAGTTGTGATCATTAAGTCACCATCGATTGTTAGATCAACACTATATTCATTTAACACCATCAGATATTAGGCTAATGTCATCATTGATTGATAACATCATTAGAGAATCAAACCATTGCTCATTGAGATTCCAAGAGAGCCTAACAATGACCTAAGGTGTGACTATCATTTCACATTATCATTTATAACCCTTGTTCACCTCCTTCGGTTGTCATGAAAACCACACCATCGAGTCATGTGTTTAGAGGAGAAAATAGCCTAGAAACCCTAATATGGACCATCGGTTGATTGGTGCTTAGCACCATAGCTGGTGATACCAACCTGAACTAAGTCATATATTTTCTTAGGAAGAATGTGAACATGATTATAGGTTCATCTAGAACTAGAAAAAAAATATAAAATACCTTAAAAAATCAAATCCCAAACAAGCTTAGCTTCTTAATGCTTAAATCACCATTTTTAAGTAAGAACATGTGCTAACAAGCTTATAGTAACCAATATAAGTAAAGAGGGTTATAAAACATTCCTCTACTGAGAATAACAGACTTCTATCATCAAGAAACTTGAGCCAAGAAGGTAGAAAACCCAAGAGGAAGCTCTAAACTCGGCCAAGCAGCCACTCTTCTTCACAAGGAATCAAAACCCTAGAAGAAGAAGCAAGAAAGGTAGGATCTTGAGCCCTAAAGCAACTTTTACCTTGGAACAGTAGAGTTCTGACCTGGGGAAGGTATAAGTAAGGAGAAGAGCAAGAAAAATGGAGAAGGAAGGAAGAAAACAGCTTGCCTTGGTTAAAAACCCTCGAAGATGACCTTAGAAACCCTAGGTAGGGCTAGATGGAGCTCTAGGAGACCTTCTTCTCCAAAAAGAGGTTGTATTCTACCTTAGACCACTTTGTTCCTCAACCAAATAGAGTAAGGTCGGTGATATATTCTAGAGGAAAGAAGGAGTGATCAATGATTTTGATTTGGAGATAGCAAGGGGTATATATAGCTTCATGGATAACGAAGGGGTCAAGCATGAGGTGCTCATGAGCTTTCCATTTGTCCATAGCCTAGAGCTTCTATGTCCATGCAACACCTCCCTCACTTGCAACCTTCAATTTCTCTCCTTTATACATACCCTTATCCTTATCTTTATCCTTATTATTATCTTGACCCTTATCCTTATCCTTATCTTTACCATTTACTCTTTTCCTTATCCATAAAGGGGGAAACCCCTAAAATGTCCTTGAAGAGGAATACCTCCAAACAAAGAACAACTAGGAGCCCCATAGCCCAAAAAAGTCTATAATGATAAGGAAACCTATAAGGATCGTAATACTTGTGACAATATAAAAATAAAACCTCCCAATTGGGTAAATTGCAGAAAAGTCCAGAATGTACATAAAAGTTCATTACTTGCTCAAACAATGTCCAAATTGGACCAAATTTGAAACATAGGCTTGTCTTATGATTCCGAAGCATATAAAAAGATTAGATGAAGGTTCTAAGTATTTTTTTAAGGCAATTAAGAATTTTCAATCATTTAGGAAAGGTTAGGGGTCTCACACAAGTGGAGAAGACAACGAAGAAGATGCACTCATTGGAAATGGTAAGAAATATAAAAGGTATAAATCCAAACAAAAATCTCATGCTTCTTCCTTTGTTAGGTTCTTTGAGTGTTTCAAGAAGGGAAATTTGAAGAATGAATGTCCCAAGATCAAGAAAGGTAAGAAATCATCTGCTAAGAAGAAGGATAAGGGAGCCAAAGCATACAAAGATGCTTGGGATGAATTAAGCGACGATAGAAGAAGTGGAGAAGAAGAAGTGGTGTGTCTCACGGCTAAGGAAGATGAAAATGAAGAATCAAATGAGGATTGGGTGATTGATAGTGGTTTTTCAAAACATATGACCAGAAATAAGGAGGCTTTCCATACACTTTAAGAGAAGAAGAGTGGAACAATCACATTTGGAGATAATGCCAAAGGTAAAATCATCAGGATAGGTAATGTTGGTACAAATCTTCAAAGAAAAAATGTGCTACTTGGATATGGATTGTATCATAACCTATTTAGTGTTAGTCAATTATGTGACAGTGGCTATGATGTTCTTTCAACAAAACTTCTTGTGAATTGCTCACAGAAAATAGTAATGATGTTATTTATGAAGGAAAGAGAGTAGGAAATCCTTACATACTTAGACCTAATTCTATTCAAGCTATTATTAGTAAATGCCTTCTTACAAATGATGAATCTTTACAATTATGGCATAGAAAGCTAGGACATGTAAGCTCACATGTTATTAAAAAGTTGTGTAAATATGATCTTGTTTGTGGTTTACCTAAACTTTCATTTGATAAACCTAAAAATTGTGAACCATGTACTCTAGGGAAACAAACTAAACTTCTTTCAAATCTAAAGTTTTGCTTAGTCTACTAGATATTTTGAACTTATTCACATGGATATATTTGGACCTATGAGGACTCATTGTATTGGTGGTAAAAAGTATTATTTTGTCATTGTTTATGATTATAGTAGATATAGTTGGGTACATTTTCTTTTGACAAAAGATTATACTTTAAAATGTTCATTCAATTTTGCTCTATGATTGAAAATCTACTACAAAGCAAAATATGCATCATTAGGAGTGATCATGTGGGAGAGTTTGAAAATCATATCTTTGAATAATTTTGTACATATAAAGGGTATACACATAATTTTTTAGCCCCACGCATTCCACAACAAAATTGGATAGTTTAGAGGAAAAATTGGTCCTTACAACAAATGTCTAGAAAAATGTTACTAAAGCATAATACACCTAAAATTTTTTGGGCTGAAGCATTAAATACAACATGCTATGTTTTAAAATGTATTTCAATTCACTCACATCTTAAGAAAACTCCTTATGAACTCATCTATAACAAGAAACCTAGATTTGAGTACTTTCAT
Source organism: Alisma plantago-aquatica (assembly GCA_963693085.1). Classification (NCBI taxonomy): domain Eukaryota; kingdom Viridiplantae; phylum Streptophyta; class Magnoliopsida; order Alismatales; family Alismataceae; genus Alisma; species Alisma plantago-aquatica. The sequence continues at coordinate 252,005,651 of OY856415.1, forward strand.
ACCTTAGGTACACCTTGTTATATCTTGAATACTAAAGATGATAGAGATAAATTCGACCCTAAGCCACAAAAAGGATTTTTCTTGAGATATACAACATCTAGAAAGGCATTTAGGATTTTCAACACTATTTCTAAGAAAGTTGAGGAATCAATTCATATCACATTTCATGAAATGACATCATAAAACATTGAAAATGAATTTGATAATGAAAACTTGAAAGATATCACACATCACATTGAGTACTTAACCATATCAACAAAAGATGATAAAATTCTAAAATGGAACAAAGTAATGATAAAAATAACGGGTCACAATAGACAATTCCAAGAATAATCAAAGATCATCCTCAATACCTAATCATAGGAAATCCTTTTGAATATGTAAAAACTCAATCATCATTTAGAGATGTTGCAAACATGGCATTTGTATCATTTTTTGAACCTAAAAAGATAAATGAAGCTCTAAAAAATGATTACTAGATAATTCCTATGCAAGAAGAACTAAATCAATTAACTAAGAATAAATATATGGGATTTAGTTCCTAGACCTCAAGGCAAAACCATTATTGGAACTAAGTGGGTCTTTCTAAATGAACTTAATGAAACCAGGGAAGTGGTTTGAAACAAAGCTAGGTTGGTTGATCAAGGATACACTCAATAAGAAGGGATATACTTTGATGAGACTTATGCACCTGTAGATAGAATTGAAGCCATTAGAATGTTATTAGCTCTATCTGCCCATAAAGACATCAAACTTTTTCAAATGGATGTAAAAAGTGATTTCTTAAGTGGAATCATAGAAGAATAAGTTTATGTTGCTCAACCACCAGGTTTTGAAATTCCTAACAAGCTTCATCGTGTCTATAAACTTAATAAAGCCCGATATGGTCTTAATACAAGCACCTCAAAATTGGTATGAAAGACTTAAGAATTATCATTTTGATAATGGTTTCTCTATTGGAAATTAGTTTCTACATTATTTTTCAAATCATATGAATCATATTTTCTAGTTGTTCAAATATATATTGACAACATTATCTTTGGTGCTTCAAATGACTCCTTATGTACTCAATTCAATGATATCATATAAAAAGAATTTGAAATGAGTCTCATGGGAGAATTGACATTTTTCCTTGGTTTTCAAATAAAACAAACACCCAGCCAAATTTTTCTAAGACAAGAGAAATATACTAAGGATCTCATAAAATAGTTTAACATGGAAAATTGCAAACATGCTACTAATCCTATGGCCACTTATGCTAAAATTAACAAGGATGAAGATGGTGCACCCATTGATGATTCCTTATATAAGGCCATGATTGGTAGCTTGCTATACTTGACTGCATCTAGATTGGATATTATGTTTTCCATTGGACTTTGTGCTATATTGCAATCCAATCCTATGCATTCTCATTTCAAAGACATAAAAATAATTTTAAGATATCTTGTCGGCACTATAAATTATGGTTTGTGGTATCCCAAGGGTCAACTGTTGGATTTAAAATCTTAAACCGATGATGATTTTGTTGGTTGTCCTCTTAATCAAAAGAGAACAAGTGGTGGATGTTTCTTTCTAGGAAGAGCCTTAGTATCTTGTTTTAGTAAGAAACAAAATATAGCTACTTTTTCTACCACTGAATTTGAATACATGGCTACAAGTTCATGTTGCTCAAGTGCTTTATATGCAACAAGTGTTTAATCATTATGGTTTTGTATTTTCTTCTACGTCGATTTTCTATGACAATACTAGTGCAATAAACTTGGTTGATAATCCTATTCTACATATTCGTGCCAAACATATTGAGACTAGACATCACTTTTTGAGAGATCACATTGCCAAGAATAACATCTCTCTCATTATGTTGATACAGAGGAACAATTGGTTGATATTTTTACCAAACCGCTTCCTTTAGATCAATTTCAATATATTAGAAGGAAGTTATGTATTACTCTGCTAGAAGATGTTTTCTTTGATATGTTTTCCCAAGATTCTTGATCTCTAGTGTGTATTTTTGCCATTGTGAATTTCTTTGGATATTTACATCATATTCTTCTTCTACTTTAAAACATGGGTATTTTATTAAGGGAGAGCTCATAAAATTCTAGGATATAATGTGCATATTTTCCATATCTTGTTCTTAATCGGATTCTCTATAGAAATATGGGATTAACTTCCCTTATATTTGATTTCTATATTTGAGAAGTTATATTGGTTTTTTGAATTGTGGCTAAATTTGAAAATTTTCTTATAAATAACAAATTAAGGGGGATTATTCCATTGGGGTGGTTATTTTTATATTTGGCTATCTTTTTTAGATGACAAAGAGGGAGAAATAAAATGTAAATCAAAATAATCCTTGGTTTTCACGATGGTTTCACGATCTTACTCTTGGTAAAAAATTGATGCTAAATTGGTTTACCAGATGGATATTATGTTTCGTATATCTCTAATCATATTAGCACACATTTTTATTCCCTCAAGGATATGTTTTTCCCAGGAATTCATCTTTACATTTTTCTTATATTTTAAAAAAAAATTCCATCTTCAAAAAGGGGGAGATTGTAAGCTAAATTGGACATTTTCTTATCCTCTATTCTTAAGATCATGATAAACATTTCATTCTAGTATATCTTACATGCTACTTGAGTATTTTAGGGTTCAAGAAGATGAGGAGATCATATCATGTGGATAATTGAAGATCAATGCACTTAAATGCTTAATATTTTCATGATTGTACTCAATGTAAAAACTTGTACAAGTATATAATGTACAAGTACTTAGATATCATGTAGATTAAATGTTAGATCTTCTCTATCCATTCATAACTCTTAGTTAGGATCCACCTAGATATTAGAGTCATTATACTTCATCAAAACAATCATTCAATAGGTGGTTCAATAATCCGCAACAATGACACTCTCGGCCGAGAAACTTGTTGACCCTAAACCACCCCGATTGAGCATTAAGAGCACCGGTTGAAAACTTACACATATTGTACTCTAAGTCATTTTCGGTCAAAATTATTTTTGACCGAACACATACTTGGTCCAAATAATATGATTGATAGATCGAGTGACTGGGAGTTGAGGATAGCTGTTGGAATACACTTGCATTCAACTCAGGTTCGGTTGAAGAAATTCTCGACCGAGACATGGTTGGTCATTAAACTCAAACATTTTAGCCATTGCAACCCAACTACTTTCTACCTAATGCCTAGTTAAGCACTATGAACACTCTAGAGACTTCCTACAACATCCCTAATCACTTGCAAAGCATTCCTATAAATAGGAGAGGCCTTAGGACACCCAATACACACAAGCTATACTTGAGCATTCATTATAGAGAGAAACAAAGCTGAGAATTACTTGTTATCTTCTTCCTTGAGCTCCAAAGTTGTGTCCTATAGCTACAATCTCCTAGCCACCACATATCAACGTCCTTCTTAAGTGGATAGGAGATCTATATGCTTGATATAGGAATCAAGATGTTATACTCCATTGGGTAAGTGTTTCTTTCTTCCAATCCATTTCTTTTGTATTATATTATTGTTCTCCTTAACTACTTCTAGGGTTGGAGGTTTTTTCAAGGAGGTGATCATAGCTACTTCAAGGTGAAGGCTGCTCCAAGTGCTTGAGGTTACTTCAAGAAGGTTGCTTTAAAGGAGGTTGGAGCTACTTTAAGGTGAAGGCTACCTCAAGGTGGTGGATCTACTTCAAGGCGGTGAAGGCTGATCCAAGGGCTTTAGGTTACTTCAAGAAGGCTTCTTTAAAGGAGGTTGGAGAAACTTCTATGTGAAGGCTACCTCAAGGTGGTGGAGCTACTTCAAGGCAGTGAAGGCTTCTCTAAGGGCTTGAGTTTACTTCCAGAAGGTGGCTTCAAGGAGGTTGAGGCTATTTCAAGGTGAAGGCTACTTCAAGGAGGTGGAAGGTGATTGTATTTTGTTATAACATGCTTGTGAGGTAAATAAAATAGATCACTTTCAAAATTCCAATTGGAAATAATTAGGTAGTGGACTGACATCCTTTGATTCAAAGATTAGAACCACTCTAAATCGAAGTGACTTCCTTGTTTCCTCCTTCTTTACTTTAACTTTTAATTGAACTTTAAAATACTAAAAGATCTATTTACCCCCTCTAGATCTTTCATTTATCTCTTTTGTCATATTGAATATGAGTTATGGAAATTTCATCCTCTAAATGTTCAATATTTGTTTCTTGATCTAGAGTAGACTATTTGAGATACATCTGAGCTTAACATCACATGTTGACATGAGCATGGCCATACATTTATAGTATCTATCATAAAGTGGCAATGGATATAATTTCAATAATAGGGACAAATTTCAATGAAACCACTCATAGTTATACATGTGTTAGAACTTAGCCAAGTACTACTTTTATGAAAAACTTTATTCAAAGTATCATTGGGAAATATTGAACTATACCAAAAAACATGTGGTGATTGTCGTGACTTTAGGACTAAGGATCACATTCATTATTGCCACATAGAGATATTATTCCGACTTTCATTCGTGGATTCCATGTATCATACTCAAAATGGGTATGTCTAGTACAATTTTTCTGTAACAAGTACATATGTATATGGGTTGATATCTAATATCATAACTAAAGAGTTATAGTCATCACTCAACATAAATACTTGTCATTTGTCATATGTATTGTTTTTGTCCTTTAATATCCACAATAATAATGACCAGGGACATGACAAGAATGTCTGCGCTTAAGTGTCCATATGATCTCATGTTTAGGTCCTCAAACTGAAGCCATATGTGACCGAGTCAAGACATTCTTAGGGCATTATTATGTTTATTCATTATCTCAATATTCATGAAAAGATAATAATTGGAACTAACTTTATTATATTTTAAATAAATTACATAGTGTAGCACTAATTTCATCATTTGAATTGTTCTCAGGACATACTATTGATAGTTTCTAGTGTAGAAAGCATCTTTAATGACTTGTTTAAGGATAAGCAGTGGAGTGTTGCTCATAGGAAATGTTGTATTTCAAAAGAAGATAGTATGGAAGTATCAAATGGTAGAGAGATACCATAAGTTTTATAGCTCGGTGAAGGTTATGCTATTGAGATAGGAATTTACATTTTTAGAAATCCAAACCAAAGAGTTATTTGAAATAGATGAAGAGGGATGAAGTTTTTCAAAATAATAGTAAGAAGGGAGGGCTACTTTGTCTTTGAGAATATGGAATTTGTCAAGCATTTTATATTCACTTGTAGAAGGCGATAATATAACCAGTTTAGTGGGAAAATTTGAACCACATGGGTCATATTTGAATTTCTAAATGGGTGGATGCGAGGATTATCAAAGGAAAAGTGAGTATCAATATAGGGGTCATTGGTGTCAGAGAATATAAGTTCATATGGTTTTACTCTCATAGTGATGGTTGTGATTGTGGTTCTTAGACCAGAAGTCACTACACTCATCACATGTCAATCAATGTATTCTAACATCATACAACATGACCTTAAATAAGGGTTTCCATAAAGGTGACACTCAGTTGCATTATGACACATGAGGATTGAGTGTGAGTAATGTAGATGGGATTTGTCCCTCCTATAGGAGATTGATATCCTGGACACTTGATAAGCGATACCGAGAAATGTTTGGCCATACTCATGTGACTCAATATGTGATATGTGAGATCACATGCATCTCAAACAATCTACTCTAGTTCAAGGAACAAGCATTGAACATTGAGAGGATGATGTTTCCATGCCTCGAGTTCAATCTGGATATCAGAGATAAAGGAACTATTCAATCATTGCAACATTGATCATGCATTGTAGGTTAAAGTTGTTCTTCAACTTTCCAAATTACTTGGGTAGAAATGATGTGTTTCTAGATACCAGTTATTATTTGTGATGTCATAAACTTGTTATGGACATTCACTACCAATGTAATTTGGGACTTATAGGATCACACACATAAGATGCACCTAGAATAGGAGTTTATTCATGAATGATGTTTAACATGATTACTAATGTGTTTAGGTATTCAAATTAAACAATAGTGGTTGAAAATTTGATGATTGGACTGTAAACCGACCGTTTCAAGGGTTGAATCAATCGATTCAAGTGTTAGGTCAATTCAAAACAACATTGGCTGAAAAATATCTGAATAAGGGCATGAATCTACTAGTTCACTTAGTGAACCGACAGGTTCAAGGTCTCAAATGATTGGTTCTAGTTGTGAGCTTCCCAGATCCATGATCAACACAATTCGATCTAGGATTGATGTTTAAGTCATGTTGTGTATTATTCATATATTGAATGTCAATGTGATTTGTAAAAAGGAAAGCAAACGAACCAACTGGTTCAAGGGTTGAACTGACTATTTCATGTATGAACCGACCGGTTCAATAGCAAATCGACTGGTTCATCATTCATACATTCTAGAAATTGATGAAAATTGATTTGTTCAACTTCCACATGAACTGGAGATCTTGACCCTGATCGTCCCATAAATAGAGAGGTATTAGAGGCCTTCCAGAGACACAACAACAAACTCTGAAAATTTTTGTCTTCTCACAGTTGTGGTAACTTGAGAACTCGAGCAAGTTCTACCTATCAAATGTAGGGATAATAAGGGTGTGACAGTTGGGAGAACAAGTCAGCACTAGCATGCTGACTAGAAAAGACAAATCCTTGTTTTCCATTTCAATAAAACAAAAAGAGTTCCAAGTGGTCCGCATGGACTACTAAAAAGGTGAGGAGACCTTTGCCCCCTGCTAGGAGGACACTGTCAACCTCAGTCCATGGTGATCAACTAGGAGGCTACTGCTCACAACCGTCTAGGTGTGACTTGAGAAAGTAGCATACTGTAATAAGGGATTGTGGTTGCAGTTGTTGTTGGACAAGGTATATGGCTTGCAACCTTATCCTTTTCAATACATAGTTTTTGATGTGATCTTCTATCTAAGGTGAATATGGTAGATTTTTTTTACTTCCTCGGCTGCATTTGATGACATATTTCCCTATAGTGGTATCAAACCCATGTAAGTTTACTATGCTTTGGTATTTAATCAATGTGACTGGATTTTATTTTATCATTTACTTATTGCATATGATGTTAATATTAAAATGATTAATGTGCACATAGGATTAAATACCACATATGATCCCAACTAATATATATATACACAATTTACATGTTTCGCCATAAAATTTGTTTCGATGGTTGAGGTTAGTGTGGTTATGGCCAATAAACCATAAATATTTGTGTGCTTAAATTGGATGGTTGTTATTCCTATTTTACATATCGGTTTGTATACCGGGCTTCTTTCTCCTTTTCCATTTGCATAAGTATTAATTCTTTCCTTCCTATGCTCCCATCCAATGTAACTCGAGGTTTTCCTATTGCAATGTTATTTGTTAAATAGGATTAAGATACTTTTAGTTCTTATGGAAAAGAAGTTGTTCTGTACCAAATGAGCCACATGTTTTAGAAGACGAACTAATAGACTGAAGGACCCAGGAGTTCAGATGATAGGAAGAGTCAAACTCATTGGCCAGTGGCCCAACCGATCATGTGGAGGCATCTAGAAGACACTTGGACCAAAGACCAAACCACCGATCAATAGACCAACTGACTGACCAGGATGCCAACCAATCAGTTCAAGAGTTGACTCAATCAACTCAGACAAGTTTTAGCTAAAATAGTCATCAACAACAGGTTTCTATATATGATGTGGACCTCAGGTAGTAGTAATTCCTTGTGTCTTCAAGGAATTACAATAGTATGGCCATAACCATCACTTACGCTTTCAATTGGTATATTTCTCATTTGGGGATATGGTAGGTATATGATACTTACTATAAGTATGTGGCGTTTATGTATATGTATTTATATAATTATAAAATCTCATAATCAAACATATTAAGTCTTATATGGTTTCCATAAGAAACACACATGAAACCCAATCGACAAAGTGTAGGTTACACCAAAGCATGGTGTGTTTCGCATCTCATGGAAGTGAGATGGTAGTTATGTGGGCCTACCAAAGTACCATACATTAGTATTGTGTTAGCTTTTAGGTCAAGCTTAACTAGGTGAGCTTAAGAAGATTAAGTACCCAAAAGCATGAGGATGGCTATGGTAAAGAGTTGAAGATACCACCAATCCAAGAATTGCTTAAGATGTAGTTAGAAAAAGTTCCCTACATTAATGATTGATTATAGACGTTGGCATTGGCTGAGTAATAACTCAATTGTTTTGGGCCTTGCCTCACTAGAAGGTTGTATGCTACAATATTTTGAATTGATATGTTTTGAGTTTTCTTTGGTAGAATCTAATGGAAAAAATGTTTTCTTTTTTATTGATCCTTGAGAAGGACAAGATCAATCAGAATAACTTCCACGACTGGTTCATGACATTGAGAATTGTTCTCACTCAAGAGAGCATTCTCTATGTCCTTGAGACACTAGAGCCAAATGAAACTACTCCCACTATGCCTAAGACTAACAAGGATGCTTACAAGAAGCATTCTGAAGATGTTGTAGATGTCATGTCCCTGATGCTATGCTCAATGAACTCTGAGTTGCAGATATAGCATGAGAACATGGAAGTTATTGATATGGTAACACATCTTAAGAACATGTACCAAGATCAAGCAAGTCAAGAGAGATATGATGTCTCTAAGGCATTATTCAAGTGAAACATGGCAAAAGGAGATCTAGTAGGTCCCCATGTGCTCAATTTTATTGGTATGTAGAGAACCTTACAAGATTGGGATTTTTCCTGGATCAAGAGTTGACCATGATGTGATTCTACAGTCACTTCTAGAATCATACAATCAGTTTGTCATGAACTACAACATGAGTATTTTAACAAGACATTGTTAGAATTATTTGGCATGTTGAGGACAACTAAAGTGAAAATAAAGAATGACAAGCCCATGTATATGATGATGATCAACAGAGGCAAACAAAAGTCCAAAGGTAAAGGCAAATCTATGAAGAGTTCTACAGCTTTCTAGAAGAGCAAGTCTTCTGCACTCAAAACAAAGGGAGGGAGGACCAAGGGAGGAAATTGTCACTATTATCGCTAGCCTTGATACTGGAAGAGGAATTTCCCTCTCTACTTGGAGGAGCTAAGGAAGAAGAAGGAGGAGATTGATATCTCCACTTCAAGACCTGATAAGAAGTAAGAAAGAACTGTGCAAAGCAAGAGTTGCTACCTTTCATTCTTCTAAGCCTAAAGGGAATGTAATAGAATTAGTGAATTGTTATTATGTACTCGCCATTTATAAAAAACTTCATGAATCTTGTGTGGACAAGAATTTTATGAATATATTTGATTTCAAAGATAAGATCTTGTACAGAAGTGACCCTAATGTCTCATAGATTATATTGATAGTTATAGATACTATTATATATATGTTGAATGACTTTATGACTCAAACATGAATACCTATAGGTTTATCAACTAGAGCACATAAATAAGAAATGAATTTATACAATCCATAATGATAGTTATCTAAACTATTTTGGATATTGAACCAATAGATATATGCAAGTATCAATTATTGGGAATATAACAAAAAAACATTTTGTTAGATGTAGTGGGAGAGTGAGTATTCTATTATGGCTCACACATATTGATGTATGTAGACCTTTTGAATATAAGCTAGAGGTAGTTACTAGAATCTCATTATATTTAATGATGATCTTAGTAGATATGGTAATTTTTATTTAATGAAATACAAGTATGAATTTCTTGAATTGTTCTAATAGATCATGAGTGAAATATGTAACCAACTTGGTAAGAGTTTTAAAACACTTTGACATGATCGATGTGAAAATACTTTGAAACCAAGAGTTTTAAGACCTTTAGAGAGACCATGATAGTGTATCACAATGAACTTCGTGTGAAACATAATTATGTATTAGAAAGAAGGAATCAAGCCTTGTTAAGTCACAGTGCAATTATCAATAAATCTAGCTAATATTACAATTTCCTTTTTGGGCACATGCTTTACACTATAAAATGTACCATCTGGAATGGTTCAAAAGACACCATATGAGATATGGTATGGGAGGTGTCAGGATATGTCCTTATAAAGAATAGGATTGTAAGCTGGTATAATATTTTTTTTCTAGAAATCCATTGTCCATAAATGTCATTTTGTTGAAAACTACTTTTATATTCCAATCCTACAAAAAAAATTTGTTGCCAATATATTTCTTTTCCTAGAGGAATTTAATTCCAAGGGGATCACTGGGAAAATAGTAGAACTCAAAAAATTTGAGACCAACAAGAAAATGTTGAACCTAAAGATGTACAATAGGAACAAGGAGAATCACAAGTTTTTGCAGAACCTCAAGTTCCTTAAGTAACACAAAACTCATAGTTCTAGTAGAACTCGCCTCAAGCTTGAAAGATTATGATATCTTATAACTCAATAAGGTGATATGTTGGTCATAGATGATGAGTCAGCAACATAACTAGACACTATTGAGGAATCAAAATCTGATAAATGGGTTGAGTCCATGGGATCAATGATGGACTCCATGTATACCGATGAGGCATGACCTTGGTGGTATTACCTAAAGGGGTAAAACCCATGGGATGAAATTGGGTCTTCAAGAAGAAGACCGACATGGATGGTAGTGTACAAACCTATAAGAGCATATTGGTTGCAAATGGTTTCAATCTAGTTCAAGGTTTTGAACAGAATGAAATCTCTTCACCATTTTCCATGGTGAAATCCATCAGGATTATACTTGCCTTTGCATCTCATTATGACTATGAGATTTGGCATAAGGATTATTAAAACTACATTCTTTAATAGGAATAATTATTAGGATGTGTGTGTGACATAGACTAAAGGTTTATAGAGTCATTACCACAAATAATGTCTATAAGCAATAAAGGTCAATCCCTGGATTGAAGCAAGCATCTCAGAGCTAGATCTTCGACTTGTCAAGACAGTCAAAGAGTATGACTTTAATAAAAATGAAGATGAAATATATGATTATAAAAGATTTACCGAGAGCATATTTATATTTATATTTCACATACTGATGGGGAATATCATCCTTATACTATAAATGTTAAAACTTGGCAAGGAAAGTGCCTTCTCAATGAAGAGTTTAGGTGAAGCATCCAATGTGATAGGAATTGATATATATATATATATATATATATATATATATATATATATATATATATATATATATATATATATATATATATATATATACATTGACAAGATGGTACATGGGTTCAACATGCAAAACTCAATGAGAGAAAATCTATCCATGTTCCATGTGATTAGTCTCTCAAGAGCACAGTGTCCCAGTTATTGTGAAGAATGGGAAAATAAGAGTGAGATGTCATATGCATTCACAATAGGATCTATCATGGATGCAATGTAATGTATTCATCTTGTTGTCTCATATGTATTGGACATGATGAGTGGATATCAGTTATATCCCAGTAAAAGTCACTGGACTGCCATTAAGAAAATCCTTAAATACTTGAGAAGAAAAAAAAGAATCCATTTCTTAGTTACAGTAATAAGGAAGAGTTGGGTGTAAATGATTTGTGACGACCACTATCCAACTGATAACAACATTGCACAAAACCACATGGAAACAATCATTAATAGTGGACTACCAAAAATCACTAAAAAATAAAACCTTTTAACTAAGAGATCCATTAATAGGAAACTCTTTACATAAAGAACCAAAGCCATATATCCATCATGGTTCACTCCATACATACATCATTTCATTACATTGCAAAGATTTTAGATATCAGTTTCTTTACCAAAACATATCTAAAAGCAACATTATACATCGAGGCATTCTTAGCCAGAATTTTATATCGATCATAAAACTATATATGAAACAATCACCCTAGGACCTGAGAGTATAGGGATGACACATAGGACTTCTATATACAACAAGACACAACTGACAACACACCTCCAAATTACAAGTCTTCTTCCTACTGTTGTCCTATCTTAGCTACAAAATCTCTGCTATCTCATGCGCATCCACATAAAAAGTTGTGGAACACACATGGTGAGATAAAAGTCACAGTGGGAGATATAACCCTCTACGAACAATATTATTATCATAGATAAACATTTTTGAAATAGAGCAGAAGAAAACTTTATTGAGTTAAACATGTATAACTTCTGATTATATGCAGGGTAGAGCAGTCTCATCATCTAAGTAGTTCGAATATCTATAATTGAGCAATAGATCATTTCATCACTTTCAAAAGGAATATGAGGAACATGTATAATATTTATCAACTATGACATACATAAGCAATAAAAACCTCATTTAATGTTTTTGTATTTTATCCTTAAGCAAATATGCTACACAACTAATTATATCTTTCAATAATCAATCGTATGCCCTAAGGAGATGGGGTATATCACTCACACTCCAACCAACCTAAAATTAGGTGGCATTGGTGCCATGCAAGGTCCATGGAAGAGCCAGAATCCATGACCTCACCCCCTTGGTCAATATGAGAACATTGGAAGTGATATTATGAGTCAAACTACAATTAGCCAGCCTGGGTATATAGGCTCATCATTATAGAGATACATCGTGCAACTTGGTCTCTATTTAGGGCATGACCTACAGTCAATCATGCATATATGTATTGAGTCATGGCATGCAGTCATACACTTCTCAAGGTATGGATTTACTACCAATCTCGATGTTGCATTAGATCTATGGCCTACAACCACACTCTTTTTAGGTATGGCCTATGGCCAATCCTGAGATTTGAAGGAAGTAATGAAATACTCATCTTGCACCCTTGCATATTCAAAAATATATGCTCTGAGTAAAACTCGTTTCACCATCCAGCAAGTTCTGACACTGAATGGATCTATGGACAGGGCAAACTACATTTTTGGTTTCACTTGATAAGTTAAGTGCATTACATCATCTTTTAGCATCAATCAAGTTACAAGCATGAATTATAGATAAATGCTACATAGAAAGGTGTAATATGTTTTTCAAGGAATCTTGTATCAATTGAAACACATCATGTTACCCTTATCCTGGGACATCAATCCCTACACATATTACTGGGAAATATCATCCCTTTAACATTATCATTATCATGATCACATGTTTTGTATATCAAACCCTTAGTTCATTATTGAACAATGTCACCTCTTACAAGGAAATAATCATCTCTAGGTCATCGGACCTATGATATATGATGTACAACTATTTTACATGGCTCACAAAGCCTTATATAATTTGTATCATGTTAAATCATCATAGCTCATACATGTCTATGCTCATCATCTCATAATACCTGCATGGTTAGGATTTCGTGATAAAAACAATATCAAGTAAATATCATCACCATGTCATAATGAGAACCATTCAATTGCAACCCTCTCATAATTAGGTTTAGGGTTTCCCCTTATATCCGATTAGGGTTTTCAAGTTCATATTTAACAACCAAACCCTAATTCACATCAGAAGAGCTATATTATTTCCACAAGTGTTCAACCATACTTAATTACTCTGATCAAATGTCAATGAAGTATTACCTTTCTCATATGAGTAGTACAAGTTTCTCTCTCATCCTTACTAGGATATTGACTTCAACATACTTATTACATTGATTTAACCCTTTTTAGGGTTTATCATCCTACACTTATTAAAATGTATCCATATCATTACTTTATAGTGTATTAATTGATTATATTAAAGGTGTATCGGCCTACACTCATCAAAGTGTATCAGCCTACACTCATCAAGGTGTATTGACCTATACTCATCAAGGTATATCAACATATACTCATCAAGGTAAATTGACCTGTACTCATCAAGGTATATTGGCCTACATACTAACTCTTGTGTCAACCTAGACACATCTACTTGTGTCAGCCTAGACACTATTGCCTGTGTCGACCTAAACACATCTACATGTGTCGGCCTAGACACTATTGCTTGTGTCAGCCAAGGTATATCAACCTAGACACTATTTCTTGTATCGGTCATGAAACTCTTCATTTGTGTCAGCCATGGAACATCAAAGAGGTATCATTTTAGAGGTTCTTAGGGGGATATCAGTTGTGATGTTCTTAGGGTGATCGACCATGAATCACATCTTAGTGTATCACACTCACCATACCTTAGTGCATCACCTTTTTCATACTTTAGCACAATATTTTCATTTCACTTAAGCATCACAACTTAACCTCACTTTAGGGTATCGGCCACCTATCACTTCATGCATCGACCACCCTAACATTTTCTGTATTGACCACTTTAACACTTTGTGTATCGACCATAATGTACTTTAGGGTATCGTCCATAATTTACTTTTAGGGTATTGGCCATAATGTACTTTAGGGTATTGACCAGACTATTGTTTAGTGTGTTGGACCAGGTATCCCTTTGTGTATCAACCATTTCTACCACCAAGTGATATTGGCCTCTATTATTTTGATACATATCAAGTTCTAGGGTTTTGATTTTATCGGGATAGCCCTCATCAACACCTTATGTTCTTTCACCTATCAAGGTATCGGCCTCACCACTACTTGGTGTGTCAGCCATGACTTCAAAGAGTATGTTATCTAGACTTTCACATGGTGTGTTGGCCTAGGTGTGTCACCCATCATACCTATGTCAAGCTATAGGTGTATCGGTTTAAGGGTGTATCGGGTTGCTAGGGTAAGGGTTTCAGCAAGGCATCTTGTTTTACCACTTCAAGGTGTATTGGGAAACCCTTATCTAAAGTGTGGTGGTCCGTACTCAACCAGGGTGTCATGATTTAGCACTCAAGTAGACCAACTCATAGAAGGTACCCCCATGGTCATGACGGGCTAACTCCCTCCAAGCATATCAATTTAGCATCACATATCAGTTAGGCACTTCTAGGTCATGACGACCAGCCACAACATAATGTATGTGCAACTTTATCATCTTCAAGCTTTAACCTTTCATTCCCTAACACTATAGTTCATGGATAATAGCCACATATATCCTTTAGATATCATATAACCATCATTCAATCAAGGAAAGTCAAAATTGAAAAGGAATCATCTATTAGTGCATGATTAAAAGTGAGTAACAAAAGATTTGAGTTATATTTATATAACCCGCCTCAAAATCAACACTAGATATTCAATCATTAAATCTCCATGTTCCCAAGGCTGAAGATGACTTATAAAAATTCCAAGACTTTGATCACAACACCTCTATATGAAAGAAGATACCATAGTTAGGTACTTGGTGAAGAAGAAAAGAAAGAAAGGAACAATGGCCCGAGACGCATAGTCCATCCAAGGTTGAAGATGACCATAGCTTCACCTTAGGCAAGATGCTAGGCCTTACTCTTGCTCCTTGAGCTCCTAGGTTCGTCCACCAAGAAGGATATGGTAAAGAATTCGAAATTTTTACTTGTTTGTGAAAAGAGGGGCTTATATAGTTGAGGCTCATGAAAGAGAGTATGTGTAAGGTGTCATTACCATATGCACTTAGGTGACATATGACCATGAATGGTGGAACCATGCATCCATGATTATCTCATCATGAAAAACTCTTATTGATAATTCAAGGGTGAGATATTGATCATTGAGTATCTTTCTTGACAAGATATCTAAACCCAATATCATTTCATGCACAAATCGATACAAATTTTGCAAGGAACATCTAAACAGTTAGGCTTTACCTACCTGAAGTGCTTAGCCCAATATGAATACTTCCAAAAGGTTGCTAAACTGATATGGGACCTCCTCTATGGTTTCTAAATTGATTGGCACTCCCATATACTCTTCATAACTCAACACAATCTCATCTAGAGTTCAAGATAGTCAACATTCTTTGGTTCTTTCACCAACATGAATGCTATCACTCAACCAAGACTCAAACAAGGTGCCTCCTCCTTTTTCTCTCTTCTAGATGATGCTAAGAGAGAGAAGGGACACTCTATAGGTTGTAAATTGCATATCAACTCCATATTTTGGTTACTTTTCAATTTGCACCAAAACTATCATATATAGCTCAAACAACCTTCAAACAGGCTCAAACTTGAATTTTGAACTCAACTTAAGTCTTAATTATTTTTCAAACGATTAAGACAAGGTTATAATCATCATACTTAGGCAAAACTTCTAGGGTTATCCCAAAACCCAGGTCAGGGTCCTTATAGGGTTACACTGATGAAAGCTTCCAAAATGACAAAGAAAATTAATTCTCATAATCTAAATTTGTGTTTGACCATAAAGTGAGAACTGTAAGATGGAAAAGTTTCAAACAAGAGAAAGTTGTTTCATTTTACAATAGAAGTTGAGTACCTTGTTGTTTTGAGAACATTAGAGGATATTGTATGGATCAAGAGGTTCATATGGATGAAATTGTGGGAGGTTCCAACCATTTTTAACATAGTAGAAATACTGTGACAATAATGGAGCTACTGGATAGGAAAGGAATGTCATATAGCATACTACAACACTTCCATCTCATATGAAAAATTGTACAACAAGAAGATGTGAAACTTGCAACATACCGACTAGAAGCAAACATTGCTAACCTTCTTTAAAAGCACTTCTGCAATAGAAACATGATGGGAATGTTAAGATCATTTTCGAATAAGATTCGTGGGTGATT
Source organism: Alisma plantago-aquatica (assembly GCA_963693085.1). NCBI lineage: Eukaryota > Viridiplantae > Streptophyta > Magnoliopsida > Alismatales > Alismataceae > Alisma > Alisma plantago-aquatica. Next base: position 252,022,295 of record OY856415.1, read on the forward strand.
TTCTATAAGTGCAAGTGCGAGTTTTTTGGAATGTATGCCTATTAAGCCAATCATATGATGATTGTAGTGAGGAATTAAATACCTACTTTGGTAATTATATAGGTAATTACGTCTATTATGTTTGTCTCAATCATGAGATCATGACACAAACATGATAGATGTCTAAAAAATGATATTACTCAATGACCTACGTCTTCAGGTTAAACAATTACATCATATGTATGATAAGAGTACATACATTCTTGTTATGTCCCTAGTCAAATATTAATGTGAAATAAAAGTTGTGAATAGTAATACATAAGTCTAAAGTGTGTGTTGGTTGATGACAAAATCTCCTCAATAATGATATGTGTTATCAAACCAAACACATCAGTACATGTTGGAGAGCATTGTATTGGATAGACCCACCTTGAGAGTGATACGTGGAGACCATGAAATGGCAATCATAATCAACTCTTATAGTAATGGTGGTGATTGTGGTTCCTCGACCTAAAGTCACTACACTCATCACATGTCATTTAATGTATTCTAACATCATGCAACATCACCTTGAATAAGGGTTGCCATAAAGGTGATGCTCAGTTGCATTATGACACATGATGATTGAGTGTGAGTGATGTAGATGTGATTTATCCCTCCTACATGAGATTTCTAACCTGACCACTTAATAAGAGAGACTGAGAAATGTGTATCCATACTCATGTGACTAAACATGTGATATGTGAGTTGATATTCGTTTTAGATAGTCTCTCTAGTTCAAATTGACCTGACACTTGAATCAATCAGTTCAACATTTGAACTAGTGGTTCATAGTCCAGTCAGTCAAATTCCAACCATTATTGTTTAAATTGAATACCTAACACCTTAGTAATTAAGTGAAACATCATTTATGAATAAAATCCTATTCTAGGTTCATCCTATGTGTGTGACCCTATAGGTTCCAATTTAAATTGGTAGTGAATGTCCATAACCATCTTATGACATAACAAGCAATGAGAGGTATCTAACAACACATCATTGCTACCCAAGTAATTTGGAAAGTTGGAGAACAATTTCAATCTACATTCCATAGTATTAATGATTATATACTTCCTTTGTCTCTAATTCCCAGATTGAACTCAAGGCATGGAACTTCCATCATGTCAATGTTCAATCCTTGTTCCTTGAACTCATCATTGCTAACAAAGTAATTTGATAAGTTGGAGAACAATTTTAACCTACATTATGTGATCAGTGTTACAATGATTGTATACTTCCTTTGTCTATGATATCCATATTGAACTCAAGGTATGGAATTATCATCCCCTCAATGTTCAATCCTTGTTCCTTGAACTAGAACACACTGTCTGAGATGCATGTGATCTCACATATCACATATTGAGTCACATGAGTATGGCCATACATTTCTCAGTCTCACTTATCAAGTGGCCATGATATCAATCTCCTGTAGGTGGGACAAATCCCATCTACATCACTCACACTCAATCCCCATGTGTTATAATATATTTGAGTATCACCTTTATGTTAACTCTTATTAAAGGGCATGTTTGATGATGTCAAAGTACATCAAACAACATGTGAAGAGTGTAGTGATTTCTGATCTAAGAACCACAATCATCACTATCACTATGAGAGCTAATTATGAATACCTTTCCTTGCTCTCCATGTATTACTCTCAAGGTGGGTCTATTTGATACACCATTCTCCAGTGTGCTTGACTTGATTTCATATATCATGACTAATGACACTTTTTAATCAATTATTACACACTCTAGTGCTATGTCTTTCCCTTGTCTATTTTTCTTCCATAGTAGTATCCAACTATGGACGTAATAGAAATGTATGTACTCTTATCATACATATGATCTAATTGTTTAGGTCCTCAACCTAAAGGAATATGCCATCAAGTAACATCATTCTTTAGACATCTGTCATATTTGTGTCGTCATCTCCTGATAGATACAAACATAATAGATGCAATTACCTTTTTAATTATCAAATTAGGTATCTAATGCCTAATTACAATCATTGCATGATTGTATATCTGGTCATACATACCAACATACTCCCACTTGTACTTAGATTCAATCACCCACGAATCTAATTCCAAGTAATCTCAACATCTCCATCATGTTTCTTCTACGCAAGAGCTTTTTGTATTAGGTTTGCAATGTTTGCTTCTAGTCGATATTTTGCAAGTTTCACATCTCCTCATTGTACAACTTTTCGTATGAGATAGAAGTGTTGTAGTATGCTACTAAGATTCCTTGCCTATCTATTAGCTCCATTATTGTCACAATATTTCTACTATGTCATCAATGGTTGGAACCTCCCATAATTTCATCTAAATCAACCTCTTGATCCATGCAGTATCCTCTGATGTTCTCAAACCAACAAGATACTCAGCTTCTATAGTAGAATTATATAACTGTCTCTTGATCAAAAAATTTCCAACTTGTAATTCTTGTTTTGAGGTCAAACACAAATTGAGATTGTGATCATTAATTTTATTTGTCATTTTTAGGCTTGCATCGGTGTAACCCTTTACACCCAACTCTTCCTTGTTACCATAACTAAGGAACGAATCCCTTTAGTGCTTCTCAAGTACTTACAGATATGTGCTTTAAGGCAGTCTAGTAACCTTGATTGACATCTAACAGATATCCACTCATCATTTCCAATACATATGAGAAAATAAGATGTGTGCATTGCATTGCATACATGATAGATCTATCTGGGAATGAATGTCATCTCACTCATGTTCTCCCATTCTTCACAAGAACTGGGACACATGGCTCCTGTGAGTCTAATCACATGGAACATGGATACATTTTCTCCCATCAAGTCCTACATGTTGAACCCCTTCAACATCTTTCCAATGTATGTGCTTTTTCTTAGGTCAAGAAGCTTTCAATATCTATTCGTATAGATCTCAATTCCTATCACATAGGATTCTTTGCCTAAACCTTACATAGAGAAGGTACTTTCCTTGCCATTTGTAATATAATAATTTTATTCCCCATCATTATGAGGAATATATATATATATATATATATATATATATATATATATATATATATATATATATATATATATATATATATATATATATATATATATATATATATATATATATATATATATATATATATATGCTCCCACTACTTTTTTTTGTAATCATAGATTTCATCTTCTTTTTTACTAAATTCAAACTCTTTGACTATCTTGTCAAATCAAAGATTCCATCTCTGCGATGCTTGCTTCAATCTACAGATTGACCTTTATAGCTTATAGACTTTATTTGGAATAATTAGATTTACAAAACTATTAGGATGTGTCAAGTACTCATAATCATAATTTTTCCTATTAAAGAATACAATTTTAGAATCCATATGCCAAATCTCATTGTCGTAATAAGACACAATGTCAAGCATTATCCTAATGGATTTCATCATGGCAATTATTGAAAAGATTTCATCATGTTCAACACCTTGAATTTGTTTGAAACCTTTTTCTACCAATCTACCTTTATAGGATTTTAAATTACCATCCATGTCGGTCTTCTTCTAGAAGACCCAATTCTGCCCTATGGGTTTTACCCCTTTAGGTGGTACCACCAAGGTCGTACCTTGTTGGTGTACATGGCTTACATATTGGATACAATTGACTCAAGCCATTGCTCCGATTCTAGTCCCCAAATACCATCTCTGTAGGTTGTTGACTCATCATCTATGGTCAACTCACTTCTTTTTTTAGTCATAAGATATCATAATCTTTCAATCTCAAGGTGTGTTATACTAGAACTATGATTTTTATGTGTTACATAAGGAACTTGAGATTCCACAACAATTTGTAATTCTCAGTGTTTGCATTGTACCTCTTTAGGTTCAATCTTTTCTTGTTGGTCCCAAACTTCTAGAGGTTTATGATTGTCCCACTAATTCCTTTGGAATTAAGTTCCTCTAGGAAATTATCTATCCTAGCAACAAACAACTTTGTTGTTGGATTGGAATATAAAAGTAGTTCTCAATAAAATAACATTTGTGGGCTATGTTTTTCTAGATACTATTTTCTTGTAGTAGCTTACTATCTAATCTTAAAAAATACATATCAGGACACCTCCCATGTCATATCTCATATGGTGTCTTTTGAACCATTTTAGACAGTATAATTTTTTAGTGTAAAACATGTGCCCAAAAAGGAAATTTTAAGATTAGCTAGATTTATTGATAATCACACCATGACTTAACTGGGCATGATTCCTTCTTTATGATACATCATTATATTTTAGGTGGAGTTAATTGTGATACGATATCACTATATCTCCAGAAGGTCCTCAATCTCTTGGTTTCAAAGTATTTTCACATTAATTATATCAAAGTGTTTTGATATTTTTTATCAAGTTGGTTACATACTTCAATCATGATATCTTTGAACGTTTCAAGAAATTTATAATTTTATTTCATTAAATTCAAATTACCATATCTACTGAGATCATTAGTAAATATAATGAGGTACTAGTAACCACCTCTGGCATATATTAAAAATGGTCTACATACATCAATATGTACGGTCCCTAATAGAATACTCACCCTCCCACTACATCTAGTGAAATGTTCTTTGGTCATATTGCCCAATAATTAAGACTTGCATATCTCAGTTGGTTCCATAACCAAAAGAGTCTCGACAACCATTAGTATATATTCTAGAAATGCATTTCTCACTATGTGCTCTAGATGACAATGTTATAGGTGCTCATTGCTTGAGTCATCGAGTAACTATCAATGTAAACTATAAGACATTAGGGCCACTTCCATAAAATATCTTATCTTTGAAATCAAATATATTCATAATATTCTTGTCCATACATGATACATGATTTTTTGATAAATGGCAGGTACATCATAGCAATTCATTAATTTATTACATGCCTCTGAGCTTAGATCAATGACATGAAACAACTCTTGCTTTGCAAAATTCTATCTTATTTCTTCTCAGGTCCTGAATTGGAGATATCTATTTTCTCCTTTCTCTTCCTCAGTTCCTCAAAGTAGAAAGGAAAATCCAGTGTCCAGACTGGTGACAATAGTGACAATTGCCTCTGTTGATCACCCCTCCCTTTTATTTGAGTGTAGAAGACTTGGGCTTTTGGCTATCTTTAGAACTCTTCATAGATTTGCCTTTTCCCTTTGAATTTTCTTTGCTTTTTTTTTATCATCCTCAGAGACTTGGGCTTGTCTTTCTTCATCTGTGCTTCAACTATTTCCAACATGCCAAATAATTCTGATAATGACTTGTCAAAATCATTCATGTTGTAGTTCATGAAAAACCGATTGTATGACTCTGGCAGTGACTGTAGAATCACATATGTGGACAACTCTTGACCAAATGGAAATTCCAGTCTAGCAAGGTTCTCCACATACCCAATAATCTTGAGTGGACCTATTAGATCTCCTTCTTCCATGTTGCACTTGAACAATGCCTTGGAGACATCATATCTCTCTTACCTTATCGGATATTGATACATGTTCTTAAGATATGTTACCATCTCAATAACATCCATGTTATCATGATGTCTCTACAACTCATAATTTATTGAGTGCAACATCAGGAACTTGACATCTACGCCATCTTCAGAATGATTCTTATAAGTGTCCTTGTCAGCCTTAGGCGCAGTGGGAGCAGGTTAATCTAGCTCTGTTGCTTCAAGGACATAGAGCTTGCACTCTTGTGTGAGAACATTTCTGAATATCTTGAACCAATCATGGAAGTTATTCCCATTTATCTTGTCCTTCTCAAAGACTGGTCACGAAGAACATATATTTTTGTTTGCCATTAGATTCTACAAAGTAAATTTGCAACTTTGTCAAAACAGTTTGATTAATTTGACTAGATAAGTATGATGATATTAGTTAGGCCCTTAATTAATTATTGCTCCCACTATTTTATTCAAATGGATAGCCATCATATATCAATCTGGAAGATTGTAGTGTACAACCTTCTAGTGAGCTAAGATCCAAAACAATTGAGTTATTATCCGGCCAATGACGACACCCATAACCAATTATTAAGGTAGGCAACTTTTTCCAATTGCATCTCATGCAGTTCTTGGATATATGGTATGTACAAATCTTTATTCACAATCATTTGCATGCTTCTAGGTACTTAATCTAATTAAGATCAATTAGTTAAGTCTGAGGCAAAATCCAACATGATTTTCATGCACCCTGATTTGGCAGGCCCACATGACTACCATAATGCTTCCATAGGATGGACAATGCACCATTCTTTGGCATAACCTACATTTTGTCGATCAAGTTTTTCATGTGTAGTGCTTATGGAAAGCATTTAAGACTTAATATGTTTGATTGAGGGATTTTATATTTATATAAATACATATACATATCCAATAACCACATACTTATAGAATCTTCATGTACATGCTATAATCACAAATGGCATATGCAATTATAAAACATGAGAGATGGTTATGGACATACTACTGTAATTCCTTGGAGCCACAAGGAATTAAAATCACCTAAGGTCCACATCATATGTAGAACTTGTTGATGATGACGATCTATGCTTGATCAAGTTCCAGTCCATCAATTCAACTCTTGAACCGATTGGCTCGCCTCCTGATCAGTTATTTGGTCTCAGGTCAGTCTTTTGGTATCTGGTTGGGCCACCAACAGATCAGTCAACTCCTCTGATCATCAGGCCGCCTCAGTCTTCCAACCGATTGGTTCACCTTATGAAATATGTGGCTTGTCTGGTGGATAACATCTTCTTTTCCATAAAAAGAATTAAAACTATTATAATCATATTAAGTTAGTGAGAAAACCTTGAGTTACATTTGAGGGGAGCATAGGAAGGAAAGAGTTTATACTTTTGCACATGGAAAAGGAGAGAGAGGATCCGTATGCAAAGTGATATATAAACAAGATAAAAACCATTCGACCAAGCACTAAAAGATCTAGTGGTTTATTGTCCATAACCATGCGAACATCCACCATCAAAACCAATTTTATGGGCCCGCTTGTAAATTGCATATATATATATATATATATATATCATATATATATATATATTGGTGGAGTTCTATGTGGTATTTAATAGGATATGCACTTTAATCATTTAAATATTTTCATCGTATGCAATAAATGATGAAACCAAAATCCAAACACATCGATTAAATCCCAAAGTATAGTAAATAAATGTGGTTGTAATACCAATTTTGGGAAATATGGCATCAGATGTGATACAAAAACAAAAAAAATTACTTCCATATTCCCCTTCAATAATAGATCACATCAAAAAATATGTAAAGGGAATGAGGGTTTGCAAGACATATATCTGGTCATGGAGCAAGTCCAATGACAATACTTGTTGCAACATACTTCTTTCTCAAGTCGCACATGGATGACTGTCAGCAGCAACCTCCTAGTTAATCACCACATATGGTGATTGACTACGTCCTCCTAGCAGGTGGCAAAGGCCGCCTTTCCTCTATAGAAGTTCACATGGATCACTGAAAACTACTGTCATTCTAGATGAATGGATAACAATGAATAGTTCCTTCTAGTCAGTGTGCTAGTGCAGACTTGCTCTCCCAATTGTCTCTCCCTTTCTATCCCTCCCTTTGACAGGTAGGACTTGCTTGAGCTCTCATGTTACCACAACTATGAGAAGACAACAATTGTTAGATATTATTGTTGTGTCTCTAGAAGACCTTGACTAACCCTCTTTTTGTAGAAGGTCTAGGGTCAAGACTTCTAGTCTGAGTGGGAGTTGAAGAGACATATTTTTCATGAATTTTCTAGAACATGTGAACGTTGAACATATTGGTTAACTGCCGATCTGATGGGTTCACATGTGATTCAATCAATTAATCCCTTAAACCTATCATTTAACTATGTTTCCCAATCCCAATTGTATTGGCAATTCATATTTTATCAATGCACAACATGACATCAACATCAATACTTGATCCAATCGTATTGACCAACCAAATAGTCAGTTCACAATTTGAACTGGTCGGATCACAGATATAAGGCAATCAATTCACTTGTTGAACCAGTTGTTTTAGAGTTCTGACTGTCAATACTGGTTCAAATTGACCTGACAGTTGAATTGATCAGTTCAACACTAGAATCAGTCGGTTCACATCCCATTTAGTCAACTTATGACCATTTTTGTTTAAATTGAATACCTAACACTTTAGCAATCAAGTTAAACATCATTCATAAATAAACTCCTATTCTAGGTGCATCCTATGTGTGTGACCCTATAGGTCACAATTTATGTTGGCAGTGAATGTCCATAACCAACTTATGACATCACAAGCAATGAGAAGTATCTAGCAAGACCATTTCTACCCAATTAATTTGGAAATTTGGAGAACAACTTCAACCTACATTCTATGATCAGTGTTAGAATGATCGTATATATCTTTTCTCTCTCATACCTAGATTGAACTCGAGGTATGGAATCATCATCCTCTCAAGGTTCAATCCTTGTTTATTAAACTAGAGTAGATTTCCTAAGATGCATGTGAGCTCACATATCACATATTGAGTCACATGAGTATGGCCATACATTTTTCAATCTCACTTATCAACTAGACATGATATCAATCTCTTTTAGGAGGAAAAATCCCATATACATCACTCACACTTAATCCCCGTGTGTTATGATATGTGATTAATGAGACTCTATCATGAGTCAACACACAATCTAGTCTTATGTATTATTGTTATCTATTTTTGTTTCATAGTAATATCTGACTGGGAAGATAATCATAATGTATGTTCTCTTATCATACATATTGTAACGACCCCACCTCCCGGTAACCCCCAATTAAGGGAGACCAAGAGGTCAGAGCCGTTATCCCAATTTCCCTGATCAAGGATTCAAAAAATAATGAATAATTATTATTAAATTCTACCATGACTATACTGAAAGTTGGAATAAAATAAAACTTTGCATACCTTTTAAAAATATTGGATATCTAACTTCTATCCACTGCTTCAATCTATTTTAACTAATCCTCATTGCACTTTAATTCTTATTTTCATAATATGCCACTTTACTATTTGTCCTTAATATTGTACCTAAAATGCGGACAAACAAAACGTCAATCAGCATAAATGAATATGCCGATATGTGGGAGAAACAATAATCATGCAATTAACTATAACAACATATTGCAAGAAATTATGGTTTCACAAGCAAACTTTACATCTTAAACATAACTTCTCAATGCATACATATCCTAACCTCTGCGTCGTCCCTACAGTGGACCTGGATACTACCTTTCATATGGTAGATCCCTATTAACCCCGCATGATCCTACCTAACAGGTAGATCAATACCTAGGGTTGATGAGTCGCATGGCACTACCCATAGGTAGCCCAATCCCTAACTCATGATATGATAAAGAGTTGCATGGCACTACCCATAAGTAGCCCAATCACTAACTCTTGATAACCTGATGGTCCTACCTAATAGGTAGACCATAAATTAGGTCACCCTTTTCATCATTAGCAAAGCCATAGAGGAGGACTAGGATCTTAGTCAGTCAGGTATACATATTTAGGATGATAGTCATAGTCACTTTATAATATGCATGAATTAAATTCATCCAACAATTTAATTCAAGCAACCGATGAAAACTTTGAAAATCCTCAGAAAACTAGTTCAGGATATTCATAAGAGTAACCACATACCTGATCCAGAATAACTTTGATGTCCAAGCATTTATATTCAAGACAATCAAATAAGCAATCAACAATATCTTGAAATTAACGCATAACATCCAAGTATCATTATTTTATCCAAAACATTCTCAAGATCGAATTGTATTCCACCTTAGGATTTCTAGGCCAACTTTAGGGTTTTAGCCTCCATAAAACTTTTATCACTTTTAATGCCCCTTACAAACCCTAATTTCAACATCATAGGCATACTTGAATGTCAATTAAGTCTAATATATCCTGTTTACACTAAAACTACCATCTTTATCCTTTTAAGTTATGACACGATCATTAAGTCCAATTATCATCTTTGGTTTCTTTCAGATTAACAACTCATAATTCATTATGGTCTAATTCACATGTGAGCTCTATTTATCACTGATTCCACATTAATCCATTAGAAAACCCTAATTACCATATTACAAGTATTTGTCCACTTTTATACTCAAAATAGTTTAGAATCATCATATCTCATCTTTATTCATGGATTTGAACAATTAAGGCCATTAAGGGTCGTAATTACCAAAGTTAGGGTTTTCAGGCCCATTAAAGCATATTCATGTACATGGAACACTAAATTAATCAAATTACACATAAAGATCATCCGATTAGATCAAATGTGTCCTTTTTATAATCAACATGTTAATATCAACTGTAAACATCCATATAACCCTTCCTAATTCATTAATCATCATAAATTAGGGTTTCTTAATCATTAATGCATAAAAGTTGATAACTTCAACCACTTTTCGAATTGTAAGAGGAATTAGGCTTCCATTACATTTTTATTGCATTCCTCATTTTCTCTTGATAAATTTTTGTATATAAAGTTTACTCATCCAAGTTTCTTAGCAATTTCTATGAGTTTTGCAAGAAAAGCCCTTTTCTAGAATAATGGATTAGAGAGGTGTCTTAGTTTGATTTTTTAGAAAAACCTCGACCGTCGGATCATGAGTCCTTGTTGAATGCACGTGATCCTGTCGTCCCTGGCGTGCGCATTCACTCATGGGCTTCAGAAACACAGAGTGCTTCCTGGTTGTTGATCCCTCTCCTGCTCCACCGTGGGTCCCAATCGAATGGCAGCTGCTTCTCCTCTTTGCCTGATCTAGCAATAGCTCTTGCAGTGGTGTCGTGGTTGAGCGCTCGTCGGAGCAACAACAAATTGTCGATCCAGGGCATGATAGGACAAGGAAAAGAGTTGTTCAAGTTCGTGAGGGTCTTCCCAAGTTGAGGGGGGTCCTATTTATAGGATCTAGGGCTCTTTTAGGGTTTCCCAAACTCATAACCACCCTTGATCTTTGCCCAATTGGGCGTTTCTTTTAGAACCCTTGAAACACCCTAAAAATAGGGTTGGTCATGCATGGAATCACCTCCCAAAGACCCTCGTGGTCTTGGATTCTTTGCAGGTGAGGTAGGATGCGAGGAATTTGCATTGGGAAATCTCAGTTTCCCCCTTGCTTTCCTTATCTGACTCAAGGTGGGTGATGTACAACCACCCTTGGATCCGTGATCCTCTGGACCACGTGAGGCATCCAACGACTGACATTGTTCCCCAATTTCTTATTTCTTATAAAATGAAGGAAAAAGGGTATTTAACAATTGAATCTTGTGAAAATCATATCTCTCTACTCATTTAATATTTTTCACTAAAATTTTAAAGGAAACTTTTTCTTGGCATTATATACTCGTATATTAAATTTGAAACCCAAATTCCAAAGGAAGAAGGTGTTTCCTTCATGTGTAACTTATATATTAATAAAACCAAATTAATTGATATTTCCTCTTTCTTTTGACATTATCTTATCATCTCAGATTCCTCAAACCTCAAGGAACCGTAAAGGTGTAAAATCCCACTTGGGGAAATATTCCTTTGCCTTTTCTCTTATCATTTATCCCTTTCTTACTTATTTCTTTATTAAAAGATTTCTTTTCAAGGATTTCTCTTTATATTTTATTTCCTTTCCCTCTTTTCCTATTTCTTTCATTAGAAATCACATATAAACGAAATTTACCCAATTGTGGCCATTAATGCCACCTTCTAGAGATTTCCATGTATTTCTCATAAATATTTTTCCTAATATCCATTATCTTGTATCTTTTTCTAATATTTGGTTTTTTCTTCTTTTCTTCTCTTTCATATCCATTATTGGATTAATATAATAATAGGAACCACGAAATTCCTATCAAAAGGGAGATTTGCAAAGAAATCCATTCTTTGAAGCAAAGCATCCAACCTCTTCAAATAAGTACATATTCATAAAATCATTACATTTCATTTATGAAAACATATGCAAAAATTGAGGTTGTAACATCCTTCCCCTCTTATAAGAATTTTGTCCTCAAAATTCCATCAAGCATACAAACCATTCAGGTTAAGACTTTGTCATGTCCATCATTGGCCCCTATGTGGATTTTCCCTATCCATGGTGCTTCCAAAGAACCTTTATCATCACATATTCCTTTCTCTGATTTTCTTTCACCTTGGCATCTATAATCTCACAGGGGACTCAGGACATTTTAGCCTCCCTTGGGGCTCACTTGGTTCATTGCTCAATACATGGCTCGGGTACCTCACATAGTGCTCTAAATTGGACACTTGGAACTCATCACACATCATATTGTCCTGAGGGGTAAGGCTATACACAGGCATCTCCACCAATCCATCTCAAATGGACCCATGTATTAGGGACTCATATGTCTCATCTCTAGCTCAGAGGGGTCACATTTGCATATCAAATATTCTCCCACAGTGAATTGCATGTCAGTCTACTTTGCATCAGCTCATGACTCATGTCGCCCCTGTGCTCTCTTTTAGCCATTGCACGATCAAAGTGACTTCATCTGCACAAAGTGTGGTCCTTTTCTGACCTTCACAAGGTCCCTTCACCAACATCATTTTAATGAAGCGGTGACTGACACAACCTCCCTTACAGAGCTTCGTATATCCCGATACTGGCTATGGTGGCTATCATCACAACTTTCATAGGATGAGAACTGTCCGCATATATCACCCTGAGTGAGCATGCATGCTCTCACCAGACCCTCTATTCTGGATCATGCTAACATCAGTTAGGGGTGATAAGCCGTACTAGGATCAAGTTCGTCATGTAATTACTTCCACCACATGGAAGTGAATCTTTAGGTCATACTCAAGAACCTTTGAACTCACATCATTGTGTAGTTGAACAATCTCTCTTATATGAAGTTCAACCAGATCTATCTTCCGACAATACTCTCTCTTTTCTTAGATTATGTCATCTAGGTAAGGCGATCTACCATAACCCATATTGCATCCTGACCTTCCTTGGTCCAGGGAGACTCACCACAACATCTATAGTGGTGAACTCCCATTTCCTCTAAGGAACTCTTTATCCTCCATATCTACTCATTGGGTTATTGGGGTTTGATCTTCACGTCCTGTCATGTATGGTGACATGCCACATGCAACTTTATCTTAGGCATCTAAAGTACTACAGTCACTTATTATCTTCATAGTACCATGGTGTACTGTGAACTTAAAATCATGATCTCCGATACGTCATGATTCCTAAAGGTTGATTCCTCAGAAACCCTAAAACACTTTAGTCAGGGTTTCCTCACCTTCTTTTCCATAGAAGTGCATCAGAGGTTCTACAACAATCCTTCCATCATGAAAAGCCCTAGGCTAGCTAACTAAGCAACTACTAACTCGATCAACGGATCTCGTTACAAATGAGTGTTAGCCAAACTTATCTCACAAACGTAGGGTGCACCTAACCCCCTCTTCCAGCCTGTCCACTAGCTAAGCTAGATAGCTGCCTCTCAACAAGAGCATCCATTGCCACCTCACATCCTTATGTGTTAAGTAATGCTCAAGACATACACCTCTATGTATTCCACTTATTATCTCATTTCGAACTCCAAGTCTATCTTCATCAATAAAACTCAAAACTCATCCTCTTAGTTATCGAACTCAACCTTGTATAGCTCATAAATTCCACATAGCTCATGATAAAAACATCCACATAAGATGACTACCTTAGTTCTCTTGATGTTTGAAAACCATCCACGCATCATACACTCCACAAGGGTACACTATTATCTCTATCCTCATACATCATAGTGACATTTCCACTCACATTATCCTTATCCTTGGTGTATGGCATGCATATTGCCCTATCTCTCACCCCCATAATGAGAGCAAATAAGCATTTGGTGGCCATCCAAACACAAAGTTCTTCCCATTCCAAGAGTAGAGATGGTGCATCCCACATCACCGGTACCCCTTCCAATCTAGGTTGAAACGTGCATCTCATGTTCCCACATCATGAACATCTTGGTATCGAGTTTACTTCCTTGGAAAATTGGTCTCTAACTCACTTGGGTCATCATACCATCCTTGGTCATCTCCTCTAGGTCTATAGGGTGCTGACACTTTTGGGGTCATCCCTCTTCCCTTATGCATCCAGAGAGTGCCCTCCTCATTTTCCCTTTGGGTCCCATGAGTTCGTGAAGGTGATCAATCTCCTAACCCATGGCCCTTAGACAATGATAGTTGTTACCTCTGACCCTATGGTCATGTGCAACTAGGGAATTAGGCAACTCCTACTCCCATCGGTCTTATCCGTACCTGACCCTAGGATAGACTTAGGATTCAACATAGTACATGTCTAATGTGAAACATTTACCCAAGTCTCTATCATCTCTCTCGGCATTCATGGTCTGACTTACATCCTTTCATAGGGGTCATGGCGACCTACCTACTTTGGTCAGACCCCATACTAGTTACCTCCATGGTAACACATCCACATGCACTTAGAGATGGTTATCTATGGGTCTACAGGTTTATTCTCATACCATGTACTCTCTACTTAGCTTCTCAAGTTCCTATGAGACCTCTTTAGGTTACCTCAACCTAACAAAAGCTTATCCATACCCTACAAAAGGGTCCCTTACCAGGATGGGAGGAAACTATCTCTTGATAGCAACAAAGGTCACAAATGTCCCTATGTCCATGGTTTACACCCACATGAGCATGGTTAGCCCTAGCAAGCTACTAAGGCACGTAGCTAACAAGAAGACCACCTACTAAACCATGCTAGGTCTCCCTGATAGGTCATACTTGTTTCTATTCCTTCACATTGAACCATCATCATACCTGCCCATGTCAACAACTTATATGCGAGGGGTTCATCAAACATACACATTAATCCAAGCGGTTTCCCTTTCCTCTAAACATGAGGGGTGCCATGCTCCCATGCGTAGGAACTCAAACATCTGTGTGAGCATCAGGTGCACTAGGAACTACCACTTCCCCTCTTAGGTCTAGGTTCACTTTTCTGATGTTCCACTGCATACTCAACCTTTTAACAACGAACCAAGCATGTAAGAGGTGCATCATGCACGTCCTATTATCCTTCCACTTGAACAACACCTCAGAGTCGAGTCCTCCTCAAGGACAACCAACTAGGTATAAGATCTTACAAATTGTTACTAAACCTCCTCAGGGTCTAAGGAACTCTTCTTCCTATCCCTAGCAGGTAAACACCTGTATTATCGGTACATAGGTACCATTAGCCTCATCCTTCTTCTAGGGTTTAGTTCTTCAAGAAACCACAAGGACCCTGCATGAGGCAACCACAACCATCCACTTTGGTCATAACATATCCGACATCTCAGGGTTCCTCCTATCCCAGAGTCTAAACTTCCAACCTTCTAGATTGGGCCCTGCTCTCTCTCTCTCCAGAGATTAACCCTACAACAACCTTACTACTAGAGTTCCTCTATCTCTAAGGTGGATCAAGCTCACAAGCGTACACCTTCATGAGTGAAACCTATGTTTGCTTAAGATTATCGAAAAATCTTCATGCTTATCTCATAAGCTATCCATTATGCCTTTTTGGCCTAGGTCTCCACCTACTGCCAGCACTATGTCGTGTCATCTCACATAGACACATGTCTCATCCTGGCTCATATATGCCTATAAGGGTTTCTATATGGTCATTACTAACCTCACATAGCTCATACTTCTCATAGGTATCCAAAATCAAAAGCATGTCAACCCACACACATGGTTGACCATGACATCTAACTCATCATGCCATATCTCTCTATCCACCACTTAGGGTTAGGGTTTGCATCATCCTCAGAGGATACACCAGGTCTCTACCTTTAATGGAGGTCGCTGCCTCCAAGACCAACTCTCTACACATCCTCCTAAAAGGAAGGTCTAACCTCGGATCTCTCCTGAGGGTACAACAACACATGTCATACGACCTAAGCATTCAACTATTCTTTAGTTTATGCTTAAACTATTAATCTTATGTCCATGACATCTTATTTACATGCTTTTTCATTAATTTGGTGGAGGATTCCTTAACCTTATCACACATACCCTGACCTCGAGAGGGTGAGGAAGAGAGAGAAAACCCTAAACATTAGAATCTTAATAGAATTAGGGTTGAGAAGGGATGAAAATAGATGGGAGATTCCTAAAGGTATCTTATTTTGAGTCAGATCCTAAGACATTGGCCAGGAAGTCACATAGATCTGGGAGTCCTCATATTCTGACTAGCGGTGTGGAGGAAAATATTTCTAGCCCCCGGACATGATCCTTTTCTAGACACCTCTATCTTTCAGAAAATCCTCTAATAACTCCCTCGGTTCTATGGAATTTGTAAAATTTAATAATTACTAAGGATTAAATGAGGAACCAATGCTCTAATACCAAATTTAATGACCCCGCCTCCTGGTAACCCCCAATTAAGGGAGACCAAGAGGTCAGAGTCGTTATCCCAATTTCTCGGATCAAAGGTGCAACAAATAATCAATAATAATTATTAAATTCTACCATGACTATACTGAAAGCTGGAATAAAATAAAACTTTGCATACCTTTTGAAAACTTTGGATATCTAACTTCTATCCATAGCTTCAATCTATTCTAACTAATCCTCCTTGCACTTTAATCCTTATTTTCATTATATGCTACTTTACTATTTGTCCTTTTTCAATATTGTACCTAAAACGCTGACAAACAAAACGTCGGTAAGCATAAATGAATATGCCAGTATGTGGGGGATACAATAATCATGAAATTAACTGTAACAACATATTGCAACCAATTATGGTTTAACAAGAAAACTATACATCTTAAACATAACTTCTCAATCAATACATATCCTAACCTCTACGTTGTCCCTACAGTGGACCTGGATACTACCTCTCATATAGTAGATCCCTATTAACCTTGCATGATCCTACCTAACAGGTAGATCAATACCTAGGGTTGATGAGTCGCATGGAACTACCCATAGGTAGCCCAATCCCTAACTCATGATATGCTAAAGAGTTGCATGGCACTACCCATAAGTAGCCCAATCACTAACTCTTGATAACCCGATGGCCTACCTAACAGGTAGACCATAAATTAGGTTACCCTTTTCATCATTAGCAAAGCCACAGAGGAGGACCAGGATCTGAGTCAGTCAGGTATACATATTTAGGATGATAGTCACATTCACTTTATAATATGCATGAATTAAATTCATCCAACAATTTAATTCAAGCAATCGATGAAAACTTAGGAAATCCTCGGAAAACTAGTTTGGGATATTCATAATCGTAACCATATACATGATCCATAGTAACTTTGATGTCCAAGCATTAATATTCAAGACAATCAAACAAGCAATCAAAAATATCATGAAATTAATGCATAACATCCAAGTGTCATTATTTTATCCAAAACATTATCAAGATTGACTTGGATTCCACCTTGGGATTTCTAGACCAACTTTAGGGTTTTATTAGGGTTTTTATCACTTTTAATGCCCTTTACAAACCCTAATTTCTACATCATAGGCATACTTGACCATCAATTAAGTCTAATATATCCCTTTTACACTAAAACTATCATCTTTATCCTTTTAAGTTATGACATGATCATTAAGGCAAATTATCATCTTTGGTTTCTTTCAGATTAACAACTCATAATTCATTATGGTCTAATTCACATATGAACTCTATTTATCACTAATTACACATTAATCCATTAGAAAACTCTAATTACCATATTACGAGTATTTATCCAGTTTTATACTCAAAATAGCTTAGAATCATCATATCTCAGCTTTATTCATGGATTTGAACAATTAAATCCATTAAGGGTCGTAATTACCAAAGTTAGGGTTTTAAGGCCCATTAAAGCATATTCATGTACATGGAACTCTAAATTAATCAAATTATGCATAAAGATCATCCAATTAGATCTAATGTGTCCTTTTTATAATCAACATGTTAATATCAACTATAAACATCCATATAACCCTTCCCAATTCATTAATCATCATAAATTAGGGTTTCTTAATCATTAATGCATAAAAGTTGATAACTTCAACTACTTTTCGAATTGTAAGAGGAATTAGTCTTCCGTTACATTTTTATTGCATTCTACATTTTCTCCTGATAAATTTTCATATATAAAGTTTACTCATCCGAGTTTCCTAGCAATTTCTATGAATTTTCCAAGAAAAGCCTTTTTTTCTAGAATAATGGATTAGAGAGGCTTCTTACTTTGATTTTTCGGAAAAACCTCGACCATCGGATCGTGATTCATTGTTGACTACGTGCGATCCTGTGGTCCCTTGCATGCACATCCACTCACGAGCTTCAAAAATGTAGATTGCTTTAAGGTCGTTGATCCCTCTCCTGCTCCACCGTGGATCCCAATCGAACGACAGCTGCTTCTCCTCTTCGCCCGATCCAACAACAGCTCTTGCGGCGGCGCCGTGGCTGAGAGCTCATTGGAGCAACAACAAATCGTCGATCTAGGGCATGAGAGGACAAGGAAAAGAGCCGGTCCAGTTTGTGAGGGTCTGCCCAAGTTGGGGGGGTCCTATTTATAGGATCTAGGGTTCTTTTAGGGTTTCCCAAACTCACTGCCACCCTTGCTCTTTGCCCAATTGGGTGTTTATCTTAGAACCCTTGAGACACCCTAAAAATAGGGTTGGTCATGCACGAAATCACCTCCCAAAGACCCTCGTGGTCTTGGATTCTTTGCAGGTGATGTGGGATGTGAGGAATTCGCATTGGGAAATCTCAGTTTCCCCCCTTGCTTTCCTTCTTTGACTTGATGTGGGTGATGTACAACCACCCTTGTATCCATGATCCTCTAGACCATGTGAGGCATCCAACGGCTGACATTGTTCCCCTATTTCTTATTTCTTTTAAAATGAAGGAAAAAGGGTATTTAACAATGGAATCTTGTGAAAGTCATATCTCTCTCCTCGTTTAATATTTTTCACTCAAATTTTAGAGGAAACTTTCTATTGGCATTATATACTCATATATTAAATTTGAAATCCAAATTCCAAAGGAAAACAGTGTTTCCTTCATATGAAACTTATTCATTAATAAAACCAAATTAATTGATATTTCCTCTTTCTTTTGACATTATCTTATCATCTCGGATTCCTTGGACCTCAAGGAACCCTAAAGGCACGAAATCCCATCTTATGGAAATATTCCATTGCCTTTTCTCTTATCCTTTATCCCTTTCTTACTTATTTCTTTATTAAAAGATTTATTTTCAAGGATTTCTCTTTATCTTTTATTTCCTTTCCCTCTTTTCCTATTTCTTTCATTAGAAATCACATATAGATGAAATTTACTCAATTGTGGCCAGTAATGCCACCTTCTAGAGATTTCCATGTATTTCTCATAAATATTTTTCCTAATATCCATTATTTTGTATCTTTTTCTAATATTTGGATTTTTCTTCTTTTCTTCTCTTTTATATCCACTATTGGATTAATATAATAAATGGAACCACAAAATTCCTATCAAAAGGGAGATTTGCAAAGAAATCCATTCTTTGAAGCAAAGCATCCAACCTCTTCAAATAAGTACATATTCATAAAATCATTACATTTCAATTATGAAAACATATGCAAAAGTTGAGGTTGTAACACATATGATCTCGTTATTTAGGTCTTCAACCTGAAGACATGTGCCATCAAATAACATTATTCTTTATATATCTATCATGTTTGTGTCCTCATCTCATGATTTAGACAAACATGATAGATGGAATTACCTTTCTAATTGTCAAATCAATTATCTAATGCGTCATTACAATCACCACATGATTGGCTCTTTGGGCATACATATCAACAAAATATGTTAAAATGCCTTTTTCAGGAAGGCCAAAGTTAAGAAAATAAGTGAATAGGTTAGCTAAGGAATATGAATTTAGGCACACATTATTGGGATGGAAAACGTATCCAAGATAGAGTCTGAGCTTGCTATGGTAACCAAAATAGGAGTCAGTATGTGGTTAGGGTTGTTAGACAAAGCTAGTGGAATGTTTTGAATAATGGTGGTAGGTGGTCGAGAAAAGGAACTTCTTTTGGTGAGCCCCAGTAGGGTTTTCTTAATTTAGGGAATTCTAAATGATTGTGATTGAGGTTTAAGTTATCATCTTCATCATATAGGTATTGTTCATTGACAACACATTCATGCACTTAAGTTAAGGGTTGATGAGGGAGATCTGATTGAAGTATTTTAAGAGTCTTGGAAGTTTATATTGTTTGTCTAGATAATTATAAGCATTCATAAGGAGATTTTTTGGGCTTCACCACTAGAAGGTGAAGAAGTGGTCCTCTTTGATGTAAAAGACCATTCAGATCCGTCCAATAGTCAATGCATGTGAAGCACTCTTAATGGTCAAGCTCATGAGGATGGGCGATCTCAACATAGTGACGATCAATCTAGTCAAGGTTTTGTTTTAGAACCATATTAGACCAACACTTTGGGATAACAAGAACCGACTTTATCATCCATTGGTGATAGAACTTCCTTTAGAAGGACCAGGAAAAATTTAAGCGGTAACCTTTGTATAACATGGTAATTGATAAGCTATAGAGATTTATGGTTACTATAGGGAGAACACACAGTAGGAGAGTGAAGGAGTGGAAGGGTATGCATGACTTATATGCATTTTCAAGGTCTTGGGGCTTTTGGGTTGGAGCTTCAATTAGTTTTTAATAAGGACATTGCCTCTTTTTTTACTATGTAGGTCTGTGAAGTAATAATGAATTATATAGGTAAATGACATTTATGGAGGTTGGGATGCCACATGGTGGTTCTTTACATACTTATGACTCTTTTTGATAGGTTACAATAGAAGATCTAGAGGGAGACAAATCAAGGATTTTACCTAAGAGGTTACATGTGGCTTACGATTACTGAGGAGGATGGAGAGTTCAAAATGGAGATGAAAAATATTGAATAAGGTGGATACAAGGCCGAAAAGAGAGGTAGAGGAGAGATAGAGGAAAAATAGAGTGGTGAAAATCACAAGGAAGATGGAGAGGGAGAGTAACATGCTTGTCAACTGAGTTGGTGAGAAGTTCTTTTCTAGTAGGAAAATGTCTATTTATATGTACATCCCTCAATCTGGAGAGAAAAATAAACTTTGTTCTTAAAGTCTTATCTCTAGACCCTAAATCATAAATGCTTCTTTTCCTGGTGTGGTCTGATGCCAAGATGTAGAATTTATATTTTCCCAAGAAAATTACAACATATTGTCCAAATATACCTACTAAACTATTCATAATAGAAAACATGATGAAATACCAATATGACTTGTTGCTACAAAGTTGAACTTATGTATGAAGGCATTAATATTATAGAAGATAATACATTTGTTCATTTTCAAGAGTTGTGGTTGTTTTCCCTATGGATGAAATCAGAATACCTAAATCATAAATCATGTGTATCACATTTCATTTTCTCTACACACACACATTATATATATATATATATATATATATATATATATATATATATATATATATATATATCTTTGTGTGTGTGTATAGAGACAGTGGATTTATAATACACTCAAGTGTATTAGGTAATAGATGAACTCAAGTTTGTAAACAACGCAATCCTCCATCTTAAGTAGCCTTGAAAATGAGTTAACTAATTGAAGAAAATCCATCATTTCTAGGAGTCATTCACATGTTTTGTATATCATATAATTTTCTTGTTATCTTCTAACTCTCCCACCCACTTCTGTCTTCCCCAACCATTTATCTTTCACATCTACTTTTTCATCCTCTGGTAGAATTATGAAACTATGACCAAAAACATTAACCTCTATAGCAAAGACTAGCATTCGTCAATGTTTTTTCCTATGATAGTATTATTCTTTTTATTTACCAACTATCATTCATCAATGTGTTTTATTATGATTATATTTTATTATTATTTTCCATACTCTTATTTTACTAACCCCTTGTTTGCTCAATGTTTGCTTCTCATCTTTTTTTTTTCAAAATTCTTTGTTAATTTGTTATTATTGATTTAGGTGCATGTGTGCTAAAAAACCAACCATGAATACTTCATTGATGACCACAAAAAGGAGTCATCAAATATGGATTCTACCTAGTGCAACGACCAACTAGCACCAAGGTTGTATTGATAGTCTAGTGAGACGCCCTTCTAGGTGATAGAAAGCCAATCATGTTGGAGGACATGGATGTGGAAGCATGTGTGGTTCTTTTATGTGATGTTTGTCATCCATGAATTACATGAACGAATCAAACATGCAAGTCCCAAACTAGTATGCATGGCTCTTATACAAGTTTCTGTGAGTAATTATGAACATATGATACCATGACTACCAATGGATTGAAAACAAAGAGATGCATTTGGGTAGCTGAATTGGAGGATTATCATCTCACACTTGACTATGTGTTATGTGCCACTCAATTAGAATCATATATGAGTCCTTAAACAAATATTTATATGCAATCTCACTAAAATTATTTTATATGGTTTAGTTTACAAAATTACTAGACTACATGTCTAAATAGAGAGACGAACCTCTCTAATCTTATCACAACAAGGATAGTCACTGTGAGCCCATTTTTCTATTTTAGAAGGATATTCCTATCATCAAGCTATTTGGAAACAATGGTGTAGTACATGTTACTTTGTTATAGGCCTCTTTCAAATTTATAATTGGGTAGAAGGTCATTAGATTGTACAATATCAGTAATATCTACTTTGAGGTTCGTATTAGTAGAGAAGATCATAAAATTTACAGTTGATAGTCACTCTAATTGTAAATTCTATACTTGGATCATGGGATGCACCAAACGTCAAGGGGAGTGTGTCTTGTGTATACATGAATAACTTATATGGCTTGTCCAGTGTGTTTTTTCTTATTCAGATCATTATCCATTGTACAACATTCAAATCTTGATGGTTTTACAATTCTTCTATCATGTTTTGCAAATGTATTCCAACGTATTCTTATTCTATCATAAGTCAACAATTGTCATAAGCTTTGCTATGGACATTTGCACAAGGCATGAATGCACACCAACCAACTCTTCCCTACTCTAATTTGACTTTAAGGATCCCTTCTTAATGAAGATTACTAAATAAGGGAGCATTGTATATGTTGGTTGACCAATATATTGCACACATTCAAATGTGCCATTACATGAGTGTAATCTGATTATTTAAAACACTTATAACATTTTACATATGTATTTGATCATCGAATTTAATTAAGAAAAAAATATTATTCGATATGCTACTGAATGTTGATAACTCCTATGAAAAGCTAGACACTAGAAGGATATTGATTGTATTTTATTTCAAGTATGAAAGGCCATTTATCATTTTTAAGACTTCTGGTCGATTATATCTAACATCAAGTCTAGATAGAAACATCAAACATGACCTTCCTTTAATAATTGTTTGGATCATCAAGTCTCGAGGGTAATAGTTAGGTGAGGATAGGAATAATTGAAGTTGTAAGGAAGTTATATCTAGTCAACATCGCCATCATTAGTCTTTAGAACAACCTCAACTTCTGTATCAAGGAAATGCGTGCATGTAAAGTTTGTGGACATCAAGGAGGCACACACCATGCACAACAACTCTTCTTCCTGTGTTAGTCCATCCTACAATGTGCTTGTTACTCCTAATAAGAAGGCCACATACCACTAATTGGGAGGTTGACATCTGCATATACACCTGTAAGGCTTCCTGTGAACTAGTGTGGAACGTCCTTAACATAGTAAGGAGCTAGAAAACGACTATAGAATATGAAAGCCTATAGAGCGAAGGATACAAAATCACAAATGTTTTGTTTTGAAGAGAGAGAAGATGAGGGGAAGAAGTCACAAAGTAATAGAACAATATGAAATGTTAGGCATCAATTAACTATGAATAATAAATCCAAGATCCACCAATCTGAACACTAAAAAATAAGGCATAAACAAATTGCAATATAGTCACACACAAACATATATATATATATATACATATATATATATACATATATATACATATATATATATGGTTCATCTTTAATACATGCACGGGTAGCTACGCGCACACCCTTCCTGTCACTTTTTTTTAATTGAAAATTGTAGAGGAGCATTTTATCTAGCTCCCCGAAAAATTTCATCCAAAAATAATATTATTTGCCCCACAAAAATAAAAAAATACGTCCATATATTTACTGACTATATATTTTCTGCACAGTTACTTTTTTAGTCATATAGCTACTCTTTTATCAATAAAGTTACTCTTTTGATCTTAGAGTTACTTTTGTGTACCATATAGTTACACTTTTGGATGTGCGGGTAGAGAAAAATGAGGCTACCCATGCGGGTGATGAATGAATGCCCATATATATATATATATATATATATATATATGAGAACATTTTTAATACCCACGCGGGTATCTTATCTTTGTTACATGTGCCTAGAAATCATGGTGGCACACATTGTAAATATAGACATAATGCCTGGCGTCTGGAATCTCATTTCAATAATAGTCTGGCATCCACTGATTTCTCCTAATGGTCGGCCCTCTCCTTTTGGATCTACCTGGACTCCGATGACTGAGTCTCAACATCTCCTCTTATCCCGTCTCGACTGGACGATGGATGTTTGATGCATTTTTGTATTTGAGTGAGTCTATGTTCTCGCGAGCACCGCTGCAGAACCGTCTTTCGACGAACAATTGGCCCGCCTCACCTCCTCCTCGCGGTAGATCTCGACTTTTAATACTAGCTCCAGCTGTCGTCCTTCTTCTGCTGTGTCTGTGGTTGATTTTTCTTGCTCTTCTTCTTTGCTCCGTACAGCTTGTTGGGTCCCAAATTGAAGCTAGCCACGAGTCCCTGTGCCGCGAGCGGTATTTGTTGTTGTTCGGATGCGAATAAGGCTGCTCTGGATGCTGTTGTTGTTACTCTATCTTGCTACACGAGCGGGACTGGTGTGGCCTGTGGAGGGAGCTTCCCTAGCTTGATCTTGTAGTAGCATGGCGTGGAGGATGGGTGGACTCTGGAGTGCGAGGGGCGCGCCGCGACTGGGACGCAGAGGGCTAGGTTGCCGACAGGATGTAGACGAAAGGGCAGGGATCCATGGTTGACGGAGATTAAAATTAGGGTACTATTAGGTTTGGAAATTGGGGATATGAAATTTTGAAGGGGGATTGGTGGAGAAGGGCTCTTCTAGTCAAGGCATTGGAGAGGGAAGGTGTGGATTGCAGAGTGTGGGGAAGGTGGAAGGGTCAAAGGATGATTTGAATGGTTCGGTAATCGGGGATGAGATGTATACAGAGTAGGTATCAAAGTGGGAGTTCTGGGTGCACACGATGGGGAAGCAAGAAAGAAACGAGCTGGTGGGGGATATGTAGAGTAGGGCACGGGCTGGAATAATGAGATGGAAGGAGAGAGAATCCTGAGCTGGTTCTGCTTAGGATTCTGAAAGCAAGACGACATCGAGAGAGAGAAGGCAAACTTAGCTATTGCTATGCTGGATGCAACTAGATTGATGGATGATGAGTTGCTTAACTACTGCCTTCAAATCTAGTGGGAATGAGTGAGAGAAAAAGAATAAGAAAGAGATGTATGGCCCCAACTGCAACTGGGTCTAGTCTTCTCTCTCTCTCTCTCTCTCTCTCTCTCTCTCTCTCTCTCTGCTGTGACCAACACTTGCGTTGCTACAAACCCAGATGCTGCTACACTGAATGCTGAAAATAATAATCATGTACATGAAGTTTCATTTAATGAATGTTAACTGTCTTTTGTTGGTATTTAAATAAATGATTCCATGTAAACAACATCTTATTCTCGTGTAAGTAGAATGTTGTGATCAGCTATGTCGAAGCTGGAAGATGCAATTAGCATTGTGTCTGTGTTCTAAACCAAAAGGATGGGTTGGCTTGCATATTACTTAATAGAAATTAGTGTGAATCAGAAACATCATGGTTAATTATATATTAAATTGTCAGTTTGCGATATCACTACATGCTGAACTTCTTTTATCAACAGTAGTTTACTCAACCAACGACATCATCTTTAGTTATATTTATTTTGTATTCCCTATTTGTTGGAGCAATAATGATGTTGAATTTATTTAGCTCATGTTTCTTGGACTTTACTTTTAGTGTTGGATAGTTACTTTTCTTGTGTTATGGTTTACTTTTAGTATTGGATAGTTACTTTTCCTGTGATATAGTTACTTTTTGTCTCCAGGTGTTACTTTCAGTGTCAGATAGTTACTTTTTTATCATGATGTTACTCTTTTAATGTCGGATAGCTACTTTTTGTACCATATGTTACTTTTTGTGTTTTAGTGTAACTTTTAGTATTGGATAGATATTTTTTGCATCATGATGTTACTTTTAATGTCAGGAAAATACTATCTGACACCAAAAGTAATACTGGACACAAACGATAACTGATGGAGCTTCCACTTGTGTAGAATTGCATGCACCACTAAAAATCCTAAAGATGGTAAGTCTTCAGGTTTAGCCTTGCTTATACTAGATCGAGAACACCACCCACGTATACTAGGACACGTGGAAGTCTTATTGTAGTATAGTTAAGGGTCAAATCCATGGGACAATGGTCTTGTCGAGATTGACAATATAGAAAACGTTAGAATTTCACTTAACTTATTGACAGTAGGTATCTAGCTCAAAAAGTTGGTTTGGTTGTTTTAAACTAAGTGTAGTAAAACAAAGCAAGAAAGTAAGTTTTAGGTTGTAAACAATGATAAGAAACCACTAGGATGTGATCGGATTTCACCACCACTACACATGGATCAAAACATGCAACATAAAAACATAACCTGCAAAGAGAGTTTAAATAGTTCGTATCTTTGCAGATTCAGTTTCCTTTCAGAGAACTAACTACGAGAAGTGTGGGAATGTTGCAATGCCAGCCATCTCCGAATGAACGGTCACTTACTTTACATCATTCCCTTTGCAAAGTTTGTTCCTTGACCTATCAAGGTTGTACTTTCATACGTCAACTGATTCCATTTCATAGTATGAAAGTACAACAATGGAAGTGAGTTTAATCCCCTTCTTGAAAAACACTCCTAGATACCGAAACCGATGCATGTTGGATACATGCATCAATAACCAACATTCAATTGGGATTCGGATCTAATAGTACAAACATAGACAATTCATACTAAAAGATAAAAGGTAACACAAGTTGGTGATCAAGCAACAAACATTCATTAAGTGATTGATGTCAAACTAAAAAGAAAGAATATCTCCATTGCAAACTTATGGATTACATTGCATGAAAAGAAAATATGGGTAGCGGGGCTACTCCCCGCACCCTAGTGTAAAAGACTACTCACTCATGACAAGGACGAAGAAGGAGGCGAGAAGAGAGAGAGAGAATGTCATCTCCACGAAGAAGGGAGGAAGGTCAACCCCTTGGAGAGAGAGAGTGACGATCTTCACTGTTCACAGGTTGCTCGATGATGAATCTTCCTCTTCTCACCTTCCTCGATGATGAGAGAGTAAGCAGCTTTTGGATTGCGTGTGGATCTCAGACCAGTAGCCTTGGGGCAGTGTATGGAGGGTGGAATAGCTCTAGAGCAGTAGAGGCAGCCTTTGGATGTCTGAGAGTTGATGCCCTTGGGAGGACCCCTTGGGTCTTATTTATAGGCTTTAAGTGAAGTCCAAACGGTTTGGGTAGTTTTGGGTCCTGAGACCATTTGGGCTCTGAGACCGTTTGGACTCTGAGACCGTTTGGGCTCTGAGACTGTTTGTGCTTTGAGACCATTTGGAGCCATGCGGTCTCGAGACCGGTAGGCTTCATGCTATCTTGAGACCGTGTGACTCCATGCGGTCTTGGGACCGGTTGACTTCATGCGGTCTTGAGACCGTGTGACTCCATGCGGTCTTGGGACTGGTTGGCTTCATGCGGTCTTGAGAACGTGTGACTCCATGTGGTCTTGGGACCGATTGGCTTCATGCGGTCTTAAGACCGTGTGACTCCATGCGGTCTCGAGACCGGTTGGCTTCATGCGGTATTGAGACCGTGTGACTCCATGCGGTCTCAGGACCGGTTGGCTTCATGCAGTCTTGAGACTGTGTGAGGCTTTTGTGATTTTTTGTGTCTTTTCCTGTAAGTAAAAAGGGGAAAAGTTAATCTAATAATATATTTGCAATAAGAGAGGAAAGTTAAGGATTCTATCTAATTTATCTGAGAAAGAGTGTGGAAAACTGAGGAAAATTACTAAGATAACATCACAAAATTGGAGGTTATCACCCCCCCTAACTTAGAGTCTAGCTTGTCCTCAAGTTAGCTAGAGCTGAGGCATGTAATGGAGAGGCAATTTTATTTAGTTAAGATTTCCATACGCTTTGCTTCAATTCTAAATCGGAGATCTCCTAAGGTTGTATCAGAGCTTTTTGCTTGCCTTAATTCTTTCAGGTATTGACAGTTGCTTGGATCTCATGTTTCTTCCATATCTCGTAGACCGCATTGGGACCACTTTTTATTCTGTGCATGTCGTTGGCTCTAATCAGTTTTATACTTCTATGAAAATCCTACCGGAAGCAAGAGTGGGTATGAAGGTTGGCTAAAGGCTTGATGTGTAACTCCCCCTTCAAGTGGAGGAGGGGTTGTCTATGCTTTTAGGATCTCACTACCGGGCACGATACATCTGCCTTCGTGAGTGCAACTGAATGTACCGGTCGGGCGAGTCCTTTGTCAGCCTTTCATATATTTAGATACCTTAGGGTTTCACTATCGGGCACGACACATCTGCCTTTGTGAGGGCAGCTGAATGTACCGACCGGACGAGACCTTCATTGGCTCTTTATATAGATCCTTATTCATGGCACAACTCTCATAGTTTTATTCAACACTCTGGCTTTTATTTGTAAACTCACAAGCTTAGGATTTGGGTTTTCAAGGAAATTAATGGGGCAGCCAAGCCTCTTTTATTTGAAGAGAAGAAAGTTGTTCTTAGAGTTTCTTGACATGCACTTATTTGGTTTCTACTTAGTGGTCCACTTATGAGGCTTCTTGATTTGGATGTCACCTGATGTCCCTCCCATCCTTGAGAGTGTTTGGCATATTTTGGCCCTGATGTTGACTTGTAGAGAGTCAGATGTAGAAATGAAGCAAAAGCATTAAAATCGAGCGTGTAGATAATTTATTAATTCGCCATTACATGTCTATGTGTTATTCTTGTTATTACTTTTGAGGACTAACTGGATTCTAAAGTTAGCTGGGGATGACTTTGTTCCAAGAGGGATGTTATTCTTTATGTGCAAGATTTATTATCAGGGGGATTATTTTAAACAAAAACTATATGTGCAAAGAAGGTTAAGAAAATTTATAGAATTGAAAGAAAAGGTAGAGAGGGAAGGATTTGAAAATGATACCTCGCCCTTGTACAGTGTACTCCCCCCCCAACTTATCACTCACTTTGTCGGCAAAGTTTCAAAGTGATAGGTTGAGAAGTACAAGGACAAGGGAATCAAGCTTCTGTTAGTCCTTTATTGACACCATGTGAGCAAAGAAGATTAGCAACAAACTTTCCACGTAACGCGTGGTAATCCACATCTGTCATGTCCTCTACTGGTTTTCCAAGGACCATGATGGTGTATATCCAGTATAGGACATGGAAACCACAGTCATTTGACTCACGAAGCTGCTAGGGACATTTGTGGCTGAAGGCAGGGCGATAAAAGTCGGAAATGAAGGTGGGGATGTCGTAAAGACACGCGGAAGTGCCGGCGAAGGTGGCAGAGAGAACCGGCGTAGCAGGCTGTGCGGGAGCAGGAACAGGGGGGATGAAACAGGGCTTGCGAGGGTTTAGGGGGTTCGAGAATCAAAAGAAAGAAGAAGGAGAGGGGGTAGGGTTATATTTATAGGATTCGAGGGTTGACCTTACAAATTCCCGAGGTCAAACAGTTTTGAGACCGTTTGGCTCCAAACGGTTCAAGACCATTTGGCTTCAAATGATTTCAAGACCGTTTGGTTCCAAACTGTTTCAAGACTGTTTGGCTCCGAACATTTTTGAGACCGTTTGGCTCCAAATGGTTTCAGGACCGTTTGAGATGGTTTAGGTTTTTTATTTTTATATTTTTATGTTTGTTTTGGTTGTTTATGTGAATTTTTATATTTTCAGATTAAAGATGATAAACCTAAATTAAAAAAAAGAAACAAAAAATTAAAGATAAACGGTGATAAATAGATCTTGGGTTGCCTCCCAAGTAGCGCCTGGGTTTTACGTCGCTGGCTCGACAAAGGTTTGATTTCGTTATGGTGATATTGTGGGGTCTCTGATCTCAATTGTCTGTCTCAGAATTTTGTCTGCTGGAGTATAGTATATTTTCAATCTATGGCCATTGACTGTCTTTTCTCCTCCATTGTCGTCAGCAATTATGATGGCTCCAGTCGGGTATATGTGTTTGATGGTGAAAGGCCCAGACCACTTTGTGCGGAGTTTCCCGGGGAACATTTTGAGTCTGGAGTTGAAAAGAAGGACTTTATCTCCAATGGTGATGTCTTTTCTTTTTAGATAACTATCGTGCCACATCTTGGTTTATTCTTTGTAAATTCTGGCACTTTGGTAAGCGGTCATTCTGAGCTCCTCTAGTTCTTGTAGCTGGAGTTGTTTATTTTCTCCGGTGCTTTTAAAATCAAAATTCAGTTGTTTAATGGCCCACCAAGCCTTATGTTCCAGTTCCACTGGAAGATGACATGATTTCCCGTATACCAAACAGAATGGGGTTGTTCCAATTGGTGTTTTATAAGCTGTTTGGTAAGCCCAAAGGGCATCGGGAAGCTTGGTGGATAAGTCAGTACGGTGTCTATTGATGGTTTTTTCTAAGATTGCCTTCAATTGTCTATTCAAAACTTCAACCTGACCACTAGTTTGTGGATGGTAGGGTGTGGCAACTTTATGGTTGAGTTTGTATTTCTTTAAGAGGGCTTCAAAGCTTCGATCCAGAAAATGGGTCCCTCCGTCGGATATGACAGTTCGGGGGACTCCGAATCTGGGAAAAATGATATCTTTAAACATCTTAATGACTGGTTTGGAATCGCTGGAGACTGTGGGTATAGCTTCTACCCATTTCGAAACATAATCCACAACAACCAGTATGTAAGAAAATCCATAGGAAGAGGGGAAAGGACCCATGTAATCTATCCCCCACACATCGAAAAGTTTGATCTCTTGCCACATAGTGAGGGGCATTTCATTCCTTTTAGTTATACCACCAGAAAGTTGACATTTGTTGCATGATTTTACAAAAGCATGGGAATCTCTTGCTATCGTTGGCCAAAAGAAACCTGATTGTAGAACTTTCATAGCGGTCTTTTTCGAACTCATGTCCCCCAGTGGGGCCGGAATGACAATGTTCTAAGACAAGAGTAATCTCTTCTTCAGGTAGGCAGTGATGGAAAAGTCTATTTGCACATAGGCGAAAGAGATAAGGTTCGTCCCAATAGTATTTCTTTACATCGTGGAGGAATTTATTTTTGTCGTGATGAGAGGCAGAAGGGTGGATGATTCCTATATCCAGATAATTCACTATGTCGGCATACCAGGGGAATCCGTTGGTAATTTTTATTAGTTGGTCGTCTGGAAGGGAGTCTCGGATAGGTACTTTATCATCATCCTTGACTTCAATGTGGTTGAGATGATCAACGATGACGTTTTCCACTCCGCTTTTGTCTTTGATTTCTAAATCAAATTCCTAAAGCATTAACACCCACCAGATAAGTCTGGGTTTTGCGTCTTGCTTCTGAATTAGATATCGTATGGTGGAGTGGTCAGTGTAGACAATGACCTTTGATCTAATCAGGTAGGAATGGAATTTCTTGAATGCATAGATGACAGCTAAGAACTCCTTTTCTGTAGTGGTGTAGTTCTTTTGCGCTTCATCAAGAGTCTTGGACGCATAGTATATTACATAAGGTTTTTTATCTATTCTCTGTCCTAACACCGCTCCTATAGCATAGTCACTGGCATCACACATTATTTCAAATGGTTGCGACCAGTCAGGTGCTCTCAGAATAGGCGTAGAGATTAGAGCGTTTTTTAAGGTTGTGAAGCGTTGTAGACATTCTTGGCCAAAATTGAACTCAACGTCTTTTGTCAATAGTTGAGTCATGGGTTTTACTAATTTCGAGAAATCTTTAATGAATCTTCGATAAAACCCATCATGACCCAAGAATGCTCGTACGCCTTTTACATCTTTTGGCGATGACAATTTTGAGATGACATCAATCTTCGCCTGGTCTACCTCAATCCCTCTGTCACTCACTCTATGTCCGAGGACGACACCTTCAGTTACCATAAAATGGCATTTTTCCCAATTTAAGATAAGGTTTGTGTCTTGACATCTTTGTAAAACTTGTCCAAGGTTTAGTAGACAATTGTCAAAGGAATCTCTGTAAATTGAAAAGTCATCAATGAATACTTCCATTATGGACTCAGTTAACCCTACAAAAATAGCAGACATGCACCTTTGGAAGGTAGCAGGTGCGTTACAAAGCCCCAACGGCATTCTTCTGAAAGCGTAGGTCCCAAAAGGGCAAGTAAAAGTTGTTTTTTCTTGGTCTTCAGGGTGTATAGGAATTTGATAGAACCCGGAATAACCATCGAGATAATAGAAGAACTTTTGGTGGGCTAGGCATTTGAGGACTTTTGTCAAGAAACGGTAGAGGGTAGTGATCTTTTCGTGTTGCTTTGTTTAGTTTCCAGTAGTTGATACACATTCTCCACCCTGTAACAGTCCTCGTGGGTACTAGCTCATTTTTATCATTTAGCACGACAATAGTTCCTCCCTTTTTGGGGACCGCTTGGACAGGGCTGACCAATTGGGAGATTGAAATTGGGTAGATAATACCGGCTTTTAGCAGTTTGAGGACTTCAAGGCGAACCACCTCTTTAAGATTGGGGTTCGGCTTTCTCTGGTGCTCTCTTGAGGGCTTAAATTCTTCCACCATGGGTAGTCTATGCATGCATAAGGCTGGGTTTACACCTGTCAGGTCAGTTATTCTATACCCAATGGCCTTCTTATGTTTCTTCAACTCAACAAGAAGCCAGTCTTCCTGGTCTTTCATTAGAGTGGAACTGATGATTATTAGACATAGTTTTTCTTCATCAAAAAAGATGTGCTTAAGTCCCGTTGGTAGGGTTTTCATCTCAGGAGCCTTAGGTACTTCTGTTGTTTCTAGAGTAGTAACGGATTTGAACTCCTCAAAAGTGGTTGTTGGTGCATCTTCAGCTTTCTCTAAGTGTTGCAAGCATTGTTGAACTAATTCGTTGGCTGAGAATTCGACTTCTGGATTTATTAGGACATTTTCTAACTCATCAGATGGTTCAGAAATTTCCAATTAGGACATTTGATGTATTGCATCTAAGAGAAATACTTCCTCTTGAATGTTGGGGCCTTTCATGTTGTTGAGGACCCGTAACAGAATTGCTTCTTTTCCCAGTCTCAAAATGATTGTGCCAGCTTCAACATCAATAAGTGCCTTGGCTATGGCAAGGAAGGGTCTGCCGAAAATTATTGGGTATCTTAGATCATCCTTGATGTCCATGATGACAAAATCACATGGGACATAAGAGTCCTTGCCTATCCTGACTGGAATGTCTTCAATAATTCCTAGGGGTGCAGTGATAGTTGAATCAGCTAACTGAATTGTCATCGTTGTGGATAGCAAGTCAGTAAAGCCCAGCCTTTTGCACATGGAGTAGGGCATAATAGATATGCTAGCCCCTAGGTCAGCTAATCCCTTTTTGCTCGAAGCATTTCCAATACAACATTGAATACCAAATGAACCAGGGTCCTTCTTTTTCTTGGGCATCTTATTAAGAATTGAAAAACTACTAGAGGGGGGTGAATAGAGTTTTTGAATTATTTTAACAATTTATTGAATTCAAACAACCACAATTGAAATTTGGAGAAAGAGACAGGTGTTTAGAGTGGCTCCAACTATAGCAAATACTATAGTTGTCAGTCCTCTACCCGGTTGCTTACCCAACCGGGATTTGAAAGTATTTATTTTATTACCTCTCGAGGATTTATACAAAATACAATACTTTCCTTTACACCCTTTGAACAACCTTCACCCTGAAGTAGGTGCACCAACTTTGAGGTAGCCTTCTTTGAAGTAACTCCAAGCTCCCCCTTGAAGTAGCCTTCCTCTCTAGAAGTAACCTCCCGTTGCACCAGCCTTCTGAAGTAGCTCAAAGTCTCCTTCTTTGCCAAGAAGATCTTTACCCTCTCCAATCTGCATCCTCCAACCTAGGAGTAGCAAGGAGAGTACAAACAATAATAGGGAACAAGAAAGAAAACAGAAATTACAACTTATCCTTTGTAGCCCAAGGCTTGATTTGCCTAGATCAAGCGTATAGATCTCCTAACCAAGTATGTGAACTTGTGACTGCAGTGGGTAGGAGATACTAGCATATAGGACACGAATTATGAGCTAAGGAATGAAATGGCCAATTGTCACAATGCTCAAATTGCTCACAAACAGATTGCACAAAGTATGCTCAAAGGTTTCTCAAGTGTAGCAAGTGTAAAACAAGTGAGTTTGAGTGTCCTATGGCTTGACCTATTTATAGGAATGGCCTAAGGATGCTTAAGGACGTTCTAGACAACTTCTAGGGGTTTCTAAGTGCTTAACTAGCCGTTAGGTACAAAGTTGTTGCTTTAACAACGGCTAATTAATTAATTCTACAGTTGCTGTCAGAGACCATCTCGGTCGACAAATGGTCGACCGAGACACCTACTCGGTCGAACTTTTGTCGACCGACAGGCTCTCTAGAACAAGTGATTTGCAACGTCTTTCTCCAACTGCCAACTAACTTGTCTGTTGTGTCTAACGGCTACTTTGAATCTTTCTCAGTCGAGAAGATTGTCGACCGAGAGTGTCTCAGTCGAGGAGTTTGTCGACCGAGATTGATCCTGGTTCAAGGTTTCAATTTAGGCACTAATTATGTGTGTGAGTGTGCATAAGTAATCCTATTTGAATGGGATGACTTGTCTAACTGTGGTGTTTAGCTAGGGAAAATCTAACGCTTGATTTACATGCAATTCTAAGTACTTGTACATTATATTTTTGTACAAGTTTTTACAACAGTGATTACATTGCATGAAAATATAAATATGTAAGCTTGTGGGTTTTCCCTTGTTGCTTTGTCATCCTGCACACTTCAAGTAGCTCGTTAGATTAATAAGAATGAAATGTTTGTCATAATCAAAACAAAGGGATTTATAGATGTCCATTTAGCCAAAAATCTCCCCCTTTTTGAAGATGACAAACATTTCCAAAATATAAATAAAGGAAATATAAAACATATGAGTTTCATACCTTTAGATTACCTTTTGTAGCTTTTTCTCTTGTGTATAAAATGTGTGCTTATTATTCCCCATGAATTATGGAACATGAAATCCAGATCATTCGGAAATATAGCAACTTTCAATGTAAAGCCAAGAGTTTATTTATGAAACTCATTAATTGAGTTTTTCATAATTACTAAGTTTTATTTTTATATTTATCTCTCCCCCTTTGTCATTTCAAATAGATAACCGTTAAGAATAAAAACTCCCCCTTAATTAGATATCCCATCAAATCTAATGAAAAAGATGTCCATTTAAAACCAAAGTATCATGATGCGAAATAAGAGTTTTTGTTTAAGTAGCACAAATATCAAAGAAAAACATCTTCCAAAGGAGTGATAAGCAATTTGCTTCCTAATTTGTTAAATTGATCTAGTGGAAGCGGTTTTGTAAAAATATCAGCCAATTTTATCTTCAACATGATGAAGGGAAACATGATTCTTGGTTTATTGATTTGCAAATATATTCAGTTTTATTGCAGACTTGACAACAGAAACCTGCTCGGTCGACGATCTTTCGACCGATAGTGTTCTCGGTCGAACAGTTTCTCGACTGAGAATGTGTCTGGATTTGTTTCATAACTGTTTTAAGTAATTGTGTCATAGATCCTTGTCAATTTTGCCACAATTTTAAAGGTTGCATTTTTTATTTATTACTCTCCTTATTTTGTATGCTCTACAATGATGATCTTATAATCCATATTTTGAAGATGTCTCATATGCTCTTTAGAAAAATATCCATTGGAATCAAGTAAAGATGACCAATTTCATTAAAAGCATGTATTACAAACATAGAAAGATAGACACATCATATAGAGATGACCCATTACAATTATTCAAAAGATATCATTACAATAACTCCAACACTTACTGGAAAGACTTAAGAATTACATCAATGTCAGGGTCTTTCCCAAGAAAAGGCTCAGTTCCATAATACTGGACCAAGGTTTGCCAATCTAGAGCACCTGTCTTAGTTAAAGCATATGCTTCCAAGAATGTAGAAACTCGGTCAAATCGGAAATGAGCGGCAATATCTTGCAGTTGCATGGATGAAAACTGAGTGTGCGTAAGATCCACAGATGGTGGAGGTGGAGTTTGATAATAGTTGTACAAAGGATTGTATGGATTGAGCATGCCAGGATTTAAAGAATACGGATATTCATCAGGTTGGTTTGGTGAAAGGGTTTGCATTCTTTGGTTTATATAAGTCATGGCATGATGGTTATAGTCTAGTTGTTTGCTAAGGTGATATTGGGAGCCAGCAATATAAGTAAGAGTGTTTTGAATGGGATCATGTGATAGGTTAGTAGGAGGAGGGGGTGGTGGTATGTCTTGATGAGATGTTTCTCCTTCTACTCTAGCCCTTTTATGACCAAAATCAATTCCCATTTTTTCTACTGTATTCTTACTTATTTTTTGTGGTCTACGCTCCCATGTATATCCCATATCCTCAAGTTGGGTCTTAAGGAAATGTTGAGTAATTTGGCATACAAAATCGGCATATGGAGGATTGCCAGAAAACTCAAGCATGTTTTTAAGAATGATGCGGATAAAATTTGTGGGAATACGTTGGATAATGGCATATATTAGACACATACAAAAATTAGGAACTTCAGACTTATTGGCTCTAGGATGTATGTTTGTTGAAACAATAAGGTTTATAATCCTAGCAGCTGGTTTGAGATTTATAGCATAATATGTGCCTCTATCTTCGTGACAAGTTGTATTGGATTGAAAAATGGTCCTTTTGATGTCACTAAGACTAATGGTATGGTCATCTTGGAGAAATTGGTTAAGGGGGTTTCCAGAAGTAAGGTCAAGGGTGTCTTGATATTCATCTATGTCAATATTTAGCATGTCAAGAATATCCCCTTCAGTAAATCAGAAGCTATGCCCATTGACCATAGTATAGAAGAAGGTGGTTTCATTTTCAGAGTGGGAGATGAGGTTAGCATAGAATTCATTCACTACCTTGATGGAATAGGAAGGGAAAGAAGGGTTGATGAATTCCTTCAACTTTTGCACTTCAAAGAGATCCTCCAGGTCGACGATGTTGAGGAAGTCCATAACTTCAACTGGTCGTCGTGGAAGAGGATCTTTGGAGGAAGTCATAGATATCGATCACCAGCATCTCCATCGACAAAGGCAATGTCGTTGATGATCGTTAGTGGTGGAGTAGCTTCCCGAGCTTCCCTTCCTTTCCTGCCGGCGACCTTCTTCTTCCCACGAGCAGATGATGAGGCCATTGTGTTGCTTGAAGGTGGAGAAGAAGCAAGGAAGGCTTGGGGATGAGGATGCTAAAGAGTTGCACAAAAATGCACTAGAGAGAGCCTATGGAAGCAAGAGTATGCAAGTGTGAGGAAGTGACCCGTCTTTGGTTCCTTTTATAACAATCCAACGACTTGGTCCGTCGACGATTCGTCGACCGAGCGTCCGCAACGGTCATGTTGCAGACGCGCCACTCGGCTCCCCAACGGTCATATAACGGTCATAAACGGTCATAACGGTCAGTTTACAACGGTCATATCCAACGGCTATTTCTCGGTCGAACAATTGTCGACCGACATTGTCTCGGTCGAACATTTGTCGACCAAAAGTGTGTCCGATACTAAATCTGTCTAGATTCTGTCGGTCGAGAGAGAGGGGCTGACCGAAAGGTTTTCGGTCGAAGAGTTCGTCGACCGACAGACTTACTGAGTACGAATTTGAAGTTGATTTTTAATTTAAGTGATAGACTATATTTGTAGAGCACATATATAGATTTTCTAAGGGAGTAATATTGTGTTTATTATTGACAATATTGGGACAAGTTGTGATCAT
Organism: Alisma plantago-aquatica; assembly: GCA_963693085.1. Lineage (NCBI taxonomy): Eukaryota > Viridiplantae > Streptophyta > Magnoliopsida > Alismatales > Alismataceae > Alisma > Alisma plantago-aquatica. The sequence goes on from OY856415.1 coordinate 252,060,563, forward strand.
AAATTATTCTTTTAATCATAAAAGGATATCCAAATAGTTATTATGTCAAACTTATTTTAGGTCGAATTTGACTACGACCATAGCGCCCCTTGGTCAAATTTTATTTTGACCAAGAGGCTAATTTTGCAGATTTTCAGATTGAATATATTGAGTATAATATCTGTGTAAAATTTAATTAAATGTCAAGCTGAAGCATAATACTTAATATGATTCTTAATTGAAGGCACAGTTAATCATCTCAAATCTTCAAAGATACTAATTTATGGATTTTTATCTTTATGTGTTGCAAGCAATAACATATAACCAATAAATCATTTTGCTTGCCTATATATTTTCATGGATCCATGCATACAATTATCATTATCTATGCACACCCAATGATGAAAGCATGGTATAATGATAATAACAACATACAATGATAATTCCATCACATGATTAGTATATGAATAGACCAGAAGATACTTTTACGAACAATCATGTGAAAATAGGAATTTTCTTTTCATTTGACTAAGCATGATTTCAGTTTAAACTTTAAATCATCTAGGGAATAAACTAATATTAATTTCATTTACATTTGTATAGATGATTTCCAAAAATATATCCAGTCATCAATCATAAGTAGATAGCAATTTCATTGGAAAAATAAATGCAACAATTTTGTAGTAGACTGGAGAACAGTGATGTGCTCGGTCGACAATTGTTCGACCGATGGTCTTTCGGTCGACAGTTTTTCGACCGACAAGATTCCTGGAATTGTTAATAAAACATAATTGTGTGAGTTAACTATTTAGATATTTATTTGTAATCTCATTATGTTGAGTTGAGATAGACATAGAAATATGCAACTAATGTCTCTGGTCATATCTCAACTTGATTCTGTTCATTTAGTTTGGAGGTTTTGGAACCCAAACTAACTCGACATCTTTTCTCTTATAAGGACATGAAAAAGAGTAATGTCCAAGACGTGAGCAATAATGGCAACATATAGAATCAACCTCAAGTCGTTTTCTATGGTTTTGTTCTAGGTTGTTCTTTGGTACAAATGTATTTGTTCCTTTAGGTACATATATAGATTGATGGGTTTGTGACCTTTTCCAACTAGGTTGATAGGACTTCCCTTTAGGCTTATAACCTAGTCCTCTTCTCCCAATTTGATGATAGGAATTATCTAAGATTTGATCAAGAATGCCATTATTATTTAAATTACTGACTTTTTGTTGTAACTTGGCAATCTCTTCCATTCTCTTCTTAATATCTAGTTTTGCTTGATCTAGATTAGATGACAATAAATTTCTTTCTTTGACAATAGAATCATAATCTAGATGGTTGCACAAAATGGGTTGTTTTTTGAAGATCATTCACTTGTCTTTGCAAATTATTCTTCTCTAAAAAAAGTAGATTACAATTTGCCTCTATAGATTTTATATTAATATCATGATCTTCAATGATCTTTTTAAGATCTTCGTTTTCCGATGTAATAGCAAGAAGTTTAGCATGTAATTCATCATTTGCTTTATTTGACTTCTTTAATTTCTTCTTGCATTCAACATATTTAATATGTGTTTCTTCAAGGCTAGCAACTAGTTCTTCTTTAGATAAATCAAAAAGACTTACCTCTTCTTCTTCTTCCTCGCTAGTTGTAGCAATGCGACAATCTTTGTTCTCATCTTCCTTCTTAGATCTCCATGGGCATCCAGTTGTTGGGTGGCTTGTACCTAAGCACCAATTGCAATATGTTGTGGTTTTGTCCAAGCAGCACCTTTTGTTGTGATTGTAATCACCACTACCCTCCATTCTTCAAGACCTTGTTAGGGTTCCTTGAAGCCTGCTCTGATACCAATTGAAAAACTACTAGAGGGGGTGAATAGAGTTTTTGAATTATTTTAACAATTTATTGAATTTAAACAACCACAATTGAAATTTGGAGAAAGAGACAGGTGTTTAGAGTGGTTCCAACTATAGCAAATACTATAGTTGTCAGTCCACTACCCGGTTGCTTACCCAACCGGGATTTGAAAGTATTTATTTTATTACCTCTCGAGGATTTATACAAAATACAATACTTTCCTTTACACCCTTTGAACAGCCTTCACCCTGAAGTAGGTGCACCAACTTTGAGGTAGCCTTCTTTGAAGTAACTCCAAGCTCCCCCTTGAAGTAGCCTTCCTCTCTAGAAGTAACCTCCCGTTGCACCAGCCTTCTGAAGTAGCTCAAAGTCTCCTTCTTTTCCAAGAAGATCTTTACCCTCTCCAATCCGCAGCCTCCAACCTAGGAGTAGCAAGGAGAGTACAAACAATAATTGGGAACAAGAAAGAAAACAGAAATTACAACTTATCCTTTGTAGCCCAAGGCTTCATTTGCCTAGATCAAGCGTATAGATCTCCTAACCAAGTATGTGAACTTGTGACTGCAGTGGGTAGGAGATACTAGCCTATAGGACACGAATTATGAGCTAAGAAATGAAATGGCCAATTGTCACAATGCTCAAATTGCTCACAAACAGATTGCACAAAGTATGCTCAAAGGTTTCTCAAGTGTAGCAAGTGTAAAACAAGTGAGTTTGAGTGTCCTATGGCTTGACCTATTTATAGGAATGGCCTAAGGATGCTTAAGGACGTTCTAGACAACTTCTAGGGGTTTCTAAGTGCTTAACTAGCCGTTAGGTACAAAGTTGTTGCATTAACAACGGCTAATTAATTAATTCTGCAGTTGCTGTCAGAGACCATCTCGGTCGACAAATGGTCGACCGAGACACCTACTCGGTCAAACTTTTGTCGACCGACAGGCTCTCTCGAACAAGTGATTTGCAACATCTTTCTCCAACTGCCAACTAACTTGTCTGTTGTGTCTAACAGCTACTTTGGATCTTTCTCGGTCGAGAAGATTGTCGACCGAGAGTGTCTCGGTCGAGGAGTTTGTCGACCGAGATTGATCCTGTTTCAAGGTTTCAATTTAGGCACTAATTATGTGTGTGAGTGTGCATAAGTAATCCTATTTGAATGGGATGACTTGTCTAACTGTGGTGTTTAGCTAGGGAAAATCTAACGCTTGATTTACATGCAATTCTAAGTACTTGGACATTATATTTTTGTACAAGTTTTTACAACAGTGATTACATTGCATGAAAATATAAATATGTAAGCTTGTGGGTTTTCCCTTGTTGCTTTGTCATCCTGCACACTTCAAGTAGCTCGTTAGATTAATAAGAATGAAATGTTTGTCATAATCAAAACAAAGGGATTTATAGATGTCCATTTAGCCAACAAGAATGATATCGGAGGTGGTCTGAGCCAGTTTGATTGTTTCTTGCTCTTTAGTAATATATTTCCTTGATAGCAAGGTTTTTAGATATTTAGCCCAAGCTGGTACTTCAGAGAGAGCGTCGAGGAGCGGGATATCGATATAAAGTTTCTTCATTGCCTCCTTAAAATTTTGAAACCTAGTGTCCATTTTAGTCTGTCGCAATCTTCTTGGATATGGTATCCTAGGTTTATATTGCGGAACTTCTGGTTCTTTGAGAGCTTTCTCCTTTTCTTTGCCTTTTGCGGTCTCTGCAGATTTCTCAATTCCTAGATTGGGGTTTGCATTCGGAGTGAAGACAAGTGTATCATCATCATCATGAGTGATTCTTGTGGTTTCATGAAAGACACAACCAGATCTTGTAGTGACGACATTCAATTGATCTGGCCTATTTTGATCGTGTCTAGGGTTTGACTCTGGTTGACCAGCAAAAGTACCTGCTGATGGCTTCAGTTGAGCAGCAATTTGTGTTAATTGAGCCTCCATCGCCTTCTGCTGAGCTTGCTGATTGGCAAGCATGGTTTGTTGTGATTGTAACATCTGCCTGATCATAGTCATCTCGTATGTTGGTTGGGAGGGGACATTTTTCTAAGTGAGTTGTTGTTGTCCTTGATGTGGTTGTAGCAGAGGTGGTGCTAACTGAGGTTGTTGCGGTTGCTGCAACTAAGGGTGAAATTGTGGGTGCAAAGGAAGATGGGTATATTGATAGTAGGCAGAGGGATTTATAGGGTAGTTGGATCTTGGGAAATTAGTTTTGAGGCTCCCTTGATTCTGGTCAAAGTTACTTTGAAATCTAGGTGGAAACCTATTGGAGGATCTGCCTTGTGTTTGATGTTGCGGGTTAGCAGTCCCCGCATGATTCCCATATTGAAAACCGAGGTGGTTTCTTGGTTGATTTGGATTATAGTAAGCTTGTCCTAGTATGGAATGAATAGAATTAACTTGTTCGGGCATCTGATCTTCAGGGTGTTTGATGATTGGTTCATACTGCTGTTGTGGTGGTTGCATATCCATCATCACCTTATAAAGTAGGCCACATGACTGCATAGGGTGATCAGATGCATGACAGGCTTCACAAGTCCCTGTGGCAGCTTTAACTTGTTGAACTTGGGGGTTTTTTCTTTTTGTCATATTCTCCAAATAAAGTTTCAAGTGACTACTGTTTGTGAGCTATAGTCTTTAAAGGTTCAACAATAGCCTTCATTTCCATTGATTCCTCAGCCTTATAAACTTTGAGGACTCCCTTAGCGGATGATCGTCCCCAATTGGATTGGTTCTCACCTCCAAGTGTAACGATTTTCCAAGCATCCTCGTAGTTCTTCCTCATAAAATTTCCTCCAGATGAACAATCCAGAAATTTCTTGATGTCATCACACACCCCCCTATAGAATGTTTCTATTAGTTGATTTTGGGAGATATCGTGATGAGGGCATTTCCTTAGAAGCTCCTTGAATCTTTCCCATGCTTCTGCGAGTAATTCTCCAGGAAGTTGGGTGAAGTGGTTAATTTGCCCCCTAATTTCGTAGGTTAATGAAGGAGGGAAAAATTTTTCTAGGAACTTCTCTTCCAAGGGAGCCCAGGTGGTGATGATTGGCTCCCTATCAAGTGAGTTTTACCAACTCAAAGCCCTTCCGAATAGAGTGAAGTGGAAAAGATGTAGCATTATTGCATCAAAAGCAACTCCGTCTTGTGGGACAAGTCAAAAAAGTGCCTTGAATCTCTTCAAGTCATCCATGCAGTCATCTCCAGAACCACCAGAGAATGAGATGCCCTGCATGATTTGAATCCATTGTATTCAGATCTCGAAATTGGGTATGTTGATGATTGGTGGCCGGACTGGATGATTATCTTCATAGTTCTTGGGGACGGCGTAATCCCTCAATTGTTTGTTTCTTATCTCTAACTGGGCAGCTTGGTTAGCTACTTCATTTTCAACTCAGATTTTTGCTTGGATCTGAGGACGAGTGTCAGCAATGAGTTGTGCTCTCTGAGCGGCTATGGCGACGTTGACCCTTTCCATTGCTAATGCAGCTTGGCATTGATCTTCAGCCATTTGTCTGGCTCTTTGGCGGTTAAGTCTGATGCAAAGGTGGAAGCTTTTCTCTACCTCAGAGTTGTACTCTGGATCAGGGGAGAATCCAAGATTATGCGATGGTTACATACACGTCTTCTACCTGAGTAAAGGAAAAAACCCACCTTTTAGATGATGTGGAAGGTGTGATGGAATCAAAAAGATATGGAGTAATGTTTAAAAAGTGTAAAACCCTAACCACTATCAAGATGAGAAATGAAATTCAAACATTTTGTTGTCCCCGACAATGATGCCAATTTTTTGATGGAGCTTCCACTTGCGTGGAATTGCGTGCACCACTAAAAATCCTAAAGATGGTAAGTATTCAGGTTTAGCCTTGCTTATACTAGATTGAGAACTCCACCCATGTATGCTAGGACACGTGGAAGTCTTATCGTAGTATAGTTAAGGGTCGAATGCACGGGACAACAGTCTTGTCGAGATTGACAAGATAGAAAATGTTAGAATTTCACTTAACTTCTTGACAGTAGGTATCTAGCTTGAAAAGTTGGTTTGGTTGTTTTAAACTAAATGTTAGATATGTCTTCCTCTTGCTTTATATCTGTTCTGGTTGACCCGGGTGCTACACACTCTTTTCTCGCCTATAGTATGCTTGAAAACTGTCGTTTACCTGTTAGTCGTAAGAAGGATAGCTTGTTGTTAGAAACCCCTCTTGATGGTTCCTCGATGCTTCGAGAAGAGTGTCCATCTTGTGTCTTGTCTTTCTCAAGACACAACATTCAAGTGGATCTCATACCACTTGATATGCATGGTTTTGATGTTATCCTTGGGATGGATACCTTAGAAAAGTATAAGGTGGTTTTGGATTGTGGTTCCAAATAGGTTGTGTTTGATGATGATGGAGAGAAGTGGATCTTCCAAGGAGATAGGAAGATTCTTCCGATGTGTCTGGTATCAGCCATGGTGGTAGAGAAGTTGCTACGACAAGGATGTGAGGCGTTCTTAGCTCACGTGGTGGATACCATTGTGGCTACCAAGGCGAAAGGTCCTAGTCTCGAGGAGGTGTCAATTGTCCAAGAGTTTGCTGATGTGTTTCCTAATGAGTTTCCTGGTGTTCCTCCACCCCGAGAGATTGATTTTGAGATCAATCTGGTTCCAGGAACACAGCCAGTTGGACATACACCATATAGGATGGCTCCAGTAGAGATGGAAGAGCTTAAGAAGCACTTACAAGAGTTGTTGGACAAAGGTTTCATCTGACCAAGCACGTCGCCTTGGGGTGTTCCAGTGTTGTTTGTCAAGAAGAAGGATAGATCAATGCGGCTATGTATAGACTATTGGCAGTTGAACAAAGTCACGATCAAGAACAAGTACCAGTTGTCGAGGATAGATGATATGTTCGATCAGTTGCGTGGTGCTACAGTGTTCTCAAAGATCGATCTACGGTCTGGTTATCATCAGTTGAGGATTAAGGCGGATGACATACCAAAGTTAGCTTTCAGGACGAGGTATGGTCATTTCGAGTTTGTGGTTATGCCGTTCGGGCTAACCAATGCACATGCTGCTTTCATGGATTTGATGAACAGAGTGTTTCGTCCGTTCTTAGATCAGTTTGTTGTAGTCTTTATAGATGACATGTTGATCTATAGTCAAGATAGGCAAGAGCATGAGCAACATCTTTGTCTAGCATTGAATCTTCTTTGCCAACATCAACTATATGCCAAGTTCAGTAAATGTGAGTTCTGGTTGGAAGAAGTGACTTTCTTGGGTCATGCGATATATGCTGAAGGAGTCAAAGTAGATCCAAAGAAGGTGGAGTCTGTTGCAGATTGGGAGCAACCAAAGACGCTGATAGAAATTCGTAGTTTCCTTGGTTTAGCAGGATACTACTGGAGGTTTATCAAGGACTTCAGTGTGATTGTGTTGCCGATGACAAAGTTGACCCGAAAGTATGTAACTTTTGTTTGGGATGATCGATGTCAGCAAGCTTTCTACAGTTTGAAGGAGAAGCTGACTAGTGCTCCAGTGTTAATCCTGCCAGAGTCTGGAAAGGGCTATGTTGTTTTCTGTGATGCTTCCAAGAAAGTTTTAGGTTGTGTGCTGATGTAGGAAGATCATGTTGTTTCTTTTGCTTCATGACAGCTTAAGAAACATGAGGAGAATATCCTACTCATGACTTAGAGTTGGCAGTAGTAGTTCATGCGTTAAAGATTTAGAGACACTATCTTTATGGGGAAGTGTGTCAGATCTTTACAGATCATAAGAATCTGAAGTACATCTTTTCGCAGCATGAGTTAAACATGCGACAGCGTCGATGGATGGAGTTGATCAACGATTATGACTGCACCATCGAGTATCATCCTGGTAATGCGAATGTGGTAGCCGATGCGCTTAGCCGAAAGTTTTCTTCTCTTTCTTCAAAGAAGGCACGGTTGAGTTCCCTGGTATGCCATAGACCGGACATGTTTGTTTCCTTGCGACAGATGAATGTACAGATAGAAGTTTCCTCGTTGGATGGACTTTTAGCACAAATGCAAGTCAACCCTACGCTCAGACAGCAAATCAAAGATGTATAGCAAACAGATGATGCGGTACAGTTGATCAGATCAGAGTTCGGCAGTGAAAAGCGTGATGGGTTCCATGAGTCCGAGGATGGGCTAGTTTGCTATCGTGACAGGATGGTGGTTCCCGATACTGATGATATGAGGAAGTTAGTGCTCGAGGAAGCACACATGTCGATGTATGCTATGCATCCAGGTGTCACCAAGATGTATCACGGTCTGAAAGACTTGTATTGGTGGCCTGGCATGAAGAAAGATGTAGCTGAGTTCATGACGAGATGTGCGGTTTGTCAGCAAGTCAAGGCTGAACATCAGAAGTCGGAAGGTACGTTGCAACCCTTGTCGATACCGTAGTGGAAATGGGATCATATAACCATGGATTTTGTAGTTGGTCTACCCAGGACAACTAGGAATCATGATTCCATTTGGGTGATAGTGGACAGATTGACGAAGTCTGTCCATTTCCTACCAGTAAAGACGACGTATACAGCCGAAAAGATCGCTCGAGTATATGTGGATGAGATAGTATGCTTGCATGGTGTGCCAGCAATGATAGTTTCTGACAGAGGTCCTCAGTTCACGAGTCGTTTTTGGGAACAGTTGCACAAAGCGTTGGGAATGCAGTTGAGGTTCAGTACCGCCTTTCACCCGCAGACAGATGGACAGTCTGAGAGGACTATTCAGACTTTGTAGGATATCTTTCGAGCTTGTGTTTTGCAGTTTCTAGGCAGTTGGGACGTACATCTCAGTTTGATAGAGTTTGCCTACAACAACAGTTATCAACAGAGCATTGACATGGCTCCTTATGAGGCTTTGTATGGAAAGAAGTACATATCCCCTTTGTGTTTGTATGAGTCTGGTGAATATCAGTTGTTAGGTCCTGAGTTAGTACAACAAACAACAAAAAAGATCAAGGTGATACAGCAACAGTTGAAAGTGGCACAGGACAGGCATAAGTCTTATGCAGACAATCGCCGACGACCCTTGGAGTTCCAGGTAGGAGACAAAGTGTATCTTAAGGTCTCGTCATGGAAAGGTGTGCTAAGGTTTGGACGGAAGGGTAAGCTCGCACCCAGATATATGGGGCCATACCCAGTCATAGCACGTGTTGGCAAGGTAGCTTATGAGTTGGAGCTGCCGCCAGAGTTGCACAGGTTACATCCAATGTTCCATGTCAGTATGCTGAAGAAAAGTCATCCGGATTCGGGAGCAGTGATACAGCCAGTCAAAGTTGGGCTTAATGAAGATGTGACTTACGAGGAAGGTCCTGTGATGATCCTTGACAGAAGAGTTAAGAAGCTGAAGGGGAAGGACCTGGTTCTTGTAAAGGTTCTTTGGCATCATCGTGGCATTGAGGAAGCCACGTGGGAGCTTAAGGAAGAGATAAGGAGGAAGTATCCCTTGCTTTTCTCTTCGGATTTCGTGGACGAAATCCCTTTTTAGAGGGTTAGTTTGTAAGTACCCTGACCTCCGTTTAGGGTTTACCCTATTTGCTTTGCTTAAACCTGATGTTTAGTTGCTTGCTAATCACCTTTAGTGGTGATTAGGGTTTGTTGGTGCCTTGTTGATAATCAGAGGTGCTACTTGCAATTAACCCAAGTCTAGGGTTTGTGGGCAAGTTTGCCACCTTGTGAGGTGTTCCTCCCTCTCCTTGCTTCCTATAGTGTTGAGAGGAAGGTTTGGGCTCGTTGCTTGAGTTCCTTTGGGCTTGGTTTATCCTTGGTGGGCTTTGTCGAGCTTGCTTTTGCTTGTTTGGGCCCTTGTGTCGGCCAGGAGGAGCTTGTGTCGCCCACGGGCTGTGTCGGCCAGGATGGAGGTGTGTCGTCCATGAAGCCTTGACCATATTTGACCTCGTTTGTGTCACCACTAGTGGACACTTGGTGCTTGATACTTGCATGTGGCAATGACCTTGGACATGTGTTTAGGGCTTGCTAGAGTGGTGGCTCGTGCACTAGGACAAGTGTCCCTAGGTGGACGACACCTTGCTTGGCCCTACCTTGTTTTCTCCTTCCTTTCCTTCTATATATGTGTTCTTTTCCTCTTGCTAGGGATCCTTTTAGTCTCTTGGTTTCCCCTCTCCCTTGGTGCACGACACCCTTCTCCTTTACAAACTTGGTGGATGACACCCTTGGAGGAGCTTGCTTGGTGGCCGATCCTATCCTGGAGCTTTCTTCTTCCTTGGTGCTAGGAACTTGGAGCTTGCTTAAGGCGGGTTACATAACTCCTAACCCTAACTACTCTATCTCCTTCTATGATCTTGTTTACATGTTGTTAGATTAGTATCTTGCTTAAGTATTCATGTTGGCCGATCCTTGTGGTTTAGGGTTTCTTGGTGAGCAATACTCCTTTCTCTCGTTGGTCTAGAGGAGTGAGTTTGAGCTTCTAGTAGCATGGGCAACACCCCTCTCTTGTTTAAGTTGAGAGGTGAGCTTGTGTTCTAGTTGCTTAAGCAACACCCTCCTCTCACCATGGACTAGAAGGGTGAGCTTGGTGATAGTGGTGGCTCTTTTTAGGGTTTTTCCTTGTGGCCCGTTTGGTGATAGATGATGTCCAAGACCCCTCTTTCCTAGTCGATTGAGGTGAGACATTTTCTTGACCCTTTAGGGTTTTGGGTGCCCGTGTGCTTGAGGTAGATGATGATCTTGTGAGTTGCACCTTGGTCATTATGTGCTTGGGGAGGTGCTGCCCAACAACCCTCTTGACCTAGACCTTTGGGCGATATGTGATGTTGGTGGTGGACGATACCCTTGTCTATGTGACGGGTGTCACACCACTCTGCCCTGTGACGGCCATCAGGCCCTGGTTTAGTTGGCTGTTCGATAGGTCCCTTAGTGGTAGTTTGAGTTATACACCTGATCTAGGTGCTGCTGGTTGTCATTGTACTCTTGAGATCGGCATTGCTAGTAGCCCTGTGAAGGGCGTCATGATAGCCCTTGTGTGTCGGCCGATAGCCCTGCCTTGTGACGGGCGTTACACGTTACTGAGAGGCCTAACACAGCCGTTGCCCGATAGGCATAGGGTGCACGACAGACCTTGAACGCAACGTTGCTAACCCGACACAGCATTATGAGCTTGGCCGATAGGTCCTAGTGTGACGGCCGTTATGTGAGGAGCGTCATGGTTGGGCAATAAGTGAGGGGATGCTGCCCGATACAGCTTATAGTGAGGGTTATGGTGCTTCTAGGGAGGGTTCTGCATATCATGGAAAGCCGATGTGTTGGATATATTCTTGATTAAAATGATGGTGACATTGTTGCATGCTTAAAGGTATTCCTTATGGTAAAGCTTGTTTGTTTAACTTAACTTGGCTATATTCATGAATGTGATCATCTTGTTTATCTGTAATAAGTTGAGATAATGGTAATCATGTTGAATGCCTTGCTTGATGATGAAACATGACCATAAGCTGATGCATGGTTGATAAAGTAAATAATCACTGATGTCACCTTGTACTGATAGCTTGGTCTTTCTATTAAGCCTATGATTATTGTATATACTAACCATGCAGGTGATGCATAGCCAATAATAAGGGGCTATGAGGTATATGTACAGGTTGAGTAACTCTGTTGCGATTGTTACTCTTAATGTTGAAATAATATGTATGATGTACATGACTAAGTATTGGGGATTTCTATCCCATGACGACGATGTAAGCCTTGAGAGGTAGTGGCACTATGTGACGAGGGATTGAGATCCCATGGTATGTGATGATCCTTGAGATGGATCTAGGTGATTGGAAAGAGGCCAAGTGATAACATGTAATGTTGGATCCTTGTGATGTATCAGGATGATGTGATTACAATAAAAGCATAACATTGAGTTTTATGTTGTTTATTCTTGTTATAGTTTGCATGTTATACAACTTGGTTGAATCTTGCAATCCATATAAAATATACTAATTAATCACAGTGGAATATATCATGTAGTTTTCCCTGGCCATAGATCCATCATCGTCAGGAGCTGGTGATGGTGAAACGGGTTCTCCTACAGGTTAACCCGGAGCGCATATTGTTGAATATGCGAGGTTTCTCCTAGCCTAAATTAGTGAGGATTCGAGTGCAGCTACGGTTGCAGACTCGGGATATGAATAGAGCATGGTGAACATGCCCATGGCTCAGGACATGTGATATGGGAGCATGAATTCATTCATGGCTTGGAGCACGATGAACAGGCTCGTGGCTCAGATATACTAGCATCGTGACCTGTACCGAGGCGGGCTAGAGGAAGGGTAGCCTATGGAGCTGACCCTGTGGCTGAGGCCACTTAAGCATGAGACTGCGGTCCTGCTTGTGTTGTACTCGTACACTGACTACGAGGTGGGAGGTCGTGGAGTCCGGCTCTTCCATTTGACCTTGTATGGCACCGGCTTTGGGTTTCGCAACCGAAGGATGGATTTGAGCGGTACGGCTCACTTCCTCAGGGCATAATAATACGTAATCCAGTCAAATAGTATTTATTGCTTCAGGTAAAACACTGAACATTGGTTGAGGCCTTTCTTGTGTAGTTAATCTTGATATACATGCAGTTACCTATATGTTCCTCATGTTATGTGATAAGATCTTATGAACCTTATCTTGTCAATCATGTCCCATAAGAGATAAGTGATGATATGTCTTATGAACCTCCTGGTAAGCATGATGGTACGAATAGCCTTGTTATATAGACTGTTATTATTCTACATTTTATTGGTTATCTAATGTTGTTGCTTTACCCTTCTGGTTTTATAGTTTCGGCGGGGAGTTATGTTTCTCGCTGGGACAATGTTCAATTGTCTCACCCCGCTAGTTTTGAGGTGTTCGTGCTAAGCGTGGTGGTGGTCGTGAAGTTGCGGCCGAGCAGCGAGATCAGTAGTAGAAGGCAAGAGATGGATATGCAGCTGTTTTGGTGTTTTGTAGTAGAGTCTAGAGTCATCCCTGTACTCTCAGGTCCTTGGGAGCATTTTGACTATGTTTTTCACGATGTATGGTTGTTGATCCTTTGTATATCCTGCTGTTGGCCGGATGTGGGCCTTTATGTATATATAACAGGTGATGAACTCATGTGATGGTTAGATAGTTGTCCCTCTAAGGTGTGGACACGTATCAGGTCTTGTATATGTTTATATAACTTGTTTCTTCGCAGGATGAGGACTCAAATGTAATAGTTTCACAGTTCAACTATTTTCCGCAATCGGTTTTAATTAACCCGTGTTTTTGGTAATCTGTGGTTATGGTGTTTTCCACACATTTTCGCGTAACACCTCACTATCTGTGTGATAGTGGGATGTGTTGCCACACATGCAACATAAAAACATAACCTGTAAAGAGAGTTTAAACAGTTAGTATCTTTGTAGATTCAGTTTCCTTTTGGAGAACTAACTACGAGAAGTGTGGGAATGTTGCAATGCCAGCCATCCCCGATCGAATGGTCACTTACTTTACATCATTCCCTTCACAAAGTGTGTTCCTCTACCTATCAAGGTTGTACTTTCATGCGTCAATTGATTCCATTTCATAGTATGAATATACAACAATGGAAGTGAGTTTACTCCACTTCTTGAAAAACACTCCTAGATACCAAAACCGATGCATGGTGGATACATGCATCAATAACCAACATTCAATCGGGATTCGGATCTAATAGTACAAACATAAACAATTCATACTAAAAGATAAAAGGTAACATAAGTTGGTGATCAAGCAACAAGAATTCATTAAGCGATTGATGTCAAACTGAAAAGAAAGAATATCTCCATTGAAAACTTATGGATTACATTGAATGAAAAGAAAACATGGGTAGCGGGGCTACTCCCCGCACCCTAGTGTAAAAGACTACTCACTCATGACACGGACGAAGAAGGAGGCGAGAAGAGAGAGAGAGAGAGAATGTCATCTCCACGAAGGAGGGAGGAAGGTCAACCCCTTGGAGAGAGAGTGACGATCTTCACACTTCGCAGGTTGCTCGATGATGAATCTTCCTCTTCTCACCTTCCTCGATGATGAGAGAGTAAGCAGCTTCTGGATTGAGTGTGGATCTCAGACCAGTAGCCTCGGGGCGGTGGATGGAGGGTGGAACAGCTTTGGAGCAGTAGAGGCAACCTTTGGATGTCTGAGAGTTTATGCCCTTGGGTCTTATTTATAGGCTTTAAGTGAAGTCCAAACGGTTTGGGCAGTTTTGGGTCCTGAGACCATTTGGGATCTGAGACCGTTTGGACTCTGAGACCGTTTGGGCTCTGAGACCGTTTGGGCTCTGAGACCGTTTGGACCGATGCGGTCTCTGGACCGGTTGGCTTCATGCGATCTTGAGACCGTGTGACTCCATGCGGTCTCGGGACCAGTTGGCTTCATGCGGTCTTGAGACTGTGTGACTCCATGTGGTCTCGAGACCGGTTGGCTTCATGCGGTCTTGAGTACGTGTGACTCCATGCGGTCTCGGAACCAGTTGGCTTCATGTGGTCTTTGAGACCGTGTGACTCCATGCGGTCTCGGGACCGGTTGGCTTCATGTGGTCTTGAGACCGTGTGACTCCATGCGGTCTCAGGACCGGTTGGCTTCATGCGGTCTTGAGACTGTGTGAGGCTTTTGTGATTTTTTTGTGTCTTTTCTTGTAAGTAAAAAGGGGAAAAGTTAATCTAATAATATATTTTCTATAAGAGAGGAAAGTTATGGATTCTATCTAATTTATCTGAGAAAGAGTGTGGAAAACTGAGGAAAATTACTATGATAACATCACAAAATTGGAGGTTATCACCCCCCCCCTAACTTAGAGTCTAGCTTGTCCTCAAGTTATCTAGAGTTGAGGCATGTAATGGCGAGGCAATTTTATTTAGTTAAGATTTCCATACTCTTTGCTTCAATTCTAAATCGGAGATCTCCTAAGGTTGTATCAGAGCTTTTTTCTTGCCTTAACTCTTTCAGGTATTGACATTTGCTTGGATCTCAGGTTTCTTCCATATCTCGTAGCCCGCATTGGGACCACTTTTTATTCTATGCATGTCGTTGGCTCTAATCAGTTTTATACTTTTCTAAAAATCCTACCGGAAGCTAGAGTGGGTATGAGGGTTGGCTAAAGGCTTGATGTGTAACTCCCCCTTCAAGTGGAGGAGGGGTTGTCTATGCTTTTAGGATCTCACTACCGGGCATGATACATCTGCCTTCGTGAGGGCAGATGAATGTACCGGTCGGGCGAGTCCTTTGTTAGCCTTTCATATATTTACATACCTTAGGGGAAGAGAAAAGGGAACATGCAAATAAATCAAGCGAAGAAGAAGAAGGAAAGAAGGAAGAGCCCAGAAAAAAGTTACCAAAGAGAAAGAAGATGACAGAGCCTATAATAGGGAGCATAGAGAAGAACATCAAAAATAGGAGGGAGGAAAAGGCAAGGTTGAATTTATTTGTAAGTATATCAGTACTTGAGTATCTGTATGAACATAAAGATAACTATTTGAATTAGTAGAGTAACTATGTGATACAGTAGAGTAACAATAGGAATATAAAGAGTAATTATACGATTGACAGAGTAACTATGCAACATAAAAAGTAACTATATGATTGATAGAGTAACTATATGATTGATATATTGACTATAGGAATGAATATGGATTCTAACATTGAATGAACTTTATTGTTGACAGCACAAGCTGAAAATTTTCATAGGTTTTAAGCATTTCAAAACAAAGGAAACCAAAAAAATTATCCATCACTTCATGGACAATATGGAAGAAATGTAAGAATTGGTTATTTTTTCAAGTGTACAAAATAAAACATTACTTATTCAATATCTAACTCATATGTATCACATCTATGAATGATTGGCAAGTCAAAATGAGAGTGGAAATTTAGCGATAATGTTTGGTGCATGGGAAAGGACCTCGCTGTCCTATAATACAAAGATCAAATGACGCAATCACCTGTAAAACCAAAATGTAGTGTAACTATTTGAAACAATAATTTGGATTTCTAAAGAAAAAAGCTTATGGTTTTTTTTAGGCTCTGGACTTCTTTGTGCAGATGCTCAAGGTGAGCACAAGCAGGCGGAGGAAGAAGGGTTTGACGTGGCACTGCATGAGCACTTATGCTCTGGTAAGACAAGCAAACTTGGTATAGAAAATTACATCAAATTACAAAATAGAAACACAAATTGAAACTTATAGATGTGCATTTTTAAATTCTACATTTGCAATAGAAGTTGTCATTCGATGTTGAGAACATCATCCTAGAGAAGACTGACATGCTATCTCCACTCTTCAACGTACCCTTGAAAGAGTTTGACACAATGGACTTAGTGTTCACCATACTAAACAATGACAACCACTGACACTTATAAGAAGCAAGCTTCAGCGATGGAGCGCACCGGTCTTATAACTCAATGAGTGGAAATAGCAATTCAAAAAAAGAATTCATTAGATGGGTAAGCTATGAAAAAAGTAACTCTGTTAGTAATGGGTTGAAAGGATTAATGTTTGTTGATTAATAATTAATAAAATTTGTGTTTTTTTCCTGCAGGTGGATATTGTGCACGAATTCTTTAGGGGTGCACCAGAAAAAAGAAGCCAACTATCACAGTGGGAGTGGGAGTACCCACTGTGCCCACAACAGCAAGTAGACTCACTTGACTTTAGGATCTTTGTGATGAAGTACCTTGAATGCCTGGTCAATGAAAAGTATATGGACTTCACTTACAAAGACATGCCAACAATAAGGGCTAACATTTTTCAAAGAATGATGGAAAGGGGGCAGCTACAGCCAGTACAAGAAGATGAAAAGAATGCAAATGATGACACCAAAGAAGGTCCATCTGAACAACACAAGGAATAAATAGATAAGGGTCAGAAAAAGCAAGAAGGAGAGAAGAAACAAGAAGCATATACAGATGTGCAGGAAGAAAAAGGTACAGAGGAAGAAGTTGTTTCAATCCTCAACATATGGCTGAATTTGAGTTGAATACTTATTTATTAAGTGAAATGTTAAATTTGAACAATTTGGTTCTGGAGTCATGATATGTAACTTCTATGTGATACATTTACTTATGTGTTGCAAGTCTGAAAATACATTTACTCTGAATCATATTGTACATAGGAGTATTTCTGGGTTTAATAGATAATGTTCTGTGCTTTGTCTGTGGTATTCTTGCATGAATAGTTGTTGTGGTTTTATATGAAGATATATACTTTCAGTTAGCCTGTCAAAATAAACAACTCAAGAGGAAGAGTGATGATCTCGTAACCCTTAAAGTAATTATAAGAACACTAAGGGTAACTGTAAGAACACTAAGGATAATTGTAAGTACACTAAGAGTAACTGTAAGAACACTAAGAGTAACTGTGACAGTAGATAAAAGTAACCCTGTAATTAAAAAAAAGTATCTCTTATACTTTGTAAAAGTAACTCTAACAGAGGAAGGTAAAACACGTATCACAAAAACAATATGTATGGAACACAGAGTAACGGGGACATCTTGTGAGTAACTATACGAACAAAAAAGCAAGTGTTCTATTCCAAAAAAAGGTATCTATATCAGAACTCACTGACAAATAAAAGGGATGAACTCATCATCAATAAAGTAATTATAAGAACACCTAGAGTAACTGAAGGAGCACTACGAGTAACTGTGACAACATAAAAGTAACTTTGTGCATTCAAAAAGTAACTGTTATACTTTGTAAAGTAACTCTTGTGGAGGAAGGTAAGTCAAATAGATGAAACCAATGTATGAGAATCACATAGTAACAAACTGACATTTTGTAAGTAACTGTACAAACATGAAAGTAACTGTTGTAATCCAAAAATATAAGTATTTCAGAAGAAAGAGTATTCATTGGACACAAAGATAGACAAATATTCTTCAAAGAGTAACATCTGATTAGAAAAGATTCTTTGTAACATAATCAATGTATACATACTGCTTCTGAAGCTCAAGGTAACACAACAATAGATTCCAAACACAAGTCAAAATACTAGTAGTGAACACTATTTGTATCAATGTGTCCATGTCATACTTGGTACGTGTCATGTGCTAAAGGAGTGGCAAGATTCTAGATTACAGTTGCAAAGGTCTATGGAGTAATTATGCCTTATATAAAGTAACTATTTGGTATAAACGGTAACTATGCGGCATAGAAAGTAAACCCTTTTTAACATAAGGGTATATAAATTAGCTATTTGGTATAAAAACTAACTATGCACTATAGAAAGTAACTCGTTAGTATAAAAAAGTAACTATGCAACACAAAAAGTAACTAGCTAGCATTAAAAAGTAACTATGTGACATAAAAAGTAACCTTGAGTCATCAAAAGTAATAAATATATATGTCTTTGTCTGTGTGTTTGCTTGGACTTCTAAATGCACTTGCATTATTAAAAAAGTAACTATCTGACACAAAAAATAATTATATGACAGTAAAAGTAACAACATGACACATAAAGTAACTATATGATACAAAAAGTAACTATCTAACCCCGGAAATTTTAAATGAGATCAAAACATTTTGAAAGTGAAATATTTATTGTTACATATTCTCTTTGCATAACATCTTACTACATGAAGATGACCACAATTTTAACAAGGATGTATGTTTGTGTGTCCATTGATTGCCTTTCGAGAGGATCAATCCCTTCATTGATTGCCTTAAACACATGCCACAGGTCCTTGACAGTCTCCTTGATCTCCTCCTCTTTCTCTTCTTCAATGGGGTATTGTGTGACGGAGTTAGCAGTATCAGCCAAGTGCCTCGCACATTTCTCGAGCCTATGGATCTCTCTAAGAAGCCCGTACAACCCATACTTCTCCTTCTTCTTGGCTTCATCAACGATATGCTCGTGGAAAATGAACCGAGTTCAATCCACCACGAGAGGGAGAAACAGAGACAACCAAAGACCAGGGGATGGTCACTGAGGTTGACTGGACTCTGAGACACTGATTCCGTGACCAAGGGGCCACTGAGGTGCGCAACAGGGACCGCCGACAAGTACCTTAAAACTCGGCTATAGGACACGATGGTAGGGGCGATCATAGGGAAAACTAAGGTTAGGAAATTAAAGGAGAGGGGTTTAGGATACTCGTTGTGATCGTAATCAGACTGAGGTGACCGATATGCGAAGCACCAAACCACCATCACCAGAGAGGCAGGCTGAGCAGTTAGGGGGGAGTTGGGGCTCTAGGAGTTCAATTGATGGTGTATGAGTAACCAATGGAAGCCGAAGGTGCTATAGGGGGGTTTATGCAGATGGTGGAAGCACTGGGATGCCGGTTACTATGGCGGCGTGAGAGAGGATCATGCCCTAGTTTGGGCTTTTCTTCTATAGCGGGAGAGAGAACGCGAGTGAGGGCTCATTGAACTCACCGACGACGAAACAAATTTGAGGGAAAAGAAAATTCGCAGACGTGACCTCTTTCTCATCGAGCATCGTGATGGCTAAATCTGCCAGAGATCTAGAACCGAGATCGGAACTACAGAAGTCGGTGTTGTAGAGGGGAGTGTATTGGATTTATTTACATTATGTGCCACCACGTCAAAGACACGGGTAGCTTTGCTACAGCACCCGCGTGGGTATTAAAAAGCAGCCTATATATTTTATATATATATAATATATAATATATAATATATAATATATAATATATATATATATATATGAGAATGATATAGTGTTAACCATATCTTGGTGAGAGCATGAGAGGCATTTGCATAACTCTCCATGGTTATCAACTTTTTCTAATCCAACCATATGGATTAAAAGTATGCCTTAATATTTACCTTCCTGCAAAATTTCATAGTCATTGGATATTTAAACCATTCACAATAATAGAATACTTTTGAACGCTCAATATTGAATTTTAGGCTAACCATTGGATGCAAAAAGTGTATATTCAACATGTGGACAACCAAAAAATATCTGATTACAATGATTTTTATAGAAAGTAAATGAACTGATGTCCTTCCCATCCATACAGTTGAATTAAAAAAAATGAATTTTCAATTATTCAAATGCCTCTCATACTCTCAATGTAGGATGTTTCCCCACAAGATCACTACCCTGTATATGTGTGTAGATGTTTTTTCATCTATATACTATTGAAATTAGAAATGAAATGATAGAATGGAAGTAAAAAATATTTTATTATTGGACTACACTTCAATATCAATGCTTAATTGGATGGATTATCAGCTAAAATCTTATACAATTTTAGATTATTAGATCGGAGTGCAACCCATTTACATCCTTAATAATATTATAGGATATTACTATGTCAACCGTTTCCATTGGCATTTTTTAGTTGCAATATAAAATTCAGTTAAAACTTAGGTGACACAATATGATTGTTACTTCATTGTAATCACCTTGCAAATCCCGGTACTTTGTATAGGGATATCATTAGAAAAATGAAACTAGGTATGCATAGAAATGAGCAACCAACCGAAAATGCGTCTGTGATGCGCCACAAGGATAACGTGCATTTGACAGTCCAATGTAGTTGGTTTTCCAACGCAAGACCAGGGGCGGGGAGGTTTTGGGTGGGCGGGTGGTTTTTAGGGGTGAGTTGGCATGAGGTAGGTAAGAGGGACTAGTGGACTGATTTGATAGATATGTGGAAAGAGATTAAGAGAGAAATAGAAAGGAATAAATGTTTTGTGAAAAACTTTTAATCCATAATAAATTTTTCGACAAAATCAAAATTGTTAGATTTGTTGTAAAAAAATGCATTCCAACAAGACCAATATTAACATATTTTGAAAAAAATAATATTCATGTATATTAGGAGGAAATAGAAAAGAAAATGTATTTGTGTATAATTTTTGATCTGTATTGAATTTTTTGACGAAATAAAAATGGTTGGATTTATTATTAAAATTTCATTTCAACAATATTAGTATTAACATATTTTTGAGAAAATAATGCACATCGATATAAGGAGGGAAGTAAGAGAAGTGAGAAATAAATGAGAAAGAGATATGTGAGAAGTAAATAAAGGAGGGAACTGAAGAGGGGAGAGGAAAGAAGTGAGGATGGAAATAAAAGGCATAGTCAATCAAATGTGGGCTCATTAAGAAAAATAATTGGCTCAATAAGAGTAGAAGTGGGCACATTCAAGTAAAAATGAATGCATTGAGGGTTGTAGTAGGCACATTGAGCACAATAGTGGGCACATTCAATTAAAAGTTGGTGCATTAAGGGCAATAGTGGGTGCATGATACTAGTAGGCGCATTGAGGGAAATAGTGAGCACATTCAATCAAAAGTGGGCACATTGAGAGAATTAACAGGCACATTCAATCAAAAGTGGGCACATTGATGATAGTAATGAACATTTTAAATAAAAAGTGAGTGTAATGAAGACAATAGTTGGCCCATTCAAGTAAAAGTGGGCACATTGAAGAAATAGTAGGCATATTCAAGGAAAAGTGGGCGCATTGAGGGTTGTAGTTGTCACATTCAAGCAAAAATAGGCGCATTCAAGAAAAAGTGGGCGCAATGAGGATAATGTGGGCACATTCAAGTAAAAATGGGCACAATAAAGAAATAGTAGGTACATTCAAACAAAAGTGGGCGCATTGAGGGTTGTAGTAGGCACATTCAAGTAAAATTGAGCCTACTAAATAAAAAATATACGCAATGAGGACAATAGTGGACTCATTCAAATAAAAGTGGGTGCATTGAGGGTTGTCGTGGGCACATTGAGGGTTGTATTGGGCATATTCAAGCAAAATCAGACAAATTGAGGGTAGTAGTGGACGCATTGAGGGTTGTTGTGGGCGCATTCAAGCAAAATCAGGCACATTTAAGTAAAATCAGACACATTGAGGCCAGTAGTGGGCACTTTAAATTAAAAGTGGGTGCATTTAGAGAAGTTGTGGGCGCATTGAGAGCAGTAGTAGGCACACACATTACTTCCCTCCTCTCACATTGCTACCATCCTCATTTTATTACTTTTTTACTTCCCTCCTCTCTCATTTTATTCCCTCCTTATTTCACTCTTCTTCTTTTTTCGTTAAAAATATGATAATATTATTCTTATTAGAATGTATTTTTATAAAGATTTTAATGCATTTTATTTTATCAAAAAATTCTTTATAGTTTGAAAGTTATAAGTAAAAAAAAAACTGACACGTCGACGGATGACAGGCGGATGGTAGGCGGATTTGACTGGTGTCAGACTAAGTAGGCTGGATGGGATGGTATTCCCCCGCGTCAAACACGCGTGACGCTCGTTTCGTGGGGGGGAAGTTAAAGTTGCAGCTTGACTGGTAGCATGTGTATAGAAACCAAAATATGGTTTCCAAATGCTCAAAATTTGACGTGGATGCAGAATCATCCAAATTCTGTCAGATTTACATATGTCATGTGAAGTTCCCGATGTGTACAAATGTACATTCATTTTGTTAACTAGTACGCATTTTTAAACGAATTTATTTCAACATAACTTTCTGTAAAATTGAGTTGTGTATAACCGCGACATCGATCTCAGATAATTTTTCCGTTATATGATAGTAGAACTCATCAGGTATGTAAAAGACGTACTCAGCAAGCTAGCGGGAGGGCACCCCTTGTTTCAATGATGAGGTGGCACAAAATACTTCCTTTATGGGGCAAAAAAGGAGCAGTTCAGAAAAACGCAAAAATGCCGGCATGACTGATTCCCCCTATTTTGCCCACATCATTGCTAAACTAGATGTTTGCAAGCGAAGCTCACCTAACGCTTACGCATTTACCTTGACGTCAGCTGGCCGAGTACCTGTTGACGACTAGCAGATGACATCAACAGCACGCATCCATAGCATACGTGTTCGTTAACTTTGTTGTCAGTGTCAGCCGCCGGAATTCGTTATGAGATAATTCTTTTGACGACCAATTGACTAGATTTTGAGAAAATGACTAGCTTCCTTATAATAGAGTTAAACTTTGGTGACACTCACGCGTTATACGCGGCGTCACGCGTGGCTGAAATCAACCCCAAACTAACTCTTAAACAGCTTTACGATTGGTTGGTTTATAGGATTATGCAACAGAAAAATAAATTTATTTTGCTTGTAATTTTTGAACCTAATGAAACAAAAATCATTAGATTCGTTATGAAAAATGCAATCCAACAAGATTAATATTGACATATTTTTGATAAAAAAAATATAAAAATAATATATATCGGTTAATTGACATCCAAAAATGTCATTTTTAGATTCTATGACGCCTATAAATGGCTATTGACACCTAAAAATAGTTAACTGACACCCAAAATAGTTCATTGACATCCAGAAGTATAAAGATGGTGCCCAAATAAGTTATTGACAACCAAAACAACATAACGACACCCAAATAGGTATGCTTGACATTTAATAACCACTTAATGGCGCCCAAAATGGTTCATTGACACCGACAAGTATAATGACGCCCATAAATGGCTAATTGACACCGAAAATGGTTCATTGACACCCAGAATTATAAGGATGACGTCCAAATAATGTATTGACAACCAAAATTAACGTCTAAAATGGTTCATTGACACCCAGAAGTATAAAGATGGGCCCAAATAAGGTATTGACAACTAAAACAACATAACGACACCCAAATAGGTCTTTTTGACACCTAAAAATCACTTAATGGCGCCCAAAATGGTTCATTGACACCCAGAAGTATAACTACGTCCATAAATGGCTAATTGACGTCAAAAATAGTTAATGACACTCAGAAGTATAAAGATGACACCCAAATAAGGTATTGACAACCAAAGTTGACACCTAAAATGGTGCATTGACACCCAGAAGTATAAAGATGGCGCCCAAATAAAGTATTGACAACCAAAACAACATAACAACACTCAAATAGGTCTGTTTGACACCTAAGAATAACTTAATGGTGTCCAAATATAGTTGTACATATTAAATAGAGTATAAGGGTATATCACGTCCAACAATACTTTATTGGCGCCCATAAATTGCTAATGACACCCAAAAATGGTTAATTGATGCCCAAAATAATTCATTGGCATCCGAAATCAAATATTCATATCATTTTTATATTTTTTTATTAAAAATATATCAATATTAGTCTCGTTGGAATGTATTTTTCATAACGAATTCAATAATTTTTGTTTCGTCTAAAAATTCATCACGATTCAAAAGTTATAAGTAAAATAAATTTATTTATCAATTACACAACCTCCACTTATCCATCCAATTAAAACCCGCTACATCACCCCCAACTACTCCCCCGGCAAAGCCACCCAGCAAAATGAAAAACTTCTCAACTTTTCAAAAACTATTTCTCTTGTGCGCTTGACCAACGTGAGAGAGAAGGAGAGAGTTCCTTCAGCTGTGAAGTTACTTTCCCATTCAGCACTATAACAACATTGTTTGGTTCACAGGAAATGCAACATGTTCAGTTAGCATTTTTCTGTTTGGTTGAACGTGATTTGTCTATGAGGATGAAAATATACATCCACTTTCCAGCTGCATGCATGCTCTACTCAGCTCTGTCTGTCAGCGTCCATAAGAATCTCTCATGCAAACATGAAGCCAATACAGCTGATTTCACGCCGAGGCATCTAGCAGCTCCTGCTCGAACCCCGACTGGCAATTGTCATCGTTCAGTTCAATTCCTTCTCGCTGGAAATTTTAATGGATTTCTAAATTGATAATGAGGCTATCTGCAGTTCTTGCACATGCATACAGCATAGGCGGACATTACAGAACTAGTCCCCGAGGCAGACAGAGTGTTTATAATTGGATGATATAAACAAGTCATGCTTTATTCATGTGCTACTCTCTTGCTAGTAAAGTAACGGCGGCAGTCTTATGTAAATATTCTGATATCAGGGGCCTTTATACATAATGACATAGAGCCCATCTTGCATAAAAAGACTTTGTAAATACACTGTTTGATTAATGTGTGAAGCTACAATTCTGCCCTTTCTGTTTTTCAAACTCTTCGATAGTCTCGCTGTCTTCCTCTCCAAGAAATCCTCCCTCGTCGTCTCCAAATTTAGGATTTCTTCTCAAATCTCCTTTCTCATTTGGTATCAGAGCATAGACGATGGCTTCCGCATCAGCATCAGTAGGCAAAGCAGTCGAAAGCAGCGGTAGTGAGAAGAGCACTACTGCCGTGGAAGAAGTGAAGAAATATCCTTACCCCGCCAGAGTGAACGTGTCCAACTTCGTCTCCCTCAAACTCACCAACTCGAACTACCTCTACTGGGAAGTTCAAGTGAGAGCTCTCATCAAAAGCAATTCTCTAGAAGGATTCATCGACGTCACAGAACGAGCTCTAGAGAAGATATTAGTTGATGACGAAGGTAACATAACATCAAACCGTAGCTATTCAGCATGTATTCGCACTGATCGGCTGGTAAAAGGTTGGATCATGGGCTCTCTTACTGAATACGTCCTCAGGGTAGTTGTCAGGCTCTCCTCTTCTGCTCAGATCAGGTCTGTCTTAGAAAATAATTTCTATATTTCAACGCATTCACGAGGCTTTGAACTCATGTCTAAACTCCGTCGGATCAACAAAGGAACCAAGAGCATTGTCGGGTATCTCTGAAAATTCAAAATGATCTGTGATCAGCTTCATGCCATCGGTAAAACCATATCTAATGATGACAAAGTCTGCTTTCTTATCAGCAGTTTAGGCTCAGAGTTTGAAAGTTTTACATTATCTATGATGTGACCCCCTATTCCCTCTTTCTATGAAGTTACTTCTCTTTTAAAGGATCATGATATGCGTAAATCCACCTCTGAAGTTTATTATGTACCTAACTTAGCATTCGTGAGCCAGAGATCTTCGTATAATCCAAGGAACACTGGTAGAGGAAGCGGATACAAACCTCATCAGTACACACAGTATACCTTTCAGAATGCATCTGTGACACAACAACAATTCTCTCAATCACATCAATTCACTCAACCACAACAATCCTCTCAGCCATAACAATTCAATCTCCAACAACAATTTGGTCAATCATCGAGAGTACTAGGTGCACGACCTGATCTGAGTTTCACATCCTTTAGTCATGGATTTAATCCTAGTACCAGATCTACAGGTCTACAGAGTCAAGTACGACCACTAATCTACTGTCAAATCTGTGGAAAGAGGGGGCATGATGCATCCAGATGCTGGCATCACTTTGACAATAATTATCAGTACACTGAAATTCCCAAGGCTTTAACTGAAGATGCTATTACTAACCAAGCGAAAGCTATGTCTTCTATGCACATTGGAGAACATAGTGGTTTCAATCCAAATGAGTGGCATGTGGATTCTGGAGCTACGAATCGCACAGCACAAGATCTAGGTATTTTACATAATATCATATCTTGTAAAGGAAGTGATTACATCATGATGGGTGATGGTTCTTATCTACCTATTACACACTATGGCAATGCTTTTGTTATTCAACATACTCCAATTCCTCTTGAGAAAGTTCTGATTGCTCCTGCCATGACACACAATCTCTTATCTATTTCTCAATTAACCAGGGACTTCCCATGTTATTTTCTCTTCTTTAAAGACATATTTCTAATAAACCACTTGTAGAGTCATCAAACGTTGGCAAAGGGAAGGCTTAAAGAAGGGATGTACGTTCTCAAGACCAGCTGTCATAAGGCTTTTGCTACTGCAAAGAGAAGTAATGTGACCTCAGTCACTTGGCACAAGTGATTGGGTCATCTTAACACTGGTGTTCATAAATTCATGGAGAATAATAACTTGATCTCTTCTACCAATAAACAATTACATTTCTTTAATAGTTGTGTACTTGGAAAGAGTCACATACTTCCCTTTTCAAATAAACATGTTAAGAGTAAGGTTCCTTTCGGTCAAGTCCATTGTGACATGTGGGGCAAGTCTCCTGAACTATCTAAATAGGGTTTTCTTTACTATGCACTTTTTGTGGATGAATACACTAGTTACAGTTGGTTTTATCCTCTGAAGAAGAAATTGGATTTATATGAACATCTTGTTTTCTTTTGCAAAATGATTGAAAATCAGTTCAAATCCAAAATACATGTCTTAGTTACAGATGGTGGAGGTGAGTTTAATAAGCCATAAACTACAATCTTATCTTACATCATAGGAAATTATCCATCAATTTACTTGTCCATATACACATGAACAAGTTGGTCAGGTTGAAAGAAAACATCATCATCTAGTTGAAATTGGTCTTAATATGATGTATGATGCAAAGATTACCTACTTGCTTCTGGGTAGAAGCTTTTTCATCTGCTATTCATGTTATAAACTGACTACCAACAAAGAATCGTCAGTTTTGCTCACCTCTCTTCAAATTGTATGATAAACACCCTGACTATAGCATTCTAAGAACTTTTGGTTGTTTGTGTTTTCCCTGTATTAGAGATTATAACAAGCATAAATTGGAACCTCAAGCACTTCCCTGTGTCTTTCTTGGATATAGTGAAATATACAAGGAATATTTTTGTTTTCATATATCTTCAGGCAAAACATATTTTTCTAGATATGTTGTTTTTAATGAACTAATCTTTCCTTTTAAACAATTTGTTCCCCCTCACATGACTCTTGGTGAACTCTCAGTGTTTTTTGATTTTCTAGACACTATACTGATGAACGACCTGACTATACTCATACTGATTCTCATGATACATCTACAAATATCATACATCGGTACTATGAATCTAAAGGCAGTGGTTCCTTATCTACCGATAGTTTTGTGCCACATGTATCCACTCAGAATGGTGAAGATACAATTTGTGATTTCTCTAAAAATGTTGATTCCAGTAACAAATATGATGTCTGTTCCACTATCCGGTCCTTGATGAACTTGATCTCACCACCAATTGTTCTAATTCTCCTAGCAGTTTACAAATCCAAGAAGATTCTACTATAGATTCAGATTCATCTCAGACTTCTACACCTATTTTCTCAAATGGTATTGTTCTACCTCTTCATACACATGACCTTATTCAGTCTTCAACTCCAGAAAGAGATCCTATCTTCACTCCTCCACACATTTCAGATACTCCTCTATTGGACATATCCGCTACTGACAATTTGTATATGCCTTCCTCTCAACATAATATTCATCCCATGAATACACATGCAAAGGTAGGTGTTGTAAAACCCAATCCAAAATATGTCTTGATGTCTCTAGTCTCTCACAACCTCCCGTTCACTCCTAAATCCATCAAACATGCTATTAATGACCATGGGTGGCTAAATGCCATGAAAGTAGAACTCCAAGCCCTTGAAGCAAATCACACTTGGAGTCTTGTACCTCATCCTCCTAATGGAAATGTCGTTGGATGTAAATGGGTTTACAAAACCAAAATTAAAGCTGATGGGTCTTTAGAAAGATTAAAAGATCGGATGGTTGCTAAGGGTTTTAGTCAAGAAGGAGTTGATAACCTTCAAACCTTCATTCCAGTTGTCAAGGCAGCTATAGTTTGTGTAGTTATCACCTTATCTAATTCCTTTAAATGGACTATGCTACAAATCGATATCTGCAATGCATTTCTTAATGGTGATTTGTTGGAACCTATATTCATGGAGCAATCACCAGGCTTCATCAATAAGGAGACTCCACACTATGTCTGCACATTGAAAAAAGCAATATATGGTCTAAAACAAGATCCATGGGTCTGGTTTAATAAACTCATTGATTTCCTATTTTCATGTGGTTTTCTCTATAACTCTACAAACCCATGTCTGTTTGTTTTCCATCACGACAAAAAAGTCATCTATCTATTATTGTATGTCGATGATATCATTATCACAGGGAACAATCATACAACTCTGACAAAGTTCCAAGAATGTTTGAGCAATACTTTCAATCTCAAGAACTTGGGACCTTTGAACTACTTTCTCAGCATTCAGGTCACTAATCTATCACATGGCATTCTTCTATCACAAGAAAAGTATATCTTTGAAATACTTTGCCAAGTGAATATGTCTGAATGCAAACCGATATCTACTCCAATATCCCTCAATCATAATACTAAGGTTGCTTCCTCTTCTTCTCTTGCATTATCTAATCCACATATGTATTGCAGAATAGTGGGTTGTCTTCAATATGTTACTATTACCAGACCTAATATCTCATATGCTGTGAATTCTGCTTGTCAATTTCTAGCTAACCCCACTGAAGCTCATTTTGGTCTGGTCAAAAGGATACAGTGCTATCTCAAGCGAACTTCATCAATGGGACCTCACATTAATCCATCTACCTCTCTTCAGCTCACAGCTTTTAGTGATTCAGATTTGGTAGGATATCCTTCTACACAAAGATCCACCACCGACTTCTGTATCTTTCTTGGCTCTTTCTACATTTCTTGGAGTGCGACGAAGCAAAGTATAGTTGTAAGATCCAGTTGTGAAGCAGAGTCTCAAGATTTGGCCTCTAGTGTTGCTGAATTAACCCGACTATCCTTCTTGCTTCTTGATTTACACATCTCTTCTTCTACTCCTGCAACTCTTTATTGTGATAATACAAGTGTCTTGCACCTGAAAGTCAATCCTGTGTTCCATGCCAGGACGAAACACATTGAAATCGATTATCATTTCATTTGCGAAAAGGTGGCCTTGGGACATATAATCACTACTCACATTTTTTCTGAGCTTCAGCCAGCTGATGTATTTATAAAGGCTTCAACAAAGCAGATCTTTTGTCGACTTCGTGCCAAACTTGGGCTGCTTCAACCCACCCCAAGTTTGTGGGTGGGTATTGGATGATATAAACAAGTCATGTGTTATTCATGTGCTACTCTCTTGCTAGTAAATTAACGATGGTAGTCTTATGTAAATATTCTGGTATCAGTGGGCCTTTATACATAATGACATAGAGCCCATCTTGTATAAAAGAACTTTGCAAATACACTGTTTGGTTAATGTGTGAAGCTAGGATTCCACCCTTTCTATTTTTCAAACTCGCCGATAGTCTCGTCGTCTTCCTATACCCTTTATGTCTTCCTCTCCAAGCAATTCCTCCCTCGTCGTCTCTAAATCTAGGGTTTCTTCTCAAATCTCCTTTCCGATTCTTATTTTCAGGTCATAATTGTCGTTGTCTAGTCTGCTACGTATAACACGAGATCATAAACAACAGATTTGTAGACTTTCTCATGAACCAGTGCTAGAGGGAAGACTTAAGACAAAGGATGGCAGGCAACGGTGGAAAGGAGGTGTGGTAACGCAGTCCCCAGTCGAGGAAAATGGACTGCACTCTTCTAGGACGCAGTTCATTTTTCATAAACTTCTACAGAACCAGTTGAGTAGTTTCATTTCCTAGTGCGAGTTGGAACAATGTGAAACCAAACACAGTTAGTTGGTAAACATGTGCAGTTGAAAAACATGTTTTCTATTTCAGTCCAACCAAACTAGCCCTCTAATGAAATTGTTTGGTTTTTGTGCAGAATGAGTTCTACTATTTAGGTTGCAGCCGTCTGGTATAGTGCAGTTTTGAGACATACTTGATGAGCCATACTTATTAATTTGCAAAGCTACACACAGATTGTATACCAGCAGCACACACAGACAGAGGAGGAAAACGGACCGTACCATTTCACCGTGCAGTTTGTTTTTTATCAGTTTTTATTAAAATCAGACGTTTTGTATGGTTCCATTTCGCAATGCATTTTCAGGTTACGCACAACCAAACATTTGGAATTCCAAATCATAGTGAAAATGAACTGGATCAGTTTGATTTCGGTCCAACCAGACGGCCCATAGTTTCAATTCATGAAACTCAATTACAAGTTTTACATTTCATGGTGAGGGTTTGTTTTACTTTCAACCAAATTAGGCCTTACTGTCCTTTCTACCACAAACGGGATTAGTTGTTTCGTGACCTATTTTGTTCATACTATATAGAGCATTGATATAGAGTACACTTCCTTGACTAGAATAGACACGCAGACCTCAATCAACGCAAACATAGAATACGAAGTGACCGTCTAATATTGTATAGGGAAAATTTTAGTGCAGCGCTAGAAGTCAGAAGATTTTAGGATGACTAAAAGGATAAAAAATATACAAGTGGTTTTTATTAGTGATAAAAGTCAATAAGAACACTACCGACTTTAAATTAAAAGGTACAACATAACAAAATAATCATTAAATATTGTTTAATAAATATATAAAAATTTTACATCATTTTTTTAATGTTATATTTATACTTTTATATAAAACTTATGTTTTACATACATTTATAAATAAAAAAATCTTATAAACATAACTATAAATATAATATATATTTTTATATTAGACAATGTTAATTAATATATATTACAATACTTATATTATGCGTGCAAAATGGTAATTGTGCATGTATGAATTATTATGTCACCCTCTCTCTCTCCATCTACTACTTCACTCTTTGTATTTAGTACACCTTCTCTCTCCATCCACTACTTCTCTCTTTGTATTTATTACACCCTCTCTCCACCCACATCTCATTGTTTTTATTTATTTCACTTTCTCTCTCCATCCACTACCTTTTGTTAAATTTAATATGTCCTCTCTCCATCTACTATCTCTTTGTGTCTATTAATTACAACCAATCTCTCCATCCACTATCTCCCTCTCTTTTTCATTCCACACTCTCTCCACCCACTAAGAATTATTACTATATCTTTCTCCAGCCAAAAAACCAATTATGGTTACTTTCAAAATTGAGACGCATAGTGCTAGTTGTGCTATGTGTGTTTTCTCGAGGTATGAGTGTGGGTTTTGGTGGATGATGTGTTATATAAATAATTTCCCTACTAAATATACTTTGTGTATGCACATGTTTGAAAATATTTGATTATTTTGAATACTAAAAATTTTAAAAATGAGACTAGAGTAAATAAATAGTCACATTGTGTGTAAGTTGGGTAAATGATTCATTTGTTAAAAATTAATTCATTTAGTGTCATACCCAAATAATATTAAGGAATAAAAAATCACTAGAAAAATAAAGGATAAAGTAATAATAAATGTTTCTTGATTTAAAAAATGCTATATGACATATCTTATTCTGTGTCATGCCAGGACAACCATGTCCACCACCTCTTCTAGTCTAAATTGTGCAACACTACCAACCCTATTAACCAAATGAAGATGTGAGTGTAGGCATTCAGAGTTAGCTTTTATAGACATACATAAAACATTATTTCAATACACAAAGTCCAATTAATATTTCAAAAAATATAGACATGTAGTACCTCCCATGATCCTTTATGTATATTAAGATAAGATCAATCTATAGTTAAAGAAACTTAGAAAAAAGATTACATTCAACCCCTCCTGCATCCATTCATATAGACATATTAGAATATGTAAGGATCATTTTGCAACATGCAAAACAAAAGGAAAAATACATCCAAATCCTTCAGTACTCTTGCACGCATGCGTTATTAGCATAAAAGGCTAATTTAAAATTATAAATATAAGAAAATCATTCAATACTTCCTACATTTTCTTATATAGTAAGATTAGAATACAAGCATTTTTTTGTAACTTAGAAAAAGAAGATAATATTACATAGAAAATCCTCCATGGTCATTTTTATATAGTACAAATAAGACAAGGCCAATCTGTAATTTAAAATGTAGGTTAAGATAACATTCAACCCCTCCTTCGACCTTTCGTATATGCTTATTAGAATACAAGAAGACCATATTCTAATTTTGAACCAAATTAAAAAAAGAGTTCTGCCAAACCCTTATCTTGCACCACTGTTGCATTAGAATAAGAGACTATTCATGATGAAAAATAATAAAAAAGTGTAAGCAATACCTTTTAATACATTTCACACTTTTTCATATATAGTTTATGTGGAGAAATGATATGATGGGGGAAGTCTCCTTTTGTGCAGAGGTTTTTCTTATTGAGAGGACACAACTACCCTTTTCTATAAATACGATAAGGGGGAAGTATATAAACTCAAAACAAATTCTAATAGGATAAGAAACACTTCGATCCATATTACAAATAGATGAAAATAACTAACGTAAATAGACATAACTTAAGTATCATCATCATATCATCATATAATTTCCATCCTTGTAGAAAATGTCAAAGTCCAAAGAGTGTTGGGTTTCTAGTTGCAACGAATATGTGCAAAGCACTTTCAAAGAGTCAACGTGCAAACAAAATACAGACAATAGTAGTGCAAACTTAAAATGCAGCAAGTAAGATGTGCTAATCATATCACAAGTAGCAATAATGGCGTTGTCAGATAGAAAGGTATCCAGGAAACATCAGAAGTGAAATAGATAATTCCATAGTAGCAGTTGGGATGATGATGAATGAGCAAAAATAGAAACAAAAATTTAACTCATAGATGCAACAAAAGTAGCATGAAGGATCTGCATAATAGTGAAAGGATCCACATAGAAGTAAAAAAACACCACATAGTAGCACCAAAATGTAGTATGAAGCTCCATATAGCAGTAAAAGCACATTACATAGTAGCAGTAAAAGTAGCATGGGGATCCATATAATAGTGGAACTAAAATCTTCTTCTTCTTGTTTCATCCCTCCTCCATCTCATCTCTTATCTCAACTCATCATCCTCCGTTCTTCCTCTCACACCAACCAAAAAAGAGTCAAGAGTGTGATTGGGATTGAAAGTAAAAAACAATCATAGAGGAAAGTATGTGGAGGGAGTAATCAACAACTTGAGCCAAGCTGCAACATGAACTTATTACACAGATAAAAAAATGGATTAGATCAGAAATCGTAGGATCACATTAGCATCATGAACAATATGTGTATGAGGGATGGTTTAATTTTTGACGAGGTAAGAAATATGGTACGTAGGGATGGAAAGACTGGGGGTGTAGAAAAAAAATATAAAATTGTAAAAACCGGAAGATAATTGTTGCTTGTTAGAAAAGGATAGAAGCACACCATATATAGAACCTTCCTCCATGAGTAAATGATGTAGAACACAAAGATTTAGTAATAGGAAGTAGCGAAGATGTTGTGTCAATCAAGAGACACGTCGTGTCTAATATCATAGTAGTAGTAGTAGTAACAGTTGACATGATGTGTCAGTGAAGATACACATCATATTGATTTGTTGAATCGCATGGCAGAAGCAGGTAATACGTTGTGTCAAAACATGGCACATTGGGTCAAGGTATAGGTAACACGTCATGTATGAAAGTGACACATCATGTCTAAAAGCGGTGAATGAATTTGTGAACAAAACAGGTCTCTGCCAACTCACCATGTCAAGCAGCGACACGTCGTTTTGACGACAAACAGTAGAAAAAGAACACCCCAAATTCAGTAGTAAAAGATGGATTTTTCCTTTCAGATCTCTAACATGTCAGTACATGGGAGATATGTTACCAAAACCACTAGAAAGGGGAGATCTTTATCCCTGATTTGGGATTAGATCTCAATAGATGCATAGATGACAAAGGTGATATGGATCTATAAGGATGTTGATGACGATAGTGTAGATCTACAAAGGATAAATGACGAAGGTGTAGATATACAACAATATACATGAAGACTATAGATAGGATAAATCTAGTGGCTCCAAAGGTAGAAAATCATGGTGGTGGTTTGATGGGCCATGTAGATCTCATAGAAGCAACTTCAAAGCGGATGATTTTGTTGTTGAAGATGGAGACAACTCCAAGAAGAGGCAGGGATCGGAAATCCCTACATGTACCCTAGCAATGCCTATGCGGTGGCTTCCACCTGTAAGGGGAGGCTTCTCTCCTTTGTGCTCTCTCTCTTAGTGTTGGGGGAAACACATGATCGGCTACTCTGATACCATGTGGAGAAATGATATGATGGGGGATGTGGAAACACATCCCATTATCACACAGATAACGACGTGTTACGTGAAAACGTACGGAAAACACCATAACCACAGATTAGGAAAACACGGGTTAATTAAAACCGATTGTGGAAAATGGATAAACTATGAAACTATTACTTTCCAATCCTCATTCTGCAAGGAAACATGTCATATATATATATATATATATATATATATATATATATATATATATATATATATATATATATATATATATATATATATATATATATATATATATATATATATATATATATATATATATATATATATATATATATATATATATATATATATATATATATATATATATATATATATATATATATACACGAGATCTGATACGTGTCTACAACTTACAGAAATAGCTGCTCATCCATCAAATGAGTTCACCACCTGTTCACATACATAAAGGCCCACATCCGGCGAATAGCAGGATATACAAACGTCATCGATCGTTCATCGTAAAACATCGTCAAAACACTGCCAAGGACCTGAGAGTATAGGGATGACTCTAGACTCTACTAGAAAACATCCAAAACAGCAGCATATCCATCGCTTTCCTTCTACTGCTCCTCAAGCTGCTCGGCCGCAACACCACGACCACGACCACGTCTACCTCGACCACCTAAAAAGGGGTTAAACCAGCGGGGTGAGACAATTGAACAATTGTCCCAGCGGGAAACATAACTTCCCACTGCAACTACAGAACCTCAGCAAGATATACTATAACAGCAGATATCTAATAACAGGTATAACAAGAGCAGTCTATATAAAATAGATTATTCTTACCGAAAAGCTTACCCGCTATACAAAGCATATAACCAGATATATCTCAAGGAATATGATTAGCAAGATAATATGTATCCCTATGTAATATGATTATCAGGACAAGATATAATGTCACATAACCTGCTTATCAAGATAAGACATATTGTCACATAACCTGCAAGATATAACAAAGATATTACACAAACAAGGCCTCAACCAATGTTACATGTTTATCTTAAGAAGTAAATACTAAACGGCTGTGTTACATATTATTATGCCCTGAGGATTTGAATCGTACCATTCAAATCCAACCTTCGGTTGCGAAACCCAAGCCGGTGCCATACAAGGTCAATGGAAGAGCCGGACTCCACAACCTCCCACCTCGTGGTCAGTACACGAGTACAACACAAGCAGGACCGCAGTCACATGCTGAAGTGGTCTAAGCCACAGGGTCAACTCCATAGGCTACCCTCACTCTAGCCCGCCTTGGTACAGGTCTCGACGCTAGTAAAACTGAGCCACGGGCCTGTTCACCATGCTCTGAGCCATGAACGCATTCATACTCCTCACATCACATATCCTGAGCCATGGGCCTGTTCACCATGCTCTTTACACGTATCTGAGTCTGCAACCGGAGTTACACTCTTACCTCCTCATTTTTAGGCTAGGAGCAACCTACACATATTCAACAATATGCGCTTCCAGGTTAACCCGTAGGAGAACCTGTTTCACCATCACCAAGTCCTGACTATGATGGATTTATGGCCAGGGCAAACTACATGATATATTTCACTGTGAATAATTAGTATCTTTTAGATGGATTGCAAGATTCAACCAAGTTGTATAACATGCAAGATATAACAGAAAGTAAACAACATTATATTATTATTTAATCACATCAACCTGATCCATCACAAGGATCCAACATCACATGTTACCACTTGGCCTCTTGCCAACCATCCAGATCCATCTCGAGGATCATCACATACCATGGGATCTCAATCCCTCATCATGTACTGTCAATGCCTCTCAAGGCTCACATCATCATCATGGAACTTAACACATTATACATATCATTTTATTAACCAGAGTAATTACCAAGTGATGTTACTCATCACATGTGTCTCGTACCCCTTTTCAAGGCTAATCATCACCTGCATGGTTAGAGTACACAATAATCGTAGATTCAATCATAAGGAATATGCTACCATCATGAAATGCTATTCAAGATACTTCTACTTATCATTCTTACACTATTTCCTGATCAAGTCACATCATCAACAAGCCATATCTATACTTATCCTTATCTCAGAACTATATGAATAATCAAGATGTTCAAACATACAAAACAAGTACTATTGTTACCACTACCATTATGTCACCATCCATTATCGTCATTATTATCATTATTATCATTATGCAAGCTACTAGTGTAACTATCACCATTCTCATTTAACAATTAAGTACAAGGATTACTATATCATTACTATCATTATTGTCATCATTATTATGATCAACATTATTACTATCATCTTCTTTATTATTAATAAATAAACATAAGGATCACATCATGCATCTAATTACCATGACCTTTCTCATTATCATCCCTACTACCATTATCATCATTATGATCAGCATTATTACTATCATTATCATCATGCAACTACCATTATCATCATTATTACTATCATTAGCATTATTATTGTTTGCAAGGCATCATATTCATCGTTGTTATCACTAAAAAGACACCACCATCGTTTATTGGTGCATAACTAATCACTTTCATAACACAAAGGACCGTTACTATATGATTACAAGACTCTCACCATAACTCATCACCGCCCTCACTAAAACCTATCAAGGCCTATTGGCCGACACATACCCAACCCTAGGTTGTCGCCCACCATGGCTATCGGCCATCATGGGTGTCGGTCAGCATGGTTATCGGCCACCATGGCATGCATGGCCTATCGGTCAACATGGCTATCGGCTAACATGCATGGTCTATCGTTCAAGACAAGGAAACAAGCCGCACATGGCCATGTCGTCTGACACCAACAACCATCAAGCTTGACAAGGCTATATCGGCCAACACCTCAAGATGTATCGCCCAACAACATCCAACGACCAACTCAACCATATCGGCCAACTCAACCATATCGGCCAACTCCTCACTAGCTTGACCTATCTCCCAACACAAGAGCACTCACCATGTCGCCCAACACCAAGAACAAAGGGATTTCTTATTACAAGAACCATGTCGTTCAACAAGGGTCACCATCATATCGGCCAACATGACCCTAGCTCACCCTATCGCCCAACACATGGGCAAGGGTATCGGCCAACCTCAAGAACACATCATGTCGTCCACCAAAGGCTTACATATCGTCCAACTCAAAGACAAAGGTGCCATGTCGTTCAACTCAAAAAGATATCGTCCAACCCACCAACAAAGAAGGGATATCGCCCAACCCTAGGTCACCATCAACCTCCAACTCAAAGGAGCACAAACCCTAGGTCACAAGGTACACTAGAAACCCTAAACCTTAAGGAGATATCGGCCACCAAAGGAAACTCAAGCAAGGTACAATTCTAAGCTACTAATCTATGAACAAGAACAAGAACAAGAGGTAAAGAAGTTAGGGTTTGAAGTTATGCAACCCGCCTTAAGCTCCAAGCTCCAAGGAAGAAGATGCACTTCAAGCTCCAAGGGATGTCGTCCACCAAAGATGATCCAAGAGAGGGTATCGGCAACCACTGCAACTCCAGGAGAGTGTCTCGGCCGACACAAGCAAGAGAGGGAGGAGTGTCGTGCACTCAAGGTGGAGGAGGGACCAAAAGAGCAAAGGAAGCTAAGGCAAGGGAAAGAGCCACCTATATAGAAAGAAGGGGAGGAGAAACCAAGGTAGATCTATGCTAAGTGTCATCCACCCAAGGGACACTTTTCCTAGGGTTCAAGCCAACACTCTAGCACACCAAGAGACACTTGTC
Organism: Alisma plantago-aquatica; assembly: GCA_963693085.1. Lineage (NCBI taxonomy): Eukaryota > Viridiplantae > Streptophyta > Magnoliopsida > Alismatales > Alismataceae > Alisma > Alisma plantago-aquatica. The sequence continues at coordinate 252,098,971 of OY856415.1, forward strand.
AAAGATACACACCAAGTGTCCACCAAACATGGTCAAGGTTGGACCAAGCAACATGGGTGACACAACTAGGAGCTTTGCTGGGCGACACACCACCTTGTTGGCTGACACAAACCAACCCAGGGTGACACAAGCTGGTCTTGGCCGACACAAGGCTCAAGAAAGCCCAAACAAAGCACCTCAATGCCCAAACATGCTCAAGCAAGGCCCAAGAAACTCAAACAACAAGCCCAAGCCTTCCTCTCAACCCTAGAGGAAGCAAAGAGGGGAAAACATCTCACAAGATGGCAAACTTGCACACAAAACCCTAGACTTGGGTTATTTGTAAGTAGCCCCTCGAACTCTCAACAAAGCACAACAAAAACCCTAATCATCACTCAAAGGTGATTAGCAAGCATCAAACCACCAAGGTTAAGCAAAACAAACAGGGTAAACCCTAAATGCAGGTCAGGGTCCTTACAATCTAACCCCCTTTAAGGGATTTCGTCCCCGAAATCCGAAGAGAAAAGCGAGGGATACTTCCTCCTCATCTCTTCCTCAAGCTCCCATGTGGCTTCCTCAATGCCACGACGCTGCCAAAGAACCTTCACAAGAACCAGGTCCTTCCTCTTCAGCTTCTTGATCCTTCTGTCAAGGATCTCCACAGGACCTTCCTTGTAGGTCACATCTGCATCAAGCTCAACCTCAACTGGATGTATCATTGTACCTGAATCTGGATGACTTTTCTTCAGCATACTGACATGAAACACTAGATGAAACCTGTGCAACTCTGGAGGCAACTCTAACTCATAAGCTACCTTGCCAACACGTGCTACGACTGAGTAAGGTCCCATATACCTGGGAGCTAACTTACCCTTCCGTCCAAACCTTACCACACCTTTCCAAGGCGAGACTTTAAGGTACACTTTGTCTCCTACCTGGAACTCCAAAGGTCGTCGGTGATTATCTGCATAAGACTTCTGCCTGTCCTGTGCCACTTTCAACTGTTGCTGTATCACTTTGATCTTATCTGTCGTCTGCTGAACTAACTCAGGACCCAAAAGCTGATACTCACCTGATTCATACCAACACAAAGGAGATCTGCACTTCATTCCATACAAAGCCTCATAAGGAGCCATGTCGATGCTCCGCTGATAACTGTTGTTGTAGGCAAACTCTATCAAACTCAAATGTACATCCCAGTTGCCTAGAAACTGTAAAACACAAGCTCAAAGAAAATCCTCCAAAATCTGAATAGTCCTTTCAGACTGTCCATCTTTCTGCGGGTGAAAAGCTATACTGAACCTTAACTGCGTTCCCAACGCCTTGTGCAACTATTCCCAAAAACGACTCGTAAACTGAGGACCTCTGTCAGAAACTATCGTTTCTGGCACACCTTGCAAATGTACTATCTCATCCACATATACTCGAGCTAGCTTCTCAGCTGTATACGTCATCTTCACTGGTAGGAAATGGGCAGACTTAGTCTATCTGTCCACTACCACCCAAATGGAATCATGATTCCTAGTTGTCCAGGGTAGAACAACTATGAAATCCATGCTTATATGATCCCATTTCCACTGCGGTATCGGTAAAGGTTGCAACGTACTTGCTGGCTTCTGATGTTCAGCCTTCACTTGCTGACACACCGCACATCTCGCCACGAACTCAGCTACATCCTTCTTCAAACTGGGCCACCAATACAAGTCCTTCAGACTATGATACATCTTGGTGACACCTGGATGCATCACATACATCGACGTATGTGCTTCCTCAAGCACCAACTTTCTCAGATCATCATCATCTGGAACCACCATCCTATCACGATAGCAAACTAGTCCATCCTCGGACTCATGAAACCCATCACGCTTGTCGCTTCCGAACTCTGATCTGATCAACTGTACCGCGTCATCTGTCTGATGTGCATTCTTGATATGCTATCTCAACGTAGGCTTAACTTGCATCTGTGCGAAAAGACCAGTGAACAAAGAAACTTCTATCTGCACATTCATCTGCCGCAAAGAAACAAACATATCTCGCCTATGGCATACTAGAGAACTCAACTGTGCCTTCTTTAAAGAAAGAGAAGAAGACTTTCTGCTAAGCGCATCAGCTACCACATTCGCCTTACCAGGATGATACTCGATAGTGCAGTCGTAATCATTGATCAACTCCATCCATCATCGTTGTCGCATGTTCAACTCTTGCTGCGTAAAGATGTACTTCAGATTCTTATGATCCGTAAAGATCTGACACACTTCCCCATATAGATAGTGTCTTCAAATCTTTAACGCATGAACCACTGATGCCAACTCCAAGTCATGAGTCGGGTAGTTCTCCTCATGTTTCTTGAGCTGTCGTGAGGTAAAAGAAACCACATGATCGTCCTGCATCAACACGCAACATAAACCTTTCTTGGAAGCATCACAGAAAACAACATAGTCTTTCCCAGGCTCTGGCAAGATCAACACTGGAGCACTGGTCAGCTTCTCCTTCAAACTCTGGAAAGCTTGCTGACATCGATCATCCCAAACAAAAGGTACATCCTTCCTGGTCAACTTCATCATCGGCAACGCGATCACACTAAAGTCCTTGATAAACCTTTGGTAGTATCCTGCCAAACCAAGGAAACTACAAACTTCTGTCGGCGTCTTCGGTTGTTCCCAATCCACAACAGATTCCACCTTCTTCGGATCTACTTTGATGCCTTCAGCAGATATCACATGACCCAAGAAAGTCACTTCTTCCAACCATAACTCGCACTTTCTGAACTTGGCATACAACTGATGTTGACGAAGAAGAGTCAACGCTCGACGAAGATTTTGCTCATGCTCTAGCCTGTCCTGACTATAGATCAAGATGTCATCTATAAAGACTACAACAAACTGATCTAAGAACGGACGAAACACTCTGTTCATCAAATCCATGAAAGTTGAAGGTGCATTGGTTAACCCAAACGGCATAACCACAAACTCAAAATGACCATACCTCGTCCTCAAAGTTGACTTTGGTATGTCCTCCGCCTTTATCCTCAACTGATGATATCCAGACCGTAGATCGATCTTCGAAAACACTGTAGCACTACACAACTGATCAAACAGATCATCTATCCTCGGCAACAGGTACTTATTCTTGATCGTGACCTTGTTCAACTGCCGGTAATCTATACACAACCGCATCGAGCCATCCTTCTTCTTAACAAACAACACGGGATCACCCCACGACGACATACTCGGTCGGATAAAACCTTTCTCCAACAACTCTTGCAACTGCTTCTTCAACTCTGCCATCTCTGCTGGAGGCATCCTATACGCTGACTGTGCAACTGGCTGTGTCCCTAGAACCAGATTGATCTCGAAATCAATCTCTTGGGGTGGAGGAACACCAGGAAACTCCTCAGCAAACACATATGCAAACTCTCAATCCACGGACACCTCCTCAAGACTAGGACCTTTCGCCTTGGTAACCACAACGGTATCTACCACGTGAGCTAGGAACGCCTCACATCCTTGTCGTAACAACTTATCTGCCACCAAAGCTGATACTAGACACATCGGAAGAATCTTCCTATCTCCCTGGAAGATCCACTTCTCTCCAGTGACATCAAACACTGCCTACTTGGAACCACATTCGAAGACAACCTTATACTTCTCTAAGGTATCCATCCCAAGGATAACATCAAAACCATGCATATCAAGTGGTATAAGATCCACTTGAATATGATGTCCCGAGAAAGACAAAACACAAGATGGACACTCTTCTCAAAGCAAAGAGGAACCATCAAGAGGGGTTTCTAACAACAAGCTATCCTTCTTACAACTAACAGATAAACGACATTTTTCAAGCATACTATAGGCGATAAAAGAGTGTGTAGCACCCGGGTCAACCAGAACAGATATAAATCAAGAAGAAGACATATCAGAATGAAATAACTCCATCTGACCTGTCACCACTCGCGGGTTGACTATCGCCTCCGGTTGATTCATGGCATAGAATCGAGCCGTTGCTTGCTGTCCACGACCTCTGCTTCCTTGAGCAGACGATCCAGCTTGAGACGCTTGATCGTGTCCTCGTCCTCTGCTACCACTGGGTTGTGGCCTCTCTGACCTCTGAAAACTCTGCCTCGGCTGCTGTGTTACTTCAACGTCTCTATTCGGGCAATTGACACTACTACAGAAACAACATTCAGTGTCGCTTTTATGGGCGTCGGTTATTTAGGAAAACCGACGCCTATAACATTCAACGTCGGTCATCTAGGTCATCCGACGTCTGTATCCAAGACACGGGTACCGCTTGTATTAAGCGTCGGTTTTTTTGGTAAAAAACCGACGCCTAAAACTGCCCGCCAAAACCAATTTTCGAGCAAAAAAATATGTCACATACGGCATCGGTTATTTACCTCAAACCCGACGCCTATTTAAGATGAAAATTTGCGCGAAAATTTATAGCTTAGGTGTCGGTTATCCTTAGATAACCGACGCCGATAGTGGTTCCCGCCAATTTATTTAGGGCAAATTTTTTCTAATTGGACGTCGGTTTGTTATTAGGAACCGACGCTGAAGACCTTAGGCGTCGGCGTTTTAGATAACCGACGCCCTTTGTGCACTTATTAGCCGCACGATCGATCGACTTTAGGTCCCCTTTCCTGTTTCATTGTCTTCTCCGCCGACTTCCTGCCCCTGCTCACCGACGACGCCGACGACGCCGCTGCTCACCGACGACGCCGCTGCTCACCGACGACGCCGCTGCTCACCGACGACGACGCTGCCCGACCCTCCGCTGTGCGCCGCCGCCGCTTCCTCTCCTGGTCCTTCTCCGCCTGCCTGCTTCCTGCTCCTTCTCCGCCTGCTTCCTGCTCCTTCTCCTTCTGCCGCCGCCGCTTCCTGTTCCTTCTCCGCCGCCTTCCTGCCCGCCGCCTCCTGCCGCTCCCTGCTGCTCACCGGCCATTGCTGCTCACCGGCCACTGCTGGGAGCTCGCCTGGAGCTTGCCGGTCACTGCCACCACTGCTGCCCTGCCGCCTGGAGCTTGCCGGTCACTGCCACCACTGCTGGGAGCTCGCCTACTGGTTAGTATTACTTTAGTGATTACTTTAATTCAACAATTCGTAGTTTGTTATTTACAATTACTCATCTGCTTGCCGATTTTAATGATTAGAGATACTGATTAATAGTAGGTATTGATGAATACTTAGTTAATTACTGATTTGTTGATTAGTGTTGAAATGAATGTATTGATTAGTGTTGAAATGAATGTGTTGATTAGTGTTGATTAATAGTAGGTATTGATGAATACTTAGTTAATTACTGATTAATAGTAGGTATTGATGGACCCTAATGATACAAATTTTTTATGTTGTAAATGAATGTATGTTTCAAGTGTTGAACCTAATGTTGGACAATGAACAATGAATTTATGTCCCATATAATCCACATTGTTCTTTATATTACTTGTACATTGGTATAAATTAGAATGAACAATCACTAAATTATATATTGTTTGTATGGAGTATGGCTTCATTGTAGATATCTATTATTGTATTTGTTGGCCTAGAAACCCGTCCAAGATTGACTCATTAGGAGTAAATCTTGGATAGTCCCCGGTTTGGGACTGTTCTTGAACACCTAATCTCACTTAGGATGTAAGTGTATAATGTGTATTGGGTTTTCGAGAAAATTTTGGTAGCATTTCCCCGTTTGTTCTCTAAGTACATATGTACTTAGAGAACAGCGGGGAAATGCTGCCGAAATTTTCTTGAAAACCCAATACCCATTATACACTTACTAGTGAGATTAGGTGTTCAAGGATGGGATAGGTGGTACACATTTATTATATATAAGAATGACATCAAATGTGTTTGTTGGCCTAGAAACCCGTCCAAGATTGACTCATTAGGAGTAAATCTTGGATAGTCCCCGGTTTGGGACTGTTCTTGAACACCTAATCTCACTTAGGATGTAAGTGTATAATGTGTTTTGGGTTTTCGAGAAAATTTTGGTAGCATTTCCCCGTTTGTTCTCTAAGTACATATGTACTTAGAGAACAGCGGGGAAATGCTGCCGAAATTTTCTTGAAAACCCAATACCCATTATACACTTACTAGTGAGATTAGGTGTTCAAGGATGGGATAGGTGGTACACATTTATTATATATAAGAATGACATCAAATGTGTTTGTTGGCCTAGAAACCCGTCCAAGATTGACTCATTAGGAGTAAATCTTGGATAGTCCCCGGTTTGGGACTGTTCTTGAACACCTAATCTCACTTAGGATGTAAGTGTATAATGTGTTTTGGGTTTTCGAGAAAATTTTGGTAGCATTTCCCCGTTTGTTCTCTAAGTACATATGTACTTAGAGAACAGCGGGGAAATGCTGCCGAAATTTTCTTGAAAACCCAATACCCATTATACACTTACTAGTGAGATTAGGTGTTCAAGGATGGGATAGGTGGTACACATTTATTATATATAAGAATGACATCAAATGTGTTTGTTGGCCTAGAAACCCGTCCAAGATTGACTCATTAGGAGTAAATCTTGGATAGTCCCCGGTTTGGGACTGTTCTTGAACACCTAATCTCACTTAGGATGTAAGTGTATAATGTGTTTTGGGTTTTCGAGAAAATTTTGGTAGCATTTCCCCGTTTGTTCTCTAAGTACATATGTACTTAGAGAACAGCGGGGAAATGCTGCCGAAATTTTCTTGAAAACCCAATACCCATTATACACTTACTAGTGAGATTAGGTGTTCAAGGATGGGATAGGTGGTACACATTTATTATATATAAGAATGACATCACATGTGTTTGTTGGCATTTCCCCGTTTCTTCTCTAAGTATATATGTACTTAGAGAACAGCGGGGAAATGTTGCCTAATCTTTTCCTAATATATACTTGTTTCCTAATATATACTTGTTTTCTCTGATCATAGAATGGATAGATCATGGATGTCGATTCGTAATCGTTGTACCCCAGAGTTTATATCTGGTCTTGATCAGTTTATTAGATTTGCCGAGGAACATAGGAAAAAACCTACAGATAGGTTCTACTGTCCATGTAGGCATTGCGGTAACAACTTGAAAGTCAACACTGGTGAGGAAATCAAAAGTCATGTCATGTGCAACGGGATTGTACAAGGCTATACAGAATGGCACTGGCATGGAGAGATTTCAAAATCGAAACCAGTAGATGTCGATAGCAGTGCTTGGGTGGAAGAAGAAATTGCCTCCGATGACGTAAATGTGAACGAACCAGTTCCAGCAGACATCGTTGATGCGATGCTGGATAGTTGTAGGGTAGAGCACACCGATCCACCTCCTATCTTTACAAACATTGTGCATGATGCTGAGATACCGTTATACACAGGTTGTGCTAAGTTTACGAAGCTTAGCGCTGTCTTGAGATTGTATAAGTTGAAAGCTAACAATAGATGGAGCGACAAAAGCTTCACTTCATTGTTGACTTTGTTGAAAGAAATGCTTCCTGAAGGAAACGAGCTTCCAATCTCAACATACCAGGTAAAGAAAATGTTGTGCCCAATGGGAATGGAGGCCAAGAAGATACACGCATGCCCGAATGATTGTGTATTATTTCAAAAGGACTATGTAGATTTGAAAGATTGTCCAAAATGTGGTGCGTCACGGTATAAATTGACGACTTCGGGGGAGTTCAAAACTGGTTCTCCTGCCAAGGTGTTGTGGTATCTACCTATAATATCACGGTTTCAACGCTTGTTTGCAAATCCGAAAGATGCGAAGAATCTGAGGTGGCATGCAGATGTTAAGAAAAATAATGATGGGATCCTACGACATGCGTCTGATTCCCCACAGTGGAAGAAGATTGATCTATTGTACCCTAAATTTGGTGAAGAAGATAGGAATCTAAGACTTGGGCTTTGTACAGATGGGATGAATCCGTACGGGACATTGAGCAGCCAACATAGCACTTGGCCAGTCATGCTTGTTATATACAATCTTCCTCCCTGGATGTGTATGAAAAATAAGTATGTTATGTTGTCATTGTTGATATCGGGCCCTAAACAACCCGGAAATGATATCGATGTTTATCTTGAACCTTTGATTGATGACTTAAAGAAACTTTGGGCTGAAGGTGTGATGACCTATGATGCTTCAGCAAAAGAGACATTTCGTTTGCACGCTATGTTGTTTTGCACTATTAATGACTTTCCAGCATATGGGAATTTGTCTGGATATAGTGTCAAAGGAGCTAAAGCGTGTCCTATATGTGAAGAAAACACTGATTCAATAAGACTAAAACATGGCGGCAAGACTGTATATCTTGGTCATCGAAGGTTTCTTTCAAAATTCCATCCGTATCGTAGGAAGCGCAAAGCATTCAATGGATGGAATGATGAACGAAGTGCACCTAAACCTATACCAGGGGATGTTGTTTATGAAAGAGTAAAAGACATTGTCAATGAATTTGGTAAGAAATCACAATGTAGTATGGCCACACGGAGTGACAATTCTTTATTCAAGAAGAAGTCAATATTTTGGGATCTTCCTTATTGGAGTTCTTTGACAGTCAGGCATTGTATCGATGTAATGCACGTTGAGAAAAATGTCTGTGATAGCATCATTGGTACTCTATTAAATATACCAGGTAAGACTAAAGATGGGATAAAATCCAGACTGGACCTACGTGAAATGGGAATAAGGTCAGAATTAACAGAATTACGTGAAATGGGTAATAAAAGAACATACTTACCTCCCGCTTGTTACACGTTGTCTAGAAAGGAGAAGAAAACTTTTTGTGAATGCTTGGTAAATGTTAAGGTGCCACATGGTTACTCATCCAACATCCGTAGATTGGTATCAATGAAAGATCTGAAGTTGATAGGTCTTAAATCTCATGATTGTCACACTCTAATGCAAAAAATATTGCCTGTGGCAATTCGATCTATATTGCCGAAGCATGTAAGGTTTGCGATTACCAGACTTTGTTTCTTTTTCAACAGTCTATGCAGCAAAGTTATTGACCCTGATACTCTCGATAATTTGCAAAGAGAAGTGGTTGTTACCCTATGTCAGCTTGAGATGTATTTCCCTCCTTCGTTCTTTGATATCATGGTACATCTTGTTGTCCACTTGACTAGGGAAGTGAAAATGTTGGGACCAGTTTTCTTGCATTGGATGTATCCCTTTGAACGATACATGAGCGTTTTTAAAGGTGATGTTCGAAACCGTTATCGGCCTAAAGGGAGTATTATTGAAGGTTATGTGGCGAGAGAGGTTATGGATTTTTGCAATGACTTTCTCAGTGGTAATGACACTCCTAATAATGACAAGAATATTGACGAGGGCAAAGGAATTTTGGGATCACGGGTGAAAGTAATCAGCCGTGAGCAGTTGGAACAAGCTCACTTGTATATTTTACACAATATGGAAGAAGTGAGTGTTTATATCGAGGAACATACCAATTTCATAAAGAGACAACATCCTCGAGCAAGTTCAATGTGGCTTGCTAGAGAGCATAATAAGACTTTTACTAAGTGGTTTGAAGATAAAGTCTTACATCAACTATCTCAAACACCAAATGATATTACAAAAACTATCAAATGCCTCGCCTTTAAACCAAAACCGAATGTTATGTCTTATGAAGGGTTTGACATTAATGGATTCACATATTACACAAAGCGCCAAGATGATAAGAGTGTCGTCCAAAATAGTGGGGTCACTCTTCAAGCGTCGACTATGTACTTTGCAAGTGCAAAGGATAAGAGTCCACGTGAAGCTAAAATGTCATATTACGGTGTCATTGAGGACATTTGGGAGTTTGACTACATAGATTTCAAAATTCCGCTATTTAAATGTAATTGGGTTGATAACACCAAAGGAGTTATAGTGGATGAATTGGGTTTCACTTTGGTGAACTTTGAAAAGATCGGCGAGAAGGGTGAACCATTCATATTGGCATCACAGGCGAAACAAATATTCTATATCGATGATCCTGCAAATGATAAATGGTCGGTTGTTCTTCATGGTAAAAGACAGTTCATTGAAGATCCTATAGATGAAGAAGAGTACTATGATAAGTATGATGACTCCAGTCCATTCTCAGTTGGGTTGCCAACTTCACAAAATATTGAAGCTAATGATGACTTATATGTGCGCGGAGATCACAATGAAGGATTGTTAATTGATAAAAGATCACAATTTTAGAGACATGTATGTTTATACAAATGCTAAATGTTTGCCTTTTTCTAGTTAATACAAATGCTAAATGTTTGCCTTTTTCTAGTTAATACAAATGCTAAATGTTTGCCTTTTTCTAGTTAATACAAATGCTAAATGTTTGCCTTTTTAATGACATTTTCAGATGGCTGACCATGATGAGCATGATGTCCATGATGAGCATGAAGTCCATGATGAGCATGGCGAGGATACTAATGTAAGTTCTAAAAACATATCCTGTATTTCTATAAAATTCATTATCTTCTAGTTATGTCATATATCCTATATTTCTATATTGGGCTAAATTAGTGTGTTTTATTTTTGTCAAATTTTAGGTTGATGCACCTGTACCCACTGAAGCACTGGAGCAACTTGATGCGCAACACCAGACACTTAACAAGAAAAGGGGCATCACTCTGTTGAAGAAGTTATTAGCGCTAAGTGGTAGTGGATCTAAATTGGCGGTGGAGTTTGATAATGGAGGAAATCCAATTGGAGTGAACCGCAATAATTTTGTGAACTATCTTGGGTGTACCACTCGGAGCCATTGTGGTGTTAAGTATGACAATTGGCATAAAGTTCCTCAAGCGAAAAAAGACTCGATATGGAAGGATTTATGCGTGAGTTATTATTATTTGCAATTCTATTTTGTAGATTACAAATTCTATTATTTGCAATTCTATTTTGGATACTAGTTAATAACATTTCTATTTTACAGAATCTGTTTGCATTGGATGAGAAGTTGCATCGTAAAAATGTGATGCAACGCGCTGGAAAGATGCTTAGGAATTATAGGACAAATCTGAATAGAGAATACATAAAAGAGGGTGATAAGAAGAAGAAGTCAGCCCTTGAACAATGGAACTTCTTGGACAAAGAAGATTGGGACAATTTTGTTGCTTCAAGAAAATCTGAAGAATTCAAGGTATTAGGCGTCACTCCTAATTTAATTAATATACATTGTATTCACCTATTCAAGATTAGCATTTAGTGCTACTAACCAAATCATTAATGTGCATACTAACTAGGCCCTCAGTGACGCACAAAAAGCAAGGCGTGCACTGAATGTGCATGACCACACTATGGGTCCAAAAGGCTATGCAAGCGTTCGCCAAAGACTACAGGCGGAGTCTGCGGCTACTCAGGAGTCTGCTCCTACTCAGGAGTCTACCACACCCATTCCTCGCCATGATATCTGGATAGCTGGCAGGCAAAACAAGAAGGGTGAAATAAAGAAGCCTGTAACTGCTGAGGCGGCTGAAAAAATGGTAAAATACAACTCTTACAGAAATCGTTTGAATATTGATTATTTGTGGTGTTAACTTACCAATTTCTGTTTATGGTGATTAGCGGGAGCTGCACGAGCAGAGGAAACAAGGCACGTTCATCCCTCAGGGCACAAGGGATGAATTGACAGTTGCTCTGGGTAACCCAGAGCATCCTGGACGTGTTAGAGGTGCCGGCGCTGGTGTTGGCATCAAAGCATTCTTTGGGCCATCCCAGCGCAAACCCAGAGCGGGACTTTCTCAAGAAGAGGTAACCTATTCTTTTTTTAGAATGTTACTGCAAAAGGAAATTCATTAATAAGAATCTAATGTTTCTTTTATCCATGTATAGGAGAATAAGAGAGTTGAGGATTTAGTTGCTAAGAAGGTCAACGATGTAGTTGCTGAGAAGGTCAAGGAAGAATTGATGCGGTGGCAGGCATCTCAGGCTTCCAATACGCCTATGGCGACCCACTCTTCTCCTGATGCACACACTGCGAGTAATCCTGGAGACCCATCGCCTAGCACGTCTGCTGTAAGTATTGTTTATGACATTGTAGTTAGTCTTTTCAAGTTGTTATGTTTTCAAGATGATATGTATATATGTATAATATTCTTTACGTAAATTTGTAGGCATTGAAGCCATGCCGCTTAAGAATGCAAAACTACGTTGTCGCAGAGGCGCAGGCTTACCCGTCCCTTCCTGGGGCAATGTTTCACGGGACTCCAATGCCACAGGGCTACGTTCGTGTGAGCCCGATACGTGTGTTACCCGATTGGAGAGAAGCTACATTGCCATATGCCCACCCGGATATTGATACACTTGGTGAGGCAGAAGGCGGGGTCATATTGTGGCCCAAAGCAGATGTCATCTACACGACTGAAATTGTAAGATAAATTTACATTGATTTAGACTGTTAATGTGTATATATGATGTCAACTGATCTGAAATTATATGTACAGGTTAAAAAGAAGACACCAGGAGCACCTAGGCCTCCACTTCCAGTTCCCACATTACCCGATTGGGTTCCAACTGACCTAACATACCCGTTAGGTCCTGCTTGTAGGGGAATGGCATGTTGGCTACGGGCACATAATGTACATTGCCCTATAATTATTTCTTTAGATGCAGATTATGCAGGTCAATCATACGATAGCTCTTTATTGATAGAAGATATTATTGAGCTGTTTAAGTATGATTGGCTGAATACATCAATGATAGAGACATGGATAAGGTGAGATCTTGTTTATACATCCATATACCTTGTGTAAGCTCCGGTGATCTGGTTTCTTATATATTAATGCATACGCCTATATGTTTTGCAGCTACCTAGTCGAAGATCATTGCAAACAATTTGCATTTGATCATGTGGGATTTTTGATTCCATCATTGATTAGTTTGGTAGCTAAAGACCCTGATAATGTTCAACAATACTGTATAGATGCTTTTACAATTTTTGGTCAGCAAAAGAAGAAGATAATAATAGCTCCATTCAATGTCAAGTATGTTTACTTTATTTATAATTTGGACTTTAGAAAATTCCATTTTTATTTTGCATTTTGAGTTATTAATTGTTAACTTCTACTTGTAGCGGTAGACATTGGGAGTTACTAGTTATTGCCCCCGAGACATTCACTGTTTATTATCTAGATCCTGCGGGGAGTACATTGAACACTAAAATTGGACACGTAATGAGAATGCCACTATTCTGGTGAGAAATATTTCATTTTTATATCCGTTAACATCTTTTATTACATTACTATTTACTTATGCAATTTATTGTGTTATATTAACATGTAGGGGTTTAGATGCATTCAAAAAGGCTGGAGGAACGGTCCCAATGAAAAAGAACCAGCCAATAAATTGGCAGAACGTAAAAGTAAGTTCCCGACTCGAATATATATATTATTGATGTGAATTGTGCTTAGTTGTATTATTTTGTATGTTTCAATTTATAGTGTGCTACACAAGACAATGGCTGGGCATGCGCATACTATGTGATGCGATTTATGCATATGATTATCAAATATGCCGCATTGGACATCGATACCATACATGAGGTATTATATATAGTCTCATTAGTTAGTATGCAATATATCAATCTTATATTATTTTTATATTATTACTTATATATATACATCATTCTCTTTGCAGGTGTTTAAAACTGACCACACTACAGGTAAACGTTTAAAAAAAATAAATGCTCCATATACGATGGAAGCATTAAATGAAGTAAGAGAAGAATGGGCAATAGCTGTACAAACAGTGGCAACTGTAAGATATAATTGGGATGCTGATAGTGATAATGAATGATACTTTGTAAATGAATGTTTGTAAATGAATGTTTGTGAATGTTAATGCATGTATTTGAATGTTTCTATATGTGTGAATGTGAGAATTGAATTGATGTCTGAATGAATGTACTTGTGTAGAATTTTGCTTGTGACTTTTGCAGGTTTGCGGCCTGTTTGTAGGCTGATATCAATGGATGTCGTAAACCTGCAGTTCAGAAAACTGAACTGCAGGTTCTCATCCTGCTGACCAGCCACAGCAGGCCTGCAAACTGATATGAAAAAAAAAAAATATAAATAGGCGTCGGTTATTTATCGAAAACCGTCAGCAAAGACCTACAGCGTCGGTTTTTTAATATAACCGACGCCTTATGTGGCCAAAGCAGTCCTGGAATTGGCGTCGGATATTCATATCAAACCGACGCCTATTTAAACTGTAGGCGTCGGTCGTTTAGTAGATAGCCGACGCCAAACAGGGTCCGCGCCACAGAAAATGGCGTCAGCTAGGGCACTTTCTGCGTCGGTTTTGAGATGAATAACCGACGCAGAAAGTGCCCTAGCTGACGCCATTTTCTGTGGCGCGGACCCTGTTTGGCGTCGGATATCTACTAAACGACCGACGCCTATAGGCTAAATAGGCGTCGGTTAAAAAACCGACGCCGAAGTGTTCGACCTTTAGCGGCGCCCACATAGGCGTCGGTTGGAAACCGACGCCAAATGGGGTTAAACGACCGACGCCAAAGGCCGTTTCTGTAGTAGTGTGAACTTCCAATGCCCGACCTATCCACAAAGATGACATGACTTGTCCTCAAACCATGGCCTAGCTGGCCCTGTTACTGCCACTGAAGCTGAACTATGCACCTTAGATGGTGAAGAAAAATAACCTTTCCCTTTACTCGGAGACCACTGAGATGGTACACCAGCACTTCTCATTGCTGACGCTGCTGAAAACCTAGGCTTCTTAAAGCCACCGAACCTCCGTCCTTGAAACTGAGCAGGTCTTTTAAGGGACATAGACTCTCTTTTCTCCCGTACTGTCCTCTCGATTCATCGAACTGATTCCACGAATGTAGCAAACCGCTCTTGGTTTTCCAACACAGACACATGGGTCTTCAACTCAGCACTCAAACCCTTCTTGAAACGTCTGATCCGTTCCTCATCTGTTGCCGCCATGTGAGGACAGAACCTCAACAGATCCATAAAATTGGCTTCATACTCGGTGATGTTCATCGTTCCTTGCCTCAGATTCTCGAATTGACTCACCTTCTCATCCAGATACATCTTTGGAAAGTATCTGGTGACGAACTCGCGTCAGAACACTTCCCAACAGATCACCTCACCAGGTCGCTTCTCTTCCTCGATGGTCCACCAGTGACCAGCACTACCTTTCAGAAGGTAGACAGCACGCTTTACCTTGTCCGCTTCGGGGATGTCAAGGATTCGAAAAGCCTTCTCGAGACTTGTCAGCCACAGATCTGCATCCGCTGGATCAGCCGTCCCAACATAATCCGAAGCTCCGACTCGGCGAAGCCGCTCGAAGGTCTTCCCAATACCCGATGCTTCTCTATGAGGAACCTGTGCTCGCGGAGGAGGCACTGGTAATTGCTCAACCATGAGATTCATCGTAGCCATTAACTGCCCCATAAGATGTTGGTAAGCAGGACGTTCAAGTATGGCTGGGTTAAATTGGGGAACCTCAGGCACCCGATCTTCATGTGCCTGTCCATCTGCTCCATCAACCGATGCAGCATCACTATACTCAGCAGAGTGTTCTTCATGGATTCCAAACATCTTGACTTTTCTTCCGCTGAGGGCAGAAGATATTGTAAGAAAACCTGGACACTCATAAGAACAACTCAACCTAGTCCTAAATCCCTGTAGACTCAGCGAACCTAAGGCTCTGATGCCAAAACTTGTGGCAACACATCCCATTATCACACAGATAACGAGGTGTTACGTGAAAACATGCAGAAAACACCATAACCACAGATTAGGAAAACACGGGTTAATTAAAACCGATTGCAGAAAACGGATAAACTGTGAAACTATTACTTTCTAGTCCTCATTCTGCAAGGAAACATGTCATACATATATATATACACGAGATCTGATACGTGTCTACAGCTTATGGAAACAGTTGCTCATCCATCACATGAGTTCACCACCTGTTCACATACATAAAGGCCCACATCCGGCCAACAGCAGGATATATAAACGTCATCGATCGTTCATCGTAAAACATCGTCAAAACACTGCCAAGGACCTGAGAGTACAGGGATGACTCTAGACTCTACTACAAAACATCCAAAACAGTAGCATATCCATCGCTTGCCTTCTTCTACTGCTCCTCAAGCTGCTCAGCCACAACACCACGACCACTACCACGTCTACCTCGACCACCTAAAAAGGGGTTAAACCAGCGGGGTGAGACAATTGAACAATTGTCCCAGCGGGGAACATAACTTCCCACCGCAACTACAGAACCTCAGCAAGATATACTATAACAACAGATATCTAATAATAGGTATAACAAGAGCAGTCTATATAAAACAGATTATACTTACCGACAAACTTACCCGCTATACAAAGCATATAACCAGATATATCTCAAGGAATATGATTAGCAAGATAATATGTATCCATATGTAACATGATTATCAGGACAAGATATAATGTCACATAACCTGCTTATCAAGATAAGACATATTGTCACATAACCTGCAAGATATAACAAAGATATTACACAAACAAGGCCTCAACCAATGTTACGTGTTTATCTTAAGTAGTAAATACTAAACGGCTATGTTACGTATTATTATGCCCTGAGGATTTGAATCGTACCATTCAAATCCAACCTTCGGTTGCGAAACCCAAGCCGGTGCCATACAAGGTCAATGGAAGAGTCAGACTCCACGACCTCCCACCTCGTGGTCAGTACACGAGTACAACACAAGCAGGACCGTAGTCACATGCTGAAGTGGTCTAAGCCACAGGGTCAGCTCCATAGGCTACCCTCACTCTAGCCCGCCTTGGTACAAGTCTCGGCGCTAGTAAAACTGAGCCACGGGCCTGTTCACCGTGCTCTGAGCCATGAACACATTCATGCTCATCACATCACATATCCTGAGCCATGGGCCTATTCACCGTGCTCTTTACACGTATCTGAGTCTACAACCGGAGTTACACTCTTACCTCCTCATTTTCAGGCTAGGAGCAACCTACACATATTCAACAATATGCGCTTCCAGGTTAACCCGTAGGAGAACCTGTTTCACCATCACTAAGTCCTGACGATGATGGATCTATGGCCAGGGCAAACTACATGATATATTTCACTGTGATTATTTAGTATCTTTTAGATGGATTGCAAGATTCAACCAAGTTGTATAACATGCAAGATATAATAGAAAGTAAACAACATTATATTATTATTTAATCACATCAACCTGATCCATCACAAGGATCCAACATCACATGTTACCACTTGGCCTCTTGCCAACCATCCAGATCCATCTCGAGGATCATCACATACCATGGGATCTCAATCCCTCATCATGTACTGTCAATACCTCTCAAGGCTCACATCATCATCATGGAACTTAACACATTATACATATCATTTTATTAACCAGAGTAATTACCAAGTGATGTTACTCATCACATGTGTCTCATACCCCTTTTCAAGGCTAATCATCACCTGCATGGTTAGAGTACACAATAATCATAGATTCAATCATAAGGAATATGCTACCATCATGAAATGCTATTAAAGATACTTCTACTTATCATTCTTACACTATTTGCTGATCAAGTCACATCATCAACAAGCCATATCTATACTTATCCTTATCTCAGAACTATATGAATAATTAAGATGTTCAAACATACAGAACAAGTATGATTGTTACCACTACCATTATGTCACCATCCATTATCATCATTATTATCATTATTATCATTATGCAAGCTACTAGTGTAACTATCACCATTCTCATTTAACAATTAAGTACAAGGATTACTATATCATTACTATCATTATTGTCATCATTATTATGATCAACATTATTACTATCATCTTCTTTATTATTAATAAATAAACATAAGGATCACATCATGCATCTTATTACCATGACCTTCCTCATTATCATCCCTACTACCATTATCATCATTATGATCAGCATTATTACTATCATTATCATCATGCAACTACCATTATCATCATTATTACTATCATTAGCATTATTATTGTTTGCAAGGCATCATATTCATCGTTGTTATCACTAACAAGACACCACCATCGTTTATATGTGCATAACTAATCACTTTCATAACACAAATGACTGTTACTATATGATTACAAGACTCTCACCATAACTCATCACCGCCCTCACTAAAACCTATCAAGGCCTGTCGGTCGACACATACCCAACCCTAGGCTGTCACCCACCATGGCTATCAGCCATCATGGGTGTCGGTCAGCATGGTTATCGGCCACCATGGCATGCATGACCTATCGGTCAACATGGCTATCAGCCAACATGCATGGTCTATCGTTCAAGACAAGGAAACAAGCCGCACATGGCCATGTCGTCCGACACCAACAACCATCAAGCTTGACAAGGCTATATCGGCCAACACCTCAAGATGTATCGCCCAACAACATCCAACGGCCAACTCAACCATATCGGCCAACTCAACCATATCGGCCAACTCCTCACTAGCTTGACCAATCGCCCAACACAAGAGCACTCACCATGTCGCCCAACACCAAGAACAAAGGGATTGTTTATCACAAGGACCATGTTGTTCAACAAGGGTCGCCATCATATCGGCCAACATGACCCTAGCTCACCCTATCGCCCAACACATGGGCAAGGGTATCGACCAACCTCAAGAACACATCATGTCGTCCACCAAAGGCTTACATTACATCCAACGCAAAGACAAAGGTGCCATGTCATTCAACTCAAAAAGATATCGTCCAACCCACCAACAAAGAAGGGATATCGCCCAACCCTAGTGATAACACCAAATTTTGTGATATTTTAGACTGTTTTTCTGTTATCAAAACTGCCATTTTTAGCTATTTTCCTCTCTTTTGTATGCACTTTCGCAATAATTGGCCAAGCAATGCACGCCCGACAAAGAGGTGTCGCGTGAGAAGAAGCTGACGGACAACACGCCTTCTACCCGACACGGAGCCCGGCTAGCCCCGACAACCCAGCTTGTCGGGCAACACAGCCACCCACCGGCAGGCGCGCCGCCCGTCACATGACCGATAGCAGACACCTCCACACCGAGATATACCTGTATCGGTCGTCCATCGACCGACGCTTATGGGGGCCATGTGGCGCTTCGAGCACCATAACTCCTCCAGAACACTGACTATAAATAGCAGCTACAGGGAGCTGAAAAGATAGTTCCGATTTTTAGAATTCGGACAGTTGGGAGTTGAGCTATCTTCCGAGGAGACTGCGAGAGCATATGTGTCGTGCCCCAGTGCTTGTCTCGGGCGACACTATGTGAGCTTCTCCTCATCCCGAGAGGGAGGCGACAGTTCACTTAGGACCGTCCCAGGAGACACTGTAGGCCGATATCGACCGACGTAGATGAGCGACACAACTGCCCGACAACAACAATGCATAGCTCTTAGCCCGACATGATATCAAACCAATACGCTTAGCTTGTCGAGAGGGTGTGCCGCCCGACATGAGCGTATCGGCTAGGGTCCTTGAGCGATACGGTCGACAGTCAGTGCGTGCCGCCCGAGAGGGTGTGCCGCCCGACACCTCTGTATCGGGCTAGGCCTCTGACCGATATCGGGCAGGAGAGCTACAACACCCTGTCATTCTTCTACATCAAGGAGGCGACACCTATCTTTACTTTCTATCATTTAATTCCTTACTTATGCATTGTAATTAAGACCCTTTATTTGTCTATGGGAATAGAAGATGCTTAATTACTTGCTGCTCTATGCTTGGTGCAAAATGTTGAATGACTGCTATGTTTGATATCCGAACTCTAGCTTGCATGTTTGGATCGCGTTTCGATTAGCTAATGAATCGTGTTTTCCCATCGCAACAACTTCGAGAGTTGTGTTGTGGCTCTAGTGTTTGGTCTGATTCTGGAGTACGAGAGTGCCTGGAACGGAGTTGCTTTAGTGACCTTTCCACTCTAATTTTAGTCCAGTGACCTCGAGAGGGGCACTGATGCCTTGTTAGAGGTACCTGCTTCGAGAGGAGGGGTATAGGACTGGTTCTACCGCCGCTTGTTTTACCGGAGTTTTACCCTTCGTACCTCGCTTTAGCTCGAGCATTATCTTTCTATTTCTGTTGCATGAAAACCCCTAAAATTGCTAAATGACTAAAACCTTAAATCTTTCTAGTAGCTCCAGTTGGAGATAGTTTTCTTTATTTTATTTGTGACATCTTACTGCTTCCCTTTTTGGGAATTTATCTCTCTTTATACCTACCGGAGTGTAGCGTGTCGATTCCGTGTTCTCAACACTACCCCCTTGTCCCTGTGTTCAACCCTGTATATCTACTTCGACCCCGTAAACAAAGCTGTGGGGGCCTAGAAGGATTCAGGTTTATAAATATAAAAGCTCGACTACCTCAAATCCGCCTCCAATTTTAGGATGTGGGATTTAGGCCGATCAACTTTTTGGCACCGTTGTCAGGGACAACGCAAAAACGGTACTGTTGACGAATCTGAATCCACTAACTACACTCCTGTGCCTCAAGCTTAGCAATGAGCTTGACAACACTCTTTTTCTTCTTCTATTATTCTTTGCTTGAAATTAATAAATCTATCTTCTAAACTTGATTCCTCGTGCCACTAATAGGAACTCAGAAGAACGGTGATCTGTTCCACTAAGCACCAACTCCAACCGGCATGCCGCCTCGCATTGAGCCACCCCATTCTGAAGGCGAACGCCAAGGGAGGAGGCCTGATTCACCCCCGCCTGAAGGCAACAACAGGTACGACGGTGACCTTCCACAAGAAGATCTAGACTCAGGAGAGTACGAGGAAGATCCTCACTGACACAAACGTCGTCACCGTCAGAGGCAAAGAAGAAATCAGAACGATCGGGAACAACGCCGGGGGGAAAGCGACAGCAACAACTCCGAAGAGGAGGAGAAGACGTTAAGAGAGTTGGCGTCCATAAAAGCCAACAACCCCAGATGTCCCATCATCACCCCACGGTTCAACGCGGCAAATTTTGAGCTTAAGCCGTCCGTGATCTCTATGATTCAAAACAAAAGCTTTAGGGGGAGTTCGAGAAGCGATAATCCCTACCACCATCTCGATGCATTTAAAAACATATGTGATATGATAAAGATGCGGGGGGTCCCTCAAGAGGTTATCTACTGTAAGGGCTTCATCTTCTCCCTAGAAGACAAGGCCCTATCCTGGTATCTTGGGTTACCCCACTAGTCTTTGAACGGATGGGGAGCTTTGGTCGATGCGTTCGTAAACAAGTTCTACCCCATCGAAAGAACGGTCAGAAAGAGACAGAAGATCACATCCTTCATGCAAAAGCCGAGGGAAAGCCTCCATGATGCCTGGGAGCGGTTCCAGGAGTATCTGAGGGATTGCCCCCATCATAACTACAAGAAGGGCTTCCTCATCACCACCTTCTATAATGGCCTGACTCCCGATGAAAGGGTGTCACTAAATGCGGCAGCAAGCAGTGATTTCCCCGAGAAGAAACCAAGCAAGTCTGAAAAGATCATCAAGAATATGGCCGAGCTGATGGCCGATGCTGACTTTGATCGATCTGACCGAGGATAGGTCAAGAAGGGCAGTGAAGGGTCTACCCTTGGGTCTAAGGCGCTAGAGTCCATCACCTCACAGATACAGAGAATCACCACTGATGTGAAACAACTGCGAGAAGCTGGTGGGAAAGGTAAGAAGCCAGTCGAGAAGGTGATGAAATGCGTCACATGCGGCGAAGGGGGCATGGAGTAGACAACTGCGTTTACACTCGACTGGACACAGACAGTGATTCTGACTCGGAAGACAAACGGACCGAAAATGTCTCCTTTGTGAACTTCAAAAGGCCAGATCATCCCGGGTTTAACTACGGCAACAAAGATGCAGCTGAGAATTCTCACCAGTTGCATGCTATATCTAAGCCAATACAAGCTTTTGAGAAGAGAGGGGGGTCTGGTCAATATACCAAGAACAGTCAGTTCCAGTCAGCGAAGGGAAACTTTCAGGCACAAGGTAAATATCAAGGGCCGAACAAAGATCAAGACAAGGGCTTGAGCCAATCAGACGTAATCGGTCAGCTTTTCGACTTTGCAAAGAAGAAGGACACAATTAATAACCAGCTAGCGCAAAGTGCGCTATCAAATTCGGGTGTGTTGAACTCATTGCAGGTCCAGCTGGAAGATATGCAGATGCATCAACGCCAGATTGACCAACAATTAGCTCAAATGGCTGAACTGATGAAGAACCCCTCAGGAAAGATACCGTCAAACACCGAACCTGCGAAGAGGCCAGGGCTGTGACAGATGGAAGGCCAAGATCAAGTTGCATAAAAGGGATGATGCTGGAAGATAAGGAGTAAACTGGAGCCGTCAAGCTGGAGACGATAATTGTAGCATTTCTTGGGAGGCAACCTGAGCATTACTTTATTTTATTTCTTAGAATAGGATTGCAATTTACTTTCCTGCAGAACAAACATTATGAACATTTGGTATGTAATAAGGCCTGAGGCGGTGCATGCGCCACATGCACTGACTCTTATGTTTTGTGGGCCACCACCTTAGTTTTATTAACTGGGATGGGTAATACCATCTGAGGTAGGGATCTTAGTCCTAGGCCAATGATGTTTTATTCATCAGCCGCAGCTTAACCCATTTTGTTTTCACGATTCACGGAGGGCAACCCAACCAGCGCTTTGAGTGCACCCTTATCAGGCGGTGGGGCTTCGTGGAGTGCAACAGTCATGCCGACGGTTGGGCTTGCCGGCTTACGCGTTGAAGCTGACGGTCGACATGCGTCCGTGTTTTACTGTTTAGTCACTATAAAAGGAAAGCGAGTTTTACCATGTCGGGTTCCTTACCTTGCTGTTTTTACACTCCCGTGTCGAGCGAGAGAACTTGTGCTTCTGTTCCTGTGTCGCGCGAGACTACAATTCTCTTGTGTCGCCCGATAGCCCAGATCACAGCGAGGTATAGCCCGACAGATCGTGTCGGCTGACACGCTTCTTTTCTTGTTACAAGTAGTTTATCGGTCTCAAGTTTGCTTCGCTGAGCAGTCGTGTCGCCCGATGTTGCATCGCATTGCCTTTTTTGTTATCAGGCGATACGCTGCTTTTATTTAATAAGAACGTATCGGGCACAGGGCTTCGCTACTGAAACCAGTGTGTCGCCCGATACAGGAGTGTCAGGCAGTTTTTGTACAGGATAATACAGGGTCACACGTCTATTCTTTATTATATTTCTTCCAAATGCCAACATATTTAATCAAGATATTTCTTTTGTTGACATACAGAGATGGCCCACATTAAGATGACCGCTGTCCCAGTCGACGAGCAAGGCAGGAGGGTCTACCCTGAGACTGCTACTAAAGGGCAGGCTGCCAGACCCAAGCGCCCGAACCCAGGACAGGCTGGGACATCGGGGACAAAGAAGAAGGCAAGGGTTGGAGAAGCTGCGACTCCAGTACTAGCACCAACACCACTTGCAGCAGTGCCAACACCAGCAGCAGAACTCCCGGAATCCTTTTCGGGGAGTTTCGAGCCAAGAGACGACGAGCATGCTCGCCGCTATGCTGAGCTGGTACCCAAGATGTACAAGCCAAGCAGGTTCTGCCATAGAGCCTCGTTTGATGAGCTTGGGATCGTGAAGAGGCTGAAGAGCGTCCTTGCGGCGGCAGGACTAAAGAAGATCTGCTTCAACCAGACTTCTTCGTACACCAAGCTGACCATGGAGTTCATGTCCTCTCTCCACCGGGTGAGGAATTCAGCAGCAGAAAAAGAAAAATTCGGCGGGCCAGACAGACTACAGGCCCGGATGTACAATTCAGAGCATGCCATCTCCGAGAAGCTCTTAAACGAGATCTTCTCTTCCAGCGAGGAAGAGAAGAATCAGATGGACAATGGTGAGAGGATCACCGAGGAAGACGGGTTCAATCCTGTGGAGTTTTGGATAAGGCTTACCGGTGAATCTTCATTTAAGCTGGGATCAAAGGTCATGGCAGTGCACTCCTGCTTTTGGAGGATCGTGCACAAGCTGGTGGCATGCTTGCTGTTCAGCAAGAACGAATCCAGCAACATCTACACGGAAGAGCTCCACGTCATGTGGCATATTATGGAGGGCCGAGTGATCAACCTCGGTCGGTTCTTGCTGAATAGGTTGCATCCAATGAAGGAGGCCACTAAGGAGTACTGCATGGGCGGCATTATCAACCTCATCGCAGTAGGACTCGGGTACCCGTTCGAGCCGCACAGCCATACTAGAACGCAAGGCGATGAGGTGTTTGACACCAAATATCTGATGAGGACCAACATCATCAGGAAAGAGAGGGGAAGTTTCTTCTACAAGTTTTCAAGGACGGACATACTCCTTCCCCTTCCTCACTGTGCCAACTATGACAAGGAGAAGTTGGTCTTCACCATCGCCGATATCGAAGTTCTAGCTAATAACACAACTACCGCCACCACGATCAGGGCTACAGAGAGGCCAGCCCCAGAACTGTTGGCGACAACTGCTGATCAAGCTATCGTCACTCCAACCATACCAGCCACCGTACCAACAATGACAGTGGTGGCTGAGAAAGAGCCGGTGATTGTTGAGGTCACCGGGATGGAAACTTCGGGATCTGTCGAGGAAGAGACGGCCGCAGTTCCCATCCGTGTTTCTAAAACTGCAGAGGTAGGAGAGGAGCTTCAGCGGGGCAACAATAACATGATGTTCGACGAGATCATGAGGGAACTCGAAAGAACACCATCCCTGCCGCCGAAGTCCCCACCTGCAGCAGTCGAGGAGATCGCCGATAGTGCAGAGGTGGAGTAAAGTCCGCCCTCACCGTGGCCATCCCCAATCAGAAGATAAGGCAAGGCGGCAGCACCTGAAAAAGCGTCGACTCCCCGCCTGGCGGCATCTGGTTCGTGAACGATTTTCATAGATTCTACCTCTCTGGGTGGACCTTCACGCGGGATAGATGTCACGAGGACGGAAGGGAGATCCACCGGACCCCCTCCGTCACTCGGAAAGATGCTCAGAAATGAACTCGACGATCTGCGGGAGGTAACAACCATCAACTTTGCTACTTGTACTTCCCTGACCCGCAAACTTGCATCTTTTCAAGACAAGTAGGACAACCATGAGATCAGGCTGAACAGCTAGGAGAGCGAGCTGCTGGCTCTAGCGAGCATACCCGGTGGACTAGAGGTCTTAAATGCAACAATGCAGCAAGTTCTCCAACGACTTGACAGGCTCGAGGAGAGGATGGATAGAAGTGACGACCATCCGTGCCAAAGGCAGCCGAGACGGTCGCCGTCACCTCCCAGCCGGAGCCCTAGTCCCTCTTCTTCAGGTTCCCCCTCGGGAACGACATCCCCACCCTCCTCCTCTAGCGAGCTATCATCAACGCCCGAGGACGGGACACAACAAGGATCTACCGAAGGGTCTCCCAGCAAACAGGAGAGCTCTTTGTGTTTGGGAGATGCTAACGTCTCCATCCCCCTGGATGAAGTTGAATGTGATGGCGTAGACATCAGCATCGGGGAAGATTCGTCTGATGAGTCCGAGGGAGAGGTGGGGGATGTCTACAAAGTGAATAACAGACATCTACCCCAAGGAAAGCACTTGTTTGTGGACAAATTCCGTGAGCCGTCCGAGATACCCTCCTTCAAGATGGCCGACTTCGATAGAAGAGCTGTTGGGAACCTGATGATCAGAGACCAGAAGCTACTGAATAAGGTCTTGAGGTCGCAGGCCAGTGAAGAAGACGTCGTCTGGAGCGACTGGTACCTCTCCCTATGATGGGGAGATTTTCGGAAGATGTTCCGCACACCAACTGTCGTCGGAAAACGAGTGTTCAGGGTCCTGGAGAACGCAATAATAGAGAAGATCGACTGCAGGACAGGTCAGAGACAAATATACACAGCCACCCCGACCTTAGCAAGAAGGCTGATGAAGGGAGATCAAGACTCCCGTGTGGTGGTCGACATACTGCAATACGTTGAAGAGCATAGACCAAATCTGGTGTTGGCCCCGTACAAGCATCGCAACGTGTGGTTTCTCTGTGTGGCGAACATCAGAAACCGCGACGTCCAGCTGTTGTGTTGCAGCAATGATGAAGTACCACGCTCCGGGGGTATTTTCTGCCGCCCGGAGGATGGACAGTTGAAACGCCTACCAATACGCCTGCTACGAGCTTTAAAGCAAGGAATCCAACGTCTTCAAGGACCTTGGAACTACTTCGCTATCAGAGACCTCCCCGAACAGGCAGAAGAGGGGAGCGGAAACAGCGCTATCACCGTCCTGGGTGCCATTGAAGTGCTCAACTCAATCAGAAACTTAGGAGTCCTTAGAGGCATGTCCTTTTATCAGCGCAGGGGCATCTACGCCATGCTCGTAATCAAAGACAAGCACTATTTCTGGGACACAGGTGTGCCGGAGCAGCTGCTGGACAGTGATGTAGAGGAAGATTCTTCTCGATCCAGCAGCCCAGAAGAAAAACAAGAAGAGATAGCAACCAAAATTCATGGGGCGGGCAAGCAGCTAGCAATTATGAAGAAAGTACATGGGGAAGAAGACATTGCTTTGCCCGAAGCTTCTGAAGGGCAGATCAAAAATTTCGACCGCTTTTCGTGTTCAACTCTCACACATGAGCATGTCAACATCATCCAGAAGAAGCTTGAAGACTCAACCCCATCAGATGTTTCTTTTCAGATAGGAGATGTCATAGTCCTGGCAGATGATCTAAGGGACATGGTGAAGGAAGGAGGGTGCTTGGCTATAACAGTTGTAGCCGCTTACATCCAATATATATAGCCAAAGCTAGAACATGCATATATAGCCCATCCTTTGCTTTTCAACGATATCTGCCTCGCCGACGAAACAGGAGCGAAGAAGATGTTCCTGCAAGAATTGAAGGACGGCGTCGCAGGCACTATCTTCCTGCCTATTGTGCATTACAATCATTGGATGCTCCTAGCGATGTATACTCGGCAACGAGCAGGCATTTTCTACAACAGCTCGGACAGCAACAAAAACCATCCCGTGCTGTATACATCGGAACCTTTGACACTCGTCGAACGCTTAGTTCGAAAATATTACGACGAAGTACCAAAGATGATGAACCGTTCCTGGACATACATGGAGGCAAATGGCACGAACTCCAGTTCTGCCACCGCAGTCCGCAGCAAATTCCTTTATCCAACGACTGCGGCATCTTCGTCTTGGAATGGATGGCAAGTGAAGCAACGCCTGACCAGCTCCACCACACAGGATATCACAGCAAACGAGGAGAATACGTGTGGGAACTCCTATCTAATGCAAGTGCAACCTCACTGGATTAAACATTACCTCACCTTATTTACTTCACAACTCTGGGGACAGAGTGTGGAGTATGTTTGGGGGGGGGGGTACCATGTACCAGTGAGGGAGGTACAAAAATCTTCTGATCTCTCTTTCTTAAATTCCTTATTCTTTTAATCTTTATCCTTTTGTTCTTTCCTATATCATGTGTACATATATATGTTTAAACCAAAATTTTGAAAATTTTGAAAATTTTGCTTATTTTGTTCCCATGCATATGTACAAAGTCGCTATATTAGTAAAAACCCTGATGCAACTGCTTGCCAATTTTATTTTCTTTGTGCTGAATGTGATACAAGTCCTGTTATATCTTTTTGATAATGTTGCTTCAAACGAACAAAAGAATATGTTTTGTCATGCCAAAAATTTCGAAAAATACAATAACCTCGCAAACAGTTAAGAGACGAGTATGGAGAAGGAAAAAGCTGCCCAAACAGCAGAAATCTCTTTGTTTCCCCTTTACCCAACAAAAATCCCAAAAAGAGAGAGAAGCCTTATGAGTGTGAATAAAAGCATGAGAGTTGTGCCCAATAAAAGAAAAGAAAAATATATATATACCTGCTTGTTCTCCAAAAGTACCCATCTTTAGGCATGGTAGATCTAGGGCAGTGGTACGTAAGATGTGAAATCACTGCTCTAAAGCCAACTGGCTTGGACTGCAGGGACCACTTGCCCGTTAACGGACCCTTACCTGGATGGACTGATGGGAGACAAGAATGAAAAACCCAAAAATCCTTAGCCTACCCTATACACAACTTTCTGCCCCAAAAAGAAAGCTGTTTGGTGTGTAAGCTAACTTCGGAATCATACAACAAAGTCTCACCGAAGCTGTAGAGAAAATTTTTACTGAAATGATAAGGCAAGGAAACACATGGTCTTTTGAATGCAGTGAAGCATCATATTCTCTAAAGGCATTACTATACTTGTTTTACCTCTTGGCCTGAAAGTTATACCAAGCAAGAAGAAACATCACAAAATATAGTTTAAATATTGATTGAGGACAATCAAAATGCTATGTTTGGGGGAGTTGATAACACCAAATTTTGTGATATTTTAGACTATTTTTCTATTTTCAAAACTGCCATTTTTAGCTATTTTCCTCTCTTTTGTATGCACTTTCGCAATAATTGGCCAAGCAATGCTCTGAATCCAATTTTCCTATCTTTTGCAGAGTTTTCCTTGTTTTTGGGCAATAAGGCCGCTCCGGCCCATGAATAAGTCCAAGCCTGTCTCGGTCTCCCTGACGCCCGATACAACATCTGCCCGACAGGGGTTGGGCGACACAAAGACACTCGACAAAGAGGTGCCGCGCGAGAAGAAGCTGACGTACGACACGCCTTCTACCCGATAGGGAGCCCGGCTCGCCCCGACAACCTAGCTTGTCCTGCGACACAACCACCCACCGGCAGGCGCGCCGCCCGTCACATGACCGATAGCAAACACCTCCGCACCGAGCTATACCTGTATCGGCCGTCCATTGACTGGCGCTTAAGGGGGCCACGTGGCGCTTCGAGCACCATAACTCCTCCCAGCCAGCTGACTATAAATAGAAGCTACAAGGAGCCGAAAAGACAGTTCAAATTTTTAGAATTCGGACAGTTGGGAGTTGAGCTATCATCCGAGGAGACTGCGAGAGCATACGTGTCATACCCCAGTGCTTGTCTCGGGCGACACTAGGTGAGCTTCTCCTCATCCCGAGAGGGAGGGGACAGTTCACTTAGGACTATCCCGGGCGACACTGCGGGCCGATATCGGTCGACGTAGATGAGCGACACAAGTGCCCGACAACAACAATGCGTAGCTCTTAGCCCGACACGATATCAAACCGATATGCTTAGCTTGTTGAGCGTGCCGCCCGAGAGGGTGTGTCGCCCGACATGAGCGTATCGGCTAGGGTCCTTGAGCGATATGGTCAACAGTCGGTGTGTGCCGCCCGACACCTCTGTATTGGGCTAGGCCTCTGACCGATATCGGGCAGGAGAGCTACAACACCCTGTCGTTCTTCTACATCAAGGAGGCGACACCTATGTTTACTTTCTGTCATTTAATTCCTTACTTATGCATTGTAATTAAGACCTTATATTTGTCTATGGGAATAGAAGATGCTTAATTACTTGCTGTTCTATGCTTGGTGCACAATGTTGAATGGCTGCTATGTTTGATATTCGAACTCTAGCTTGCATGTTTGGATCGCGTTTCGCTTAGCTAACGAATCGTGTTTTCCCGTCGCAACAACTTCGAGAGTTGTGTTGTGGCTCTAGTGTTTGGTTCAATTCTGGAGTACGAGAGTGCCTGGAACGGAGTTGCTTTAGTGACCTTTCCACTTTAATTTTAGTCCAGTGACCTCGAGAGGGGCGCTGATGCCTTGTTAGAGGTACCCGCTTCGAGAGGAGGGGTATAGGACTGGTTCTACCGCCGCTTGTTTTACCGAAGTTTTACCCTTCGTACCTCGCTTTAGCTCGAGCATTATCTTTCTGTTTTTGTTGCATGAAAACCCCTAAAAACTGCTAAATGACTAAAACCTTAAATCTTTCTAGTAGCTCCAGTTGGAGATAGTTTTCTTCATTTTATTTGTGACATCTTACTGCTTCCCTTTTTGGGAATTTATCTCTCTTTATACCTACCGGAGTGTAGTGTGTCGATTCCATGTTCTCAACACTAGCCCCCTTGTCCCTGTGTTCGACCCCATATATCTACTTCGACCCCATAAACAAAGTTGCGGGGGCCTAGTAGGATTCTGGTTTATAAATATAAAAGCTCGACTACCTCAAATCCGCCTCCAATTTTAGGACGTGCGATTTAGGCCGGTCACCTAGGTCACCATCAACCTCCAACTCAAAGGAGCACAAACCCTAGGTCACAAGGTACACTAGAAACCCTAAACCTTGAGGAGATATCAGCCACCAAAGGAAACTCAAGCAAGGTACAATTCTAAGCTACTAATATATGAACAAGAACAAGAACAAGAGGTAAAGAAGTTAGGGTTAGAAGTTATGCAACCCGCCTTAAGCTCCAAGCTCCAAGGAAGAAGATGCACTTCAAGCTCCAAGGGATGTCGTCCACCAAAGCTGATCCAAGAGAGGGTATCAGCCACCACTACAACTCCAGGAGAGTGTCTCGGCCGACACAAGCAAGAGAGGGAGGAGTGTCATGCACTCAAGGTGGAGGAGAGACCAAAAGAGCAAAGGAAGCTAAGGCAAGGGAAAGAGCCACCTATATAGAAAGAAGGGGAGGAGAAACCAAGGTAGATCTATGCTAAGTGTCATCCACCCAAGGGACACTTGTCCTAGGGTTCAAGCCAACACTCTAGCACACTAAGATACACTTGTCAAAGATACACACCAAGTGTCCACCAAACATGGTCAAGGTTGGACCAAGCAACATGGGCGACACAACTAGCAGCTCTGCTGGGCGACACACCACCTTGTTGGCCGACACAAACCAACCTAGGGCGACACAAGCTGGTCTTGGCCGACACAAGGCTCAAGCAAGCCCAAACAAAGCACCTCAAGGCCCAAAAAAGCTCAAGCACGGCCCAAGAAACTCAAATAACAAGCCCAAGCCTTCCTCTCAACCCTAGAGGAAGCAAAGAGGGGAAAACATCTCACAAGATGGCAAACTTGCACACAAAACCCTAGACTTGGGTTATTTGCAAGTAGCCCCTCGAACTCTCAACAAAGCACAACAAAAACCCTAATCACCACTCAAAGGTGATTAGCAAGCATCAAACCACCAAGGTTAAGCAAAACAAACAGGGTAAACCCTAAACGTAGGTCAGGGTCCTTACAGGGGAAGTCCCCATTTGTGTAGAGGTTTTTCATATTGATAGGAGGAAACCACCCTTTCGTATAAATAGGATATGGGGGAAGCAGACAAACTCATGAAAAATCCTAATGGGTCAAGACACACTCGAGCACATATTAAAAATAGACGAAAATGACTTAAGTAAATAGACACAACTTAATCCATGGATTATTATGAAATTTACATAAATTAATGATTTCTTTAGAGAAAATCCTCCATGGACTCTCTTATACAATATAGACTTTATAGACCTTATGGTAGGTGACACCCTCTTGATTACCTAGATATTCATTAGAGTGATTATTTGATGAAGCCATATATTGGTTTTTCATCTTGTGTCTTTTTTTTCATTATTCATATCGAGTTACTCATAATACATGCTTAGACCTGAACAAATCATATTTCATTCAAATACACTTTGAAGGTTCTTGCATACTTTACTAGCAATAAGATGCTACTTGATGCAAGGATGAGAAGGATATGATACCAAGGGCTTCACACACATGGAGGACTCCAAGGATACATCAAAATATACTCAAAATTACCCCAAGTTTCCAAGGAAACAAAAAGCTCAATGGTTTAAAAACTAAAGATCAAAGTGCACAACAAGGTCCCCTCTAAAATCATCTTTCTGTACATAGAATGGTCGTTCTAGCAGAGCTTCCCCACTCCATGAATCCACCACAAACTAGATATTCCATTACCCAATCAAAATGATCATTCTTACTAGAAGAGTAGTTCAACTCAGCCAACAAAATGACCATCCTACCCTTAGACCGACTGTGGAAGATCACCCTCATCCAGTAAAAAATAACATGAGGTGTAACCCATTTTCATCCTGAATGTTTTCACAAAAATAATCATTCTAATACCCACAATGACCATTATCCCCACGTAATGGTTTTTCTACCTACCCCAAGACATGCTCACCACTTTGTTGTCCAAACCCAATTCTTCACCATGCCTGTTCTCCCCACAATAATTGTTTTGCTATATTGTATAAATAGCCGTAGTAGGGGAAAAATTGTCGTTCTGACCCCCATATCGTAGTTATTCTCTTTCACTACGTCTACTAAGCTTGCCTCATTTATCCTAGCTAGGCTAGACCCATATATAAGACTTAGTGGTGGATAGGGGTTATTTTACCACCTAGCCACATCCGACTCCGTTCCATCCCAAAACCCTTACTTTTCTAGGACCTTGACTACCTTCTACCTACCTTCCATACCACTTCACATTGAAGGAGAAAGGAGGTCGTCCCCTTAAAACTAGAGGTGAAGGAGTCTACTTCATATCTACAAGGCTACTTCTATTCTTCCCCTTCTTCTTTTGCACTTTCTTGTATGAAGAGTAGTTATGCCCCTTTGTGGGCTGCTTGGGGGATAATAATGTAACTCTGATACCATGTGATGGGAACATTCACTTAAAACATTTAACATTATCTCTAATACAATTTCATACTTGTTCTATCTCCCCTTGTCTCTTGCTTTGGTGGTTGAGCTGTGAAACCACCCAAGGTATAAATGAACAATAAAAGAGGAGACTTGAAAGGAAGAAATTTCTAAGGACACATGTGGATTCTTAACTGGTTCTCATATGTACACTTCTCTCCATTTATCCTAATAGACCTAAGAGGAAGATCTTGGTTTCCATGTGTGTCTCTCCTTCTACACTCGAAAAAGAGCATGCTATATGTTGGTTGGGGGGTAATAGAATCTAAAACACCCTTTCCCTACAACTTATGCCAACTTTGCCACCAAGTGCACTACAAGAACCAAATTCTAAAATGTATAATAAGGTTGGTATAATATTAGGTTAATCTATCCCTTTTCAATTGATCCTTATAAGTTTAGATAGAGAGTGGTTTAGGGACTAGTTCCCCTAAATACATTCTATGACACCCATGGCCAACAAGTAGGATACAACTCCTCATCTCACCTCCATGTGTTCTTTGGTTTGCTAGAATTGTTATAGGATGCATGGATGAATATGACCCTAAGGCATGGTTGAGTTCCCATGCCCCCAAATGGCCCACTCTAATTGTTTGTTAAAACCTTCAATTACATGGTTACTTCCGTGCTTAGTTTGTGTTCTTGCTCATAGTGGTAGATCTCTTGTTAATAATTGCCTTTGTTAGGGTTACTTAGTACTTAGTTGTGATTGATTTTATTTGGTCACCTAGTAAATCTCCTAGTGCAATTCTTTGTTGCCCTTTTTTTGATTTTTTAGGTTAGTTGATTACAAGGATTTCTCTTTATAACCTATTGTAGCGTTCCACCTACTTTATGTTAATTTCCCTCCTAGTTAGTTCACTAGACCTAATTGGTAGGGTTAATCTAGATTTTAGTCTTTTTCTTTCCATGTTATTTCCTTTTAGTCTTAACTAATCAAATCAATACTACTAGTATAGATACCACCTCTAATATCTATTAAAATATCTCTTTAACATCAGTTTTATACTAACACCCAAGTGGGAGACACTAAATATAAGTTCTCTTCACGTCGTTTTTTTACAGACGCACAAACTGACAAATCAGATTTAGCCTCAGTTTCTATGATTAAAGAAATTGACACATGTAAGTGATTATGTCATCAGTTTTGGTGCAACAACCGATGTTACACTGCTAAATCAAGTCACATGCTTAACTGATAAATATTTCTATGGCATCATTTTATAAACAAATCGACATTTTGTACATCTGTGTCATTGGTTTATATGTACAAATGGACGATATAAATGATTTTTGTCATCAGTTTAGCAACGAAACTGATGTCGCAAGTCATTTGGTAGCATAACTATGTTGTCCAGCATGGTCGTTTTAGTATAGCCTTATAATGTCAGTTTTTGGCTTAAAATCGATGACTAAGATCTATATTGTTGGTTTTGTTGTAACAACTGACAACACATTTTTTTTAAAATAGTAGGTCTATAGATCTTCTATCTAACTATTTAGTAGGATGCATTCATCTTGTGTTTAGCTTAACAACAAGCCAACAAACCTACAAAACATGCAATAACAAACACACAATCTACCCACATACAACAATCATTCTACATTCTATTCTCATGACATGTACAACTAGAATTCCCATTGTATTGATTCATCTTCATATTCATTCACACACATGTATATATACATCATTCACATATGCATAAATTCTATTCTCGTTACATGTAGAAACACAATTCTCATTGTATTCATTCATCTTCACATTCATTCACACACATGTATATATTCATCATTCATTTATGCACCAATAACTTACTCGCATCAAATTTAAAGTTGTAAGAAGTCATAAGAACCACATGTATATAGACATAATGACATCAGACTACAAAACTCATATTTTATCTGAATCAAATTCAAAGTTTGCTTCCTTTATGAAGGCCCATGCCCATTGTTCTTGTATCTCATCTAGCTCTTCTTTCGTATAGGGGTTTATTGTGTCAAACAACTACAAACAGAAGACATAATTATGATCTTGATATGATATTATCATATTAGCAAATGAGACTATTTACTTATGATGATCAAGATTATATATAGATTACAAATTGTATGCAATGGATGTCTAGTGCCTCTTGTCTGACAATCAGGTTCATATACCGTATCATGTAATATATGCATGCCCAACCATTGTCTTTACAAGGCATTATAAATTTAACACCATATACAATGTTAATAAATTAAAGTAAGCATAGTTGGCCTAAATATGCATTAAAGTCAGAAAAACTACCTAAACATTCTTCCAACTTAACAATTTCTTTTTCTTAACCGCCCTTCCTCCAGCCTTTTTGAATTCTTTTATAGCCCTATAAGTTAATGTAACACATTGAACTATATTAGTAAATAGTCATGTAATTAATGATGTAGAAATTAGTATATGTTAATGGATATAAAAATTTATTTATATGAATAATTCCTTTTTCATATCGTGTACCCCACTATCTACTTGATCACCCTTAGGATCTAGATAATATGCAGTTAGCATCTCGGGGAAAATTACCAACAACACATAGTGATTATTGTTGAGTGAAAAGAATGCAAACAAAAGAAAACTCAAAATCCATAATGAAATCTAATTCTTAAGTCAAAATTTCAAGAAAAGTAACTGAAACTTACTCAACATTGAAAGGATCTATAATCACACTCTTTCTCGCATTATCAAAATATTTAAATATGATAGAGTAGTATTCATTAACATATATAGGGTCTTCATGCACTTGACCAATTAATGATGGAACTAGAAATGCCACATGGGGTAGTCTGATATCTATACACACCATATTTAAGTAGAAGCAAAATATATATCATGTATGCATTAATATAGGAGAAAATAGATCACCATATTTAAAACTATGTATTTATCCAAAAGATCTCACCATATCCAAAGCTCTATAACATTTGTATTCAACCAAGCATAAGTAAATATATTCACAACATCTCACAAAAATATACTAGAATCCTATGCTCGACCTGCAACGTCCTCCTTAGGATAGACCATCATAGGCATCCCTTCTTCAAAGTCGCCTAGCCATACTGCCAACCCCCTACAATTAGGACCTAGAGATTCAAATAGGTCTTTTGCAAGCCAACCAGGTAATCAAATATCTTGAGGAGGAAGTGGACAATGAGTTGTAGGGGGTTTCTTAGGATCTATGTATGCATATATATATATATATATATATATATATATATATATATATATATATTCATAGGCTATTAATTGGCTGCCCGCGCGAGTAACATTATTTGGCTATCCGTGTCTGAAAACAAGGTGGCATTAGTTGTAAATAGTTCCCGTATTACTGAATCCCGTGAATTCCAATTTGTGCGAAGCGATCAGGTCCTTATTCTCATTGCGGATGGAGAGGTTGAGGAGCATCGTGATGTCGTGCTCCTGGAGCTGCAGGTCCGGATTGGAAACCAGTGCCACCAGCGGGCAGACGGCGTCGACGTGGGTGATGCAGAGGTGGTTGTCGGGGTCATGTTTGGCGAGGAGCCGGAGCTCCATGGCCGCGCAGTGCTGGGACTCGAGGTCAGATACCAGGCAGCGGATGAGATCGTCGATGTAGGAGGAGGAGGAGGTGGTCGTGATGGCAGAGGAGACAAGGATGAGGTGGGAGAGGTTGCAGGCTGCTGCGGCAGAGGAGGATGCGAAGTCACCCGACCGGTCGCTGGAGAAGTCGTTGAATGAGCCGAAGGAAGAGGAGGAGGAGATCAGCGAGATGGGGCTGCTGGGGTTGCCGAGGGCGCGGGTCATGTACTGGAATGAAGCGGGGTTCTCCGTCTCCATTGCTTGAAGGTGGATGGATTACTGGTGAATGATGGTGGTGAGGACTAGTGTGGTGGAGAAAGGGTGGGAGAGGAGGGAGTTACGCATAGGAAGCTCGAAATGTTGGAAAGGATACTACAACATTAGCAGACGTCGCAGCAGAAGAAGTTGAGGATCATGACTACTTCTACTGGAAGACCTGAAGCCACAAGGAACGTGTTTCATGTTTGTTGAAATGCCAGTCAATAACATTTCACTGCCAATTTTGTGGTTGGGATTATCAGATACAGTGGTTTGCGTCGAGCCATGAAATTGATTGTATGCATGTCAAGTGTTTGAAGCAGAGACATTGTGCCGTGAATACCACGGTTATGACTTCATTGATGCCTTACTAATGGAAATGTATAATTTAGTAACAATACCCATCTTGAGTTTATGCCACTAATTGTGCTGTGAGTGTAAGGGCACTTCATCCAGTTGGAGATTTCAGACGAGATGAGTGATATCATTATCCATTTTTTCTAGAAGACCTGAGATACCAGTGCTACCAGATGTGCAGTGTCCTAGTATATTGGTCTGTCTATTTTAAATAAACTGTACACTACAATGTGTAGACTGTGATAATATATACTCTACTAATCTGGGTCTAAAATAGTGTAATGACTCGACTAATCTCATGTAACCTGAATTTTTATGCTTAGCAATTGATGTGATACATTTGATGACCAAGTGTTACTTATTGTGTGAAATAATTACTTTTCACACTAAATAATTACTTTCTATGTTAAATAGTTACATTTTGTACCAAATATTTACGCTCAATCAAAAGTGTGAAAATGATTTTGTGATGGTGCTTCTGGATTTGTAATGGTTGCGTTGGATTTGTAATGGTGCTTCTCGATTTGTAATGGTACTTCTGGATTTGTAGTGGTGCTTCTGGATCTGTAATGGTACTTCTGGATTTGTAATGGTACTACTCTCATATAACCTGAATTTTTTGTGTTTAGCAATTAATGTGATAGATTTGATGACCAAGTGTTACTTATTAGGCGAAATAATTATTTTTCACACTAAATAATTACTTTCTATGTTAAATAGTTACATTTTGTACCAAATATTTACGTTCAATCAAAAGTGTGAAAATGATTTTGTGATGGTGCTTCTAGATTTGTAATGGTTGCGTTGGATTTGTAATGGTGCTTCTCGATTTGTAATGGTACTTCTGGATTTGTAGTGGTGCTTCTGGATCTGTAATGGTACTTCTAGAATTGTAGTGGTGCTTCTGGATCTCAGTGTCTTATTATAATATAAGTATCCATATTGCAAAGCTGTCACCTACATTACGGTTGGCTCTTGCCTATTACAATGTGATTGTCCATATTACATATGACACTTTCTTATTACAATATGACTATTCATATTACAAAAATGTCACCTACATTACAATTGGCTCTTGCCTATTAAAATGTGACTGCCCATATTATAGATGACATGTGTTTATTACAATATGAGTATCCATATTACAAAACTGTCACCTACATTACGATTGGCTCTTTCTTATTATAACGTGACTGTCCATATTACAGATGACACTTGCTTATTACAATATGACTATCCATATTACAAAAATATCACCTGCATTACGGTTGACTCTTACCTATTACAATGTGACTGTCCATATTACAGATGGCACTTGCTTATTACAATATGAGTATGTGTATTGTAAAACTATCTCCTACATTACAGTTTCCTATTGCCTATTACAATGTGACTGTCCATATGACATATGCACTTGTTTATTACAATATTACTATTCATATTACAAAAATGTCACCTACATTACAATTGGCTCTTACCTATTACAATGTGACTGCCTATATTACAGATGACACATGCTTATTACAATATGAGTATCCATATTACAAAATTATCACCTACAATACAATTGGCTATTGCCTATTACAATGTGACTGAAATTGTTACATTTTTGGGGTTGGTATGAAATTGTTGTCTCAAAATACATTACGAATTCACATTTTTCACCCGACTGTAACTAAACAGAATAAGAACCCAAGAGAAAAGAGAAAAAGGTGTTGAAGATAGATGAACTGGAGGCAACGGAACAAGAAGAATCAATCAATCAATCCCAAAACCCAAGAGGGGATATGCAAGAACTTGGCCTGGTCTAAATTACCAAACTAGGGCATGAGTAGGTGTCGAACACAAACAACACATCTGGGGAGTGGAAAATGGAGGAAAAAAATTAATTGTGAGAGAAACGACAACCCTGACACCGGCTGAGAAAAAGTAAATAGATCTTAGTTTTAGCTGCGGGAAAGGTGAAAGAGACGGGTCCCCAACAAGAATTTCCAATCAAGAGAAGTGCATGGCTGGCTTGAAACAAAGAGGGGTAAAGTCGGTACCTTTGTCTGTGGATGATCGGAGAAGGGAAAGGGAGCACCTTTTTGCTGCTTCGCAAAGATAATGACGAGCGTAGCTTTTAGGCTAATAGAAGCACCAAATGCAAATGTTCCCGACGGAGCTCCTCAAGCAAGAGAACCATGAGAGAGAGACGGAAAGGAAGCAGATTGGAAAGATGATGTAGCCAGAAGACCCAGATAGAGGTATAGAATATTTGTGGTGGTGGTGATGGTTCTATCTACTCTGATGGAACGTGCGGAGGAGGTGTGGTGAATTAAGGGAGGAGCAGGTGAGAGGAACGACAACTATTGACCTTCAGACCGAGATAGAAGAGGATGGACTGGTTCTGTTCGGTCCACCAAGCCGGCTGCCGGTGATTCTACTCTAGAAATAAGAAATTGGGTGAATGGGAAAGCAGCGATTCTACTGGCTGCAACCAAGCGAATTCACAATTTTCACATTACATTGATCTCACCATCGTCGTCGAAGAGGTCGAAGATGCGGCACAGACAGAGGGTGTTAAGGCTTTGGCTCTGTAGACGGAAGGACGGGGTTGAGGGTTGGAGGTTGTCCTGTGGGAGTTTGTTCATGATCGACGATGGAAGCAAATTAGAAGACGTAGAGGATGAGATGGAAGGCAAGAGACATCCAGATTGGTCGGGTAGATCTTCAGATGGAGGAATCAGGAAGGCAAATGGGATTGTAAACAGTCGTCGGTGGATGTGGAGGCTGGAAGCCTGGCGCAGCGGGATAGAAGAGACGGTGGCAGAAGAATGTAAATAACTCAATTTGTTTTCACGTATATCTGTGACACGGGTAACTAATAGATGCTACCCGCGCGGGCAAAAAAGTAATCCTCATATATATACATATATATATATATATATATATATATATATATATATATTCTCATATCCATTGTCAATTATAAATAGAGACAAATGCAATGTAAATTTAGTATACATCAATAAGGACAACTCCCATTTTAGACCACATAACCATTTTGCCTTCTACATCACCTATCTTCTCATTGTCATGGTGGCCATATGGTTGTGCAATTTCCTTCCAAGTCTCACAGATAAGGCTTGGCATAATGCAAACTGCATCAGTGGGTATTGGAGCATCATGAATCATGTCACTTAGAAGGCGTCGGTAATCTGTGCCCAATAAAATGACATATCCTTCAAGTAAAAGATGGCATGGATTCAACCCCTACAAATTTCTATATAGTGATATATATATACAAATTACTCTAGAAGACTACTATATAACACAAAAAATGTGCAATGAATGTGCTAGCTCGTGGGTCCATGAGATTACTCCCAACCACATCTGTCGTAGGGTTCCACCTCATATGAAGAGAGGGGAACCACATGTTCTATCTCAGGAATTGAATGAGAAGCAGGATATTATCTCATTACTTCCTCTATTCCCTTTGCAATCATCTCTTGTATGTTCTCTTCTGAGCATCCACCTTTCTGGGCAGATTTACACTTATGCTCTAATGTCCCAAAGAAGGCTCTTATACTGACACCAGGGCCGACATCCCTAACATGCCCAGGATGCTCTAGGTTACCTAGAGAAACTGTTAATTAATCCCTAGTTTCGTCAAGATGAACTTGTCTTATTTTCTTTTCTCATAGAGCTCCCGCTAATCATCATCAATAGTAATTGGTAAGAAAAACATAACAACCAAGGTCAAAGATGAATGGGCACTCTATGAGTTGAATTCTACCATTTTTGCATCCACCTCAACGGTTGTGGAGTTGGGTATTTCTCCAGATTTAGTTTGCCTCATAGCTATCCACTCCTCATGGCGAGGTAGAGATGTAGTGGTAGCAGAGGTCTCAACACTCCTATGAGTAGGCTTTTGAGAAGAAGATGCCTCTAGTATCTATTGGTGAATCCTTGTGTAGAAACCTTGATCCAACTTGTGGTTTTGCACATTCTTTACACACCTTTCTTTTTGTTTGGTTAATCCAAAACATATGTCAAATATGTAATATAATAAATTTAGAATAATGTATTCTAAATGAGGAAGCTTAATACCTTGAATTCATCAGTTTTTCTCTTAGAAACAAACATGTACCATGCCTATGGGTCCAGATAGTTATGTTGCTCAGTGAATGACTTCTTCTCGTTCATTATGTATTCTCTTGTCAAATTTGTGCTATAAATTATTAGTACCCTCCCAAAGTGCAACACCTTTTCATGATGCATTTTTTCATCAAGCTCAAATATGCTCTACAAATGTTCATATACTTAATGGATTGTTCTTTAAAACAAAATAGTTAATATATTTATAAATCAAAATATCTCACATATAAGTCCCTCAATATGTAGTCTTTCTTGCCTTGATCAAATTTATGACAAGATTCTACATTTATACCCATTTTTCTATGAATAAGAACCCCTAGATATTGCACAAAAGAACTATGATTCTTCCTAATAAGATTTCCTTGATCATAAAACTCAACGACCAGCTTCGGTCCTTTACCCCTTTAGTCTACTAACTTGTTCATCACAGTGATTGCTCTTTGACGTGCACACTCTTGATGCTCCACAACAAGCTCAACTAGATCCTCAAGGCACACATCCTCAGGGCGCAAATCCTCAACACGCTAAAATTGACAAGAAACACATATAAGTCATAAAAAATTAAGTTATAAACGAATGTAACTTATTAATATGATAGACGTTGTATAATGCACATCAATGTAATAAAAAATACAACTTACACCCATGTTAACATCATGGTTCTCATCATTACATTTTATTCCTCATGGTTATCATACTCAAGGTCGACGCCATCTAAAAATATCATAATATTAAAAAAAATTCAAATAAAAATGTATGCCTCTAGTATTGATTGGTTCTTGGATCAATTAACATTCTTTATGTGCAATCTCCACGTGCATATAAGTTAGTGTTAGCTTCAACATTTGGTGTTGTCAAACCAACTGAGAATGAAATAGAGTCATCATGCTTGTCATAGTACTCTTCTTCATGTATATGATATGCAATAAACTTCCTTTTTCCATGAAGAATAACCAACCATTTTCATTTGTAGGATCATCCATACAAAATACTTGTTTCACCTTTGGTTACATTATAAGCGATGCACCCTTCTCGCCAGTCTTTTCAAAATTCACTAATGGGAGACCCAATTCATCCACTACAACTCCTTTAGTATTATCAACCCAATTACACCTAAAGACCAAAACTATGAAATCCATGTAGTTAAACTCTCATATGTCTTCAATGACTCCATAATGTGACATTTTAGGTTTATGTGGACTCTTATTCTTTGCATTAGAAAAAATACAATGAACACTCTTGAAGGGCAACCCCATTGTTTTGGATGACACTCTTATCATCTTGACATTTTGTTTAATACGAAAATCCATTTATGTCAATTCCTTCATAAGACATACATTCATTTTTTGGTTTAAAGAAGAGCCATTTGATATTTTCAGC
This sequence comes from Alisma plantago-aquatica, assembly GCA_963693085.1. Classification (NCBI taxonomy): domain Eukaryota; kingdom Viridiplantae; phylum Streptophyta; class Magnoliopsida; order Alismatales; family Alismataceae; genus Alisma; species Alisma plantago-aquatica. The sequence goes on from OY856415.1 coordinate 252,141,232, forward strand.
AACATTGGTTGGTGTTTGAGACAGTTAACTCAAGAATTCATCTTTAAACCACCTAATAAATTTCTTATTATGCTCTCTAGCAAGCCACATTAAATTGGCTCGATGATGTTTTGTCTTGATGAAATTGGTAGGTTTGGTAATATAAGTACTCACTTCTTTGATGTTGTGTAAAATATACAAGTTTTCTTATTCTCACAACTCACTACTAATTACTTTTACTCATCCTCCTAAAGTCCCTTTGCCAAAATAGTCCTCAATATTTTTGTCATTTCCAGGAGCTTCATTACAACTCAAAAGTCATTATAAAAGTCCATAACCTCCCTAGCAATATAACACTCAATAATATTCCCTTCATACTAATATTGGTTTTGAATATCACCTTTGAACTACTCATGTATCATTCAAAAGGATACATCCAATGCAAGACAACAGGTTCCAACATTTTCACTTCCCTAGTCAAATGGACAACAAGATGTACCATGATATCAAAGAATGAAGGAGGAAAATATATCTCAAGCTATAATAAGTTATATACGATTTCTTTTTGCATCTTATCGAGATTCTTAAGATCAATAACTTTGCTACATATAATTTTGAAGAAGAAACAAAGCCTGGTGATGGTAAAACTTACATACTTTGGAAATATAGATCAAATAGCCATGGAAAATATTTGCTGCATTAGAGTGTGACAATCACGAGCTTTAAGACCTATCAAATTTAGATCCTTTGTTGATACCAATCTATGAATGTTGGAACAGCATACGTCTGATACATTGACATTAAGCAAGGACTCACAAACAAATTTCTTCTTCTTTCTAGTCAATGTGTAACAAGAAGGTCAACATGTGTTCCAATCACTACAAACTTCTATTGTTAATTTTTTCCTTATGTCCATTTCACATAAGTTCATTCTGGATTTGATGCCATTAGTCATACTTGGTATGCCTTTCATTCTGGATTTGATGCCATTAGCCATACTTGGTATGCCAACAAAGTACCAATGACGCTATCACAAACATTTTTTTCAACCTGCATGACACTGAAAAAATGCCTAACTGCCAAAGAACTTCAATAAGGAGGATCCAATAATATTGACTTGTTCTTGTATAAAGATTCTTCACTCGATGTGAGAATAGTAGATTTTAGTCTCATACTGAATGCATTGCAGAGTCCTTAACTCTTTAATAAATAACCTCCCCTAATACAGGTTTAGGGGCACTTTGTTCCTCATTTGACACGTTGAACACTTTGTACAACCTTGGTAAGGATGTACTTTTAGAAAAAACCTTTGATGATCAAGATATACAGTCTTGCACCATGTTTTAGTCGCATTGAATTAGTGTTCTCCACACATATAGGGCATTCTTTGGATCTTTTTATGCTTTGTTGAGACAAATTCCCATATGTTGGAAAGTCTTTAATAGTACCAAACAACATTTCATGCAAATGGAATATTTCTCTACGCAAAGCATCACATTTCATCACACCAGCTCCCCAAAGTTTATTTAAGTTATCAATAAGTGGTTCAAGATAAACATCGATATCATTGTCAGGTTGTTTAGGGCCCGATATCAACAATGAAATCATGGAATATGTATTTTTCATATAGAACCATGGAGGAAGATTGTATATAACAACCATAATAGGCCAAGTCTATGTTGGCTACTCAATGTGTTGTGCGGATTACTCCCATCAGTACAAAGCCCAAGTCTTAGATTCCTGACTACTTCACTAAATTTACGGTACAATAAATCAATCTTCTTCCATCGAGGGGAATCAGATGCATGTCATATGATACCATCATTATTTTTCTTTGTCTTTGTATGCCACGTTAAATTCTTCACATCCATGTTATTGGTAAACAAGCATTAAAACTATGGTATTATAGGAGATATCATATCACCTTGACAGGAGAGCTAGTTTTGGACATCCCCAAAGTCGCCAGTTTATACCTTGATGCCCCACATTTAGGATAATCTTTAAAATTGATATAGTCCTTCTGAAATGACACACAATCATTTGGGCATGCATGTATCTTCTTAGCCTTCATTCCCATTGGTCACAACATTTTCTTTAATTTGTATGTTGAGATTGGAAGCTCATCACCTTTAGGAAGAATTTCTTTCAACAAAGTCAACAATGGCGTGAAGCTTTTGTGGCTCTATATATGGTTAGACTTCAGAGTATACAACCTCAACACTACACTCAGCTCAGTAAAATTAGTACTACCTAAGTATAACAGACCCTCAACATCATACACAATGTTTCTAAATAGGGTAGGTGGATTGGTATGCTCTACCCACAACTATCTAGCATCATATCAACCATGTCTATTAAAATTGGGTAATTCACATCTACATCATTTTCAAAAATTTCTTCTTCAACAAAAGTACTTCTATCGACATCTGTTGATCTCTGTAGGAATGTCTTTGTGCTAGTGCCATTATTTATATCCTTGTGCAATCTTGTTACACATGACCTGACTTTTGATTTCGTCAACAATGTCGACTTTGAAGTTGCTACTCCAATTCCTACATGGACAATAGAACCTATCCCCAGGTCATTTCCTATGTTCCTCCACAAATCTTATAAATTGGTCAAGACCAGTAATAAACTTGAGGGTGTGGTAATTTGGAATGGACATCCATGATCTATCCATTCTATGATCAAAGTGAAAAAAAATGAATCATGTTTTTAAAGATTAGGATTTAGAGTTTAGGGTTTATCATTTAGATTTTAGGGATACGAGTTTACATATTAGGGTTTATCATTTAGGGTTTAGGGATAAGGTTTATAGATTATCGATAGGGTTTACAGATTATGATTTAGGGTTTATGGTTTACAAAATACGGTTTGGGGCTCAATAATGAATGTACACCTATCCCATTCCTGAACACCTAATCTCACTAGTAATTATATAATGTGTATTCGGTATTCAAGAACATTTGGGTAACATTTCCCTGCGAATCTCTAATTACACTAATGTAGATGGGAAAATATCCCCCTACATGTATACTTAGAGAATAAATGAGAAGTGTTGACGAAACATCTTGACAATTGAATGCACATTATACACTTACATCCTAAGTGAGATTAAATGTTCAAGAACAATCCCAAATAGGGGACTATCCAAGGTTACTCCTAATGAATAAATTTTAGATAGATTTATAGGCCAACAGTCAATGTTGTCACTTATAGACCTATGATCTTAGTGTCATCATTCATATCATAAGTGAAAAAAAATATACATTAAGATAGACTTAGAATAATACATGTATTTTCAAGGAAGTGTGGTCCAAATTTCATGTTAACTTTTATGTTCCATCCATAATTATACACAAGGAAGGTTAAGGTTCATCAAGTTGTGAGAATTTTACATCCACATCTAATGCAAACACAAAAAATACCATCAACACACATAGCATACCTTTTTTTGTATATTCATACATACATACAATGCAAACACAAACATTAAAAATATGATGAAATGTATCAAAAAAAGTATAGAGAAGGGGATATAGGCTCACCTTCCGAGAAATGATGACAATGGAGGCAGTGGCAACCAACTAAGGTGACGATGATGATGATGGTGGTAGCGTCTCCTGCAGCCACAGAGGCAATGACAACAAGCATAGTTGTGGAAGGCGCAACAACATCTCCAACAACTACAGAGGCAACAATAGAGAGTATAATAGCGGCGATGACAATAGCTAGAATAGCAGAATCAGTGAGCACATCATCTCCAGACGGCGGCGAGCACAATAGCAACAAGCACAACACTGGCGGAGGAGAGCACAATAGCTCGAGCAGCGATGGCGGCAAAGCGGGGGAAATTTCCAAAGTGGGGGAAATTGCGAGTGATGAAAAAAATATTGTGGGAAAGTTTATTTTGTGGATGCTATTAAGTTACACATATATGTTGGTTGCTTAAAAAACTAACAACTAAGTAAATATTCGTCAGTTGGGCATTCAAAATCGACACCCAAGATAAGGACTTAGACATCGATTTGGATAAAAAACTGATGAAAGAAGCCCTTATCTAAACAAAAAAAGTTAGCCTTAGTAAGGACATAGACATCGATTTATTCAAAAAATTGATAACTAAGTAAGAACTTAAACGTCAGTTCTTCAAAAAAACTAATGACAGAGGCCCTTACCTAAATAAAAAAATCATCCTAAGTAAGGACATAGACATCAATTTGTGAGAGATAAACTGACAAATAGGTAAGAACTTGGCACCAATTCATAAAAAAAAGCAATGACAGAGGCCCTTTCCCAAATAAAAAAAAGTTGGCCTCTAAGGACTTAGACGTTGATTTTTTTCCAATGACTGTTACCAGTGAGTATTTTGGAGGAATCCATATTTTTGCGGAGACGTGGCTGGAACCCTCTATCATCGGTTTCTAAAATATAAACTAACACCGCATGTACAAATTTTTGTGGTTGATAAGATATTTGCCGTAGGTTTCTGTATTACAAAACCGACAACAGAGGCATTTTGGAGGAAAAATTTATTTTTAGTGAAGTGGTATGCCTTTTCTTTTTATAATATATAAGCTAACCTAATCTTTTTTGGAGGAATTTTATTCCCTAGAAAATTGTATTTCACGGGTAATCTTGGATGTCAATTTCTTTAAGAAATAACTAATGTTATAAAAAAAGTGTTACCTGTGTTTTTTCTTAAACGGAGGACTTGACCAATAGTGATGTTTATGCTCTACAACCAATGTTGTACGTCTTAGAGTCTTAGTTTTCAAGCTTGAAACCACTAAACCCTTATCTTCATTCTAGGAACCCAAATAAACACCACTAGATAGTGAGTCTCTTATGTCCTCATGTAATCAAAACTGACTTTCCTACTCTACTGCATCCCAAGCTCATGTACTTGTAGGTCTATGTAATAGGACGTACAATTAAGGCTACATATTGTGATCTTGAGTCATGCACTTATTAAGATTTCTAGTGTCGATGACAAGGATTGTGTTTTAGACCCAACCAACTAATTTTTATACTTTTTATAGTTTCCCTCACCATTTCTATAATTTATTGTTTTTGTTGATCTGGCATTTTTATATTAGTTTGTTTCTTTTTAATGCTTGGGTAAATTTTATATGACAATTTATGCTTGGTCTCTAGCCTTTATCTATTGAATCTTTCTTTGAAATCCAATAGGTAGGTAGACAAAGGAGAAGAAACTAGCACAAACAAGTACTAAAAGAAGAAGTTGGAATGGCTAACCAACCACCTCCCCATGGTGTGAATAAGGAAGGACCCTAAAATCTTCATGATCACCACAATCGAGGCCATTTTAGGACTAAGCCACTCCAAGGAACTACACTTCCCCCATTGGTGCTTGAGTTGGAAATCTTCCAAGACAACTTCTTGACTATACACACTCTAATTCTACATACTTGACAATGAAAACCCATATCGGCATGCAGATTTCACACGGGAAGTGTTCTCCCCTTTCTAAAGTCTAGATGCCAAAACTGTGTAATTCACTTGACTATTTTCTCTTTCTCCCTCAAAGATAAAGGGAAAGAATGATGATTCTTCTAGAATCATATATAGCTAACATTTGGGAGAGAATGAATAAAATAAATTCTCAAAAAGTTTATCCTATTGTAAACCTCACTCAGATGTGTAGATTTATGAACTTCATCAATCAAATGAGACATGAATAATGTCATTATTGTTGGAAAATATTCAAAAGTTACCGAGATATTGCCTTCTCCATGAAGTACATGTGATGAAGTTAACTTTCTCTCTCCTCTATATATGCATATTGTAACTCATAAGACACTTAATTGTGGTCAATAATGTATCTCTCCACAATATTGTATGATTTTGAATCATATGGAGCTAAATTCTTGATTTAAGATTGATGAAATGTCAATTTGACGTCAACTATTCAATGAGTGCATTATTTAAACTTTTGAAATCTTTTGAACCATTGAGACCCTCATACTTCATCATATTAAATCTGAATCATACTAAACTTTTAATCCAACAAGAAAAATTTCACCTTAACCTATGGTTTGGAAGTTAAGAAGTTTGGACGTTTAATACATTTCTAGCCCTATTTTCCTCTTTTCCTAACACTATAGCCTAGTCAACAATCTGAAGACACCCCTTGCATCCAATTAGAGGCCCCAATCATGGGTCGTGGGATGCCTTGATTCATATTCCACATCTCCTTATCATCTTCCCATGGTTGTCCATAAACATGGCTAGGGCACAACGGTGTAGTTGACGAACCATGTCATCCATTTTAGACTATGCATAGATGCCCAACAACCACAATTAAGCCTTCCTTTCATTGTGACTCTTCATTCCCTTTCATTTCCACCATATTCTACATCCATTTGTACACCGAGCCTCCCCCATATCCTTGTCTCACATTCTGCTACTTTGTATCAGTGTCTCCGCACCCCCCATGGGCATCTATGCCTTAGGCCACCTAAGCCCCTTCCTAGACCAATAGTGAGTCGGTGACACCAAGTCAGATGCAAACAACTAGTTCTCTTATAACTAGAGCCCCTCATTCCCCTTTCCCATGTGACTATGGAGAGAGTTTATCATTACAACCAAGCCTCTAGTTGTACAGATGGTGGTAGTGGAGAAGAAAACTCTATACCAGTGATCCTCACTTGGTCCCAAATGGGACAAGGATTGAATACTCAAGGATCTCAAGTCTAAGTTCTCAATCTCTCTCTGTCGCTAACCCACTTAGTTAATAGGTGTCTTTCCCTTTTGCCCCCAGATTATCATCTCAATCAACCGTTTGACCGCAATCAACACCTGAAATTTTTTATGATAATGGTATTTTGCTTCTCTTTTCCTAATATTCTTACGAAATTCTCTTGTCTTATAAAACTAACAATCAATGCACCCTTGGAAAATTCTCACAAGTAAATATACTATTTTGACCAAAAAAATTCTAGGAATATATAAAAATGCTTTCATGACATATCTCTTTTCATCGTTCACTGATATTGTAACATACTAGAAATTGAGACCGAGAAGTATGAGTTATTCAATTTCCAATTCTTGGAATATAACTACAGAAATGATTAATCATCCAACTTCCACTCGATTATTTTGTTTAGTCACCATGAACTTTGGTAATAATTAATCCATATGTATATTACTTGTTTATGAATCATTTTGCACTCCACTTGGAAAATTATTAATGTCATCCCTCATTTAAACTTCATATATGAAACAAAGTCAACTACCTGAATACATAGACATTATATTACATAAACATAAAGTTCCTGTTTCCTTTTGTCTAGACCTTGTAATTTGCCAGTGAACCCAATTTGAAAACTATTAGCAAGTGAATGAAAAAGTATATATATACACACACACACACATACTATTCTATCAATCAAACATCCCTCGTTTCCGTCCTCCACTTCCCGTGAAACTATTGGACTCTTATTAGCCATATCTTCCAACGGTTCTTTTGTAATCGTCAAACTCTTTTTACTCAACTTCTTTTTGTTTTTGCTAGGGTTTGAGTTCTTTCAGTCCCGATGCCGCAAGATCAAAGATACTCGGCAAACCCCTCCGCTCACCTTGAACTATACACCTGATGACATTTTTGCGTTCATCTAGTGGGGATGCAATCTGCAACACCGTATTGGCGAGTCCGTTGTCCAAGGCCTGGCATAGGCTGTGGGGAGCCGCATCACCGCGCGTCATCTAGGAGTCGACCATTCCTTGACGCCATAAGGGGAAATCGCCGCGTTCCTTGCCGCCCAGGGAGGGGGACCATGCATGAATTAGGCAGTTGACAGAGAATTTTGAATTGCTATACTGGATAGAGGCCATGGATATCTTGCACCCTGTGAGGCAGCACACGAGGCTGGATTCCACATGTTCCAGTTGTTCATTCGCTTTGAGGGCGCACATCCGTATAGCTGGCTAAAGAAGCATCAGGAAACTGCTGGAGATCATCCTGGATGCACTTGAGCATCTTGATTTACTCTTGACGATCGGTACTATCTCATCTGACTCTTGACAAAGTGCACCCAGAGCTCGGCCCTGGCAGATATTAATGGATTTCCCACATGTTCCTTGTGTCTGCTGCACACTTCAGGCATATGGAAATGCTGCTAGAGGGAGTCAATTTGATGTACTCGCCTCATGACACAGAAGTTGGTGTCCGCATGGTTTAGCCTCAAAATGTTCAATGGAGCAGTCATAGATCCACCATTTTTCTGCACCGGTGTAACCACACTATACCTTCTATACCTCCACGGCGAGTCCTTGTGGATGGAGTTACATTCTCGATGACTCCCTTGACTGCACGATATCAACTTTGAGGTGGTGTGCCAGAGATTAGTCCTTCAAGTGGTGAAGGTGGGGTGGTGGTTGAGCTCGACATCAATGGTTCTTCGAGAATAAACCAGATCACATGCCCGATCCAGAGGCTTCAGGACCTTCTGGCTTTGTGGAGGGGCAAGATATATTTGAGTCGTCGTCCATTGCTAGATCATATTTCGTATCTCTCACTCAAGGGGGCAGCATGGATAATAAAGGATCACTTCTTTGCTGTAGCAAATATTATATATGAAGCTCCTTGTGCAAGGTACAACAGGAAACCTCAACGTCTTTTCTGATTTTCATTTCATTTCTCGATGCTTTGATATTGAAGAAGGGGATTTCAACAATTGTATTTTTGTAGAAACATTCACGTGCATTCTTAAAAGTTTTTTGTTATTTATAAATGCATTTCATATTATAATGGTCAAGCTGATCAAAATTCAGGGTCGTAAATGAGGCAATCCGGCCCAATCCTTGTGGAATGGCCATTGTAATCGTCGCTTCATTACTCCTTTTGGAATTTTGATGGTTTAACGGACAATGAAAAGGTATAGCTCCTCGCTTTTATTCTTTTCATGTTGCAAGATTTTTAGTGTATGGACATCGATCTTTATGCTACATAGATGTCATTGTCTTTTGAACCATTTATAAAGAGGAAGAAGGTGGAACAAACTAAAGAATGCAAGTTTCTACATACCTAAATTAGTTATACGTTGATGAATGTAATAAACCCACGCATATATTTGAAGAATATGCTACAAATAGCATGTGCTTTGTGTCATTAAAATATCATTTCATATTCTCAGAAATCGTCCAAGATAGTGCTGTGAATAAAAATGTGTTTGTTCACTATTACGGTTACTATGATTACATCAAAAAAATTACGACAGATGTTACAAGAATCAAATTCTTAATAACCTTTGAATAGCATGAAAGTACCTCAACAAGAATTTGTTGCATTAAGTATTGATGAAACTCCATCACAACGATTTTCATTTATTATAATTCAATCTCAAATAAGAACTTTAGTGAACCATAAGGTTCATATACTTTTTAGTTACCCTAAAGCTGGTGAAATTCCTTGTTGAGGGAAATTATTTGTGTAAATATGTTTTTCTTACTTAAATTTTTACAATATCCAACTAGATAATTATAAAAATTGCAACAATGATAAAATATAAGTTTGTTATTATATTTCGAGATGTTGTTGAAAAATTTTAAGCTTCTTTTTTCTAATCCAAAAGTGTTTGCATATACATGATCTCTTTTTTATCATAATGAAAAGTGAATGTGCTAAATATATATTTCTTTCTTTTATAGTGTTAGTTTATTTACTACTTTTTATTTAGATCTTCAAAGCACTTCATTACGTACATATCCATGACAAATGATGAACTATAATTTACATTGGTATATTACGTGAGATTTGTTCTATGCCAATTTAAAATCTTTGTATCAAATAATATGATATATACCCTAAAATGTTTTAACTTAATTTTCTGCCTGCTTGATTCAATAGTCTAAAATTATATTTGAGAACCCTAGATGGAAGCTCAGGTATGACCTCTAGGAAGATATCCTTTGTCAAAAAAACAAAAATAAGGGGTGTTTGATTAATAAAAACCCTAAATATAAATGGAAAAACTTGAAAGCAACAAAATATGAGGATTAACACATTCATCCTTTAATTGTACCATTTTTTATGTGTAAGGACTCCTTTAATTGTTACTAAGTAGATTTTCTAATTTCCTAAATTCATAAATTAATAAGATTGGAGTGGGTGTTGAATATAAATATTGTAATATTGGTAGTGGAACTAAAGGATGGGGTTGAGGTTTTATGTGACTTACTTCTAGAATTACACTCACATTATTAGGTGTTACATGAACTTTTTGTTTGGAAATAAGATAACCATAACACTATTGCATAATGCATTTTTGGTATGTATATGTAAGAAAATATATATTCATACTATTATTTGTAGTGGATAAAAAAGTATAGGTCAAAGAATCCAATAACTTCAGTATAGATACATGTAGGAGTACTACAATAGAAAATATAAGCATTCTACTTGAAAATTGTGAAGTATACATAAAATACAATATAAAATATATTATTTAATTGGATTTTAACAAAGAGATAAAGGTAATTACACCATTTTGGTCTGGTGGTGATAGTAAAGTAAATCAAAGTAATTTTTGTTCAAATTTGTGTCTAAGCTTATTACATCAAAATCATATTCTATTAAATACATGAAACCACAACAAGAATTTTTTTCTTGTCTTTGTATGAATTACTTTAAAAAAATCATTTTGTTTGAAAACATTTCAAATATTATTTTACGATATTTTTTAGTTTATTTGGTACAACATATTTGTAGCGTCTATAGAATCCCATATGTTTGTTATGACTGCCAATTTTTTTTCTTTGAGAATACATTCACATGTCATTTATAATAATATATAAGTTTATAAGCTTTGTATTTAAGGATAGGAAATAAGTTTAAATATTGTTTCCATAATTTGATTAAACATGCGTAAAATTTGGACGAAGCTGCTAATATAAGTCAAGTTGGTTGATGATTCTTACATATTTATAGAAAGTCTTCAAGATTTTGACTATATTTTTTTTCAAACACAAGTAAAATATAGTGCATGTTTGATATTTATTCGTCGACAAGATAATAAAATATATAAGAGTTTAGTAACTGAAAAACTAAAATGTTGCATAATTTAAAAATTATGTCAAATGGCTCATGTTGGAGTTATTTTATCTATAATTTGATACATCTACTTGTTAGAAAAAAAGAACTAAAATCTAAGACACTTTGTTAAGTTCAACATCAAACCAATAAATTATTTCTAAACTATATTAATTACTTCAACAAACTTTACAATATGTTCTTGTTGGTATAGTGAATTGTAGAATTATTTATATACACATTCTCATTATGATTCCAAATTAACTTGAAAATATTGTTTGCTTTAGGTTCTTACTATAAACATTAATTTTTTTTCAATATATTTATATGCAACTATGTTGTAATATAGTATCATGTTTATTTTTAATTGATGGTATGTACTCTATCAACAATTGGTATGTTTGAAATTTTATATTTCATATCTTTACTTTGTAGTTTTAATAATGTAAAGATTATTTTAAGATATTGAATAGAGAAAATATCACATTAGTTACTTTTAGTTTTCTAATGAGATTGAATAAATAAACCAAACAAGATTGTTCATGTTTTTATGCTAAAATAGATATTACAATCGTATTCAATAAAAAGAGTCTAAGAATTTATAATATTTTGAAGTTATCTATAAATATCTCCTATAGAATGGATGATTCCCAAATTTAGTTTTAACCAAAAGATTTATACTTTCAAGGGAAAAGATCATAATTTGATAATTATGAACCATCACCTTAGAAATCATAACTAATATATATGCATTTAGCTATATTTTTTATCATCCTTACCATATCATAAAGAAGAAAAATCACTACCAATCATGTTGACGTGTGAGTAAAAAATAATGAGTTACTAAAAGTACCCCCAAAGAAAAAGGAGAAGGAAATGATGTTTGGGGGGAGCGCTTAGACAAACCCCACAATAAGAAATTAGAAACATAAAGGAAAACACACAAAGTAAAGGATAGAAGGTGCATTGAAGCAGCAACAGATGTCATCATCATAAGTGTCCAAAGGGACTCAGAAGGGACAACACCAAGGTTGGGGCTGGCATCATCAGGGCAGACAACTAGGGTAGAAGGGGCTCAAAACACTTAGTTTTGAACCAGTTTCAGGCCCTTCCTCAAACTTATCTGCAAGAAAAGACCAAATGGAATAAAAAAGAATAATCAAATCAACAAGTTGGGAAAAATGCTTACAGTTATTGTAATGAAACCTATTATTTCTTTCCTTCCAAGTAGACCAAATAACATATGTTCTAAGAATATCAAATCGAATATGATAAAATGGGAAAATAGAAAAGGTGTCCAGGTAGAAGTAAATCTTAGAGGGAAGATAATCCAAGTTGGAAGGGTGGTTGATGAAGAAGAAATTCCATAACCGGAAAAAAAATGCACTATTGTCTCATTGAAGTTGAAACACAAAAGACATTAATGGGGGCCATAAAACCCTATGTTCATCCATTCTAAACAAAAAGTATGTTCATTCCTAACAAGCCACCATAGAAACATGGTCACTGAAGAAGGACATTTGTAAATTCCAAATATAGGGTATAAGAGGGTCAACATTAGTGGTGTAGCCATGTGTTGTGTTGGGTGGGCACGTGCCCTAACCATGAGATTTGCACTTACTTTATTCAAATTATGTTGTAAACCAGTGAAAATTATGATATTGTGCCCTACCTCAATTTCTTTGAAACCTTTCTATACTACTGGTGGCGCCCCCCTATTCACATTTTCTGGCTCCTCCAGTGGTCAACATCCAAGAGTTGATGAAAAAATAGTACAAGTACTTGATGGAAAATGACTATAGCCATTTACAATAGACCACAGGAGTTGTGTAAAGAATTCTGATCTCGATAAAGTCTCTAATCAAGGAGAGATAAATGGAGTTAAGTGCAACTACAAAAAGGATATGTTTGGCTTTGTTTGATTTGAGGAATCAAAATACATTATGAATATTAATGTATCTGAGATCACAAGAGATAGATAGTTGAGGAAGAAGATTGGCCAATAGACCCATGGTTCCAGCGGTCATGACAAGAATCAATATAGGGAAACACCCTAGGGAAGACAAGATAGATGAAGTTGTCCTTTTGAAATTACAAAAAGGCAACACCTTCACCAAACAACAAGCATACGTACTTTTGCATGACCAATCATTTGAACCACTCGGGTGTATTATTAAACTAAATGAGTACATATTCATGTGTTTTCATGCATTCTCCTTTTATCTATATATATATATATATATATATATATATATATATATATATATATATAACAAAAGGTATTTACATGTTTTATTATAAAATGCATCTTATTTTTTTGAAAATTTGTTTTAATTTGAATGGAAAAATGGTTCAAGATGGTTGAGTAGGGTTTATAAACTCAGTATAAAGAAATTTAGTTAGTATTACAATGATTAAAATTAAAAGGTTTTAACTGGTCAAAGAGATACCAACAAAAAAACAAGTGTCTATTAGGTTGTATAAATATATAGATAGATTAATAAAACATCATTCTAGAAGAAATGGTTACTAGGAGTACTAAAAATGTGGTGGTTTTATATCCAGAATCTTCATAGAAGAATAAAATGATAAAGTTTGGATAATATTATTCAACTAATGTGTACACTTTGCATATATGAGAATTTCAATGGATGTAAGTTGCATCTAATAAACAAGGGATCTCTTTCATTACAACAAGGGGTATTGTAGACTTCTTCAATCAAATCAACCACTACTTTAAGTGAAATATGATTAGTATTATCTTAGTTAGTCGACAATTTTATGTTTCGATACCATCCTTAAGAGTCAATCATGTACCAAGAATAGATGTGAACTTCATTATTTCTATTATAGCCAGAATACCCTTAACAGTTTTCATGAAGAGTACTGACAATACTCGAGTGAGTGGATTTTTTGGTATCCTCAAGTACCATAGCGATGATTCTTCCAAAAATTTCAAGATCATAGAAACAATACATGTGAATCTTTGAATGCTTACTATATTTTCAAATATATTCCATGAAGTGTTATGTCATCGACTTAAATAGATGAATGACCTCTCATGCATGTATGATTGTGCGTTCTAACTATGGGTATATGTAGTAATTAACTATGAAATTCTCTTTAATTATTTACATATTAATTGTCATAAATTCATACACATATTATGACATATTAGGATGTCATATGATAATTAAGAATCAAAATTTAACGGTAACAATGTCCATATTGAATTGACCCACATACAATCTATTAAAGCTCGTACTGTTAGTTTGATGTTTGTAAATATTAGTTTTTGAGTGATTTGATCCAATATATCTCTGTTCTTTTCTATCTTATTTCAAAGAAGTAGTATATATATCGATATTAAGACAAATGAATATATAACATACATTTATCAGTGTGAATTTTTCCTTAAGAACATTAAATTAAATGTCTTCTTAAAAATAATTATGGATAAAGTTAGCTTCACACTTTGCATACCCTATGCATATTTGTTTCCTCATAATGTAGTCATACATGAGCGGGTTATTTGGAACAATATGTAGAAGGTTGACTATGGAACGATTTACATATCCTTTAAATTTACAAACAAATGATATGATTGTGGCACAATTGTATAGGGATCCCTATTCCAACAACTGAATGAAGACTAATAAATAAATAACCACAAGAAACAATGTCTTATGAAGTGATATAAAAAATCCACCAAAATGGATAGCATATCTATCTTGAAGATAAAGACTCATTGGGAAGCTAAAGCTCCTTGTGGAATAACATCTCTAGGGGCCACTACCATTAATGGATAAGATGGATCTTGGGACTCGGAGGCAAGGCATGGGGAGAGGGGTAGATGAAAGGTATGTAGCATAGATTGAGCACAGAAATATGAAGTTTAGTATTTTCCACATGCAGAGCACGTGCACTTACTAGTGTGTATATATACATATATATATATATATAATAATAATAATAATAATAATAATAATAATAATAATAATAATAATAATAATCAACTCATATGTAATTAACATGGACAGATTGGGTGCTCCAAAATATCTTGGAAGAGGCAACATGAGACATGCATAAGATGCCCTCTATTGGAGACAAGGTTTAATAAGTCCTAAAATTAACTTATTGGATCCAATGAATATAAATTTAAGCTTCCACACACTCTAACGTAATGTATGATGTAAAGATTGTTGTATTTTCTTCTAAACAAAGTTATGTCAAAATTTGATCTTGTAAAGATCGATTTCTTACATGATGGTATCAAAGCAATAAATAGTCGAGACGCATGCATGTGTCATGAAAATATGGGTGTAGTTAGTTAATGCAACTAGAATAATATAATCTAGTGAAACATTTGACTGCAAACCTAGTAAATATATACTAACTTTTGGTGTCAACCAAGAACACAAGTAGAAATTACTAGAAATATTGGCGTTCACATGGGTACTCTAGTTGATCAATGCATGGAACTACTAGACTACACTCAATAACTATTGGTCTTATTCATTATGTATAATACAATGAATTTTATATCTATAACTCCAGTGGTTATTGGACTTTCCCACATGATTTCTAGACTCATAGTGGCTATTGGATTTCTCCACTACTTTTCTAGATTCCTAGTGTCTATTGGATTTCTTTACTAGATTTCTAGATCCCTAGTGGCTATTGGATTTCTCTGCTGGATCTCTAGAATCCTTGAGTCTATTAGATTTCTCCACAAGATCTTTGAGTATGTTCACAACTTTTTTTGTATAATGATGTTCTTATATGTGGAATTCTTCTCTACGTATGGAACTATTTGGAGGTATATTCGTTAGATATATGCTTGGTTATATGCACATGTGCCTTTGATTGACAATAGGAACTCATATGACACCCCAATAACTATCATAAGTAAACAAGATGGTTGGGCATCCCAGACCTTCCCTATGGTGAGACACACACAATTGATGCCAATATAGAAGGATAGATTGGAGAAATTTCATAAACTCTACATTACTTATTACAAGTATATATTATCATAGTTATATTACATATATTAAAATTCATTTTGAATCATGGAAAAAATTTGTGAATATGATGAACGTAGGTGGCAATAATCACGCAAAAACAATGTTTGTATATCCTATGCATACTAACTAGTCGAGGATAAATCATCACCATTTTAGTAGACATGAACAGAGGCAATCACTTATGATCCACTCATATTAGAAAGATTGAATTCATATAGGTAATATTGCCCTCGTTTTCAGCTACCTATCATTCATGGATGAGATACTAGCACTAATCTAATCAGTTTCACATTTCTAAGCATCAATCTTACTAGTAAACAAATATATGTGAAAAACTTACTAGCTAATAGGTTGCATGTGTGTGATTGCCTCTATAAATTATTATATACATCACACATTATAGAATCCTTCTTAACACGAAAGCATGCAACATACTAGAGTATATGGCATGTATATAGCAACATATTTGAGTAAATAAATGTAAACATGGTATATATATATACATACATATATTTATGTATATATATACATACATATATATATATATATGTATATATATGTATATATACATATATTATATATATACATGTATATATACATATATATATATGTATATATATACATGTATATATACATATATATGTATATATATACATACATATACATGTATATATACATATATATAGATATATATATATATATACATACATATATATACATATATATACATATATACATACATATATATATACATATACATATACATACATATATATATACATATATATATATATATATATAGAGAGAGAGAGAGAGAGAGGTTAGGAAGTGTGTACCAGTCGGTACATGTAAGTTACATGTAGCAGCCATTAAAATGACATATGTGAAGCATGTTAATAAAATCCAACCATATGGATTGACTCATAATTATATAGATTACATGTGTTTAAAAAATCATACCAATATCTCACATAGATCATGAGATATAGCAATATATCATTGAACGGTTTCTGTAATTTCTGCAACTTACCGTTGATTAGATAAGACACAAATTCTTTCATTGGATGATCTATGAATGTCATATGTTGGTGATTTTTGATACACATCTTATCTAAGTGGTATACACCACATCCAGAAGGTTGGATAGTGTAGTTTAATTTTACAATTATCATAAATGAAGGTAGGTACATGCAAGCTACATGTACTCGAGTACACAATTCTTTTTGCCATATATATATTTATATATATATAACAAATTGTAAACCCAACAATGTCTTTACAATAATCTCTTTCCTGGATTTGTCTATGACTCATAGCCATAAATATTATATATAATTTACCAATACAAATCAGACTAGTATATTACATTGGTCGATGCTAGTTCATATTAATGAATATGTAAATCTGATTGGAAAACTATACATACATATTTGAAGTATTTTACGGACATAATGACTCTATTGAGTTTAGATTATCAATATGTATAATTATATATAAAACTTCACATTTGATCATACACCTAGATCAGTTTTGTTGATACTTAAAATCCAAATATTGGAATGTGAGTATCTAGTTGTATACATATGAGAAATATATTTAACTGTGAGTTGATATTTTGGTCACATGATAACAAAATGAAATACAATACCATTATGAGGTTATATGGTACCCTAATCATATATGACTCAGTTTACAACCATAGAAGAGACTAGAATGAGGAAAATATATGTGTAACACCCCTAAAACCAATCACTAACCATACATAATTATCACATGTAATTGAATGATTCAAAGCCAATAATGACTTTTTCCGCCTACACTTGTATATCCATTGTGAATTATTCTTGGAGCTCATACTTGCATATTTGAAATTATTCACTTTTGAATTCATGGTACAAAATTACTATTTCTACTTTGAAAGGTTTATTTACCTCTTGAAGGCATGCATGATTAGATAGGTTGGTTGGCCTAATATTGCTTTTCAAACTTTATTCTTCCTATTTGAATGACCACCAACATTATTACTAGAAAATAGTATCACAATATTTAAACATGGAAAAGGATAGGTTGGTTCCCACTAGTTTTTAGTGGAATTATGCTTCCACAACTCTACACAAAGAAAGGACATAGGTGTCCCTAAGTATACTAGGAACTTCAGTTGGTGTGTTGTTTCTCCAATAGAGAGAGTATAAGGCTCCCCAACGAAACAAACATTGACATGTGTTATCTATTAATATTTTGCACACGTAGTCTTGAATATTGAAACTGAATCTTGTTTAATTTTATAGCCCTTGTGCATAATTTGATACTTACCTATATGTTGAAATTCCTTGCACATTCTCATTTGAAAATGTCTGATAATTGGTAGCATACTTTTATTACTTTTCAAGTAATGGTTTTGTATCGGTCATTTGATTGACCAATCCTTTCTCTTTGGCCCATGTGTGGTCTTATTCCTTATGGGAATTCATGGAAAGGACCAGAGGAAGCACCACCTGAAGAATTATAGGAGGAAGGACGAGAACAACAAGGAGGATCGCTAGGTTCCCTTTGTCTAGAATTTATATATATAATCCACTACATGCTTGTAGTCCCTTTGGTACATTTATTTGAACTTAACATGTTGATGTAATATTCAAATTGTTGATCAATTATGAAATGGTTTCCAAATCATGTTGATTGCTAGAATCTAGCTGTCACATGAAATGATATCAGAGAAATAAAAGGTCGGCACTCATGCATGTCTCATGAAAATATGGGTCTAGTTAGTTAATGCAACTAGAATAATATAATATAGTGAAACATTTGACTGAAATACTAGTAAATATATACTAATTTTTGGTGTCAACCAAGAATACAAGTAGAAATTACTAAAAATCTAGGTGTTCAAATGGGTACTGTAACGACCCTGCCTCTTAATAACCCCCAATTAAGGGAGACCATAAGGTCAGAGCCATTATCCCAATTAACAGGATCAAAGGTTCGGCAAATAATCAATAACAATCATTAAATTTTACCAACTATACTGAAATATGATAAAAATAAAAACCTTGCATACCTTTTGAAAACTTGGATTTCTAAACTTCTATCCACATATGAATTCTACAATAACTAATCCTCCTTGTATTTTAATTCATGTATTTCACAATATGACGATTTACTGTTTGTCCTTTTGGCTTGTACCTAAAACGCCGACAAACAAAATGTCAGTCAGCATAAAGCGGGTATGTGGGGGAAACAATAATCATGCAACTATGATAACAATGTAATCAGTCAATTATGATTTAAACAAACAACTTTATGTTTTCCGCATAACTGCTCAATCCCTACATACCCTAGCCTCTGCGCTGTCCCTATAGTGGACCTGGATGCTACCTTCCATATGGTAGATCCCCATTAAACCCCTCATGATCCCACCTAATCGGTGAACCAGTTTCTAGGGTTGAGTCACATGGCACTACCTGTAGGTATCCCACTCCTTAACGCATGGCATGCTAAAGAGTCGCATGACACTACACGTGGGTAGCCCAATTTCTAACTCATGATAACCTAGACCTTACTCTAGGTTACCCCTTTTAGCCTTTACAAAGCCACAAAGGTGGACCAAGATCTGAGCCAGTCATGTATGCACATTTATAGTGATAATCATAGTCACTTTATAGTTGCATGAAATAAATAGGCATCCAACAGTTATTTCCAAGCAACTGATAAAACATTTAGGAATCTCTGTGAAACTAGATAGATTATTCATAAGCGTAACTACATACCTGTCAGCCTGATTTGAGATAGAATAACCCATGCAAGTAAGGAATCCAAGCAAGCAAGCACACATAACAAGATCCTTATATAATCTTGAAATTCCCTTTTATTACTCATGTCATCAAGATCTATTAAACCTAGCTCACTTCCTAGGGTTTCTAGTCCACTTTTAGGGTTTTCATTACAATTAGGGTTTTCCTTCATCTTTTACTATTTTAAACCCTAATTACTCATCTATTTATCATGAAAGATACAAAGTTACCTTTTAACACCATATAACCTTATTTTCAAATTAAAGGCATCATTATCCCTCAATTAAGTCCATTAAGCCGCTTTTACAATAAAGCTACCATTTTTATCCTTTTAATCCATGACAAGATTATTATGCCCATTTATCATCAATTCAAAGTTCACTATGGTCTAAATCACATATGAACTCGATTTGTCATTCAATTCATTAGAAAACCCTAATTACTACGTTAAGGGTATTTATCTACAATTAGGAATCTTTATACTCGAAATAGCTTAGAATTGTCATAATTCGACTTTAATCATAATTTTAAACAATTAAAGCTATTAAAAGTCACCATTATCATCATTAGGGTTTCAAGGCCCATTAAAGCATATTTATGCACATGAAACTCTAAATTAACCAATTACATTCAAAGTTCATCCTTTTTGTTCTCAATATACCTTTTTCCAATTAACATGTTAATATCAACTTTAAGCATCCATTAAACCCTACTAAAAGCATTAATCGTCTCTAAATAGGGTTTCTTAATCTTTAATTCATTACAGTTGATAAATTACACTAATTTTCAAATTGCAAAAGGAATTAGGCTATAAAACTATTTTTATTGTATTCCTCGTGTTCTGCTGAGAAAAATTCATATATTATGTGTATCCATCCGAGCTACCGTTAATTAGTTATGAATTTTGCAAAATTACTTACTTTGGGCCAATGGGGGGCTGCCACGTAGGCGTCTTCCATGCAACGTTGCTCCTTGCTTTGAAAACATAATGAAAAGTCAACTCTACCCCTGCTTAAGTTTTCTGGCCTTCATACCCCTAGAGCGTAAATCTGTCCAACGCAACCTGTGTTGTCTTCAACCTCTAGATGGTGCGACGCAGCCGCCCAAGGCATCATGGGCGTGGCTCCTACTCCTACCCTAGGCCTTGACGGCCATTGGGGATAGGTCCCTTTCCACCAAAGCTCCTTTGCACTCCCATGGAAGCCATGATCTTGAGGAAAAAGCTTCCAACTTGTATTGGTCAGGCCTGCTCATGCGGACGGCCCTACAACCATGTTGCAGTTGTTGTGCGACGGCTGTTGGTAGGGAAAGGTGGACAACCACCCTAGGTCCTCGAAGATGCTTCGTTCCTTCCCCCAGATCCCTTCACAACTGCTAGTTTCCGCCGAGATAGCCCTAAGAGTTCTTGGTTAGGGTTTCAAATGCAAACAATCAAGAATAAGATGAGGGAGAGAGAGAAAGGACTTGGGATCCTCTTAAACTCGAGCCATAGGCTCTACCCCTTATATAGGGGAGGGTTTCCGCACCCCAAGATGTTCATTCAAGGGAAAACAAATCCTTTTCCCATTTGGAAAGTGATTCTTTCATTAGGAAGCAAGTTTTCTCTCTCCTTTGATATTTCTTATTTCTTGGATAATTAGGAATTTGAAATTCCTCTCACTTATTCTCTTTATTCTTGCTTTTTAATCCATTGGCACAAATTTCTATTTTCATTTAGTAGAAAATATTTCCCTTTTAATAATACCATGAAATTCATTCATTATGCATCACATTATCCTCTTATTTTGTTTTATTGGTATTTTCTCTTTCTTTTACTATATTGGGGCTCCTTGGACCCCAAGAAAGTATAATATTTCGAAATTCCTTTTTAAGGAATACTCATTGTCCTTCTGGATGCATCTATATCCACTATTTCACGTTATCTTGTTTATTTCTTATTAAAATATCTCTTTTTGAGGATTTCTCTTTATTTCTCTTTTATTATCCTCATTGTTATTCCTTTTAACATTAGGAATCCTTGGGATACGAAATTCCATCAAGAATAACTCAATTATACTCCTTTCCACTTATTTTCCACATTTATCATTATTTTCAATTTCTTTCTTAATAAAGAAATACTTAATTGATCTTTTCTTTTCTTTGCAACTTTGGACTCCTTGGGACCTAAGGAATCCAAGAGGCACGAAATCCACCATTGGATTACATTCTTTTTCCTTCTAGAGGTTTCCACATCTCTCTTTTCTCAAAAACTCAATTATTCATTTATTAATTGAATTTCCTTGTTATTGGGCCCAATAGCCAATAAAGCCCATAACACAATCATCAAGGCTATTGTAAACGAAATCCATTTATTACAAACAAATTATATCATTATTTTTTCAAATATCTTTAATATGAGAAATTACATTTTTCACCAAATGAACCCAAAAATTGGGGTTGTAACACCCTTCCCCTCTTATAGGAATTTTGTCTTCAAAATTCTATCAAGCAAATAAACAATTCAGGATAAGACTTTTCCATGTCCATCATTAGCCCCTATGTGGCTTTACCTTACTCATGGTGCTTCCAAAGAACCGTTATCATCACATATTCTTTTCTCTGAGTTCTTTCATCCTGGTGTCTATAAACTACACATGTGACTCAGGCCATTTCAGCCTCCCTTGGGGCTCACTAGGTTCATTGCTCAGCACATGGTCTGGGTACCTCACATAGTGCTCTAAATTGGACACCTGGAACTCATCACACATTACTTTATCCTGAGGGGTAAGATCAAACTTAACCTTCTCCACCAAAACATGTCAAAAGAACCCATGCATCGGGGACTTAGCTCTCTTAGCTATAACTTAGAGGGGTCAGATTTTCATGTCACATATTCTCCCAAAGTAGTTGCATGTCAGTCTACTTTGCATCCACTCATGACTCTCATCATCTCTAGGATCCTTTCAACCATTTCACAATCAAAGCGACTTCATCTACACGCACTATGGTCCTTTTCTAACCATCACATGGTCTTTTCACCAACATCACCTTACTGAAGTGGTGGCCGACACAACATCCCTTACAGAGCTTCTTTAAGTCCGGATACTGGATATGGTGGTTATCATCACATCTTTCATATGACAAGAACTGTCTCTAGATATCACCCTGAACAAGCACACATGCTCTCATCAGGCCCTTTAGTCTGGATCATACTAACCATTAGTTAAGGGTGATAAACTATACTAACATAGAGTTCTTCATGTTTCTACTTCCACCTCACGAAAGTGAACCTTTAGATTAAACTCAAGAACTCACATCATGGTGTAGTTGAACCAACTCTCTCTCTCATATGCAGTTCAACCGGATCTGTCCCTTGACAATACTCTCTCTTTCTCATGTCATCTAGGTAAGGAGATCTACCATAACCCAAATTGCATCTTGACCTTATCCGGTCTATGAGAAACTTACTACACGTCCATAGTGATGAACTCCCATTCCCTCTCAAGGACTCTTTTATCCTCTATATCGATATACTGGGTTACTGGTGTTCGTCCTTCACCTCCTAGCTTGCATGGAAACATACCACATGCAACTCATCTTAAGCATCCAAAGTACCATTGTCACTTATTATCTTGGTAGTATCATGGTATAAGGTAATCTTAAATCATGATATCCTATATTGTCATGATTCCTTAAGATCGATTCCTCAGAAACCCTAATCCACTCTAATTGCGGTTTCATCACTTTCTTTTGAGGTTTACAACCTTCCTTCCATTACATCAAGGCCTAAGCTGGCTAACCAAACAACCATTAACTTGATCAACCAGTATTGTTACATCTGGGTGTTAGCCAAACTTATCTCTTAGGGTTAACCTAACAACCTCTTCTAGACTCTTGCTAAACTAGGAACTGCATCTCATCCAAAGCATCCATTACCACTTCTCATCCTTAGGTGTTAGGTAAAGTTGAAGACATACACCTCTGTGTATTCCACTTATTATCTCATCTCAGCTCTAGGCCTATCTTCATCAAGAAAACTCTGAGCTTATTCTCTTGGTTTTTCAAACTCAACCTTGTATGACTCATATCTCATGATAAAACATCCTCATAGGATGGATGCCTTGTTTGTAAACCATCCATGTACAACGACATGTTATCATCTTTGTCCTCATACCTCATAGCAATGTTCCAACTCACATCATCTTTTATCCTTGGTGTATGGCATGCATATTGTCCTATCTCTCACTCCCATAACAAGAGGGAATAAGCATTTGGCTGCAGTCCAAATACAAAGTTCTTCCTATTCCAAGAGTAGAGATGGTACATCCCACCTTGCTAGTACACCTTGAAATCTAAGTTGAAATGTGCAGCTTATGCCTCTATATCACAATCATCTTGATATCAAGTTACTTTTATGGAAAACTGGTCTCGAACCTACTTGGGTCCCCACACAATCCTTGGTCATCTCCTCTAGGTCTATAGGGTGCCGACACTTTTGGGGTCATCCCTTTTCCCTCATGCATCGAGAGAGTGTCCTACTCATCTACCCTTTGGGTCCCATGAGTTCATGAAGGTGATCAATCTCCTAACCCATGGCCCTCAGATAATGATAGTTGTTACCTCCCGACCCTATGGTCATGTACAACTAGGGAATTAGGCAACTCCTACTTCCATCGGTCTTATCCCTACCTGACCCTAGGATAGACTTAGGATTCTCTTATAGTACATGTTCAACTTAGAACCTTACCCAAGCCTTCATCATCTCTCTCTACATTCATGGGCTGACTTTCATCCTTTCATAGGGGTCATGGTGACCTACCTACCTTGGCCAGGCCTCATACCGATTACTATCATGGTAACACATCCATATGCACTTAGAGATGGATATCTATGGGTCTACATGTTCATTCTCATACCTTGTACATTTCACTTAGCTTCTCAAGATTCTATGAGACCTCTTTAGGTTTCCTCAAAAACCCACAAAACTAGCATACACGCTGCAAAAGGGTTCCTCTCCTAGGATGGGAGAAAACTACATCCTATTAACAAAAGTCACAACCATCCTTACGTCTAGGGTTTACATCTACATAAGCATGTTTAACCCAACAACTACTAAGGCATAAGCAGACCACCTACTAAACAATGCTAGGTCATACTTGTTCTCTTTCCTCAATACTAGATCAAGATCATACCTTCCCATGTCATCAACTTAGCTGTGAGGGGTTCGTCAAACACACCTTAAACTTAAGGGGTTTCCTTTTCCTCTAAACATGAGGAGTACCATGCTCGAATCTATAGAAACTCAAATCTCATCATGATCATCGAGTACACCACTTGCCCTCTTAGGCCAAGGAACCCTAGGTTCACTTCTCTGATGTCCAACTGTCTGTTCAACCTCTTAACCACGATCCAAACATGTAAAAGGTATGACATGCACTTCCTGTCATCCTTCTACTCGAGCAACACTTCAGAGCGGAGTCCTCCTCAAGGACAACCAACAAGGTATAAGGCCTCACAACCTATTACTAAACCTCTCCATGGTTTAAGGAACACTTCTTCTCATCTATACCATAGGTACAGAGGTACCAACAGTCTCATCCTCTCTCTCATGGAAACCAAGATATCATCAACCTCTAGGGATCAAGCATGTGGCGACCACTATCATCCACTTAGGTCGCATCATCCTCAACTCCCCACTGTTCCTCATATTTTAGAGTCTAGGGTTCCAACCTTCTTGCTTGGGTCCTTCTCTTTCTCTCTCTAGAGCTAACTCCACAACCAGCGTTATACTAAAGGTCATCTCTCTATGAAGATGGATCAGGCTTACAAGTATACATCTACATGGTGAAGCCTATGTTTACTCTTATGTTTTCTCAAGGTTATCCACAGCTCCTTATGCTTATCTCATTAGCTATCCAACATACTCCCTTGGCCAGGGTTTCGACCTACTACTCGCACTACTGACGTATTATGGGTGTCTACTATGCCATTCTCATACAAGCTCATGGGGTTTCTATAGGTTCTTCTCTAACCTCGTTATTGAAGGAGCTATCCTTCAGTCTAACATGCACGATCCTTCCTAAGGTTGGGTCGCCAAAGGTACTCAGTCATCCAACCTCTCATGGCTCATATGGCATCCAAGGCATGTCTATCCAAACACCTGATCTACCATGACATCTAACTCATCATGTCATCTCTCTCTAAACTTCACTTAGGGTTAACATCATTCTTAGAGGATGTGCCAAGTCTCTACTTATAATGGAGATCTCTTCCTCCATGACCAACTCTCTCTACTCATCCTCCTGACAAGAAGGTCTAGCCTCAGGTCTATCCTGAGAGCAATGACAACTCGTGTCGTACGACCTAAGCTTGTATCTATCCTTTAGTTTACACTTATTCTATTAAGCTTATGTCCATGACATCTTATTTACATGATTTTCATTAATTTGGTGGAGGATTCCTTAAACCTTATCAACCTTACCCATACCTCAAGAGGGTGAGGAAAAGAAAGAAAACCCCTAAACCTCTAAATCTTAACATAATTAGGGTTGAGAAGGGATGAAAATAGATGATAGAGTCCTAAAGGTATCTTATTTCGAGTTAGATCCTAAGACATTGGCCAGGCAGTCACACAAATTTGGGAGTCCTCATATTCCGACTAGCGGTGCGGAGGAAAATCTTACCATCCCCCGGGCGTGATCCTTTTCTAGACACCTCTATCTTTTGGAAAATCCTCTAATAACTCCCTTGGGTTCTACAGAATTTGTAAAATTTAATAATTATTAAAGATTAAGTGAGGAACCTATGCTCTGATACCAAATGTAATGACCCCGTCTCCCGGTAATCCCCAATTAAGGGAGACCAGAAGGTCAGAGCCATTATCCCAATTATTAGGATCAAAGGTTCGACAAATAATCAATAACAATTATTAAATTCTACCAACTATATTGAAATATGATAAAAATAAAAACCTTACATACCTTTTGAAAACTTGGATCTATAAACTTCTATCCACATATGAATTCTACTCTAACTAATCCTCCTTTTATTTTAATTCATGTATTTCACAATATGACGATTTATTGTTTGTCCTTTTGGCTTGTACCTAAAATGTCGACAAACAAAATGTCGGTTAGCATAAAACCGGTATGTGGGGGAAACAATAATCATGCAACTATGATAACAATGTAATCAGTCAATTATGATTTAAACAAACAAATTAATTTACGTTTTCCACATAACTTCTCAATCCCTACATACCCTAGCCTCTGCGCTGTCCCTGCTGTAGACTTGGATGCTACCTTCCTTATTGTAGATCCCCATTAAACCCCTCATGATCCCACCTAACAGGTGAACTAGTTTCTAGGGTTGAGTCACATGGCACTACCCATAGGTAGCCCACTCCTTAACTCATGGCATGCTAAAGAGTCTCATGGCACTACATGTGGGTAGCCCAATTTCTAACTCACGATAACCTAGACCTTGCTCTAGGTTACCCCTTTTTAGCCTTTACAAATCCACATAGGTGGACCAAGATCTGAGACAGTCATGTATGCACATTTATAGTGATAATCATAGTCACTTTATAGTTTCATGAAATAAATAGGCATCCAACAGTTATTTCCAAGAAACCGATAAAATGTTCGGGAATCGCCGTGAAACTAGAGAGATTATTCATAAGCATAACCACATACATGTCAGGCTGATTTGAGACAAAATAACCCATGTAAGTAAGGAATCCAAGCAAGCAGGAACACATAACAAGATCCTGGAATAATCATGCAATTTCCTTTTATTACTCATGTCATCAAGATCTATTAAACCTAGCTCGCTTCCTAGGATTTCTAGCCCACTTTTAGGGTTTTCCTTCATCATTTACTATTTTAAATCCTAATTACTCATCTATTTATCATGAAAGATACTAAGGTTACCTTTTAACAACATATAACCTTATTTTCGGATTAAAGGCATCATTATCCCTCAATTAAGTCCATTAAACTACTTTTACAATAAAGCTACCATTTTTATCCTTTTAATCCATGACAAAATTATTATGCTCATTTATCATCAATTCCAAGTTCATTATGGTCTAAGTCACATATGAACTCGATTTGTCATTTAATTCATTAGAAAACCCTAATTACTACATTAAGGGTATTTATCTACAATTAGGAATCTTTATACTCAAAATAGCTTAGAATTATCATATTTTGACTTTAATAATAATTTTAAACAATTAAAGCTATTAAAAGTCACCATTATCATCACTAGGGTTTCAAGGCCCATTAAAGCATATTTATGCACATGAAACTCTAAATTAACCAATTACATGCACATTTCAACCTTTATGTTCTCAATATACCTTTTTATAATTAACATGTTAATATCAACTTTAATCATCCATTAAACCCTACTAAAAGCATTAATCATCTCTAAATAGGGTTTCTTAATCTTTAATTCATTATAGTTGATAAATTAAACTTGTTTTCAAATTCCAAAAGGAATTAGGCTATAAAACTATTTTTATTGCATTCCTCGTGTTCTTCTGAGCAAAATTCATATATTATGTGTATCCATCTGAGCTACGGTTAATTAGTTATGAATTTTGCAAAATTAATTACTTTGGGCCAATGGGGGGCTGCCACGTAGACATCTTCCATGCAACGTTGCTTCTTGCTTTGAAAACATAATGAAAATTCAACTCTGCCCCTACTTAAGTTTTTCGACCTTCATACCCCTAGAGGGTAAATCCATCCAACGCAACCGGCGTTGTCTTCAACCTCTAGATGGTGCGACGCAACTGCCCTAGGCGCCATGGGCGTGACTCCTGCTCCTACCCTCGGCCTTGACGGCCATTGGGGACATGTCCCTTGCCACCGAAGCTCCTCTGTGCTCCAATGGAAGCCACGATATGTAGGAAAAAGCTTCTAACTTACGCTGGACGGGTCTGCTCATGCGGACGACCCTGCAGCCGTGTTGCAGGTGTTGTACGACGACTGTTGGTAGGGAAAGGTGACCAACCACCCTAGGTCCTCGGAGATGCTTCGTGCCTTCCCCCAAATCCCTTCACAACTGCTAGTTGCTGCCCAGATAGCACTAAGAATTCTTGGTTAGGTTTTCAAATGCAAACAAGAAAGAATAAGATGAGGAAGAGAGAGAAAGGACTTGGGATCCTATTAAATTCGAGCCATAGGATCTACCCCTTATATAGGGGTGGGTTTTCACACCCCATGATGCTCATTCCAAGGAAAACAAATCCTATTCCCACTTGGAAAGTGATTCCTTCATTAGGAAGCAAGCTTTCTCACTCCTTTGATATTTCTTATTTCTTAGATAATTAGAAATTCAAAATTCCTCTCACTTATTCTCTTTATTCTTGCTTTTTAATCCATTGCATGAATTTCTATTTTCATTTAGTAGAAAATATCTCCCTTTTAATAATACCATGAAATTCACTCATTATGCATCACATTATCCTATTATTTTGTTTTATTGATATTTTCTCTTTCTTTTCCTTTATTGGGGCTCCTTGGACCCCAAGAAATTATAATATTTTGAAATTCCTTTTTAAGGAATACTCATTGTCCTTCTGGATGCATCTATATCCACTATTTCACATTATCTTGTTTATTTCTTATTAAAATATCTCTTTTTGAGGATTTCTATTTATTTCTCTTTTATTTTCCTCATTGGTATTCCTTTTAACATTAGGAATCCTTGGGATACGAAATTTCATCAAGGATAACTCAATTATACTCCTTTCCAATTATTTTCCACATTTTATCATTATTTTCAATTTCTTTCTTAATAAAGAAATACTTAATTGATCTTTTCTTTTCTTTGCAACTTTGGACTCCTTGGGACCCAAGGAACCCAAGAGGCATGAAATCCACCTTTGGATTACATTCTTTTGCCTTCTAGAGATTTCCACATCTCTCTTTTCTCAAAAACTCAATTATTCATTTATTAATTGAATTTCCTTATTATTGGGCCCAATAGCCAATAAAGCCCATAACACAATCATCAAGGCTATCGTAAACGAAATCCATATATTCCAAACAAATTATATCATTATTTGTTCAAATATCTTTAATATGAGAAATTACATTTCTCACCAAATGAACCAAAAAATTGGGGTCATAACAGGTACCCTACTCAATCAATGCATGGAACGTCTAGAGAACACTCAAGAACTATTGGTCTTCTTCATTATGTATAAGACAATGGACTCTAGATATCTGTAACTCCAGTGGTTATTGGAATTTCTCACTGGATTTCTAGACTCATAGCGTCTATTGGATTTCTCCACTAGATTTGGTTGTTGGATTTCTCCACTATATTTCTATATTTTTAGTGTCTATTGGATTTTACACTGGATGTATAAACTCCTTGTGGCTATTGGACTTCTTCACATGATATTTGAGTATGTTTACAACATTTTTTGTGTAATGATGTTCTTATATGTGGAATTATTTTGTACGTATGGAATTATTTGGAGGTATATTTGTTAGATATATGCTCGGTTATGTGTATATGTCTCTTTGATCAATAATGGGGACCAACATGACAGCCTAGTAACTATCATAGGCATAAAAGGTCGTTGGGTATCCTAGACCTCCTTTATGTTATGACACACATAATTGATGCCAATATAGAAGGATAGATTGGAAAAATTTATATAAACCTACACTACTTACTACATGTATTATTATCATAATTATACTACATATATTAAAATTCAATTTGAATCATGGAAAAAATTGTGAGTATGTTGAATGTAAGTGGAAATAATCATGAAAAACAAGGTGTGTATATCCTATCCATACCAACAAGATGAGGATAAATATCACCATTTAAGTAGAGATGAAAAAAGGCAATCACTTATGATCCACTAAGGTGTTGAGGTAGTTCCTCCATTTACATATTGACATGTATAAGGTTACATGAAGATATTCTAAATCCTTATAAAATTTCAAAATCATTATAAAAATAAACAAATTAAACAGAACCTAATAGTTGCTTGAACTGCTACTCCAAGGCATCTTACTATGTTTATTAACCAACTTGAAATTAGGGTTACCATCCTTAGCGAATTGATAATTGTATTATACTAAGACATATAGTTGAAGGAGAAAAAAAACTTATTCAATATATCAGTTTTCTAATGAAAGAAATTTTAATTTCAATATCCTACTTGAATAGATGATATAGTTATCAATTTGTACTTTGATTATATATCATCACCAAAATTTTCATATTAATATCATCTAGAAATAAACAAATAAAAATTTCACCAATTGAAGAATAAACAAAATATTTCCTCCTAGACATGCAAATACAACTTTTGAGAGAATTTAATGGAAATGAATCAATTGAAAAAAGGAGTCCAAAACAGATTTATATATATAAAAAACTTATTATTGTGGAATATTGACCAAATGAAAATTTCATATTTATAATTTTAGCTTTACCCTCATTTCTTTGATGTCAATAATATAAAAAATTGATCACAATGTTACAATATCTAAGTTGGAAGTCTTAACTTATATACCCTATATAATTTTCTTTAACTAAAAGAAATTTTATATTTCCATATATTAGGTTATCATAATTGGAAACCTAGACAAATAAAAATGGGAAGTTAAAGAAAATAATATGATCCAACTAGGTTTTTCATGAGGTGTAGTGTTGACATTGTTTAGCATTCATGCCCACTACTTAGATCGATGGTAAGGGTATTGTACTTTCATTACTCAATTTAGTATGATATTACCATGGTCTACTGCAAGTAGTGTGGATCAGTCCCTAGCCAGTATATGTTAAAGTAGGAGGAAGTAGATTTTGAGGACAAAATCATGTTTAAGGGAGGAAGAGTTGTAACATACTAGAAATTGAGACTCAGAAGTATGAGTTATTCAATTTTCATTGCTTGGAATATAACTAAAAAGTTGATTACTCAACCAACTTCCATTGGATTATTTTGCTTAGTTACCATGAACTTTTATGATAATTAATCTCTACGTATAATACTTGTTTATGAATCATTTTCCTCTCCACTTGGAAAATTATTATGTCATCCATCATTTAACCGTCATATATGAAACAACGTCGACTATTTGAATACATGGACATTATTGTAAATAAACTTGAAACTCGTGTTTCCATTTCCTTAGACTTGTAATTTGCAAGTCAACCCAATTTGAAAACTATTAGAAAGTGAATGAAAAAGAATATATATATGTATATATATGTATAACTACTCAACTCATATGTAATTAACATGGATAGATTGCATGCTCAAAGATATCTTGGAAGTGACAACATGACACATGTAGAAGATGCCCTCTACTAGAGACAAAGTTAAATAAGTGATAAAATTAACTTATTGGATCCAATGTATATAAATTTAAACCTCTACACACTCTAACATAATGTATGTGTAAAGATTGTTGTATTTTCTTCTAAACAAAGTAATGTCAAATTTTGTTCTTGTAAAGATTGGTTTTTACATATATGATTAAAATGAGTACTTTTGATCTTTTTGGAAATAGTCAATGTACCATTATGGTCTTATAATAACTCAAATCCATTTTGTGGCCTAAGATAAGTAACTTATAACATTTATATAAAAAAAGCATATCTTGATTGCACGTTTGAACCTAATATGCTTTTATAAGATCATATGAGACTTAATGTGGACATTTAATTTGATGCTATATCTCTAATGTTTCACAAATCTTGATCAATGATGTTCAAAACTACATTCGTGATGCCAATTCAGTAATGATAACTTGTGACACAAAATATCACAATTATCACTCTTGTATTATAAGGTTGAATATGACATGGATTGATGATTAAATCACTAATCTTATTCAAATGTTATGATTACCTCTTAAATTCATGAAATCCTAATATTGAAATCCATGATCTTGATAGGATGCTTCACCCTATGACATTATGATTTCTTTTGTAATATGAATATTATGATGAACTTTCATGCACTATTTGAGGTGTTGAAATCAATATTTGTAAATGCAAATAAATGACTAAGTGAAGCTCAAACCCTAATGAAAATAATTTGTATGACTACATATGTTTTATTTAATCAAATCATACCTTTCTTATACCCCAGTGTCACTATATTTGATTTCTTTGCTAAGGCTCAATAAAGAGTTTTATATCAAAATTATCAATCTATTGCTCTTATTTAAAGGTATGTTTTACCTCTTATTTAGCTCAATTATGATATTAATGTGTGAATTGTATATGTATGAGTGACAATGCTTTGATATATATTGTTTGAGATCCATGTTCCTTATAAATACTATTTTCTTATTATACTATGTTCACAAAACTATATATATAATCCTATATGTCCATTATACAATTGTTGTTATACCTATATAGCTTCACTAGGTACAAGATTTGATGGTTTTGACCTAGATGGAAACCGATGGTTTTGTTGAAGCCCATGATTCAATGGTTATGCGTTGTGTAATATATAAGTCTATATTTGTGCTAAGTATGTGAACCGATGGCATTGCTAGTAACCATGATTCAATGGTTTTGATTTTGGCTAAATGTATGAATGAACCGATGGGTTACTTAGTGAATAAGATTGGGTTTTATCCAACACACAATTTGATGGTCTTGTTGTCAATGCAATAGTTGACTCCTTTTCTATGGATGAAAATGATTGGATGGTTATTCTTTGATTAAGTAATGCTAAATAATTGATGGTTTTGTTTTATTGTGTTATCAATTATTCGATGATCATTACTTTGGCTAAGTATTTTAGTTGTCCAATGGTTTTTATTTGTTTATATACATAAGTAGTATAATAGACATTATATGCATAAGAATCTATGCCCTTGATTAAGTATAAAAATGTGAAATCTATAAGAGCAAATGAAATGATGGTTGCCCTAATGTCAACCTAAGTGTGCCAATGAAATGATGGTTTATCCACGTGTTGCCTACTATGATAAAGATTATTCATGGATGTTGATTTGTGATTCATATCCAACCTACATTGTTGAATCATTCTTACAATGATTAAATGGTGATAGTTTAATACCATTATCTTCCTCAAATGTTGAAAAGATAAACAGACACATTTCATATTTCTTAAAGTAACTTTGTTATGTTATTCTTGGAAAATTCATAACTATTCCTTTTAATTGATGAACATTGTTGATGGGTCTGAAAGTAATGTGTGTTGGTCATATGTTGAGCCATGTGTAGGGTATGGAAGGATAATGATGTACCTAAGGAAGTAATGTTGTTATTCCTAAATGGCTTTTGGGCATGTTGTGAGCCCTGATGGAAACATAGTCTCCTCATGGATGGAAATGAACTAGTACCCTGTGATGTTGTGATAAGAGATATGTCACACACATTTAATATCTTCTGGAGTTGTTATATGCCAATGTTTTTTAGAAATGATTTAGGTTTTGTACTAGTAAGTGCACGTGCGTTGCACGTTTCTACCACTAGACATAACATTGATATTTGTAATATAAGTCAAGGATATATTTAGCATGTATCAAGACATGAAGATCATTTTGTAACATATGTATTGAAGTTCTTTATGAAGATTAAAATAAGAAATCTTATATCATCTATAAAATATTAAATCATAATGTGTCTCACATTATGTTTGCGGATGACATCATTGTTTTCGTAAAAGCATCCATGAATCAAATCAATTTCATCAATAATTGTTTCCGGCTATTTGAGGAAGCCTCGGGTCAACAAATCTCTATTGAAAAATCCAAAACTTTCTTCTCCTCGTCCATCAGTAGAACAACACGTTCTGCAATCTGCAAAGCGAGTGGCTTTATGGAAACAAATGATCTCGGAAAATACTTAGGAGTCCCGCTTCTACACAAGAAGGTGAATAAGCAAACTTACTCTTTTTTGGTGAATAACATGGAGAACAAAATTAATGGTTGGGCAGCCAAAACCTTATCTCTTGGAGGCCGCATTTGCATGGAGAAGGCGGTACTCAGTACTTTACCTACCTACGTGATGCAAACAGGGAACATCCCTATCTCTGTCTGCTCAAGATTAGACAGAACCATTCGTAAATTCATCTGAGGCGGTTGCCACAGAACTAACCCTATGTCTCTCGTTGCATGGCACATGGTGTGCACCAGTATGGAGAATGGCGGTCTGGGAATCAAATCGATGTTGGATTGGAATAAAGCTCTTCTTTGGAAAAATTCCTAGAAATATATAACTAACAAGGATACTGTTTGGATACGAGGTCTCAGACAAAAGTATAGAAACTTAACTTTCAACAAACCAGGGTGATCCACAGCTCTCTAGAAAAGCATGTACCAAGGGATTCAATTTATTAAGGAAAAATGCATGAAGGTAATCAATGATGGCCACCATACTATGGTCTGGTCTGATCATTGGGTACCGGGCATTAAAGAACTCTCGACCATAGCTACTGCACCTATCAGCACTGACATTCTGGACCTTACAGTAGCAAGTCTATGAAACTTAGAAGGGTGTTGGGATGAGGCCTTCCTACGGAATCAACTCCCGGATAATTGCGTCTGTCAGATTCTAAAACTACCGACTCCGTCCAACGAGAAAGGTAGTGATAAATGGCGCTGGCTACATGAGGAAAGTGGCCATTATACCACTTCGACGGCTTACGAATTGATTCATGCAGATAACCATTTGCCTATCAACAAACTCTAGATGCTTATCTGGCGATCAAATGTGCCCAGCAAAATCAAGTCATTTGTCTGGCTGGTGGCACATGAAGCCATTATGACCAACTTTTGCCGCAAATAGAGAAAACTCACCGACTGTTCTATCTGTCTGAGATGTGAATCTCAACAAGAGGATACTCTTCATGCACTATGGCAATGTCCGCATGCTAAAGAGGTATGGACCAAGACTTATCCTGTCAATAATGAAGGAAGACACCATGACGCCAGCATCCAACAATGGCTAATGAGCAACCTTCAATGTGAAGAAGAAGACCCTATATGCTTCATGACAATGTGCTGGATTATTTGGAAAGCTCGAAATGCTTTGGTGTTCGAAGACAAATACATTGGAACTGACAGACAAGTGAACCAAGTATTTAGTCTACGCGATCAAATCAACAAAGGTATACAAAGGAAGTGTAGAACTAATATGGATCTAATCCAACAACACAATCAGGCTTTAGAGATCTACAGAGGGAAGAACGTGGTTGATGTAGATGCGGCAGTAAAAGAGGAGAACGCAGCCATAGCCATGACTTTGATCGATGAAACAGGTAGGTGGAGTGGAGGCACAACACTCAACATTGAAGTACGTTCCGTCACTGAAGCAGAAATAAGAGCCATTGCCTTTTCTTTATAGATTGTTGCTAACAGGTACTCAAATCCAATCACTATCATCATAGATAGTTATAAGGCCATCCAAGCTATCGAGGGAGATGCAGATAACTATCCAGCTTTCCATCCATGGCTGAAATCTATCAATGAAATGCTCGACAAAATGCCCGATACTTGCATCCTCAAAGCCTCAAGACAAGATACCCATATTGCTGATGCTTTGGCAAAGCATCACCTAAAAAACCACAAGGAGGGTCGTACTTACACGACACCTCCCCTCGACCCTGTGGGTCACTTTATCCTCTTCCCCTTCTGTAATGGTAGGAGTCCTACCAAATTTATCTTTGTTGCCGATAATGTATCTAACTTTTTCTTAAGACCTGCAAGAGGAGGGCGGGATGAATAAAAGAGCCTCCTAGCTTACCCAAAAAAAAGTATATGTAATATAAAGTCTTAACATCAAATATCTAGAGTCTCAGTGAGAAACACCAGTTTGTTTCCATGTCTATACTTGGGTTTGATCTATCAACCAAACCAATAGCAATAGATCTTATTCCCTCAATATAAAGTAGTTTCTTATTAGCAATTATGATTATTGATCATAAGTCATGTATCACTCTTACATTCATCTATGTCCTATACGAATCAAAAGGAATAATCTAAAATATATAAACTATTAGCATAAAAATCTACATAAGAATGTTTTAACTTCAAATTGGTTGTCATATAAGATGGAAGGTGCCAATTTTCTAATGATATGTGTGTATCTTTACATATGTTGAATATTGTTGATAATATGGATATGTATGGGCCTAGCCTTCATAGTTAACCTTTTCAGTAATGACTACTTCCTTATTAAACTATTGATCTAACACTTGTTAGTTAGTTCAAATGGTAAGGCTGATCGATTTGTTAGCCATAGGCTATAGATTCAATACCCAGTTGGATTACCTAGACAAAAGAGGGAAATTTATAACAAACTATAAATATTCTCTTTTACATTGTGATAAGATTGGACCTCTTCGACATGACCTTGATGATAAAAACTATTAAAAATATTTTTTGACAATATTATATTCCTAAAGATAAAATTTAGTAAGTGAACTCTAATTTCTCTTCTAGAATATGTTTAAACTATCATTTCTTTCATAATAGTATTGTTCAATGCTCCAAATTGTCATGCATAATACATAGTCAACCTTTTAATATACTTGTGTTAGTCAAAGTTGGTAGAAATGTGGCTATAATATGAAAATATTAGGAACCATACTTAAAATGAATAAAACAATACTAGAAAAGTATTTAAATATGACACTGTCATGTTTTCTATTTTCTAAGATATAAGTTTGATATTATTTTTTATATATTACATTCTCTTGAAATCAAACTATTTCTTAAAAATAATTAGTTTTATATGTGATGAATGCTAGATCCTGACTCATAATCAGATTGCTACCAAAGTTAAAGTAGTTATAAACTCATTCTAGAGATATAATGTATTTTTTGAAAACTTTCTAGAAATAGATGTTACTGCAATTTTACCAAGAATTTCTAGTTGTGTCACAATAAACAAAAATATAATGAAAGCATTACATCATATTACATGTATTTCATTATCAAAAGTACGAGATACATCGTATGTAAAAAATTTCTTTGTACTTGGTTGTGATACTAATATATATGAATTATATATAACATAACAAACATAAGTAAGTGTTTTACGTTCATGTATTATGCAAAGTAAAATTTTTAAAATTAACTATGGTATTCCATAGATTCCAACTTGATTGGAAATCCTACTTCCTAAAAATGTGATGCATATTTTAAAAAGTCCTTTAATAATATACATAGATTTTGAAAAGAATTTCCACTTCATGGCACAAAATATACTTGTTTCTTCCGTACCGAAGCATATAAAGCCAAAAGGCCAAATAAATGTACAATTGATTTTTTATTATTTAAATACAACATATTAAAACCTTATGTATCCTCAATTAAAAAATACAATATAGATTAATCCTGGTAAAGTTCTTGTTCATAATTTTAGTATAAAAACATAAGATCGTAAATAACTCCATTATTTTAGTCATTCAAAATCCACTAAAAAGGCACAATTACAATAAAAACTTGAATTTTAGAAGTATTTTTGTATTACCTAAATGGAATTTAGAGATTCTATATGATTACATATTTATTTAATTCTAGTGAAGCATACTATTATAGACATGAAGTATGTGTATATTTGAGTCTATCATATTTCCATAGAATGAAATTTTCTATTTATTTATAGATATACGTAAAATATAACTTTTATCGTAGCTGAGATTTTGTATAGGACATTATTTAAACTACTCCAAGAAAACACCAAATTAATTGTCACAACCCAATTTTCAAAGATAATAACTGGGATTTTCCTTAATAATAATATTGAAAATTTTAATACAAAAAAACCACAAGTGGTATTTCTTATATGAAAGTGAAATAAGAAAACTTCAAATGAGACTCATATATATTTTATGTTTCTAATATGCATTATATGATTTAATATATTCAAGTTGATCCCCGTTTCTTTCCTCTCCTCCAAGATGGGAATAAAGCATAAAAATGGGATAAGGAGGTGATCATATGACTCTTAAATGAGTGAACAATGTATATCTAGAATTTTACTCAAGGATTTAATAAGAAAAGCCTTTTCAAATTATCTCACCCTTCAAATGCATTGTAATTTAAATTAATGTCCAATATAGATATTATGGACCAAAACATGTACACAATTGAAAACTAATTGTCTGGGATTATTCTAGACCATCAAATTAACCTATGGTTCAAATTTTAACTCATTCAAATCATGTTTGACCATCCAATTAAATTAAGAAAGGTTTGAATATAGTTTTACTAAGGAATTAATTGAATTTACATTATATACATTGATTTTCATAAAGTCTGGGTCATTTATTTGGTCATGCGTTACACCTTGATTTTTTTTTCTTGCACACTCATCCAACGGTTAGGATTTAATCATTTTACAATTGGATGACTCCTCCATCGTCTCCTTCCTCCGCATGCTCTATGAAACTGAGCCATTTTCACAGTGTTTGTTTCCCCGATCCGTTCTCCATCATCAGTGCATCCCATCACATGATTTCTCCTCCTATGAACTCATCTTTTCCTACCTATTCAAACGATCCTTAACTCATCCTCTATCTCTCTAGATTGATGAAAGGCCCAATCAAGGCTCAGACCCCATCTCCTCCATGAATGCTCGAATGTGACCACAACCCTTCTGGCTCCTATATCAGTAACTCAAAAGCAGTCAGTCTCCACTAACTTCTCCTCCATTACCAATTGGAGTCCCATAGCTTTGAGACTCCCGCACCTACTAAACATTATTTTTTGGTGACTTCAATCTTTCCCCAATACCCTCCACCATCTCTCGTCAAATTGGGACGCAGGTGAGCATCCTTGTCATCAGGTTTCCTCCTTGTTATGAATGTTTACCCTGGGGTCACCCTAGTTGCTATACCCTATAGCTCCTCTTGAGGTCCTCACCAGTGACTGTCTAGTTTGTTTTTAACCCCAGAAATACATTGTTTGACCTCATTTTACCTCTGTGTTGTTGTTCCTAGCTTTTGATTGCCAACTTGTAGTACAATCGAAGGTGTCAACTCCGAGCTTTGACTGCCCCCTTTCCATCAATTCCTGGAAAATGGTGATGACTATTGGGTCATTTTCCACGTGTGTTTGACCCTTAGCATCGCCTTATCCTCATAAAGATGTGTTTCTTTTCCTATCACTGCCTTCGTGTATTTTCCTTTGTTTTAGGTTCTTGTTGTGTTGTGCCCCACCATGGCCTTGCACTTCACTATCCCCTTTACTCCCTACCACTCAAGAAATGGTTCCTCGGGTGCATCTCCTGCTCACAAACATGGCCAGAAGGTCTTCTTTCCCTGAAGGGTAGAAACAATGGCTCTGAGCCAAGGACATGATACCTTGTCATGGTTCTTGAGCCATTGTTCATGAACGAGGAAGAAACTAGGTCATCCAATGACTGTGGAACCCCCATGATGGTAATCAAATGATTTTTGTTAGAAGGGCAATTTTGGGTTTTCTCTGTC
Source organism: Alisma plantago-aquatica (assembly GCA_963693085.1). Taxonomy (NCBI): domain Eukaryota; kingdom Viridiplantae; phylum Streptophyta; class Magnoliopsida; order Alismatales; family Alismataceae; genus Alisma; species Alisma plantago-aquatica. The sequence goes on from OY856415.1 coordinate 252,181,522, forward strand.
GTCGCTTGCTGGTTCGATTTTGAGATGCAACACGATCATGGCCATTTCCTATTGGGCCCCCAGAGTAGGGATTGGGCCCAGTATTTGTACAGTCATATTAAAATGCCCATGTGGCTTTGCTTTGAATTTTCATTGATCTATTCTTCATATATTAATAGTAATTCAAACATTGGTTAGAAAATTATGAATAAATAGTCATTGGAAAGGATTTTTTTAGTACAATTTGATTTTTTGAGTTTTCAAGTCATGTTTTGCATTGTTGTTCAGATGTTTTATTAGAAACCCTAATTTGACTCATGAAACCCTATATATGTAGCACGTGTTTAATGTGACCTAAAAAAGTAATCATCCAACTTAGTTTTCCTAATTTAATGATGTTGATCAGTAAGCCTAATCCTAATGCACTCAAACCCTAATCTACCCTAATTCAACCTAATATCAATACAAGGTATTGATTTATGATGTTTAATAATCATGTATAACTACTTAGAGCCTAACCAAGACAAGGGAATGTTTGACCTAGGATTTGATCAAGATCAGAGAGACCATCTTATGATCAACTTTTCTCCAAGGTAAATTGGTCATGCTCCTAAGAACAAGTATTTATGGTTGATTGCATGCTAAGTATAAAGTAGACATTATGATTTCTAGTTTAATTCTTTAATCATGCTCACTATATCAATTTCTTAATGATTGCTATATATCATGTTCACTAAGATTAGAATATTATGATTAATGACTCATGAAAATTAATCTTCAAATTCAATGGGAAGAATCCCATCATGTTAAAGTTCAAGGTTCATGTTAATGTTAATAATAACGATCAAGATAATTGGAATTAAATAAGTCTTTAATGCTCCCAAATCATGGACCGTAAGGGGTCGTCAAAGGCTTTCTTAGCATCAAGGGATTTTCTAGCAATCATGTGCTCCTAAGTGGGCATCATAGAGGGATGCATACATTTACTTTTCAAATGTTCATGTTAATAATGATTCAAGAATGCTTATAGTTAATTCATGTCAACTTTTTCTTACATGTCAAGTATACTTTATTTTTCTCATGTTATAAAGTGCCAATACTGTTTATTGATGTGTTGATTTTCCCCCTTTGCATGGCTGGGGATGTGATGTCCCTATGAGTTGGAGAAAATAAGGACTCAAGAGGAGCAAGCAAGGACTAGAAGACCTTCAAGAGCCAACTCTTGGGGTGCCATCCATATTAGGCAATCCAACCATTTAGAATATTTACCTTCATGATTAGTTTTTTTTCATGTCTATAAATGATTAGAATTTTAGACATTTTATAGAAGTCAATTATAGTTTCCTATTCTAAGAACAATGTAAGAATATCAATGGTGATTTATGTATTTATTTGCAATGATCATATTAATGTGACACCCCCTTCAAGATAGATTCTTCTTCTCATATTCAAAAGGTGGGATGTTACATTAATGGTAGTTGTGCCAATAAATGGATTCCCACCCAAAATAAATCCGATTCATATGTTCTAATCCTAGGTATATGAGACCTTTTCATATTTCCCCAAAGAGAGCCAACATAGGATAGGATAAGGGTGACAGTTCTCGCTCTTCTAGTAAGGGACGTGGACAAAGAAGGAACCCTAAGGCAACCCTAGAAGATCTGGTCCAAGCCCTCACCAATGTCTTAGCACAAGGACAACATCAACCTAGACATAAAAAGCTGACTCTAGTGGACTTCCTAAAGATAAGGCCCAACTCTTTCTCGAGTGAAGGAGAAATTGATGTAGTCATCAAAGCTGAGGAGTGGATTAAAGGCATGGAGCATTGCTTCTGAGATATGGACTTCCATCAACACTCTAGGGTTCACTTTGCAATCCACATGCTCAAAGGAGATGTACGTACATGGTGGGCGAACTACCTGAACTCAAGGGCAGCTGATGCACCTCCACTCACATGGGATGAATTTGTTGAAGCCTTCTAGGAACACTGCATGTTTGAATCCATGATAGAGAAGGAGTTAGAGTTTTCCAACCTAGCTCAAGTCAGTGGCATGACTATGACCCAATATGCCATGAAGTTCAGGGTCCTACAGAAGTATGGCTATGATTATGATGAATGTCGCAGAACAAAGAAGTTCATCTAAGGACACTACTACAGAAAATGCTTTTTACAACGGGAGATAGACAATAATTATGATGATTGTGTTGTAGTTAGCATACTTATCACAACAAGCCTATTTTTGTGTTGTATATTGTATATTTTATACAACACAAGTCATTTACAACATGCCAAACACGTTGTAGTATAGGGGGATACTACAACAACTACTAAAGTGTTGTAATAGGCTGTAGTATCACAACATATTCAAGCCCGTTGTAAAAGATGTTAATTACACAACATATTTTGACCCGTTGTAATACTCATATGTTGTAATAGACCATCATTACACAACACAGACTCACCCGTTGTAGTATGCATTAATTATACAATGGGCCTTTATATGTTGTATTTGGTATATGTTGTAATAGACCACCATAATACAACATATTGAAACTCATTGTTATATCCCGAAATGAGACAATAGATTCCAATATGTTGTTATATATTATAATTACACAACATGTTGTGACCTGTTGTAACATCCACACATAACAAATCATTGTAATAGACCACCATTACACAATGTAAACTAAACCATTGTAATATATCATTATTACACAACATGATATCACCTGTTGTACTAGCTACATGTTGTAAAAGACCATTGTCACACAACGCGCTATACTTTGCTAGAAATATGGGTGGATTTTTATTTGAGTGGTAGGCTGAACAAAATCCTATTTTGTGTGGTCATGTGAATGATAGTTTTTCACTCTGAGTAGATATTTTGACCTGAAACGGACCCAATCCCAATATATGCATATACTAAAATACATATGGAATAATTACCCCCTCACTACAACAAAATCCACTATAAGTCAGGGCTACCTGGTCAGGAATAAAAGTCCTGACCAAATTGTTCCCAAGGCTAATCCCTTACCAGTGGTGGCGGGAGGGGGGGGCAAGCAGGGGCAAGTGCCCCCTTCCAATTTTAATTTTTCTTAACATATATATATTTTATAAATGTAGCATGGTATCAAAGTTATTTTTTCTTTTTATATTTTATCTGCTTCACACGCTTATTAACCTATTTTCAAATTATGTAAACGTTATTTATAAATAACATTATTATCAATATGATTTTAAGTAAGAATTAGAAATATAAACACATTAAATTAGGGTAAACAGTATAAAATAAGTGACATTTTTTTATTTTTATAAATACATCTCATTGTTACATAATTAACAAGTAATGTGTTTTTATTAAACATATGAACAACAATACCAAATATACATCCATTAATGTTAATTGGAGAACTATTAGTTTGCATCAATTTTATAATGATTAAATAAGAAACTGATATCTATGAGTAACAAAATACTTTATGATCTATAATTAATAGTATACTTTGTTACATGTTAAATAATTTTATATAATTTATAAACAATTTATTAAATGTATTGTAAATATTACAAGTACATACTTGTATGGTTATTGAGGAAAAGTAAACCAGTATCTATAATTTTTTATATACTTTATGGAATACCAAATACTTTATAAAGTATATATAAATAATTAAGTATGTAACAAATATAGCAAGTACATAGGTAATATTAAAATAAAAAACCAATATCATAATTAATAATATACTCCATGTGATATCAAATAGTATTATATTATGTATAAATAACTAAATGTATAATGTGTATAGCAACAACATAGTCCATAGATGTATATGTTATGTGTGCAGATTCATAATGATTCTTTTCTATTACTAGTAAACACACACGTGCACCTGCATGTGTCATACCGAATATGTTTAATTTACATTGGATGAAAAATAGTCAAATACTTAATATGTTTAAATACTATATTTTTTATCTCAAAATTTTTATATTTTAAAATAATAACCAGATATGGTCTTAGTTAAACAGTACATCAAACACATTATGTAACATATTTTCCCTTCATAATCTATTTGCAGAGAACCGGGGAGAGGGACCGTGAACTTTTGGTGAAAAATGTATCAATAAAAAGAAATGTTTGGCTTACTATTAATCAAGTTGCATAGATCACATAGTCATTGAAAGGTAAAATGGAAAAATTAAATATAAAATTGTTTTCCTTATTTATTTATTGGGTGGTTGGGTGATGAAGATAATTGTGGGAGGATTCGTTGGAACGTGGATGGAGATAATTGTGGGCAAATGTGGTTGAATGAGTGAATGATGGAAACAACAATATCATTTGAATTTTTTGAGAGGAAAATAGGAAGAGACGAAGAGAGGTGGTGTGTTTATTGTTTTGAAACGTTTTATTTTTATAAAGAAGTTAGAGAGAATAGAGTTTTAATGAGATATGGAGAGGAGAGAGCGGGTAGAGAGGGACTTAGAAATGTGGGATTAGTTGAAGAGATCAAGAGTACGGATGAAGTGCTCCATCCTTCCCCACCAGTTTCTTCTCGCACCCGACGACCGCAGGTGCTCCATCATTTCGGTGGTTTCTTCTCTACGCTCTATCCTTCCGTCAACTTCGTCGATTCTGTAGTACGCTGTACCGTAACCACCGTCCGTAAGACGAGCACATACACCCGGAGCTACAGCTGACTGTCCGCTAACACAAATCATCACTGTTCTTCGCTCCACACAAAGCACAGACGGCTGGCTCTCCTGTTGGCCGTCATCTTCCAGCCGTTAAAGCTTTTGGTCATTCCGGTTTGATTTTGTTCTCATGTTTCTTTCTCGAATGTATCTCTCCTTCAACCCTTGTTTCATTTTCTACAATCATCCACGTTATCAGAGGGTTGTTGATTGCTCCCGTTATGTATTATCAGGTGTAAAACTTACTACTTGTTTCTCTGCAAATACGTATTGGAGTTCCCTTCTAGTGTTATTGTCTGATCGTCGTTTCCGGACCTACTGTTCGATCATTTACTTCTGAACTTATTGTCCGATGATTTAATTTTAGACTGTGCAAGTACAAATATAAAGTTATTTCGTTCTTGACCTGCTGTGATAAAGAAAGAAGATCGGACTGACAAGGTATGCATTACCAATGGAACAACTTTTCATCATTTTTATTAGAAATGTAGCATTTTTTTTTATATAAGATCACAATATAAGAAATTATTTAATTTTTGGTGACCATAGTTGTAGCCCAAACAAGTTCATTCTCGATTACTCACATTAATAAATGAACATATATGCCAAATTTATGTCATGTGAAGATTAAATGTTTGTTGTTTGTGATCGGTTATCCTTAACATGAGAAAGATGGAAGTGAAAGTGGCAATATTTCAACAAGTCTTGTTCAAGTTCTACTTTTCATTATTTTCCGATGTAATAGAACATAAAGAAAAAATATTGATATTTATTTCATTGATTACTTTGAAATTATATGCAGGTAACAAGCTACAATGTTCCTAGTAATAAACATTTTCTTATATTTGTAATACTAGTTAGAATGTCGTTATCGTTAAGAAAATGTCTAAATATTAGCATCGAGTTCCCTTCTTTATTTATAAAATTGAATTTGGCAGAATACTTCTTAATCAGTTTTATATTTTTTTATCTTTATCGAAATCTTTGTTTATTCTTTTTAAATTAGTGACGTCTCTCTTTTCTACTATGCTTATGCTATATCAATTTAGTAGAAGAAAACACACAAGACTAAAACTATAAAATTGCATATTGTGTTCAAAATTAATATTTTATTCCATCATGTTTATTTAGTATTTTTATACAATAGATCAAAAATTTAATAAAAAATAATCTTCATGACAAGTTGCTAGTATAATTGCAAACATTACTTGTTTATGAGAGGGTTTTATATTTTGTTCAAAACTTATCAATTATTTGTGTAGGAAAATTATTTGGATTAATTTTAATGGTTAGGGTGTATTCCATACTCTAGTGCCTTTCTTCTCTCACATACCAACAATTAAACACATTTAACGACGTACCCACTTTTATTGGATTTTTTTCACCTTTGAAAAATTAGAATGAAGAATCGTACATAGTGGTAGGAAACTTTAAAACATTAATATTGCCAGTGGCGGAGCCAGTCCCCTAATTCAGGGGGGGGGGCACATATAAAAATTATGTTAAGTACATAAGTGGAATTCATATTGAGTGTCAATATGTCTCAATCGACCTATTTACTTGGATCGAGGCAAGAAAATAGATGTATCTTACATAAATTAAAAAAAAGAAGTTGAAGACATAACTCATTACTTAGTGGAGTACTTAATTTTAGATCTATGTATATGGATTATTGTATATTTATATTATAATATGCTACATACATTTATGATTTTCTAACATTAAAGATGAGCTTGAAATGGTGACATCAGATATTGAAAAGATTTAATCTTTTTATAAGACCAACTATTCTATTAAATTGTTTTTTCATAAATATAGGTCGTTTAAAAAACACATCAATTTAGTGTTCAATATTGATTGTGTGGATTATTATATTTTTTAATCAAACAAATAATTTCCTACTTGATGAGCTTGACAACTCAAGTAACTAAAAAGTAACATAAAGCTAAGAAAATTGAATATATAAGTAGTACATCATGAAAATTACTATTATTATTTAAAAATTAAAAAACAACACTATAGCAATTTATTTTAAATAAAGATACTTATGATGGTGTTAAACCTATTTATTAATTTTACCTAATAAACTCAATAAATGTAGTGACAATAAATTGTTCACTAGATTATTCCGATTGTTATTTCTATGTAGCGTTGGAAATTTAAATATAAAAAATATGTTTTCTTTGACATCATGATGAAAAAAATGTATAATTTAGAGGAGTAATATATGCACAACTTGCGAATAGAAGTATAATTTAAAGAATTAATATCATAAGATACATGCAATTACATTATTATAACAAATATTGATTGATGTATAAAAATTCAAAACAATACAAATATATTAAAAATGTTATTAATTAATTTATTGTGAAACCATGTACTACTAAGACTATCATATTTCATTTGAAGTTATTTTTCCTAACATGCATTACACTCATAATAGAAAAGAATCAGCATAAATCCGCACACATAACATATAGATCTATGGACTATGTTGTTTCTATATACATTATACATTTAGTTATTTATACATAATATAATACTATTTGATATCCCATGGAGTATATTATTAATTATAGATATTGGTTTTTTTGTTTTAATATTACCTATGTACTTACTATATTTGTTACATACTTAATTATTTATATATACTTTATAAAGTACTTGGTATTCCATAAGTATACAAAAAATTATAGATACTAGTTTACTTTTCCTCATTAACCATACAACTATGTACTTGTTATATTTATAATACATTTAAGTAATTGTTTATAAATTATATAAAATTATTTAACATGTCACAAAGTATACTATTAATTATAGATCTTAAAGTATTTTGTTACTCATAGATACATTTTCTTATTTAATCATTATAAAATTGATGTAAACTAATAGTTCGCCAATTAACATTAATGGATGTATTTGATATTGTTGTTAATATGTTTAATAAATTATATTCTTAATAGTGCTGCTTGTCAATGTTGTTTCTCTTGTCTGATTTAACATGTTACACCTCCTTGTATATTCCCCTTTGTCCTCAAGCATTATATCTTATATATATATATATATATATATATATATATATATAGCATCATTTATTAACATCAAGCAGCAATTTGCCATTTTTTAGTTTTGATTAGAAATTTTCCATTTTTTAAATTTGATTCTGTATATGCATAGGTTGTATTAATTTTTTTATACTCCCATCCTCTTATTTTCTAACAAGTTCTCACAATTATTTGGATAATAAATTCATATTTTTATACAGTGTTCAAAGCAGCCGAGCAACACAAATTGTGGGTATTATGTGGTGAAGTACATGAGAGACATCATTGATGCAAGAATTAGAAATATTCCTGAATGTGTAAGCTACTTATCATTATATTTTTTTAGTTTGTTCAAATTTCTAAATAAATTGAAAAAAGACAATATGTTGATATATTTTTCATATGATTGTAGTATTATTCGAAGTATATTGGCAGTTGCTTCAACCAAGAAGAAATCGACGAGGTCTGTAATGAGTGGGAGACATGTGTTCTTAAGCACACATAAGATTATGTGACATTAGGGGGAGACATTTATTCTTTAGCATAGACCAATATGAAATTTTGTTTGTTTGTTTTTAGTTCGATTCTAGAGTGGATACTCAGTACTTTGTATTATTCAATATTTGTATGGATGATAGAATATTTATTAAATTTAGTACAAGTTTCTCTCATGGTTTGATGGAAAATTTGTTCATTGTTTGTGAAATGAAAAAAGTCTAATTTCATATTTATTACAATTTATTAATAATATAGTTAATTTGATTAATAAAATTGGTTAGAATATAAGACCTGTCAAACTCTAATCAAAGACAACAATTAATGATATGTTGTAAAATGTATGATACTACAACAAACAACACATGTTGTGTTATCCATACCTATTACAACAGGTGTGTCTGGAAAAAACACACATATTACAATGGTTGAATGTATGGAAAGACAACATGCTTCAATTATTGTATAAACCTACCTATTACAACGGGTGCAGTGCATGTTGTAATAAACCTACCTCTTACAACAGGTGTGTTTAGTGAAAGACAACATGCTTCAACTATTGTATAATATATATTACAACGGATAAACCACATGTTGTAAAAAACACTCATATTACAATGTGTGTGTATAGCAAAAGACAATGTGGTTTAACTATTGTCGTATATATAGTACAACGGGTGCACCACATGTTGTGTAAAATACCCATATTACAACATGTCATTCATCAAAAGACAACATCTTTTAATTGTTATATAAAATACATCTATTACAACATGTAATCACATGTTGTATAAAGCACCCCCCCATAATACCACACGATCTAATACAGCAGTTAACACCTGTTGTAAAATGGAAAAATGAACTATTATAAAAAGCATTTTCTGTAGTAGTGGGACCCAATCCCGATCTAAGCATTGCCTTGTCAGGAAGAGACCATAAGACCCTCCAAGATGCCCTGGATGTAGCCCTAGAGCTTGAATATCACCATGGAAGATCCTATAAGAAGGAATTCCTTAAAAGATCATACAACATCAACCTCCCAATAACCCAAAGAGTAGGTACCCGAGCCTACAATAGAAGTTGAGAAGCCCCAATATGCAACATGCAAGAAGAACCATGCAAGCCCATGCATGTATGGTACAGGTGCATGGTGCTATTGTGGGGAAACTGGCCACTACTAGTCAAATTGTGATAAGCTCATGTAGAAGGACCAGGACCAAAATCCATCTCCAAAGAGGCAAGCTAGGATTCACACAATGGAAGTAGAAAAATAATATGAGGAATGATGTAATAGTTAGTTTATGTCCACATGAATCCTTTTATGAAACATATTTTATTTTCATGCAAAATTTTGTATGCTAGATATCACTGATTGAATTAAGTAAGAAAAACCCTAAGGTCGGTAGTACCCTAGAAAAATTTCTAGGATGAAATTTGTTTTAAGGTGGGTAGAATTGTCACATCCCAATTTTCAAAGATAATAATGGGTTTTTTCCTAGATAATAATAACTGAGGGTTTTAAGGCAAAAAAGATGATAAGTGGTGTTTATTATATGAAAATGAAATAAGAAAACTTAAAAAGAGACTCATATGTGATTTCTCTTTCTAATATGCATTATATGATTCAATTTACTCATGTTGATCCTCATTTCCTTTCCCTCTCCTCTAAGATGTCAATAAAGCATTAAAAGTGGATAACGAGGTGATCATATGACTCTTGAATGAGTAAAAAATACATATCTCTAATTTTACTCAAGGATTTAATAAAAAAAGCCTTTTCAAATTATCTCACCCTTTAAATGAGTTATAATTAACATTAATGGACAATATAGTGATTATGGACCAAAATGTGTACAAAACTAAAAACTAATTATCAAGATATATTGTAGATCATAAAATTAACCTATGGTTAGAATTTGAACTTATTTGAACCATGTTTGACCCTCAAATTAAATTAAGATATATTTAAATATAGTTAATAACAAATTAAATGAATTTACATTAAACACATTGATTTTCATAAAGTCTGGGTCAATTATTCAGTCACGTGTTTCACCGTGATTTTTTTTACAGTGTTCGTTTCCATGATCTATTCTCGGTCTCAGTGGATCACATCACATGATTTCTCCTACTATGAACTTGTCTTTTCCTCCCGATTCAAATGAGACTTAAGTAATCCTCTATCTCGTTGGATTGATGAAACACCCAATCTGGTCTCAGACTCCCTTTCCTCTATGAATGCTTGAACGTGACCACAACCCTTCTCTTTCCTATATCAAGCACTCAAAAGCACTTTCGGTCTCCACTCACTTCTCCTCTGTTACCAATTGGAGCCCCAGAGCTTCGGGACTCCCAGACCTACTCAACCTTCTTCTCTGGCATCCTTGGTCTCGCCCCAACACCCTCCACCACCTCTTGTCAAATTGGGATGTAGGTGAGCATCCTTGACCAACATATTTCCTCCTTATTATACATGTTTACCCTGGAGTCACCCCAGTTGATGTACCCTATACCTCCTCTTGAGGACCTCTCCAGTTACTCATCATGGTAACTGTCTAGATTATTTTTGATCCTGGAAATACTTTGTTTGGCCTCATTTTGCCTGCACACTGGTGTTCCAAGCTTTTGATCGCCAACTTGTAGTACAATCAAAGGTGTCAACTCTAAGCATTGCCTCCCATGTTTGTGCCAATTCCCAGAAAATGACAATGACTCTTGGGTTATTTCCCTACGTGTTGGACCCTTAGCATCACTTTATCCTCACAAAGATGTTCTCTTTTCATATCACTAACTTCATGGATTTTCCTTTGTTTTAGTTTCTTATCGTGCTTGCCCCACCATGACCTGTCACTTCTCTGGCCCGTGTACTCCCTACCACTCGAGCCATGGTTCCTTGGGTGTCTCTCCCCCTCGCGAACATGACAAGAAGGCCTTCTTTCCCTAAAGGGCAGCAATGAGGGCTCTGGACCAAGGCCATTACACCATGTCATGGTGCTCGAGCCATCTCCTACAAACGAAGAAGAAACCAGATCATCCAATGACCGTGGTACCCCCATGATGGTAATCAGATTATTTTTGTTACAAGGGCTATTTTGTGTTTTCTCTTTCATCGCTCACTGGTTTGATTTCGAGACACGACGCCATCATGGATGTTTCCTATTGGGCCACGAGAGTAGGGATCAATCCGAGTATCCGCTAAGTCAGATTAAAATGCCCACGTTGCTTTTCTTCAAATATTCATTGGTTTTTTCTTCAAAAATTCACTGTAATTCAACCACTGTCAAAAAATTATTAATAATAGTCATTGGAAAGGATTTTTCGAGTAGAATTTGATTTCTGGGTTTTCAGTTCACGTTTGTCCTACTATTCTGATGTTTTATTAGAAACTCTAATTTGACTCATGAAACCTTAAATTATGTACCACATGTGTTTCATGTGATCTAAAACCATAAAACCCAACTTAGTTTTCCTAATTTAATGATGTTGATTAGTAAGCCTAACCCTAATGCACTCAAGCCCTAATCTAAACTAATTCAACCTAATATCAATACAAGGTATTGATTTCTAATGTTTAACAATCATGTACATGTACTTAGAGTCTAATTAAGACAAGGGAAGGTTTGACCTAGGATTTGATCAAGATCAGAGAGACTGTCTTAGGATCAACATTTATCCAAGGTAAACGGGTCATGTTGTTTAGCACAAGTATTTATGGTTGATTGCATGCTATGTATAAAGTAGACATTATGATTTCTAGTTTAATGCTTTAATCATGCTCACTATATCAATTTCTTTGGTGATTGCTATATGTTATGTACTATGGTTAAAATGTTCACAAAAATTAGAAGATTATGATTAATGACTCATGAAAATCAATGTTCAAATTTAAGCAGGAGAAATCTCATCATGTTAAAATTCAAGATTCATGTAAATGTCAATGTTAATGATCAAGATAAATTTTTTTTGGTCAACAAAACCCCTACTACATTTTTTGTATTTTTTTTAAAAAGTTGTACAAAGCATCTACTCAACAAATTGTTGGGTAGCAAAGAAAATTACAGAGCTAAAAGAAGGGACACTATACCCAAGCTCAAATTGAACATTAGAAAACAAAAAAAGGACTGAAAGAGAAGTAGTCCTCCTAAGAAAAATAGGAGCTATATGGGTAAAATAGTCAAACAGGAAAGGTCACCCTTGATTTTGCTCCAAACCCCTTCAACAGTAATTGATCTATTGTTATGCACATGTGAGTTTCTTTCTTTCCAAGTATTGTAATGTATCAATAGAAAAACTCTAGCCCTATCTTCATCAAACCTACTTACTTCAGTGTTGGTATGTATGCCCTGAGAGCCAATCATGGGATGATTGGTGGGATATATTAAGATTGATTTGATAAACATCAAAGGCAAGCTTCCAATTCTTTCTGGTTCAGTCATATGGGATAGTGATAGAACAGATTGAATGTCTAGAGAATGACAATACTCAATGATGTATGCCTTCAGGTTTAGGACCTGAACGATGAGATCATACGGATGCTAAGAGTTTGTACATTCTTGTTGTGTCCCTAGTCAGATGTCATTGTGGAAGGTAGATAGACAGCAATGACACACAAGACTAGATTGTTGTGTTGGTTGATGACAGAATCTCATTAGTCATGATATATAGATATCAAACCAAACACATAGGTACTTGTTAGAGAACAAGTATACCAGCCAGACCCACCGTGAGTTTGACACATGGAACCATGACATGGTAGTCACAGTCAGTACTCACAGTGATGATGGTGAGTGTGATTCTTAGACCTGAAATCACTGCAGTCAACACATGTCGTTGGGCACACTTTGACATCAACAAACGCAGTCCTGAAACATGGGTTGCTATAAAGGTGATGATTGGGTGGCTTTGACACATGGGGCTTTTGAGGGGTGAGTGATAGATATGGGATTTGTCCCTCCTGAGGGAGTTTGATATCCATGGCCACTTGATGAGTAGGATTGAGAAAGGCGTGTACGCATGTGTGAGTCAGTATGTGATACTGATGTCATAACATATCTCTTCCAATCTACTCTGAGATCAAGAAAGTGAATGAACGTTGACAGGATGACTGTTCCATGCCTCGAGTTCATTTGGGATATCAGTGACAAAGGAATTATACATTTGCTGTAACACCATTCACGGATTGTAGGATTGAAAGTTGTTCTCCAACTTTCTACTTTCACTTGGGTAGCACTGATGTGTGACTAGGCACCGCTCTTTGCTTGTGAAGTCATAAGTGTTATGGACTTTCACTGCCAATGTGAAATGGACCTGTAGGGTCACACACATAGGATTTAACCTAGAAGAGGAGTTTTATCCACAAACAATGTTTAGATTGATTACTAAAGGAGTTTAGTAGTTCAATTAAACACTCAATCAATTGATAGCTCAATGTCATAATGTTCAAGGTGTTGGACACATTGATTGGAGTATCAGATTTATTGGAATCACAATTGACTTATTCTGCACAATCTGCACTCCCAACCGATCGACTCATGTGATGAACCGATCGGCTGAGCTTGGTGAACCGATCGGCTCAAGTGTTGAGTCGATCGAATCATGGACAAGGTGAACGATTGCTTCAAGTGTTGAAACGATCGGTTCAACTGTTGCAACTGAGCAAGTTGGGAAAGTCGGATTGGTGAGAATTTTCCTTTCGTTTCACTTACCCAATTTGATTGGGAAAAGGATTGGTATTTGATATCAATTAGAAACAAAAGAGGGAAAGTCGACCGGGAACTGATCAGGACCACGAACCGATCGGTTCAGAAAGTGAACCGATCGTTTCATGGGTCCCAACCGGTCGGTTGAGTGTCAACCAACCAGTTCAGGTCCCCAACCGACCATTTCAGTTGTGAAACGATCGGTTCAGGTTGTGAGTTGGTTGTTTTTGTGGAAAATCTCGAACCCTTCTTCTCCTACTTTTAGTCCCTCATTGCCCGGGATGGAGAACCCTGTCCCATGACCCTCCTATATATATAGGGGTATTGGGGGCTTCTCAAAGTACAACTCAGTGCAACCAATTGCTCTGCAAAGTTGTCGTTCTCTCTGGTTTTGGTAACCGAGAGAGAGCCCGAGCAAGTGCTACCCGCAAAGGGAGGTGCATCAAGGGAAAGACAACTGCAGTTGCAACTGGAGGCAGGAGAGTGTGTTGGCGACTAGTACGTCAACAGGAGGGTGTGACTCCTTCCAATTCCTTGTGGGACAATGATATTGGAGTTCCAGGTGGTCCGTGTGGACTACTTCAGAGGCAGGAGGTTTCTGCCGCTAGGAGGACAGCCTTCAATCCTGTTAGTCCCGGTGCGACTAGGAGCTGCACAGACACCGTCCAAGACAGGAGGTGAAGACCGTGAAAGGCGTGAGGTATTCTCGCCGAGCAAGCCTTAGGACAAGGTATGATTCCACAAACCATCCTTTCCTATTGTATAGACGTTGACGCGTTTCCTTGTTCCGGGTTTGGGGGAGAAAATTTTTGTTTCTGTTGCCTTCTCTGCCTCCCCTAAAACCCAACAGTGGTATCATAGTCATGTCAACTGCTCTATACTTTAGGGATTATCGATATGATCGATTTTGGTTTGTCGCCTTTATTTGTTGCATAAGATGTGAATAAAACTGGCTTTATGTATGTCCAATCCTAAATCCACAAATCCCAATTTACATATATGATATGTATTATTAATGCACTCGATACACGTCGCCCTTAAACGAGTTTTGTGGTGGATGTATAGTGTGGTTATGGCCAATAAACCCTATCTATGTATGGTTGTATGTGGTTGCTTGCATCTCGGTCTGCGCACCGATCTTCCTTCTCCTATTCCTGATGTAACTCGAAATAATTTGAGATTTCTTTCCTACCTTTGCTCCCCTCAAATGTAACTCGAGGTTTCTCTTTTACAATGTAAAATAGGATAGATTTTATTTCCTATTATGTCAAAGAATGGAGGGCATCGAGACAACAGCTGAGACGATCGGTTCAAGGCGTGAACCGATCGGTTGATGTTCCAAACGATCGGTTCAAGGAGTGAACCGATCGGTTCGAGGAGCAATACGAGTGGGTGGCGGCCATGAAGAGATGCACGACAACCAGGCGAATCGATCGGTTGGAGGAGCCAACTGATCGACTGGTGGCACCCAGACGACCGGCCAGAGAGAGCAGATCATTCATATGATGAGTTGATCAACTCAGAAGGCAAAGCACAGAGTTCATCTTGTACAGGTTGCATGTGATGTAGACCTAGATGACCGTGATTCCTTTTGGCTCAAGGAATCACATTAGGATGGCCATAATCATCACTTTTATCATTTTGCATGTTTTCTGTGGGATATAGCATGTATATGATACGTACTATGTATTGTGGTGATTGGTTATGTATATGTATATAAAACCAAATCCCTCATTAAAATGTTAAGTTTTAGATGCCTTCCAAATGCGACACACATGAAAGGCTTGATCGACCAAGTGTGGGCACGTCCAAGCATGGTGCACCATCTATCTCATGGAAGCGTGAAGGATGGATATGTGGGTCTGCCCAAGCAGGGTGCATATTCATCGTGTTTGCTTGGGGTCGGACTTAACAAGGTGACCTAGATAGGATCTAGCACCTTGGCGCATGGAGATGATCATGGCAAGGAGTTGCATATGACATCTTATGAAGAGTTGCATATGATGCAATTGGCAAGAGTTGCCTACCTGAGAGATCCATGTTGTGGGTGACAGCCCTAGCTGGTCCATGACTTATAGGATTTCAGGATTTTGCCCACTAGAAGGTTGTACGCTGCAATCTTCCAAATTGATGGTGAGGGCTATCAATTTTAACTAAAATAGTGGGAGCGATAATTAATTAAAGGCCTAATTATATCGTCAACTTTTCAAATCAATCAAATAAGTCAAAAATGAGTTTTTGGACTAAAATTGCATATTTCCTTTTGTAGTGAAAATGACAACAAACAACAATCACTTCTCTTTGCGATCGGTCCTTGAAAAGGACAGACTAAATGGGACAAACTTCCACAACTGGTATAGGACATTGAGAATTGTTCTCACTCAAGAGTGAAAGCTCTATGTCCTGGATACTCCAATTCCAGAGGAACTGGCTCCTAATGCACCAAAGATAGAAAGAGATGCTTACAAGAAGCATTTTGATGATGCCATTGATGCAAAGTGCTTGATGTTGTGCTCCATGAACCATGAGTTGCAGAGACAACATGAGAATATGGGTGTCATTGAGATGATTCAGCATCTCAGGAACATGTATGAAGATCAGGCATGGCAAGAGAGATATGATGTCTCAAGGGCACTGTTTAAGAGTGTCATGATAGAAGGAGATCCAGTTGGTCCTCACACACTCAAGATGATTGGGTATGTGGAGAACCTACAAAGACTGGGATTTCCACTGAGCCAAGAGTTGGCTACTGACTTGATACTGCAATCGTTTCCAGAATCTTACAGTCAGTTTGTGATGAACTACAACATGAACAACTTTGATAGGCCACTGTCAGAGTTGTTGGGCATGTTGAGGACAGCCGAGACACAGATGAAGAAGGACAATCCTAAGTCTGTGATGGTGATCATGAGCAAGAAAGGCAAGTCCAAGCGCAAGGGCAAGGGCAAAGCTAAGAAAGGTTCTGATGCTAGCCAGGAGCCCAAGATGACTTCAGCTCTCAAGGCCAAGGGAGGTGTGACCAAGAAAGGCAATTGCCACCATTATTAAAATCCAGGACATTGGAAAAGGAATTGTCCTCTCTATCTGGAAGAACAAAAGAAGAAGGAGGCAATAGATGTCTCTACTTAAAGGTGTCATGAAAGTAAACTTGTAACACTTTTTAAGGTATATGATACCAAAATGTAAAGTGTAAAGCACTCAATAAATGGGGCAAGTGTTGCCGCCATAGATAGGAGTACTTTAGTTTATTTTCAGCCTAAAAGGCATGTAATACAGTTATGAACTGTTATTTCATTTTTTCCAATAGATAGAAACACTTTATGTTTGCATATTGTATGACAATGATGGCAATCAATAAAGTTGATGTTTCAATCTTTTAAAGATGTGATCTTTGTGGCAATGCCTTGCTTATCTTGTGGTATTTGATATGCATAAGATAAAATGATACCTAAAAGTTATAGATAACTCAAACAATCAAATTAGCATCAATCATGAGAAATTCATTTCTAGTGTCCATGTGATGGATAAATCTAGACTCTTTTGGTTAGAAAATCGTTAAGAGACGTGAATATCTTGGACATGATTAATCAATCTTCACTAATGGTAGTGGGAGAATGATTATCCTATTAGGTATGATACATGTGATGTATTTACATACCTATTGGAACAAATGCTAATACTTCAAATGGTGTTTAGAGAAATACTAATATGAATATCTTGAAGTGTTCAAGATTATCATAGATGAAGTGCAAATTTGGTAAAGTGTTAATTCTTGATGAGATCAATGAATGAAATACTTAGACCAAATGTTTGAGATCCTTATGAGTGATTATGATAGTATATCATAGTGAACTCATGATTAAGGCATGGTGATGTCTAAATCAAGAAGGAATCATACTCTAAGGAGTTATAGAATGATTATCAAATAATTGAATTCTTCTTAATAAAAGAATACCCCACACTAATAAAGGACATTGAGAATCACAAGGAGTTGTGAGTTCTTATATCCTTAATAGATACACCTCAATTATCTATGTGATGAGTCAACTATCTAGATGAATATGAGGAACCAATTTTGAGTCATGGTTTATGACCATTACATCCTAAATGACATCCATATGAACCATAAGGTATGACCTTGATGGTAGCACCCATTGGAATAAGATCCATAAGTGCGGATAAGTCTTAAGTGTTAAGACACATGGATAACATTTTGAGAAGGATGATGCTTGTTGATTGCAACTTAATGACTAAGACATTTGGCATATGGATACTAAAATGACATTCCTATGAGGAATAAAACAAGGATGTGTATGTGACACAACCTGTAAGGTTTATGAATTCACTAATGCAAATGAAGTCTATAAGTTACAATGGACTAATCAATGTGATTGATTGAGTACAAGCAACTCAGAATTGGATCTTTACTTTGATAATATAGTCAAAGGGTTTGACTGATATGTCAAAGATAAAGAAGGGATCTGTGATTTAGTGGGAGCGTGTTCACATTCCACATGTTGATGTGAAATGGAAATGTTCTAGAATGGAAATCCAATAGTGGAAATTATCTTTAAGGAAAATAGATATGTTTCCTATGTGATAGGAATAGAGATCTATAGAGATAGTTCTCGAAAAATCTCTTGACCTAAAAAGAGAGAGCATACATTGGCAATATGTACTAAAATGTTCAGTATGCACAGATTCAGTGGGAGAAAACTTGTCCATGCTACATGGAGTTAGTATCCCAAGGCCAAGTGTCCAATTCATATGAAGAATGGGAACACTAAGAATAGATATGGATCTATCATGTATGTAATCATCCCATTACCTTGCATGTATGGCAAGAACAAAATGCATTCGTCATCTTGTATGTAGGACATGGCAATATGATAAACTCATCCTGATAACTCGTATGAGAGACATGATGAGTGGATGTCTGTCTACTTCCAGTAAGGGTTACTAGAAACCATAAGAACTTGGGATGTACTAGTTCTGTGGAGATAAGGAAGAGTTCAATGTAAAGAGTTACATTGATGCGAACTTCCGAAAAGGACAGAAAATTAATCGCAAAATATATATAGGATATATAAAAGTGAAAGTTTGTTGATAATTGGAAGTGTTCCAATAAAACCATTTAAAAGGAAATGTTGAGTATCTATGTGTTAGAGAACAACAGTGGATACTATATGGATCTGGAAGTTCATGAGATGAACTTATAGATATTCTGCTCATTGATGACAAGTATGGAATCCTTGATCATGCAATGTGGCTAAAGGTTAGCAAAGGAATACTAGATCACATATTATGACAACTCCATCTCATACGTATGACATACAACGAAGAGATGAGAGACATGCAATTTATACTGACTTTGGCAAGGTGTTGCCATAACTCACTATGTCTGCACTAAGAGCATAGTAACATGTGAGACATGTTTGAAGATCACTATGAATATGATTCAAGGGTGATTGGCTCGCAGTGCAAGTGGGAGTCTGTTGGTATGTATGCCCTGATAGCTAATCATGGGATGATTGGTGGGCTACATTAAGATTTATTTGATAAACATCAAAGGCAAGATTCCAATTCTTTCTGGTTCAGTCATATCAGATAGTGATAGAACAAATTGAATGTCTAGAGAATGACAATACTCAATGACGTATGCCTTCAAGTTCAGGACCTGAACGATGAGATCATACGGATGCTAAGAGTTTGTAAATTCTTGTTGTGTCCCTAGTCGGATGTCATTGTGGAAGGTAGATAGACAGAAATGACACACAAGACTAGATTGTGGTGTTAGTTGATGACAGAATCTCATTAGTCATGATATAGATATATCAAACCAAACACATAGGTACTTGTTAGAGAACAAGTATACCGGACAGACCCACTGTGAGTTTGACACATGGAACCATGACATGGTAGTCACAGTAAGTACTCACAGTGATGGTGGTGAGTGTGATTCTTAGACCTAAAATCACTGCACTCAACACATGTCGTTGGGCACACTTTGACATCATCAAACGCAATCCTGAAACATGGGTTGTTATAAAGGTGATGATTGGGTGGCTTTGACACATGGGGCTTTTGAGGGGTGAGTGATAGATATGGGATTTGTCCCTCCTGAGGGAGTTTGACATCCATGGCCACTTGATGAGTAGGATTGAGAAAGGCGTGCACGCTTTTGTGAGTCAGTATGTGATATTGATGTCATAACATATCTCTTCCAATCTACTCTGAGATCAAGAAAGTGAATGAACATTAACAGGATGACTGTTCCATGCCTCGAGTTCATTCAGGATATCAGTGACAAAAGAATTATACATTCGTTGTAACACCATTCACGGATTGTAGGATTGAAAGTTGTTCTCCAACTTTCTACTTTCACTTGGGTAGCACTAATGTGTGACTAGGCAGCGCTCTTTGCTTGTGAAGTCATAAGTGTTATGGACTTTCACTGCCAACGTGAAATGGACCTACAGGGTCACACACATAGGATTTAACCTGGAAGAGGAGTTTTGTCCACAAACAATGTTTAGATTGATTACTAAAGGAGTTTAGTTGTTCAATTAAACACTCAATCAATTGATAGCTCAATGTCATAATGTTCAAGTGTTGGACAGATTGATTGGAGTATCAGATTGATGGAAATCGCAATTGACTGATTATGCACAATCTGCACTCCCAACCGATCGGCTCATGTGATGAACCGATCGGCTGAGCTCGGTAAACGGATCGGCTCAAGTGTTGAGTCGATCGGCTCATGGACAAGGTGAACGATTGCTTCAAGTGTTGAAACGATCGGTTCAACTGTTGCAACCGAGCAAGTTGGGAAAGTCAGATTGGTGAGAATTTTCCTTTCGTTTCACTTGCCCAATTTGATTGGGAAAAGGATTGGTATTTGATACCAATTAGAAACAAAAGAGGGAAAGTCGATCGAGAACTGATCAGGACCACGAACCGATCGGTTAAGAAAGTGAACCGACCGTTTCATGGGTCCCAACTGATCAGTTGAGTGTCAAACGACCGGTTCAGGTCCCCAACCGACCGTTTTAGTTGTTAAACGATCGGTTCAGGTTGTGAGTTGGTTGTTTTTGTGGAAAATTTCGAACCCTTCTACTCCTGCTTTTAGTCTCGCATTGCCCGGGATGGAGAACCCTATCCCATGACCCTCCTATATATAGGGGTATTGGGGGCTTCTCAAAGTACAACTCAGTGCAACCATTTGCTCTGCAAAGTTGTCGTTCTCTCTGGTTTTGGTAACCGAGAGAGAGCTCGAGCAAGTGCTACCCGCAAAGGGAGGTGCAGCAAAGGAAAGACAACTGCAGTTGCAACTGGAGGCAAGAGAGTGTGTTGGTGACTAGTACGTCAACAGGAGGGTGCGACTCCTTCCAATTCCTTGTGGGACAAGGATATTGGAGTTCCAGGTGGTCCGTGTGGACTACTTCAGAGGTGGGAGGTTTCTGCCGCTAGGAGGACAGCCTTCAATCTTGTCAGTCCCGATGCGAGCAGAAGCTGCACATACACCGTCCAAGACAGGAGGTGAAGACCGCGCAAGGCGCGAGGTATTGTCGCTGAGAAAGCCTCGGGACAAGGTATGATTCCACAAACCATCCTTTCCTATTGTATAGACGTTGACGCGTTTCCTTGTTCCGAGTTTGGGGGAGAAATGTTTTGTTTCCGCTGCCTTCTCTGCCTCCCCTAAAACCCAACATTCAGACCAGCTTGAGTATGAGAGATCAAAATTGAATTTCTTTTAGAACAACAGAATAGATACAGTTAACAAAATTGCACTCAAATATGAGGTGATTAGAATCTTCATAACCATTGAAACAAAGGAAGCAAATGGAAGATGTTTGGATACCCATTCTTCTCACATAATCTCCTGTGGGTAGTTTATTATGAAAATCCTTCCATGTATGCAAGTTACATCAGGGAGGTCCTTTGATTTCCCACAACCATCTAAGGAAAGGAACTTCTTATGCAGAGGAACGTATACTATCCCAAAAGTCTTTTAGTTTAGTCTTATCAGTACCCTTGAAAACAATAGAGTCAGAACCTCTTTGAGGAGAACACTGCAATAAGGTTTCTAAACTTCAAGTTAAACCTATTATCCACAATCGTCCATGTTGTATTGTTGATGATAGCACTAAAATCACAATCATAGCCTAAGCCAGATTTAAGATAGGAATCCTTTCCAATTAGATCTTCGATGAAAACTTTCTCCTTGATCCATGGATCCAACCACAACATGGCATTACTTCTATCACTGATAATGAAGTTTATATCACAAACAATAGTGGATCTATACTTAAGTACCTTTTGACTCAGCCATGACCAATTGGAGTTCGGAGAGACTGAACAAAAGGTTTTCTTTCTCAAGTATTTCTCCCTTATCCATTTTACAAAAAAATGTCTTTCTTTGAGGCAAGATTCCATGCATTCGAGCAAGCTGAAGCAATCGACATATGCCTTGTTTTCCTAATACCCAGACCACCTTTGGCTTTAGGCAAAGTGATCTTATCCTAGGCAATAAGATGAAGATTAGATTTATTTTCAGACTTACCCCAAAGGAAGTCATGAAAATCTTTTCAATCTTATTACAAATAGCATCTAGTAGAGGAAAAGATGATGACTAGTAGATGTGCATTGTAAACAAAGTCGATTTTTTTTTAAGGTAGACAAAGTCGATTTGATTAGCTCACATATTCCTACAAAAGAAAGAGTTCTCACATTCCAACCGTCAAGTTTAGCTTTAACTTTATCAATAAGAGGAAAGCAATTCCAGCTTCTGAGCTTCCCAATGAAAAGTGGAATCACCAAATACTTTGTAGGCAGCATGCATTCATTCATATTAAGCATATCTAAGATCTGCAATTTTGGGGAACCTCTACTGAAAATGACCGATATTTTGTCAGAGTTCAGTTTGAGACTAGAAACTTCACCAAATGATTTGAGAATGGAATTAATAGTATTTGCATTTTCAACATTTGCTTCAGAGAACACCATAAGGTCATCTGCTAAGATAATGTGGGACACAGAAAGATTTTTCGAAGCCTTAATAGGAATGAGCTTCTTGCACATGACAACTTCATTCAACATTTCAGACAAGCCTTGCATTATAATGACAAATAAATATGGAGATATGTGATCCCCCTATCTGATCCCATTAGAAGGTTTAAACTTGACACCTGGCTCTCCATTAACCAATACTTGATATGATGAAGAGATGAAAAATTCATGAATCCAACTGATCCAAGTAAGAGGAAATCCCATTCTATAATTGTTGTATCACAAAGAGTTGATCCTCTAGACAATATTATCTAATTTTGACGAGAAAGATTGTTAATCTAGCATGTTAGTTCAAAAAAATTGTTTGGTTGTGCGATTTTTAATCTTCCAAAGAAAGATTGTTTGAGTTTGAGATTGTTTATCTTTTGAAAAAAGATGGTTTGAACCTTTTCATCTCTTAAAATATTGTTGGAATTTGAGATTGTTCATCTTTGAAAAAATATTGTTTGAATTTTAATCTTTTAAAAAATTGTTGGAATTTGAGATTGTTAATCATTTTTGAAATGATTGTTTGTATGTATAAACTTTTGAAAGACTGTTGGAATTTGATATTGTCAAACTTCTAACCAAAGATTGTTTGAACATGTACTCTTTTAAATGATTTTTGGAAATGAAGATTGTTAGTCTTTTGAAAAAGAAATTGTTTGAAATTTTAATTCTTTTAAAAATTGTTTGAATTTGTGTTTGCTAATATTTTGAAAAAGGATTTTTTGAAATTATAATCTTTTGAAAGATTGTTTGAATTTGAGATTGTTAATTTTTAAAAAAATATTGTTTGAATATTTATCCTTTCAAAAGATCTTTGGAATTTGAGATTGTTAATATTTTGAAAAAGGTTTTTTTAATTTTTAATCTTTTGAAATTTGTTTGAATTTGACATTGTTAATCTTTTGAAGAAACATTGTTTGAACCTACAGACAGAAGGGTTAGCAACCATCCCAAATGTATATAGCAGTATAAGTATAGGGAGAAAATGAACCTCCCTTATTAGCCCATGAGTTTAGATCAATCATTACATCCTCACTCATGCATGATCTAGATAGGAGGGTGGGTCCTTATCTTTTCTATGGATAGATGGCAGTCATCGAAGGATAACACATGTGTGACGACTAAGGGTACTGCTCCCAGTACACCTCATGAATACGACATCCATAACAAGCCATAAGTCCTAGGAGAGTGGGATTGTTTTAAGGCCTTTGGATGTCCAACTTAATGATGTGTCGATACCTTTACTAACATTCCACATCACTTCCAAGAACCCAACACTATGTTAACACCTATTCCATTTTTTGTGGGTTTGTAGGTTTGTGAATTTCATGTGATGGATTTTAATTTTTTCATAAGAAAACCCAAAAATAATGAAAGTTTAATATATGCAAATAAGGAAACAAAAAAGCATGTTTTGAGAAGGATCATATTTCATTTCCTATCTTCATATATTTTCCCTTTATTTCTCTTTTTTGTTTGATGGCTTTTAATTAAAAGGGAATGTGGGAATCAAACATGGAACCCTACTTAGGAAGCCTGATGGAAAGTCTGAGTTGATAGGGAACGGTGACAAAAAAACATAAAAAATAAGGTCAGAACTTCCAAGAAAAAATAGGGATAGAGGGGAGGGAGTAGGGACAACGGATCTCCTTGATCTGTCAGCCTATGGTTGGAGGATTAAAAGGATGGGCCACCCTACTCCCAGATAGAACAGACAAAATAAAATGATAGAGAAGGAAGAAAACAAAAAAAAATCTTAAAGATGTTCAATCTTCATGACATGACAGTAAGAGTTTGATTCAGAATATCTTGACAATTTCCAATAGAGCCTTCGGTCTGTTGCGCCTTGCCCAAGGAAGGGGGAAGACATAGATATCTTGGAATAAAACCTACCCTTTTTTGTAGTGAAACATTACATAAGAGAGAAAAGGGGTGTTCAAAGTCACCACCATGTTTTGTATGAAAAATGAGGAAAAATGAACAAGTGTTGAAGCCATGGTGTCAATCTAAGTAACAATCCATGTTGTATTTAAAAGTAAAATAGAAAATAGAGAACAAATCTAGATATTAGGTTCGGTGGTCTAGTTCTGACTATGATATAATCAATACCCCCATCTTGAATGGGTACCTGATATCAAAACACTATTTTGTTGTAAAATAAAAGAGTGATTCACCATGGTTGCATTAAAGAAAGAAATATAAATAATGATTTTTTATAGATGATCGAGCCTTTATAGTTGTAGATATCCATATCCTTCCCTTAATGGTCCTAATTTTGAGGTGGATAATGGTCCTAATCACCTCAAGACCTTGCATATAAAATATTCCTCATTGGTAATTAGGACCTATGCGTAGGATTTAGAAGGTGACTAATAGACATATGCCAAGAAGACATGATATGATTTTTTAGATGCAATAAATCACAAAGGGTATAACAAGAGATGGGCATTTATAGAAGATTAAATATATCAGATGCAATAATAGAATAGATCAGATCCATGAGTTATATATCAAATATTAAAGTTATCAGATATAGCACTTAGGAGATACTTACCATTATATGAGAGCTGACAAGGTAGGAGGTGTCAAAAGAAGGATTCTCTTATCGTGAGTAATATTAAAAATTAAGTTTGACTTCAAGTGGTTTGAAAAGGGCCTGGAATACAATGGGTGTAAGGGGTATTTATATTATGTGTTTTTTATTTTAGGTTCTGAACAAAACTTTTCAGAGAGGCGGTGGCTCACCACAATGTGCCTCATTGTCAGGCACATCGATCAATGCAATATACCATGTGGCCTGTGATGAATGGCTCATATTCATCAGGTGACCATGGTGATTAAAAGGCAATGTTTTGATTTCCCAATAATTTTAGGAATGTCCTGAGAAAATTTGAGAAAACTTGCACCAAAAGATAGCATGCTACTATCTCACATACTTTTCTAGAAAGTAGTTGTAAAAAAGGAATATTTTATCTCAAATAATTTGTTTGGGAAATTTATTGGAAGATTGCTTGTATAAAGTAGAAATTCGAACATAAATTGCACTTTCAATTTTAGAAGAAAGGTTCTTTACAAAAACCCCAAATTGTGTGAAAATACATGGAAATGGTTGGATTAAATATGAAAAAATGGAAAAGAGGTAGCAAAATGACATGTATTGAATTTGGATGGAATGTGGAATGGATTCCATTAGCTAAAGAAATTGTGTTGATCATGAACTTCTATCATGTGAGCAAAAATAGGGTGTCAACCATGTGACTAACATAACTTAAGATCTTATCAATGATGTACAAATTCTAGATTCATAACATTTTTTCAAGATTATGAACATAGAATTACATTACACCCCTATAGTTACCCATCTTTGAGAAAATTCACATGTTCAAAGTGTTAGAAGATGTTTATACTATTTTATAGCATTTACTTATCACCGAATTATCACCCATACTTATCTTAGGATTCCAAGACATTATTAGATTTTGTAGCATAAAACTAACATCCAAAGCATCATCTATAAAGCCAGTTTCTAAAAATAAATTATAATATTGGCATAGGCCTGATAACATATAAGATATTTACTTAATTGTCTATTGTTATTTATAGTTATATTCTTTAAATTAGGGGCATGTATTACTTCTCACATGAAAGTGATTTCATTATAGTATCATACACTAAATGCAATCTCATAGGATGGTAGATCACACTATTATGTGTACAATGGTCCTTTGTTTGTATTTTACTAACATACAATACATTTTCTATAATTTTTATAAGATCAAAATATATACTTTAGATTTCGCTAAATATTTACCTTGTGTCTATGGCGATCCAGTGAGGGATCCATTTATAGTGTGATGCATAGGATCCAAGAGGCATTACTTTTTTGTGACTTCTCAACAAGACCATACTATATTTCCTCTGTAAAATAGAGTACGCAATCCAAAGTCGTGATAGTGAGATGCTCATGATGCTCGATGATCCTTAAGCTCATTTGAAAGAATATCTAGATTTGTGCATCACCTCTTGCATCCAGAAGACCAAACTCCAATCTTTGCAGGTATCAATAACTATGATATACAAAAGGGAATCTTCCTCCTTCTCTACATGCCACAAAAATAGGGCACAACGTCTAGGTGTCCACCTGGTCTGCACCTTCTCCACATGGCCCACTTGTCACTGGGAAACCATAGTCATCACTAATTAAAGGTTGTCTTGTTCCTAGTCATGCATCATATCACCTTTGTCGTGGCCCCAAACACATAGATAGTGAGGCATAGTTGAAAGGCACCAATGACCATCATTTTTAAGGGCTATCAATGGGGAGGATATTACTTATTTACCCTTTATCCATATATTGTAGGGTAAGGGTAAGGGTAAGGGTAAAGGTTTTTGTTACCTATTTTCCATCTATCATTTCCCCATTTCCCCACCATATTAAAAGGGGAGGGTAAGATATGGACATTATCCATATCCTTTTACCCTTTTACCCACATTTATTTAACAAAGATATATAACTATATACAAGCATCTAGTTCAATTGTACCCCATTTTTTCAATAGGAAAGGTTGTGTGTTGCGGCTTGCTTCCCACCCCCACTCAAACTCAAATTCTTGTAGTACATTATCATCAAATGTTGAACTAGTTGATAGGGATATGGAATAATGAGAAAAGGATGATTGTGCCTCCTTGAGATAAGTTATATTTGGACCAAAGTCTAAACATATTACACAAATATAATATTGTCCATCTTATATTCACATTTGTGAAAATACAAGTCAAGAATGATGTGACTTAATCTTTATCACCCTACACACCACCTAAAAAGAAGTTCAAATTTTATAGAATTTTTTTACATCAAATTACATGTTTACCCATTTAAGTTGACCATTTACCATGTGGGGAAGAGGGTAAGGGTAAGGGGATTGCTAAGAAGGATAATTTCCCTTATCCTTACCCTTACCCACTACCCTCTGGAGGTTAAAGGTAAGGGTAGATATTTATCCATCCCATATCCTTCCCATTGACAAACCTACATTTTTGTTCTCCCATGGCTAGAGATCACAATTAGGTGCATCTCTAAGTTTCATCCTTCGTCTTGGGGGTTACTGCCACATATCTTTGATTTTTATGTACCATACTAAATCCCAACCTCATAGCCTTGGAAACTTTTATCATAAGCATCCATACATTTATGTTTAGTTCAAGAATAAGCATGCAAACATGGTATAAGATATACCCTTCTAGGCTTAAATAGAATTAATAATTAAGTTGATCAAATGAAATATGAAAAAATGTCTGAGTTTGTTGGAAACATTCTTAAAATATATATATCAAGAATCATATCATATGAAATGGAGCTCCTTTGCCCCCCTTAACCTAAACAAATATGGAGATAATCAATAGTTAGTGATGAAATGACTAATAGTGACTAATAATAGGCATACTTTTGTCTAATAAATCTGAGAACATATAAGATAAACAACTCAAATATGAAAAGGAATGGATAACGTAAAATTCAGAAATCCATGTAATAATACAGGTCAAATTTCATATAATGAATAATACATACATGCACGAAGACACATATTGATATGTTCCCAACCCTCATATGGTATCTAACTCAATTAATATGTTATATAATGTGGATATGAGTTTGAGAATATCTTTGTTAATAGCATGTTGGAAAATTCATTAATGAGTCATAAAAAAGGGTATATATAATTGTTGAGAATTGGTTTCTTTGATATGGAAAGATAATGTCACCAAAATCTTTAATAGGGAATTGGAAGTAAATAATGGTTGCGGATACTTGAGAGAACTAAGGAAAGTCAGCAATGTAAAGATCATATAATTAGAATCCAATATCAAGGTAGCTTTGTGTATATATATATTTTTTGGTGAATAAATATGAAAATAACCTCTTCTAACCTGAATCCATCAGACAACTAAATTAATATCAAAAAGTGGGAACTAATGTGAGATTCAGATTACCCATGCTTTAATTGTCTTAGGAAAAGTTTCACATTAATTGAGTAATCCTAGATGCCCTTTTTTGCTAACCTTAGAGACTAGTTTTCATTCATCCCTATCTCTAGTGTAGGACATAAATCATACAGACGAACATTAACATCCTTGGTAAGCCAAGGTATCTTACAAGACAAAAGTAAAGAATGAGGCATACTTGACAGAGAAACGAGCTATGCTATCAGCTACACAGTTGAAGGATCTAGGGATAAAGGTGACATGTGGTTTCCCAACATCCTCACAAAGCATCCAGAGATGCCGCATGTGTGGGGAAAAGGTGTTTGCTGGTGGGATGGTGCCAATGACCGTCCTAACTGCCGAGGTTTCATCCAAAAATATGGTGGGGGACTGCCATCCTATACTTTTGTAGAGCTCCAAAGCACTAATGATACGTTGAATTTTTGCATCCAACACTGAGTTAGCATGGCTGGGCAAGCAATAAACCATGATCAATTTGCCATGCTCATCCACTATATGAATCTCGATGCCATCCGAGGAAGACGATGGCATGAAGGAGGTATTGATCAGCATAAGGATAGGATGGCCTAAAGGCAGGTTGTCACTCTCTCTAGGCACTGGAGAGAGAGGTCTGGAATGGTGTGCCAAAGAAAGAATGGATGTTATCATTTCGTTGATGAAAGTTAAACAATGTTGTAGTGGAATAATCTTTCTGGCATGTGTGAACTCATTTATGTGCATCCATATTGCCTCGCTAGCAACAACGGGGAGTAACTAATTGGGGCCAGTGCATTTGGAAAAGGTCAACACCTCAATCCAATCATCCTCAGTGTAAAGGAAGAACTAAGGACCTATACCAAAATCTATCCATGTTTATTTACAAAGATTGTAGTCCTGCAAGCAATGCACAAGGGTGTCCTATGCATTAGAACATACGGGGTAGGTGTCAGATGTCAGGATATGCAGGCAAACCTTCTTGACATTTATGAGGATAGCCTTGTTCTAAACAAGACAAAGAAAAGTTTTGATCCTTTTAGTGATGTGGTGTGTCCATTTTGAGTCCCAGTGCCTAGCGAAGGTCGGGTGGGACTTCTGTCTCAGCTATTGGCATGCAGACTTAGCAGTAAGATAACTAGAGGGATTGAAAGGCCAATGCCAAGTATCCACTCCTGATGTGGGCACTGGCGGGTAGGTGTGGGAAATGTCTTGCCATGTAGAGGAAGGAAGATATTCATGGATAAAGGACCGATCCTAAGATCCATCTTCCAACACCATCAAAGCTACACAAAGGACCAACAAACCTTGTGTTGGGGTGAAGTTTGGCTCAAAGTCCTTAAATAATGAGCCATGCATCCACTTGATCATCCATGCATTAGAAAGAAGACCAGAGTTTATAGTGATTGTCAAAGCTTCCATAATAGTAGGGGAGTGCTTGAGAATGAAGGACCAAACCAAGGAACTAGGTTTCTTAATAGGGGAACCATTGGGCATATACTTCTCACGCATGACTCAGACCCATAGAGTGTTTTGATTATTCATAAATTGCCAAACATTCTTGAGCATAAGAGCAATGTTCTAGTTTCTAGCATCTTTGATGCCAAATCTACCATCCTCTTTAGGTAGGGTAATGACCTTCCAAGATACCAAGGAGAGACTATGATGGGCTTGCCCTTTGGACCAAATAAAATTCTTGATGTGCTTATTTATGTCATCTCAAAGGGAGGGTGAAAGTTGAATAGACTGCACAGCGTAACTGGGTATAGTCTGTAGAGTAGACTTTCCCAACATAATTCGACCTGCTAGAAATAATTGACGAGCAGACCAACTAGTCATCCATTCCTTGATAGTAGTTAAGATATCCCCTTGAGTGGATTTTTTGATGTGATGATGGAGGATGGAGACACCCATGTAGCATCCCAACTCTGTGGTGCATTGTATGCCCAATCATCTTCAGAAGATGAGCTCGCTATCCTCGAGGTGTTCGGTGAGAAGAAATATCAAGACTTTGGTTTGGAAACTATTTTGCCAAATACATAGGTAAAATCCTTCATAACCTTATTAATAACTCGAGTTTGTTCAGTAGAATCTTAACCAAGAGAAGAATATCATC
The DNA here is from genome assembly GCA_963693085.1 of Alisma plantago-aquatica. Classification (NCBI taxonomy): domain Eukaryota; kingdom Viridiplantae; phylum Streptophyta; class Magnoliopsida; order Alismatales; family Alismataceae; genus Alisma; species Alisma plantago-aquatica. Next base: position 252,212,596 of record OY856415.1, read on the forward strand.
AACAAAGAGCATGTGAGAGAGAGGAGGGCCATTGTGGGGGAGGCGGATTGGCTTCCAATTGCCAGCTGATATTGAGAGAGAGATGGCTTGACTAAGTCGTTCCATACAAAGTACAAAGAGATATGTACTTATAGGGTTCCCCTGACAGACACCTTGGGTAGCCTTGAAGTGATCCATGGGGTAGCCTTCCCATAAAATGGAGGTTTGACCTTTGGAGATGATTTGCATGATCATGTTGATGATTTTGTCACATATTTAGGTTCTCTTTAGGATGTCTAGGATGAATGGACATCTAATGCGGTCAAAACAATTAGCTAGATTAAGCTTGATGCACACCATCGCCTTCCCTAATTTTTTGTTCCGCATTGTATGGATGACTTCTTGGACAAGGATGATGTTATTAGTAATCTTTAGACCTGGAATGAAGCCATATTGGTTTTCAGACACCCAACCATTGAGAAGCGGCTTGAGACTTTCAACAATGATTTTTGAGATAAGCTTGAAGCACGAGTTATTCACGGAGATGGGCCGAAGATCACTGCAACTTTGGGATGAACACCATGTAAGAGTTTGCCAATGTGTCATTGATAGCGGCATTACTGAAGGTAATTATATAAAATACAAGTAATTATCTAAAATGATAATTAATATAAATATTTACCACCAAAAGTGGAGACCAACATAAATTTGGATTCTACATGAAAAAGTGGCCTAAGTATCAAATTTGACTTTATTTGATCCTTGTTTGAACCCCTAAATATGTTAGGAAAGAAAAATGGATTTTAGATCCTTAATATGCAATATATTTAATTTATACACTTGGTTTTCCTAAATTTACACAAATTCAATTTATGTCACATGAAATTTTCTATTCCATATGCTCGACTATTAATTTGAGAGGTAGAGATTTTATTATTGAGTCTGATTGGTGGACTCAAATTCATCCAACACGAGCCATCTTTCTCTCTCTCTTTCCTTGTTCTGTATCTCACTTCAACATTGCCCCAATATTTCGTTCGTACTTCTCTCTCGCTAATCCTTCCCTTCTCTATTATACTTTCTCTACACATTCCTTATGCATAGCCTAGTCAGTTGAGACCTAGTTTGATCAGGTTTCCTCTTCACATCACACTAGCCGTCAAGAGGTTCTCTCAGATCCCCTATTTTCCTCCTATTTCCTTTCTCCCTCCTTTTCCTTTCCCTATAATGTGACTATAAGCATTTGTTTCATCACTAATTATATTTCCCTAATCTTGACTGTCAAACCCTTACACTCATGGCTGACAATGGGTGCCCAACCTCGTAGAGCATGAAGAACTACCCAGATACACTACTTGGGAACTATGAAAGCTTGTAGAAACCCCTCTAATTACCCCTTGAGATATAATGTGACTTTCCCTCTTTTGATTTCTTCTCCAATTTATTTTATGAATTTATGTATCAATCAGTGGTTTTTAACCATGTTTATGCTCGAGTTTTCTTCTACTTTGTTTGTCTACATGTCATTATTTTGCTCCAGGTTTTGGCTTCTCATGATGATAGGTTCATTTTCTTTTCAAAACTTGTCATATGCTATGTGGTGGCAGGGAGCTTTCTTGGGGCTCTAGCTACCTCAACACAATGCGTTTGGGTTAGTTGAGTTTGGTATGATTATGCAAACTCAACGGTGCTATCATATCAACTAGATAATAGTACAAGATAGAGTTCTAATCCAAAGATCGCCATATGTTACCATATGAGCAGTTTGTGAGAGAAGAAATAATGGTTGCTAGTATTTTAACTTTTTCCCTTGGGTTTATTTTTTATTGACATGTAATTCAATTAGGCTAATATTCTTTTCTCCTCATTTCCACTTCATTTATTTGTGCACATTTATGAATTATTATTTTACTGGTTGTCAATGTCACACACTAGGGTAGGAAAAGAACATGTGAGGGCAAACTAAACAATAGGCCTCATTTCCTAAAGTTACTCAAATTTAATATCTGACACATGCATTTTTCTAATCTATCTACTCTGATATTAATTTGGAAAGCTCAAATTTTATCGCTAAGTCTGACTGATTGACTTGGATTCTTCTTAAGCGAGCCATCTTTCTCTCTCATCTACCATAATCTTCATCTCTCTATAGCAGTGCCCCAATCTTTCCTCTATGCTTCTCTCTCTCCCTGATCCTTCCCTCCTCAATTTCTCTTTCCGTACACCTTCCTCCTATGTAGCCAAGTCAGTGAGTCCTGATTTGATTGAGTTTCCTCTCTACATCACCCCACTCAATGAGAGGTTCTCTTGGCTCCCTTGTTTTCCCACTATTTCCTTTCCCTTTACTTGTACTCCAATTTCCAAGGTTTTAAACCCCTATAAATGTGTTCGACTACCTTTATATCTCCCCTAGAAAGAGACTACAAGAATCCATTTTCATACTTGGCCATACTTCCCTAACTCCAACTGTAAAGCCCTAACATCCGACAGCTAGAGGCGGGTTCTCAACGTCTTAGAGCATGACGAACATCTTAGATACACTTCTTGGGACATCGTGACACGTATAGAAGCCACTCTAATACCCCATTTGAGGTACAATGTGATTTTCTCTCTTTTTATTTTTTTTCTAGTCTATTTTATGAATATATGTTTCAGTCAGCTAATTCTGACCTTCTTTATTCTAGGGCATTCTTATACGTATTAGTCTTGACATCATGATCTTGCTCCAAGTTTTAATTTCTCGTGATGATAGGTTCCTATTTTTTACAAACTTTACCACATGGTTAGAGGAAGTGGGGAGCTTTCTTAGGTTTATATCTACCTTGACATCATGCATTTGAGCTTGCTGAGTTCATATTGATCCCAAACACTCAATGGTGCCATCTGCATTGGCTATCTCATAGCAGGATATATGTTTTGATCCAAGGATCGCCCTTTGCCACAAATTGATCAGTTTTTGCAAAAAGCAACAATGTTGTCTTGTGTTTTACCTTTTTACCCTTGGGTTTATTTTTTATTGTCACGTGATAAAATGGGCCTAATCATCTTTAATCTCCCTTTTAAATTCATTTCTTCGCACACATTTATAAGTCATGATTTTATTTAGTTGTCCCTATCACCCACTATGGTAGTAAAAGCATATGCGAGTGCAAATTGGATAATTGGCGTCATTTCTTGATCTAAATTCGGTAAAATGAATGTAATTTTAAAATTCATAGAAATTAATCTATAGGTAATATAAACACAAATTGATACTCATTGAAATCAGTTGATTATTCTCCAAATAATGGTATAGCTTTAATCACCTCATTAGATGTGGGCTTTTAAAAAAATCTAATTGACCAAGATATCTAAAATCCATATATATTAATATATAATTCAAAAAAATAATGTAAAATTTGTGGACTTAGGAAGATATAATATACATAATTGAATGGCATTGGTGACCTTGTTCAATAATAACAAAAAAAATATTTTTAGAGCTTATGTAATTAATGTGAACTTAACCCCAGTTTCACATATATGCTTGTTACGATGGTGAAAGCTCTGTTTGAGGATCTAGGCATGACCTTGGATGTACCTACACTTGATCTGATGTATATTGCATTCACGTATAAGTCATGATGAGCAACTACTCTCTTGATTCTCTCCTTTGAACGTCTATTATGTATTAGTATATTGGAATTTTTCTTTCATGTTTTGATTGGTCTATGTGGATGAAATTTATTGAAATGGATGATTTCCTTAATCTATTCAATATGCATGCTAGACTCTAATTTTTTTTTTTATTTCATATGATAATGTTAATTTGTGGTTTGGTTCTAACTTGCTCTACTTGAGACACATAATCTTATTTTCAAGTGATGACCTCTTGTGGTCTTATGATGCACCTTAATTGTTTGATATGGTTGCATATTTGTTTATGGGTCCTCTAAAACCCACTTGATAACTTTTGGATGTTCGCATCCCCTTAGTTGATTTTGTCTAGACTTATTTTGAACATCTACATTTGTGCATGTACAATATATTAAACTTATATATAGCAACGGTACCTTTGTCCCACCATAACAGTTGTCTGTATGTATTCCTTCTTGAGTGCACATAATCCATTCATATATTTAAATAGGGCAAGTGTATTCCTCCTAGGGTGTGCATTTTTCTCCCAATACTTTAGGCTTGATATTTTGAGAGTCTAAACCTTGGCAAAATAATATGTCGAATTGTTTGACAGGTATAATTTTCATATTTCATTATCACTTTGCTTAAGTTAAGAGACTTGCTTATTGATTTCTTCATAAATTGTTTCTATTTGATATCTATTTAGGTCTTCTACTTTTCTCCTTATTGTAAGCCTTTTTAAACTTTATTATTGTCCTTTTTTCATAATAATACTCAATCTCTATTTATATGCACATACATAATTTTATGTTGACAACTTCCACATAATTTTTGTTAATGAGGTGCTTCCAACCCCTTAGGTGGAGGACATGGTGTACTCTCTATGACAACATGAGCTTCAGAGATGACTCTTGAAATATAGACTTGAAATAACTTGGGCATCCCTCTACTCAATGAAAATGTTGTTTCTTTCATGAAATTTTCAAATGGGAGATTATTATGCAATCTTGTAAATTAAATATTGTCATGATATTTTATATAGTTTCATTACTTCTTTCTTATGATATGTACTTAAAGAAGATTAAATAAAAATTATTCATCTATTGTAAACGGTTGTAATGTGTTTATTATATGGATGATGACTCTTATTGAATTTAGCGGGGAGTGGATCCCCTCTTAGTTCCCACTCGTTACATATTCCCTTTGTTGTTGCACTAGGTTCTGATGAGCAGAAGAGGGGTCTGTGAGGAAATTTTATATATTGGAGTAAACCTTTCCTCTAGGTCTGTGAGGAAATTACTAGATGTGTGTAAACATTTGGTGATGAAACATCAACGTATACTATGAGATTGTTCAGTTTGGGAAAAGATAAATCCCCTAGACCAGATGGACTTAATACTAAGTTCTACCATACCATGTGGGATCATATCAGATATGACTTCATGCACTTTTGCAATATGATCCACACAAACGAACATATTCAAAAACACATAAAGGTTCTCAACCATACCAACATAGCCTTGATAAAAAAAGTTGAACAACCTAAAAAAATCCAACAATTCAGACCTATCATCCATACCAACACATCATACAAAATCCTATCAAAAATCCTTAGCAACCGAATAAAACCATACTTAGAAAACATCAGAGGTAGAAATCAAAATGTCGTCCTTAAGTAAAGAAACATGATGCATTCATTATGGTTAATGATATGATACACTTGTGCCATAGAAATAAAAGTCCTATTCTTGCTTTGAAATTGGATTTGGAAAAATCTTTCAATTATGTTAATTGGCAATGTCTCATACATACCATGAAGGGTTACAAGTTCCTACCAACATGTATTAGATACATACATTCTTGCATATCAACAAACACATTCTTCACCATCATTAATGGATCACCATTTGGTCACTTCCACAACACTAATGGACTCGGATAAGGTGATCCATTATCCCCTTACATCTTCATTATGATCGCCTCACTTCTCAAATATATGATCAAAATTGGGAACCAGGGCCTAATCCAATCATCCCATGAATATTTTGAAAACACTATCCATTATGCGGATGACACCATGATGCTGGTTAAACCAGAAGATGACACTATTCTCAACACTATTTGCATCATTGGTATTTTCTCATACAACTCGAGACTCAAGATTAACCTTGAAAAATCCTCTATCATAGGTATCACTATCCTATCTAACACTATTATCAGATACCGATACCTTCTTCGATGTAAAACTGAACAATTTTTGGTCATGTACTTGGGATTACCCATCACACCTCACCATATTCAACACTATACATGGCTTTCTATCTCCGGAATTTTTTAAAAAAAATTGTCATCATGGACAAACAACTTCCTTAGCATGATAGGGAGACTCACCCTTCTAAATAGCTCCATTACCCCTATCACCATACATTATCTGAGTTGCATACCTTTTTCTGGAAAATCTCTCAAAATGATAGACACCCTCAGGAGAAAATTCATATGGAACCATTTTACCAACAACTCTGATAAACCAAAGCTACACGATAAACTGGAAAATCATATCTGCACCAAAAAATATAGAGGATGGGTATCATAAACATGCATACACATGCCATATGCCTTATCACAAAGATTATTGCAGCACTATCCACAAGCACCGCAAAAATTTGGAAACCTTTCATCATACACAAATATTATCAAAATGAAAACCCCTGGTGGCATACAAAAAATAGCATAATAGCCCCTCTGTGGAAATACGTTAACAAACACATGAACACTATCATCCATATGATCAACATACTACCTCATGTCACAAAATGCATGAAATTCTAGATTAATCCATGGTACCATAACACTATGATTACAAATTTGGAATAAAACCTTTACATCCCTCAAAACCTAAAATGTCTAAGCACTATAAAAGCCATGAAACTCCTCACCAGAAGCTTAAGAAACTCACTTAAATTACTACTATCCAAAACTCCACATATGATACCATTTCAAATATTATACACACTATGGAATACAATACCACAAACCACATCTCCTGGAAATAAGGGAAACATTAAACACCACATAAAGCCTGTCATTTTTGTCACACATAGAGGCACAACTACAAACCTAAATGACTACTGGAAAATCCATTGTCCATTAAAAATAAAGATCTGCATTTGTCTTATTATCCAAAAAAAAATACTTACTGATCAAAACCTCGGTAAAAGGGGTTTCCATGGTCCTTACAAATGTTATATGTGCCTCTCAAATGAGGAGACCATGGAACACCTTTTCATCCAGTGTTCAGTCATATTACAAATCATCAACCACTTCTACAATATAAATTCTATCGAAAACTATAGGCTAATCCCTTCCTTGATCAACAACCTTACACCACAAGATGCACAACATGAGACAAACATACTGATGGTGGCTATTATATGACATACTTGAAGAGAGAGAAAAACTAGGAAACATGACAAAATTTATCACACTTTGCAACACATGATCATAGAGATTAAACACACATACTCTATCTTTTGCATTGTAGAAAATCTTTTGACATCAACCATGAGAACAAAGATGATGACACTCAAATGACTATATTTGGTAACTACAACAATGAAGGTTGATGATTCACCTTGGAGGAAATCCTGGCCAATGGCTCAGGCTACTAGTTTTTGTCACCAATTACTAGTTTATCTAGAATATTCCTTGCTTTATCTTCTTTTGCAGAGGCCTATTGTTAAGGTGTGCCTCCCCCAAAAATGATCACAACAATCTCTCTATTTTAGCTCATGCATCCACATACTTAATTTTTTTTCAAACATTTCAGTGATGATACTCTATAACATACTTCCAATGTAATTCTAGAGTGATCTACTATGTACTACTTCGGTGTGCAGATGTTTATGTTTGTAAACTTATTATCTATATATAATGGGCTTTCTACCAAAAAAAACTATAAATAACACTTTAATAGGATTTCATTGTTTTTTTCATAATAACCCCTAGTATACGAGCTATCAGTTACTCTCCACACTATCAAGTTTCCTTTTCAACATTTCTATTTATTTTTACTCGTGAAACATTATATTGACAAAAAAAAACTTGCACAACAAAGTTTCTATACTTATGTCTATGTGATATGTTGTATTATACTAACAATGTTTATTTTGTCTATGTCAGGAATAACTTTATTGTGGTCTATCCTACCTAAATATTATAATAATGTACTACATGTTGTACTCATATTTGGTGAATCTATTTTCTATAGCACTTCCACCAGTTCTTCCAAAGATGCACTTATCGTACCGTAGCTCCATGAAAGCTTAAGATTGTCATTATGAGGCTTTATAATATATTTTCGTCTATTGTCTATTGCAATATGATGATTATGTGCCCATAATCATAAATCATGGAACAATGAATATTGCAGTCAAGTCAGACGAGTTAAGAGTCTAAGGTAGGATAAATTTCTCACTCTCATGTATCAATAATCTGAAATAACTATTCAATCATATACATATGCATTAATCTCATAACTTGAGATTAAGACTAAAGAAATAGCGTGACTGAAATTTATCTTAACTTGTCAACCACTGAATGAATTATATAGTTAGAACAAGATCTAAAACATCATAAGAGAGTGCTTCTATTCATCATTTATTGAGACTGTTAATCTTATATATTTTCCAGATTCAATTATGTAAATATTGAAAAGACAAGATGTTATATTTTTCGTTTTTAAGAAAATTTGTCCTCAAAATTTTATTAAATAGTCTTACATATCCTACCTACAGATACTTATTGTTACCAAATAACATACAAACCCATTCCATTTTAAAAGAACATTGTTCTACCTTATTCCATTTTGAAAGCTTAACTCTTTTTTGTAATGGAGGGTGGGATAATTTTTTATCTTGATAAATATTAATGGATATGTTCCTAATAATTTCATGCATATGGCATATTCTCAAACTATATAGTTTATATTGGGAGTATATACATATTTTTTTTCTTACAACTCGTGCATCTATGAGGTTTTATTCACATGGATAACATTTCAGGGCCAAGTGCAATATAATGATCCAAACATGTCTAGGATATTTATCAACACATAAAACCATCATTTTTCACATTTCAAACCAGTGACATGAATAGCACAACATGTGGCATGCATCCTTATATTCTATTTCTACTTTCCCAGAATAGAGGTCCATCTAGTCATAGTAATATTCTCTGGTTCATCAGTCTTGGTGTGTATGAAGATCCATACCAAGCATTCATATTTACTATATAATGTCTTAATAATTTGACTATAATATTTAAATGTGATTCCCAAGGTTAGTTTGGATCTTTCTTTAAAGTCTATCATTTTTAATTGTGTAGTTATAACCACACAAGTGTATATGAATTTCCCATTTTCAAGACATTCTATCTCCTTCACTTTTAAACTAGATTGAACTAGGTAAAATAAAAATGACTTCCTATGGTGTTTAAAATCTCAAATCCAATCATCTTATAGGCTTATATGCACTATGTATAACCTCCAATGATCTACTCACTCTTCCTATGCAATAAATCATGTACCTAGTTTCCTTTCCATAATATCCAGGAAGTTTCAAAATTTTATAAATCTAGTCAAACAAATTGTAGAGTATGAGCTTCAAAAGACACCTTTTGGCATAATTACTACTTTTATCCCATCTATGAATAATTGTATTGAGTGTCATCACCCTATAGTCATTAATAGGACATCACGTACTAATAAAGCTAAATTTCTCTACTCAATTTTATATCCTTAATTGTAGATGCATTTTTGTCTCAGTCTCTTCATGTCAACTATTTCTAGTAGCATGCTTAGATATATATCGGCTGCATATATACATGAAGATGACCTATACTTAATCTAATCCTAACACCTTACAAGTGAACATGTCCCAAATCACATGCACTTAAAAGGGTGAGACAATAAACGTGTTGATACTCATGGAATTCCCTCTACAATCTTGTTTGATGTGTTCCAAACCAAACAACACTGGAAATAGAGAGATCATGCTCTAGGAACATATAGACTTAACGCTTAATTTTTAAAGAAAATGTATACCTAACATTAATGCATATCTCGACTTGTATCACCTGACTAGATCTCTAGCTTAGACTCCACTATCTTTTATCACTCATACAATGTCTAATTACTTTTAACCTAATAATGTATTCTTCTCTCTTCAGGATTACATCCTAAGAATTTTTCTAGTGGTATTCTATATTATTTCTCTGATACCATATTATAATAATCCAATTTTTATATTGTATTAATGGAAGCCATGCTTCTTTTCAACTTGGGAGTGTCACAAACATGATACTCGTCACAATTACAATAGAAAGAAACCAACACAGATTAGTGTATAAATTATATTCTAATAAATTTTTAGGAATGAACTTGATTACTTCAGAATTTAAGAAAGTCTAAATTCACAATGCAAAACCATGCACACTCTGTTAATATCTTAGATCATGTACATGGTGCTCCTCCAACCAAGACTCTTAATAGATGTATCTTCTATCTTGGTCACTGTTCTTGAAGATTAGTACATGCAAAAATCTTGTACCCAACCATGCACAAATAAAAATGTTTATCTTAGAGTTAGTGGCATTGATTAATAAAAAAAAATACAAATACTTCAACTACAGACTAAAATTAAAAACTCAAAGATGTAATCTCAACCCGAATCAATGTTTCTTTTATTTTTGTCTTTTATCTATTTATGGCCATTAATATTCAATAAGTCTCCATCTGTAGGAACAATGTTCCCTCTATGACACTCGTAGTGTATGGAACATTGCCCCTTCTAAATCATCATGGGCCTCTCTGGTGAGTACTTATCATATAATTCATAAATAGGGTTTTCGTGATGTGTTACTTTTGAAATTTAGAATATTTTATCTGAAGATACGAGTTTATTATCTATAATCTGAATATGTACCCCTAACATAAATCCAAAACTGAATATAAATATGTTGTCTCTGAGAAAATGTACTTCTATTTAGATCATGTGTTGATTAATTTGTAGTTAGAATATAAACCGTATAACTCAAATTAATTAAATTAGAATTTTGTTTTGCAAGGCATGTAGAATAATAGTATTAAAAAGTTATAATGCTAATGTTAAATTTATCACTATATAAGAGCTTGAAGATTTGAAGTATTTTAATTATTTCATTAAAAAGGAACATTATGGATATGATAATTTAGACTAGTCATCTGAATATAATGTACTGACAATAATTTAGCTAGGATGACCCACTTACATGATGTGTGAAAAAAAATTCTTAATTTGTGTTGAGAATTGGTACCGAGCATGTAAATCACGTAGAAACACACCAAAGTCCTAATATTCTTTGATTTACACTTCTATGTTATATTTTTGGCTCAACTAGGGTTTGATTTAGGTATAAGGGTTTTGTTTGCCATTTTGTCCATTCTTAACCAACCACCACCTTATTATTTTCTTCTATATCATCACATGTATTTAGATTTAATAGAATATAATCAACATTTCATACTTTGATACCTTCATTTAACATTCTCTTATGGATGCATAAACATGTTGGGGTTTAGAACAAATAATTAGCTCATTTGCATCAAGACATAATCATCAATATCATGAGACTAACATAAATTACGATCTTATGAATGATGTACAAGTTTTGGGTTCATAACATGTTTATAGGATCATGAACATATAATCATATTATTCCATAAAATAATTGATCTTTGAGATAATTCATATGGTCAAAATGTCAGAAGGAGTTTTCATAGCATTTATTGATAACCAAAGTATTTTCCATACTTATCTAATTCTTTCTAGTCCTATTTATATTTTACAGCATAAAATTAAGGGTCAAAGCATCATCATATAAGTCAGCATCGAAAAATAAATTACATATCATGGTATAGGCTAATCACATATTAACGAATTTACTTAATTAAGTATTGTTATGTTTAGTAATATTGTATGAATTAGGTGCATGTATTTCTTCATAAATAAATGTGAGTTCATTAATAGTATTGTACGCCAAAAGCAATTTCATAATATGGTAGATCACACTATTATGTTTCCAATGGTCCTTTGTTTGTATTTTTCTGACATATGATACATTTTCTATGATTTTTAAAAGATCAAGATAGAAACTTTAAATTTAGCTAAATATTTACCTCATATCTTTGTGGATCCAATAAGGGATCAGTGTAGGATGTTATCCATAGGACCTTAGTGGAATTCCTTTAATGCGTATTCTCAATTAGATGATTCTTTGTTTCCTCTATAAAATTGAGAACGCAATCAGAAGCCATGATAGTGAGGTACTCATCGTACTCAATGATCTTTAGGCTCATCTGAAAGATTGTTGAGGTGTCTGCATCACCTCTCAAACCCAAAAGGCCAAACTTAAATCTCCATCAGTCTCAATGACTATGATATGCAAAATGCAAGCTACAACCTCTGCTACACATTGCAAAAATAGACGACAACATTTAGGTGCTCAATTGGGAACCGTCTCCTCCATGGTCCCTTACGCTACTTGGAAAACACAATGATCTCTGACTGAAGATTGTCTTGTTCTTAGATAGGTGGCACAACACCACCGTCATGGCCCCTAAGACCTGGGTGGTATGGGTGCGGCTGCAAGGTACCAATGACCATCATCTATGTTTGTCCATGGCTACAAATCATACCTTGGTGGATATCTGGGCTTGCCCCTCATATTGGGGTCACCGCCGCATCTCTTTGAGGCTTTAAATGTTGGAGGTAGTGTGTTTCTTCCCTTTGGGTTGTTACAAACAAAAGAAGGGTCATCTCTTGGTACCATCCAGAATAAGGGGTTGGTTCCTCGATTTTCTATACCAGAGCAAACCTTTCCTCTAGGTCTTTGAGGAAATTGCTAGATGTGCATAAAATGTGTGAGGGAGCATTAATGTATACTGCAAGTAACTCATTAATAGAATTCCATTTTTTATTTTCCTATTAAGTCCTAGTATATGCCTATGAGTTACCGTCAGTATATCAAGTTTCCTATGACAACGATTCTAATTAACTAACTTGAAAAAGTATATTGACAGAGAAATGATTACACATTGTGGTTTCTATACTTATGTCTATCTGATTTACTGCACTTTACTAACACATCTTCTTTTCTCTAAATCCAAGATAACTTCATTGTGGTTTATCCTACCTAAACATTGTAACAATGTACTACATATTCTACTCATATTTGATGAATTTATTTTCTATTGTACATTCACCAATGCTTCCAAATGTGCACTTACATACCATATATCTATAGAAGCTTAAGATTATCACCATGAGAACACATAAATTATATTTTTCTATTACAAAATGATGAGTATGTCTCTTTAAACATAAATCATAGAATAATAGAGGCCAAGGTCAAGTCGGATGAGTGTTAAGAATCCATGGTAGGATTAATTTGTCATTTTCACATCCCAATAAGCCTAAATAAATATTCAATTTTATATATATATATATATATATATATATATATATATATATATATATATATATATATTTGTGTGTGTGTGTATGTGTGTGTGTGTATATATATATATGCACTAATCTCATAATTTCACAAGCAAGAAGTTAAGACTAAAAAATATGATATTCAAAATGCATTTTACTTGTCAATCACTTAAACAATTATGTATATAGAACAAGATCATAATCATCACAAAGAGAGTGTCCTTTATTCATCATTTGCTAGGACACAATCCTATTTACTTTTGAGATTCAACTATGTAAATTTTAGAAAGGTAAGATGTCACACAAACTATTTGCATTGATAATCCAACTGTAACGAATCTCATTCCCGTGACAGCATGTCTTACACATGTCTCGCCCTTTCAAGTTGTCATCTACTTTGAAGAAAAAATCACTACTTCTCCTCCATGGCCGCAAACCTACCGGTTAGTGCCCAATCATGTGATTGACGCTTGTAGACCTTAGTGGGATGAAGAAGTCCTCAAGATCATTGTTCTATCCGCTCCTACGACATCAAAAGTTGAGGTCCTGAGGGTCACATTTCTCAAGGCGTCCTGAGCAGCATCTCAACCCTCCATAAGTAGTTACAAATGAAGTTCCTCTTTAGAAGTTTGTGTGCACAGTAAAATGTGAAACTTCCCATGACCTGTATACATCGAAATGCATAAATTGTTGACTCGAAAGCTGAGATTGTCCTTAGAACATCTTGAGAAAATGAACCCTTGGGAGTGGATCCGATCTATCCTACGACGACTAGAATAACAAATGTAATAATCTTCGATAATGCCAATAAAACTGAAGTTGGGGCCATCATGCCTTTAGACAAAACTGAAATTGTGGACATCATGCATGTAGTGATAGTTGTGGGCAATCCTAGTATGGGGACCAATGTCGTGACTGTTACCAAGTGACTCAAATCCAATTTGGAGGGTCCCTATTTTTTAGGACGTTATAAGGATAATCTGGGTCATTGAGTGGGCACTTTTTTGTGTGTATCAAGATATATGCAGTCATGAGGAGGTGTACATTTTATTATACATACAAATCTCAAAGAGGTCACCCAGTTGTTGACACAATGGTCAAGGGCGGTGCTCCCCAGCCAGCCTACCCAGATTCGAATTCCGTTGGAAGCGACTTATTGCAGAAGAAGAAAAAAACCAAATTAGTAAATGCTCGGACTAAGATGGCTGTGGGCATATCATGCTCTCGGGTGTCCATTAGTGACTCATTCTAAGAGGTGTCCCTCATTATAAAAAAAAATTCTCTAAAAGGGGTCGTTTTACAAATGTTAGAAACTGTCCTTACTAAACCGGCCAGCGTAAAAAGAAGCGAGACACGATTGGCACCGTGTAAGACGTTGTTGTTGTTGTTGACGAGGACAACGAGGCTTCCATGAGCCCCGGGGCCCTGTGATGAAGTAGCGAGAGAAGGCTCCATGCACGAACGGGACAGTCGGGAAGGTGAGATGTAAACTTTGACTTTTCAAGAGAAGATGTAGACTTTGGCTATTGACGGATGCGCTCGTGTAGTCCCTAGACAGTCAGCACGGAAATGCGATAGGGAAAGGGCTTATCGTTGCTAGTGCATGCTTTCATCTTTTTTATTCAAGATGATGATCCTTTCCTCTGAAGATGTGTCATGATGATATATATACTTTGCAATGGCAGTACAAGCTGCAGTAGGTAGTGGGTCCCCTTAGCCGTCATCGTCAACCGCAATAGTTTGCGATCTATTCCCCCGGAGTCCACTGCCATATGCGACATCAATCACAAACGGGAGAAAGGGGCAACCGATCGAAGACTTGTTGCCAAAAGGTCAATCCCATTATCTTGGGATAAGGTTTTCTGAATATAAGACAACCGTTCCTTTTTCATAGTAGTAAACATCACTAGGGCTGCGATCTGTGGTCAGATTTTCTTTAAGAAAAATAGTCAAATTCTACTTCATATATGTTTAATTATTTTGATTCCAGGCCCAGTTTATATTTTGTAGCATAAAACTGAGGGTCAAAGCATATTCATTAAAATCCACATCAGGAAATAAATTACATATTAGGTATAGGCCTGATGGCATATTCGGATTTACTTAATTGTCTATTGTTATCTATAAACATCACAGACAACTGGAAAAGTTGCAATTCTGTTCGATATTATCATGTTCTGAGAAAACCCAAATCGACATTTGATACTATGGAGGGATGCTTCTTTTATATCACGTTATTTGGCAACACCAAAACCTCTCCAGAGAACATATTCCATCACAGAACCACCAATGCGCTAAAGAAAAAAAAAAACACCGATTTCAAATGAAAAACATCTCCTTTGTGTCAAATAGTCAGTTTTTACAGGATGAAATAACATTCCTCCGGAGAAATATATTTTCATCACTTTTGAGAAGGCAGTAATAGTATATTACATATTCACGTCCCTCAAATATTGGGAGGGCGTACACAATTCTACATATCCAGCAAAGTTCCACTAACGAGCGTCCAACGGCCGTGACGTTAGCACCTCGTGACAAGTTGACGTCGAGCGCATGACATCAGGAAGCACACCTAATCCTATTGCCTTCGTGTTTTAGCTGTCACTGTGAGGAATTTTTCAGATTTTATTGATGACTGGTTGACTAGATTCCGTACAATAGAAAACTAATTTTATCAATGATCAACTTACGAGATTCTTTGTAAACTGGCCAGTATACCCTCGAATGTCCACAATATATCTGAAGTTCGAACCAGCTACTTGACTAGCTAAATGATTCGGATTGGATGACTTAGTTCCAACGTGTATCATTTTAGAGGAGGGAAGTAAGTCTTCTATTTTGTTGTTATGTATATGTGGAGACAAAAAAGGTCTAATTTCTGGTCTCATTTATTGTTCATGTAGCATTATTTATCAATTTAACCGCCTTTTGGGATCATGAATTGGCACTAATTTGTGCAAGTCATTGTCAACGAATAAGGTCCAATTCGTTAGTATAAGGATGGAAGCGCAAACACATCCAAGCTACACAGCCCCATGCTGGCGCATACGTATACTGATGAATTACTTTTTTTCTTTCTTTAAAAAAAAATAAGTTTGGAGGTCATCTTATTCATCTTATCCTCTTCTTATAGGTAAAATCATAAAAAAGAAACATCTTCGCTTGTGTGTTCGGCGGTATGATTCCAAAGAAAAAATCAAATGCACAACCTCCAAAAAGCGACAGCTATATAGGTAAACGCAAATATGTTTACATCTATGTATCTGTCCAATTTAAAACTACATAAGGTGTATCATTTTTTTTCCATGATTATGATACGTTTGAGCCACATGGGTTGAAGGGTTGGTTCAGGGCAAATCAAAGCGTCATCCAGGTGACAACCCCATCTGTCTAGATCCATAGGTGTAGAATTCAAAACTTTGGGAACATGTAGTCCTATAATAAAAGACACTTCCATGATCTACTTGATCAGTCTGATGAAACATATCTCTCTCCATGACCATGTCGACACCCCTAAAAGATCAAATATTTGTACGTCATCCACTTCAATGATGGATAGATTGATGTTCTTCTCGTCCACAAACTTAAGTGCTACAATGCAACTTTTAATGTATGCCTAGGTGAAGTCTGACTCGTTTTGCTAGAACCTAAATGCCAATCTAACATGTCCATGGTTGTTTCTGACATTACCTGCAATCCATCTTCTGTTTCATCCATGTGGGTTTCTTCCCTCAAAATGTGTGAGGTTCATCTTTAAGTAAACAATGTTCGGTGATATCCATCTAATAAGCTTGATCTGTCTAATCTTCAATCTTGGATTCACGATTTGTTGTGCTTGCATGATCTGATGAAATGGTGGGGTCTCTAAGACGTTTGAAACTCCTTTTTCTAAGTCCACAAATGATGATGAAGATGATGTATTGCCACAGGTGTTGATAATCGATCTTGTTATCATCAAATTTACAAGAGCATCTGAATCTCCATATGGACCAGCATATGAAAGAAGTCATCTCATCTTGAAGCCATCCTTTAAAGGATATTTTCTGTTGTTGAACTCATGTCTAAAAAAGGGAGGTAGATGAAGTAGGAATATCATTTCATTGTCCAACACCGATTGAAACATCTGTCAAAAAAAGGATGAAACAAAGCTCTTGAAGAATAAGTGTTGAATGGATTTAGATTCCAGGACATCTCAACAAGAATATTGTGAGACTATGTGCATATTGTATCGCCTAATGTTATCATCTGTGAGGAGTGCTACGTGTGCCATCTTCCATACTATGGCACTAACTTTTTGCAATGAACATTCCCAAATCCAGGAGAAAAAGGTGTGTAATTATATGATGCTCATTGGCTGAAGAAAGATTGTTTGGCATTCTTGACGGAGAAAGCTTCATTGTTGTTTGGTGTCTAGATCAGAATATCATCATAGTTTGAGATAGTTGCTTCATATGCGACAATAAATCGAATGTCATCATCGTCCAAGATGTGTCTTGGATCTATCCAATCCCAACCATAATCATCTTGCCAAAAATCTTTGATCTTGAAGTCAAGATCCTTGTCAACAATGTTAATGGTGTAGTCCTTCAGAGGGAATTGACACCATCTACTATCCTAGAGGGAGATTCCCCCCTCCCTACCATCCATGTGTAAAGGGGCATGAAAGATGGAAATGTTTTTCCAAATTTTCTTCCAATAAGTAGAGGAGAAGGATCCCATCTTGAGATATGGTGGGTCGAACCCAAAATAGTTCTTAAAGACTGAGTGGTACTTTTCTATGTAATAATGGCTCAAGAAGATTTTCCTATAGAAATTTTCCAACATGGTTTATAGAGGTATGACTTTGTAGCAATTTGTAGATAAGTAATACACAAGCAATCTTCTTCCACCGATTTAGAGATGTTGACCTAGGTGAACCATGCCTTCCTTGAATTATATGCTCTACCGACCTAAAGGAAGTTAGACATAATTGTTTCTAATCTCTTACAGATACCTCCAGGTATACCCCTGTGCCAGTAGTGATGTTTTGGGAGAGTGATGACAGTGAGTGAGAAATTAGAAGTTTTCTACCAGTGAAAGAGAGATACTTTACATTCAATGAGACTGTCTTTGATTTCATCTTCTTTAGCATGAATTCAAATGATGCTAACTTGGCTCGGCCACATGATATGATGATGTCGAGATATGTGAATGATTCTAATGTTGGAAGCACCTCGAGACTAACTAAATCTAATAAACAAGCAGTTGGTCGTCAGTTCTTACCAATCATACAAATTTATTTATGATTCACTGTCTTCTTGGCTACTTGTTTGTAATCAAAGATGTTATTTGTGACATTGGAAATGGATACTAGTGAAGAACAAAATCAAAATCAAAATTTCATCTACATATAATAAAATATGTTTGGATGTCCCTCTTCCTCAAGTGATGCATCTAGTGATACTTCCTTGAGCAGTTTTGCAACACCTGGGTCCACTGCCAAAGGCTCTAGTAGATTTTAAGGAATGATGATTGGCCCCACAGACCACCACTAGCCTTAATTGCATGATATGCCCTCACTCACGTGCAATCCAAATTAAACTTCTTGACTAGTCACCCATCCTAGTACTACTCTGGGCTGAGCACGCTTAACCACCGAGTTATTTAGTGATGGACTCACTGAAAAGGAGGCACACCTTGGTGATATGGGTAGTCTAATCATTCCTTTTAAAATCATATTATCTGAGGCCTCAAATCATGATACTTTACAATCTCTCCAACTCAGACTCTTGGTGTCCTCATCAAGGCTCAACTAGATGGCCTCATAACATTGCCACATTTCAATGCAGCCCGCAATGTCCCATGGACATCTAGCTCCCAATCATAGAATACTAGCACAAGTGCCACCACATCACCATGGACAACCCTTTCCCACTTGCCTCGACCGCACAACTCAAGACTGGCATGCGACATGTGTTGGAAAATGTGGGCACTAAATATAGTAGTGAAAACAAAAAAAAAATATCTATCCATATTCCCATAAAAGCAAGATCGAGTCAACTACTATGAAATAGGAAGGATGGTTTAGTGAGTTATATGTGGTCCTAGTGTAAGTCCAGTGATAAAACTCGCTTCAATGCAACTATGAACAAGTTTCCCTTAGATGGTGGTTGTGAAACTCCTAGTATTCACCACGGTCAACGAACAAAATAACTTCTACAACGACTTACGTGGTCTCCCCACAGACTATAGGCTGACTTTTCTCTCCAAGTAGCAACCAAAGGACTCGTGCCTCTAGAGTAGTCCACACTGACCAACTAGAACTCTTGTCGTTCAACTAGAACAAACATGAAGGAGTTGTCCCTCCCATTGACGTACTAGTCACCAAATTTCTCTACCACAACACCAATCCTCAGTTGTTATCTCCCATCACTATCCCTCCCTTGTTAGGTAGGACTTGCTTGGGCTCTATCAGTTACCAAAACCAGAGAGGATAAAAATTGTCAGAGGAATTGATTCTGAGTTGTCTGTGTTGTGTTCTGGGAAGCCCCCAGTACCCCTATATTTATAGGTAGGGTTAGGGTCTGGGTTCCCAGTCTGTACATGATTGTGCAGGAGTGGAAGGGACCGGAAGATCTTGAATTTTTGCAACCTACGACCATCAAAACGATAGTCTGGTGATCCAAAAGGTCATATGGTCACATGAGATGGTCATCTCATACTGCCAAATGTCCGTTTGGCAATTTCCAAATCACACAAGAGTTTGAGAATTTTGATTCCAATTAATATTACATATTAATTACTTGCACCTCAAGTAATGTTCTATCAAACTAGTTTGAGAAACATACAGAACTTCCGTTTGGCCCAATTGAGCTATCTCACCCAGGCAAGACGCCCGTCTAACTCACCGAGACAGTCATCTGGTGAGTCTGATATGAGCTGATCGATTCAATCATAATGAACTAGTCAATTCAAGGGCTGAACTTAGCTAATTCGAGCTCTAATCAGCCTGACAACCCAAACAGAAATATCAACACTTGAGATGCTTGTTTGGCTATCCAAATGGAAATATCATTACATGAAATGATCATTTTGTAGTCCACTCAACCAATCTATCGATATGTTGCGTGACTTGAATACCTAAACACTTTAATAATCAATCCAATCATCATTCAAGATTAAACTCCTCTTCTAGATGAGTTCCTATGTGTGTGACCCTATAAGTCCCATATCACATTGGCAGTGAATGTCCATAACCAAATTATGACATCACAAGCAAGGAGTGGTGCCTAGTCATACATATGTGCTACATAAGTGAATGATAAGTTGGAGAACAACTTCAACCTCCAATTTTTGTAAGGTGTTGCAGTGATTGTATAATTGTTTTGTCTCTGATATCCAGAGTGAACCTGATGCATGGGCACATCATACTCACAACATTCATCTCATGTTTCTCGAACCAAGAGAAGACTGTCTAAGATAATGTGACCTCAATATCATATATTGATTCCATTATGCATGCACATGTATTTCTCAGTCTCACTTATCAAGTGGCCAGTATATCATACTCCAGTAAGAGGGACAAATACCATATATATCATTTATAGTTTATCCACATTTTTCAAAGTCACCCAATCATCACCGTTATAACAACCCATATTTCAGGATTGTGTTTGATGATGCCAAAGAGTACCCAATGACATTTGATGACTGCACTGATTTTAGGTCTAAGAATCACAATCACCAACTTCCTATGAGAGTTGACTATGACCACCAAAGATGGTTTCTATGTGTTACTCTCAAGGTGGGTCTGTCTGATACTCTATTCCCCAACATGTATCTATGTGCTTGGTTTGATATTTCCATATCATGACTAATGAGATTATGTCATCAACCAATCTACACTCTAATCTTATGTGTTATTGTTGTCTATCAACCTTCCATAATAACAACCCATCAGGGACATAATGATAATATGTATATGTACTCTTAACATCCATACGATCTCATTTCCCCAAGGCTAATACTTGAAGTCATTGAGTAGTATTATTCTCTAGATATTCATAATGTTTCCTCATTATCTCATAAATGAGTGAAATCGATGAATTGGAAGCTTGCCTTTATTATATTTTTATTAATCAAATCCTTTATATGCCATGTCAATCATCATATGATTGGCTCTATGGGCATACCTTACTAACAGAATCCCACTTGTACTTAGAGACAATCACTCATGAATCATATTCTTGGTGATCTAAACATGTCCACCGTGCTTCTGCTGCACAAGTGCTAATTTAGCGGGTTAAGCAACACTTTTCTATTAGTCGGTATATTGCATGTTTACTTATCTCTTCATTGTACAAATTTTTTTGTTATGAGATGGAACAGTTTTAATATGATATCTTCATATCCCTTGCCTAACACTTAGCTCCATTTTAGTCAAAGTACTACTACTATGTCATCAATGGTTGGAACATCTATAAGTTCATCATATGAGCTTCTAGATCCATATAGTATCACTTTGTGTTCACAACACAAGTATACTCAACTTCTATTATAGAATAGAATTAATGGATATTAGTTCGGAACCCTTCCAACTAACAACATTTCTCCTTTTTAAAACAAATATATTTAATTCTGATCACTTGTCATTATTGGAAACTTGCATTGATGTAACTCTTTACATCAAACTCTTCCTTTTATTGCTATCCTTATTGATTAGCAGTCTATCCTTAAGTACTTCTCAAGTACTATAGATATCCTTAATGACATTCCAATAACCCTTATTGGATTTTACCATCATCTTGTCTTGTCCAATACATACAAGATTATGTGGGATAAGTACACTTACATCATTCATGATAGATCCATAATTTGGCATCTGATTCATGATATTTCCATTCTTCTCAACAATTGGAACATAAGGTTTATGAGAAACTAATCTGAATTCTCTCTCACTAAATTCTTTCATGTTGAACTCTTTCAACACTTTGCTATTGTTAGTGTTCAAACTTCCATTATGAAACATTCAAGAACTATTTATATATATCTTGATCCTTATCTCATAAGATGTTTCCACTTAATCCTTCATGCTAAAGGAGTTTCATGCTAGATCTCAATATTGACAATATTGAGATGTCATTCCTCATCACATGTGGAATATTCATATATGCTCCCACTCAATCTTTTGTAATAACATATTCCATCTTTTGTCTTGATTCAAGTCAAACTCTTTGACTATCTTATCAAAATAAAAAGATCCCATCTCTAAGATGCTTGTTTCAACCCTAGATTGAACCTTGTAGTTTATAGACTTTATTTGCATTCTTGAAGTTACAAAACCTTTTAGGTTGTTTCACTTAAACATCCTCTGATGTATTCCTTTTAAGGAATCCATTTTTATCATCTTATGCCAAATATCTTAGTCCATTCCAGCTACAACAACAAGGATGACAATTGGTAAAGGAATTTCTATCATATTCAACAACTTAACTAATTTGAAAACTTATTCAACCAATATGTCCTTCTATGTTATCCATGTAGGTCTTTACCACAAGACCCTATTACATCTTTTAGGTATTACCCCTTAAGGTAGTGCGATCAAGGTCCTACCTTGTCATCTTACATGGTTTCCATATTACTCACAAATAGCTTCTAGTTGACTAGTTGGCTCATCCTGTTATGACCAGCCCATCTGAATTGTTGGATACACAATCTTCCAATCTTAGATGTGTTATACTAGAACTATTTTATTCTTTGTTACATGACAAACTTGAGATTCCACAACAATTTGTGATTCTCTTAGTTCTTATTGTACCCTTTTGTTGATCTCAAACATTTCAAGTTCTACTTTTACTCCCATTGATTCTTCAGGAACCCAGTTATCCTATCAACAAAACACTTTTGTCGTTGGATTGGGTTTAACAGTAATATTCAACAATTATGGTTTGTTTATAAAACTTTTTCAAGAAACCACTTTCTCAATGTAGGTTTAAATCCTTAAGACATATTGGGACATTCTCAAATCATATCATATATGATGTCTTATAAACCACTCAGACTGTACATTATTTAGTGATAGCTTTATATTGATGAGGATAATAAGATTAGATTAAATGATAATCATATCGTGGCTCATCATGGTTTAATTCATTCATTCTGATACATCATCATGTTTAGATCGATTTGACTTGTGATACTTTATCAAATTTCTTTCTTAAAGGTTCTCAAGATATTGATGCAACATATTTCAACATTTGATCTCATTAAAGATTCTTAATACTGTCATCAAAGTTGTACTTCTTTTATAATCTCCTTGAACACTTCAAAAGATTTATGTTTCTATTTTAGTGAGTACATATCATTATAGTACCATTAATAGAAATGAAGTAGAAGAAATTATCTATAGTATTCCTTCCATAAGATCTTCATGCATCACATGTATGAGTTCTAATGGAAGCTTATCCTCTCACTACATCTAGTGAAGCATGACATGTCACAATATGCACAAGCAAGAATCACATATTTCCTTAGGTTCAGTAACCAAAGGAGTCTAGATTAACATCAATATGTATTATAGATATGTGTTTATTATATGTATGTCTATTGTGACTATTGCTAATGATAATCTTGAGTCATCAATTATAATCCTCTTGGTATTAATGTTATGAACATTCATGTCAAGGTCTTTCAAACAAATATGATTAGATGTTTGGCCATTTCTATGCAAGATCATATGTTTTGAAATAGAAACAATAATCTCATATTATTGATTTATCATCCTTGTTATACAAGATTCTCTAAAGTAAATTATTTTGTATGGCATAATTGAAATAGTGCATTAGAGACAACATATCTCTCTTGTCTTGTCTGATCTTGGTACATGTTCTTGAGATGTGCGACCGTCTCAATCACACCCATATTCTCATGCTTCCACTATAACTCATAATTCATGGAGCATATCATCAGATACTTGACATCCACGACATCTTTAGTATATTTCTTATAAGCATTCTTGTTAGCCCTTGGTGCATTTTGAGGTGGTTTGTCTGGTTCTGGCATTTCTAAGACAGGGAGCTTTCACTCCTATGTGAGAACAATTCTCAACATATGGAATCAATCGTGGAAGTTGTTCCCAATAAGTTTGTCCTTCTCAAGCATTGATCACAAAGAAAAGTGATTATTGTTTGTTGGCATTTGATACTACAAAAGAATTTGCAATTTTATCAGAAACTCTGTTACAACCCCAATTTTTGGGTTCATTCATCGAGAAATGTAATTTCTCATATTAAGGATATTTGAACAAATAATGATATAATTTGGTTTGAATAAATGGATTTTGTTACAATAGCCTTGTTGTTTGTGTTGTGGGCTTTATTGGCTATTGGGCCCAAATAATAAGAAAATTCAATTAGTAAATGAATAATTGAATAATTGATAAAAGAAATATGTGGAAACCTCTAGAAGGCAAATCCAAAGAGAATTTCGTGCCTCTTGGGTTCCTTGGGTTCCAAGGAGTCCAAAATTGCAAAAAGAAAAGGAAAGATTAATTAAGTATTTCTTTAGTAAGAAAGAAATTGAAAAATAATGTTAAAATGTTGGAAATAAGTGGAAAAGGTATAATTGGGTTATCCTTGGTGGAATTTCGTATTCCAAGGATTCCTAATTATAAAAAGAATGCCAATAAGGAAAATAGAAAGAATGATATAAGAGAGTGATGATTCCGGATGGATATATAAGATAATGATGATGAGTTTTTTTAATAAAGAAGTGGAAGGAATATATATTAAGATAGTTTCCTTAAACACTTGGGAACTTGACCCATCAACCAGAGATTAACCCACATACCCGTGAGGATAGGACTCTGTAGAAAGGGAAAGGGTTTAATGGAGACAAACCCTAGATATATGAGAACAACAAATGCTCTTCTTGCGATTTAGTATATATATAGGGGGAAGATACACCCTGATTCCTGTATATTCTAAAGTATCGGCACCCTAAATCTCCTTGTTCATCTCCCTCTCCTTCCAAACTCATAACTCTTCTATGGACCGTAACCCTAACTCCTCTGATGACGATCATTGGAAGTGGCCAAGGCTTCGGCGCAAGGTCTGTCGAAGACCTACACTACAACCTGGCCACCCTGGGAGGGTGGCGTGACCTGGCTGTTGTGATGACATCACTGCTCACAGATCAGTTGCGAAGCTGGTAGGCTAGAAGCAGGCAGGGTTTCACCCTCCGATATGTACCCCCATGAGCCGCCATGGAGGCGGGTGGCTGCCACAGGCGGGAGCCGTTCTTCCGATAGAATATAGCTATCTTCTCACGAGTCCACATGTGAAGGGGGCGAAGCTTTGGAGATCAGGAAGGGACCATGGGGAAAGCTACGGTAGATCCGGAAGGGAGCAACAGTTGTCAGCGTCACGAGGATGGCAAGGGTGTAGCTATCGGCGGCGCTCTGCAATAGGAACTCGGGTTGGTGAGGATGGGATTCCAAGATGCCATCCGTGGGCAGCATCATGAGAGGAGCAAGAGACGAAGATGTCCGGACGGTGGTGACCTTGTCCCAACTTATTTGCGAGCACTGATGTGCGTAGCGCGGCTCGGCAAGGCCCGCGGTGGAGCTTCACGGCTGTCCGTCCTGGCTATGGCATGGTGCGGGTCTGTGACGCCCTTGCAACAGAGCCCCGTCTTGAGGTTAGGGATGGTGAGCGGTAGGTAGTCTAGGCGGCAGAGCAATGGCGTGTGGAGGAGGAAAGCCCGGCACCATCATGGCGCCTCCAGTCACACCGCATGCGGAGTCTGACGCCGCAGATGTGCGTGAGGCAGAGGATCTTCCCATTGCAAGGTAGAAGGAGAAACACTGTGAGATGACCTGATGACCCCTGGGGTCATACGTTATCACTAAGGGCAAAGAGGTAATCTCTCTTTTACTTGTTATCTTTGGGTGAATTAAAAAGGAAATACGAAAAGCTATTGTGGCATTATCTGATTGCCCCAAATATCTTTAATTTGCAATTATCATAGTAATTGCTAGGATGATTGGATTTAGACAAGTAATATATGAAACTTGTTCATAAAAATGAGAGGAATCCAAATAAAATATTAGTAGAACCTGATCATGCTTCCTGTTCTAAAAGTATATGCAATTCATGTGTTAATATGATTAGTATAAAGGGAAAACCTAGATTTTGCTTAATCTAATGCTTAATTGAATATGTTCATTCATGTTAAGCTAATACCTGATCTAGACCTGTACGATGAAGAAATTCTTGATAAAGATGAATAATTGATGATTTTATGTTAATAATCTCATACAATTTTGATTTAGGGTTTTACCCCATATGAGAATGATTAAGCTTTTAGAAACCCTAATTTAGGGTAAAAGAGGATAAGATCATATATAATTTGAAAATTGTGAAAATACGTTGTTAAATGATGATCCTAAGTCAATTTGGGTATAAAAGATTATTAAAATGGATAGTTGAGCAATTAAGGTTCATATAAATGGAAAAGAGTATTTTAGGGTTTGTTGACCTAAAAGGGATAAAGTTTGAGGAATGGATCTAAGAAACCCTAATGAAGATTAATGAAACTCTAAAATGGATACAAAAACACTAGAAAGTGAATCCAAGTCAATAAAGTAGATTCTTGATAAAGTGTGTAATAAATAGGGTACATATTCTTTTCAGGAATTATGTGATGATTGAATTACTTGCTTGGATCTGTTGACTGGCTTGATTGTATATACATGAAGTATATGTTGAATAATCTGCATGACTCATCAAATCAGGTATGTGGTTATGCTTATGAATAATCACTCTAGTTTCACGGCGATTCCCGAAGTTTTAATCGGTTTCTTGAAAATAACTATTGGATGTCTATTTATTTCATGCAACTATAAAGTGACTATGATTATCACTATAAATGTGCGTATATAACTAACTAGATCTGGGTCCACCTCTATTGCTTTGAAAAGGCTAAAAAGAGGGGTAATCCTAGAGCAAGGTCTAGGTTACCGAGAGTTAGAAACAAGGCTACCTACGTGTAGTGGCATGAGACTCATTAGCCTGCCATGAGTTAAGGAGTGGGCTTCTTACGAGTAGTGCCATGTGACTCAACCCTAGAAATTGGTTCACCTATAGGTGGATCATGAGGGGTTTAATGGGGACAACATAGATGATAGGGTACTCTTGGATCGCAGAGTTGTATTTAAAATGTAATCTTGGTTGTTAAATGGTTAATTGAATGATTACATTGTTAATGTATTGACATAATTATTGTTTCCCCCACATACCAGCTTCGGATGACCGACATTTTATTTTTCGGCGTTTTAGGTACAAGACAAAAGGACAAATAGTAAATCATCATATTGTGAAATACATGAAGTAAGATACAAGGAGGATTAGTTAGAGTAGTGGATAGAAGTTTAGAGATCTAAGTTTTCAAAAGGGTATGCGAAAGTTCATTTTCTTACAGTTTTCCCGTTTAGACTGTTAAAATTTGATAATTATTCTTAGTTAATTGCCGAACCTTTGATCCGAAAGTTATGGGTGTGGCTTCGACCTCTCGGTCTCCCTTAATTGGGGGTTATCGGGACATGGGGTTGTAACAAACTCTTTTTTTATTTGAATAAATTTGATTAAATTTAGGCGATAATAATTAGATCTTTAATTCATTAGTGTTATAATTATTTTTTTCAAAATTGATAACCCTCGAGTATCAATTCGAAAAATTGTAGTGAACAATTTTCTAATGAGCCAAGATCCATATTTCATCAAATCAGGAGTCAGCTTTGACTGATCGCCCACAACTTGATTATTTAGGTATGAAAACTTTCCAATTGGATCATATGGAACTCTTGGATAGATGGTATGTGCAACTCCTTACCATAATCATCTGCATGCTTCTGTTCTTGGGCTCTCCAAGTCACTAGTTAATCTGACTCAATAGCCAATACGATAGATATGCACCATGCTTTGTGCAAATCTACATATCTACCATCACACTTCCATTAGATAGACGGTGCACCATGGTTTGTGCAAATATATGCTTTGTCGATCAAGCTTTTCATTTGTATTGCTAATGGAAAGAATCTTAGACTTAATATGTTTAATTGAGAGATTTTATATATATCATATATATACATATACTATATCCAATCACCACATATATAGTACGTATGATATATGTGTTATATCCCACAACATTAACATGCAATATAAAACAAAAAGTGATGGTTATGGCCATGTCTACTTGTAATTTCCTTGGATCCACAAGGAATTACTAGCACCTAGGTCAATCATCACATCACATGTATGAACATGTTGTTGGAGTAGACTTGTGCTTTCCAATCTGGGTAGATCAGTTCAATCCTTGAACTGGTCATGTCACCTTTTGGCGGGTTGGTTGGTCATCATGGATGGTCGTCTGGCCTCTAGTTCAACTAATGTTTGGACTCCTTCCAAATAGTCAGTTGGGTCCACCAGGATTTCGTCTGGCTCTATTTTTTTTGTCCTCCATGGTCCTCCAAACGGATGACTCATCTCATAAATTGGTTGTCTCATTTGGCGATGATCATCTTCCTCGTCGTTTTAAGAAAGGAAACTATCCTATTGGTACTTTATTACGTTGAATAAGAGAAACCTTGAGTTACATTAGGGGGAGAAAAAGGTAGGAAAGTGTTAGTTTTACATTAGGAGGATGGTGGTAGAGGCTCGATATGCATGTCTAGCAAAACAAGAACCAAACCATCCAGCCACACACCATTATAGGATTTACAAAATAACTCTGCTACACATCAACCATCGAAATGCATTTAGGACAACGTGTGTAAATTGCATATATATATATATATATATATATAGTTTGGGATTATGTGGTCTTTGATCAGATTTGCATATGAGATAGTTTAAGTATTCGCATCGTATGCAATAAATAAATGATTAAATCAAAATCTGGTCATATTGATTATCCTAAATCATAATAATTTGATGTGGCACTGATACCACTACTGGAAAATAGGGACACAGAGTATATAAGTGAAAAAATAAATTTATCTAATAGTATTCCCATAATATCAAGATTGCGTCAACTACTATGAAATAGGAAGGATAGTTTAGTGAGTTATACCTAGTCCTAGATTAAGTCCAACGATAAAACTCGCTTCAATTCAACTGTGACCTAGTTGCCCATGGATGATGGTTGTGTATCTCTTAGTATTCACCGTAGACAACGAATAGGACATCTTTTTAGTGACTCATATGATCTCACTACGGATTACAGACTGACTTTTCTCTCTGAGCAGCGGCTAAAGGACTCCTACCTCTAAAGTAATCCACACAGACCAACTAGAACTCATGTCATTCAAATAGAACAGACAATAAGAAGTTTTATCTCCTGTTGGCGTACTAGTTACCAACTTTCTCTCCCTCAACAATGATCCTCAGTTGTTCTCTCCTGTCATTATCCCTCCCTTATCGGGTAGGACTTGCTTGGGCTCTCTCGGTTACCACAACCAAAGAGGACAACAATCATTAGAGGAACTAATTCTCAATTGTCTGTATTATGTTCTGGGAAGCCCCAACACCCCTATATTTATAGGTGGGGTTAGGGTCAGTATTCCCAATCTATATGAGAGTGTGTAGGAGTGGAAGGGACCAGATGATCTTGAATTTTCACAACATGTGACCATCGAAACGACCGTATGGTGACACATACACTCATCTAGTCATACAAGATGGTCGTCTCACACTGCGAAAAGGTCGTTTGGAAGTTTCCTAATTGTACACAAATTTGGCAATTTCGATTCCAATTAATATCACATTATAATTCCTTGCACCCCAAGTATTGTGCAATTGAAACTAGTTTGGGAAACATCCAGAATGTTCATTTGGCCCAATTGAGCCATCTCACCCAGGTGAGATGCTTGTCTCACTCACCCAGACGGTTGTCTAGTGAGTCTGAGATGAGCCAGTCGATTCAAGGGAAGAACTTAGCAAATTTAAATTCTGATCACCCTAACAATCCAAACGGCCATCTCAACACTTGAGACACTCGTCTGGCTTCCCAAATGATCGACCATCTCAACACTTGAGATGGCCATTTGGCAGTCCAGTCAGCCAATCTATCAATCTATTAGATGAATTGAATACCTAAACGCTTTAGTAATGAATTTAATCATCCTTCAAGAATAAACTCCTCTTCTAGATGAGTTCCTATGTGTGTGACCCTATAGGTCCCATATCACATTGGCAGTGAATGTCCATAACTAGCTTATGACATCACAAGTAAGGAGTGATGCCTAGTTGCACATCAGTTTTATCCAAGTGAATGGAAAATTAAAGAACAACTTCAACCTACAATCTGTGTAAGGTGTTGTAGTGATTGTATAATTCCTTTATCTCTAATATCCAGAGTGAACTGATGGCATGGACACATCATCCTGTCAATGTTCATCTCATGCTTCTTGAACCAAAAGCAGACTGTCTCAAATAATGTGACCTCAATATCATATATTGATTATCATGTGCATGCGCATGCGTTTCTAAGTCTCTCTTAACAAGTGGTCAGGATATCATACTCTAATAGGAGGGACAAATCATGTATCTATCACTCACAATATATCCCCATGTGTCAAAGTCACCCAATCATCACTGTTATAACAACTCATGTTTCAAGACTGTGTTTGATGACAACAAAGCATACCCAATGACATGTAATGAGTGTAGTGAATTTAGGTCTAAGAATCACAATCATCACCTTCACTATGAGAGATGACTATGACCACTAAAGATAGTTTCCATGCGCTGGTATTCCGTGATCGGGAGCTGGTTATCCATGGCCCATGTTGGGTCTACACTAAAATGGGGAAATATTATGAGGCCATATAGTTGAGCCTAGACGAGGACCTCAAGATTCTAAGTGGGAGAGATTGTAACATCCCAGGATTTCAGGCCTCAGATAACATGATCTTAAAAGGAATGATTAGACTACCCATATCACCAAGTTGCACCTCCTTTTTCGGGGGCCCATCACTAAAAAACTCCATAGTTAAGCATGCTCATCTTGGAGTAGTACTAGGATGGGTGACCAGTCGGGAAGTTGACCCCGGCTTGCGCGTGAGTGAGTAAAAAGCACTCAGTTAAGGCTAGTGGTGGTCTGTGGGGCTAGTCATCATTCCTGAAACTCTACTAGAGCCTTGGGCAGTGGGCCTGAGCTTTACAAAGATATACATCTTTGAGTAATATTTTAAACCTATCAAAACAAAAAAGCTAACCTGCTGGTATTCTAGATTGTATAATGTGCTCAGATATACACTCTCCTAAAACTTTTACTGACCTATTTAATCTTCAACATAACTGAAAATTTTGATCTATGGGATCCGCTCCTTGAATGAGAGCAATGCCTCTATCTTTCCTCCCTGTCTCAATGTCTGTGGAGAAGAAAATTTGTTCAATTGCAGTTAGCTATTTAAGCAAGAATGATAAGCCATGCATTCATAATGTTTCCTCATTATCTCATAAATGAGTGAAATGGATGAATTAGATGCTTTCCTTTATTATATTATTATTAATCAAATATTTTATATGTCATGTAAATAATCATATGATTGGCTCTATGGGCATACCTTACCAACAACATACCCATGTGGGCCCCACCTACTCGAGGGGTTATTGCTTTGACACCATTTGTAACACCTGGGCCCAGTGCCCAATGATCTAGTAGAGTTTTAGGAATGACGAATGGCCCCACAGGATACCACTAGTCTTAATTGCACATTTATCCTCACTCATGTGAAACCCAAGATAAACTTTTTAGCTGGTAACTTGTCCTAGTACTACTCTGGGCTAAGCACACTTAACCAAAAAGTTCTTTAGTAATAGGCTCCTTGGAATTGAGATGGAACTTGATGATATGGGTAGTCTAATCATTCCTTTTAAGATCATTTTATTTGAGGCCTCAAATCATGGGATTTTACAAGTTGCCTAGGTGATGTGCCTGCCAACAACTACTTCAAACAATATGAAAAGGAGGGGTGGTAATGGTTTGCCTTCCTTGAGGACACATCGAATAGGAAAGAATTTAGATGTAATATCTCCCAAGGTGACACTGGCCCAAGTGGCTTCAAAAAACTGAGAAAATGATTAGTGGATGACAGAAGATCCCATACCATTCTAGAATAAGTCTTAGATTTTTCCAAACAACTTGATCATACTCCCTTGACATATCATACTCGATTGTGACATCAGGAAATGCACTGCCTTTATGAATATCATGAACAAGCTCCCTGGTGAGGCGAATGTGATTCATAATGTCTTTTCCTATAACATAGGTACCTTGTTCTTCCAAAATCATTTTTGGAATGAACATTGAAATCAGGTTGCTAAGAATCCTTGCTAGGACACACTAATCAACATTTTCAATTGTAATGGGCCAAAAGTTGTTGCCCAAATCTCTAGATTTGTCATTATTAGGAATAAGTACAACATGAAAAGAATGTAGGCTTCTGTGAAAAGAACCTCCTCTGAAGAATAAATCTACAAGTCTGGTGACATTTTTTCTAATAATATACGAGTCTGTGAGATAGAACTTTAGTCTAAAACTGTCTAGACAAGGTGTTGCATTTCTATTTATCGATTTAATGGTGGATATGTTCTCATCTTCTGAAGGGGTAATTCTGAGTGTCATATTGTCATTAGTGTCAAGGATGGTTTGAATAGAAGAGGAGAATGGATCCTAATCCTATGAATATGACAATGAACCATTTTGTGAAAAGAAGGTGACGAAGGAGCCAATTGTTTCTTTTTCCATCTCCTTAGGCGCATCAACTGCTAAGCCATTTAGAAGGATGATTTTAGGAACAATTCTCCTTCTTATTTTGGACACAAAAAGCAGTGATGCATTCATTCCATCATGCCACTTAATGTTCCCATTCTCCCTCCATAGAACCTCTTCTTGGCACAGAGTAATGTCCATTTCTACCTTTGTAGCAAGTAGAGCTTCGTCATTGGCTTGTTATGGATTCTCATCATATTATGCATGTAGAGTTTCTATCACATCTTCTAAATCCTTCTTCTTTTATTGTATATTACTCAAGAAATTGATGTCTCATACTCTCAAGTTATCGAGCTTGGAAAAGAAATAAAAGATGAGCCTCCTTGAGATTGCATGGGTCAGTCATTGTCAATGATGTCATGGAATCATGGGTGATTGAGCCAAATAGAGAGAAAAGAGAATGAAAAAACTCTTCTTTGGGTTAGAATGTTTCTACAAGAAACCAACACCGAGTAGTAATCAGAAAGTAGAAATGTGGTGAGCTGTAAATATTTCACTACGGGCACACAATTCAACTATGTGTCATACATAAAGGAATGATCCAACCTTTCCCATGTAGTATAGGTGTGGTGTTTCTTGTCAAATGAAGTGAAATAGTTTCCTTCAAATGATGTCTCTATAAGATTAGTTTCAAGGACAAAACCATTAAAATCCATCATGGCTTTAAAAACTAGAAATGTGACACCCCTCTTTCTTCTGGTTTATTGTTGGAGTTAAAATCCCCTAATACTTCCCATCCTCTGTCTCCAATTTTGTTCGTAAGTTCAATAAGGAACTCCCAAAGATCCCTTCTAGTTATTATAGTACATCTCACATAAACTATTGTAATAAAGGATTCTCTACCATTGTTTTTGGAGGCCTTGACTGTGATGTGTTGTTTGTGTACCCCAAAGACCACTAGGCTCAATGTAGGATCAACAAAGAACCAAACTTCACCTTGGAGGTCTTCATTGTCATTATCATTGTCATTGTCATTGTCCAGTCAAGTCCTATATGTTAAGTAGTTCCTTCGCATTGATTGTGTGAAGGAATGGTTTGAACAAGCATACAATAATAGACCAAAGTCATTTGCATGTTCTATTGAGTATTTGCATGTATAATTACTTGTTGCTCTGCTTATGTTCCAAAAGAGATGGTTAAGTGTATTCATAAATGATATGTGCACATTGCTTCACTGAGTTTCCTCATCAGAGACTATCTCTCCTCTCTTCACTATCTCACTCTTCACAGTAAGGGTGATCTCCTTCTAAGAAGTATCTAATGTTTCTTCCTATGTGTGGTCACTCTGATCATCTAGGGGGTCTATCTTTAGTATCAAGTTGGAACATGCTCCTCTAGGAATTGACACTACATTTTGAAGACCTTTGTGTGATTCTTTTTCTACTGCAACTTCAGCGTTGAGAAGATGTTGGTGCCTTGCTGTTGAAATCAAGGAAATCTTCCAATCTCCTACGCGAGAGCATAGTGGGAATTCCATCTTAGTCCACCACAACCTGCTTGAGGTGGTATTGTGGTGGTCATGTTGGGGTTGGGTTGCTGTAGAGAAAGGATCAATCGGGTCTTGCTTCTATCTATGATAATTTTGTGCCAAATCAATGATGATAGATTCCAAAGATGCACTTTGTCTTCCCTCTTAGACAATGAGTGCCTCCATAGGAATATCAAGTTCTTTCCCAACTTCAACATACCGATGAATTGCTTTCCATTTGTACAATGTAATAAAAGTATGAATTTAACATGTTGAGTAGTAGTAAATACAACTTAGATATAAATGATTAACTTTGCAGTGAACATTACATTTTTTTCTAAATACATCAAACACGTCCTTGAATAGACAACATCAACATTTGCTAACTTATACAAATTCAAGTATAGAGAATAATATTAGCTTTCACCTTTCTTCTTGGTCTTCCTATTGAGCGATCAAGTTCCAATTAAATAAAATAAGGTTTTTGTAATGTGTTTATTTCAAAAGGAAAAGATTATGAGATTACATCCACAAACTAGATACATAGACATGATAGTGTGATCATATATTGTTACTAAATTTGTCAGAGGCAATCTAATTACACTACAATTAACTCAAAATTTCTATGAAGTAATAAATACTAGTGGGGGAACTCGTAAACAAGTCGCATATATCTTGCATATCATCATTCAGTCAAGTAGATTTTATCTCTACTCCTCATCTTCTCATTGTGCATTTAGGATGTTCTCCATGGAGTAATTTCCTCAACATATGTAAACGATAACATGTGTGTAGATTTTCCTTCTCTAATAATGGATCAAATACCTACATCCATAGTATGATTTCAAAATATCATTATCTATTGGTTGTAATAAAAGTATTGATATGGATAATTGTGTTTTGGTTTCAAATGTTCTTTAGTTTCTTACCTTCTATATAATCCATGTAATTATTTTGGTTAAAATATCAAGCCTTATGATATAATTTGTTTTAGGTTTTACTCTAAGGTTCCTATGAATAGTATTGATTTTAAAATTATCTTACCACATCTTTCTAGTAAAACTACATATGAAAATGGTGCACTCAGTGTTCTCTGCACCACCTTTACATAAATGCACATGGTAGCTTCTAGGAAACCTCACTTTCACCAATTGTGTTCAGTGAGGATTTTCTTGTGCCCTATGTTCTAGATGATATTTTTTAATTTGGAGGGGCTCATGATTTTCCATATGTTATAATATTTACAAAATGATACCAAGGTAACTAAAGAAATATATATTTGGATTTAGGTATATATATCTTAGCCATTTGATATTAACAAGGTCAAGTATATCATAATCTAGTTGTGATTGTTTTCGACAAGATCCTCTCTAGGAAAGGACTTTGTTAGAAATCTATATAATGTATTTCTTATATATGATTTGAGGAGGATTAAGGCTTGTTCCTTGGATATATTAAGCATCCATTTGGGTATATTTAGTTCAATTTGCATATTATATAATTTTGCATCCATTCAACCATGGATTCAACTAGAAGGATATAAAATGTGCACAACAAGATGGGATAATGATCTTGTTATGAATGATGTATAGAGTGATGTTAATGTGTTTCTATAGAGGATATAGTTCGTTTTTGGTAATTTTTTCCATGGTTATAGTGAAGATATTATTTATTTTGACATGTTAATTCCAAACCATATATATTTTATTGGATAGGTTGGCTGTGATTTTGTGTATAATACAACAATCATGTAACCTCAAGTTTATGATACCCGATGCCCCTAGTTTATTTTGGTTTGCAGATGTTTTTCCATCCAACAAGGTGTTTTTTATGTTAGTTCAATGTGCCCCTCATAGGAATATTTTCCTAATTTTGTTTATATGTTGAAGGATCGTACACGTAAGACACATGTAGTAGAGAGGCAATACATGGTGAGTGGGGTGTAAGTGTGAGGTAACTTTCCATGTTAAGGTGACATGTTTTCCAAAAACTCTTCTTCCTTTACATGTATGTGATAATATGGTTCAAGCAAGTAGTTGGTAGGGGATGTGGTCATATGGGTAACCCACAATACTTAACGGGGAAAGTCTCCTCTCAACATTGGAGCATATGTGTATATTTATCAATCATGTTGTATCACATGCATGTGCCTCTGAGTGGATGATTTTTGAAGATTAATTTTAAGACCCGATATATGTGAGGTGTATATAAATGATGTGAATGACATTAATGATTTATGAGTCTTCAGGTTCAAGAAAAATTATGTTGTCATCCACGTATTGGATAATTTGTTCTATTCTAGGTGTTGGGATTTCTATGAGATTTTTTCTAGTGCTAATGGAGATCATGTTTGTGAGAATGAAGGAAACAATGATGAAAAGGTAGGGAGAGAGTATTTCTTGTCTGAGCCCCTCTAAGCTAGTGAAGTATCCAAAGGCCATAGCATTAATAATAGAGGAGAATGACATGTGTTGATACATGATTTGATCTAGTACATCCATCTGGTCAGGAAGCCATATCCTATCATGCAGTTCAAATGAAATTCAATTTATGTTGTCAAAACCTTTCTCAAAGTAAAAGTTTCAGTGTGACTAGGTGTATCTTTCTAACCTAGAGAGTGTTTATGGTTTCTAAGATCATAATGTATGCAAAATGTATGCTCCTTCCTCAAAGGAAATCATATTGTTGTAACCCTAGAATATATTCAAAGGTAGGTTAGGAATTTTATCTATGAATTTTTATGATGTATTGATCAGGCTGATGGGTTTATATTGGTTATGAACGGTAATATATCTATCTTTTTTATTAACTCTATGTATGTTTTATTCATTGGTATAATAAGTGATGAGATGTCCTCAACAATGTGCTTATAGGAGGAAACCTTATGGAAATAGTGTTTTATGTGGTCCCACTTGTGGTGATTGAATTCTTTATAGAAACTATTGGGTCCTAGAGTCAGCTCCAAGGGAAATCATAGATAGTTTAATCTCATTCTAGGTGGAAGTATCTAAAAGATTTATTTCTCGATTAATACTTTTGGGGAAAAGGATGTTCCAATCCAAGTGTATGTACGTGGAGTAGAGTTCTGAAATATTTGTCAAAAACCTTAATGATAAGACTTTTATGAAAAGTATGCATCCCATAAATGTGTAGATAGTCGATGAAAGAATTACACTTATGAGGTTGGCATATAGATTCAAAGAATTTGGTGTTTTTTTCACCTTATTTTACCACATGATCTTAGCATGTTGTTTCAACATCATGGTGTTAACACAGTCCATTTTCTCCCATTCGATCTTATCAAATAGTATCAAGGTTGGTCCGTTGAGGGTCTCTTTGCGCAGTGTAATTTGTCATTGATTTCATCAATTTTTGTAGTAAAATTTCATAATTATCCTTGATCCACTGACTCAGTCAAAGCCTTCTATTTTTTATATTTTTAATATGTGTATACCTGGAGTATCATCTTAACAATGGTGAATCCAATTTTATCTAAGGATATATATGGACGTTGGATTTTTGGTTCAAAATTTTTGAAAGTGAAAGTGTCTTGGTCCCCATGAGGTAATTTGGTGTTTGCGGTAATGGGGAAGTCATAAGATATGGGTATGTCATGTCCTAAAACAATAGTGAAGGGGTGTATGTAATCCCATGATTAAGAGTATATAACAGTTTACTCTAGCCTTTGGTAATAGTCAAATTTGATCTAATTAGCATGTTGATGATATTGTGAGCTAAAGTCTTTACTTAAGGGGAAAGAAATATTTCTCAAATTAAGGAGAAGGAAACATCTTACACAAAATAACTAAAAGTATAAAGAAATTGTTAAAAGTTTTTAAGT
This sequence comes from Alisma plantago-aquatica, assembly GCA_963693085.1. NCBI lineage: Eukaryota > Viridiplantae > Streptophyta > Magnoliopsida > Alismatales > Alismataceae > Alisma > Alisma plantago-aquatica. The sequence goes on from OY856415.1 coordinate 252,250,850, forward strand.
GTTAAAATTATTGTTTTTTATAGAACAACTAAATGCCCAGCCATGCTCTATGGGAATGAATGTTGGGAGGTGAAGAAACAAAGTCTCCACAAGATGAATGTGGTTGAAATGTGTATGTTGAGATGGACATGTGGGAAGACAATAAAAGATCGCTTGAGAAATGACTATGTTAGGAATAAAGTCAGGGTGGCAAGAATTAAGGACAAGTTGTGTGAGGGCCGACTCAGATGGTGTGGACATGTTAAACACATACCAACTAATGTTCCTATATGAAGCAATGCTATTGATACAAACATAATTAATAGAAGAAGACGAAAGCCTAAATTAACATGGGAAGATCTTATAAAAAGAGATTTTGAATATCTACATCTCAACCAAAATATGACCCATGATAGGGCTGAATGGAATTGAAGGATCCATGTAGCCGACCCCAACATTGTTGGGATTGAGATTTATATGTTGATGATGATACAAATTATTATTTTTATTGTTAATTAATTTATTATGTCATATGGACCTAATTATCTTGGATGATTAGGTTCAAGTTGTTTTCTCCTATACTTTCTTCCTTTCCTATATATGATATAGGAGTTTTCCATATACCAATAAGAATAAATCCCATTAACCTCCCAACTTATTTTCGACATGGTACCAAAGCATCAACCCTAAGAAAATGAGAAAAAGAGGGAGCCTCTTCTTACAGGTGGCCTCCATCTCTTCTTGGTTTGGATTCCCTCTAGGTAGCATCCCTACCCCATGGTTATCTTTTATGTTTTTCTTTCATTAAAAGTTAATCTTTTTTCCAGTGCCCTCTGTCCTAGCAATCACCAATGTCTATCTACCTCTGCCAAGCCATTCTTACCAAGTTGTTGCTTCCTAATATCCCTTGGGTTCTACTACCTATTGGCATCTCCAACTTACACTCAGTGTTCTTAACATACTACTACATCCTGCTTCACCCTCATGATCGTGGTCTTCAATTGCAACAACAAGACCAACCTATACACTATCATCCTCCAACATTTTACTTGTTCCAGATTTCCATCATCCAGGTGTAGTCGGGTACCAAGTCATGATTACATCCCCATTTTCATGTACTCTACACGTGGACCCACGATCAATAGGTAAAATTACAATCACCATCGCTTTTTGATATCATTTAGTGTTCCAAACACCTCCTTTCCCTCCTTGCATACATGTGAATATTCCAAAAGGTCAACTTCACGGTTCACTACATTGTCAATCCATGCACCACATCTAAGAATGGATGACAAAGAAATGATTTGAATCCACTACATTTTCTTTCATTGGCACTCCCACATCTATCGTGTATGCCATAAGGATCATGATGCCCTCGTGCTAATGGTTTCATCTAAACTAATACATATTGGATTTTGGTGTGAACATAGAGTGCCATATTTTTTCATTTGGCTATAATCAACAAGTTGTTGTGTATTTGATCTCACATGGTACTATCACATCAATCAATAAGCCATTTTTCATCTTATTTCTTTTTTTTTCTAGATCATTGATTTAGAACTGACGTGTGATATCTAGGTAGAAACACAACATTGACATTACAAAGAAAAATCAAAATATCATGTGCTAGTTTATAAAGCACCAAAAAAAATGAAGGGGGACTATGTTATTTTATTTCTTCCTCTTCATTGAAAAATGCCTTCCCTACCACCCCTCATGTGTACATAAATTTCCATGTCCATGGGGTTACTATTTCTTTTCCACGCCAACCACTCAATCACTTCATAATTTGTGTACATGGGGGGTTGGAGGGGAGAGAGAGAGTATGAGGAGAAAGAATATGAGAGAGATTATATGCATTACTCTAAGATATTATATCTACATGGAGCTTCTTGTACTTCACACATTTATCATTCCAATGTCTTTGTGGCACTTAATTCCCACTAAGCATCATGCTTCTGGTGCATCATTGGTGTATCTTGTTCCTAATGACGTTGTGCTTCTTCCAGTGCATCATCGACACTTTGTTCCAAATGGCATTGTGCCTCTTAGAGTTTGTGCCATGATATGCATGTTGTTTGGTTATCTACACTATCTTATTCCTACTACCTACAACTTTCATGTATTTAAATATCTCAATTGCAACATTTACACCAAACTTTTTGCATTCTTACCGCATTATGTATGTCAAGGTATATCTTGTTGCACTTATTTTGGCCTTTGTTTCTCTCTACTGTTAATGATGTTTTAGTTTATCATTCTCGCTGCATTCTCATGAAATGGATGGTTGCGTTCTTACATCATACTTATTATAGGCTTTTCCATTTCTAGCCTACAAATTCTATATCTACAAGGTTGATGTTTTGTCCAGGTTTTATCTTCATCGAGCTATTTTTCATGTCTTCTCAAAGACACATCTTCCAAGATGGTTGTTCTAGTGATCTAGTTGGGTTTCATTGATGTTGTGTTTCATTTCCCGTTAAGCCCCCAAAAGTCACACCTCATATGGATCATGTGTGTACTTAGCATCACCACATTATATTTTTGTTTGAAGATACCATTACTGCTACACTGACATTGTACTTATGTGTCCATGCCACATTATGTACTTGGAATGTGTTGTTTCTCTTATTCCAATATGCATATCCATTCATAAGGTGGTGTACCTTGGTGTATTGTTTGCCTACTCCATATTGATGGTGATGTTCTTCATTATGTATGTACTTTATAATATCTTCTCCAAAAAATGAGTATTTCCATCTTGCACTACGTAACTTCAAAGGTGGCATCATGACTCATTTTTTGGAGAGTCATGTTTAAGGGGCAGTGAGAATCTTGTGTGGGAAGTGACATTTTCATTTTTATTTATCACATTGTCTAATTGGGTCTTTTAAATTTAAGTTGGATATGTGTTTCATTTATTCTCCAGGTTGAGGGGATGTTAGAATTATTGTTTATTGTTGTTGATTAGTTTATTATGTCGTATGGGTCTAACTGTCTTCACCCATTAGGTTTAAGTTTTCTTCTGATGTACTTTCCTTCATTCCTATATATAAGAGAGGAGTTTGCCATCTTTTTGTAAGAAAATATCATGTTGAGCTCTCATCTTATTTTCTACATTAAATTAATCAATAGATATTAAGGACGTCCATCATTATAAAAAATGCTACCTCTGGAAGAAATTTGGGATGAAGAAAGTTCAAAATACATGACCCATTGTTTGTACTTGGAAGATGAAGTATGAAACATTTGAAATAGTGTTTCCATAGACTATTCCCTTAGTTAAAAGATATGCATCATCATTAATAATGACATTTTTAACCTAGTTAATAAACAACATATATGGGTGAAGAAAGATTGAAGAAGTGTTGGATACCTATAAAAGTGGGCTCGGAAGGGGGAAACTTTCTGTGACAAAGTTGAGGGTCACAAGGACTACAATTTGCATGGGAGAGAATATTGATATGAACTAATGAAGTGTGTGCTTTATGAGTTGCATAGTTAAAACTTATGTGAGTAATTCATTCAGTTTGACCATGTATAGACCACTTCATGAAGGTTTTTGAATATATATAAATATATGTAATATCATGATATGTACTAAAAATTCCTAAAACATAATCAAGTATATAATTGTTTTGTGAAGTTTGAAGTTAGTTGGACATGTTTGATCTAACTTAATGCATCAAGCGGGATGTGCTCATGCAATTCAAAAAGTAGTATTGGCCATGTACAATCATACTATATCGGTCACTAGAAAATAATAAGGCTGACAATGTGAGAGGCTCATATTTAGTAAAATAGGAGCTTGATGACCCATGCCAGCAAGTTGAAAGATTATACAAAGCTGATTATTATAATTGTAATGATATAGATCATGTCCATTATACTGTAGTCATTTGAATTATAAAAGGTAGGAATATCAACTAGGTGAAATGAATACTAACACCATTGTTAATATCCACCAAAATAGACTTAGAAGATTTAAGTATCATCATGTCATGCCACTCCTATGAGAGCACATTAACATCATATGTCAAGATTGTGAGCTAACGGGTGGGTTATATTGATCATGGTGTATATTTTATTGCTTACATACAAAACAAAATATATAAATTTGCAAGCATGTATTTACCTCAATGTCATTCTACACCCATCCATCTCTACATAGCACAAACCTCACATCCTAAATTTCTCACAAATTCCTAGTTGATTTGACAAGGATCTTGAAATATCATCAAGCACACCTATTTAAGTAATTACCAAACATGATCTCATCCATCCATCAAACACAAGGGACACATGCCATCTAGCTATGTATGCTTTTTAAGTATCTTGCTTCATTTTATAATGCAGTTAGAATGGGGAATTGCTCAATTTGGTGATTGACAAGGATGTTGTCAAAGGGACCCTACTTCCCACCCACATAGGATCTACACATGTATAATACAATTACTCAACAATGGAATTTCTTTGAGAATCATCATATTTCTCTCCTACTCAAGAATTTTATCAACTTAATACATATATAAATAGAGTTTTTAGTGCATATCCTAACACCCATTTATCAATTTACACATTCCTCCAGACTAGGAGAAAATGCCCACATGTCACAAACCAATAGCATGTATGGAAGGACAATGGTATGAATCCCGACAAAAAGAGAAGGTGTACACCTAACCTCCAATACCACATGCACACAATTTCTACAACTACCGTCATTCATGGAACCTGACCACTACAACTAATTTCACTAGCCATATAGATCAAAGGCAGAACATGATGAGGGAGAGTGGGAAAATAGATATCAGTGTGACCTTCTTCTCCCATGATTCCTATGATTCCAGAAAGATTGTATGTAGAAAATCTAAATAGATTCTTTACTTCCCACATCTAGTCCTACTAGGCCTTGAAAAGAAAGAAATTTCCTAGCATTCACTGAATTTCATACCTTCAATACATCTAACCCCATCAACACAAATAAAGAGGATATCCTTCTTAAGTGAAAAATATTATAATCAGATCTATTTTTTGTTCTATTTGAAGACTAAACCTACATTTGAAATAAAGTTATTGTCAGGCATCTAATTGGTCACCATATGACTTTCAATAAAAGCAGTACCACCTCCAAGAAGGATGTATATACTTTCTACAATGTAAACATTATAGAAAGTATCATTACAGTTTGATCCTTGTCTAATGACAATAGTAACACACTACTCATGTCAAAAGAAATTTTGGTTCTCAATCCCAAGAAATTAGGCCATCTAATACTGTCATACATAATAAGAAATATGTGAATTGAAGAATATAAAATCACCATCTTCTATAACTATTGTGGACAATGAAGTTTCAGTTTCTAAGCCACAATCAGATGGATGACTGATGCAATAGAAACAACAAGAGCCCCGTGAATTTGTATTCAAGGTGTGAGATAGTCGCTTAAGCTTTCAGTCTTCTCCATAGGATACAACACAAGGTCTTGGAGCCCAACTTTTCCCCCTCTAATATTTCTTCATTGGGTATCTTTTTCATGTTCATCCTAGTATGATAGTTGTTACAACTTGTTCCTAACTTTGCTGGTAATCCTAGAGATTTAAGATAATCTTAATGCTTGTCATGTTTTTGTTAGTAATATTTTATCTTGTGCTTTATCTTAACTTTGGTAATATTAAATACTTGTTTGGGAAACTCATAATCATGACTTAAGTATATTATAAATATCTGAGTTAGAGTAATATAGCATTAAGACATACATGTATGCCAGAAGAGAGTTAATGACATTGGAGGAAATCATTAATAAATAATTTTTAATTCGAGAATATTATCAAAAAATTCAAAATTGTAGAGTATTCAATTATGAATCCAACAAAAAAAGAATGAACCAAATCAGAGTTAAAATGAGAGAGTTATGCCCTTTATAATAAATATGTATAGAGTGTCATGACTGCGACACTGCGTCGTGCATCGCGAATGTGACGCTGCGTCGTGTGCCGTGATCGCGACACTGTGTCACGACCGCTATGGATGCCGCCCAGGATTACCAATCGTAAAATGATCATATCGTGGGCTATACTTATCTATTTTTAATGAAATGAAGTGCGTTAGAACCACAATTCGATCATCTATCATCTCAGACTCTTTTCTCAATGAGACGACAACCTAAAAGGCAATTTCTGGGGTGATTTTTGGGGAAGAATGTGAAGAACAATGGAAATACAAAAGGGGTAGCCATAGATTCAACTTGGTAAGTAGTTTTAACCATTGATTGTTGCTTCTCTTCATTTTTTCTTGCTTGGAATCCCTAATCCAATGAATCTAAGGTTTGGGTTAACCTTTAATCTTCATATTCTACCTACATTAGACAATCTTTAGGGTTGAAAGGAAGAAGAAACTTCTACTTCCTTTAAATAGTAGATTGCATGAAAATGAGTTACATCTTGAATAATCTTCAATTCCTTAGTATGTGAGTACAAACCCTAAATTGCCTTTTAGATATAGCTTTTGCAAAATAATATGAGATAGATTATTCCTCTATTTTGCTGAATTTAAGATGATAAAATCATATTATAAATGGATAAAATCCATATTAATGAGAATTCCCTAAATATTTGCAGAGGTTATAAGAGTAAACTGGAATTTAGGGTTTTCAGCTATGATTGAAATAGTTGTATAATTAAATAGAGAAATTTGTAAATATGAATCTCATTTATTATGAATGATTATTTATCTGAATGTGTAGTAAAGATATGTCAGATACTATCTTGGATTTTGTGTGATGTGAATAGTGTTTGCTTGATATCTCAATAAAGAGGGTGAAACCCTAGATGAGTGGAAAGTTGGAAATTTGTGAATAGATATTGTGAAATCCATTTGAAGTGCTTAGTTGTGGTAAATGTTATCATATGGTTTATTTAATGAGCGGTTTACAAAGCTAAAATAAGATATGTTAATGTGATGATTTAATTGTGAGTTTAAAGAGTGAATTAGATATTTACATGCCCTAAACACTGTAGAATCCTCACAGGATTGGGCCTACACTGTGGAGAGGAAATGGTTTCCCGACTAGTGGTAGTCTAGATTGAGGTAAGCAAGAGCGCACCAGTAGGGTGTGGGGGTCTTGACCAGTAGGGAGACTCCTTATAGTTGTGTGGTACCCAACACCAACTAGGGATTCTGGTGGTATATGTGTTACATGTTGTACTGATTAGTGGTCAGTAGGTCCACTGATGCACAATAATCCTGAGGGCTTTGACTCACCGCTTGAGTATCCAGGTTGAGAGGTGGAGTCTGAGATATCCGACCACTCCCATTGACCTCTAAGAGGTACACGTACTGAGGCCCACTGCAGATGGGGTCATACTCGAGAGATAGGCTTAGGAACACGGGCATGCTTCTAAGCCTTGTACAGTGATATTGAAGCTTGCAGCGATTCTTTCACATGTTGTGGTACACCTCATGTGGGTTCGGGGCATAATAAGATGAATGAGAGGTTAAACAAGTGTGCACAATTATTCAATTATTCTTTGTATATTTTTTAATTATTAGTTCTCTTTATGATCAATAAAGCATGTTCATATATTGATTCACTCTTGTAGATTATTAGAGTATCTTGACATGGTTATGTTTCTGAATGATTAGTCTCAGTAAATCTTACTTCTCTTATAATTGATATCAGTTGCTTAACAATATATATGTAATTATATCAGTTCTTTAGACTGTTTCTTTGAAGTACTCATTCAATGAGTGAGTAGTCTCACCCCTCTACTCACAATTTTTTAGGTATAACTCATGGATTGAAGATGTCAATGCATTAGAGTAGATCTGTTACAGGAGTTAAGTATGAGATTAGTTAAGTTCAATCGGTCCCCGTCACTCTAGGTCTTTATATAGATGTGAGAGAGTTGTAAAAGATGTTTTGTATCTTTGTTTCCTTAATAAGAGAGAATGCATCAGATTAACATGTCATATGTACATGGAAGTGTGAGAAACAAATGAATGTATCGATGTGTATCATTAATGTTAAGATCATATTAGAGTAATCAAAGTTTAATTCTCTTGTAAAGTTTGTTTATGTGATTCGATGCAAGAAAACAAAGAGTTTGAAATGAAATAAAAGAAAAAAAGTCAGGAGTGAACTTTGTATTAAGTATAATCCTCAAACCTATGCCCGGGTGTAACAACTTGAACTTTATATTAAGTATAATACTCAAACTTATGCCCTAATCTCATGATTAGTGGTAATTGTGGGTTGCGGATGAAACAATAGCATTAATGCAATCTGGATTTTTAGTAAAAAGTTGGTTTGCAATGATATCCATTAAATCATCAACCCTATTGTTATCCATAACAATTATAACAACATATAATATGCAATAAGTATACATTGATAAAAATCAAACACAATATAGAAAGAACCACATACTAGTTTACAATTATATTGGAAAAAACTATCATAGGTTGGTAATCAACCATTTAAATCTTCAAACAACCATATCTTGGTTTTTAATAATCTTAACTATGATAACAACTTAATAGTAAAAATGCATTAATACAATTACTTTTCAAATCCATGGACATTCAACCATTGTAAGTTCACATTTGATAAATCCATAAGTGGGAGGCATTCATCAGATTTTTTATGTAACCCCAGTTAAACCCATTTTGTTGTCCTATAATGGAAATGTAGTCTTGTCTACTCTTAAAACAAGGGCCAAGTTCAATTGCTCCTCCTTCATCACTTCCAATCTCATAATTCCAACCAATGAAGAATTTATAAATGCAATCTAACACATATGAAGGGGGACTATCCTTAAGTTCTATAGATAAAAAAAGATATTTGATGAGGGAAATGGAGACACCAAAATCTTTAAGATTTTTACCAATTTCTTGAAGCGAATTCATCAAAAATGTTTGCACTATGGCCTTTCCTAATATGATGAGAGTGGTGATACTTTTAGGTACATTTTAAATTACAATTTTAAAGATGGTGTAGCTCTATCATTATTAAGTTACATGTTTTTCTCACCCAATAAATAATATCTAGACTGACACTCAAATGGTACAATAATTTGGACATCTCTACAAAAATTGGGTAACATTGTTTGATCTTGAAAAGAGTCTAGATGGAAGCTTCATATAGTTCACGGGCCAGTGGTGAGAATTGATAATACAACATGTAAAAGGTCAACTCTAAGTAATTGTTAGATATTCTACTTAAAGTATCCTTGGAGTGGTAGAGAAATTCCTTAGGTTCCAATAATTTAGTGACTACGCTATAGGTTATTGCCAAGATGATAAATTTATTGACAAGGGTGTATACTAGAATTTTGTTTTTATTCTAAATTACTACATAATTCCAAAGTGAAAAAATACCACATACTCTTATGTTATTTACCATTATCTATATAATAAATCTAGATGATTGAATATAGAGTCAACTAGGGAAATGGGTAAAGGTTACATTGGAAAATATGAAGTGTGAAAATTATTATATTCTAAAATAAACACAATCATTCTGGATCCATCTCCAAAACCTTTCATATGTCCTAAACATCTACTTATCATTGTCATATAAATACCCTTCATATCACTATGGGTACTTGTCTGATTTTCAAACGTTCATGAAAATAGAAGCTCTACATCCACATATTTTCACCAACTGTCACATATACAATCAGAAAACCTATGACAAAAATTGTTGCTCAATGAAGAACTGAGTGCAAAATTACAACACTAAAAGAAGTATCATCTTTGTGATGATCAAACTTCTATTGCACTTGCCTGAAATTAGGGACCTACCCACTCCATTTATAGGGACCCTACCAATCCATTTCTATATGGCGATGGTGTGAATGCATTCATGACAAAAGTTAGCTTAAAATCAATTCATTCAAGGTTCTTTTGTCATAAAAGTAAGAATCTTATTTCTTAGGTGGATGGATGTATTTTTCCTAGTCAGGTTCAAATGTTATCCAATTTCTACTAAGTTGTATAGGCAATTGGTCATGAATGACCTCATTGGTTAATGCTTGGTCGGATCTACTTAATAACAAGTTTACCTAACAAGTCAGTCAACAAAGTAAATGATGTACTATCTAGAATGTGGCAAACTTCTAGTTGTATGACCAAGCTTTCCTATGATTTCTAAAGGTTTTTGAATATATCAATAAGACAAATGCCTTCCTCATAGCTTGAGAGTATAGAACAAAAAGAAATTGTGTTCCTTGTTAGGGAATGGAAGCTTATTCAGAAAGTTATTGACCTTTATATAACTCAACTAATTTGCATCTTCAGAACAAATATTCACAACACAAATTTCTAAAATATGAAAAACCTTTTATTAACTATATAGGTTCCTAAAATTAAATATATCTCATTTACTTCATTGAACGTCATATTTATTGAATTAGGACTTGTTAGAGGTGAAATCAAGGTTTATGGACAAATCCATCTTTGAGAGAAACATTTCACTAGTTATTTATGTTTTGTATTAATGTAAATAAGCTACATAGATATGAGTTTTAAGTGGATGATTATATTCTAAGGTTCCTATTACTATAAAACTATGAATTTAGCCAAGATCTAATTTAAATTGAGGATTCAATACCTCTTTCCACTTCCTGATTTCATTCTTGAGCCCACATATCAGTTGGTGGTGATCTTGGGGCTATTCATGGGTCTTCATAGGTTCTATAGAAACACGTTTGAAAGCTAGACTTCTTCAATATGATATTTGTGGTTATCATTCTCTATTGATAAATGATATCCCATTTGAAGACAAAATGCTTAACTAACTGAAACAACACTAGAAACATTGTTTTGACAATTCTATATAAGTATCGAGTTGTTATATATTTATAATGTATAGATTTCAATATTTTAATATACAAAGGTGTGATTAAATTGAGTCACGGTTTTGATAATTTTAATAGTCTTTGTTTGAGTTAAAAAAATTACACTAGCATTTCTATATGATGAAATAACTATACAGTTCAAATCCATCTCAACATCTTTCCAATACATCTTCAGTTCCTTTTTTATATCTGAATAATATTCTATTTCTTTATTGCCATCAATGAAAAATAATAGTATGAAAAACAATCTCAATACTCTTACACTATAGTAGAGAACAACATTCATCCAAAGAATGAGGATAATTATGAATTTATCTATCTTTCATTTCAAAATCTCACATAGAAATAGAGAAATCATAGTTCATAAGTAGATATGTGCAATATTCTTACTCATTTTCACATAGAAAGAATCTAGACATAACGTACAAGTCAAATGGTCTCATCACCTCTTGTGTAGCAAGTTTATTATGAAACAACTTCAATGTGATGACCTTTTTGATTTCCTCTATTAAACTCCTTTCTTATTGAGTCCCCTTATTACTTAATTGGATATCAAATTCATAGTTTGAGTGTACTGATACTCCAATTTGGTCATTGTAATGATTAATTTCACTATATGTGACATGAATTTAAATAATTTGAATATGTACAATTCCTTATATCTTACCATCTTATAAACTAATTTTAACATAATCAATGTGATCAACTTGCTCTCTAATGTATTGTTGAGTTGTAGAGATTCCAATTATTCATTCAACAGTGCAAAAGTCAGTTCAATCAAATCATCATAGATGATACCATGTCCTTTCAAAAATTGGGTTAGGATACATGTGATTTTATTGAATTTATGGGTTATTGACCATATTGAGCCATGTCTTAGGCATGCATCCCAAAAATTAGCTTAAATTTTCCCAAACCCTAATGATCCTCTAGTCTCATCTATTGGATTTTAGATTGGAGATCCTAGGGATACAAAGTCATTTCCTTCCTCCATCCATACTCTATGCCCTGCTATTGTAGAACCAGTTCTTTGGGAAACCAATCCATTTTGTCTTAGCCTCTCTTGAAAATTTGAATCCACCAATAGGTTTGTTTCACCTTCCTATTTACTTCCACTATATTTTTCTTCTTTTATCTCACCCTCTATTCCGGACTTGCTTATTCTCCCCCATGATGTGCCCATGGTGGTGCCCCAATGGATGCATTTGGGGATTTCCCTTCCAGTCCCTCTCAGGGTGTCTAAATCTATCCACAATTCTACAATGTGGAAACAAAGCTGAGTGGCATGGTTGCAAGAAGTGTCATGGCCCCACACACCCTCTCTGAGTTTCTCCAGTGAGCATCACCATGAGACACTACCACAGTAGGGTGGCCTTCATGATAGCAAGCGTAGGTTGAAGATGGCACTTTGGGGTAGTGATAGACGACATGGGATTGTTGTAGTATGGCCAGACCCTGCCTGAGTTGTCCACTGACCCAAGGGTGAGGTGGCACAAAACAATGAGTGTGTGCCACATGGACATGGGTCTCATGATTGAACCTGCTAAGAGATACAACCAACATTGTTGGATGTGGGATTGGTGCCCCAAATTGAACATTACATTGATGGGATTGGGATTAAGAGAGGTATTCTCTCTCCCTCTCCCATGCCCAATAATGAGGCAGAATGTCTGGAAGGATGGTAAACCATGGTGGAAGCTGGAATTTGAACTTGAGTCCCATTGTTAGTGGACATCGTGCTTGACCACTTGAACCACTCCTTGTAGACAATTATTGCATTGATGAATGTATGTAAGTAACACCCTATATAGATCTGCTACTAATTTCATTCTAATGTTCATTAATTCATAACACCCTACCCTCATCCAAATATTATGAGCCTATATATCAAATTGATTGTCTCAAAAAAAATCTACAACCTAGGTATGGTCTTATGACCGAAATATACTCCTAGTTATCATGTTATACCAAAGATGCTCTCTTTTTATATTATTAATGTACTTAATGGCTTTTTGTTTAATAATGATCATATGATGACCCTCTTGATACTTATGACCCTTATCAGTAACTTATGCCACCTTATAGACTAATAATCATTTTCTTGTCATAGTTTTGATTTATTTGTGGCTTAATAATTCTAATGTACCCTAAATGTATATTTTGGGACTTTAGTTGATAAATCTTGACCAATGTCATAATTGTGACCCTAAATGACATCAAATTCTAAATAAATTCAAAATAAGTAACCTTTTGTTGTTATGCAACATGTATGTCCAATATTAGTTATTTCTTGGTTGTTTGCCTCATATGGTACATAATGCTTGAATGTGACTCCTTTATGTTGATGCATAAGTATAGTTGAATCAAATGGTGACTTTGTACAATTTTATGCATAAAATACTCTTATATTTTTAAATCAATAACCATGTATTGATTGGTGAATCTAATTTATATCATCATCCCCTTATCTGTGGTGGTTTTTGTAACCCTTTTTGGGCCTAATGTGACTTATTTGACCTACTTGTATTATTTGTGCATTGATCTCGACATAGGTCCCAAAACTCATACCCTTCGCTTAAATCAGGTATTACCCTAATATTTATAGTTACTTTCATGTGGATCTCCCACTTAGGCCATTGATAACACCCAAATTTAGGCATCTATGCTAAGAATTTATTTATGGTTTTGTCTCAATATAGCCTTAATTTGCCCAAAAATAACCATAGATTCTTATCTTTTAGTAATTTATATCTTTTCATAGATAAGGTTGCTGAACTAGTCAATTTTGGGACTAACAGGCACCAAACATGAAAAGACATCTATTCTCTAAGATTTTTTCCCCAACACATGGTTTTTGCAGCAGCTAGACGGTGGTCCCAACTAGCGGGCCCAAGAAACTTTTGGTATCTTGGACCCTATCTTCTACGTCCAGTCCTTTATCAGAATCCATCCTCACCAATCAAAGGGTTCATCAATGCGGGCCCATCAATCACCAAGTAATGCCCCTCCCCTCCCCCCCACAGGTGGGTTTCCTCCATAATGTCACGACCACCACTACGGTCAAGAAGAACATAGTCGCGACCGTAACCAAGAAGAAATGACTGCGATCACGGTCAAAGAAGTGATCACCACAACCGAGGTAAGATGAAGCCATTGTGGCCAAAAAGACACAGCAGTGACCACAGGATCCACCTCAACCACGACCGCAACTATAAGATCTACCATGACCGCAGAACGACCACGATCACGTCATCCGCCATGACTAGGACAGGTGCCGCAACGATCTTCCACCTTCGCCTATAAGTACCCACCCCTTGCAACCTGGAGAGGGGTTCTGAGATTGGAGGTTCCAAGTTCTGACATTTGGAGGTTCCTAGAGCCCCATGGGAGGGTCCAATAGTCTGAGAAGGCCGAAGTGCTCACCCTATACCCGTCTCTTTAGTGTGCCTCCTCCTCGTCACTATCAGAGCACATGAGCCGATATCAACACCATCCCATACGAACCACTAACCCGATGTATGAAGATGAGACTATGCTTTCTTCTTTAGTAGGGTTCACGTTGCAACAGACCGATTCAGACTTTCATCACTTGTCTGCCACTCCTATGGACACCTACAATGGTGATTCATTGTAGGAAGTCTCCATTGAGAGAAGGTCGAGAGTACACCATGACACTGAGATCCATACTTTGATGGGCCATCAGGAGAGCCCGTCTGTGTTGCACAAAGCTTCATCTATAGGGGACCAACGCTGATAGTCAACGGAACACTCGACATCTTTACACCAGTCAACTTCATCATGTGATTTAGTTTAGGGGAGCAGACACCACCCCACTCCTGAAGGTGTTAACCAATTCTCCCTACCTTCTCCCCTATTCAAAAATATGAAGCAAAAGAACCAGTTTGATGCCTTAATTTAAGACAAGCACAAGGTAATAGGCCTAAGATATGACGACGCTATAACACTCATTAGGCTCGAGATACAAGCACAAGTTGACAAATATCTTGTAGTTGTTGGCCTAGATGCCCTTGCATATACACAGTGCGATGCTTATCATAGACTCACCTATAAGTTTTATGCTACTCTCAAGACCCCAAAAGACCACCAACACACTATCATGCATTTTTGCCCCCTGAACCAGACTCATGAAGTCACTGAGGATCACCTCAATACTGGTTGTCACAGTCTGCTGAAGACCACTGTGATGTCCAGGGGTCGGCTGGAGATAGGGGACCGCAACTTTAATGTTGCTCATGTATGGAAGATGCTTATAAGGGAAGAACAATATGTTGCTCGAAGCGCCAAAGATTCACACATCCACAACTTGACACTTCATTATCTGCATCAGGTGATTGTGAACTGCGTCTTGGAGAAGCAAGATAGTAAAGGGGCGCTCAGCTCAGTAGACCTCTACATTTTGTGGTGTGCGGCAATAGGAAGAAAAGTGAATGTGGGGAACATCATTATCCACCACTTTCACAACTCTTTCAAGAAGAAGGTCCAATTCATGCTGATGGTAGGCATCATCACTTTCA
The DNA here is from genome assembly GCA_963693085.1 of Alisma plantago-aquatica. Taxonomy (NCBI): domain Eukaryota; kingdom Viridiplantae; phylum Streptophyta; class Magnoliopsida; order Alismatales; family Alismataceae; genus Alisma; species Alisma plantago-aquatica. The sequence goes on from OY856415.1 coordinate 252,266,220, forward strand.
TAGCACGCCATCTTGGGATTGGAGATGGATAATTGGCACTTATGCAGGAAAAGGCTGAGTGGTCTAAGTTGGACTTGGATCACTTGATTCGCTCAGGGGTGGTCAAGTAGTGTAGCATAGAATATCTTTATATATTCAGTTACAGTAAGCACATAGTACTACTACTAGCAAATGTAGAGTTTGCATGTCAAACAACACTTATGGACATCTCTCTATTGGACACCTAGGGAAATGTTATTCAGGCAGGTGGAACTATAGGAGCATCTACTTTAGCACCACTAGTGCCAGAAATGTAGGAGGACATACAGTAGATAGGGGAAACCTTCCTTGACATAGCATATCAGGGAGGGCCCTACATAGAGATGCCTATAGAAGATTACTAGCAGTCTCCTCAGCAGGAGCAATACGCCCCAAATCTCAACTCATGGAACCTTTATGAGTTCATGACTGATTTTAGGGATGACTCTGGTAGACAGTTGGATACACTGAAGCAGGATGTATAATACCTTAGACAAAGGTTCGAAATAGCTTTCCCTCCACTGCCTCCACTGACTTTTCAACAGCCATTTCAGCAGTCCCACAGACCTTTCTACCAGCCGACCCAGGACTTCAGACAATCATTCCACTTTCAGTAAGGAATACACCAGGACTATGAGAATCCATGGAATTGATGATCTAAACGAGTATATAAATATTGACTACCAGTAGCATCTATTTTTCGTGCCATCCAGAGCTTCAGATTTGCTCGAGGAAGAGCAAAAATTTTAAGCTTGGGGTGGTGGCAGGGGGTACCACCACCATCTATCTTCTGCTTTTCCCTTTTATTTCTTTGCATGCATGCATGTTTATTTTCTATGTTCCTTGCATTTAGCATAAATTTTCAGCTTTGTAAGACTTTATTTCATAATTTGTAGCTTTGCAATCAAGCCTGCATGATGCAAATCTTAGAATGAAATGCTTATCCATATGCCTAAATGCACAATTTTCATCTTAAACTGCTTGACCTTTTACTTGACTTGTTCTTTGACTCTTTCCTTATGTTTGGTAATAAATCTAAAGTTATGCACCTTTTTCATAGATTAAAACATATTTAAATGACAAATCCAAGATTAAGGACTGTTAGAAAGAGATATAGTTTGATCAAACTCCAAGCTGCATTTCTCATGAACTTGCCTCTATTCTAAGGACCCTTGAATCATAATTACTATCTTTACACATGGGTATCAAGTGGGTAATGATGAATTTTGAGCTATAATCAAGTTGAAGTGTCTTTCCTTGATGGTCTACGCACCCTCTCAGTTTAGATTGAGTCAAAAAGATGAAAAATTAAAATTTTGGAAAAGAGGCTTGGTCGCCCACAAAAATCCCAAAAATATCAAAATAGTCCTCACCCAGGCCTACAAAATAGAATGCAGAAAATAAAAGCCAAAGAGTGAATAAATGAGTGTTGTTTTTTCTTTAAGGAGAGTTGAGGATGGTGCCCAGCTAGTGTATGATTGTTCTTATGAACGTGGGTATGTCGTACCTAGTAGTCCCACCCTAAGGCTCATTAGAGAGTTACTAGGAACCCCTAGGAGACCTATGAGATCATCCCAGTAGTAGGGTTGTTTCGAGCACAATATGAGGAGATCATCTCATTGCTTTGGGCAAACTAACTCGGACTGTAGGGACTGTTGCTCATTACATGGACCAACTTGACGCAGATTGGGATCCTTATAAGTCATTAGAGTCTTTTTACTTTTGTCACTTCTTAGGACCTAAATAAGTGGGAGGCGCATGGTTCCTGATTGGTCTACATGAATACATGACGATGGCTCATTGCTCATAACCCGTATGATCACCTATGCGATAGTACTTTTACATTTTATAATTATGATTCAAACCCTCATGAGTATTGACAAGTTGCAGTGAATTTGTTGAATCTTGCCTGGATGTTCTTTGGTCATACTTAAGTAGGATTGTGCTTGATTGGTGAGGGTTTATTATGAAATGACATTGATCAAGAGAATTGGTGTTTTAAATTATTTTTCTTGACCTTAGCATTTATTGACGATCTTAATTTGGATGTTATCTTTTTGTTCTTTAAGTACAATCTTGCTTGAGGACAAGCAAAGGTTTAAGCTTGGGGTGGTTGATAACACCCAAATTTAGGCATATATGCTAAGAATTTATTTATGGTTTTGTGTCAATAGAGCCTTAATTTGCCCAAAAATAACCATAGATTCTTATCTTTTAGTAATTTATATCTTTTCATAGATAAAGTTTGTCAACTAGCCAATTTTGGGACTTGCAGGTAGCGAACCTAAAAAGACATCTATTCTCTAAGATTTTTCCCCATCACACAGTTGCATCACACTATGTGCACCAACTTTGGAGACGGTGGTCCCACTCGATCACCAAGTAATAGCCCCCCCCCCCCCACACCCCCCCGGGGGGTGGGTTTCATCCATAATGTCACGACTGTGATCACAGCCAAGAAGAACATAACCGCGACTGTGACCAAGAAGAAATGACCGTGACTGTGGTTAAAGAAGTGATCACCACGACCAAGGTTGTGACACCCCACCATCACACAGACAACAAGATGACACGCTAAAACGTGTGGAACCTCACATTACCAAAAACACGGGTTAATTAAAACCGATTGTAGAAAGCATACATGAGAGAACTTTTGCAACCAGATTCTGCATAGAGACATGTTATATAAACATTCACAAGCCATGTTATAGGTCCATACCTTATCGGAACCAGTTGTACTGTCAGCACCAGAGTTCAACACCTGTTTATACATACATAACGGGCCACGTACGACCAGCAGCAGAATATACAAGATTACAACAACTGATCATCATGAAATGTCGTCAAACACCTCCAAGGACTTGAGTGTATAGGGATGACTCTAGGAATCGACTACAAAACCACCAAAATAGCAGTGTGTCCATCTCTTGCCTTCTACTTCTCTTCTTGCTGCTCGGCCACCACCTCACGACCACCACCACATCTAGAGAGATCACCTAAAAAGGGTGTAAACCAGTGGGGTGAGACACATAGTCCCAGCGAGAAACATAACTCCCCACCGAAACTATAAAACCTCAGAAAAAGGCTAAAGCAGATAATGGCAGATAACTGATAAAGTGTATATCAAGAGCAGCATACTGAGCAAAACTATTATTACCATCAAGCTTACCAAGATATCTGGGAGGCATATAACCAAGTATTTCATTATGGAACATGATTGACAAGATAAGCTTTATAAGAACTTATCACAAGATATAAGGATCGTACGCACAACTGCATAGTTCAACTAGATCAACTATATAAGCAAGGCATCAATCAATGTTCCATATTTTGATCTAAGCAAAATATAATTATTCATCTGGATTACATTTTATTATGCCCTAAGGAAGTGAGCCTTCCCTACTCAAATCCAACCATTGGCTGCGAAGCCCAATCCGGTGCCATACAAGGTCTAAGGAGATCCGGACTCTATGACCTCACCTTCACATGGTCAGTACACGAATCATCAAGCAAGACCACAGTCTTATGCGTATAGGGCCTCAGCCTCTGGGTCAGCTCCGCAAGCTACCCATATCTCTAGCTCACCTCATCATAGGTTCTAGTGTATACATCCGAGCCATGAACGCATCATGCTCATCATCGCATATCCTGAGCCATGGGTTTGTTCACCATGCTCCATATGTCCCGAGTCTGCCACCACAGTTGCAACTCAAACCCTCCTATTTTAGGCTAGGGGAAACCTTGCATATTCATCAATATGCGCTCCAGGTAATCCAGTAGGATAAACCTGTTTCACCATCACCAAATACTGACGGTAATGGATCTATGGTCAAGGAAAACTACATGATATGTTCATCTATAATTGATTAGTATATTTTAATCCAATTGTTGAGGCAATAAAAGTATAAACATAACCTTATAGGATTACATCATTATCACCATCATCATATTGTCCTAGGATCTCAATCCCTCATTATCAACCACTCCCTCTCAAGGCATCATAATCATGCATCAACATCCTAGGAACGCATCCCTTATATCATCATCAGAGGATAACACCTCAACTAGGCACTCAGCCTTATATCAGGTCCTCAGACCTATCAACTTTTTGCCACATTACCACAAGATGTTATTCCAACACATACATCTCATAGCTCTTACCAGGCTATGAATCCACATGAAATACCTGCATGGTTAGTATACACATTCATGGAGATAACAGAAGCCATCATGGATTAACAGAATGATCATGCTATCAAGTATAAAGCAACATCCATGTAGTAGTCATAGTTTTATCATTAATCATAAACATATATCATGCCCCATACTTGTGATCATAGGCATGTGTCATACCATCATGTAAAGCAACATCATATGCTTCCAAGCTTCCTAGTTCACAACCTATCATTTTAACTCATCATCATACTTGCAGGATTCAAGGTGATTACATCATATCACTTGTGTTATCATTATAAGCCATAAACATTCCAAGTTATCAGAACCCTCACTAAAACTCCTGCAACCCTCACGATAGGTAGCATCGGGCAGGGTGACTATCCTTACCCAAGCCTATCGGCCAAGGGGGGTATAACGCCCAAGGAGCCTCAAAGAGCAACCATCTCCATGTCGTCCAAGAGTCCCTCATATCGACCAGGGCACCCTATCGCCCAAGGTGCCATATCATGCATGGACCAGCTGGCTAAACAAGCAGCATCTCCTCCAACTCCACTAGGGGTGCGTCGGGCAACAAAACCCCATGCCTGACGCAGACCTAATGTCCATCTAGATCAAGCTACTCATATCGGCCACCACTATGGCACCATCTAGGGTTCTCTATACAACCATAATATCGGGCATCACAAGAATACTTCATATTGCCCAACACAAGGAAAGCTATTAGACATCAACTCGGTCAAAGCACATCCAAGACAAGGGTCATCTCGGCCAAGGCATATCGGGCATTAAGCCACCAAGGTTCAACAAAGTATATCGGCCAAGATCAACACAAGGTAAGGGGGGCATCGCACAACCTTACTCCAGAGTGTGTCGTTCAGAGCACAAGTTCAAGGTGTAACACCCCAAGCTCCATCTCCACTAAATGTTGACCAAGGAAACCATATCGAGCACCAACCAAACCCAACTAGGTATAACAGCCAAGGTAACAACCCAAGGCAAGAAGGTTATCAGGTAGCATTACTCCAAGGCATATCGTGCAAGGCACAACCCAACATGGTCACCTTCATCCTCGAGCACAGGGGCTCCAAACCCTAATTGATCAAGAAGATTAGCTCACCTCTCAACAACTAAGAGAGAGGGGTTTTGCACAACCTCTATCACAAATTGGGCAACCACAAGGATCCACCTCAACATAGGTCATCATCTATTCAAAAGCTCACCTCTCAAATCCATGGTGAGAGGAGGGTGTCACCCAAACAACTAGAATGTAGACTCACATCTCAACTAAAATGAGAGAGGGGTATTGCCTACATCACTAGAGCTCAAACTCACTTCTCTAGACTAAGGAGAGAAAAGGGGTATTGCTCAACAAGGAAACCCTAAACCATGGTTCGACCAACTAGGTTTAAAGGCATATAAACCATCAACAACATCTACAACATCAACACCATCATGCTCATAATATCCATAAGATCAACAACATGTACTAGAGCAAGATACATAACATGCATGGCCGATTATCAACATATAAGAATCATGCATCATAAAGAAGGTAGAATAGCTAGGGTTAGAAGTTATGTAACCCTCCTTAAGAAAACTCCTGAAGCTCCAAAGCTCCAAGCTCACCACTTTCGGCCACCAAGGAAATAAGACCCACCTAGGGTTCGGCCTCCAAGCTAGAGGAAGAAGGAGAGATCACCACCAAGGGGGAAAGGATCAGCCACCAAGCTCTCCAAGGAAGGTGTTTCTTGCACACAAGGAGGGGAGAGAAACAAAAGAGCTAAAGGGTTCCCAAGGAAGAGAAAGGTAAGGCATATATAGATGAGGGTCAAGGTTAAACCAAGGCAAGGTGTCACCTTACCAAGGGACACTTGTCTACACGTTTTACCACCTTGCAACACACATGCACATGCCATGCCACCACTCAACCAAGGTTCAACCACATGTCCAAGCTACGGTGACACAACCAAAGCAAGGAGGTCAAACAAGGTCAAAGGCCGACACACCACCTCCCATGGCCGATGCTTCACCATGGGGAGCCTGTGCTCTTGGCTGAGGCACTGGAAACCTTTCCACCATGTGATTCATCATAGCCATCAACTACCCCATAAGATATTGGTAGGATGGATTTTCAAGAATGGATGGGTCAAGTTGGGGAACCTCAGGCACCCAATCTTCATGTGTCTACCCTCCTGCTCCATGCAGCATCGCTGCTCTCAGCAACATGTTCTTCATGGTTTCCAGACATCTTTAAACTTTATCTTCTGCTGAGAGCAAAAGGTTATTGTAAGAAAATCTGGATAACTCACGAGAACAGATGAAAACCTAGTCCTAGATCTCTGTAGACTCAGTAAACCTAGAGCTCTGATACCAAACCAACTGTGACACCCCGCCATCACACACAACGAGATGACATGTGAAAATGTGTAGAACCTCACATTACCGAAAACACGGGTTAATTAAAACTGATTGCGGAAAGCATACATGAGAGAACTTTTGCAACCAGATCCTACAGAGAAACATGTTATATAAACATTCACAAGCCATGTTATAGGTCCACAGCTAATCAGAACCAGCTATACTGTCAGCACCATAGTTCAACACCTATTTATACATACATTATGGGCCACGCACGGCCAGCAATAGGATATATAAGATTACCACAACTGATCATTGTGAAACGCCATCAAACACCTCCAAGGACTTGAGTGTACAGGGATTACTTTAGGACTCTACTACAAAACCACCAAAACAGCAACATGTTAATCTCTTGCCTTCTACTACTCTTCTTGTTGCTCGGCCGCCACCTCACGACCACCACCACGTCTAGAGCGATAACCTAAAAAGGGTGTAAACCAGCGGAGTGAGACACACAGTCCTAGCGAGAAACATAACTCCCCACCGAAACTATAAAACCTCAAAAATAGGTTAAAGCAGATAACGGCAGATAACTGATAAAGCATATATCAAGAGCAGCATACTGAGCAAAGCTATTATTACCATCAAGCTTACTAAGATATCCGGGAGGCATATAACCAAGTATTTTTTATGGAACATGATTGACTAGATAAGCTTTATAAGAACTTATCACAAGATATAAGGATCGTACACATAATTGCATAGTTCAACTAGATCAACTATATAAGCAAGGCATCAATCAATGTTCTGTATTTTTCTCTAAGCAAGATATACTTATTCGGCTGGATTACATTTTATTATGCCCTGAGGAAGTGATCCTTCCCTACTCAAATCCAACCATTGGCTGTGAAGCCCAATCCAGTTCCATACAAGGTCCAAGGAGATCCGAACTCCATGACCTCACATTCTTGTGGTCAGTAAATGAATCATCAAGCAAGACCACAGTCTTATGCTTATAGGGTGGGTCAGCTCCACAAGCTACCCATATCTCTAGCTCACCTCATCATAGGTGCTAGTGTATACATCCGAGCCATGAACGCATCATGCTCATTATCGCATATCCTGAGCCATGAGTTTGTTCACCATGCTCCATATGTCCCGAGTCTGCAACCACAGTTGCACTCAAACCCTCCTATTTTAGGCTAAGGGAAACCTCGCATATTCAACAATATGCGCTCCAGGTAATCCCGCAGGATAAACCTGTTTCACCATCACCAAATACTGATGATAATGGATCTATGGCCAGGTTAAACTACATGATATGTTCATCTATAATTGATTAGTATATTTTAAGCCAATTGTTGAGTCAATCAAAGTATAAACATAGCCTTATAGGATTACATCATTATTGCCATCATCATACTGTCCTGGGATATCAATCCCTCATTATCAACCACTACCTCTCATGGCATCATAATCATGCATCAACATCCTGGGAACGCATCCCTTATATCATCATCAGAGGATAACACCTCAACTAGGCACTCAGCCTTATATCAAGTCCTTAGACCTATCAACTTGTTGCCACATTACCACACGGTGCTATTCCAGCACATACATCTCATAGTTCTTACCAGGCTATGAATCCACATGAAATACCTGCATGGTTAGTATAGACATTCATGGAGATAACAGAATCCATCTTGGATTAACAGAATGATCATGCTATCAAGTATAAAGCAACATCCATGTAGAAGTCATAATTTTATCATTAATCATAAACATATATCATGCCCCATACTTGTGATCATAGGCATGTGTCACACCATCATGTGAAGCAACATCATATGCTTCCAAGCTTCCTAGTTCACAACCTATCATTTGAACTCATCATCACATTTGCAGGATTCAAGGTGATTACATCATATCACTTGTGTTATCATTATAATCCATAAACATTCCAAGTTATCAGGACCCTCACCAAAACTCTTGCAACCCTCACGATAGGTAGCATCGGGCAGGGTGACTATCCTTACCCAAGCCTGTCGGCCAAGGGGGTATAACGCCCAAGGCGCCTCTAAGAGCAACCATCTCCATGTTGTCCAAGAGTCCTTCATATCGACAAGGGCACCCTATCGCCCAAGGTTCCATATCGTGCATGGACCAGCTGGCTAAACAAGCAGCATCTCTTCCAACTCCACTAGGGGTGCGTCGGGCAACACAACCCAATGTCCGGCACAGACCCAACGTCCATCTAGATCAAGCTACTCATATCGGCCACCACTAAGGCACCATCTAGGGTTCTCTATACAACCATCATATCGGGCATCACAAAAATACTTCATTTTTCCCAACACAAGGAAAGCTATTAGACATCAACTTGGTCAAAGCACATCCAAGACAAGGGTCATCTTAGCCAAGGCATACCGGGCATTAAGCCACCAAGGCTCAACAAAGCATATCGACCAAAATCAACACAAGCCAAGGGGGCATCGTGCAACCTTACTTCAGAGTGTGTCGTCAGAGCACAATCTCAAGGTGTAACACCACAAGATCCATCTCCACTAAGTGTCAACTAAGGAAACCATATTGAGCACCAACCAAACCCAACTAGGTGTAACAGCCAAGGTTACAACCCAAGGCAAGACGATTATCGGGTAGCATTACTCCAAGGCATATCATGCAAGGCACAACCCAACATGGTCACCTTCAACCTTGACCACAAGGGCTCCAAACCCTAATTGATCAAGAACATCGTCTCACCTCTCAACAACCAAGAGAGAGGGGTTTTGCACAACCTCTATCACAAATCGGGCAACCACAAGGATCCACTTCAACATAGGTCATCATCTATTCAAAAGCTCACCTCTCAAATCCATGGTGAGAGGAGGGTGTCACCCAAACAACTAGAATGTAGATTCACCTCTCAACTAAAACGAGGGAAGGATATTCCCTACATCACTAGAGCTCAAACCCACTTCTCTAGACCAAGGAGAGAAAAGGGGTATTGCTCAACAAGGAAACCCTAAACCATGGTTCGACCAACTAGGTGTAAAGTCATATAAACCATCAACAACATCAACAACATCATGCTTATAATATCCATAAGATCAATAATATAATGCCCCATACTTGTGATCATAGGCATGTGTCACACCATCATGTGAAGCAACATCACATGCTTCCAAGCTTCCTGGTTCACAACCTATCATTTTAACTCATCATCATATTTGCAGGATTCAAGGTGATTACATCATATCACTTGTATTATCATTATAAGCCATAAACATTCTGAGTTATCAGAACCCTCACTAGAACTCCTGCAATCCTCACGATAGGTAGCATCGGGCAGGGTGACTATCCTTACCCAAGCCTATCGTCCTAGGGGGTATAACACCCAAGGCACCTCTAAGATAAACCATCTCCATGTCGTCCAAGAGTCCTTCATATTGACCTGGGCACCCAATCGCCCAAGGTGCCATATCGTGCATGGACCAGCTGGCTAAACAAGCAACATCTCTTCCAACTCCACTATGGGTGCATCGAGCAACACAACCCCATGTCTGGAACAGACCTAACATCCATCTAGATCATGCTACTCATATCTGTCACCACTAAGGATCCATCTAGTGTTCTCTATACAACCATCATTTTGGGCATCACAAGAATACGTCATATTGCCCAACACAAGGAAAGTTATTAGACATCAACTCGGTCAAAGCACATCTAAGACAAGGGTCATCTTGACCAAGGCATACCAAGCATTAAGCCAACAAGGCTCAACAAAGCATATCGGCGAAGATCAACACAAGGCAAGTGGGGCATTGCGCAACCTTACTTCAGAGTGTGTCGTTCAGAGCACAAGCTCAAGGTGTAACGCCCCAAGCTCCATCTCCACTAAGTGTCGACCAAGGAAACCATATTGAGCACCAACCAAACCCAACTAGGTGTAACGGCCAAGGTTACAACCCAAGGCAAGAAGGTTATCAGGAAGCATTACTCCAAGGCATATCGTGCAAGGAAAAACCCAACATGGTCACCTTCAACCTCGAGCACAAGGGCTCCAAACTCTAATTGATCTAGAAGATCGACTCACCTCTCAACAACCAAGAGAGAGGGGTTTTGCACAACCTCTATTATAAATTGAGCAACCACAAGGATCCACCTCAACATAGGTCATCATCTATTCAAAAGCTCACCTCTCTAATCCATGGTGAGAGGAGGGTGTTGCCCAAACAACAAGAATGTAGACTCACCTCTCAACTAAAATGAGAGAGGAGTATTGCCTACATCACTAGAGCTCAGACTCACTTCTCTAGACCAAGGAGAGAAAAGGGGTATTGCTCAACAAGGAAACCCTAAACCATGGTTCGGGCAACTAGGTGTAAAGGTATATAAACCATCAACAACATCATGCTCATAATATCCATAATATCAACAATATCATGCTCCATACTTGTGATCATAGGCATGTGTGACACCATCATGTGAAGCAACATCATATGCTTCCAAGCTTCCTGGTTCACAACTTATCATTTTAACTAATAATCATATTTGCAAGATTCAAGGTGATTACATCATATCACTTGTGTTATCATTATAAGCCATAAACATTCCGAGTTATCAGAACCCTCACCAAAACCCCTGCAACCCTCACAATAGGTAGCATCGAGCAGGGTGACTATCCTTACCCAAGCCTATCAGCCAAGGGGGTATAACACCCAAGGCGCCTCTAAGAGAAACCATCTCCATGTCATCCAAGAGTACTTCATATAGACTAGGGCACCCTATCGCCCAAGGTGCCATATCGTGCATGGACCAGCTGGCTAAACAAGAAGCATATCTTCCAACTCTACTAGGGGTGCGTCGGGCAACACAACCCCATGTCTGGCACAGACCTAACGTCCATCTAGATCAAGCTACTCTTATCGGCCACCACTAAGGCACCATCTATGGTTCTCTATTCAACCATCATATCGGGCATCACAAGAATACTTCATATTGCCCAACACAAGGAAAGCTATTAGACATCAACTCGGTCAAAGCACATCCAAGGCAAGGGTCATCTCAGCCAAGGCATACCGGGCATTAAGCGACCAAGGCTCAACAAAGCATATCGACCAAGATCAACACAAGGCAAGGGGGGCATCGCGCAACCTTACTTCAGAGTGTGTCGTTCAGAGCACAAGCTCAAGGTGTAACACCCCAAGCTCCATATCCACTATGTTTCGACCAAGGAAACCATATCGAGCACCAACCAAACCCAACTAGGTGTAACAGACAAGGTTACAACCCAAGGCAAGAAGGTTATCAGGCAGCATTACTCCAAGGCATATCGTGCAAGGCACAACCCAACATGGTCACCTTCTACCTCGAGCACAAGGGCTCCAAACTCTAATTTATCAAGAAGATCGGCTCACCTCTCAAAAAACAAGAGAGAGGGGTTTTGCACAACCTCTATCACAAATTGGGCAACCACAAGGATCCACCTCAACATAGGTTATCATCTATTCAAAATCTCACCTCTCAAATCCATGGTGAGAGGAGGGTGTCTCCCAAACAACTAGAATGTAGACTCACCTCTCAACTAAAATGAGAGAGGGGTATTGCCTACATCACTAGATCTCAAACTCACTTCTCTAGACCAAGGAGAGAAAAGGGGTATTGCTCAAAAAGAAAACCCTAAATGATGGTTCGACCAACTAGGTGTAAAGGCATATAAACAATCAACAACATCAACAACACCATGCTCATAATATCCATAAGATCAACAACATGTACTAGAGCAAGATACATAACATGCATGGCCGATTATCAACATATAAGAATCATGCATCATAAAGAAGGTAGAATAGCTAGGGTTAGAAGTTATGTAACCCGCCTTAAGCAAACTCCTCAAGCTCCAAAGCTTCAAACTAACCACTTTCGGCCACCAAGAAAACAAGACCCACCTAGGGTTCGGCCACCAAGCTAGAGGAAGAAGGAGAGATCACCACCAAGGGGAAAGGATCGGACACCAAGCTCTCCAAGGAAGGTCTGGCATGCACACAAGGAGGGGAGAGCAAGAAAAGAGTTGAAGGGTTCCCAAGGAAGAGAAAGGCAAGGCATATATAGATGAGGGTTAAGGTTAAACGAAGGCAAGGTTTCACCTTACCAAGGGACACTTGTCCACACATTTTACCACCTTGCAACACACATGCACATTCCATGCCATCAGTCAACCAAGGTTCAGCCACATGTCCAAGCTAGGGTGACACAACCAAAGCAAGGAGGTCAAACAAGGTCAAAGGTCGACACACCACCATGGGCGACACAAAGCATCCTTGCCCGATATAGGGCTCAACCAAGCAAGGCAAGGCCCAAACAAGGGAAAACAAGGCCCATAAGAGCTTCAATAAAGGCCAAGACAACGCAAGGCATGAGCCCAAACCTTCCTCTCAACCCTAGAGGAAGCAAAGAGAGAGAAAGACATCTCTCTAGGTGGCAAACTTACTCTCCAACCCTATCTTAGGTTATTTTGCAAGCAGCACCTCCAACACTCAACTAAGCATAGGAAAACCCTAATCATCACTAAAGGTGATTAGCAAGCAACCAAGCACAAGGTGTAGGCAAAACAAATAGGGTAAGCTCAAAATGAAGGTCAGGGTCCTTACAAAAGTAGGATGTTGTGAATGCGGCTAAGAAGACACGACCGCGATCATGAGATCCACCTCAACCATGTACACGACCGCGAGATCTACCAAGACCGTAGAACAACTGGGACTGCGGGGTCTACCGCAACCGGGGCAGGTGTCACAACCATCTTTCACCTTCTCCTATAAATACCCACCCCTCGCGACCTGGAGAGGGGTTCCGAGATTAGGATTTCCAAGTTCTAATATTTATAGGTTCCCAGAGCCTCGTGGGAGGGTCCAGTGGTCTAAGAAGGTCGAAGTGCTCACCTTACGCATGCCTCTTCAGTGTGCTTCCATCCTCCACCATCATCCACCCATTTCCTACCATCCACTATCATTTTCCACCTCCATCCACTCATCAAGCTGCTATTTGGGATGGATCTAGAGAGAAAGGAGGCCAAGGAATCCAAAAGATCAAGGAGCACAACCCAAAGGATGAGATCTGGCCTATACAGAGGCCAATGAGTGAGAGCCACTTTTCCTCTACGGGCTAAATCTCTTCTTCTTCCTTTTCTTCTATTGTTCTCCTTTTTTTATGTACAAATTATTTTCTTCCATCTTTGTTCGGTGCCAATTATGATTGTCCATGGCTAGTTGAGCTCCTTCTTAGCTATGTAGCCTATTTTAGGCATGTTTATGTACTTTTACCTTAAGCAAGTAGTTTCATTTCAGATCTAGTATGTTTTATTTTCTATCTCCTCTTTCTGGTTATGATTGCTGGTTTGGTTGATCTCTTTCTTGCTTGAACTACTATTTCTTCCTATATCGAAAGATTTGTTGTAGAAATAGATAAGAGAAGGTAGTTTGGATTGGAATCTGAAAGGATGATGGTTCAAGGTGATCTAGGCCCACTACCAGGTTCTACCCAGATCACACCTGTTGCTAGCATCTCAGAATATTATAGACCTAAGAGGGTATCTAGAATATTCTAGGGTGTTGACACTACTATATTTTTGGCCAATAACGTCGTTGTTGAAAGCGTCACTTATATTAGAAAAACCGACCTAATAAGCTAAAACCGAAGCAACAAGTCATTAGGAAAAAATTCAGGTATCGGTTGAGGTACAAGGTCAGTTATATTAAAGATAATCGATGCTATAAAGGACCCACAAAATCAAAATTTCACTACACGCATAAACATAGCATCGATTTTATTAAAAAACTGACCCAACATGTTTCCCATGATGAAAATTGGCTCCATTTTGCCTTCACAAGTCTACAAGTGTCAATCTATAGGGTCGGTTGTTTCCAAATAACTGACTTAGAAGTGTACAAGAAAATTCAGGTACTACTTACCTCGATTGGGTGGGTTTTTTCCTCCAAACAGACCTAGTAGGTTCAACTTCACAGGACATCTTGCGTCAGTTTTACAGAATAACCGGCCTTGTAGGTAGTTTGGCGACCAGAACCTTTAGGGTTAGTTTTCCCAAATAATCGACCTTGCAGGTCACCAATAGGGTTGGTTTTATACAATAATCATCCTTAGAAGTCGGGTCTATTGGGTCGATTTTCTTAAATAACCGTCCTTAGAGCTTAAACACGGGCACTGGTTTGGCTATTGGGTCATTTTTTTTTTAAATTGGCCATTCCATTCATCCCGTGGCCTGGGCTCGATCCTGGGACCTCTCACTAACAACCCGAGTGTCTAACCATCTTGGTGTCTTCCGTTAGACAAGATGTTGGTTCAACCCGAGTGTCTAACCATCTTGGTTTGGCTATTGGGTCAGTTTTCCCTTTATAATTTATCATAAATGTCGACACTTTATAGCTAGGGTGTCGTCCTGTTGATGAGGTCACCAATACAACTCCTGCATTGTTGCTATCCGAACCCCAGTTGTTGCTGCCGTGCCCGAGCCGATGAAGAGGCAAACCACCATTGCGTCCGAGAAAAGGTCAAATAAGGGTCGCTGTCACGACTGAGAGAAGCATCACTGTCATGTCTGAGAGAAGGTCATCGTCACGGCATGCCCCCAAAGAAGCTCAAACATCATCGTCGAAGGGTTGCTCTCAATTCTTGGCCTAGAAGGTAAGATTTTCTCTTTTAACTTTTGCCTTAAAATTGTCTCTGGTGTGAGCAATCATTGTTATTGAGAAGCAATTTCCGTCTAGAGTGTATGCGGCAATGACGAGGAGGGTTTTGCAGTGGTGGCGCCTTTGGGCGTGGTTGTTCCCATAGCCGGGGTGGCGAAAGTTGTGTCGGGTGACTGGGCAGGCGGGGTGGCACCATCAGCTCGGGGTGGGGACTGTGTGGGGGCAGCAGTGAATAGGGTGGGAGAGGCAGCGGTGGATGGGGTGGGAGTAGTGAGAATGAGACGACCTTATGCACTTGTATGTTGTAACTAGGTTTTGGATGACGTGAATCTGAACATTAGGAGTATTCTTCGAGTAATTAGGTTGGATATTGAGATATGCACTCCTCTCTATCTAATTTTAGGCATTAAACTGATTAAAATGTTCCCATAATGAGGTAATTGATGTTGTTGTTGGTCTTCTGAGTAGGAAGATAATTGGCTAGGAATTAGGATTGAAAAACTTCACTTCTCCATCTCACCTAGTTCTCACAAGCTCTATTTTTTGTGATAAGATTATTTCTTTGTTCATGGATATTCTTTGGCATGTCCTTCAGTTTATATTTGTCAAGAACACCTAATTGATTCTTCAATTCAGTACATATAATACATATTTATCTATGGAAGTACTCTTAGTTTTCCCATATTATTCAACCAATAATAAAAACATGTATTTTTTCATATCTACATTTTATTATCAATCACATATGTAATCATTGTATACATTCTAGAAATATGAGATTAGACATGTGTAGTCCTAGATTGCCACTTTAGGGTGTATAGATGAGATCATCGATGCATGATGTTTAACTTAATATATAAATATGAAAATAATACATTTATATATTAACTTAGAAACCCGTTCAAAACTTACTCATTAGGATTCAATTTTGGATAGGCCCCTGTTTGGGACTGTTTTTGGATATTTAATCTCACTTAGGATGTAAGTGTATTTGTATGTTTAGTTTTGAAGAAAATTTTAACTGGATTTCCTAATTTGTTCTCTGGGTACATATGTGAGTGGTTATTTTCCATTTACATCATACTTGGAGAACTTAGGGGAAATGCTGCTGAAATTTTCTTCAAAACTAAATATACATTATATAGTTACTAGTGAGATTAAATATTCAAAAATGGGATAGGTGGTACACTTTAGTATAAAAGTAATTAACTTCCTATCAATAAAAACTTACAACTTATAGTATCAATATTAAATATTCAGTTTTATAATTAATTTTAATGTGATCTAGAAAATGGATCGAAGTTGGATGTCTATCAAGAACCATTATAGCCTAGAGTTTGCCAAAGGTCTTGATGAATTTATAAGATTTGCTGAGGAACATAGGAAACTATCTACATATAGGTTCTATTGTCCATGTAAAAATTGTGGTAACAATTTGAAAGTTGATACTATTGAGGAAATTAAGAATCATGCCATATGCAATGGGATCATACAAGGTTATAATGAATGGTATTGGCATGGAGAGAAATTTAATTATGGATTAGAAAATGTAAATACTAATAGTTGTGGAATAGAAGATATAGATAATGATGATAATGTCAATGATGAACCGATTCAGGATGACCCAATTCAGGATGATATGGTTGTTGAGTTGCTACGTAGTTGTTGGGACAATGCCATTGATCCACCTTCTTTATTTGCAAACACTGTCCGTGATGCGGAAAGACTGTTATATAAGCGTTGTACTAAGTTTATGAGGTTGAGTACTGTGATGTGATTATATACTCTTAAAGCTCAAAACTAGTGGAGCGATAAGAGTTTCACTTCACTGTTATCTTTGTTAAAGGAAATTCTTCCTGAAGGCAACGAGCTTCCAATTTCAACATATCAAGCAAAAAAAATAATGTGCCCAATGGGAATGGAGGCTAAGAAGATCCATCATGTCCAAATGATTGTGTGTTATTTTAGAAGGACTATATTAATTTGATAAATTGTCCAAAATTTGGTACGTCAAGGTACAAAACCACAAATGCAGGTAAGGCTAAAAATGGCTCTCCTGCCAAGGTGATGTGGTATATACCAATAATACCATGATTTCAATGCTTATTTGCTAATATAGAAGATGCGTGAAATTTGTCTTGGCATGGGGAGTTAAAGGCCAATGATGATGGCATCCTACGACATGCATCTGATTCACCACAATGGAAGAAAATTAATTTATTGTACCCTCAATTTAGTAAAGAAACAAGGAACTAAAGACTTGGACTATGTACATATGGAATGAATCCCTATGGTACATTAAGAAGCCAACATAGAACTTGGCCTGTTATGATTGTTATATACAATCTTCCTCCTTGGTTGTGTATGAAAAATAAGTATGTCATGTTGTCAATATTGATATCAGGACCCAAGCAACCTGGAAATGACATTGATGTTTACCTTCAACCTCTAATTGATGACCTAATGAAACTACAGGAAGAAGGTGTTATGACATATGATACTTCACATGAAGAGATCTTTACTTTGCGAGCTATGTTGTTTTGCACGATTAATGACTTTCCAACTTATGGAAGTTTTCTTGGATATAGCAGAAAAGGATAAAAAGCATGTCCTATTTGTGAGGAAAATATTGATTCAATTTGAGTAAAACATGGTGGTAAAATTGTATATCTTGGTCATCAAATATTTCTCCCAAAAGTGCATCCTTATCAAAGGAAACACAAAACCTTTAATGGATCAACTAAGGAACGAAGTGCTCCTAAACCTACACCAGGAAATGTTGTATATGATAGGGTGAAAGATATTGTTAATGAATTTGGAAAGAGTTCAATTAGTCGTACTCTTGCATGTGACAGATCTCTATACAAGAAGAGATCAATATTCTGGGATCTTCCTTTTTGGAGATTCTTGTCAATTAGACACTGCATTGATGTCATGCATGTTAGAAAAAATGTTTGTGATAGCATCATTGGTACATTATTGAATATACCAGGAAAGACTAAAGACAACATCAAATCTAGAAAAGATTTAGAATTAATGGGTATAAGAATAGAATTATTAGTGGAAATCAGTGGTCGTCGCACATATTTACCACCATCTTATTACACTTTGTCAAAGCAGAAGAAAAAGACTTTTTGTGAGTGCTTGTATAATATTAAGGTTCCACAAAGATACTCTTCTAATATTCATAGATTGGTATCAAAGAAGGATCTGATGTTGATGGGTCTCAAATCTCATGATTGTTACACCTTAATGCTACAAATTTTACATGTGGCTATTCGATCTATATTACAGAAGCATGTAAGGTTTGCAATCACAAGAACTATTTCTTATTCAATGAAATATAAAACAAAGTGATACATCCTGATACTCTCGATAAATACAAAAAGATGTAATTGTTACCATGTGTCAGCTTGAAATATACTTTCCTCCTGCATTTTTTATATCATGGTTCATCTTGTAGTACATATAACAAGGGAGGTGAAGATGTTGGGTCCAATTTTCTTACACTAGATGTATCCATTTGAACGCTACATGAGTGTTTTTAAAGGTGATGTTCGGAATCGTTATTGTCCTGAAGGGAGTATTATTGAGGGTTATGTGGCTAGGGAGGTGATGGAATTTTGCAATGATTTTTTGAATTGCAATGAAACTTCTAGCGATCTAAAAAATTCCCATGACACTGAATCTTATTGTGGCAAAGGAACTTTGGGAGCATGAGTGGAAGGAATTAGTCGTGAGTTGTGGGAACAAGCACATTTGTATATTTATAAAACATCGATGAAGTTAGTAGCTACATCACAGAACACAATTATCTTATCAAGAGAAATCATCCGCGATCCAGTTCAATGTGGTTTGCAAGAGAGCATAATTGAACATTTATTAGGTGGTTTGAAGAGAAAGTCTTTAATCAACTATCTAAATCACCGAATAATGTTGCTGAGAATATAAAATGGCTCACCTTTAAGACAAAAATGGATGTCATGTCATATGAAGGATATGACATAAATGGAATTTCATACTACACAAAGTGTCAAGATGAAAGTAGTGTAGTCCAAAATAGTGGGGTCACTGTTCAAGCTTGTTCGTTGTATTTTGCTAGTGCCAAAGATCAAAGACCACATGAAGCTGATATGTCATATTACGGCGTCATTGAGGACATATGGGAATTGGACTATACAAATTTCAGAGTTCCTCTCTTTAGATGTAATTGGGTTGATAACAGCAAAGGAGTTTTAGTGGATGAGTTGGGTTTCACATTGGTGAATTTTGAAAAGATTGGTGAGAAAAATGAGCCTTTCATCATGGTAGACCAAGCAAAACAAGTATTCTACATTGATGACCCAGCAAATAAAAATTGGTCTATCGTTCTTCATGGAAAAACATAGTTTACTATAGATCCTATTAATGAAGAAGAATACTACAAAAAGTATGATGATTCCAGACCATTCTCAATTGGTTTTCCAAGTGTAAATGTTGAAGTTAACACCGATGAATACTATAAACGTCAAGATCATGCTGAAGAAATTTTACTTGACTAACAACTCAACCAATACTAAAGGCATGTATTCTTTGAATTATACATTTTATTATCATTCAAGCACGTAATCTTTTAAATATACATCATATCACCACTTGTGCTTTTATTATCACTTATGTTTCTTTTATCATGTATACTTGTAGGTTGTTCTAAAATGGAAAGTGAAGATGAACATTCTGAGCATGAGCACCATGAGGATTATAGTGGTGATGCTAAGAAATGTAGAGTTCCAACACTGATGCGTAGGCAGCAGGAGCTCAGGGCCAAAGGGGAGAAATTTCCAATCTAGTTTGATGTCACAGGAGCACCTATTAGGGAACATGCTAGTGCTTTCAAACATTATGTAAGGGTGACCACGTGCAGTATGGTGGTAATAGATATATAAATTTGGCATGATGTTTTTATTACCTTAAAAGGCCTCCTATGGAAAAATATATATGTGAGTTGAAGTGATATTATTTTAATATTTTTTTGTTTATTGATTCTAATTTGGGTTGCTTGGAAAGACATATCCTTTTTGAAATAACATTATTGCTTCTTTTGTATGTATAGGGTGTTTTTCATCTAAATGAAAAAGATCACATAAAAAAAGTGCTACAATGTTGTGGTGTACGACGGAGGGCTTTTAAGACCTATCTCAAAAGGGATTATATAGATAATCATAATCAAAAGAAGAAAGCAACATATCTATATATTTTTATACATCCTGAGGTGTGGGAAAGATTTGTTGCATCTAGGAAATGGGAAGAGTTTCAGGTAATAAAGATTGTAATGTATTGTATGAATATTTATATATATATATATATATATATATATATTGTATGAATTTATATATATATATATATTATTTATATATATATATATATATATATTGTATGAATTTATATATATATATTATACATATATATATATATATATATATTTGCCAAGTCTAAACTACAATACCTCATTTTAAATGATCAGGCTATTCATGAGGCCCAAAAGGAAAGACGGGCCAAAAATTTACATGACCATCTCTTGGGGCCTGGTGGTTATGCCTTCCACCGCCAACTATAAGAGAAGCAACTCTCTTCTAGAGAAGAGTCTAGTACAACTCAAGTTGAGCATCCACCCCCATACTTGCAATGGATTGATGCTAGAAAAAATTGAGCAGGTGAAATTCCCAACCCTGCAACTAAGGAGGTGGCACAAAAGATGGTAAGTTCATCCCAACTAAGTAAAGAGTAACTCCCACAAAATTTGATTTATTTATATCTAATTGATTGTGATTTAATATTTTTATTAACTATGAATAGATTGAACTCAATGAGTAAAGGAAGGAAGGAAAGTTCATCCCAACTGGTCGCATGGATGAACTATCAGTTGCTCTTGGTATGAAGGAGCATCCTGGCCGTGTTAGGGCATTAGGATCTGGCATAGGATTCAAGTCTTATTTTGGCCATTTGCAATCTAGAAAATGTCATACAAGAGGTCTTACATAAGAAGAAGTTGAAGCATTAGTAGCATAGAAAGTAAAAGAAATAATGTCTTCATTTCAGTCTAGTCAACCTTCTTAACCTACTCAAATTGTGTGTCTCTCAGATGATGAGGTACAAACCCATGCTCTAGTTGTAGAAGGTCATGGGAGCACTCCCAATGACCCACCACAATAATCTATAGTAAGTTCGTTCTATATGTTGTGTTATTAGTATGATATATATATATATATATATATATATATATATATATATATATAGTTCTAGTAAGTATCTGCTTTACCGCTTTGTATATAACTTATACTATTTCAATTCTAGGTTGGTATATGGCTCGAGGGAGAGGAGGAAGGGGGAGAGGGCGCGAGCGAGGGGAGAAGGAGCAAATTGTTGCGGGGTCTTCATTGACTCCTCCAATTCACCAGGTAGAGGGGACTGGAGATGGAGGCAAGCTCGATCTTACCTCTCTTCCTGCTAAGGAGACGCATCACAAGGCGGAGACGGTGGTGGCCGAAGCTTCCCCCAACATCCCATCTGATTCCTCTCCAAATAGTCAAATTGTTGGTGCTTCTTCATCGTCACCGATTGTCGAATGGCTGGTATCCAGCAGATAGGGCCACGAAGTAGATGGAATCACCTCGATTGATTATATAGAGTCAGTCCTCATAGACGGATCGAGATGCGCATCTATCTCAAGCCAGGATGTCTCTGCCCCGAATTGGGAAGAGTTCATCTCGGTTCGATTTGTCAGTAGGAAGCCCTTTCAGGAGCAGCTTGCTGGATGGGTACGCAGGCAATGGAGACCCAGTGGTCCCATTGAGGTGTTTTCGGAGGAAAGGGAAGGTTATGTCATCAAGTTGCCTTCTCATAGTCAACGAGACAGAGTAATGGATGAAGCTCCATGGTTCATGGACGGTTCCCTGATTGTTGCTCAATCATGGAAGCCTGGGTCTCCTCTCCATCCGCTCTCTTTCTCACAGGTTCCCATCTGGGTCAAGATAGATAATGCAGGTCTACCATGGTCACTCAATCACATAGCAAGGGTCGCCAGTACCATTGGGAAGCCAGTGGATTTCGATGATAATTCAGTTTCTGTAGGATGTCTTGGTCCAGCCATCGCCTGCGTTGAAGTCAACAGTGACTCAGCTCTACCCAAATCGATGAAAGTATAAGTCGATTTAGTTGTCAAGCAACTGAAGGTGGAAGTCATCTCGAAGCCTCTGGTTTGCTTGTCCTACAAGAGATTTGGGCATAGACTCTAGTCATGTCCTCATAAATCTTGCAAACCTCCCCCAGGTAATGATCTGCATGTGAGGTTTGGTAAGAGTGTAGGTGTTCGCAAGAATGCCCCAGTGGATTTTGGACAGAAGATGAATGAGGAACAATTTAAATCTACTGCCTTGGAGGATGAAAGCCTTCTTAAGGCCATTCAGCAGCAGATTGAAGAAGTAGTCCTTGATAGAATTGCCTCTGGTTCTCAATCCCTGTTCTTTGAACCCCACATTCCCCAATCAGAACCTGATATGTTCAGGTCCTCCCCGGTCTGTAATGTGGGTAGTCTCAATCTATGCTGGGAATTATATTTTATCAGAAATGACTCTGAGTCGTGGAAGGTTAAGAAGATCTGGGATAGTTGTGGTATCTGAGTTGATTATCAACAAAGTAAAGTGAATTTGTTCAAGGATGATGACGGTTCCATTGGAGACTCAAACTCTGAATCTGAATCAGATCATTTGAGATAGGAAGCAATAGAATATGAGGAGTCATGGTCCAAAAGGAAGAAGAAAGCATCTAGGAAGAAATGGGAGGGGGTTAGTTTTAACTCCTTGTATCTGTGGATTCCAGTTGTTGGAGTTCGGGTCTGCTTTTTGTCCTGTCTTTAGGTTCTAAGATCTGGCTTAGTGGATTAGGGTGAAGATCCTACAGCTGATTACTCGGTACACTTTAAGAGGATGGGCTTACTGCTAGTGCTTGAATAGTCATTTGGTTGGCCTTTGCATGATCTGATCTAGTTTCTGAAGATTTGAGGACATGGTAATCTGCTGATTCAAATTTTTTTGATCTGGACAACTGAAGACTTGGATTCATATCTGCTAGCTGCATAGAGTCCATGACTACTACATATATTATCCTGTTTCCAAGGCTGCACAATTTTAGGAGATGGTTTTCATGCTAGTGTTGTCTTAGTGAGATTAGGATTGTATCTCCTTAGTTCTTCTAGGAGATGTATTGCTAGTTAGGTCATGTCTTCTTTTTTTCTTTTGTTCCAATAGGTGGCTCCTTGGTGAGCAATAGCTATCTCTATGTTATTTTCTGTTGGTGGTTTGTCACCTGAGTTTGTTCACAGGGGTGCTGCTTTTGTACCCAATGTTTTTGGGGAGCATCATAGTAACAAAGTTTTTTTACCGACCAAAAAAAATTTCTAGGTTGGTATGAACTGTAAACTTGTAGTGGAGGTTCCAAAATATAATGTTGTAGCAGCGGACAAGGAATACAACCTCGGTGGTACATCGCATTGCCAACCAATTACTGATGACATTTGTCATGTGTTCATCCATCTTGTGTATGAAAAAATGGGGGACAAACCACTACCCATATATAATCCTAAATATAGTACAATTGAAGAAGCAGAAAGTGTTATTGTGGGTTGGCCTAGACACTTAGTTATCAATGATAAGGTATACCTAAATTCTACCATGTTTTCATATTTGACTACATATATGAACTCATGTAATATAGGTATGTAACTTAATTAATATGTTTGTAAACCAAAAGGTAAAAATTATACTAGTCGTCCTCCTATGCCCAAGCCATCTTTTATTTCAAAATCCACATTCTATGAGTTGGGAAGTAAATGTAAATGTTTGTGTCAATACTTAGCCAACCAAAGCTTGGGATCACATATGTTGGTCAATTTAACAGAAGACGCAACTGGGAGGGACTTTGAAAATTATATTTTTCATCATGATATTATAGAGTTGTTCCAGTATGATTGGCTAACTACTTCGATATTAGAAGTATGGATAAGGTAAGGATCTATCAATATAGAAAACTCCAATACACATTTTTTACTTATTTTTATATATGAAATGATTAAAAATGTTTTACAACCACTTACATACCGAGGCCATAAACTTTGATATAAAGAATGTTGGATTCTTAGTTCCTTCAGTCACTAGTCAGGCGGAGACACATATTGAGGATGTGAATGAGTACTTCTCTACTACATTCAAATATTTTGCTAGTATGTGAAAGGAAATTATTCTAGTTCCTTTTAATGTCTAGCAAGTATTATTATTCAATATAATTTTAATAATGACTAAATTTCTTTATTTTAACGTTTGTTTTATTCTTACTTAGATCTAGACATTGGTAATTAGCGGTGGTTGTCCCAAAATTGATGACTCTTTATTATCTTGACCCAATGGGAAAAACAAGGGGCCACAAACTAAAAGTGCCAACTATGGAGTAAGCAAAATTTAGTCATTTGTTATGCTTCAACATGATATTTCTATTTAGAATTTCTATTTTACCAACTATCATAATCATTTAATTGATATGGGTATAAAGGCTTTTTGTGAAGGTGGAGGATGAAAACCCACAAAATTAAAGACATTGAGTTTGAAAAATGTCAAGGTAGATACTTTGACGGCTTAGTCTTATATGTACAACTCTTATAGTAATGTATTAATGTCAACTCTTATAGTCTTATCTCAACTCTATTTATAGTATTTTACTAACATTAAATATAATTCATTATTTGTAGTGTCCTATACAAAATAATGATTGGGCTTGTTGCTACTATGTAATGAAATATATGCAAACTATTGTCAAAGGAGCATCACATGACATTCAGACTATAGATCAGGTAATAAACAATAAACATCATAAATTTACAAATGAGTTGTAGTCATTTTATAAAATATTAGTATGTGCATTTTCTGTTGCAGATATTTACAACTCATCCTTACACACCTGAGGATTTAAGTGGTCATATGCTTTTCTAAATGAAGTCACTATAGCATTGGATTGAGTGCATATGTTAGCTCCATTTATGTATGAAGTTTTGGAACTCTTTAAAATTTACTTTTGTATCTGACATGAATTTTAATATCATCTCAGACTTGCAATCTATCATTTTGTGAATGTTATGATGTGCTATGTGTATGAATATGTCTCAACTGAATATATGAATTATTTTTGTTAAGAATGTGTGTGGTTTGGAAATTGATAATCAATTCGAATAGGATTGGACATAAAAGCTAGCAAATAGCTTTGGAATGAATTTCTGGCTTGCATCATTACATTTGCAAGTCTACTTTCTATTGCAAGTTTTGATATTTGTAAAGAAGATTTCTATTTTGCAGGTTTTGTTCTGAAGATTTTCTATTATGTAGAATTTTTCTTTAAAAAAAATTGTAAACTCTAGGGTTGGTTTTTTAAAATAATTGACCTTATAGACCTACTGGTTCGGTTTTTTAAAATAATTGACCTTATAGACATATTGGGTCAGTTTTTTTCATGTAACCGACCTAATAGACTTCTAGGGTTGGGTTTTTAAAAGTAACTTACCTTATAGGGTTTGGGATCAATATCTTATTTTTTGTACCACTATTGGTTTGGTTTTTTACATATACCCGACCTTATAGAGTTCTAGGGTCAGTTTTTTCAAATATAACCGACCTTATAGCTTCAGGGGTCAATTTTTTACCTCATTTGGGTCATTTTTTTACAAATAACAGACCTTATAGGCGTCTAGGGACGATTTTTATAATATAACCGACCTCAGGGATCAACAACTCATTTTTTTGTGCACGTTTGGGTCAGTTTTTTGCTTATAACTGACCTTATAGAGCTATAGGGTTGGTTTTTTTATTATTACTAACTTTACAACCCCTAGGATCAGAGCTCATTTTTTGTAACTCACTTGGGTCAGTTTTTTGCTTATAACCGACCTTATTGACCTCTAGGGTCGTTTTTTTTTTAAATATAACCAACCTTACATCCTCAGGGTCAGTTCTTTAGGTCTTTGTACCTCGTTGGTTTGGTTTTTTATAGCCTCTAGGGTCAGTTTTTTTATATAACTGACCTTACATCCTCTAGGGTTAGTAGGTCAGTGTAACTATTCCCTCTGGTTTTTATTTGTGCCAACCTGACACTACTATCTAAGGTCGATTTTCTTTGGTTAAAAAAAAACCAACCCTATACACTAATTTCTATAGCGACGACCACTTAGGCATTGGTTAAAATGTGACGCTACAGTCTTAAAAAACCCGACCATATAGACCATTACTATAATAGTGTGATTTTTCATCCTCGAGAGAGGCTCCATGTCATTGATGGGTTTTAGTCACGCTACGTGAGAGCGAGTGGGACGACCCTACAAGAATAGATACCACAATACGTACTATGTTTGGATGTAGGTTACTTGATGAGGGGTTCAAGGGTTGTCTACGCCTGAGAATGGGTGCATAGAATGCTCAACTTGTGGTTACATAGCCAGGAACTCCTTCTCTTTGATTTGTAGAATCATGCAGACTTTGTTTTGTTTTCTTTTTTTGTTTTGTTTTACTTCATCAAAATCTACTACACTAGATCTAGATCCATACTTTTATCGACTATTGGATTGGCTTATCTGACTTAAGAGTGAGATCTTAAGCATCCTAAGCGTCCCCACGTCCTTGTGTTCGACCCCGTACTTCGACCCCATAATAAAGTTGCGGGGGTCCTTGAAGGTTTCAGGTTATAAATTTAAAGTTCAATTCCTTTTGAGTCTGCCTCCTTTCAGGACCCGCGATTTAGGCTGATCAGCCATATGTTGGACCCTAACATTATAAGTATCATATGTTGGATTTTTAATGCATGTTGAATGTGTTGGACTTTTATGCCATGATATTGGGGACATCCACCAAATTTAATTTGTGTTTCTTATTCCAAATATTACTAATCTAACTCATCCTTTGTGCTTGGATCCCTTGATTTGATGAACTTTAGTCTTGTTTGCCCTATGTGATTCTTTTTACCTTAAATGCACATCAATGACATAAATCTAGAAATAGTCATATACAATATATGGAACATCAGACAAATTGAAACTTGAACCACATCTTATTTATGGAAAATAAATTAGTATAAGATCATCTAATGTATTAATAACCAACTTGAAACCTAACTTGGACAAAAACCTAAAATGAATCTAGTTAGATTGATGTTGAGTATCTAATGCATGTATGTAAACTTTACTCTTAATCATGTTTGTATTATTGCTAGATTATCAAGGATAAGTGAGTTTATCTGAATCGAGTATGGGATTTAATAATTATATGGGCATGTTTTTTGGCTTGGATCTTGATATGTATTTATTCTTGTTCTCTTTATCAAGTATTGTCATGGTGTATTGTATTATTGCACATCAATGCATTATCTCTTTGCTTAATTAAGGTCCCTCATGTAGAAATAGGGTTAGCTAATCTTTAGCACCCTACGGGCCCTTCTAATGTCAAGTTGGTCAAAAGCCTTATGATACAAGATATTGTTGGTATAATTGGAATAAAACGGCATAAAACATGGTTTCTTATTTTGCTAAGTACTCAACTTGTTTATTCTTTTTCATTTATTTTTGTAATCTTTTTAAACTATGCAAATCTTATACATATGTATCTTTATGCATTGTACTCAATACCTTATGTGTTGACTCGCTTGTTTCATGTATGTTTTAGGTTCAGACATTAGCTTCAGAGTTGATGATCTTGGTTGTATGCCCTGAGAGTCATCATGTGATGAAGGTAATAGGGATTCTTTGTATTTGGTTTGATCATTAATAAAAAGCAATTCTAGTTATTATTTTTGTTTTGACATGGAGATAATGAATAAACTAAATGATATCCTAAGAATGATATGACTCGACGACATATGGTTTGGGTTGAGGACCTCAAAGAGATCATATGTATAGTAAAATTACTCATTCTTGTTATGTTCCTATTAAGTTAGTGTTGTGGATACCACATGACACTAATAATACACAAGAATATCATGTATGGTGAGTGATGACCATATCTCTATAATCATGATATTGGATATCAACTTAGATGCATGAATACGTGTTGGACAACAAATTGTACTGCACGGTTCTGCCTTACATTAGCACATGACAGTCATGTATTGACATGTCAGAGTCATATCTCAATGTGACAATGATAATTGTGATCCTTAGACTCGGAGTCACTACAATATTCACAAGTTGTTTTGTGTGCCCTGGCCACTATGCCAACGTGCTCTGAAATACAATTTTCCAAAAAGGAAACAATTGTGTGCAGTGTGATACTTGGGGAATATTGGCAGTGATGTACATGGGATTTGTCCCTCCATTTGGAGTGATAGCTGGGCACTTGATAAGAAAGGCTATGAAATGCATGTTAATGCTTATGTGAGTCAATATATGATATTGAGCTCACAATATCTTGAGTAGTGATCTCTAGTTTAAGGAATATAGGTTGATAATTAAGAAGATGGCATCCCATTCCTTAGTTTCAATGTAGATATTTGTGACAAAGGGATTATATAGTCATGGAGATATTAATCACTTTACATGTTCCAATTTTTTTCCAACTCATTCATATTACTTGGGTGGAAATGGTTTGTTGCTAGACACCAATCATTTCTTGTATTGTTTTGAACATCACTACCAATGTAATTAGGAACATACCAAGTGATATGCCTAAGGATCCATAAGGGAGTTAAAGTACACAATCAAATATATGATTAAAACATTTCTAAATCATAATGTGTTCAATAATCTTATGATCAGGTGACCAGAATGTCTCATCAACCGATCATATTGATAGTGTCAATAGATCGATTGATCAATTAGATTTCAACTAGACACATGCAATTGGATGATTAGACCACTTGATCGGTTGATCATAATGTTACAAGAAAAGTCCAAAATTGAATAACACGTCAAATATAAATCTAGTCTCTTGTGATCGGACCGTCCGGACGTGATTTGTCGATCACAATTATGTTTGAGTTTTTAAGCATTGTACTATTTTTCGGATTGTGAATAGGATAAAGATTGAAATTAGTTTTTCCAAGCTCATGAATCTCCTATATAAGGGGTGCATGTCCCATAGGATAATACATATATTTAAGAAACAACTTATGAGACACATTGGCCATCCTCTTTCTCTTTCTAAGAGAAAGAGAAACCCTAAGGTTGTTTCCCAAGATAGGATAAGAAAGGAATTTTAAGGATGAGTAGCACATTCACAATTTAAGTTCCTCTTCAATGGAATGACCAAGGTTGTGCACCACATCCTCCCTCATCCTCATGGACAAAGTAGAGGTCAAGGCATGATATGTGGAGTCTTGGTTAACATCTTCCACAAGATGAGAAAAGGTTGATGTTTGAGAGGACAATCTGGATCTATTCTCTTCCACCTAGATGTCTTAGTTGCCAACTCATTTTTGAATCCAATAGATAAATATCTTTTAGATTTGTATTATCTTATGAGGTTGTAAGCCTTGTGTATAACCCTACCATAATCTTCTTATAGTTTTGAATGACATTATATGTAATTCTAGATTCTTTCTAGGGGAATCATTATTCCTTATTATAATCATGCCTGGTGTAGGGAATGTTCTTATAAGGAAACACTTGAAGAATTAATCACTACTCACATCACATCTCAAAACAGATACAAAAAATTCATCACTATAATGCCATTGATACAACATCTAATCATGGTATATAATGATGTTTCTACATACATATAATTTCATTAGGCTCAAGTAACTGAATGTATTTGGTTCTTTGAATTAACTATGTTTTGTGGAACTTTTTTATATATATAGATCACATATATACTCGAAGATGGCCTATTTTATGATGTTTATCTCAACTCCTCACTAGTGCATAAGTCCCATACCACATGCACTTGAAAGAGTGAGACAAACATTGTGAGGATTTTAAATGCTCATAGCATTCCCTCTACAACTCCATATGATATGTGTTTCAGACCACACACTACTAGGGATAGAGAGGTTATGCTATAGGCGTGGGTTTTTAAGTATGAAATGTAACTAATCCTAATGCATATCTAACTAGACCTCTAGCTCAGAATCTACTATATTTGTTTAATGTTTTCTATAAAAAAAGTCAACTAACAGCCAACCCAAATGTATATTCTGGTCTCTCTAGGATCTAGTGGGTGGTCTAGACTAAGAATCTAAGAATTTTTTTTATGGACATCTACATTATTTCTCTGATACCATATTGTAACACCACGATTATCATGTCACATGAGAAAAAGCTAAAACAAATTCAACTTGGGAGCATTCCAAACATGATACTTGTCACAATAATAATAGAAAGAAACCAAAATAGATTAGTGTACAAAATATATTCTCTTAAATTTTTAGAAAAGTAACTTGGTTACATCAAAACTTACATGAAAGTATAAGACCATGATGTGAAAGCCCTAACTCTGCCTTAAAGTCTTAAACTGTGAGATGGCGCCCCACCAAGCAAAGCTATTAATTTTTTTTATGTGTCCTCTACCTTCATTGATCTACCTGATGATTTGTACTTCAGAGATCTCTTCCCTAGCCATGCACAAATAGGAAAACTACCATTACAGTAAGTGGCATTGATGTTCTAATAAAATAAACATGAATATACTATAAATAAAAGATGAACTAAGATCTAAAAGTTGTGAACTAATATTGAATCAATGTAACTTCTGTTTACACATTTTATATCGTGTCCATAGTTGACATCAAAGTGTCCTTTATGATGCAATGCACCCTCTATTGGCACAATGTGCCCTGTGTTGACACTGAAGTGTCCTCTATGGTGCAACACACCATTTATTGGCATAGTGTTCCCTCAATTGACACCAAAGTGTCCTCTATGGTGCAACAGACCCTCTATTGGCACAAAGAGCCCTCTATAGAGACCAACATTGTCTAGCATAGTGCACCCTATGAATTGTCCTAGGATTCTCTAGTGAGTACTTATCCTATAATGTCTATATTTAATGTTCTAATGTCATCTTTCTATATATTCTCTTAATTTCTTATCTCTAAATCTTAATCTATTATCTCTAAATATGTATCTCTTCTCTTTAATTCTAAATTGATTCTAAATCGAAGTATGTAACCTGATATTCTTATTGTCTACATAAATCTTAATCTGAAGTTCTAATCTAAGATGATGACTAAATATAATTTTGATATCAGATATATGACATCTTAGTCTAAAGCTTAAAAAATTAAACTAAACTATTTATAAAAATACTAAGGATCAAAAAGTATATGAATCTCAAATAGTTGAAATCTGATAATATGGAAACATAACTCAAACTGAACAAAATATGATTACTCAAAGTTTGACTAGATATGAAATACTATAGTCTGAAAGTAACATATCTCTAAGTTAAATTGTAGGAACGTGTAGGGTGAATCATAATAATAATGAGATTCAATGTACATGGCCCACTTTCCTTTGTTTAAGAGAATAAAACATTTTCCTTGGGTTCCTCTTGTCTGGTTTGAATTGTAAAAATACATTAGTTATCATTATAATCCGTCTTTATTACTTTATCATTGTTATCTAGCAAGTGAACTCTAGTTCATTTTTAGGATTTTTCTTATCTAGTATTATATTTGGGTATCACCTTATCTACTTCAACCTAAAAAAACCCTTACATAAACTTATTACATATAAACACATATACCCAAGTCGTCATGATACTTGCTTCTTTACATGTGCATAACATTACTGACCTCAAATTATAAGAATTTAGGTCTATTAAATACATCTAAAGATTGTATATTGTGATTTGGTATCTATTTTAATACCCACTTACTTCTAACATATCTTGTTTTAATCATCAATATAATTCATGGGTGTTTCCACACAATAATATGCACCCTTAGTGACTTGCCTCACTAACTAATCCATGCAATACTAATATCCTCATGTTATCACTAAATATGAACTTAAATCTTAAAATGTCAAGTTATGGATTTATCTTACCTTATGTGTGTGCCAAAGGTATTCCCAAATAGCTCAAATATGTGTTTCATCACCAGTTGCATGGAATTAACAAAACATTTAACATATACAATATTTACCTCAATATATTTAGATCTTTAAAATACTTACCATTATCTAAATCTCTTTCTAATATGTTCATCATCTCTCAAGCTTTCCAAATATCCCTTACACGTCTTATTCTGGAAACTCGAGCAAATTATATGATCTTATTAAAAAGTGTTCAAACAAATTTAAAACTATCAAATAGCTAACCCTTATTTAGTTCCAACCAATTGGGAAATGTGCCACTAGACCAACAGCCTACTAGTATCCTAGTCTATAGGCGTTAGGGTGGACCCAGTCATGGGACATCCTCTTCCCTTGTTACAACGGGAGAATAAAGGACATGATTCCCCTATTTGCGTCGTGAGAACATGGGACCAGTGCTCTAAGCTTTCGATGGCATGACTAGTGCTCTAGGTTGATGATCGACCTATCAAAGGTCATCCTAGTTGCCAATCTTACTCATCTCTTTATTCTCTTTTGATCCTTCTTCAATGGCTTCCAGAATAAAATTTGAAACCACATCCTGATGTTGTTGTTTCTCTTTGGTTCCTTGTTCTTCTATGTGTTGACTCAAGGTCAATTGGGTCAATGTTGACTCATGTCTAAATTGACTAAACCCATGTTTTGATGATGACTAACCATTCCACATATTGGTGTCTATTGTCTCTACTTGAGTGATTTTAGATTAGGTATAGACACACTCCAAATGCCCTAACTTGTGCATCTCAAATTGGAGAAAAGACAAGTCAAAGTCAATACAAGTGCATGTTTTTATAATATGATGTAAATCTATTAGAATCATGTTGTAAATAACTTGTAATGATTGTACGACTTGTAATTAATCTTAGAAAAAATTAGGAGCACTTAGATCGAATGTTTAAGTACTCAAAAGCCATTTTCCAAAATTCATATCAGGTTGTTCATCGGTCGAGTTCTGTGAGGTACAAACTCGACCGATCCTGATTGAATCTTGAAAATGACTTTTGATCGGTCGAGTTGTGGTTACACAGAACTCGACCGATGGAGTACCAGACCAATTCAATTTTCATTGGTCGGTCGAGTTTCCCTAGGACAAACTCGACCGATGGTCTGAATATCGGTTTTGTCTTTTACACTATCAGTCAAGTTACCCTTATAGAAACTCGACCGATTGCACTGTACGGAAAAGTGCAGAAAGTGCTTCTAGCCTTTGTGGAGTTGCAACAAGTAAAAATATATCTGTTGCAAGCCACAAAATGGCTAGTTTTCATTCTCAAGTGTTCCCAAAGGCTAAGAGGCATCCCCAGCTATAAATAGGACCCCTTGGGCTTCATTCCAAGGTGGATCATTCATTGTAAAACTCTATGTGAGGTTCCTATTCTATAGTTGAGTGCTTCCTACAGTGTCCTCTCTCTCTCTAAGCTTAATCACTTGCGACATCCATTAGAGTGAGTAGGAGATTTGTTAGAGAGCTAGTCCTACATGTATATCCTATGAGGCTCTCACTTTCACCACCTCCCCCATCTCTCATTTCAACCATGAAGATGAAGGTTCTCTCTCTTATCCAAGAGAGGTGAAGAAGAACAAGGGAAGGCATCCCTTGGTGAAGATCAAGGATGAAGACTTGGAGCTAGAGTGGGTAAGCCCTTGGTGAAGGCAGAAGACTCCTTTCTTAAGTGGGTAAGTCCTTGGTGGAAGCTTCTCTGAGTGAAGGTGAAGTCAAAGGAAAAAGATCCAAGAAGAGTGGGTAATTCCTACAAGGTTGAAGACTACTGCAAGAGTAGGTAAGTCCTTGGAAGAAGACAAGAGACTCCTTGCAAAGTGGGTAAGTCCTTGGTAAGGTTGAAGACTCTCTGTATTGGATAGGTAAGTCCTTTATTTGGTCATGTATTGTAAGTCTTATGAATGAATATAACAATGCAATGGTTAGAAAATCCTAGAGGTTGACCTCTCTAGGTAAGTGGACTGACATACTTCTAGTTTGAAGTGTGGAACCACTCTAAATAGCTTGTCTACATGTGTTTGCTCAATCTCTCTCATCCTTACTATGCATGTTTTAGTTACACTCAAATTACCTATTTAGCAACCTTATCTTGTGATATATCTTGAAGGTCTAATGAATTTTGTTTAAGTGCATTCAGCTCTATTCACCCCCCTGTAGAACATCTTATCACCCATCTAGGATCCAACACTATGTTTCTCTACAATATGAGCCCCATCTAGGATGAAGTACGCCCCTCTTGCAATAAGGGATTCATTGCAACTTCCAAGACCCTTTTTGTAGGGTGCAAGACGCTAGGGTCCAAGATCAGAGACCCTCTCCTTCATCCCTTTCCTAAATAGTGCATGGCAAAGATGTTTCCTTTAGAAGAAGAACATGGGATGACTGTTAAACTAAAAACAATCACGTTATCCTAATATGATCATGAAACCATAAAGCCTTCAAACGTCATTATCTATTGTTAACCAATTTTCATTGTAGTATTACTATGGACTATTATGTATGACTTCTAGTTATCTTTCTCATCATTTGTTCTCATTATCCATTGTGATAAGTTAACACCGCTATCTTGGCATCTTGTAATATGGATCTTAAGCATTATGTGACTAGTTGGTCTACCATCACATCATGTATATAAAATTCAAGATAACACCATATGCATCATGAATTAAAAATTCAACATATTTATGTGTCATGACCTCATTCATCTCCTAATTCATGATTATCTAAACACCACTAGACAAACAAAAGAGGCATTATTACATGTTTAGATAAGCTCACTAAATTTTTAAATTACCTCTGTGATTCCTAATATTTACATAAAGCTCCAAAAATACTAAATAAACTTCCAAGTGTAGTCTAGTGACATAACCTTTTTATAAGAAATTGTTTTCCCTGTCGATCATCTTGTCATAAACAATTTCAACATGAATCAATCACCGTAAACTAGCTTAAAATAGATATTTTTTTATCAATTGACAAATTATTTACTTAGAACTAGTTCTATAATCATCTACTTAGGTTGTTTGGGTCCTTACAACATCACTTCTATCATATTCATGGTGTCTACATTTTGAAAAAATAAGAACTTCTTTGACCTACTCTTCTTTCAGATATTGAATCTAGTGAGTTTTATTGATATGTGTGAACTTTTTCATAGATTATAAAGTCATAAAATAGGTTGTTACAGATTTAATAGGGAGAGGAGTGACTAAAAATACACATGAATTCTCCCCTTCATTCCCATCCATTCACCTCTCTTCCCTATCACTTTTTTCTAACCAAACAACTGAACTTCTTCACCTCCTTTCCCTTCTCTATCATTCCCCTCTTACCAAAAAGGGCATTCACTGTGCATTCATATTTGAAAGTTTAGGAGAAAATTATGGTGTTTTCTATGAATTAGATTGATTTTTATATATGAAATTTCATTGTAAATATTTCAGATAAAGTTTTTTTTCTACATTTTGGCAATCCGGCCTAGTGGCATTCTTGTGTTTATCTAGGGATTGACTGCCACACTAAATTTTATCTCATACAACCACAATCGTATTATTATACCTCATGCCCTAGAGCATTCTTAAAATGCTTTAACAAACATGTGAACCTAAAATGCAACCCTTAGCGATGATACCTACTCTTTCACCATATGAAAATTGAATCTTTGTTGTTAAATCTAATATCTAATTTAAAAAAAAATTGGACATTGAAATTCCAAATATGAATGTGGAGTGAATGCTCCAATTTTAGACATTTGTTTACTAGCCAACGGAGACGTACCCAAAATAGCTTCTTTTGCAAAGTGTCGTGCTGGTATAGAACTTTAATAAGTACAAACCCAGAGTTATATGTTCTCAAATCAGCTTTGTATAAGGTTTCAATATTTTGCAAACAATTTGGGTCCCAAATGGCCTGATTTGGATTTCTTTACATAAACACATATTATTCTGACTCAAACTGACATAAATACAATTCCTTATATAAACTAATATTGTAGGATAACTATAAAAAAAAGCATAAAGAAAAACCTAAAACAAATCACAAAATGGATCGCATCAAGTGGCTTAGAGGGGGATATTATGAAACTAAAGAAGAAAAGAAGAAGGAAGCCGTCAAGTCAGATGGTTGGGTAACGGTAGGCATGGCTAGAAGGGATTTTGTATGGTTTGTTATAGCTGAGAGAGCTTTCTGGATCTTTTTATGATTTGTGAGAGCCCATGGAATTTTTGGGATTTCCTAAATATCATAGAGGTCTTTCAGATTACAAAAATAACTCTAAGAAACACTAGATTTTAGGCCTTGCCAGTTTGGTTTTCGCCAAAGCATGAACATCCTAGCACACCTTAACAATTACACATGATTCCTACATTTTGTCAAAGCAAAGTTTGACGTAAACCTCGCATTTTTTGTTTGATCACTAATTAATAGAATTACATATTTTACCTAACATTATTGGCAAAGTGCGTTAGTTCAAAATGATTTGAAAAAGAACTACACCTTTGGTGGATTTGATGAGTTTAATACGCTTGTGGTGGACTGGATGACTTCTTGTATGTTACTCGTACCCTGTACTCCATTTCAATATTGGCTTACCTAACGGTTTACTATATATATATCATTGACAAAGCTATTTACCAATATAAAATAGAAAAGGTTCCCTTTTTTAAACTACTCATATACTTGAAAGATGTTTCGTATCAAGTAAAATGATACTTAATTGGAGACAAACAAACCAACACCATTACACCTCGTGCTAAACCGACAAACACTAAACACGACACTTCAGAGTCAAGTCAATATAATACATCCGAGGACACATGCCTTCAGCTCCATGTGGCCAAAGCTAAATTTCAATCTTTTTAGTTCAAACCTGAGAGCATTATGACATTATGGCATGATTACTTGTAATGTTTTCATTAGCTGAAAAAATGATTCCTTTTATGTATAATGGTGAATGTGGAAGTAAGGGATATATTTTTCCTCGTAAATTCAGACATCTGTTTATAATTTGATTACACCATCGATCGACACATCACCCGTGTTAAAGGTTTATGTGATGTTCTGGTTTAAGTCTTATTTTTTTCATGCCAAGTAATAATTTAGTGGGAAAAAGAAAGTAGGAATGAGAACTGTGTATTCATGATAATCCTTGAGAGGATCTCATTTGCGCGACAACTTCCGCTACACATGTGACACGTCCCACGCTAGTCAAGTCATCTCCTATTTTGGGGAAAAAGCATTGACCCAATGAGTCCCAAGCCCCTCCTCTCTGGCCTGAAAGCCCGCGCTCAATTCTGCAATTTGACACATGCAGACATCATCACTTGAATGAAGAAGACTTCAAGGCCAACGCTGTGACCGCTCCCACAACGAACAGAATAATGATCACAATGATCGTCGATGATGCCAGTGCTAGCGAAACCGAGGCTGCAGCCACCGTGCCAGCGGCGATAGCTACAAGGACTGGCATATCGGATACAATCATCGTCGACAACACTAGTACGGGGACCGATGCTATAACCGTTACCAGGACGGCGACCATGAGAAGACACAAGGCGTGAATGGTATCATCAAAGACGCTGTCGCTGGAAAGGACGCTTCCATGGGCTCGCCGGTTCTGGATGGGAGTGGTGCGAGAAGGCTCCATGGAGCTGGAGCGCCCCTAGATCACTTGAGAACTATTTTGGCAGCGGATCGAAGGACAGCGCTCCGTTGATGAAGAAGCACTAGAGAACACGTGATCAATATCGACTTTGGCTATGAAGGAGATGGAAATCGTGTGATTGCACAAGACGTAGAAGAGAGGGAAAGCGCTTCTCTTTGGTAGTGCTTATGTCCATCTCATACATATACATAATGATGATATATATACTTGGCTGCCACACGCAGAGACTGGTACGAGTGATGACTATAAAGTTGTCATCCTCCGCGTCGCCGCTGGTTGTATAATTCCTCACTGATCATTAACCGCAGCCGTCCTTTATCGTTTCCCCGGAAGGTTACTGCCAAATGTGACATCCAGCGCAAAGCGGAGGAAGGGTAGACGAAAGACTTGTTGCTTAAGGCCGGCCAAACATGGTAATATTGGGACATGGTATTAAAAAATACAAGACAATCATTCAATTTTATAATAGCAATGATTATTAGGGCTGCGTCTGTACTCCTTTTTCTAAAAGAAGTCAAAGTTAATATCCAATATTAGGGCCTGTTTGGTTGCTAGTGGTTGGAAGCCACTAAATGAGTTGAAAAACGAGAAATGAAAAACATGTAATTAAACCCACGATATTACGTTTGGTTGAACGAAGGTTCAACTAAACACTTTGTTCTTCGTACGTTTGGTTGTAAGCAGTTGAGAACTATAATAACCAGCGGTATATATACCACCTCTAATAGCTTATGTTCATTATTTTATTTGCTATACTATCTGTAGCGGTAAGCAGAACGGGGGTGAAGAGAGTAGAACGTACGAACAATACTGACATACAGCCCCAGCCGGAAAACGAACCGTGCATGTTTCCGGCACAGTCCATTTCCCTGAACTTTGTACGTGAATGGGTGCTATCTGCAGTTCGTTTACGTGGTGTGAAGATGACCTACGTCCAACCAAACGCTAAAAGTTGTAAAACATCTTGCGTTGGAACTGCACGGGTTCATATGCAGCCCAACCAGAGAGGGCCTTATATATGACTTGCAGATTTGAGAATAATATGAAAGTGTTTATTTGCTCACTATACTTATCTTACGATATATCAAAATGTTCACAGTAACACGTAAGTAATGATACTCGTATTTGAGTAACTTCAAGCGATTGGGGATTACTTATTGAATAATAATATCCTTATTCTGGTGAGTCTGTCCATATCGTCCTCTGAACACTCAAATAACGCTTCTTTAACTATCTGTTAGGGTCCAGATTTTGTGTATTTAGTGTATCGTGTACTAACTTATTATATTGAATATCTTGCTCTTTATATAAGTGTGTATCATAAGAGATATCTTGTTATGATAATAACGGCCCAATAACCATCTGTAACTGTTAATTTTATTGTACTATAGTGAAGTATATTGTTTGTATATATTTGTGAACAATCTTATTAAAATGTCGAGATAATACTTATATGTTGTCTTGAAGGTCACCCTAATTAAAATGGTCAAGTATGAGAAAAGTTGTAACAAATGAGCATAAATTTGTACTTTTCGGATATGACCCTTTCCGGCTCCTAGTACTAGACGTTAATGAACTTTTCAAGAGGGTACATAAAGATATGTATAGTAATGTTATGACTCTCAAGTCTATAATATTAATTTTTTGAAGGATTAATTTTGATGAATAATTTGTCAGTCAAAAAAGATTGAAGACATAACTTGTTGTCCATCGTCCTTCTACTTCATTATAGTGATTCTTAATTAGTATACGTATATATGCTAGCTAAAGGTCAAATAAAGATGTATAACTGTCCACAACAGTTAGCATTTTGGTGTCTTGTTATGTGTTGGTGTATTTTTTGTGTACACATTGAATCGACGAATAAACAGCTATGCATTTCAGGAGTAAAAATTGTATGAGTAATCAGTATTGTGTCTTATTTTCTTATTATTATAGCCTCAATGGGCAGCAACGAAATGTTCTCCATACAACTGTTCCCCATCAACCGTTTATGTCTAATGAGAAACAACTTCGCCATCCAATAGTCAGTTTTCGATGGATTAAAATTCCTGACAAACTAAAACTTTCATTGCTTGGACAAGACAATACCACATATTCACGCTCCTTAAAAATTGGGAACACGGTCCAACTAACTCGTACCCAACTGCAAGTGACCTTGCCCCTTATTAGAAGTTGACGTCAGAATCATGACATCAGAGAGCATACGTCTATAGCCTTCGTGTTAACATCGCGCAATGTTTCCAGCTGTCACTATAAGGAACTTTTTAGATAATTTTATCACTGACCAATTGACTAGATTTTAAATAATACCCTCGAATGACAACAACCTGATGTTTGAACCAGTTGACTAGTTGTATAATTCGGATCGGAAAACTTCCTTCCAGCGTCTACTTTTGTATTTATTGTTCCGGTAAAAAAAGTGACGGAACCGGTGAAGGGTGAGTGTTTTGCTGACGACGTCCTAAATACAATTGTGGCTGTTCAGAATGAAAATGGGTCAGCGGGTTGTGATATTGGAGATTTCTTTGGTAGAGTCAAGCTGTGTTCCGTAACGCGTTTCAAAGCGTCCAGGCAGTGTCAGGATCGCGGGCAGCAGTAAATTTTGAGAAAACGCTTTGCTAAACTTTTCTAATTGTAATTTAATACTAGTAGGGTTTAACCATCACACCTTAATCAGGTTTCTCCGTTGCGGAGATTTGTTCCGGTAAAAAATCTGGCGTCTCGATATCACGACTGAAACAGTAGCTTTGCCAAACAAACTCAGTATTCTAGGGCTATGATAAAGCCATTTTAATATACTAGTAAATCTGTATAGATTCGGAACTTATAATACCCGTTTGGTGATTGAGACAATATGAATTGGACATTTCTCTTATCACCCCAAAATCAGGAGTCCCAACTACGAACAAATTCACTGTTACACATGGTTCCAAAACATCTTAACCATTTCATAACTCAAAG
The DNA here is from genome assembly GCA_963693085.1 of Alisma plantago-aquatica. Classification (NCBI taxonomy): domain Eukaryota; kingdom Viridiplantae; phylum Streptophyta; class Magnoliopsida; order Alismatales; family Alismataceae; genus Alisma; species Alisma plantago-aquatica. Next base: position 252,307,202 of record OY856415.1, read on the forward strand.
AGGAGGAAAGTGATCCATATCTACTGGGTGGGTGCACGACCGAGATGTATGTGTCACAAGGACCGGTACAACATCCTGTCACAGTGAATCACAACCTGTCTCAATTGCTAATGTGGTCTCTCATTTCTACATATTTTTCATAACGTCTAACACGGATGACAGTAGGCTGCGCGCCCTACCACTCTTTGAACTCCACAAACAATTAATGCGGTCACAGTTATAGGTTGATACAGATTTACTCATGACTATCAGGATTTGGAAAGTAAGCAAGCAAACTAAACCATAATGGGATGACTAGGTTGACATTGCATCTCAAAATCTATAGCAGATTATAGATGTGTAATCGACTGCCAGCACTTCTAAATGATGTTTACACCCTGACCCCGATATGCGTTAGAATTTACAAAAGATTTTTTTCAATGTCATTTCTACACACTGAACACTATCAAGAAAATTGTTGTTATGGTTGATGGCCATCTTCTTCGCCATTCGTTTTTGTAGTTGTCATTTTTTTTGTCTCTGTCAACTCCTTCAGAAAAACGAGTGGATGACACCTATCCGACAAGCAATATCTCAACATGAAGTTATTAGGAAGGAAATGAGAAAATAGAAATGCTCATAAGAAACTTAGACTTAAAATACCACATGTGGCGTGGGATCCTACCAAGAGGCATGACCTAATCCTTTCAAAGTGGTGCTTAGTGAGACTATACCTTCTATGTGAGTTTGAGCTACCATGGTATCTGTTGGGATAAAGAAGGGTTCCGGCCCATGCTCTATTGATATTAGGATTTGGACATACAACGATTTGGATTTATGTTGTGAATCACAATAGTAGTCAAATCTAGAAGGGAAAGAAGATGATCGTGTCACATTAATTACTGTTTAGAATTAGAGTAGGAATTGCAAAAGGATTTCTAGTTAAAACGACATGCCATAGAGGCCTATAAACAGAGGCCATGGAGATCATCCCATTGATTATTGTGATCCCTCTAGTTGCTTGTTGTGCCTTATATGATAAAAGTGCCAAAGAATCAGAACCACTAATAGAGCTCTCCTAGTTGATAAGATAGGACCAGTGACTTCGCCTTGAAGTGAAGTAGTGACTGACTCTGATGGCACATTGAGGGCACCGACAATCCAACACTCTTTTGGATAAGAGAGGGCCAATAACTTTGCCTTGAAACAAAGTAGCAGTTAGCAGTTACATACAAACTGTTGCTATAGCGGCAACAATCCAACCCAACAAGCAGTCGCAGTGGCATCAAGAAGCCCCCAACAACGACAATGAAATCGTGGGGAGATAAAGTTAGCAGGGAAGTTTGGTACATATTGGGTGTGATTCTCTTTTTCATCTCATCATCTTTAAAATCGTGTGGGGGGCTACCCAGATTTAGGAGTAATTAAATATCGACGATGCGAATAGTAATCTTGATTCATAGTGCTTGTTGGCCGATATTGCCCAATGATTTTTATCTACTCTTCTTGAGGAGAGTTTTCCACGTTAAATCTGGTGTTTCTTATTTAGATTTGCATGCTTGCCAGTAATACTTCCATAACAAGTTCTCGTCACATCATGGACTGTATCAGTATAACATCCGCAGCAAGTGACATCAGAGTGTAGGTTGGGTATACATGTCTAGATGGGGAAGGAGAAAATGTGACGATCATAAAGTTGATGAGCACAAATTGGCAGATTTAGAAACCCAAGATGGAAGATATTTTCTATGGTAAAGATTTGTACGACCTGATAGAGGGATAAAAGCCTCATAGTATGTCATAGGCTGGCTGGAAGAAATTAAATAGGAAGACCTTCATGACAATGCAGAAGTAGCTCGATCCATATTTCATCACACCTTAGAGGAGACCAATGCCAAATATATATGTGGGAAAATCACAAGAAATTATATGAGAAGACGACCACCACAAATAAAGCTTTCATGATCTGGAAGTTGGTGAACCTAAATCTCGAGATGGTATAAGTTTTGATGAGTACATGAATGAATTACAAAATTTTGTAAATCATATGGGATCCATGAAGATGGTTCTTGATGATGAACTCTTGGCATTACTTCTTCTGGAATCATTGCCTAATAGTTGGGAGATGCTAGTTCTGATAGTCAACAATTATGTACAAGAACACAAGTTGATACTTGATCAGGTGAAGAGCAGTCTACTGAATGAAGAGAGTCGACCATGAGCCTCAAGTGATAGTGGATAAGAGGTGCACTTCACAGAGAGAAGGGGCACTGACAGAGCATGAAACTATGGCAGATCCTAGAGTCGTAGTGAATCCCAAGACCACAGGATGTCCCATGGTAGATCCAAATCGAAGAGTAGAGGGTGATTCCATTATGGAAAGTTGGGTCATTTCAAAAATAATTGCAAGCTTTGGAAAAAGAAACTGGGTCAGAAGTCAAAGACAATAGATATGATGATAAAAATAATATATTAACAATGTCAGAAGACATGGAAGGTAATGATGATATGGTCTTGATAGTCTAAGACTAGCATTTGTATGTTGAGGATGATGATTCTGAGTAGGTGGTGGATACTACATCTTATTATCATGATTTTTCTTCATACAAGAATGAAGACTTTGGCAGGGTGAATATAGGAAATTACAGCTTCTCTAAAATTATTAGGATTGGAGAAATTTGTGTTCAGACAAGTTTCGGTTGCATGCTCACACTCAAGGATGTTCATCACATTTTAGATTGGGGATTGAGTATGATACTTTTTTCATTCTTTGATAGAGAAGGTTGTCTTCTGGATTTTGGTGGTGAAAATGTAAGATCTCCAAAGGGGCTTTAATTATTGTATGGGGAAAATTGTGTCACATATTGTACAAGACCCAGCTTAAAGTGCTCAAAGATAGTAGTATACATGTAGTTGAAGATCACCAGACAGATATATGGAAAAGACGGCTAGGACACACGAGTGAAGAAGGCCTAAAGCCTTTTTATCCATATCTCAAAATGTAATTAGATCATTTGAGTAGGTATTCTAACAAGTAGAACCACTAGCCAAAATATTTCCACTGAATAGAAACAAGTACAAATATAACTCAATAGATATAGATACAATTCTAAATCACCTATGACAGTTGCATACATGGGAAAACAATAATCATGCAATGTGATTTGCCAAGTAAGTCCTAAACAAATATACTTCACAAACAAATTACATATTTTAGTAAGTCATCGATATTTTGAGGCGTACCACTTAAACTATTAGATGAGTAAAATGAAGTTGTAATTATCCTAGTATAAAATCTTAGAATGAGTGAAATGTAAAAGATCTCTTGCCCTTGGTCAATATGAGTAGTAAACTGTAGTGACACAATGGTCGTTTCACTAAAATCATGGTATGTCATGGGTATATAGGTCATGACACCATAAACATGGGTATGTGTAACCCTTCAAGTCTAAGTAATGGTTGCAATCACTCTCTATAACATGAAATCCCATACACTGCATAAACCTCTCTCAACAACCTTAAATTCAGGATGAATAAGATATACACTACATGCCATTCGTGTATACTTGATAGTAGACGACACTGGTCTCATTCCTACATTTTGAATTGCTAAAAGGGTTGATCATTTCACTATCCTACAAGTTAAGACATTGATATAATTCTACATTCATAGACATTACATAATTATGGTTACACTTGATTATGTAGTGCACTTAAGTTATTTTTAGACTACATCAATCAAGTTACACACATGACATATAGATGTCTTAGAAATTAAATCAAGCACAAAAAATTCTAAAGATATATAATGTATCCAAAAATATCTTAAAGCACCCACTAATGGTTCATGTATCATCCTTGGACATACTGAGGCCCAAGACATCATTCTAGGGCACCACAAGGGCCATTCATCACAATAAGCCATAACAAGGCTAATTCCAAATAGGAACCATATAATCACTTGCAATCTTGTACATAACTTCACTAGGTAGTCCCATGAAAACTTTTTAAATTTTAGCTCAACACAATAACATATCTAAAATTTATGATATTTCTAAGAATGAGACAAACATATGTTCAGTACCAAGCATGGATGAGCAACCTTCATTAAGAATATCTCATCCAAATAATATTACAACACCATATAAGTAAGCAAACAATTTAGAATTTCCAAGGTATGACTATTATGTGGTAAGGATTACCATGTAGGTCGAATTTTCCATTCTTAGGTACCAAAATGCCATGAAAATGCCATTTTTAAGAATCTTTCTACTTGCATTACATAATTTTGTTCTTGCATTCCTAGAAGAAAAACTTATTGTATATCAAGATTTATACTTAGGGTTCAAATGATATGTAAAGATTTGTATTAATTATTAACTCTTGCAGATCAGTGCATAATGGATCATCTTTTAGCATATTATAGACTTTTAGAGCAAGATGTATGTTATGTATGTGAAACATAGGGAAAAAGTGAATCAAAATTTATATAATTTGGGTTATGTGGGAGGTAAACTCCCAAACAGTAAACAACCATGGAAAAGGATAAGAAGGATCTATGATTTGTCCTCCACAAGCTCCAAGAAGGGTCATTTCTCTAAGAACAAGGTGTATCTAGAGCAAAGAGGGAAGAAAATAGGCATTTACAGCAAAATGCTTAAGGTTTCCAACATGTGGAACAATTATTATCGGCCACGTAGAGGGAAAGAGACTGAAACAACAAGGAAAGGGAAATTAAAAGTTGAATCTTACATGATTAGCGTCGGAAAAAAAGTTCCCAATCTTAAAAACACCTCAAAGAAGCTAAACCAACAACTTATATTAACATGTATCAACATGCAAGCCTCATCTAGGCACAAAGGCCTCCTAGGAGCTTTTCTTTGACCAAGGGACTTCCTCTATGTTTTTGAGTGGCACTTGGGTGTCAAATGGTCGTCTAGGTAGATTTCTACTTAGGGTGAAAATGACCAATCTATCCTTAACTAATGTCCAAAACTTTCATCCACCCAGAAATTCCTTCCATGTAGAACTTTCATACTTCCATTGATCCACAACTTCCATCCAACTAGAAAATTTATCCACCAACAATTCTTATCAACCCTAAATTTTCATATACCCAGAAATTTCATCCATGTGAACTTTCTTTGACCTAGAACATTCATCGACCCAGAACCTTCATCCACCCAGAACTTTTACCCACCCAAAGCTTTCATAGACCCATAACGTTCATCCACTCAAAATGTTTATCGAACCAAAACTTTCATTGATCTAGAACTGTCATATACCTAAAACTTTCATCAAACCAAAACCTTCACCCACTCAAAACTTTATCCACCAAGAACTTTCACAGACCAAGAACTTTTACTCCCCCCCCCCCAAAACTTCCATCCATTGGCATCAACCAACAAAAAAGAGGACCAAGGAAAACGTTCAAGTCCAAAGATGATCAAAGAAAGTGTGATCAAGGAGAAAACACATAGTAATATATTGATGCATTACATTTTTGCTTATACGCCCAATTTAAAAAAAATGTATGTAAATCCTCAGCTGCTTATATACTTGTAAAACATAGAAAACAAAGTGAAATTTAGTTCAAAATTGAAATAAAACTTGATCAGCTAATTTAAAACATAAATCAATTATTAATTATGGAACTAAGAAGTCAATTCCATAAAATAAAGTCTATTTAATCATTAAGATAAATCAAGCACCTTTTGCACTACAACAAAAGGTGCCTACCGCAGCATTAGGATGTGGCATCTTGAACGCATAATGCTGCAAACATAAAACACAATTAATCCCAGTCAACAAATCTCAAAAAGCATGACCTTGTGTGCCCCCAAAAACATCCCATGCATTCCATGTATCCCCTCACTCCTTGCCTTCCCTGTTACACCCAACCCCCTCACAAACAAGTTGCTACACTGATCTGCAACTCCCCAAATTTCCTTCCCCACACCCTCTCTACAGTTGACCAGTCCCTTTTTCATGGGTCGCAAGTTCTTTTCCCCAAACCCTCAATATGATCAGATGCTCTCCCGTGAAGTCATTGGATGGTCATCAACAATCTCAAGAGTATCATCTCACCTACACCTCATCACTATTGAAGATATTATGAGCTTCTTCTGCCTCCATCTACTCCTCTCCCTTTCCAATTGGTAGACATAAATCTAATTCTCCACACGCCTAGAAGATTTCAAATACCTAGGATGATCTTTCAAAGAGAAGGGTACATGTACATATATTGGTACCCTTAGAGTTGTTATGATTTAGAAGAAAGCAGTTATCATGAACACAATTGTGGTGTTCGAGCAGTGATTTCATAATGAGGTAGCCCAAATCAGGACCGAAATGATTTCTAAATAGAACACGACTGGTAATTTTTTTGGGATTCAAAATTCTATTGCGATTAGTGGATAATCGCTCGGTGTTTTTTCTCATAGCTTTAAATTTTTACGGTAACTAGCTTTGTCGGAGGCATCCAAAATCCTATCTCATAGTACATAAGATGAAGGAATGATTGCTCTACTGTGAAGAAAACACAAACCATGGTCATGGTCTAATACTTATCGTTAAGAAGTGTATTCTCTATTCCCTTTTCTTTTATTTTCCATGGCTTGACTTGCTTTTTTGTACACGTCAACACCATGGGCATGTTCCCTACTTGATGATCTAGAAAACTAGTTAAATGCAGTAATAAATTAACTTGTCTTCCATGAAAGTAAAAAAAAATACATCACTGGAAAAAAAACTAGTTCCTTTAGGTAATTCGTACCACATATGTTAAATGCTTCCATACCTAAATTTCTTCCTATGTCATTTTCCCCATCAAGATTTCAGTATCCTACCCCTTTCTCCAAGTTGGTCCCTTCCTAACACATCTAATTTTCACCACAAATCCTTTTCAAAATACATCTTTTCCATAACACCCTTTTATCAAACGGACCATGTTTCCATCTCTAATTGTGTTTTTGAAAATATTTCTAAAATACATTTTTTTCTGCATCAATACATAGGAAATATTATTATGTTCATTGTTGACAAAAGAAAAAGATTTAGTATTATGTATTGAGATTTAAGCTGGAAAGACTGAATGCATATATTACTATTAATACATTTGCTAATGAAAAGACCTGAACCATATTTATTGTGTGGTTGAATACATTGTCAAGTTGTTTGAGAGCCTAGGTTGCTTTATATTGTCATATTATATTTCTATTTGGTTGTTGGTGGATAATTTTAGTTATTACTATTCCACATATGGAAAAAATCACATATTTGTGATATTCTAAAAAGGTTACAAAAATTATTCATGTAATCCCTTGTGCTTCTTACTCTGTATGAAACTATATGCATCATTTTTAAGGATTTTGGTTGATGTTGTTAAAATTAATTATGATAGCTTGAGGTTTTCTTATTCGAAGAAAGATCGTGTACTTTGGGCCTAGTTTGTATTAGCTTTACTTATATTTATTGCAATTGCTATATTGGATTAGTTTGTTAATTTTTGAGGATCATTGTAACATACTAAAATTGACAACCTTATCCTATTCCAAGATTAAGAGGTTAGATACCTTAGTTCTTTGGGCTTACCCAAACAAGGTTGAGGATATACCTAATGGTAGTTAATGGTAACCATAATATGTAATGAGTGGATAAATCACCCTAAGATATATGCATGAAAACAAATATGACATACTACCCTCTTATTAATCATAAGACCAATAATAGAGACATCAAATATGTCACACAAGATAACTGATAAATATAATATATAATCCTTTTGGTTGTAATACGTAGATATGGGACACAATTGGAACAAGGATACTAATAATAATAATAAAATAATATTGATCTAGAATTTTCTATGGTTTTATGGAACAAGAAATGAGAAAATGAAATAAATATTAACTCCATGAACAAGAAAATGATATAGAATTATTTAATATGAGAAATAATAAAAATAATGGATAATAGGCCAAAGTTCATAAAAGGAATACTAATTGGATAAAAATAACTTCATATTTATTTTTTTTGTATATGATATGGCTTGGAGGCCAAGATTCACAAATTTGGGATAATAATAATTATATCAATTTTATTTAGTAAAGAAAAGGTGAATTTCCTTCAAAATATGAGATAGATCATTTCATGACTCAAAAAGTGGAAAATAATATTAGTTTCGTAATCTACACATTAAAAATAGCCTTTGTGTGAATTTTCATGTAATGTGTATAATCTTTAATATACATGTGTAAATTAGGAGAGAGAAAGTATGTAAAAGTCGAAAATATTAAATAATATATTAAATAATAACAAGAGATAAATTAATAGCCAATTCATGTTTCATATATTTTAGTTTACTTGAGGGTGATGTTTCACATTATTTGCATAATAATAACTATTTTTATTTTAATTGGGAAAAGAATAAATGTTAAAAATATATTAAATTAATTATTAAATGACTATTAAATAGAAAGTAAATCTCAAGTTAGAAATCTACACGGCAAAATTATCCTATAGGTAATTTTTCAACTAGTTTGGATAATCTTAAATATTTAAGTTAATTTAGGAGAGAAAATATAATTTAAAGAACAAAAATATTAAATAATATGTTGAAAAAATTGATATGTTCCTCACGTTTATTATTGCTTATAGGCCAAGTTTCATATTTTTAAAAAGTTTCTAGATGCCTCTAACTCAATAAAGGGATAAAATAAATGATAATATTTAAAAATATTGAATAAAATATTAGAAGTCTTAAAAAATAGAATAATGTCAAAATCAGATTGCTCATCCCAAAATTAGCTAATATACAAAATTTAGATATATTTTCACTTTGTTTGCACTTTCAAATAATTATAGAAAATTTTATACGTTAAACGCTTTCAAAGAAAATTGTTAGAAAATTATATTAAATGACATTCATCGCAGCCCGTACGAATAGTAATCGCGGACCAAATGTTCGTTATTTTGGGCATAACTCCCTAGTTTTTTTAAAAAAAAAGTTAAACGAGTTACATTGGATTGAAATTTTAATTTTGCATCCGTCCTCTACTCGAGACCAATAATGGAGAATCCAAGAAACAAAAAAACTTGTTCCTCAAGTCTTTTGAAGCAACTATTCGCACACTCCTTGAAATTCAAATTTATATAAATAGGACCCTACCATCATATAAAATGCACACTCAAAGACTGTCCTATAGTTTCAATTTTACCTGGTATCATCATTTCATCCACTGCAGAACGTGGTTCGTGATTTGAGTTTGCAGAACCCCTTCCCCATTCTTGCTTCTACAGAGCGTATTTGGACCTTAGGTAAATAACTTTTACACTTATTCATCATGATCGGCTAGTTAGTTTCATGAACGAGTGACAAATGAAGTTTTCTCCAAACTCTTGGATAAACTTCTCCTTGGCCAGTCAGCCATGGCGTGTGTAGCGGAGAAGGTGATGATCCCTGTGTTTTCTCCTTTTACACCTAGATTTTCTTTTATTTTCTTTTTCTCATTGTGGATATTCTTATAAATTGCCACATTTGAATTCAGTTGTTGTCGTTTGTCATGCTAGTACAAATAGATCATTTATAACCTTTCATAGCATAAAGTTTTGATTTTTAATTCAAGGGTAAATTGGTTTCTTGCAATTTAATTTTACAGATAAATTAGTAAATAAAGTGAATCTTGTAAAAACCATATCTTTTTATTAGATGCTCCAAAAATTATAAATAAATATATTTTGGAATTGACAAAAATAGATCTATTTAATAAAAATGGAATTAATGTCTGATTTTCATGTTTTTCAAAGGATTATTTCTGGGAAATGAAATATATGCATAAAATGTATAAAAATTATAGCTTTGTGATATAAAGTCCAAAATTAACATAAAAATATGATTTCTTGATCAAGATAACCTAATAAGTCGATTGGTATGATTTTTAGAGTCAAAATCAGAGGTTTTTAAAAGAGGTCTAGATTTAGGGCTTCTTTATACATTATAAAACCCTAATACATGTGAATCAATTGTAATTTGGTAAAGGTGACCTTGGAAATTATATTGGTGAAGAGTGTTTCTTGGACTTTCAAATAAGATAAGTTTGCATCCCCTATTATTCCTTTTGAGAAATAACCTATTTTCATCTTCCTCTGGGTCCTATTGACAATAGCCTATACAATATCTCTTTTTCTTTTGAGAATATATTTCATATGAAATACCTTATTGGTTCTTGAACATCATAATTTGGCAGACATTCTTTTGACTTCAGATTATGCCTGTAATCTTGTTGAATCCCTAAATTTGCCCACTTTTGTGGTAGAGGTTTATATTGCATATTTATGTGATGGAAATTTTATATGGATCCCTTGATCCCACATTATATCTGTTGGATGTTCTCATCCCACATACTTTGATTTATTCTTTCTTACTCTTTTGTTATGCATCATGTGGCGACTACTAGTATGATGTTACATGTGTCTTTTAATGTAGATGTGTAAATTCCAATGATTGAAAATGTATAGGTGATAATTCCTATAAGAAATATTATTTGAGTAGATATGTATCTTGTCTTGCTTAGAGCAAATGTATATAAGTCCCTACTCACTCCATATTTAGAGTAGATGCGTATAAGTTTCTACTCACTCCATATTTATGGTAGATGTGTTATTTCATACCAACATGTTTATATTGTTCTAGTATTGTTACATGTGAACACATATATGCCTTTTTCTTATTCTTTGTGTTTATACTTTGCTCTTATTTATCATATTATTGTATTAATTTATGTTATGCCCATTTGGGTAGTTCTTTTCTTTTCTATGTGAAGAATTGTTTATATTGAAATCATTTATCCTCTATATTGCTCAATTTCCCATTTAGAATGCACATACCCTCCTTTGTTGATGTCTTCTACTTTTTCTCTTCATGCTAGGGTATGATTTCAACCCTAGGTGAAGGACTTGGATGACATGGCATGAAGACATGGACTTAGCTTAAGGAGTTAATGCTTGGAGACAATCTTGATATGGTTTAGATTTTCCTCTACTTAGATCCTTATGTTGTACCTTTTATGTAAACCCTTATGGCAGATGATGATGATGATGATGTACTTTTATAATCTTATTGAAAAGTTGAATATAGTCAATATTTTTATTCTTTTGCTACGCTTTGGTTGTTTTAAATACATTATTGAGATATGAAAATTCAACACCTATTCCATCATACCTTTTGAGTGTGTTTGGAATGGATGCTTTGTTCTTCAAATTTTTAGTAGGGAGTGGACCCACTCTGGGTTGCACTCCTTACAGCATGGTATCGGAGCCCATGGCAGTCAGAATCTGACTATTTTAATTTTTTCTCCCTAATTGGAACCATTACCTTGCATATTTGACTTCTAGGTGATATGTTCACCCTAGAATTGAACTCTGTTATTCTTAAAATTATGAAAGGTTGATAAAAGTTTCACACTAGAATCATGATTAGTAAACCCTAATGTGATGAGGTTTTAGTTGATCTTACCCCACCGTATAAGTTAATGTTGACATATATATATATATATATATATATATATATATTTGAAAGCTATAATGTTGACATATATATATTTGAAAGCTATAAGGTTTGGCTTGAGGAAGGAATTTGAAGATGAGGATGATGTACTAGTAGGATAAGGAGATCATATTATGGAAATATTGTGACTTGGTTCTCGCTTTGATTTTGGGTCCTGATGTCAGTTTTCTATCACAATTTTTTTTGCATCAAATTATTTTCCTTATAATACTATATATACAAAAATAATATTTTCTGGATTTTGTTGAGGTTTTCTTGAACTGAGTCACAATGAAGATATCTATGAATCCTAGTTAGAGAAACCCTACAATTAGTTAAAATAGAATCTTAAAGGTAGATTTTTATATGAAGAGGTGACTAGAAATATGTAGAATAATATAAAGGTGTAGTTGATCTATATTTTATGACCTTTGGTTGTTAAAGAGAACCTTATGGTTGTTAGGTTAGAGAGACAAGAACCTAAAATCTCAACCCTAGTAGGTTATGAATTTTTAGTTGGATACATGGACGACTTAAACCCCTAAAATATTCACAATTAAAAGATGCAAAGTGACCATAGTACCTTCGTGATATTTAGTTTGACTTGTTAGGTTGAATCTTTTAAAGTGTGGTAAATAGTTTATCTTTATATTTCATGGTCGAAATCTCTTTAAGGGGTGGTATGTTGTAACATACCGAAATCTAGAACCTTATCCAATTCCAAGTTAAGAGGTTAGAGACCTTAGTTCTTTGGGCTTAGCCAAACAAGGTTGACGCCTAATGGTAGTTAATGGTAACCATAACATGTAATGTGTGAACAAATCCCCTAACATATATGCATGACAATAAATATGACATAATACCCTCGTATTAATCATAAGACCAATAATGGATGCATAAAATATGTCACATGAGATAAATGATAAATATAATATATAATCCTTTTGGTTGTAATGTGTAGATATGAGATACAATTGAAAGAATGATAATAATAATAAAATAATACTTATCTATAATTTTCTTTGGTTTTTTGAAATGAAAAATAAGAAAGAGAAATAAATATTAACTCCTTAAACAGGATAATCATATTGAATTATTTAATATGAGAAATAATGGAAATAATGGATAATAGGTCAAAATTCAAGTAAGACTAATTGGATAAGAATAACTTTAGATTCATTTTCTTTGGATATGATATTGCTTGGAGGCCAAGATTCACAAATTTGGGATAATAATAATTATATCAATTGTATTAATAAAAGAAAAGGTGTTTTTCCTTAAAAATATGAGATACATCATTTAATGACTCAAAAAGTGTAAAACAATATGAGATTCATAATGTACACATTAAAAATAGCCTTTGGGTGAATTTTCATATAATTTGGATAATCTTTAATATACATGTGTAGATTAGGAGAGTGAAAGTATGTAAAAGTCCAAAATATTAAATAATGTCTTAATTAAAACCAAGAGATAAAGTTAATGACCAATTCATGCTTCATATGTTTTAGTTTATTTGAGGGTGAAGTTACACATTATTCTCATAATAAGAACTATTTTTATTTTTTCTCAAAAAAATATTTTTATTTAATTACGAAAGAAAATAAAAATAAAAGTCAAATATATTAAATTAATTATTATATGACATCAAAAGATAAAATAAATCTCAAATTCAAAATATACATTCCAAAATTAGCCTATAGGTAAATTTTCAACTAATTTGGACAATCTGAAATATTTTGTTAATTTAGAAGCAAGAATATAATTTTATGAAAAAAATATTAAATAACATGTTTAAAAAATTAATTAATGGAAAAATTGTATTTCCCACGTTTAGCATTTCTTATAAGCCAAGTTTCATATTTTTAGAAAGTGTTTTGATGCCTCTAACTCATTAAAAGGGTAAAATAAATGATAATAGTTAAAAATATTGAATTAAATATTAGAAGTCTTAAAAAAATAGAGTAATGTCAAAATTGGATTCTCATCGCAAAATTTGCTAAGTTACTAAATTCGAATTTACTTAGAATTTTTTTGCACCCTCAAATAATTATAGAAACTTGTGTACGTTAAATGCATTAAAAGAACGAAGTTGGAAAGTTGTATTAAATGACATTCATCACAGTCTGCATCAATAGTAACTGTAGACCAAAGTCTGGTATTTTGGACACAACTCCCTTATTTCTCAATGAAACTTCTTGGAATGAGTTGCACCAGATTGAAAATTTAATTTTGCAGCCATCAACTGCTCGTGACCTATAATGAAGAATTCCATAAATGCATAAACTTGTTCCTCAATTCTTCTGAAGCAACTTGTCGCACACCCCTTGAAACTTAAATTCTTATAAATAGGACCCTGCCCTCATATGAAACGCACACCCAAAGACTCTCATCTGGTTTCAATTTCGCCTTTCATCATAATTTCATCCACCACTGAACATGATTCTTGGTTTAAGTTTGTAGAACCTCTCCCCAATTCTTGCTTCTTTGGAGCGTAATTAGACCTCAGGTAAACAACTTTGGCACTTGTTCATCATGATCAACTAGTTAGTTTCATGAATGAGTGATGAATAAAGTTTTCCCCAAACTCTTGGACAAGCTTCTCCTTGCCCAACCGGCCATGGCATGTGTAGTGAGGAAGGGGATGATCCCTTGTGTTTTCCCCTTTTTTCCCCTTGATTCTCTTTTATTTTATTCTCATTATTGGTATTGTTATAAATCATCACATTTTAATTTGATTTTTGTCACTTGTCACGCCAGCATAAATTATACATTTATATCTTTTCATAGCGTAAAATTTTGATTTTTGATTCAAGGGAAAATTAGTTTCTTGCAATTTAATTTCACAAATAAATTAATAAATAAAGTGAATCTTGTAAAAACCATATCTTTTATTGGATGCTCCAAAAAGTATAAATAAATATGTTTGAAATCCAAAATATGAGATTATTCAACAAAAATGGTTTCAGTGATTGTTCTCGATGTTTTTTCAAAGTATGATTTTTGGGAAATGAAATATATGCATTAAATTCATAAAACTTGTAACTTTGTCATATAAACTCTAAAATTACATAAAAATATGTTTACATGATCAAGAGAACCTAATAATTTGACTGTTGAGATTTTTAGAGTCAAAATTTGGGGTTTTCCAGAAAGGTATAGATTTAGGGTTTCTTTAAACATTATAAAACCCTAATACATGTGAATGAATTATAATTACGAAAAGGTGACCTTGGAAATGATTACATTGGTGAAAAGTGTTTCTAGGACTCTGAAATAAGGTGTGTTTGCATCCCCTTTTATTTATATTGAGCAATAACCTATTTTTGTCTTCCGCTTGGTCCTATAGACAATAGCCTACACAATATCTCTTTTTATTTTGAGAATATATTTCATGTGAAATACCTTTATCTATTTCTGATCATCATAATCTGATGGACATTCTTTTGACTTTAGCTTATGCCTTTAGTCTTGCTGAATCCCTAAATTTGATCACTTTTGTGGTTGAGGTTTATATGGCACATTTATGTGATGAATTTTTTTTATGGATCCTTTGATCCCACATTATATTTGTTGGATGTTCTCATCCCTCAGACTTTGATTTATTCTTTCTTACTCTTTTGTTATGCATCATGTGTTGACTGCTAGTATAATGTTACATGTGTTATTTTATGTGGATATGTAAATTCCCACATTTGAAAATGCACAGCTGATCATTCCTACAAGAGATATTATATGAGCAGATGTGTATCATGTCCTGCTAGAAGGAGATGTATATAAGTCCCTGTTCACCCCATATTCAGAGTAGATGCATATAAGTTCCTACTCACTCCATATTTATGGTAGATGTGTTATTTCCTACCAACGTATTTATATTGTTCTAGTATTGTCACTGGTGAGCACATGGATGCCTTACTCTTATGCTTTGTTTTTATACTTTGCTCTTATTTATCATATTATTGGATACATTTCTCTTATGCCCATTTGGGTAGTTCTTTTATCTTCTATGGGAAGCATTATTTATCTTGAAGTACTTTATCCTCTATATTGCTCAATTTCATATATAGTATGCACACACCAACCATTGTTGATGTCTTCTACTTTTTCTCTTCTTGCTAGGGTATGCTTCCAATCCTAGGTGAAGGATTTGGATGACATGGCAGAAGACATGGACTTAGATTAGGGACTTAAAGCTTGGAGACAATCTTGATATTATTTGGATTTTCCTCTACTTCGATCCTTATGTTTTACCTTTTATGTAAACCCTTATGGGAGGTGATGATGATGTACTTTTGTAATCTTATTTCAAAATTGATGTAGTCAATATTTTATTTTGCTCCTACGCTTTGGTTGTTTTGAATACTATTGCTGAGATTTGAAAATTTTACACCTATTCCAACATACCTTTTGAATGTGTTTGGAATTAATGTTTTATTCTTCAATTTTTTAGAGTGGATCCCCTTTGGGTCCCACTCCTTACAATCACTAACACTAAATTGCAGTGACCATGAATGTTATCTCCTTTCTCTTATCGAAATATTTTTTTTTGAATTATCCTCTTACCAATGACACTTTTGATCCTCTCACTAATGACACTCTTAATCATCTGATTGGTGGTGATCCTGATTCCTCATGTTGCTGCAATACATTTCCCTTTGTATGCAACACCTGCTCTTGATTTCCCATAGTTAGTGGGTCTATATATTTTTCTTGAACTTATAGTGGCTTCTCATATCTATAGCTTGAAAACTTGGAAATATGCTGAAGATGGTCTCTGTGACACCCCACCTTTGGACTTGTAATATAACTTAGTGGAAGCACTTATCTTGAAGGGTGATGTCAAACTAATGTAATCATTGCAAATAAACAAATAAATCACCACTAAGATTCATACATTGTTCTTCAAATGAGAAAAATATAACCGACTTCTTTCTCAAGTGTAAGATTGAAACATTTCTAAACATGAAAAATTAATCATGAAAAGAAACATTCCACATAATAGGATCACCATGTAGATGTCACCCAACCATGTTGAACATGATGGTCTTCTAGTCCTTGATTACTCCTCTTTAATCCTTATTTTCTCCAACTCCTAGGACATCGTGTCCCCAGCCATGCAAAGGGAAAAACAACACATCATTAAATGACACTCATACTTTATCACATAATTAAAATAGAATATACTTGACATGTAAGAAAATTTGACATGAATTAACTTTAAGCATTCTTGAATCATTAACAACTTGAAGAATTGAGAAGTAGACATATGCATCTCTCTATGATGCTCACTTAAGAGCACATGATTCTTAGGAAAGTCCTTGATGCTAGGAAAGCCCTTGATGACCTCTTGAGGTCCATGATTCGAGAGCATATACAAACTGACTCAATTCGAATTATCTTAATCATTAACATTAACATGATCTTTGATCTTTAACATGATGGGATTACTCCCTCTTGAAACTTGAACTTTAATTTCATGAATCATAAATCATAAACTCTAATCTGAATGAACATTGTAACCATAGGACATAACAATTATCAAGAAATTGATAAAATGAACATGATTAGATCATTAAACTTGAAATCAGAATATCTACATTATACTTAGAATTCAATCAACCATAAGTACTTTTGTGCAATAGCATGACCCATTTACCTTGGAGCAAAATGGATCCTAAGTTGGTCTCTCCAATCCTGATCAAATCCTAAGTCAAACCTTCCCTTGTCTTGATTAGTCTCTAAGTACATGTGCACAATTATTGAACATCATAAATACATACCTTGTATTGATCTTAGATCATATTTGGGTTGATGAAAACTATGGTTAGGGTTACTGATTGGATTCATTCATTTTGGAAAACTTGAATTTCATATTACCAAATTAATGATCATATTACTCAAAAGTAGTGTTTTAGGTTTCCCCATGAAAACATTAGAACAGATAGGAAGAACATGGCTAAAAAACCCTAAAATTGGATTTCTTGTCAAAAAATCATTTTCAATGACTATTTATTCGTAATTTTCTGACAAATAATCAATTTACTACGAATTTTGAAGAACTGACCAATCAGAAAAAGAGAAAGCCACGTAGGAATCATAATCCCACTCAGCGCACAGCAGGTTCGGGCCCAAAGCTGGTGTGGCCCAATCAGATCTAGCCATGTGGCTAAGCAATGAACACAATTGGAAGGCTAAAACAAGAGTCAAAATCCATAGAATACCCTTGTGATATTAAGAACATGATTAAGTGGGTTGGGGCACCATGGTCATTTACTGACCTGGTTTGTTGCCAACCTTCTCCGTTGCGAGCCATGGATCGAGAAACTCACAAGAGAATCTTGGCTTCGATCTAGGGTTGTGGATACATGACCTTCAAGGATACCAAGACCTCATATGAGTTCACCACATCTTGGTGGATGCACTGAGCCAACACACTAGCTCTGTCATGGACTGGAGACCTTACTCCATGCTTTTTGCTGTGGCTAACAACCAAAAGGGAAGGTGAAACCAAAATCACCGGTTATAGGGGTGAAACCGCACAAATATATGCAAAAGCACAGAGTAAGCTCACAATGAAGGAAAGGTCATCACTGCGTGAACAAGAAGACCAATCATTAACTGGGTTGTCAAGAAAATGACACGTAACAAAGGAAAAATGGTCCGAAAAAGGAAGCCAAGTAATCCCGAAAAAGAAACATCAACTAAGCTTAGGAAAAAGATCTTTGAGTCGAGTGGAACACATTAGAGGCACTTCCATGATCAGAGGGCTATCGAAAAGGTACACTGATGAATGTTGGTGAATCCACAAAGTTGATCTATAGGGTATGAAGACTGGGTGATCTCAGGTCAAATGGACAAAGAAAAATAAAGTAGGGAGTTCATGGATGCTTACCCGAGCGTCATTTTCTCTAGAGGTGCTGCTGAGGTTGAGGGTGAAGACTGGGTTGTCAGAGAATCACTTTGAGTAGGTCAGGGAGTCTTGGGGTGTTGGTAATTAAAGTGAAGGATGAGGAGTAGTGCTTGAGGTCTGGTGGTGCTATATGATGCCTTATATAGGCAAGGGGTGAGTCAGAGCACCCTCTACAACTTGGGGTTCCACGGGCTCTGGAGAGCCCTAATTGGACATTTCCAAATGAAGAAAGAGACAACGATAAGGGATAGCTAGAAAAAATAGAGAGAGATGGATTCAATGATGAAGAAATATCATGAAACTGAGAAGTAATGAGGGAGAACAAAGTTGGGGAAAGAAAGCCTGCAAACGATCTCTGTCCGCGAGAAACATGGAGGTAGGAGATGATGATCCGACCGTTGGATCAGAGTTAGATCCAACACATCAAACCACAATCATAGGATAGCATGAAAGAAAGGAAAGAAAGGGAAAGAGGAGCG
This sequence comes from Alisma plantago-aquatica, assembly GCA_963693085.1. NCBI lineage: Eukaryota > Viridiplantae > Streptophyta > Magnoliopsida > Alismatales > Alismataceae > Alisma > Alisma plantago-aquatica. The sequence goes on from OY856415.1 coordinate 252,326,115, forward strand.
TGACATTGAAAAATATAATTGAACTTTGGTTTAATTCAGTGCATTGATTGAAATTAGCATTAAATCCTTAGTCAAACTACATACAAACTTGTTTAATTGATTTGAGGGTTCAAACTAAATCAAAATGATACCAAATTTGGATTCGATGCCCAATTAGGAGTCTAGATTCTTCCTATACACTTAGATTTACATTTAGTCCATATTATGTATTAATTCATTCAAAGTTACTTATCATGAATTATGTACATAAAGGGTAAAATAATGTGTAATATCTTTTCATAATTGTTTCCTTTTACTCCAAAATAAGATGCTAAATGAGTATCCTCTTTTTAAGATCAAACTGATATCCCTTCTTATGCTTTTACATGAATATTATCTTGGAGGAGAGATAAAAGTGAAAAGGAAGACATGTATTCAACATTTTAAGTTAATTGCAACACATTATGCATATATATATATATATATATATATATATATATATATATATATATATATATATAACTATTTTTGATCCAATTTTACTTTGACACTTTATTTTTCTACAAGGAAAATAATTTCATGGTCTTTTTCCATAAAACCCCTCAACTATTGTTATTAAGAAAAACCCCATTCTAATGTTTAAATTAGTTTTGAAAGTTGAGGTGTGACAATTCTACCCACCTTAAAATAAATTTCATCCTCGAAATTTTCTAGGATACTACCCACCTTAGGGTTTTTCTTACCTCTTCACATAATGATAGAATACACACTAAAATTTGCCTAAAAAGAAATACATTTCATAAAAGGTTCATTTAGACATAAAGTAACTACTACATCAATTCTCATCTGGTTTTTCTAATTCTATAATGAAAATCCTAGCTTGTCTCTCTAGCAGTAGATTCTAGTTTCTATCATGATCCTGGGGTGGAGCCTTCTTCTACTTTGGGCTATTCAACCTAAGGTGTTCAGTCTCCCCATAATAGTAGTGTGCTCCTGTACCATATTTGCATGGGCCTACATGGTTTTTCTTCCATGTGTGAAATTGGGGCTTCTCAAATTCTACTACATGATCAGGTTCCTTCCTCTTGGGGTTGTTGGGAGGTTGATGTTATAATTGGTTGTTCTTTTGAGGAACTTCCTTCCGGTAGTACCTTCCAGGGTGATCTTTGATCTCTAGGGCTGCATCAAGGGAAGCCAGGATGGTCTTGTGGCCTCTTCCTGACAAGGAAAAGCTTAGGTCGGGCTTGAGTCCTTGAATAAACTTCTTTTTTCTACATTCTGCATCATAATCATAGCCATAATTCTATAGGATCATGAAATTATTGGCATATTAGGTCACAGTTACGTCACCCACTTGATCTAGGTTGGAAAACTCTAGGCCCTTCTTCTCTATCATAGCCTCAGACACATAGTGCTCCTAGAAGGCTTCAACAAATCCTTCCCATGTGAGTGGATCACATCAGCTGCCCTTGTGTTAAGGAATTTCTCTCTCCATGTACGGGCTGCTCCCTTCAACATGTAGGTTGCAAATCAAACCCTAGAGTGTTTAGGACAGTCCATGTCAAGGAAATAACATTCCATGCCCTTGATCCACTCCTCAGCTTTGGTGACCACATTGATTTCACCTTCAACAGAGAAAGAATTAGACCTAATCTTTAATAAGTCCACTAAATTCAGCTTGTGGTGTCTGGGTTTATGTTTTCCTTGTGCTAGGGCATTCATGAGTGCTTGGACAAGATCTTCTATGGTGGCCTTAGTGTTTCTTTCACAACCACTCCATTCACTAAAGTAACTAGAATAATCATCCATCTTATCTTTTCCCTTGTCGACTCCCTTATGGCCATCTGAAAAAGGCCACACATACCAACGGTTAGAGCATATGAATCAGATTATTGAATGGTGGCCATCTACTTATTTGGCTCTATACCATTAATGTAACACCCCACCTTTGAACATATAATATAACTGAGCGGAAGTACTTATCTTGGAGGGGGTGTCACACTAACATAATCATTACAAATAAATAAATAAATCACCACAAAAGTTCATACATTGTTCTTTGAATGAGAAAACTATAGCTGATTTTTCTGGCAAGTCTAAGATTGAAATATTTCTAAACATGAAAAACAAATCATGAAAAGAAACATTTTAGTTAATAGGATCACCTAATGTAGATGGCACCCCTCCAAGTTGCATTTGAAGGTCTTCTAGTCCTTGCTTACTCCTCTTTAATCCTTATTTGCTCCAACTCCTAGGGACATCGCGTTCTGACCGGCCTAAATCGCACGTCCAAAAGTGGAGGCGGATTTGAAGTAGTCGAGCTTTTACATTTATAAACACGAATCCTTCTAGGCCCCCGCAACTTTGTTTACGGGGTCGAAGTAGTCATACGGGGTCGAACACAGGGACAAGGGGGCAGTGTTGAGAACCTAGAATCAACACGCTACACTCTGGAAGGTATAAAGAGATATAATTTCCCAAAAGGGAACAACAAGATGTCACAAAAAAAACAAAGAAACTACCTCCAATTGGAGCTACTAGAGAGATTTAAGATTTTAGTCATTTAGCAGTTTTTAGGGGTTTTCATGCAACAGAAGCAGAAAGATAAAGACTAGAGCTGAAGCAAGGTACGAAGGATAAGACTACAGTAAAACAAACAGCAGCGGTAACATCCTGCACCCCTCCTCTCAGAGCGGGTACCTCTAACCTCTGCATCAACACCCCTCTCGAGGTTGCTGAGTTTTAGTTAGAGTGGAATGTTACCGAAACAACTCCGTTCCAGGAATTCTCGTACTGCAGAATCAGACCAAACACTAGAGCCACAACACAACTCTCGAAGTTGTTGTGACGGGAAAACACGATTCGGTAGCTAAGCGAAACGCGATCCAAACATGCAAGCTAGGGTTCAGATATCAAACATAGCAGTCATCCAACATTGTGCACCAAGCATATAGAAACAAGTAATTAAACTTTTCTATTTCCATAAACATTAAGGTCTTAATACATTGCATATGATAAAGAATTAAATAACAGAATTAAAAGACAAGTGTCGCCTCCTTGATGTAGAAGGATGACAGGGTGCTATAGCTCTCCAGCCCAATATCGGTCAGGAGCCAAGCCCGATACAGAGGTATCGGGCGGCACATCCTCTCAGGCGGCACACACCGACTGTCGACTGCATCGCTCAGGGACCCTGGCTGATACGCTCATGTTGGGAGGCACACCCTCTCGGGCGGCACGCACCAACTGTCGAGGCGTATCGGGTTCGATATCATGTCGGGCTAAGAGCTACACGTTCTTCTGTCGGGCTCTTGTGTCGCTCATCTACGTCGGTCAATATCGGCCTGCAGTGTCGCCCGGGACGGTCCTAAGTGAACTATCCCCTCCCTCTCGGGATGAGGAAAAGCTCACCTAGTGTCGCCCGAGACAAGCACTGGGGCGCAATACTTGTGCTCTCGCAGTTTCCTTGGAAGATAGCTCAAGCTCCCAACTGTCCAAATCTATCTCTTCGTCTTCCTATAGCTGCTATTTATAGTCAGCTGGCTGGGAGGAGTTATGGTGCTCGAAGCGCCACGTGGCCCCCTTATGCGTCGGTCGATGGACAACCGATATCAGATATCGCACGGCGCCGAGGTGTCGGCTATCGGTCACGTGACGGGCTCGCGCCTGCCGGTGGGTGGCTGTGTCGCCCGACAGGCTGGGTTGTCGAGGCGAGCCGGGCTTCCTGTCGAGTACAAGGCGTCTCGTCTGCCAGCTTCTTCTTGCGCGGCATCACTTTGGCATGTGTCATTGTGTCGCCCAACCCCTGTTGGGCAGGGGTTGTATCGGGCGTCAGGAAGTCTGAAAAGACTTGGACTTATTCATGGGCCGGGACGACCTTATTGCACCAAAATGAGGAAAACTCTACAAAAGATGGGAAAATTAGACTAAGAGCATTGCTTGGCCAATTATTGCGAAAATGCTAATAAAGTAGAGGAAAATAGCATAAATGGGCAGTTTGGATAACAAAATAAAGGGCAAAAATGTCACAAAAACTGATGTTATCAAATCCCCCAAACTTAGTGTTTTGATTGTCCTCAATCAATATTTAACTAATTTTTTTAGCGATGCTTCTTCTGCTCGGGAAGGCTTCTTGTTTAAAAGGTGAAACAAGAATGGTAATGCCTTAAAGATAATGCTGCCTTAATACGAACAAAAGACTTAGTTTTTCCTGCCTTATTGCTTTAAGTAATGTTCTTCTCTACAGCTTCAGTGAGACTTTGTTGTATGATTCCGAAGTTAGCTTACACACCAAACAGCTTTATTTTTGGGGCAGAAAGTTGTGTATCGGGAAAGCTAAGGCTTTTTAGGGTTTTTCTTGTTTCCCATCAGTCCATCCAGGTAAGGGTCCGTTAACGGGCAAGTGGTCCCTGCAGTCCAAGCCAGTTGGCTTTAGAGCAGTCATTTCACATCCTACGTACCACTGCCCCAGATCTACCATGCCTAAAGATGGATACTTTTGGAAAACAAGCGGGTATATATGTCTTTTTTTTATTGGGCACAACTCTCATGCTTTTATTCAAACTCGTAAGACTTCTCTCTCTTTTTGGGGTTTTTGTTGGGTGAGGGAAAACAAAAGAGATTTCTGCTATTTGGGTAGCTTTTTCCTTCTCCATACTCGTCCCTTAGCTGTTTACGAGATTATTATAACATATTCTTTTGTTCGTTTGAAGCAGCATTATCAAAAAGATATAACAAAACTTCCATATCATTAAGCACATAGAAAACTAACCTTGCAAGAAGTCACAACAGATTTTTATTACATTTAAGCAACTTTGTACATATGCATGGGAACAAAATAATTTTTCAAAATTTTGGTATGAACATATATATGTACACAAAAGAATAACGAATAACGAATTTGGGACAAAAGAATGAAGGAATATAGTGAAAGAAGAAGAAAATTTGTACCTCCCTCACTGGCACATGGTACCCCCCAAACTTACTTCACACTCTGTCCCAGAGTTTTGAAGTAGATAAGGTGAGGTAATGTTTATTCCAGTGAGGTTACGACTGCGTCGGATAGAAGCTCCCACACATATTCTCCTCTTTTGCTGTGATATCCGACGTGGTGGAGATGGTCAGGCGTTGCTTCACTTGCCATCCATTCCAAGACGTAGATGCCGCAATCGTTGGATAGGGGAAGCTGCTGCGAACTGCGGTGGCAGAACTGGAGTGTGTGCCATTTGCCTCCCTGTATGTCTAGGAACGGATCGATCATCTTTGACACTTCGTCATAATATTTTCGAACCAAGCGTTCAACGGATGTCAAAGCTTTCGATGTACACGACACTGGATGATTCTTGTTTCTGTCTGAGCTATTGTAGAAAATACCTGCTCGTTGCTGAGTATACATTACCAGGAGCATCAAATGATTGTACTACAGAATAGGCAGGAAGATAGTGCCTGCGACGCCATCCTTCAAATCTCGCAGGAAATTTTGCTTCGCTCCTGTTTCTTCGACGAGGCGGACATCGTTGAAAAGCAATGGGTGGGCTATGTATGCATGTTCTAGCTTTTGCTGTATATATTGGATGTAAGCGGCTTCAACTGTTACAGCCAAGCACCCTCCTTCCTTCACCACGTCCCTTAGATCTTCAATCGGGACTACGACATCGCCTGCCTGAAAAACAACATCTGATGGGGTTGAATCAGCTAGTTCTTCTGGATAATGTTTACCTACTCCTGTGTGAGAGTTGCACACGAAAAGCAGTCGAAATTTGAGATCATCCCTTCGGAAGCTTCAGGTAAGACAATGTCTTCCATCCCATGCACTTTCTTCAGGATCGACAACTGCTTGCCTGCCCCTTTGGTTTCTAATTCTTCTTCTTCTTCTCCTGCGGAGCTGCAGATCGGAAAGAGTCTTCTTCTAGCTCATTGTCTAGCAGCTGTTCTGGCACTCCTGTGTCCCAGAAATAACGCTTGTCCTTGATCAGCAACATGGCATAGACGCCTCTGCGTTGATAAAAGGACGCGTTCTTGAGGGCTCCTAAGTTTCCGAATGTGTTGAGCGCCTCAATTGCCCCCAGGATGGAGAAAGCATTGTTCCCGCTCCCCTCTTCTATCTGTGCGGGAAGGTCTCGGATAGTGAAAAAGAAGGTCTAAGGTCCTTGGTGACGTTGGCTTCCTCGCTTAATGACTCACTGCAGACGTATTGGCAGGAGTCTCAACTTTTCATCCTCCGAGCGGCAGAAAACACCCCCGGAGCGCGGCACTTCGGTGTTGCTACAACACACCAGTCGGACGTCGCGGTTTCTGAGGTCTACTATACATAGAAACCACACATCCCGGTGCTTGTACGGGGCCAGAACTAGATTTGACATGTGCTCTTCAATATGCTGCAGCATGTCAGTTATTGCACTGGCGTCTAGGTCACCCTTCATCAGCTTTCTTGCCAAGGTCGGGGTGGCTGTGTAAATTTGTCTCCGACCTGTCCTGCTATTGATATTCTCTATGAGAGCATTCTCTAGGACCCGGAATATCTTCTTACCGACTACAGCCGGCGTGCGGAACATGCCTCGAAGCACTTTCCGCCGCACTGAAAGGTAGCCGTCGGTCCAGATGACTTCATCTTCATCTGCCTGCGATCGTAAAACCTCATTCAGCAACTTCTGGTCTCTGATCGTCAGGTTTCCGATGGCTCGTCTGTTAAAATCAGCCATCTCAAAGGAGGGTATCTCGGATGGCTCACGAAATCTGTCCACCATCGAGCGCTTCCCTCGGGGTAGATGTCTTTTATTGATGGTGTAGACATCTCCCTTCTCTCCCTCAGACTCATCAGATGAGTCTCCCCCGATGTTGATGTCTACACTTTCATCTTCAACTTCGTCCAGGGGGATGGAGACGTTAGCGTCTCCCAAGCCTAAAGAGCTCTCATGTCTGCTGGGAGACCCTTTGACAAATCCTTTTTGTGTTCCCTCCTCTGGCATTGATGATCGTCCGCTGGAGGAGGAGGCTGATGCTATTCCCGAGGGGGAACCTGATGAAGAGGGGTGAGAACCTCGGCTGGGAGGTGACGACGACGGTCTCGGCTGCCTTCGGCGCGGATGGTCGTCACTTCTGTTCATCCTCTCCTCGAGCATTCCAAGTCATTGGAGAACTTGCTACATTGTTGCATTCAGAGCTTCTAGTCCGCCGGGTATGCTCACTAGAGTCAGCAGCTCTCTCTCCTGGTTATTCAACCTAATTTCATGGCTATCCTGCCTGTCTTGGAAAGATGTGAGTTTGCGGGTTAGGGAAGTACAAGTAGCAAAGTTCATGGTTGTTACCTCCCGTAAATCATCGAGCTCATTTCCGAGCATCTTTCCGAGTGACGGAGGGGCTCCGGTACGTATCCCTTCCGTCCTCGCGACATCTAGCTCACGTGAAGTTCTACTCGGAGAGGTAGAATCAATGAAGATCGTACGCGATCCGGATGCCACCAGGCGGGGCGTCTGCGCTTTTTCCGGTGCTGCCGCCTTGCCCTTTCGTCTGAGTGGGGATGGCCGTGATGAGGGCGGACTCTGCTCCACCTCTGCACTATCGGCGATCTCCTCCACTACTGCAGGTAGGGACTTCGGCGGCAGTGATGGTGTTCTTTCGAGTTCCCTTAGGATCTCATCGAACATCCCATTGTTGTTGCCCTGCTGAAGTCCCTCTTCCGCCTCTGTAGGTGTAGAAACATGGACGGGAACTGTGGTCGTCTCTTCCGCGGCAGATCCCGAAGTTCTCGTCCTGTTGACCTCAATGATCACCGGCTCTCTCTGAGCCACAACTTTCGTTGTTGGTGCGGTGGATGGTACGGTTGCAGTGATGACAACTCGATCAGCAGTTGTCGTTGGTATCTCCGGGGCTGGCCTCTCCGTGGCCCTGGTCGTGGTGGTGATAGCCGTGTTGATGGCTATAGCTTCGATCTCAGCGGTGGTGAAGACCAACTTCTCCTTGTCGTAGTTGGCGCAACGAGGGAGGGGAAGGAGTATGTCTGTCCTTGAAAACTTGTAGAAGAAGTTTCCCCTCTCCTTCCTGATGATGTCGGTCCTAATCAGGTATTTGGTGTCAAACACCTCATCCCCTTGCATTCTCGAATGGCTGTGTGGCTCGCCTGGGTACCCGAGTCCTGCTGCGATGAGGTTGATGATGCCGCCCATGCAGTACTCTTTGGTGGCCTCTTTCATTGGGTGCAGCCTATTCAGCAAGAACTGACCGAGGTTGATCACTCGGCCCTCCATTATGTGCCACATAACGTGGAGCTCTTCCGTGTAGATACTGTTGGATTTGTTCTTGCTGAATAGAAAGCATGCCACTAGCTTGTGCACTATCCTCCAGAAATAGGAGTGCACTACCACGACTTTTGTTCCCGGCTTAAATGAAGATTCGCCGGTAAGCTTACCCCAAAACTCCACGGGATTGAACCCATCTCCCTCGGTGATCCTCTCACCATTGTCCATCCGATTCTTCCCCTCCTCGCTGGAAGAGAAGATCTTGTTTAAGAGCTTCTCGGAGATGGTGTACTCCATATTGTAAAGTCGGGCCTGGAGTCTGTCTCGCCTGCCAAATTCCTCTTTCTCCGTCACAGAATTCCTCACCCGGTGGAGAGAGGACATAAACTCCATCGTCAGCTTAGTGTAAGAAGAAGTCCGGCTGAAATAGATCTTCTTCAGCCTTGCCGCAGCTAGGACGCCCTTCAGCCTCTTCAAGATTCCTAGATCAGCAAACGAGGCTTCATGGCAGAACCTGCTCGGCATGTAAATCTTGGTCACCAGCTCAGCATAGCGGCGAGCATGTTCGTCGTCTCTCGGCTCGAAACACCTCGAAAAGGATTCCGGGAGTTCAGCTGTTGCTAGCTGTGGGCTCCGATCTCCAAACCACGAATTAATCCCGATTTAAACATGTGCGGAAGCAATCGGTAAACAGCGGAAGACAAAAATCACGGGAAATTAAAACTTTTTGAGACAAGAGCCTGAAACCACAAACCTTTTCCATAGAAAAAGGATTTAACTGTTTACATCACTGACAATTACTTCTTGTGTAATTATATACAACATGATACAAAAATTCTCAAGAATTCATACTCCAAAACACTCCAGGACCTGAGAGTACAGAGGACACATAGGACTTGACTCTAACTACACCATGAAGCAGGCTAGATCTCCACCTGAGATATTTACTGCTCCTGATGCTGCTGTTGCTGGGATTGGTCACCTGTGTACTTGTTCCTCCGTCTTCGACGACCACCTAAAAAGTAGAAGTCTACGGGGTGAGACAATTATACATAATTGCCCCAGTGAGAGTTATAACTCTCCACTAGGCTTTATAAGCAAAGCAAGGAATAACTAAAGCAATAAGAGCCTTCAAGATATTCACTGGCAGTTCTGATGATAAGCAAGAGTTCAATCAATATTAAAATATGAGAACATCTATGCTATTCAAGGTAACATCAATCAAATAACTCATAGTTAACTCTAGCAGATATACTACGCTGTTGATTATGTTTTTCAAACATTATTATGCCCTGTGGAGATGAGGCATACCACTCATACTCCAACTGATCGCTAAGAAGTCACATCAGTATCATACATAGGTCATTAAAAGAGCCAGATTCTTATGACCTCATCTTCCTCAGTTAGTTAGAGGATTGATTGTTTGACATCTGGCGGGATGTCTTTATAATAGCTCACCAGGGTACTCTGGTCCTTCGCTATTTTTAGAGTTACAGTGGCATTCTGTACTCTCTTTGCTATCGGAAGATTTCTTGTTTATCTTTCACCGATACGGTATTTGTGTCTTTAAGGGAGTGTAGAGATACATCTCACCTTTAGGACTTTATGGTGGGGTCTGATGGACTACTAGAATCTACATCATCCTCTCACCCTTTCTTTTATAGTGAAGGTATGACGGACTACAAGAATCTACATCAAATGCCTACACTAGGATGTAAGGTTCTACACATCCATGTACCCCACATACTCAAAAGTATGTGATCCAGGAGTTCCCTTAGGAAAACCTGTTTCACCATCATTTAGACTCTGACAATGATGGATCTATGATCAGGGCTCTACATTTCACTTGATTAGTTAGGTACATTCAGTATTCTTTAAACATTGTCCTTCAAACAATAACATTAGCACAACAGCTATAATGAGAATACATAAATGTAGCAGGCCTAACTCTTTTCAATCATTAGTTCTCAGTCATCTCATCACAAGTCATCTGTCAAGCATGACCTTGATGGTGTTTATGGCTTTCACAGCCCATAAATCACAAAAGATGTCACTCACAGTGCATCAATCTGGATTACTATTCATAAAGCTTAAGACATGCTTTTAATGAATATAACATGGCATTCCATACCTGGATATGACCATCATCTCATAACAACCTCCATGGTTCATGAATATAACATGGTATTCCATACCTGGATATTACCATCATCTCATAACAACCTGCATGGTTCATTCAACAGATAATAGTAAACAATTCAACAATCAGGGTTTACTATTCATCTTTCATGTCAATACCCTAAAATTAGGGTTTACTATTCACTCTATGGTGAATTGTACTCATTACATCATCATGTAAGAGAAACATCATCATTAAGGCTCTTAATTGAGATTAAGGTCCATTAGATATCATAATTAGGGTTTCCATGACCTCACATAGGTGGGTCATTCCCTAATCATGCACATTCATGTATAAAAGAAGTATCTCACTTGAGTTTCCACCTTAAAAAGGTTACTTTCTCTCTCTAGGATACTTTCTCTCTCTAGAAATACTTTCTCTCTCCTCTCATTAGTAGATGGTGGCAACACCACTCTAGATCAGGTTGAGATAAGTCTCCATTGACTAACATAAGCCAAAACATCAACATCATGTGATTAGGGTTTGATTAGAACAAGGTTTTATCCCTTTAGACCCCTCAAGGGTATTTTGGTAAATTGCCACATGATCACTATCATGGGTTAACTCACGAATCACATAGTCCCTTAATGACCTAGGTTACCATTAGGGTTTAGATTGGATCACCATTGAACTAATTTACACCATCAAATGGTTAAGTACAAACCATCACCAATCTCCAAACGGTTTCAACCTTCAAACGGTTTCAACCACCCAAACGGTCTTGAGACCGTTTGGATCCAAACGGTCTTGAGACCGTTTGGAGGTGAAGACCGTTTGGAAGGGTTGACTTCCAAACCGTTTGGAGCTTCAATCGGTTTGAGACCGTTTGATCAAACCTGCTTGAGATCGATTGGACCAAACGATCCTGAGGTCGTTTGAGCCCAAACGGTCTTGAGACCGTTTGGTCTCAAACGGTCTTGAGACCGTTTGGATCCAAACGGTCTTGAGACCGTTTGGATCCAAACGGTCTTGAGACCGTTTGGTCCAAATGGGCTCAAACCGTTTGGACCTCCAAAGGGGCTCAAAGGTCACCAAAGTTCATGGATATGTGTGTTGAAGCCCTCACTTGGCTAAAGCTATGCTAACCACTTATAAATTGAGTCAATTAGGGTTAGCCTTAACCACTTAGACATCCAATTGACCCTCAATTGCAAGCCAATTAGGGTTCAATCCTCCTCAATTAGGGTTTCAAATCGATTGGTCATCAATGTTCAACAATGTGAATCAATTCAAGGTTGAACCTATCAATTGACCTCCAATTGGGCTCAAACTTGGCCCAAACGGTCTTGAGGTCGTTTGGACATCATCAAAACGGTCTTGAGACCGTTTGCCCAAGGTTTGACCAAAAGCCAAGTCGTTTTGACTAAGGTTGAAGTCCAATTAGGTCAAAATCAGCAATTTTCATCAATTCATCAATTTCCTACAATTGGACCCTCAAACCATTAGATTAACTTAACCCTAGACCTTCAAACGGTCTTGGGTTGTGCCCAAACGGTCTTAGGACCGTTTGGAGGAATCCCCAAATGGTCTTGAGACCGTTTGGGTCCTTCAACCCAAAACTCAACAAGATCTATATGTCAAATCATCACTCTTTCACCCGATTAGGGTTTCATGTTGAAGTGCCTTCAACTCTCAATTGGTTAAGAATTAGACTTTGATTATTTGCAGAGATGAAATTCAATATGTTAGGAACAGACCCTCAAACGGTCGTCCCTTGGTCAACTCTTTCAAACGGTCCTGAGACCGTTTCAATCCAAACGGTCTTGCAAGACCGTTTGGACCAAAAGGGTCCAAGGTCGTTTGAAAAAGTAACATAGGGAATCACGCCCCTCATCTTCAACCTCTTGCAAGGTCGGTTTCTCTACTGATTTGCTTGCAAACGTGCAAGGAAGAAGGGTGGTAGAAGGAGAATTTACCAAGTAAATTGCAAGAATTGAGCATACATATAAAGCATAAGTTTAGAGTTATAAAACCCGCCTCAAAGTTGATCCTAAATCTCCAAGACTTCAAGCTCCAAACTTTAATGGCGTCCTTGAGCTTCCACAACTTGGTCAGGGGTGAATTATCCAAGGAAACGTTGCTTTGGTCGGCTAGAACAAGAAGACTAAGTAAGCTAACCACAAAACCAACCTTAGAAAGTGAATTCCTCCATGAATTCGAGCTAGAAGGTGGGGTTCTCTTACCTAGAACAGGTTGGTCGTCCCCCTGAGCTCCAGAGCTACCCTTGGCCATTTGAGCAAGAAGAGATGAGAATGAAGTAAAGGAAGGATCGTTCACTTATCTTGTAAAGAGGTGGCTTATATACTTTAGCCTCTTTTACACCCTAAGGGCCTCACAAGATTGGAAATCACATCTAGGTCCCTCCTTGCTCAAGGGCACGACCAAACCTATCTATCCTTATGCAAATCTCATGAAATCTCAAGATCTAGGGGTAAAGGAATCCAACCTTCAACTAGGGTACATACATGAAAGGGTTTCATACCCATTTTAGGTGATTTCTATCACAAAGATCATTTTTCTCATATGATTATTAAATGATGTATCCCTTTCATCATTTCTACTCTAAATGATGACAAGAGTCATAAAATATGTTCTATATATTAAGAATTACAACTTGGACCCCTCAATTGGGTAAATTGCACTTTACCCCAAATTAGGGTTTCTAAGCATGGGAATTGCTTCCACAGCTGCACCTTGGTGCTCAGGCTTGGGAAAATCCCTCAAACTTTACCATAACCATTCTCATGATGTCTCAACATCAAAGGAACATCTTATCTTGTGAATTTTTCAAGTTCAACCCTTAAACTGGGTAATTTGCACATAGGTCCCTGCATACAACACAATGCTACAACTTTATACAAAAAGGAGCAAAATTGAAAGTAAATGTTCCTGAGGAACTTAATTACATGCCAGGGAGTGTTCAAAAGTATTTAATTACATATTTAGGCAAAACTTCCAGGGTTAGGTCATAACCCAGGTCAGGGGTGTTACAAATTCTTTACCCCTTCAAAAGGATTTCGTCCCCGAAATCGATAAAGCATATTATAAGAAAAGAGCAGGATATTTTCTTCTCATTTCATCTTCTAGTTCCCAAGTGGCTTCTTCAACACCACGATGGTTCCAGAGGACTTTTACAAAGCTTATATCCTTCTTCTTTAACTTTTTAGTTCTGTTATCGAGGATTGACACTGGTCCCTCCTCATACGTTATATCTTCATTCAATTCTACTTCCATAGGTTGTAGAACTGACTCGGTATCTGGATGACATTTCCTCAGCATGGAAATGTGAAACACAGGGTGCAGCTTCTGCAACTCCTGAGGTAACTCTAGTCTATAGGCCACCTTTCCAACTTTTTCAACAATTGGATAAGGTCCCATAAATCTAGGAGCTAACTTTCCTTTCTTCCCAAAACGAAGGACTCCTTTCCAAGGTGAGACCTGGAGATACACTCTGTCTCCAACCTGGAATTCTAGGGGTCTACGACGTTTATCGGCATATGATTTCTGTCTATCTCGTGCAGTCTTAAGCTGTTGTTGTATAACTTTAATCTTTTCTGTAGTTTGCTGCACAAGATCAGGGCCTAACAACTGGTGCTCACCAGTTTCATACCAACACAAAGGTGATCTACAACGTCTACCATATAAGGCTTCATATGGTGCCATATCAATGCTATGTTGATAGCTATTGTTATAGGCAAACTCTATCAAGCTTAGATGTAGATCCCAACTCCCGGTAAACTGGAGAACACATGCTCTCAACAGATCTTCTAAGGTCTGTATAGTCCTTTCTGACTGTCCATCAGTCTGGGGATGAAAGGCTGTACTAAACCTTAGCTTGGTGCCTAGGGCTCTGTGTAGCTGTTCCCAAAAGCGACTTGTAAACTGGGGACCTCTGTCAGAAACTATAGTGACAGGAACTCCGTGCAAATGCACTATCTCTTGAACATATAACTGGGATAACCTTTCAGCAGAATAGGTTGTTTTGACAGGTAAGAAATGTGCTGTCTTTGTCAACCTATCAACAATTACCCAAATGGAATCATGTCCTTTGTTTGTCCTGGGTAGGCCAACAACAAAATCCATGGTCACATGGTCCCACTTCCACTGTGGTATGGGTAAGGGTTGCATTGTTCCTGGAGGTCTCTGGTGTTCATCCTTGACCTGCTGACACACATGACACTTCAGAACAAACTCAACTACATCCTTCTTCATCCCAGGCCACCAATACATATCCTTCAAGTTTCGATACATCTTGGTGCTCCCTGGATGCATAGCATACATCGAAGAATGAGCTTCTTCCAGGACTAACTTCCTCAGGTTGTTCACATCTGGCACTATCATCCTTCCATGATAGCATGCCACCTGGTCATCTGACTCATGAAAACCTTCTCGCTTCTCATCTGCAAACTCAGATCTAATCTGCTGTACAAAAACATCTACTTGTTGTGCCTCCCTTATCTGCTCTCTTAAGGTAGGTTTAATCTGTATCTCAGCTAATAAACCAGCTAACAATGATGCCTTCAACTGCACATTGTCTTGCCTTAAAGAGATAAGCATATCTCTTTTAGAGCATACTAAGGAACTTAGTTGTGCTCTATCCATGGTTGATGTTGCTGATTTCCTACTCAGGGCATCTGCAACCACATTGGCCTTGCCCGGATGGTAATCAATTGTACAATCGTAGTCCTTGATTAACTCCATCCAGTGACGTTGCCTCATATTAAGCTCATGCTGAGTGAAGATGTACTTAAGGTTCTTGTGGTCTGTGAAAATCTGAAAAGTATCTCCGTAGAGATAATGTCTCCAGATTTTCAAGGCATAGACCACAGCAGCTAACTCTAGATCGTGTGTTGGATAATTCTCCTCGTGTTTCTTAAGCTGTCGGGAAGCAAAAGAAATCACTTGTTTATCCTGCATCAACACACATCCAAGTCCATTCTTGGAGGCATCACAAAAGATCATATATTCCATTCCTTGCTCAGGTAACACAAGTACAGGTGCACTCGTTAACCTCTCCTTCAACAACTGAAAAGACTGTTGACACTTATCACTCCAAGCAAAAGGAACATCCTTCCGGGTTAACTTGGTCAAAGGTAAGGCTATAGAACTGAAATTCTTAATAAACCTTCGATAATAGCCAGCTAACCCCAAGAAACTTCTAATCTCCGTTGGTGTCTTCGGTTGTTCCCACTGCAGAACAGATTCTATCTTTGCAGGGTCAACACGAATTCCCGAGGCAGAAACCACATGTCCAAGGAAGGATACTTCAGATAACCAAAACTCGCACTTGCTAAACTTAGCGTATAGCTTATGCTCTCTTAGCAAGGTCAAAGTCCGGCAAAGGTGTTGCTCATGCTGCTGAGCATCCTTACTATAAATCAGTATGTCATCTATGAAGACGACAACACACTGATCAAGGAAAGGTCGAAAGACTCTATTCATGAGTTCCATGAATGCAGCCGGTGCATTGGTTAGTCCAAACGACATAACCGTGAACTCATAGTGACCATATCTTGTCCTCAAAGCAGACTTAGATATGTCACTGTCCTTAATGCGGAGTTGATGATATCCAGACCTTAGGTCTATCTTAGAAAAGACTGTTGCACCACGCAACTGGTCAAAAAGATCATCAATCCTCGGCAAAGGATACTTATTCTTAATTGTTAATTTATTGAGTTGTCTGTAGTCAATGCACAACTGCATTGATCCATCTTTCTTTTTAACAAACAAAACCGGAGCACCCCAAGGTGAGGTACTCGGTCGGATGAAACCCTTCTCAAGTAACTCTTGAAGCTGTTTCTTGAGTTCTGCCATCTCAGCAGGCGCCATCCTATACGGAGTCTGGGCTATGGGTTTCGTATCTGGGACCAAATTGATCTCAAAATCAATTTCCCGGGGTGGTGGTATACCAGGAAGTTCTTCGGGAAACACATCCTCGAATTCCCTGACTATCGGAACTTCAACAGGGTTGGAACTCTCCTTGGTAACATCTACCACATGGGCTAAGAATTCGTAGCATCCTTGCCTCATCAACTTATCAGCAACCATAGCTGATACAAGACAGGTGGGCAGAATCTTTCTTTCACCTTGAAAGATCCATGTGTTGCTTTCATCAGCAAACACTGCCAGCTTGGATTCACAATCCAAGACAACTTGATACCTTTCCAAGGTATCCATCCCTAGGATTATATCAAATCCTTGCATATCAAGCGGTATGAGATCCACTTGAATGCGATGCTTAGAAAAGAAAAGTACGCAAGGAGAGCATACTTCTTGCAGAACAGCAGACCCACTCAACGGAGTCTCCAACAACAACTTATCTGCCCTATGACTAGTTGTCATATTGCAGTTACGAATCACTCTTCGAGTGATGAAAGAGTGCGTAGCACCCGGGTCAATCAAAACAGATACTACACAAGATTTAGACATATCAGAATATAAAAGTTCCATCTGACCTATCACCACTTGTGGATTGACCACTGCCTCTGGTGGGTTCATAGCATAGAACCTCGCTGTAGCCTGTTGTGGAGGTGGTACTGATGATCCAGCTTGAGACGCTTGTCCACGTCCTCGAGCTGCTCCTTGATGTTGTCTATTCTGAGATCCCTGTTGATTCTGTCTCGGGGTTTGTTGTGTCACACCGACAGCCCTAGAACGGCAATCCTTCATCAAGTGTCCCACCTTACCACAGTTGTAGCAACTCTTTTCCTGTTGCTGTGGTCTGGGTGGTCCAGTAACTGACACAGATGCAGAACTGTGCGTCCCTTGAAGCGGTTGACTTCGTCCTCTACCTCTGCTTGGTGTCCATTGAGTTTGAAAACTCGATCTGGGTGGTGGAGGGTTAGGTGCAGAGAATCTAGGTTTCTTGGAATCCCTAGATGAAGAACCCTGGAACTGTGGATATCTTTTATGGGTTTGCCTCTTCTCAACCACAGATCCCTCTATCCTTCGGACTGACTCAACGAAGGTAGAGAATCTCTCTCGGTTCTCTAAGGCAGACACTGGGGTAGACATGTCAGCATTCAACCCCTTCTCAAACCTTCTGATTCTTTCTTCTTCTGTGGCAGCCATGTGCGGACAAAATCGCAACAGCTCCATGAACTTAGCTTCATACTCGCTAATGTTCATCATACCCTGTCTCAGTCTCTCAAACTGAGAGATCTTCTCGTCTAGGAAGGTCTTTGGAAAATATCTATTGATAAATTCCCGACGAAACTCTTCCCATGAGAACTCTACCCCAGGTCTCTTCTGCTCTTCCATGTTCCACCAGTGACCAGCACTTCCTTTGAGAAGATAGATAGCATGTCTAACCTTCTCAGCTTCAGGGATGTTGAGGATCCTGAAATCCTTCTCCAGCTCTGTCAACCACAGATCAGCATCTGCGGGGTCAACAGTCCCATGGTACTCGGTAGCTCCGACATGACGTAGTCGCTCGAACGTCTTCCCGATACCTTGCCCCTCAGGCTGGATAGGTACCCTAGGTGCAGGCACAGGCAACCTGTCGGTTATGTGTGTCATGGCAGTCATAAACTGCCCAAACATTGTCTGGACTGCTGGGTTACGCATGTCATCTGTGTCAAACTGGGGTGGCTCTCTAGGTTGTTCTAGTACAGGCTGTTCCAATTCTGGTACTCCTGCACCACCTTGAGGTGCACTAGCACTACTTTCTTCCACATTCTCATCATGTGGCTCTGACATCTTAAGTATCTTCTTCTCCTGAGGAGTAGAAGATTCTATTAGATAAGGAAGGAATACTAAAGATAGACTCGACTTCCTAAGTCCTATGCCTCTGTAGACTCGACTGAACCTGGAGCTCTGATACCACTTAATTGTGGGCTCCGATCTCCAAACCACGAATTAATCCCGATTTAAACATGTGCGGAAGCAATCGGTAAACAGCGGAAGACAAAAATCACGGGAAATTAAAACTTTTCAAGACAAGAGCCTGAAACCACAAACCTTTTCCATAGAAAAAGGATTTAACTATTTACATCACTGACAATTACTTCTTGAGTAATTATATACAACATGATACAAAAATTCTCAAGAATTCATACTCCAAAACACTCCAGGACCTGAGAGTACAGAGGACACATAGGACTTGACTCTAACTACACCATGAAGCAGGCTAGATCTCCACCTGAGATATTTACTACTCCTGATGCTGCTGTTGCTGGGATTGGTCACATGTGTACTTATTCCTCCGTCTTCGACGACCACCTAAAAAGTAGAAGTCTACGGGGTGAGACAATTATACATAATTGCCCCAGCGAGAGTTATAACTCTCCACTAGGCTTTATAAGCAAAGCAAGGAATAACTAAAGCAATAAGAGCCTTCAAGATATTCACTGGCAGTTCTGATGATAAGCAAGAGTTCAATCAATATTAAAATATGAGAACATCTATGCTATTCAAGGTAACATCAATCAAGTAACTCGTAGTTAACTCTAGCAGATATACTACGCTGTTGATTATGTTTTTCAAACATTATTATGCCCTGTGGAGATGAGGCATACCACTCATACTCCAACTGATCGCTAAGAAGTCACATCAGTATCATACATAGGTCATTAAAAGAGCCGGATTCTTATGACCTCATCTTCCTCAGTCAGTTAGAGGATTGATTGTTTGACATCTGGCGGGATGTCTTTATAATAGCTCACCAGGGTACTCTGGTCCTTCGCTATTTTTAGAGTTACAGTGGCATTCTGTACTCTCTTCGCTATCGGAAGATTTCTTGTTTATCTTTCACCGATACGGTATTTGTGTCTTTAAGGGAGTGTAGAGATACATCTCACCTTTAGGACTTTATGGTGGGGTCTGATGGACTACTAGAATCTACATCATCCTCTCACCCTTTCTTTTATAGTGAAGGTATGACGGACTACAAGAATCTACATCAAATACCTACACTAGGATGTAAGGTTCTACACATCCATGTACCCCACATACTCAAAAGTATGTGATCCAGGAGTTCCCTTAGGAAAACCTGTTTCACCATCATTTAGACTCTGACAATGATGGATCTATGATCAGGGCTCTACATTTCACTTGATTAGTTAGGTACATTCAGTATTCTTTAAACATTGTCCTTCAAACAATAACATTAGCACAACAGCTATAATGAGAATACATAAATGTAGCAGGCCTAACTCTTTTCAATCATTAGTTCTCAGTCATCTCATCACAAGTCATCTGTCAAGCATGACCTTGATGGTGTTTATGGCTTTCACAGCCCATAAATCACAAAAGATGTCACTCACAGTGCATCAATCTGGATTACTATTCATAAAGCTTAAGACATGCTTTTAATGAATATAACATGGCATTCCATACCTGGATATGACCATCATCTCATAACAACCTGCATGGTTCATGAATATAACATGGTATTGCATACCTGGATATTACCATCATCTCATAACAACCTGCATGGTTCATTCAACAGATAATAGTAAACAATTCAACAATCAGGGTTTACTATTCATCTTTCATGTCAATACCCTAAAATTAGGGTTTACTATTCACTCTATGGTGAATTGTACTCATTACATCATCATGTAAGAGAAACATCATCATTAAGGCTCTTAATTGAGATTAAGGTCCATTAGATATCATAATTAGGGTTTCCATGACCTCACATATGTGGGTCATTCCCTAATCATGCACATTCATGTGTAAAAGAAGTATCTCACTTGAGTTTCCACCTTAAAAAGGTTACTTTCTCTCTCTAGGATACTTTCTCTCTCTAGAAATACTTTCTCTCTCCTCTCATTAGTAGATGGTGGCAACACCACTCTAGATCAGGTTGAGATAAGTCTCCATTGACTAACATAAGCCAAAACATCAACATCATGTGATTAGGGTTTGATTAGAACAAGGTTTTATCCCTTTAGACCCCTCAAGGGTATTTTGGTAAATTGCCACATGATCACTATCATGGGTTAACTCACGAATCACATAGTCCCTTAATGACCTAGGTTACCATTAGGGTTTAGATTGGATCACCATTGAACTAATTTACACCATCAAATGGTTAAGTACAAACCATCACCAATCTCCAAACGGTTTCAACCACCCAAACGGTCTTGAGACCGTTTGACCCCAAACGGTCTTGAGACCGTTTGGAGGTGAAGACCATTTGGAAGGGTTGACTTCCAAACCGTTTGGAGCTTCAATCGGTTTGAGACCGTTTGATCAAACCTGCTTGAGATCGATTGGACCAGACGATCCTGAGGTCGTTTGAGCCCAAACGGTCTTGAGACCGTTTGGCCCCAAATGGTCTTGAGACCGTTTGGTCTCAAACGGTCTTGAGACCGTTTGGATCCAAACGGTCTTGAGACCGTTTGGTCCAAATGGGCTCAAACCGTTTGGACCTCCAAAGGGGTTCAAAGGTCACCAAAGTTCATGGATATGTGTGTTGAAGCCCTCACTTGGCTAAAGCTATGCTAACCACTTATAAATTGAGTCAATTAGGGTTAGCCTTAACCACTTATACATCCAATTGACCCTCAATTGCAAGCCAATTAGGGTTCAATCCTCCTCAATTAGGGTTTCAAATCGATTGGTCATCAATGTTCAACAATGTGAATCAATTCAAGGTTGAACCTATCAATTGACCTCCAATTGGGCTCAAACTTGGCCCAAACGGTCTTGAGGTCGTTTGGACATCATCCAAACGGTCTTGAGACCGTTTGCCCAAGGTTTGACCAAAATCCAAGTCGTTTTGACTAAGGTTGAAGTCCAATTAGGTCAAAATCAGCAATTTTCATCAATTCATCAATTTCCTACAATTGGACCCTCAAACCATTAGATTAACTTAACCCTAGACCTTAAAACGGTCTTGGGTTGTGCCCAAACGGTCTTAGGACCGTTTGGAGGAATCCCCAAACGGTCTTGAGACCGTTTGGGTCCTTCAACCCAAAACTCAACAAGATCTATATGTCAAATCAGCACTCTTTCACCCGATTAGGGTTTCATGTTGAAGTGCCTTCAACTCTCAATTGGTTAAGAATTAGACTTTGATTCTTTGCAGAGATGAAATTCAATATGTTAGGAACAGACCCTCAAACGGTCGTCCCTTGGTCAACTCTTACAAATGGTCCTGAGACCGTTTCAATCCAAACGGGCTTGCAAGACCGTTTGAGAGCAAACGGTTTGATACCGTTTGAACCCAAACGGTTTGCAACCGTTTGGACCAAAAGGGTCCAAGGTCATTTGAAAAAGTAACATAGGGAATCACGCCCCTCATCTTCAACCTCTTGCAAGGTCGGTTTCTCTACTGATTTGCTTGCAAACGTGCAAGGAAGAAGGGTGGTAGAAGGAGAATTTACCAAGTAAATTGCAAGAATTGAGCATACATATAAAGCATAAGTTTAGAGTTATAAAACCCGCCTCAAAGTTGATCCTAAAGCTCCAAGCCTTCAAGCTCCAAACTTTAATGGCGTCCTTGAGCTTCCACAACTTGGTCAGGGGTGAATTCTCCAAGGAAACGTTGCTTTGGTCGGCTAGAACAAGAAGACTAAGTAAGCTAACCACAAAATCAACCTTAGAAAGTGAATTCCTCCATGAATTCGAGCTAGAAGGTGGGGTTCTCTTACCTAGAATAGGTTGGTCGTCCCCCTGATCTCCAGAGCTACCCTTGGCCGTTTGAGCAAGAAGAGATGAGAATGAAGTAAAGGAAGGATCGTTCACTTATCTTGTAAAGAGGTGGCTTATATACTTTAGCCTCTTTTACACCCTAAGGGCCTCACAAGATTGGAAATCACATCTAGGTCCCTCCTTGCTCAAGGGCACGACCAAACCTATCTATCCTTATGCAAATCTCATGAAATCTCAAGATCTAGGGGTAAAGGAATCCAACCTTCAACTAGGGTACATACATGAAAGGGTTTCATACCCATTTTAGGTGATTTCTATCACAAAGATCATTTTTCTCATCTGATTATTAAATGATGTATCCCTTTCATCATTTCTACTCTAAATGATGAAAAGAGTCATAAAAGATGTTCTATATATTAAGAATTACAACTTGGACCCCTCAATTGGGTAAATTGCACTTTACCCCAAATTAGGGTTTCTAAGCATGGGAATTGCTTCCACAACTGCACCTTGGTGCTCAGGCTTGGGAAAATCCTTCAAACTTTACCATAACCATTCTCATGATGTCTCAACATCAAAGGAACATCTTATCTTGTGAATTTTGCAAGTTCAACCCTTAAACTGGGTAATTTTCACATAGGTCCCTGCATACAACACAATGCTACAACTTTATACAAAAAGGAGCAAAATTGAAAGTAAATGTTCCTGAGGAACTTAATTACATGCCAGGGAGTGTTCACAAGTATTTAATTACATATTTAGGCAAAACTTCCAGAGTTAGGTCATAACCCAGGTCAGGGGTGTTACAAATGCTTTACCCCTTCAAAAGGATTTCGTCCCCGAAATCGATAAAGCATATTATAAGAAAAGAGCAGGATATTTTCTTCTCATTTCATCTTCTAGTTCCCAAGTGGCTTCTTCAACACCACGATGGTTCCAGAGGACTTTTACAAGGCTTATATCCTTCTTCTTTAACTTTTTAGTTCTGTTATCGAGGATTGACACTGGTCCCTCCTCATACGTTATATCTTCATTCAATTCTACTTCCATAGGTTGTAGAACTGACTCGGTATCTGGATGACATTTCCTCAGCATGGAAATGTGAAACACAGGGTGCAGCTTCTGCAACTCCTGAGGTAACTCTAGTCTATAGGCCACCTTTCCAACTTTTTCAACAATTGGATAAGGTCCCATAAACCTAGGAGCTAACTTTCCTTTCTTCCCAAAATGAAGGACTCCTTTCCAAGGTGAGACCTTGAGATACACTCTGTCTCCAACCTGGAATTCTAGGGGTCTACGACGTTTATCGGCATATGATTTCTGTCTATCTCGTGCAGTCTTAAGCTATTGTTGTATAACTTTAATTTTTTCTGTAGTTTGCTGCACAAGATCAGGGCCTAACAACTGGTGCTCACCAGTTTCATACCAACACAAGGGTGATCTACAACATCTACCATATAAGGCTTCATATGGTGCCATATCAATGCTATGTTGATAGCTATTGTTATAGGCAAACTCTATCAAGCTTAGATGTAGATCCCAACTCCCGGTAAACTGGAGAACACATGCTCTCAACAGATCTTCTAAGGTCTGTATAGTCCTTTCTGACTGTCCATCAGTCTGGGGATGAAAGGCTGTACTAAACCTTAGCTTGGTGCCTAGGGCTCTGTGTAGCTGTTCCCAAAAGCGACTTGTAAACTGGGGACCTCTGTCAGAAACTATAGTGACAGGAACTCCGTGCAAACGCATTATCTCTTGAACATATAACTGGGATAACCTTTCAGCAGAATAGGTTGTTTTGACAGGTAAGAAATGTGCTGTCTTTGTCAACCTATCAACAATTACCCAAATGGAATCATGTCCTTTGTTTGTCCTGGGTAGGCCAACAACAAAATCCATGGTCACATGGTCCCACTTCCACTGTGGTATGGGTAAGGGTTGCATTGTTCCTGCAGGTCTCTGGTGTTCAGCCTTGACCTGCTGACACACAGGACACTTCAGAACAAACTCAGCTACATCCTTCTTCATCCCAGGCCACCAATACATATCCTTCACGTTTCGATACATCTTGGTGCTCCCTGGATGCATAGCATACATCGAAGAATGAGCTTCTTCCAGGACTAACTTCCTCAGGTTGTTCACATCTGGCACTATCATCCTTCCATGATAGCATGCCACCTGGTCATCTGACTCATGAAAACCTTCTCGCTTCTCATCTCCAAACTCAGATCTAATCTGCTGTACAAAAACATCTACTTGATGTGCCTCCCTTATCTGCTCTCTTAAGGTAGGTTTAATCTGCATCTCAGCTAATAAACCAGCTAACAATGATGCCTTCAACTGCACATTGTCTTGCCTTATAGAGATAAGCATATCTCTTTTAGATCATACTAAGGAACTTAGTTGTGCTCTATCCATGGTTGATGTTGCTGATTTCCTACTCAGGGCATCTGCAACCACATTGGCCTTGCCCGGATGGTAATCAATTGTACAATCATAGTCCTTGATTAACTCCATCCAGCGACGTTGCCTCATATTAAGCTCATGCTGAGTGAAGATGTACTTAAGGTTCTTGTGGTCTGTGAAAATCTGAAAAGTCTCTCCATAGAGATAATGTCTCTAGATTTTCAAGGCATAGACCACAGCAGCTAACTCTAGATCGTGTGTTGGATAATTCTCCTAGTGTTTCTTAAGCTGTCGGGAAGCAAAAGAAATCACTTGTTTATCCTGCATCAACACACATCCAAGTCCATTCTCGGAGGCATCACAAAAGATTATATATTCCTTTCCTTGCTCAGGTAACACAAGTACAGGTGCACTCGTTAACCTCTCCTTCAACAGCTGAAAAGACTGTTGACACTTATCACTCCAAGCAAAAGGAACATCCTTCCAGGTTAACTTGGTCAAAGGTAAGGCTATAGAACTAAAATTCTTAATAAACCTTCGATAATAGCCAGCTAACCCCAAGAAACTTCTAATCTCCGTCGGTGTCTTCGGTTGTTCCCACTGCAGAACAGATTCTATCTTTGCAGGGTCAACACGAATTCCCGAGGCAGAAACCACATGTCCAAGGAAGGATACTTCAGATAACCAAAACTCGCACTTGCTAAACTTAGCGTATAGCTTATGCTCTCTTAGCAAGGTCAAAGTCTGGCGAAGGTGTTGCTCATGCTGCTGAGCATCCTTACTATAAATCAGTATGTCATCTATGAAGACGACAACACACTGATCAAGGAAAGGTCGAAAGACTCTATTCATGAGTTCCATGAATGCAACCGGTGCATTGGTTAGTCCAAACGACATAACTGTGAACTCATAGTGACCATATCTTGTCCTAAAAGCAGACTTAGATATGTCACTGTCCTTAATGCAGAGTTGATGATATCCAGACCTTAGGTCTATCTTAGAAAAGACTGTTGCACCACGCAACTGGTCGAAAAGATCATCAATCCTCGGCAAAGGATACTTATTCTTAATTGTTAATTTATTGAGTTGTCTGTAGTCAATGCACAACCGCATTGATCCATCTTTCTTTTTAACAAACAAAACCGGAGCACCCCAAGGTGAGGTACTTGGTCGGATGAAACCCTTCTCAAGTAACTCTTGAAGCTGTTTCTTGAGTTCTGCCATCTCAACAGGCGCCATCCTATACGGAGTCTGGGCTATGGGTTTCGTATCTGGGACCAAATTGATCTCAAAATCAGTTTCCCGGGGTGGTGGTATACCAGGAAGTTCTTCGGGAAACACATCCTCGAATTCCCTGACTATCGGAACTTCAGCAGGGTTGGAACTCTCCTTGGTAACATCTACCACATGGGCTAAGAATGCGTAGCATCCTTGCCTCATCAACTTATCAGCAACCATAGCTGATACAAGACAGGTGGGCAGAATCTTTCTTTCACCTTGAAAGATCCATGTGTTACTTTCATCAGCAAACACTGCCAGCTTGGATTCACAATCCAAGACAACTCGATACCTTTCCAAGGTATCCATCCCTAGGATTATATCAAATCCTTGCATATCAAGCGGTATGAGATCCACTTGAATGCGATGCTTAGAAAAGAAAAGTACGCAAGGAGAGCATACTTCTTACAGAACAGCAGACCCACTCAACGGAGTCTCCAACAACAACTTATCTGCCCTATGACTAGTTGTCATATTGCAGTTACGAATCACTCTTCGAGTGATGAAAGAGTGCGTAGCACCCGGGTCAATCAAAACATATACTACACAAGATTTAGACATATCAGAATATAAAAGTTCCATCTGACCTATCACCACTTGTGGATTGACCACTGCCTCTGGTGGGTTCATAGCATAGAACCTCGCTGTAGCCTGTTGTGGAGGTGGTGCTGATGATCCAGCTTGAGACGCTTGTCCACGTCCTCGAGCTGCTCCTTGATGTTGTCTATTCTGAGATCCCTGTTGATTCTGTCTTGGGGTTTGTTGTGTCACACCGACAGCCCTAGAACGGCAATCCTTCATCAAGTGTCCCACCTTACCACAGTTGTAGCAACTCTTTTCCTGTTGCTGTGGTCTGGGTGGTCCAGTAACTGACACAGATGCAGAACTGTGCGTCCCTTGAAGCGGTTGACTTCGTCCTCTACCTCTGCTTGGTGTCCATTGAGTTTGAAAACTCGATCTGGGTGGTGGAGGGTTAGGTGCAGAGAATCTAGGTTTCTTGGAATCCCTAGATGAAGAACCCTGGAACTGTGGATATCTTTTATGGGTTTGCCTCTTCTCAACCACAGATCTCTCTATCCTTCGGACTGACTCAACGAAGGTAGAGAATCTCTCTCGATTCTCTAAGGCAGACACTGGGGTAGACATGTCAGCATTCAACCCCTTCTCAAACCTTCTGATTCTTTCTTCTTCTGTGGCAGCCATGTGCGGACAAAATCGCAACAACTCCATGAACTTAGCTTCGTACTCGCTAATGTTCATCATAACCTGTCTCAGTCTCTCAAACTGAGAGATCTTCTCGTCTAGGAAGGTCTTTGGAAAATATCTATTGATAAATTCCTGACGAAACTCTTCCCATGAGAACTCTACCCCAGGTCTCTTCTGCTCTTCCATGTTCCACCAGTGACCAGCACTTCCTTTGAGAAGATAGACAGCATGTCTAACCTTCTCAGCTTCAGGGATGTTGAGGATCCTGAAAGCCTTCTCCAGCTCTATCAACCACAGATCAGCATCTGTGGGGTCAGCAGTCCCATGGTACTCGGTAGCTCCGACACGACGTAGTCGCTCGAACGTCTTCCCGATACCTTGCCCCTCAGGCTGGACAGGTACCCTAGGTGCAGGCATAGGCAACCTATCAGTTATGTGTGTCATGGCAGTCATAAACTGCCCAAACATTGTCTGGACTGCTGGGTTACCCATGTCATCTGGGTCAAACTGGGGTGGCTCTCTAGGTTGATCTAGTACAGGCTGTTCCAATTCTGGTACTCCTGCACCACCTTGAGGTGCACTAGCACTACTTTCTTCCACATTCTCATCATGTGGCTCTGACATCTTAAGTATCTTCTTCTCCTGAGGAGTAGAAGATTCTATTAGATAAGGAAGGAATACTAAAGATAGACTCGACTTCCTAAGTCCTATGCCTCTGTAGACTCGACTGAACCTGGAGCTCTGATACCACTTAAATGTGGGCTCCGATCTCCAAACCAAAGATAGACTCGACTTCCTAAAGATAGACTCGACTTCCTAAGTCCTGAGACCGTTTCAATCCAAACGGTCTTGCAAGACCGTTTGGACCAAAAGGGTCCAAGGTCGTTTGAAAAAGTAACATAGGGAATCACGCCCCTCATCTTCAACCTCTTGCAAGGTCGGTTTCTCTACTGATTTGCTTGCAAACGTGCAAGGAAGAAGGGTGGTAGAAGGAGAATTTACCAAGTAAATTGCAAGAATTGAGCATACATATAAAGCATAAGTTTAGAGTTATAAAACCCGCCTCAAAGTTGATCCTAAAGCTCCAAGCCTTCAAGTTACAAACTTTAATGGCGTCCTTGAGCTTCCACAACTTGGTCAGGGGTGAATTCTCCAAGGAAACGTTGCTTTGGTCGGCTAGAACAAGAAGACTAAGTAAGCTAACCACAAAACCAACCTTAGAAAGTGAATTCCTCCATGAATTCGAGCTAGAAGGTGGGGTTCTCTAACCTAGAACAGGTTGGTCGTCCCCCTGAGCTCCAGAGCTACCCTTGGCCGTTTGAGCAAGAAGAGATGAGAATGAAGTAAAGGAAGGATCGTTCACTTATCTTGTAAAGAGGTGGCTTATATACTTTAGCCTCTTTTACACCCTAAGGGCCTCACAAGATTGGAAATCACATCTAGGTCCCTCCTTGCTCAAGGGCACGACCAAACCTATCTATCCTTATGCAAATCTCATGAAATCTCAAGATCTAGGGGTAAAGGAATCCAACCTTCAACTAGGGTACATACATGAAAGGGTTTCATACCCATTTTAGGTGATTTCTATCACAAAGATCATTTTTCTCATCTGATTATTAAATGATGTATCCCTTTCATCATTTCTACTCTAAATGATGACAAGAGTCATAAAAGATGTTCTAGATATTAAGAATTACAACTTGGACCCCTCAATTGGGTAAATTGCACTTTACCCCAAATTAGGGTTTCTAAGCATGGGAATTGCTTCCACAGCTGCACCTTGGTGCTCAGGCTTGGGAAAATCCCTCAAACTTTACCATAACCATTCTCATGATGTCTCAACATCAAAGGAACATCTTATCTTGTGAATTTTGCAAGTTCAACCCTTAAACTGGGTAATTTGCACATAGGTCCCTGCATACAACACAATGCTACAACTTTATACAAAAAGGAGCAAAATTGAAAGTAAATGTTCCTGAGGAACTTAATTACATGCCAGGGAGTGTTCAAAAGTATTTAATTACATATTTAGGCAAAACTTCCAGGGTTAGGTCATAACCCAGGTCAGGGGTGTTACACTAGCGGTGTCGGTGTTGGTACTGGGGTTGCCGCTTCTCCAACCCTTGCCTTCTTCTTTGTCCCCGACGTCCCAGCCTGTCCTGGGTTCAAGCGCTTGGGCCTGGAAGACTGCCTTTCAGTAGCAGTCTCAGGGTAGATTCTCCTGCCTTGTGCGTCAACGGGGACAACAGTCATCTTGGTGCGGGCCATTTCTGTAAGGCAACAAAAGAAATACCTTAGTTAAATACGTTGGCTTTTGAAAGAAACATAATAAAAAATAAATGTGGGACCCTACACTATTCTGTACAAAGATTTCTTGACCCCCAGTATTGGGCGACATATCGGGTTCCAGAAGTGAAGCCTTGTGCCCGATACAAGGGATGGGTGTTGCCCGACACAAGAGGTGGGTGTCGCCCGATACGCAAACGATTCAATCACGCGATAAAGACAGGGCGTCAAGGCGGTGAACGCACGTTAGGTCTGTCATTCAAAAAATGGACGTGTCGGGCGATACGAGAGCGATAACATAAAACGCGCGATACGGTCCTCATGAAAGAAAAGCAGCTTGTCGCCCGACAACAAAAACAGGCGAGGATATGCAAGATCGGGCAATACGGCTATCGCCCGTCATGGTGTATCGGGAAACACAAATCAAAGATATGTCGCACGACATCCATATCGGGTGATACAACCGCTCAGTGAAGGAGAGACTTGAGACCGATAAACTACTTGCACGAGAAAGAAACGTGTCGGTCGACACGATCTGTCGGGAGATATGGTTTGTCGGGATGTACCTCGCTGTGATCTGAGCTATCAGGCGACACAAGAGAATTGTAGTCTCAAGCGACACGGGAGCAGGAGCACAAGTTCTCTCGTACGACACGAGAGCGCGAAAACAGTAAGGCAGGGAACCCGACACGGTAAAAACTCGCCTCCTTTTATAGCAAACAAAAAGTAAAACTTGGACGCGCGTCGACCGTTAGGGCAGCACGTGAGTCAGCAAGTTCAACTATCGGCACGACTGTTGCGCTCCACAAAATCCCACCGCCTGATAAGGGTGCACACAAAGTGTCGGTTGGGTTGCCTCCCGTGACAATCGTGAAAACAAAACGGTTAAACAACGGCTGATGAGTAAACCATCATTGGCCTAGGACCAGCTCCCGACCTCAGATGGCATTACCCATCCCGAATTATAAAACTAAAGCGGTGGCCCATAAAACATAAGAGTCAGCGTATGTGGAACATGCACTGACTCAGGCCTTATTACATAACAAATGTTCATAATGTTTGTTTTGCTGGAAAGTAAATTTGCATCCTATGCTAGGAAATAAAATAAAGCTCGGGTTGCCTCTCGAAGAGCGTTGTAGTTATCGTCTCCAGCTTGACGGCTCCGGCACTTTATCTGCCAGCTTCATCTTTTTCTTGCAACTCGATCTCAGCCTTCTATCTGTCACAGTCCTGGCCTCTTCATAGGTTCGGTGTTTGACGGTATCTTGCCTGAGGGGTTCTTCATTAATTCAGCTAATTGAGCTAACTACTGATCCAGCTGGCGTTGGTGCATCTGCATATCCACCATTTGAACCTGCAGCGAGCTTACAACACCAGAATTGGGTAGCACGCTCTGCGCCAATTGGTTGTTGATAGTGTCCAACTTTTTCACAAAATCAAACAACTATCCCACCACATCTGCTTGGTTCGAATCCTGGTTCTGTCCCTGTTCATTAACTGGTCCTTGGTACTTGCCTTGACCTTGAAAATTACCTTTGTTCTGCTAGAAGGGGGCATTTGTAGCATACTGACCGGTACCTCCCCTCTTTTTGAAAGCTTGGGGTGGCTTAGCGGAGTTATGCAGCTAATGAGAATTCTCAGCTACATCTTTGTTCCCATAGCTGAAACCGGGGTGGTTCGGCCTTCTGAAGTTTACAAAAGAGACATTTTCAATCTCTTCTGCCTCGAACTCAGTATCACTTGATGCTTTTGGCCGGGTGTAGATGCAGATAGAAACCCCATGGCCGCCTTCTCCGCATGTTACACATTTCATTACTTTTTCCACTTGCTTCTTCCCCTTACCACCAGCTTCTCGCAGTTTTTTCACATCCGTAGCAATCCTCTGGATCTGTGAGGTGATTGCCTCCAGAGCTTTAGATTCAAGGGTGGACCCTTCACCGACCTTCTTTATCTGTCCACTATCAGACCGGTCGAACTCAGCACCGGCCATCAGCTCGGCCATATTCTTGATAATCATTTCGAATTTCTTCGCCTTCTTCCCCAGGAAGTCACTGCCCGCGGCCGCGTTCAGCGACACCCTGTCTTCGGGAGTCAAGCCATTGTAGAATGTAGTGACAAGGAAACCCTTCTTGTAGTTGTAATGGGGGCAATCTCTCAGGTACTCCTGGAATCGCTCCCGGGATTCATGGAGGATTTCATTCGGCTTTTGCATGAATGATGTTATCTTCTGCTGATTCCTGACTGTTCTTTCAGTGGGGTAGAACTTATTCACAAATGCGTCATCTAACGCTCCCCACCCATTCAGAGACTGGTGGGGTACACTGAGGTACCAAGATAGTGCCTTGTCTTCCAGTGAAAAGATTAAACCCTTGCAATATATCACTTCCTGGGGAACACCTCTCATCTTAATCGTGTCACATATATTCTTAAAAGCATCCAAGTGATGATAGGGATTGTCATTCTTGGAGCTCCCTCTAAAACTCTTATTTTGGATCATAGAGATGACAGAAGGCTTAAGCTCGAAGTTGGCCGCATTGAAACGTGGAGTGACGACAGGACACCTGGAGTTGTTGGCTTTGGAGGACGCCAACTCCCTAAGTGTCTTCTCCCCTTCTTCCGAATCGTCACTGTCACTCTCTTCCTGGCGTCATTCCTGATTGTTGTTTCTCTTGTTTCGGCGATGGCGACATCTGTTACGAAGATGGTCCTCCTCACACTGATCCATTTCTTGATCTTCTAGATGGTCATTTCCGTCGTATCTATCGTTACTCTCAGGAGGTGGCGAGTCATGCCTAGCCCGCCCTGGGCGTTCACCTTCAGACTGGGGTGGCTCAACATGGGGAGGCATGATGGCTGGAGTAGGTGCTTAGTCGAACGGAATACCCCTTTCTTCTGAGGTACCTGAAACAACACGAAAATCCAAGATCAGAAAACAGAATTATTTATTTTAAAGAAAAAATAACTATAAGAAAAGAAAGAAAGAGAGAAAAAGAAAAAGAGTGTTGTCAAGCTCATTTCTAAGCTTGAGGCACAGGAGTGTAGTTAGTGGATTCGCGTCCGTCTACAGTATCGCTTTTGCCTTCTCCCCGACAACGGTGCCAAAAAGTTGACCGACCTAAATCGCGCATCCAAAAGTGGAGGGGGATATGAGGTAGTCGAGCTTTTACATTTATAAACCCGAATCCTTCTAGGCCCCCGCAACTTTGTTTACGGGGTCAAAGTAGTCATACGAGGTCGAACACAGGGACAAGGGGGCAGTGTTGAGAACCTAGAATCGACACGCTACACTCCGACAGGTATAAAGAGATATAAATTCCCAAAAGGGAACAACAAGATGTCACAAAATAAAACAAAGAAACTACCTCCAACTGGAGCTACTAGAGAGATTTAAGATTTTAGTCATTTAGCAGTTTTTAGGGGTTTTCATGCAACAGAAGCAGAAAGATGAAGACTAGAACTGTAGAAAGGTATGAAGGATAAGACTATAGTAAAACAAGCGGCAGCGGTAACATCCAACACCCCTCCTCTCAGAGCGGGTACCTCTAACCTCTGCATCAACACCCCTCTCGAGGTTGCTGAGTTTTAGTTAGAGTGGAATATTATCGAAACAACTCCGTTCTAGGCACTCTCGTACTCCAAAATCAGATCAAACACTAGAGCCACAACACAACTCTCGAAGTTGCTGCGACGGGAAAATACGATTCGGTAGCTAAGTGAAACGCGATCCAAACATGCAAGCTCGGGTTCAGATATCAAACATAGAAGTCATCCAACATTGTGCACCAAGCATATATCAACAAGTAATTAAACTTTTCTTTTTCCATAAACATTAAGGTATTAATACATTGCATATGATAAAGAATTAAATAACAGAATTAAAAGATAAGTGTCGCCTCCTTGATGTAGAAGGATGACAGGGTGCTATAGCTCTCCAACCCGATAGTGGTCAGGAGCCAAGCCCGATACAGAGGTGTCGGGCGGCACGCACCGACTGTCGACTGCATCGCTCAAGGACCCTGGCTAATACGCTCATGTCGGGCGGCACACCCTCTCGAGCGGCAAGCACCGAATGTCGAAGCGTATCGGGTTCGATATCGTGTCAGGCTAAGAGCTACGCGTTCTTCTGTCGGGCTCTTGTATCGCTCATCTACGTCGCTGATATCGGCCCGCAGTGTCGCCCAGGAAGGTCCTAAGTGAACTATACCCTCCCTCTCGAGATGAGGAAAAGCTCACCTAGTGTCGCCCGAGACAAACATTGGGGCGCGATACTTGTGCTCTCGCAATTTCCTCGGAAGATAGCTCAAGCTCCCGACTGTCCAAATATGTCTCTTCGTCTTCCTGTAGCTGCTGTTTATAGTCAGCTGGCTGGGAGGATTTATGGTGCTCGAAGCACCACGTGGCCCCCTTATGCGCCGGTCGATGGACAGCTGATATCAGATATCGTACGGCGCCGAGGTGTCGGCTATCGGTCACGTGATGGGCTCGCGTCTTCCGGTGGGTGGCTATGTCGCCCGACAAGCTGGGTTGTCGAGGCGAGCCGGGCTCCCTATCGGGTAGAAGGCGTGTCGTCCGCCAGCTTCTTCTTGTGCGACATCACTTTGGAGTGCGTCATTGTATCGCCCAAACCATGTCGGGCAGGGGTTGTATCGGGCGTCAGGAAGTCCAAAAAGACTTGGACTTATTCATGGGCCGGGACAGCCTTATTGCACCAAAACGAGGAAAACTCTACAAAAGATGGGAAAATTAGACTAAGAGCATTGCTTGGCCAATTATAGCGAAAATGCTAATAAAGTAGAGGAAAATAGCAGAAAAGGGCAGTTTTGATAACAAAAAAGGGCAAAAACGTCACAAAAATTGATGTTATCACGTCCCCAACCTTGTAAAGGGGAAAAACACTTCAATAAATGGTACTAGCACTTTATAACATAATCAAAATAAAGTATACTTGATATGTAAGAAAAATTAACATAAATTATCTATAAGCATTCTTGAATAATTACCAACATGAATAATTGAGTAGTAGACATATGCATATATCTATGATGCCCACTTAAGAGAACATGATCCCTAGGAAAGCCCTTGATGCTAGGAAATCCCTTGAGTACTTCTTGAGGTCCATGATTCTAGAGCATATAAAAACTGACTCAGTTCCAATTATCTTAATCATTAATGTTAACATGATCCTTGAACTTTAGCAGGATGGTATTGCTCCCTCTTGAAACTTGAACTTTAATTTAAAGAATCATTGATCATAATCTCTCATATTAATGAACATTGTAACCATAGAACATAACAATCACCAAGCATTTGATAAAATCAACATGACTGAAGCATTGAACTTGAAATCACAATATCTACTTTATATTTAGCATATAATCAACCATAAATACATGTTCTCAATAGCCTGGCCCATTTACCTTGGAGCAAAGTAGATCCTAACCTGGTCTCTCTAACCTTGATCAAATCCTAACTCAAAAATTCCCTTGTCTGGATTAGGCTCTAAGTACTTGCACATAATTATTAGACATCATTAATCAATACCTTGTATTGATCCTAGATCGTATTTGAGTTGATGAAAACTAGAGTTGGGGTTACTTATTGTATTCATTCAGTTTGAAAAAATTGGCTTTCACATTACTCAAAATTAGGGTTTTAGGGTTCCCCATGAAAACATCAGAACAGATAGGAAAAACATGGCTTGAAACCATAAAATTGGATTCCTTGTCAAAAATGCTTTCCAATAACTAGGTATTCATAATTTTCTAACAAAACATCGATTTACTATGAATTTATGAAGTACTGACCAGTTAGAAAAGGAGAAAAAGCCACGTAGACAACATAACCCCATTGAGCACAGAGGTGGTTCAGGCCCAAAGCTGGTGTTACCCAATCAGATCTCACCATATGGTTAAGTAATGTGCGTGACTGGAAGGATAAAACCAGAGTCAAAATCCATAGAATACTCTTGTGATATTATTAAGGTGATTAAGTGAGTATGGGTCCCATAGTAATTTACTGACCTAGTTTGTTCCTATCTTGCTCCCTCGTGAGCCAAGGATCAAGTACCTTACAGGTGCATCATGGCTTCATTACAAGGTCGTGGATACATGACCTTCGGGATACCAAGACCTCATGTGAGTTCGCCACATCTTGGCAGATGCACTGAGCCAACCCACTAGATCTAGAGTGGACTGGAGACCTTACTCCATGGTTTCCTCCATGGCTAACCACCAAATGGAAGGTGAAACTAAAATCATAGGCATTGGGGAGAAAAGTGCATGAATATAGGAAAAAGCATGGCGTAAGCTCATAATGAAGGCAAGGGTTCCACTGTGTAAACAAGAAGACCATTCATTTACTTGCTCATTGAGAAAACAACATGAAATGGAGAAAAAATGGTTTAAAAAAGGAAACTAAGAAATCCCAAAAAAGCAAACATCAACTAAGGTTGGGAAATACAGCTTGAAGCCTAGTTGAACACATCAGAGGCACTTCCATGATCAGAGGGCTATCAGAGAGGTACCAAGATGAATGTCGATGAAGCCAAAGCTGACCTATAGGGTACTAAAATTGGGAGATCATAGGGAAAATTGACAAAGGAAAAAGAAAGGAGGGAGTCCATGGATGCTTACCTGAGTGAAAATTTCTCTACAGGTTCTACTGAGGGTGGGGGTGAAGGCTGGGTCACTAGAAAAGAACCTCGAGTAGGCCAGGAAGTCTCAAAGCCTTGGCAATCAAATTGAAGGGTGAGGAGTAGTACCTAAGGTCTTCTGGTGCTATATGATGCCTTATATAGGAAAGAGGTGAGTCAGAGAACCCTCTACGACCCGGGGTGGTGTGACTATGGAGAGCCCTAATTGGGTGTTTCTTAAATGGAGGGAGAGAGATGATGAGTGAGGATTCATTAGAAATGACAGAGCAAGGAGGATTCAATGGTAAAGAGATCTCAAAAAATCTAGCACTAATGAGGGAGAATGAAGTTATGGAAAGAAAGCATGTGAAACAATCTCTGTCCGCAAGAAACACGGAGGTAGAAGATGATGATCTCGCTATCAGATCAGTGTTAGATCTAGCATGCCAAATTGCAACAGTAGGATTGTGTAAAAGAAAGGGAAAGAGATGCGTCCATTGAAAAAATAATTTAACTTTAATTTAATTCAATGCATTGAATGTAATTACCATTAAATCCTTAGTCAAACTAAATACAAACTTGTTTAATTGATTTGAGGGTTCAAAATAAACCAAAATGCTACCAAAAATTGATCACATGCCCAATAAGGAGTCTAGATTCTTCTTACAGACCTAGATTTACATTTTGTCCATATTATGTATCAATTCATTGAAAATTACTTATTGTGATCATGTACATAAAGGGAGAAATAATGTGTAATATCTTTTCATAATTGTTTCCTTTCACTCCAAAACAAGATGATAATTGAATATGCACTTTTCAAGATTTAACTAATATCCCTTCTTATGCTTTTATGGGAATATTATCTTAGAGGAGAGAGAAAAGTGAAAAGGAAAACATATATTCAACATTTTACGTTAATTTCAACACATTATGCATATTTATAAAAGCAAACCTATTTTTTAGCCTCATTTTAATTTCTTACTTTATTTTTCTATAAGGAGTATGATTTCATGGTCTTTTTATATAAAACCCCTCAACTATTGTTATTTAGAAAAATCCCATTCATAGGTTTAAATTAGTTTTGAAAATTGGGGTGTGACAGTCCCCTATCACTAAGGCTTAGGGTGAGTTCTATGTGTTCATCCTAACAAGATATGAATCAAATAGAAAGCTCGTTCTTTTTTTTGTGTCAAAATCCATTCTTTCTTATAATTTGTGTAACAATATAAAATTGTACTCATTCTTATTTTCTATACATGTACAAAATATTCCTTCGGTTGAGGAGATAGACTATGATTTTTGAAATGGGTGCTTGGATCTCATTTGCAAGGAACACATTTTAGAAGCCTATATGAAGGTGTGCCATCCTCCAACTTTTGGGTCTAGTTTCATTTAAAGACTAAGAAAAAAAAGCATTGTTGTTTTTAAAAAAAACTTAAACACTTACTGGTATGACCAACACTAATTACCGACACCATGCATTGTGGCTTGGAAAGAAATTTTGAGGACTTTGAGGTTCTCTCACAATTTCCAATTGTTAGCATGCACCCATAGTTCATTATATTGTTGTGGGTATCTAATAATATAATAAAAGTTGATGTTCCTTTAATTGTGTGGATAATATGAGTTTCTATTATACACATGCCATATATACAGTTTTGATTAATATGAATTTATACCATGTATTCCTTTCTAGTTTCCATAAATACCAAAACAAAGTAAAGTTAGAACTTATTGAACCATATGCATTCAATGTCTAGTGTGGCTTAATCAATTCTTATTGTTAGATATATTTAAGAAGCTATGGCTCGACAAATGCTACAAGAATAGATATGTTATAGGAGGTAATGGTTTTAAATTAGCTTATATTCTAAACATGATGTTCATGATATACACTTTATACTACAATCCATTTCATCTAGGCACACGATATATTCAATTGTGAATTTGAATGATGAACTCACCCAAGGGTGCTTGGATATTGTATTTCTAAAGGGGGTTATCATATTTAGACACTCAACTCATTATGTAAGTTTTACTTGAACCTAGGACCTTTTTGGACCTAATTAACTCAATTTAAGATACATTAAATCATCATTGGTCTACATTCAAACTCAGTGTTCCATTTGGGTATGGTTTAGGTCAAGATAGATTCATTTGAGTCATCCTAGATATGATTTCTAGGAGAAAAAAATTCTAGTTGAGGGCTAAGTTAGTTAATTTATGACTAGTTTTTCTCTATCAAGAATTTGGTTGAACTATGTCTATTTATTATCAAGATAGGTCATATTAGGGCAAAGTAGGGCAAGTCAAATATTGTTAGACCTCATGTGTGTTAATGGAAGGCTTGCTATGTCGCATTTAGGTCATATATAGGTAAAACTATGACAAATTTGCTCTAACATAGGCCATGTTAGGATGATTTTTGTGATGTTATGGTTTATTGAGTTCACTACAAACCATATTTATCCAAGATCCCACCTGAGCTCCCTCAAATTTGATGAGAGGTCTCAAGTCTAAGCATTTGGGTATTTTAGTTGCCTACATAGACGTACACTACAACAAAACTCTGAAGTTACAACATTATTTTATGGCTTTTTAAGAATAGTATTGTGTAGGAAAATAATGCATGGGCTGATGGGTTAAATATCTGAATTGCGCATGAGTCATTTCACTCTAAGTTTTTTTCTTTCTGGTTTCCCACCATCCACTTCCCCACTAGTTCCTCCCTCCGCAAACTAACTCTTTTTTGCAACTTATCAAATATTTCTTTTCCAAATCCAAAACCCTCCCCACCAGAATCAAATATCTATCTACCTCCACTCTATCATCGACATCAACCCAATTCATCGATGGGATGCATTAAGTAAGAACAAAAGATAGCTTCCAAGGTCAAAGGTTCAGAGCCACTGGTGTTTGTCTGTACCACTAGCTCTAAAAATTGGGGATGTGCTCATATAGAATAGAGCATCTAGAGAACCTACAATTGATAAATAAAAGGTTAGAAATTCTAGGATACAAATGTTCTCCAGGTCTTAAAACATATCAGAGATGAATATTGGATATTATATTTCTCCTAATCGGGATTGTTTGTCTTTTTATTTCATTTGACATATCTATGTTTGTGATCGAGTCATCCTTATAGTTAAAAAGGGACATACATTAATTATTATAGTCTTGGTTTTGGTGTTACCTTAAAAGTTTTATCAAAAATTGAATAATAATTTGCTTTGACCTATATCATTTAACGTATAGACAAAATACACTTCTTAAAGATAAACATGCCACTATGTTTTCAAACAATAATGAGTTAACATAGAAGTGAATCTTTATGGTATGTAGAAATAAGGAACATGATCCTCAGATTATACTCATCTTCCACCTAGTCTTCAAAATGCAAAAAAATGTATACCAAATCGAGAGTAAATATGTGAAATTTTTTCTTCTTGTATACAAGAGTAATATCTAGAGACTATGGTACATATAATTTTCCAACTATACATGGTTTTCTGATTATTTCTATTCTTGTTATAATTATTTTAAACTATTGTGTTTTCTTACAATTATTTACCCACAGTAACTACGTGACAAGCACTTCTAGTATTAGTTTCTCTCACTTTCTCCATGTTCCTATTCTTATTCATTTTTTTAGAACACTAATACATGATGCCCCTTCACAAATAGAAAACCCAAGACCACATGATGAAGTATGAACTTGCCTCATTTTCTTAATATATTTCTCTCTTTTTTTATGTTATAATCTCAGATGTTCTAAATTAACATTTTTTTGTAAAATTAATCCATTATGCCAGTTTCTATTTGCTCCTAGCTCTAGTTTATTAGATAATGTACTCTCTTAGCTTAATATAGTTATAGTGTTGGGAAACCGCATTATGGTTTTTCATGTAAGTTATATTTAGTTCATTCACGTTCATGAACATTGTGACATTATTTTTATTAACTATAACAAATGCACAAATCCATGAATTTTTTTGGAGAAATCAGTAAAAGGAATTGCAACAACAAAATATTTCCAACCACAATATCAGTGCACACGAGATTCCATATCTTCTCTTAAGCGTGTGGATAAAGCTCTTATTTACAATCTTTCTTTTCTCAGACTACCTCTCCTCTCCCCCCTCAATTATCCAAACCCCTCGAGTGCAAGAGCCCCAATCTAAGCCCATGTGTTGCCGCCCTCATCTTCCTATGCAACAAGTCAGTTAGAAATACGATGATTGATTTTGTAATGGTAGAAAAATGTTCCAAGGATTAGAAGTTTTGGTGTCAATATCCAATACATAGCAAACTTTCTCTAAAAGGGATCCTTGTTGATGCTATGATTGAAAATTTTTCTTTATCCATTTCAAAAAGTAGTACTCACATTTACTTTATATAGGTTCAAGGTGTATCAAGATTAATTGGAATATTTGTATTTATATACATTATAGATTATAAAAGTTACAATATTTAAGTGTGGTGTCATGGAAAAAATACATATCTTATCAACTTCTACTAGGAAACATTGATCTACTAGGTTATACAAATTCCTGTGCCGATATTTCAACTCTTGATATTTACTGCTTATACAAGTTTTAAGGAATCTATTGTGTCTTAGTAATACATATATATTGATAGATTCCACATACCATTAATCCATAGCTTATTGAAATTTTTTCTGCTGAAGATGAATATCTTAAGTGATGCAATATATACTTTTTTAAACATTGAATAGTGCCAGTGATTTCTAATGTTAAGCATTGTGCGTTATTAAATGAAAGGAACTCTCTTATTCCCAAGGAATTGAGTGAGTGTTGTCTTAAAACCTTTAGATGTTTATTTACATATGAACATAGGAATAGTTTTTGTTTAACCATTGAAATACTCTTCCTTTTTCATTAGTAATGAAATATATGTATTTCTTTATGCCAATAAAAAGTGAATATAAATTACCTGTTGATGTATACATGTTTACTTTTGAGATTGAATGTCTGCATTTTGTGTAACTTATTTCCCCAATATTACTCTATCTAAGTTTGACTTATATGTAGAGTAACTACTGATTATATATTAATGATGTTCATTAAATGTAGTTAACTACAATCACTTGTATCTTTCTAGGATTTAATGGCTAGAATAGACAAGAGTTGGATGAAAAATACGAATAGGTTATCAACCGAATATAGAACTAGAGCTGCTAAATATATTCAATTTGCATATGGAAATGTAAAGATTGACAGATTAATACCTTGTCCCTGCATGAAATGTAACAATAGAAGTTTCAAGACAAAGGATGAGGCTTCAGCTGATGTAATAGTGCATGGCTTAGCTAAGTCTTATACATGATGGATGGAACATGGTGAACCAGTTCATGTGATTAATTTGGATGATAGTGATGATGTTAAGGACGACGATGATTAGGTTACGGATGATGACATATAGGAATGGTAAGAAATGGACTAGGATTTTGTGGTATCTATACTCCATCAATCGATGAAATGGATTATAATTATGGTTGTGATGAGTTGAGTGATGAATTTATTACTTTTTTAAAGCTGATGAAACATTTGAAGAAACCACTTTATGATGGTTGTGAAGGATACTCAAAGTTATTATTCACAGTGACATCACTACAACTAAAGAGATTTCAGGGAATGAGAAATGATCTTTTTAATAGTCTGATTATGTTGTTATCAAAGACATTGAAAGGTTTTATGTTTCCAATCTTTTTATAAGTAAGAAAATATATATCTGAGTTAGGACTTGACTACATGAAGATAGATATATGAGAAAAACATTGCATGCTATTTTGGAAGGACAAAAAGAATGATGATAAGTGTTCCATATGTTGTGTTGGTAGGTGAAAAGGTAGACACGTTGACAATACGGAACAAGATAAGACTGTTATAAGGAATATGTTGAAGTGGTTCAAAAAGATTCCTATAAATACTTTACCATATGTTCCACTAATATCAAGGTTAAAACACTTGTACATGTGTTATCAAACAACTTCAGAGATGAGGTGGCATCAAAAAGAGCATATAACTGATGATAGAATAAGACACCAAGCAGATGCTAAAGAATGGAAAAGATTAGATGAGACACATCCATTTTTTTTCTAGTGACTCTTAAAATGTCAGCCTTGGTTTTGCATATGATGGCTTTAATTTGTACAGGTACATGAGTCTTTCTTACATCATATGGATTGTTACACTCATGTCGTACAACTTGCCTCAATGACTTTGTATGAAACAAGATAATTTTATTTTATCGATGATCATTGCTGGGAAGAAATCTCCTACATACCATATGATGTTTATACATAACCATTGATTGATTTGCTAAAAGAGTTGTGGGGTGTAGGTGTTGAAACTTATGATTTTGTTTGGAAATAATAGTTTGAAATGCATGCATCTCTATTGTGGACTATGAATGTTTTTCTACGTATGGATATTTATCAGGATTGTTCCACTCGAGGTTAATTATCCTACCCTTCTTGTCATAAGGTCACTTGGTCTCTTAGATTAAAGCATGAGGGGAAATTCTATTATATGAGCCATTATAGATAATTACCAGAAGATCATAGATGGAGACACAATGAACATGTATTTAATGGGAAAAAAGAAACACGATGTCATCCTCAAGAGCTATCTGGATAAGAATCTTTGATCCAACTGCATAATATATTTGTAACAAATCTTGGAAAAATGAAAGAATTTTTTTTTTCAGAAGAGAAACCATCTATGCTTGGAAGAAAAAAGCATTTTCTATTAGCTTCCATATTGGAAGAGTCTTTATATGTCACATTATATTTTTGTAGGGTAAGATAGGAATCTCTCTTACTTAATCCTCCCTCATCTTG
This sequence comes from Alisma plantago-aquatica, assembly GCA_963693085.1. Classification (NCBI taxonomy): domain Eukaryota; kingdom Viridiplantae; phylum Streptophyta; class Magnoliopsida; order Alismatales; family Alismataceae; genus Alisma; species Alisma plantago-aquatica. The sequence continues at coordinate 252,368,783 of OY856415.1, forward strand.
AATGGATAACATTCAACGGAATTACATTTATAGAAAAATAAATTTGGTAGAACTTATACCATTACAAGAAGAGGTGGAGGAATGACCCACAAGGTTGAGGGGAAGGTCTATATAGAATAGATCCTTTTTTGTAGCTTTTTAGGTGGTGTTTGGCCATCACATATACCATAGAGTTGTATGACCTCCTAAACTTTTGGAACTTGATTTCCTAACAACCTTTTCAGATCTTCTCTATTTTGTTCCTCCATGCTTCCAGTCACGACGTGTGCGTCTGATTGCTTCCATCTTGAAGGGCTTCAATAGCATTTTTATTGTCTCCAACAATGATGACCTTCATGTAATGGAGTCTTCTAGTGAGTTCCACATCAAGCTATAACACTTGCATTTCTCTTTTTGAGCCTGTGGAGGTTTTGATGTTTCTGGTAGTGCTTCCTAGCCAAGTACCATCCTTGTTATCCATTATGACTGCTATCGCAGCCTCATTGTTAATGATAGCGACATTGGCCCTCATAACAATTGTGCCTTCGTCTGCATCTACAAAGTTGATGTCACCCTGGGAGTGGGGCTTCTTAGTTATATTTGGTTGGGCTGCACTTTTGGGACTGTTATAGTATTGCGTATTTAGCTTAAGACTATCAGAAAGATTAATCATTTGTCTAGATATATTGACTTCTTGTCCTTTGAACACTCTATGGTTCCTTGCCTTCAAGATGACCCACAAGACAAAAATTGGTCACGTAAGGGGTGTCTCTTTGGACATTTAGTTCAAGCCACTTAGTTGTAGTTGTTCTTTGAAGATGGAGTTGAGTTATGAATAGGTTACTACACGCCCATACAGATCTAGAAAAGCTACTATCTATGAGGGAATGCAACATTGTTTCCTCCTCCTTAATTCATTGGGGGTACTAGTTGTTGTCTATAAAGTGTTTTTTCTTCCTCCTCATGTTGGTCATGATTGTCTCATTCATAATCAACCACATGAAAGTGTGGACTTTGAATGGAACAACAAGATTCTAGATCTTTTCCTAGGGTCCTGCTCTCCTATTGGAGTTATCATGAATGATGTCGTATGTCGATCCAATAGTGTATTTCCCATAGTCTTCCTGAATCCAAACCCGGGTATTGGGATGAGCTTCAAGGTCTAGAGGAGGTTGATTCATAATCCACTCTACACAGTCAGTAGGCATATATTCTTGAAGGAAGTATATGTTCCAGGATCCCTTGTAGTCGACTAAGTTGGACACTTTCATCTCTAAGAAGTTAGTGCCACGCCCTTGGTGCAAATGTCTATTAGTTTACCGCAATAGGGTACCCACTAGTCATTCCACATAGAAGTATATTCTCCATTGTTTATGATTATGATAGAATTTGCAGTGATGAATTTCTCAAACCCCTTCACAGCTCCCCAAAATGGAGTAGCACGAGCACCTGATTGTCCCCTGAAGTTACTATATTTCTTATGTACACCTTGTTTCCAGATACATTGTCTGCTGGATATGAGGTCCCACGTACTCTTACCTATCACAACTTTGATCTGGTCTGCCATAGATTTTATACCAAGGTCGCCATCCTTCATGCTTTTAGTAACAGTGGACCATGATACTAGAGATGTTGGGTTGGGATTATGACCAATACCCCAGATAATTTTCCTTATGATCTTTTCTACATTTCTATATAAACTTATAGGAACTCTAGATATTTTGTGGGAATGGTAGTCAAGACCGACTTAGCTAGGCATAGGTGACCAACTTATGATAGGATCTTCACTTCCCATCCATTAACCTTGCTATCCATGTTCTCGAGGATCCCAGTGTATGTGGTTTTCTTTACCAAACTATGTAGAATGGGCACTCTAAGATACATATCCAGGTCATTCGTCTCCTTGATGTCACTGGTATTACAAATATTCAATCTAATTTGTTTGTCAACAGACTTGGAAAAGAAAATTCTGGTCTTTTCTATGCTAATCAATTAAATAAATTCCTTTTCAAATATTTGAAGCAATCATAATTTCATCTGATCAACCATCACCTTTGCAAAGATGATGATATCATCTGCAAAGCAGATGTGTGATATAGCAGGTCCTATTTGTGATACCTTAATGGGTTTCCATTGTTTGTTATTAACATTGGCTTCAATGAGTTGTGAAAGTCTTTCCATACATAGGACAAATAGGTAAGGTGGAAGTGGGTCTCCCCTTGTCAGACCTCTGGAGGCCTTGAATCCTGGTAGTTGTTCACCATTAAGTATAATACTTGTGGCACTGTAGGTAAGAGAGTGAATAGAATACTCATTTTATTCACTGGCCAGTTTGCTTTCTGAATCGTATCTTCAATAGATTTCCATGACATGCAGTCATATGCCTTTGACAGGTCAACTTTATCAACATGAAAGGACTTGCACCTATCCTAGTCATGATGTGGATAATTTCTTGCATACAAATAATGTTATCAGATATATTCTGGCATGGTACAAAGCTGGTTTGTGAAGGGGATATCCAATGCGGTATGTGCCTCTTGAGGTGTTCCACAACTACTTCAGAAGTTAGATTTAAGCATGAGTTGTTCAAGGAGATAGGGAGGAGCTCGTTGCAACTAGTTGGGTTCTTCACCTTAGGAATGAGCACAATACATGAGTCGACTTCTTCATCCAAATTTGAGTTTCCATTAAAGAGATACCAAATTATTTTGATAATAGAATGCTTGCTTGTTTTCTAATGTTTCTTGAGGAAAGTAGTATTGGTGTCATCTGGACCAACTTCCTTTTATGGCTTGACTTCTTCTAGGATTTATCTCATATTCAGTTGGAACAACAGACATGTTTCTCAACCGTTCATTTCTCAGCTTTGTGAAGTGCCTTGGGAGAACGTCTAAATTTGTTTGGGTTGGAATAACTGTACAAGTTAACGATGATTAGAAGTGACTATTGACTAGCTTTATTAGATCGTCTCTAGTTGCCAAGCTTCCATCCATGCACTCAAGAATGGGAATGGGGTGAATTCTTCTTCTATGCTAATGAAATCATGGTAGAACTTGTTGTTCTTATTGTCGTATTGTAGCCAGTTGATGTGGCTTCACTGTTTCCAAACCTCCTCCTCTTACAACACAATTTGATCAAGTTTCAGTTCTAGGTTGGAGGAGATGATGTATTATCATGGGTAGTAATCGATTTCAATATCTTTCTACAATCTACTAATGTGTATAATGAGATCTTTCTTCTATTTACTTGTAGTCTTCACATTCCTTGCATCCCACTCCACAATGGGTTTTCGAATCTTTGTTAAATATTCCTAGAATGTGTCATTAGTATCCCAATTCAACTCTAGGATCTCGTGGACCTCAGGTTTGTCTAGACATGAGGCTTTAATTTTGAAGTGGTGAGCATGATCGCTTTTTGACTTCTCCAGAATGGCCACTAGGTTGTTATCTGAGCCAATGCGAGGGAGCACTCATAGTATATGTTATTGTAAGATTGAATCCACCCTACATTCACGATTTCCTTTTCTAATTTTTCATGGAGGATGCTTTTTCTATAAGTGAACTTATGCCCCATACTCCTGATGTCTGTTAAGCCAGCAAGGATAAGGGCATTACTGAAGTTGGTTGCTTCATTATAGTTGAATAGGTTGTTGCATCACTTATCATCCGGAGAAAGCATGCAATTAAAGTTGCCCATGATGATCCATGGTTTCTTAGTCCTGAGACTAATGGTATGAAGGTGTTTCTAGAGGATGGGGAAGACACTCATGCTGGGATAGGCATATACGAACGTGATGTTAGCGTTACCACTAATACAATAGTGAACATAATACTTATGGCTTGCAATGATTTGAAAGTTAAAATTTGTCTTACTCGAAAAGGACTCATATGCCTCCTGAGAAACCCCTTACTTCCACTCGGTGTGAACTGGAGAATCAGAGGTCTTGAGTGGCCGCAACAACCTCCCTTCCTAATATCTGGGGTTCAACAATGGCCACCAATTTGATTTCATGGGTTCTAACCAGGTTTTTTAGAGTGCGCCTGGCCTTAGCCGTGCCAGCGTCTCTAGTATTACATACTACTATATTAATCATTAAAAAGATAATTGTTATGCCCAGTTTCTATAAGAAAATTAGCAGACATTACCTTCTAAACCTCTTTGCTCATCTGAGCCCTTCCTTGCTTTGCTTCTCATACTGTACGGGTGAATAAATGGGGTAGTCGATGGTGCATTCCTCACTCGTTTCTCCTTAGAATTTATGTTGGCATTAATGAGTTGTGTATTGGTGTCGACATTGCCTGATTTTCTTCGTTTAATATCGTTTCCATCTCCGATGCAGTCGATTCTTCATTTTCTTTTCCTCTACCATGGATGAACTCATCTCCTACTGGGATCATGACTGTATGATTGTCCTCCTTATTAACATCTTCGGCATTCTTTTGATGTTGAGCTTCTATGGGTTTGTCATCGAATTTGTCATGAAAATTCTGATCGTTGTGGTTCGTATGTTCCTATAGAGTAACATATGACTCCTTACTTATCCTACATTGTTTATCTGCAGCACATGAACTTCCTCCATTTTGCTTCCCTCTACTTCTTCTTTGTTGAGTATTTGGTATTTATTCACATTTCTTTTACTTTTTTGTTGGGGTTTTCTGGCATCTTTGTTATGAGTTGGTCTACTCTTCAAGATCTTTTTCTTTTAGTAAACCTGCCATTTCTCTTCCTCTTCAATCATAGAACACCTACATAGTTAGTACTTTCTTGAGGTTGGGTTCCCCACCTTGATCTCCTTCTCCTTTATCTTGATTTTTGCATTCCTTTGCCATATGTCCAAGCTTGCCACACTCTAAGGATAGGTTTGGCATTGACTCATATTCTATCTTTCTCTCATTGATGATAATCACCAGATGAATTGGATTCCTCATATTTATTTGTGCTACTAATCATGAGAATTTACTCTTTGTGTGATTTGAGGAATGGTCATCAACATAGATCAGCCATCCAACATCTTATCTGATTCATTCAGAAATTTTGTTGTGGTAGTAATGGAGGCCCACCACTCGTATCTAGGTGACGATATGGTTCGCTATAATCTTGATGTAATGCACAAAGAGAAGAATATTTGTGACATCTCAATTGGAACAATCATAGATATTGATGAGAAGACTAAGGACAACTCAAAAGCTTCTAAAGACTTAAAGGATATACAAATAAGATAAGATATTGCCGGGGGGAGTGGTTCAAGTGGTTCGGGCACGGGCCCCCTCATGAAGGGACCCAGGTTCGATACCTAGCGGCTGCCCCTGAAGTGTTTACCTGTCACGCAGGCCGGCCAACTGTGCGCTTTAAATGGTTCCTGGGTTTGCGGGACGCCCACGGACCCGAGAGTTTACGCCTCCTGGGGGGGTCACGAATGTGGCGCTTCTACGGGGGTGGTTCTCTCGTAAATCTAAAAAAAAATAAGATAATATATTCTTTGTAGAATAGTAAATGGAAAATTAGAGGTCTTAGTTCCATGTTTTACCTTATCTACTGAGGAGAAAAAGAGCCTTTTGAAATTCCTAAGGAGATCAAGTTCCCAGATGAATTGTGCTCAAATATTTCTAGATATGTGAGTGTTAATGAACATATAATTTTGGTATGAAATCTCATAATTTTCATGTATTTTTACAAAAAAAATCCTTCTTTTCAAAACACGTGAAATCTATCTACAAGATATATCTCAGGCGATTAACTAAATTGACCATATTTTCAAGGAGTTTTGCTCTAAAGTTCTAGGTGTAGAAAACCTAGAGAGGTTAGATAATGGTATTTCCATTACACAATTTAAAGCAGAGTAGATATTTATACCATCATTCTTAGATATAAGGGTGTAGCTACCCATTCACCTAGAAAACAAAGCAATTTGAGGAGGACCTATGCAATATAAATGGGTGTATCCGATTGAGAGGTGAATAAAATGAATATCTTTTCTAAGTTATTATTTAATTTGTTTGTATTTTAAGATTTATCCAACTTGTTTAGGTATATTCAAACTTTAAAGTCATGTATGCAAAATAAAAATCGACCCAAGGGTTCAATAGCAGAGATGTACATCACTAATGAATTTTTTGTTTCTGCTCAAGATATATGAAGGAGAATGAAACTAGATTTAGTCAACCACAATACAATTCCATCAAAGTGACATCAATATAATCACATTTGTCAATTTTTAGGCATACTAGGAAGACATTATTAATAGCGACTATTATTAGCCTTATTGTTAATGAATGGAAACAAGTGGATCAATATAACCTCAAACACTCTGATGAAATATTGCCTTTTTATGGTAGTTTATCTTTCTTTAACTTCATTTTTGCATTATATAATGTTAAGCTATCACTTCTACAATTGTCATTTTTTATTGAGAACAAGAAAATTACCCAAGGTATGGGCCTTCAACATATTGAAATGCCCATAGAAGTTCTTTTTAGAGTTGTCGGATATTTGGGTGAGAAGTTAAATTACTCTAACTAATTTATAAGTAAGATTGAATTTTACAATTAATATTTATTTATCTATTATGATAGGTGGTTCGATTACATAAAGATGGCCAGGTGTATGATAAACTTCTATGTTTAGCCGGCAGACCAGGTAAATAGGTGTTATCTTTTACATGTCTATTCAGATTTCATGCCCAAGATCATGATAATAGGTTGACTGCACAGAATAGCAGTGTTCATGTTAAATTAGAGTCAACCAAAGGACAATTTTTCCTATTATGGCGTTTTGGATGATATTGTAGAGTTGAATTACATTGGTGGAAGATGAGTTCACATTTTTTGATGCAACTGGTGGGACATGCATATTGAAGCAAGAAGGTTTACATGGGATAAATATGGTGTTGTTAGTTTGAATGCAAAACACAAGTTAAAAATGAACAAACTATTTGTGTTGGCATGTCAAGTAGAGAAATGGTTTTATGTCTATGAGCTTTCTAGGAGTAATTAAATTGTTGTTATAGAATCAAAACCATATGACCAACATGACATGTCATAGGAACAGGAAGGAGACAACGATATTATTGATGGTGATAATGCATTTCATCAAAACACATCTAATTCAACTAAAATCTTGTCATTTCCTTTAGATGCATTTGATTTTTGTCATGAAGAGGCATGATGTAGTCAAGTCTTTTTTCATGGATGCTACAAAGAAACAAGGATGGATGGAAAAAGATGGACATCATATATGAGAAACAATCAATTGAATCCATTCTTTTTTATTTGTTTGTATTTTCTTGATGGATTTACAATTTCTTTTGTTAAACTTGATGTAGTGTTATGAGTGATGACATCGCGGGGGAGAGGAGGGCGAGGGCGTGGGTGAGGGCGAGGGCGACAATCTAGCATGGGAGGCGATAAGGGGAACCTGCTGCTGAGCCTTCACAGGCTCCTCCGCTCGGCCAACTAGAGATCGGCGGAGAAGGAAGCAGTGCCCGCCTAGACCTTCAGCCTGATAGGTCCCAAGTCTCAGCCACCACAAGCCTCCCCAAATCTTCCCCGACCTGCTCCGATGAAGGACCTAGGCCCTTCCGCCTTGCGGACTGGTTCGCGACCAGTAGGTAAGGTAGAGCAGAGATACCAGGAGACCGAATCGAGTTTGTTGAGCCAGGGCTGAAGGAAGACGACGTGAAGTACTCTTCAATCTCGAGCCAGGAGTGCACTATCCCGACTTGGGAGGAGTATCTCTCAGTCCGATTTGTGGGCAGGAAGGCGTTCAACGGCCAACTCAGCGGCTGGATTCGAAGGTTATGGCGCCCTAGTGGCCCAATTGATATCGTCTCTGAAGAACGTGAAGGGTTCGTTCTGAAGATGCCGACTGTAAGTGAGAAGGAGAGGGTGCTTGATGAAGCTCCCTAGTTCATGGACGGATCCTTGCTGGTGGTTCATTCTTGGAAGCCTGGGGTGCCTCTCCAACCTCTCTCTTTCTCGCGTGCACAAATCTGGGCCAAGATTGAGAACCCCCATTTGCCGTGGACTAAGCAATACATTTCCAGTATTCCAATCACCATCGGTGTTCCTGTGGACTTCGACGATCAGTCGATTGCAGCTGGATGTCTAGGCGATGCTTTGGTCTGCATCGATGTCTGTAGCGAAGCCAAGTTTCCCAGAACAGCAATGGTGGAGGTGGATTCTTCCTTAAAGACCTTGAAGGTGGAGCTGATAGCTAGGCCAGTCGTCTGCCCCAGCTGCAAGAGGTTTGGGCACAGAGGGATGTCATGTCCCCTGAAAACGAGGAAGCCCCCACTGGAAAAGGATATCCAAGTTAGGTTAGGCAAACCAACTGTTTGACAGAATGCCAAGGGGCGAATTAAACCTGCTAAGGTTGTCAACGAGGTGGTTTTTGATAGCAGCGATGGTGCTAACCAACTGGAGCTGGATAACAACCTGTTGGAATTCATCTCTCAACAGGTTAAGGACACTGTTATTAACAGTGCTCGACAGATCCCCCTTTCTCAACCCTCTGCTACTGAGGTCCAAATGGCTAAACCCGACATGGTTGGCGGTACCCCTATTTGTATTTTGAGTGGTCTGGATTTAGGTTGGGAGCTGGAGATAGCTAAAAGTGGCAAGGAAGCTTCAACTTCCGAATCGTGGGTGCCTAACAAAATCTGGAGCAGTTGTGAGTTCTCAGCTCAACAGCAGGTCAGGAGGGTAAATCTTTTTGAAGATGTGGATTCTAATAACTCCGATTATGAGTCGGATCAATGGGACCCTAAGCACTTGGACTACGACCATTCTTGGTCTAAGAGAAAGAAGAAGTATGGAAGAAAGAAGGCTGGTTAGATCTTCTCTTCCGTCTCTCTAAATTTGGTCTGAATCTGCTTCCTTAAGAAACAAATGCTGCTCACTTGGTCTGAAGATGTCTTCGATATGGTCTGTGATCTTGGAGATGACGCCTGTCCAGATTCCATTCTTTCAGGAGTTGGTTATATATGCATATGGAGGATAGGCAGGCACTCATGTCTTTGGTTATGGGTCAGCTTTCGTTTCATCGAAGGTCTTTGAATAGGTGTTTGCATTATTGGAATCCTTTTGTTTGATTAGGTTGAGATGATGTCTGCTCTGGTTTGATGGTTCTAGCCGCCTAATAGCCTATGCCTGTTTCATGAGGCTAGAGGCCACAATATGAAGGTGGGTTTATTATTAGTTGGCTTTTTGGTCTCATGTATGTAGTGCTGCAGCTAAGTGGCTGGCTAGTATAGGATAGCCTAGCTTTCATGTATGCTCTTCTTTTTCTTTTTGAGGTCCTTTTATTTTGGACCTTAGCCTCTCTGGATTTTTATCCTGGTTGTAAGGGGCACAATTTCTTGTACCCAAAGTTTTGGACCTTTATAGCAACAGATTTTTTACCGACCAAAAAAAAACTTGATGAATGTAATATCTTCATTTTCTTGTAGAACTACATTTTTAAATTAGAAATCAAATATGATTTTTACATTTTGATCATTTCCTTTCAAATTCTTTTGTATTATTACATCCCATATATTAAAATTCGTTTTTGGGTGATCTCGTGAGATGTCTATAGGAAATATGGTCAATCTATCTAGTACACGCTTTGTAGATAACTATGAGCGGTTAATGATAAAAATAGTAGCAAGACCCAAAGTAAGAAATCTAATACTTTGTTGTTCACACTGTCACATATGAATTCCATATGTAGCTCGATAAACTAATATCTTATTATGTAGAGTTATCAAAGACGGGAGAAACATGGTACAATATTTATTGATCTTATTTACTTGAAAGTTGTTAAAATTATATAAGATCCATTAAAATCTTGATAATTTCACAGTATAGTGCATATATTTTGTATAAATTCAGCCATAGAATTAATGCATCTTTGTATAAGGCAAATTTAACCAATATGGGAAGGATGAGCAACAATGTTTCACACAGGGATCTAGGTATATTCGTTATTGATTTCTACATTATAACACTCGTATGTAGATATTTTAGTTCCGTATAGTTATCCTTGAAGATTTGTGTGGGTTTAGGCAAGAAAGTAAACAACAAAAATGTGGTCCAAAGTGGAGATGTTAGTGGTACTGAATGTATACCAATTGATAAAAAAAGTATGTATATCATATTAGAATTTGTCTATTCTAATAAATGTCATCTAACTTGGATTATTTCTTTACACTTCCACTAACATTTAATTTTTTATAGCTCTATCTCATCATTACATTGGAGAAAAGCCCATACATAATTCTCAAGACAAGAATGTAGATGCCATGCATTACGATTTTCTACAATAGATTCAAACCTATAAGGACTTTTTGAAGAAAAGGATGAATTAAGGTTTCATTATCTTTTGACTTATATAATTTGTTATAAATATTACAAAGTAGTAACTAGATTGGAGTTTGTATAATTTACAAACCACTAAATATCATTTCTAAATATAGAGATATCACTTTTTTTATACGAAATATTCTTCCTTCCTTTTTTAGAAACACTGAACCTTGACACTCTACAAAAAATGTTCTCATATGTTGATGGTCGGTCTAAGAAATATGCCCGACAAAAATCCGATGAGAATTAGACGTGTCATATATACATGTATATATCTATATACAATTCCTAACTTATCCATTTTCATAATAAAAAGTGGGATCAACCACGAATAAATTGCATGAAGGTTACATGAAGGAATATGGTACTTTCGTAATGCAGACAAATATTGGCAATAGGGTCCTAAGGCCTCAAAATTTTAGCAGTTATTTTGGGCAGGCTACTAAACTAATTCAAAATTGGATCAAGAAGAACTTTGGGAATTATTTGACTTTGGATCTTTATAAGTAATACAAAATATCTTTATATACATAATGGTTTAGCATTAATTTTATGTAATACAGTCAAAATATACCAAAAAGCTTGTGATCCACAACAACTTGAACGTTCTGGTGTTGTAAGAGAAAAAATAGGGGCACTAAAAAGTGAGTGTTTTTATCTACATAAAAAACAATGTGAAGAGCCTCCAAATGTGTATTCTAGAAAAGATCAAGGTAATATTAAATATTATTTTTTCATATATATGTTTTCTTATCCTATATATCTGTATATACTAATATAATCCTAATGTATGGTAGTCCAATATGGATAGGGGAGACTGGCCATAAAGGAGGATGATATTTCAGTAAGGCAGAGAAATACTAGAAAGATGGTTGCAAGGCCTCAAAATGTTAACAATTACTATGGATAGGTTGCCAAACCAATTCAAAATTTGATCAACAAGGAATTTGGCGATAATTTGACTTTGTATGTTCACTAATAATATTAAATATTTCTATATACACAATGTTTTAGCACTATTTATATGTAACACGGTGATAATTTCTCAAATAGATTGTAATCCACAATATCTTGAATGCACTGGGGTCATAAAAGAAACAAATAGGGGCATCGAATAGTGAGGATCTTTCTCTACATGAAAAGCAGCATGAAGCACCTCCAAATGTGCATGCTAGAAAAGCTCAAGGTAATTAAAGTTTCAAATTTTCAAATATGTGTGCAATTATCCTATATATCTATTTATAATGATATAGTTCCTAGTGTATGTTATTTCAATATGAATAGGGGGGACTAGCTATGAATAATGTTCATAATCTGATAAAAAAGAACTTTAGTGATAATTTAACTATTGATCTTTACAAGCAGTACAAAATTCTATGCTATATACACCATGTTTTAGCATAATTTTCCCCAGATATAGTCAAAAGCAACCACACCACTTGCAATTCCCACAAACTTGAATATTTTTTTGTTCTAAAACAAATATTAAGGGCTTTGAATGGTGAGGGTGCTACTCTGCCTACCAAGAAACATGAATCACCTCCCACTATACATGTTAAAAAAGATCAAGGTAATATTCAAGTTTAAAAATTTCATATGTGCTTGAGTGTCCTACATATTTATATAGTTTTGAACATATGCCATTTCATGATTTAGAGGGTGGATTTTCTATATATTATGTTTATGAAGGTCACACAAAGGATGATGATGTTTCGATAAGATGGGCAATTACTGGAAAAGGATCTTCAGGGATCAATATGTCAATAGTTACTCTGAGCAAGCTAATGGACGATTTTAAAATATGACCAACAAGAATACTAGTGAGGACTACACCTTTTTCATACATAAGTGTATAAAATCACTTATATATACACAAGTTTCAACATTTCATTTTATTAAATATAGTTACTATTAGTATCAATACTTAAATTGATATCAAGTTGAAAAAAAATTGGTGTTGGGAAAGAAATAAGCAGGACACCAATTATTGAAGGTGTTTATCTATATATCATTCCACATGAACCCTCTTCTAATGTACATACTAGAAATGATCATTGTGAAATTGAAATTATTGTTTTTCATATATGTGATTATATCTGTTATGTTTATTAGTGATATAATTCATAATATATGATAGTTCAACCTGAAGACTAGGGTTTGGTCATAGATACAATTCTTGATGGTTCTATGAATGATGATGATGTTTCCCTAAGATAGACTAACACTAGTAATGGAGTTTTGAGGTCTGAGACTTTAGACAATCATTCACAACCAAGTACTGAGACATTTCAAGTTATGGAAGAGAGAAACAACCATCATGGTAACAATTTCTGATTTCTAGTTTAGTTGTAAATGATATACTCATTATCTTATTCATGACTTAAGTCAACCAAAGAGTAAAATGGTTAGAGAGAAGAAAAATATAAGATTTAGGTTATTCAGAAATGGAGGTGGGGCTAAAATAAAGATAGAATTTAATTTTGAAGGTAATACTATACGTAAAATTCAAACTCTTATGCTGATCGAATCAAAGTTATTGTTCCCACTTTGATAAATGATCCTCTTAGTTATCCAAGGTGGAGTTGTATGCCTAGTGAAAGGAAGGATTATATGCTCAAATTGATTCAGGTTCAATAAGTTTCTATGTGTTATTGTTCTTGAATAATCAAAGTATCATTTCTAATATTTTCTTATCAATTTTGTAGGATGATTTATCATTCAAAATGATGAATATCGAAACATACAATATATCTATCATTTAGAAATGATTGGCATGAGTTTAGACTGAATTTCATGCTCTTTAGAAGACATATACCACTGATGATGAAGCTCTAAAATAATCATTCTCTAGATGTAACAAAATTTGATTGAGAGTTTCTTGTGAAAAAATATTGGAAAAGTGAATACTTTTAGGTAAACATAAATAATTTTGTGATTCTATACGTTCATCCACTTTTTTGAATGAGATTTTCTTGTAATAATTTAGTTCACTCTCTTTATGTTTCTCTGCATTGATCCACTTTTGTTTGTTCTCAAGACTACCAGTGCTCATACCAAGATTAGTAGTTCTAAACAGTTGATGCTTCACTACATTGGAAGGACTAGATTTAGTGTTATAGAACATGAAGAAGTATGAAATTTGATCTACTATTACTATTTTTATATAGTCTTAAGATTTAAATTCATATTACATAATCTACTATCATCAAACTACAGACTAATAATAACTATGGAATTATGCCCAATCGACTGAGGATATTTGAATTGACTTGAATGAGAAATGACACAAATCTTATGGAAGTTGATGGAGAAGAAAAGACGATAACCATTATTGTTGATGGACCTACATATAAATGAATTTACAAAATAACTATGCAAAAAGTTTATTTGTTGTTCAGGTGCAAATCACAGAGTTGATGTCTAAACGTAAACATGGAATAGTTGACATAAGTGATGATGAATATGCTTGAGGGTCTTTGGACCTATAGGATATGACCATGTACATAGGTGTGGAAGTACAGTTGCATGTCATTCTCTCTATAAGAACCCTACTTATGTGAAAGAGATCAAGAAATATAAGAAATAAGAAAATGATGCACGAGCTAGATTTGAGCCAGTAGAAAAAATTGTAGCTGATGTAAGAGCTAGAGAAGAACATCTTGGTAAGAAAGCTGACACTTACACTAGAGAGTTATTCAATGTACTCAGTCTAGTAGGAATATAGATCTTATGGGCCTTGAAAACCTTGGTGATGAGGTACTGCACAAATGTAATGATACATTTTAATCATGGATCATATAATAACATAATGTATTCACAAGTTTTGGAGTGAGATACGAGTCCTATATCTCATTGATTGATGGAAATGACTATTGAAATGAAAAATGCAAGCATTAAACAACATAGATGATTATTATCATTTAGTTTGTACCAGTGTATATATGTTTTCATTTAAGATTTCCAGATGTTTTCATTTTGGATATGATTTGAGTTAGCAATTAGATTTTTATGGAAGAAGTGAACTCCTTTATTTATATGATTACTAGATCTAGTCAACCCCAAAATGATGATATCTATTTTTCTCATGGATCTTCTCTTGCGGTTTGGTTCTTGAAAGTGGACTATGGAGTGGTCATTGTGGCTCATATGTCAGATGCACAATAGATTATGATAACCTTGTCTGTCAACATCATCTTTTGCCACCCTAGTTGTGTAACAACTATCTTGAAGTATTAAGGACCAAGACATATCCTTCAAAGCTTGGACCCTCCTAAGTTTACCTTGGTTTGTATAATTGTATTCGGTATTGTGCTTTTTGTGTTGTTTCTCTCATATAATTTATCATCATAAATCTGACTTGGAAAGCATATAATTCGTTATGTGAGATCTATTTTAAATGTTTTGTATACAGTTCTTGTCCTAGTCACAAATTTAGTGTATTACCTCTAGAATAAGAGTAAGGAACATCAACTAATTCTTCTCTTTCAATTGCTTTCAGTTTCTCTTTTTGTGTCACATAAATGCCCTCTTCATAATAAAAAAAATTAGTGTTGATTCTTGTGTACGTTGTCTCTAGAATTTGGTATATGTGTTGTCTTCACACTTTTTTCTTGTAAAAGTATATGAATGATAAACATTTATTAGAATTGTTAGTTCACCATTAAAATTACAACCCATCAACTTAATAATGAACACATTAGTTTCAACTTGTCAATATTTTCTCTAGAAATGCAACAAAGGTGGGCATTATTCAAAATTCCTCCAAAGCTCATGTGCTATACCCAGAGGCCCATGGGAGAGAAGATCCTAAAGACATACTAATATTATCAATATCAACGGTAGTACACATTCATTTCTTCAACAGTCAGTAAGCATGGCCAAAGGTAATTTTCATTTCTTTGTCTATAAATATGAGCTTCTTGTTGCAATGATTGTATTAGTTCGTATCATATGCATCTACTACTTCAATGAAATAGGAATTTTCCATGAACACGTGTGATGCATTATACAAAGATGTTGTTAAGCAGGTGGTGCATGAGTTGATTGGCTATTCTATATACATGGTGAATGGAGAAGATGAATACCTATTGGAAATTGGAAATCAATCGTTTGGTAGTTGTCATGGCTTTTACAATGTTGGAAGATGTGAGAAGTGAAATAGGTTTGGTGTAACATGCTAGCATTTCTCCTGTTGGTATGGATTGTAATTTCAACTTTGCATTTCATTCTTCTTTTATTTGGCTTCAGTATTCACCTTGATTCTTGGTGTTCAGGTTCCATTTTTCTTCCTTGTTGTAGCTATAGGTGATGACGTATACAACTTTTGAGTACCATATGCATAACTTATCACAATGAGTGTTTATTGTCAAAATTAGAGTGTATACCTTTTATTAGAGGCATCATACACTCAATGTCCTATTTAGTACAGAGAAAAACCAAATATAAAAGGTACCCTTCTCAACGATCAGATGGAGGCTTTCTTCTAATAGGGTAAGTACTCGTGGCCAGTAAAGAATGGATAATTTGTAGTAAAATCAACATATTGTCTATTAGTTGAAGAGCTTATGTTAACAAGCTTGTTGATAGAGTTGTGGACCTTACACTGGTACCTATTCATATGGATCTTGAAGTAGCTATTGGCTACAGGTAACAATCATTCTTCTTTCAGTTCATGTATAGTGAACTTAAGTTATTTTATGTTTTATATTTTCCATCAAGGTCTTAATTATTGACATGATCATAAATAAACTAATAACATTCGTCTTTAAGAAAGGGTGTTGACTCTGATAGCTTCAATCCTTGCTTCCCTACCATAATTACATCTACTTTTTTATATATGAATGTGTAATATATAATAGAGTCCCCATGCTTTGTAGTCAATTAGGGATGGATCACCTTTTGGGAGCTAGAATTACATTTGTTGGAGAAGGACCATACATGTAAAAGTCATTGCATTCTCGATTATTTTACAATTTTGAATTAGTTGGTATGCTGGATTGATATTGATTAAGATATCATATCATAACGTTTGCTTAAGGTAGTCTCATCACTTTGATTGAAAGGTTTAATATTTTCCCAATTTCATGCCATAATGCTTTCGACTTGATCCACTAAAGTTAAATTTACCTTTATCGACTCTCCTCTCTCATCAAGCAAAACTCTGTCACACCTCATTAAACCAATAAAAATTTCTTCTAATGTCAATTCTTAATATAAACTCTTCTTTATTCTGATAAAGGTTGTGATGGAAATGATGTTCTTTGGCAAGCTTTCAGTATTTCTGGTACACTTCAAAGAAAGGATTTCAATTAGGCTTATGTTATTGGAGCTCTATCAGACTTATTCTTTGATTAGAATCTAAACATTTTTATGCTTGGAGTCTACAATACCCTTAATCAGTGATATGTCATTTTCATCATATTTTTTACATGGGTGCCTTAAATGAAGGATTCAGATTGGTCAATGTTAATGTCAGAATTTTATACAATGTAGACTTGAATCAAAGATAGATTATTGTGATTTAATAGAACTTTTTAAAGAAATTTGTTGATGTTACACATTATTTGGGGTCAGCTTGATCTCTAAAATACCTAGCGTTTTAGGTTACATTTAGTTGGACCAGCTTTTCAGGTTAGTTTCACTTTGCCATCAATATTATACAAAAGATATTCTGAATTTAAAGCAACACAATTTTGTTTTCTTGGGTAGAATTCTGAAATACATGCCACCAGACTTTTCCCTTTGATAGTTCTTCCTAAAAAATATTGTTTCATAATTTTTTTACTCTAAGATACTTCGATCTTGCTACACATATTTTTCCAACTACATGAATGCTCTCTCAACACATCCTCTTGCGTCCACAACATGTATATTGAGATCTTAGAAGACTAAGGTATATGTAGATATGCCAACCATTTATGTGATAGTATTCTCTTTAACTAGAAAATCATTTATATAAATAATTCCAAATATTTGTGACGACTATTTATTCTATGTTCTGATTTCAAGTCTTTTAGTGTAAAATTGTATGCATCGGTACTACATGTTATCCAACAAGGTTATGAGCTGGGAAACAAATGTCTTTAGAAACTATATCAATTGTTGGGATGAGTCTTTGATGAAAGAATAGTAGATGAAGCTAGACAAGGCAGAGATGAGAATCTAAGAATGTTGTGAGCTCATCAATATTTTCCCTAGTAATTCCACAGAGGTAGGTACTGCTCAAAAGCCCTCCAAATCTCCTACATTGTGCGTACCCCATAGGACTATATTATTTTATTTGATTTAAGGTTCTCCATTTTTCTCTAATTGTGTCACTGGGTAAGTAATGTGTAAGGGATCATGCATCACTATGGTTAATAATGAACTATTCTAAAAGGCTTTGTGTATACGTGTCGAGAGAATCCATTTTGGTGAAGCTCACTACTATTACATAACAAAAGGTCTTTCTAGGGGCATTTGACACACATCACTGTCTAGAAGGTGGTGCCACTAGTGACCTCTTCTACATCATCAGATATTGTAGCAACTATAGAAACACATTCTGCCAAAAGTAGGTCTAGGGTGGCAGACTGGGTCATCAAGGTTTTGATTCATAATGATGCCCAAAAATTTTATCATCGTGATCCCCATATTTAGAGTGTTGAATGGAGAGGAAGTTGATGTGTACCTGGTATAAGTTGTGGTGTTATAGATCATTATATGGCAAATTGGTAGACACTCCCATTTGTTATCTTCAAGATTAGAGACACGTGGAAGCAGGTCATTGTTAACATTCAGTTATTGCCATCATGTGAAACCATCATAGGTATATAACAATGTTCCCTTCCTTTTTTGAGTTGTTTGACTACCGCATAGCATACTGAGATAATACAATAGTTTCCTAGATCAAAAATCTAGAGGCAGCAGGGCATGGATATAGAGTTCTAAAATTGGGATGTCAGTTGTCTTCATATCGACTTTTCTATTTGAATAGACAACATAAATTGATGGAGGATCTCTAAACATTATAGCACTTCTAATTTTAGATTCTTTAGTATATTGTCACTTTAATAAAGAACCCTTCCTTTGCAACCACTAGAATGGATGCCTAGAGGAGTATAATACAAGCTCACACTCACTTGGTATAGTATACGTTAAGTACCGAATTTATTATATAAATAATCAATTGCAGTTTGATATTGCCACATAATTTGAAATTTGAAATCCCCTTGACTGTGAACATGATGCCATATTGTTGTCATGTTGTACTAATAATCAGGTAATATTCATTATTATTGATAATTGGTTTCCAATCCTTGTTAGTTCTTACTATGTTAGATCTATTTCTTAAATTTGGGTAGGAGATATGTTAATATTAAATGAACCACACACTTTATTATATGCCTTACATAGTCAAAAGAGATATCCTATAATCATTCAGGTTGACATGCTTTTTATTTATTTATTTCTACTTAATTGGTACTTTGAAATAAAGTAACAAGAAGGAACAACACTGTTACGAAACCACCTTCCGGTAACCCCCAATTAAGGGAGACCGGGAGGTCGAAGCCGCACACATAATTTTCAGATCAAAGGTTTGGCAATTAACCAAGAACAATTTTTAAATTTTAACAGACTAAACTAGAAAGTTGTAAGAAAATAAACTTTTCCATACCTTTTTGAAATGTTGGATTTCTAAACTTCTATCCATGTAAGAATTCTACTCTAACTAATCCTCGTATTTAATTCATGTATTTCAAAATATGACGATTTATTGTTTGTCCT
Organism: Alisma plantago-aquatica; assembly: GCA_963693085.1. NCBI lineage: Eukaryota > Viridiplantae > Streptophyta > Magnoliopsida > Alismatales > Alismataceae > Alisma > Alisma plantago-aquatica. The sequence continues at coordinate 252,387,868 of OY856415.1, forward strand.
TTAGGCTTTGCACCTAAAATGCCGACAAACAAAACGTCGGTCAGCAAAATGCTGGTATGTGGGGGAACAATAATTGTGCAATTATTCATAACAATACATTACAGCCAGTACCATTTAACAAACTATTTTATGTTTTAAATATTACTACGCAATCCATGCATTCCCTATCCTCTGTGTTGTCCCTGCAGTGGACCTGGATGCTACTTTCCTTATAGTAGATCCCCATTAAACCCCTCATGGTCCCACCTATAGGTGAATCAGTTTCTAGGGTTGAGTCACATGGCACTACCCGTAAGTAGCCCACTCCTTAACTCATGGCATGCTAAAGGGTCTCATGGCACTAAACTTGGTAGCCCAATTTCTAACCCACGATAACCTAGATCTTACTCTAGGTTACCCCTTTTTAGCCTTTACAAGCCACAGAGGTGGATTCAGATCTATGCCAGTTATATATATATTCATAGTGATAATCATAGTCACTTTATAGTTGCGTGAAATAAAAGGCATCTAACAGTTAATTTCAAGCAACCGATAAAATTGTTCAGAAAACGCCGTGAAATTAAAGCGATTATTCATAGACGTAACCACATACCTGATTTGATGGTTTCACAAGCATTAAGCAATTCCAACCAAGAAAGTAATCCAATCAAGCAATTCAACAATCACATAATTCCTGAAAAGAATATGTACTCTATTTATTACACACTTTATCAAGAATCTACTTTATTGACTTGGATTCACTTTCTAGGGTTTCTAATCCGAATTAAGGTTTCATTAATATTCATTAGGGTTTCTTAGATCAATTTCTCAAACTTTATTCCTTTTAGGTCAACAAACCATAAAATACTCTTTTCTACTTATATAAACCCTAATTGCTCAAATTATCCATTTTAATAGTTTTTTATACCCAAATTGACTTAGGATCATCATATTTCTATTTATTCATGGATTTGAACCATTAAAACAATTAAAAGACATATTTACCTAAATTAGGGTTTTCAAGCCCTTTTAATGCATATTCATGTACATGGAACCCTAAATTAAGCCAATTATATAAAAAGATCATCTTTTTATATCCTTTTTTCACTTTTATTAACAACAGGTTAATATTGGCTTGACTTATCCAATGAACATCATTAAATCAATCTATCATCAAATCTAAGGGTTTTTCATTAATTAAATCATTAAAGATGATAACTTTATGTACTTTCAAATTTCAAGCATATTCATGCACATAAACTCTAAATTAGACTAATTACATGCAAAGTTCATCCTTTTCGATCTTAATGTACCTTTTTACAATTAATAGTTAATATCAACTTTAATCACCCATTAAACTCTACTAATTACATTAATCATTTCAAAGTAGAGTTTCTTAATCTTTAATTCATTAAAGTTGATAACTTACATTACTTTTTGAATTGTAAGAGGAATTACCTTCTAAACATATTTTTATTGGATTCCTCTCATTTTTCTGAGAAAAACACATATATTATTCGTATCCATCCGAGCTACCGATTATTAGATATGAATTTTTCAAATTAGACTTACTTGAGCCAATCCGGGAGCGCCACGTCACCCCACTCCATGCAACATTGTTTGGTTAGCTTAAAAACATAACGGAATGACCAATTTTCCCTTGCTTGAGTTAGTGGTTTAGCAATTCCCAGAGGGGAAAAACCGTCCAATGCCGCCAACGTTTCTTCTTCCTCGCGAGCAACCCTAGGTTGCCTCCTACAGTGGCTTGGGGGAGCTCTCCTCCTCCCTCCTTGGACTCCAGGGCGTCGGTGATGGCCCAAGCTCCCGCCTCCCTCCATCGCATCTATAGAGGTTCATAGTTAGAGCCTTGGTGGCTAGGATTAGGCACAGCGACCTGCAACTTCAGGGTTGTCTTCAGCAGTCATGCCACAACAGCTGCACGTAGCTAGGAGGAGGGGGACGACCACCGAGCATCTACTTGATATCGTGGGAGAAGCACGACCCTATTATATCTCTTCCACGGCTCCTCAGCTCCAGGGATAGAGTTATACCCTCATTGTTAGGGTTAGTACCGAAAGAAGGAGAAGGGGTGGTATTGCGTGGAACCTCTCTGGATCTCGTCCAGGGCTTTACCCCTTTTTATAGGGTGAGTATCCACACCCCAGTAGGCTTGCCCTCGAAGCAACCAAGCTCTCTTCCAATTAGGAAAGTGTTTCCTTCACTAATAAGCAAGTTTCTCTCTCTTAATCATCTTCTTAAAACAACATATTGGATTTTTAGGAATACAAAAATATTCTCTCTTATTCTATTTTGACTTGATTTTTAATCCATTAATCACAAAATTATGTTTTCTTTAAGTAGAAAATACCTCTTCTTTAACAAAGCTACAAAAACAATTAATAATGTATCATATTATCCTCTTATTTTGCATTATTGGTATTTTCTCTTTCTTTTTCTTCATTGGGTCTCCTTGGATCCCAAGGTAATTTATTATTTTGAAATTCCTTTTTGAGGATACTTATTATCCTTCTAGATGCATCTAAATGCATTATTTCACATTATCTTGTTTATTTCTCGTTGAAATATCTTTTTGAGGATTTCTCTTTATTTCTCTTTTATTTTCCTCATTGGTATTCCTTTTATCATTAGAAATCCTTGGGATACAAAATTCTACTATGGATAACTCAATTACACCTCTTTTCACTTGTTTTCCACATTTTACCATTGTTTTCAATTTCTCTCTTAATAAAGAAATACTTAATTAATCTTTTCTTTTCTTATTGCTTTTTTTTGCAACTTTGGACTCCTTGAAACCCAAGGAACCCAAGAGGCACGAAATCCTCTTTGGATGTGCCTTATAGAGGTTTCCACATTTTTCTTTTCTTTATTTTTTTATTTACTCCATAATGGAGTTTCTTTTGTCTTTTCCTTTATTGGACCCAATAGCCAATAAAGCCCACAACACAATATAAGTCAGGAGATCTTCTTATTCATCCCGCTCTCCTCGTGTAGGAAAATTTACTGAATTAAGCATACAAGGAGTTAATTGCGAATAAAACATGGTAGTACTACTACCATTACATTTATCTTTTTCTAGCCAATTGAGGATCGCCTCGGGTGGTCTAATGTAGTGAAAAGGCCCTTGTTTATTTCTGATGTGGTACTTTGCTAGACCATCCACCACTTCATTGCAGGTTCTATGAATATGGGATAGGTTCCTTTGACCGTGCCTGACCAGGATCTGTTGACAATCGTGAATGGTTCGCATATGCCTAGGGCGCTCAACAAAATGCCACAGAACTGTAGTGATTGCCTGCTTGCAATCAGATTCTACATCCAACTCTTCTAACATTAGTTCCTCCACCTTCTGCAACACATATAACAAGGCTAGAAACTCACCGTGTAGAGGTGATTGAACGTTGGAATGCAGTGTGCCAAAACCCCATCTCCAATCACCTACATCGTTCCTTACGATCATTGCTGCAACACTTTCCCGTCTGAGGATAGCTGTGTCTACATTCATTTTTAGTCTCCCAGCATTTGGCTTTCTCCAGCTTGCATCAGTTGTTTGGAGAGATTGTCCGGCCAAGTCAGCTCCTTCTTTCTGCCAAGCTCTCACTGTGCCAGCAACCTCCGACCGGATGAAGCGGCAGACCTGTTCCGTAGGTTTAATGATTTTATCAAATATATGTTGGTTCCTACAGTGCCAGATGTACCAGCAGGTGATCATAAAGGAGGTCTGTTTGTCCCCTGCTAGCCATAAGCCTTGATTGATCCATGCACAGGTATCTGTAATAAAGAAGGAGGGGGACTGATCCCCATTAAAAAGAGTTTCCCAAACCGGTCTTGATAGTTTGCAGTCACGGATCACGTAAGCCCACAACACAATGATCAAGGCTATTGTAAACAAAATCCATTTATTCAAAACAAATTGCATCATTATTTGTTCAAATATCTTAAATATGAGAAATTACATTTCTCACCAAATGAACCCAAAAATTGGGGTTGTAACATCCTTCCCCTCTTATAAGAATTTTTCCCTCAAAATTCCATCAAGCAAACAAACAATTCAGGATAAGACTTTTCACTACTACAGAAACCGCCTTTGGCGTCGGTTGTTTAACCCCTTTTGGCGTCGGTGTGAGGCCGACGCCTATGTGGGCGCCGCTAAAGGTCTAACACTTCAGCGTCGGGTTTTCACCCGACGCCTATTTAGACTAAAAGCGTCGGATGTTTATAAACAATCGACGCCAAAAGAGTTCGCACCACAGAAAACGGCGACATCTAGGAAAGCCCTTTGGCGTCGGTTTGTCTACTAAAGGACTGATGCCTACATGTATTAGAGACCAAGTACTGCTTTGGTCACATTAGGCGTCGTTCCTTTACAAAAAGCCGACGTTGTAGGTCTGTGCGGACGGTTATCTGTAAATAACCGACGCCTATATCTATTTTTTTTTTCATATCAGTTTGCAGGCCTGCTGTGGCTGGTCAGCAAGATGAGAACCTGTAGTTCAGTTTTCTGAACTGCAGGTTTACGACATCCATTGATATCAGCCTACAAACAGGCCACAAACCTGCAAAATTAACAAAAAAAGATCCACACAAGTAGATACATTCAGACATCAATTCAATTCTCACGTTCACACATATAGAATCATTCAAATACATGTTTTAACATTCAGAAACATTCATTTACAAAGTATCATTCATCATCACTATCAACATCCCAATTATATCTTACAGTTGCCACTGTTTGTACAGTTGTTGCCCATTCTTCTCTTACTTCATCTAATGCTTCCCTCGTATATGGAGCATGTACATTTTTTAAGCGTTTTCCTATAGTGTGGTCAGTTTTAAACACCTGCAAAGAGAATGATGTATATATATAAGTAATAATATAAAAATAAGATTGATATATTTCATACTAACTAATGAGACTATATATAATACCTCATGTATGGTATCGATGTCCAATGCGGCATGTTTGATAATCATCTGCATAAATCGCATCACATAGTATGCGCATGCCCAGCTATTGTCTTGTGTAGCGCACTATAAATTGAAACATACAAAATAATACAACTAAGCACAATTCACATCAATAATATATACATTGGAGTCGGGGAGTCGGGAACTTACTTTTACGTTCTCCCAAGACAATGGCTGGTTCTTTTTCCTTGGGACCTTTCCTCCAGCCTTTTTGAATGCATCTAAACCCCTACATGTTAATATAACACAGTAAATTGCATAAGTAAATAGTAATGTAATAAAAGATGTTAACGGATATAAAAATGAAATATTTCTCACCAGAATAATGGCATTCTCATTACGTGTCCAATTTTAGTGTTTAATGTACTTCCTGCGGGATCTAGATAATAAACAGTGAATGTCCCGGGGACAATAACTAGTAACTCCCAATGTCTACCACTAGAGGTAAAAAGTTAACAATTAATAACTCAAAATGCAAAATAATAATGGAATTTTCTTAAGTCCAAATTATAAATAAAGCAAACTTACTTGACATTGAATGGAGCTATTATTATCGTCTTCATTTGCTGACCAAAAATTGTAAAAGGATCTATACAGTATTGTTGAACACTATCAGGGTCTTTAGCTACCATACTAATCAATGATGGAATCAAAAATCCAACATGATCATATGCAAATTGTTTGCAATGATCTTCGACTAAGTAGCTGCAAAACATATATGTGTATGCATTAATATATAAGAAACCAGATCACCAGATCTTACACAAGGTATATGGATGTATAAACAAGATCTCACCTTATCCATGTCTCTATCATTGATGTATTCAGCCACTCATACTGAAACAACTCAATAATATCTTGTATAAATAAAGAGTTGTCGTATGATTGACCTGCATAATCTGCATCTAAAGAAACAATTATAGGGCAATGTATATTATGTGCCCGTAGCCAACATGCCATTCCCCTACAAGCAGGACCTAACGGGTATGTTAGGTCAGTTGGAACCCAAGTTGGTAATGCGGGAAGTGGAGGTGGAGGCCTAGGTGCTCCTGGTGTCTTCTTTTTAACCTGTATATATAATTTCAGATCAGTTGACATCATTATATACACATTAACAGTCTAAATCAATGTAAATTTATCTTACAATTTCACTCGTGTAGAGGACATCTGCTTTGGGCCACAATATGACCCCGCCTTCTGCCTCACCAAGTTTATCAATATCTGGGTGGGCATATGGCAACACAGCTTCCCTCCAATCGGGTAATACATGTATCGGGCCCACACGAACATAGCCCTGCGGCATTGGAGTCCCATGAAACGTTGCCCCAGGAAGGGACTGGTAAGCCTGCGCCTATGCAACAACATAGTTTTGCATTCTTAAGCGGCATGGCTTCAATGCCTACAAATTTACGTCAAGAATGTTATACATATATACATATCATCTTAAAAACATATCATCTTGAAAAGACTAGCTACAATGTCATAAACAATACTTACAACAGATGTGTTAGGCGATGGGTCTCCAGGATTACTCGCAGTCTGTGCACCAGGAGAAGAGTGGGTCGCCATAGGCTGATTGGAAGCCTGAGATGCCTGCCACCACAGCAATTCTTCCTTGACCTTCTCAGTAACTACATCGTTGACCTTCTTAGCAACTATATCCTCGACTCTCTTATTCACCTATACATGGATAAAACAAACATTAGCTTCTTATTAATGAATTTCCTTTTGCAGTAACATTCTAAAAAAAGAATAGGATACCTCTTCTTGAGAAAGTCCCACTCTGGGTTTGCGCTGGGATGGCCCAAAGAATGCTTTGATGCCCACACCAGTGTCGGCACCTCTAACACGTCCAGGATGCTCTGGGTTACCCAGAGCAACTGTCAATTCATCCCTTGTGCCCTGAGGGATGAACGTGCCTTGTTTCCTCTGCTCGTGCAGCTCCCGCTAATCACCATAAACAGAAATTGGTAAGTTAACACCACAAATAATCAATATTCAAACCATTGCTCTAAGAGTTGTATTTTACCATTTTTGCAGCCGCCTCAGCAGTTTCGGGCTTCTTTATTTCACCCTTCTTGTTTTGCCTGCCAGCTATCCAGATATCATGGCGAGGCAAGGGTGTGGCCGCAGACTCCTGAGTAGCCGCAGACTCCTGAGTAGCCACAGACTCCGCCTGTAGTCTTTGGCGAACGCTTGCATAGCCTTTTGGACCCATAGTGTGGTCATGCACATTCAGTGCACGCCTTGCTTTTTGTGCGTCACTGAAGGCCTAGTTAGTTGCACATTTATAATTAGGTTAGTAGCACAATGTATATTAATTAAAATGGGAGTGACGCCTAATACCTTGAATTCTTCAGAATTTCTTGAAGCAACAAAATTGTCCCAATCTTCTTTGTCCAAGAAGTTCCATTGTTCAAGGGCTGACTTCTTCTTCTTATCACCCTGTTTTATGTATTCTCTGTTCAGATTTGTCCTGTAATTCCTAAGCATCTTTCCAGCGCGTTGCATCACACTTTTACGATGCAACATCTCATCCAATGCAAACATATTCTGTAAAATAGAAATGTTATTACCTAGTCCAAAAATAGAATTGCAAATAATAGAATTTGTAATCTACAAAATAACTCACGCATAAATCTTTCCATATCAAGTCTTTCTTCGCCTGAGGAACTTCATGCCAATTATCATACTTAACACCACAATGGCTTCGAGTGACAACCCCAAGATAGTTTATAAAATTATTGCGGTTCACTCCAATTGCATTCCCTCCATTATCAAACTCCACAACCAATTTGGATCCACTGCCACTTAGCGCAGTTAACTTTTTCAACAGAGTGATACCCCTTTTCTTTTTAAGTTTTTGTTGCTGCGCATCAAGTTGCTCAATTGCTTCAGCGGGTACCTGTGCATCATCAACCTAAAATTTGACAAAAATAAACACACTGAATTAGGCCAATATAGAAATATAGGATATATGACATAACTAGAAGATAATGAATTTTATAGAAATACAGGATATGTTTTTAGAACTTACATTGGTATCCTCGCCATGCTCGTCATGGACAGCATGCTCATCATGGACTTCATGCTCATCATGGACATCATTCTCATCATGGTCAGCCATCTGAAAATGTCATTAAAAAGGCAAACATTTAGCATTTGTATCAACTAGAAAAAGGAAAACATTTAGCATTTGTATAAACTAGAAAAAGGAAAACATTTAGCATGTGTATAAGATTAGGGTATACACTTACTGTTTATATATTTCTATTTATATATTTCTATTTATATATTTCTGTTTATATATTTATATATTTCTGTTTATATATATTTCTGTGGATATATATATATATATATATTTCTGTTTATATATTTCTGTTTATATATATATATATATATATATATATATATATATATATATGTATAGGATTATGTATTTATATATTTCTGTTTCATATATATATCTATCTATACATATATACATATATATATATATATATATATATATATATATATCTATACATATATATATATATATATATATATATATATATTTCTGTTTCATATATTTCTGTTTATATATTTCTGTTTATATATTTCTGTTTATATATCGGATTATGTATTTATATATTTCTGTTTCATATATATATATATCTATACATATATACATATATATATCTATCTATACATATATATATATATATATATATATTTCTGTTTCATATATTTCTGTTTATATATTTCTATTTATATATAGGATTATGTATTTATATATTTCTGTTTCATATATATATCTATATATATATCTATATATATATATATATATATATATATATATATATATATCTATACATATATATATATATACATATTTCTGTTTATATATTTCTGTTTATATATTTCTGTTTATATATAGGATTATATATATGTATAGGATTATATATATATATATATTTCTGTTTATATATACATATATATATATATATATTTATGTATATATAGGATTATATTTCTGTTTCATATATATATATATAGGATTATATATATATATATATATATATATATATATTTCTGTTTCATATATATATATGTATAGGATTATATATATATATATATATATATATATATATATATATATATATATATTTCTGTTTCATATATATATATATAGGATTATATATATATATATATATATATATATATATTTCTGTTTCATATATATATCTATCTATACATATATACATATATATATCTATCTATACATATATATATATATATATATATATATATATATATATTTCTGTTTCATATATTTCTGTTTATATATTTCTATTTATATATTTCTGTTTCATATATATATCTATCTATACATATATACATATATATATCTATCTATACATATATATATATATATATATATATATATATATTTCTGTTTCATATATTTTTGTTTATATATTTCTGTTTATATATAGGATTATATATATGTATAGGATTATATATATATATATTTCTGTTTATATATACATATATATATATATATATTTATGTATATATAGGATTATATTTCTGTTTCATATATATATATATATATATAGGATTATATATATATATATATTTCTGTTTCATATATATATATATAGGATTATATATATATATATATTTCTGTTTCATATATATATGTATAGGATTATATATATATATATATATATATATATATATATATATATATATATATATATATATTTCTGTTTCATATATATATATATATATATATGTATTCATATAACTAGGGTTTTCTTGAATATATATATGTATTCATATAACTAGGGTTTTCTTGAATATATATATATGTATTCATATATATATATATATATATATATATATTCATATAACTAGGGTTTAGTAGACACCCGAAACATAATTAACATGATTAACAACATGCTCATCAAACTAGGGTTTTCTTGAATATCATCTAATATTTGTGTACTAGACATTGGTTTAATAACCCTATTTCCGCATGTACATGTTTATCAACTTAAAAACCCTATAATTCATGAAATCATTCTAATTCAATTTAATATGTTGGGATCACATAATTATATAATGACATCCAGATCAGATTAAGATCATACTATGTTATAACCATTGGTTTAACATACTACATTATTATGAACATCTAGATTACATTAACTCTAATCAAATACATTACATGCATTTTTATCACAACAATTTAATCGATGCAAAAAAAAGTAGAGCAGCTAGCAGCGGGAAGACCAACCTTGTCAAAGGCAGAGGCTCCGGTGGCTCTGGCTGGAGGAGTAGCAGCGACGACGGTGGAGCAGCAGCTAGCAGCGAGGCTGGAGGAGCAGCAGGGGCGGCGCGACGGCGGTGGAGGAGCAGCAGGGGCGGCGGCGCTAAAGCAGCAGGGGCGGCGGCGCTAAAGCAGCAGGGGCGGCGGCGCTAGAGCAGCAGGGGCGGCGGCGCTAGAGCAGCAGGGAAAAGAAGAGAGGGCGGAGGAGTGGCGGCGGAGAAGGGGGCGCCAGAGAAGGGGGCGCCGGAGAAGAAATCGTCGGCGAAGGGGTGCGGGAGAAGAAATCGCCGGAGACGAAGACAAATCGCCGGACAAGAAATCGGCACAGGCAGAAGCTCGCAATGAAACAGAAGAAAGGCGAACGGTCGGGTGATCGCGGGATAAAGTTCCCATATAGCGTCGGTTGTTTCACACAACTGACGATTAAATAACTTTCGCGTCGGTTCTTTTAAACAACTGACGTCCAATTGGACGATTTTTTCACGAAATTGTTTGGCGGGAACCATATTCAGCGTCGGTTATACAAAGACAACCGCCGCTGAAAGTGACACTTTTCGCACAAATTTTCATCGCAAATAGGCGTCAGTTTTTTAGCTACATCACCGACGCTGAAAGTGACACTATTTTTCTTGAACGAAATTTGGATTTCGCGGGCGACTTTAAGCGTCCGTTTTGTTATAAACAACTGACGCTTAATGCAAAGCGGTACCCATGTCTGGCTGGTTTCGGATATAGATGTTGGATTGCTTAAGCAACCGACGCGGTAATATGATAGGCGTCGGTTTCCCTTAATAACCGATGCCCAGAAAAGGGACACTGAATGCTATTTCTGTAGTAGTGTTTCCATGTCCATCATTGGCCCCTATACGGCTTTACCTTACACATGGCGTTTCCAAAGAATCTTTATCATCACATATTTTTTTCTCTGAGTTCTTTCACTCTGGCATCTATAAACTACACAGGTGACTCAGGTCATTTCAGCCTCCCTTGGGCTCACTAGGTTCATTGGTCAGCACATGGTCTGGGTACCTCACATAGTGCTCTAAAATGGACACCTGGAACTTATCGCACATTACTTTATCCTGAGGGGTAAATTCAAACTTACCCTTCTCCACCAATCCATCTCAAATGAACCCATGCATTGGGGACTTAGCTCTCTTAGATATAGCTCAGAGGGGTCATATTTTCATGACACATATTCCCCCACAATGAACTGCATGTCAGTCTACTTTGCATCAGCTTACAACTTATGTCATCTCTAGGCCCCTTTCAGTCATTGCACGATCAAAGAGACTTTATCTGCACACACATTGTGGTCCTTTTCTGACCTTCGCGAGGTCCCTTAACTAACATCACCATAATGAAGTGGTGACCGACACAACCTCCCTTACAGAGCTTCTTTATGTCCCGATACTAGCTATGGTGGTCATCATCACATCTTTCATAGGACAAGAACTGTCTCTAGATATCACCCTGAATGAGCACACATGCTCTCATCAGACCCTTTAGTCTGGATTATACTAACCATTAGTTAGGGGTGATAAACTGTACTAACATAGAGTTCTTCATGTACCTACTTTCACCTTTTGGAAGGGAACCTTTAGGTCAAACTCAAGAACCTTTGAACTTGCATCATGGTGTAGTTGAACCATCTCTCTCATATGTAGTTCAACCTGATCTATCCCTTGACAGTACTCTTTCTTTCTCATGTCATCTAGGTAAGGTGATCTACCATAACCCATATTGCATTGCGACCTTCCGTGGTCCAGGGGAGACTTACAACATCCATGGTGATGAACTCTCTTTCTCTTTCGGGGACTCTTTATCCCTTATATCAATAACTTGGTGGTGCGCTCCCGCTAGAGGCTTGCAACAAGTGCAATCCACGAGGTCGGGAGGCACGGGATGAGATGGGATCTTTGCTTTCGAAATTTGTATGGTCCCACACTAACTACCTACTTCTACTAAGACATTACACCCGCAAGCGCACGGGGTCGTGTCGTAGTATAGGTGAGGTGGCAAGTACGGGGTCGATCCGCGAGGATAAAGGGGGCACTAGAGTTAGATGGCGTGAGCTACGTTCCTAGTGCGGAGAGTAGGGTTTTTAGGGTTTTAAGGTTGATCTGTTGTTAATTATGCTAAGAAAGCAAGTATGAAAAGCAATGTGAAACTAAGTTATCAAAAGACTAAATTAGCAATCTGAGTTAACAAGCTATCTAAACAAGAGCAAGAACAGACTATACTAGACTAAGAAAGCAACTAGCAATTGAGAACCCAAGTTAACCACTAATAAAGATCAAAAACCTTAATTACCACTTAGCTAACCAAACTAGGCAATTAACTAAGTTAACTAAAGCAAATGAACTACACTAGCATTAATAAGAAAACTAGGCAATTAGGGTTTTAAGCAATTAGATGAAGGAGGTGGGCCATTTGGGAATGTGACCTTGAGATTAGTTGGGGGATGTCACCATAAAAAGCAATTAACAACTCATTCTAGATTACCAAACCAAACAACAAGGTAGGTGCTATGAGAATGTACCCTAAGCTACTAATTGGAGAACTAGGGCTAGGTGTAATTCTCATAGGACATACCAAGTCTAGGTCTCTAGGATAAGTGGTATTAGTCAATTGAGGACCAAGGGTAAGGATGGGAGTAGAGATGAGAGTATTTGACCTCATGCCACTAGCCACCTCAGCCTTTAGGAAGTCCTAAGCAATTGCACTAATCACACTTATACTAGTCACTTAGAACTCACATTTGCATGTAGGAAGAAGGTAATTATGTAGGAAGATAGGAGGCTAGCTAGGGATCCGAATCAAGGACCTAGGAGCCAATCCTATGATAGCTACATAGAAACCAAAACATCCTAGAGACAAATGTCTTCAAACACCACAAGGCAAGCAATTAATGTAATTAAACAACAACCACATGCACAAGTAATGGGAAATGAGATATAAGGAAAGACAATCCTCATAGAAATGAAATATGTTCATTACAAATTATATTCCCCCAACATGGCATCAAAGTCACATTTTTGCCCCAAACAGCCCACCCAAGGGGGCTTAGCTATACATGATCAAACTAGGAAAAGAAGGGGATAGAAGAAGGGAAAATGCCATGAATCTCGATGTAGTGGCCTCCTTCTTCACCTCCAAGCAGCTGCAGACGACCTCACTCCTCCAAAGGTGCAGGGGTGCATGAAAATGGTGGAATGGATGGATAGAAACCTAGAGAAACTAGGTTTCTATGGTGGAAATGAGTGGAAAGTGGGTGGAAATGGGGTTAGATGCAAGGGAGTAGGTGGATTGGAGTAATGGAGGCAAGGAAGCAGCTAGGGTCGGCTAGGGGTGCTCTCTCTCGAACCCTAGAAGCAACTAGTGCTTATATAGGAGCTAGGGTTGAGTGGGGGTAAAAAAGGAAAGACAGTGAAAGTTGTATAGGTTTTGGGTGGTGGCACGACCGTTTTGGGTAGCATGGCCGTGCTGGGTAGGAGTGGACACGGCTGTGGTGGAGGAGAATGGCCGTTTTGGCTAAGTGTTACTCCAACAGGTTGATGGGTGGAAACGGAGGCTGGTGGCATGGCCGTTTTGGGCAAAACAGCCGTGTTGGATATTAGGTAGAACGCAACACGGCCGTGGTGGCGGAGTTGGGAGGAGGTCGTTCTGAGTAGCACGCCCATTTCATCTTCATCTAGCACGGCCGTTTTGGTCAGCACGGCCGTGTTGTGGTCTTCGTAGCACGGCCGTGGTGACTGACTTGCTTGAACTTCCAAAATTTTTTGATCAACCTGTAATTCTGCTCAATTGCCAGCACGGCCGTTCCATGGCACCACGGCCGTGCTGGGGTCTTCTAGTGCTAGCATGGCTTCAAACTTCATAATTCTTGGATGTTTTTGCTTGGAGACGATCCTTGGCCACTAAGGTAGGTTGGGGGAGCTTTGTGGCCTCCTTTGGGTCCCTCCATCACACTCGTCCATCCATTGTGGTCCAAGTACCTGAAAAACAACGCAAAGAACATCCGTAAGCGTATTTGCAATGATAATCAAATTGGGGGAAAATACTTGTAATCTAACATGTTTAGATGCAACTTATATACAAAATGGCACAGGATGGAGCCCTAAAATAGGGCTGCATCACCACCCCAAACTTAAAACATACTTGTCCTCAAGTATGCTCCAACTTAATCTCTCTTTTCCGTTCTTTTCAACAAAAACAAATGACAAATGCAAAGCAGCAGAAGATTATTGAATATATATGGTCTTGGAAATGACTAAGTGCATGTGTCTCACATCTCTCCTCTCCTTCTTTCACAACCCAATCATGAACTGAGCACTGAGCATACAAACTTCAAATATAAAGCATAGAAGCACAAGTTGTCCATATGTCCTTTATGTCATTCCGGGTAAACTGTTTCATGTTGATGTTAATCACAGGTGACTAGGAGTGTTGTTTCACTTTCATGCATTCGGTCTTATGCTTCAAACCACACTAGATGATCCACTTGGCTGTAGAAAGGGTAAAGTGAGCTAGATTTGATGTTTTCTAGCTCAATGGGTATAAAAGAAGAAGAAAGGGTTGCGGTAAGATTTGGAGTGCTTTTACACACTCTTCTTTTCTTTATTTGAATGCTCTTAAACATGAACATCATTTTATTTTATTTTTGCTTTTCTTTTTCTTTTTCTTTTTCTTTTTCTTTTTTCTTTTTCTTTGCCCTTGGTATAGATAGGGCATATGGTGGATGGAGTGAAGCAGGGAGGTAAAGATGTGGCCACCCCAAACTTTTGGAGGTGGCCACGGCTAATATGTGCACTTTGGCATCTTTTTATGAGGCGGAGGGGTATGAAAATGGTGGAAGAAAAGTCGGATCAAAGAGGGGTCATCAATGTAGTTTTCAAAATACGATTCCCTGCATGAAAGCTAATTCAACACTTTACCAAGTAATATCACATCACATTATAGAATTAACACAACATTCATATTTCTACCAAGTGATTCCATTGGCTTTAAGCGTTTGTTGCTTGCTCAATTCATGATTCAACCAACACATTCACAGACTTAAGAGATGTGGTTCACATGTAAAAAGTCACAACCAAGACCATATATCAATAAGATCTAAGAACGTAGCATGCATTTGTCACAAGAGTAAACTTTTTCATTTCAAACATTGGAGATTAAGTCAAAACATCCTATTGGAGAAAGAATATTCAAGTCTGGGCGAAATTGGCCAAAATGGTGCCACTTTGCACAAAATCACATCTAAACCTATTTTAGGGAAAAAGTAAGTAAATCCTAGCTAAAACATGCAAAAATTAGCAAAAACCTACATGAGATGCAATGCATGGCTGAAATTTTTAAAAATTACGCAAAAATGACGAGAATGAAAGCTACATGACATGCATGGATGCAAGAAGAAGACAATCTATACTAGGTGGGTTAAACATCAAACAAATAATGATCAGGTGGAACAAGCAACTGTCAAAATAAAATGAAAACAGAGGGCTTACCGCCCTACCACCCCAAACTTTTGAACCATGTTGTCCTCAGCATGAAACTTAAGCTTAGGGGTGATAGGGTAGAAATCAGGGTTGTGGTGGTGTGGGGTCCTGCGATGGGCCAGACTTTGGAAGAGGCTGCTGGTAGTAGTGGCCCCAGTACTCCGCCTGTGGAGGCGGGTATGTCTCCTGGTAGCTAGCAATTGACCCCCAGAAATCCTCCCCCCATTGGGGGTTTCTTTGTGTCTGTGCATGCTGGTACTGATACATGTGGTTGATTTGGTGATGCATCTGCTGTTGATCCAACCACATGTCCTGTTGCATTTTCCGAATCTCCTCCAACTGTGCATGGATAGATGCCATATCATATGCATTTGTTGAAGGTGGCTGCGCCTCAAACTCTTCCATTCTTGGTCTTGTGCGGTGTGGATGCTCCAATGATCGTTGTTGTTCTGGCACATTTGTTTCCCCCTCTTCATCAGGTAGGGCTACAC
This sequence comes from Alisma plantago-aquatica, assembly GCA_963693085.1. Classification (NCBI taxonomy): domain Eukaryota; kingdom Viridiplantae; phylum Streptophyta; class Magnoliopsida; order Alismatales; family Alismataceae; genus Alisma; species Alisma plantago-aquatica. The sequence goes on from OY856415.1 coordinate 252,404,142, forward strand.
TTGGTGCTCTTTATCCCTCTCTAGGGGTGTCTTCCTCATAGCGTGATAAATGATCGAGAAAATCATCCGCAGGCCCTGCATTCTTGAGCAAAAGGGGGGTATGGTAAGGAAGTTCCAAAGAGATACTAGGGTATCCGGGGTTCAGCACATAAAGAATTTTGTTGTCCTTGAGGGATATCATCTGTGACCTCGCAAGATAGTTTAAGTCCACAAATTTGCTTCCGTCTACCTTGGTGAGCCCTTCTAAATTACATCCCAATGCCCTTGCCAAAGTGGTGACAATCCCTCCCATGATGAATGGGTTTTTACTCTTGGATGGGATTGTCTTCACGTGATCAATAAACATGGCTCCCACGTTCACAAACCCCTCACATACAACTGTAGCTAAGAGAAAAATGTCTTTCTGGGCGCCCGATCCTTGATTATCATAGCGACCAAAAAGGGTATTTGCTAGCACTTTTTGTGAATATCTCAAGAGTGGATTGTGGATCTTGCTCATTTTGGACTTCCCTGAAGAGAAAGTGGATTTGCTTGTGATCATCTTCCACAACTTGGCGTAATCTGCCTTACCATTCTTATCAAATCTTCCCCCGTCGAATTTCCTTGCCATTTCTGGGTTGGGGGCAAAGATTGCATTGATCTGAGATGTGTTGAGGATATGTGTTGAGCCGTTCAATTTAAACCTGATAGCATCCTCTCCCCGATACTGAACCTTCTCTAAGGTTGTGAAGAACTCGCAAGTGATCTCCAAGTATGCATCTTCGGCCTTAGTTAAAATGTCATACAAACCACAACGTTTTAGATGAAAATCAAAACTGAAATTGATGCCTATGGCTTCCATTGTGGGCCCACATGCATATCTAGTGGCAATCACCCTTCTTGTCATGCATTCGGGGTGAAGGGGTTTCACGGCTCCGCTTCTTGCAATTCCTCTACCATAAGTGGTTCCTTCTGGTTGCTTTCCCACCCATGTGAATCTGTCCTCCTCTAGTCTCGATAGGATATCCACTGGTTCATCCTCCAATTCCTCACTCTCAGTATCATCCACTTCTTCTTATTGATATGTATGTGACCCCGAACTTGTGTCCAAGTTCAAGGGCACTCTTTCATTGCTTCCACTAGGTCAGGCAGATGATGTCGAGTGCCTTGCTTGAGTTGGTCGTGGCGGTAGGAGCGAGGACGAAGCTTCATTGGTTTTCTTAGCCCTTCGCTCGTGAGCCGGTGCAGTGACTTCAATAGAATCCACCAGATTCTCCATCTCTTCTTCTTCTTCTTCCTCCTCCTCTTCCCCAGTGTTGCTGTAGCTTGGATCGGAGAAATGCTCGCTTGAGGGAGAGTGTAGTCGAGAAGCGCTCATCGAAGCCGACCGTCCAAAGGAACGTGAAATCGAATTGGACGGTGAGGAGGGGCTGCTGGACTGCTATGAACCGGCCGCTTGTTTAGACCTTCTTTTACCACCGGTGAGGATGCTTGTGGTCTTCTCTACTCCTTTCTTGATTGCTTTGCCCATGCCCTTCATGATTGCATGATTCTCTGACGAGGAATGAAGCTTGCACTGGAAAACGCAGCTCCAGGCTGAAGGGGCGGAATTTGCGTGTGGCTGGAGAAATCGGTGGTGATGAGCGGTGGAAATCAAAGCTAGAGGTTGGGGAAGACGATTAGGGACCAAAGGAACCTCAAATCCGAAGTTTGGGAGTAAGAGGAAGCGATTTGGGGGTGTAGGGAACTCGCCCTAGTCGCCAGACGTCGCGGCACGGCCGTTTTGGGTCGCAGAAATGAACGGGGGGTCGTGTTGGGTCAGGGTATATCTTAGGTTTATATGGGCCAACACATCCGTTTTGGTCAGCACGACCGTGCTGGCGGGGACCAAGTTCTTCAATCAACCTGTAAAAAGCATCTTTGTCAGCACGGCCGTTCCGTTTCAACACGGTCGTGTTGGTGTGGTCGCAGCACGGCCATTTTGAACAGCACGGCCATGCTACTCTCTTTTATGTCAAAACTTTAAAAATTCATCAAAACTCTTCGAAACTCATCATTTAATCGTCATGAGTGAGCTTTTCTTAGTGGGATATCCACCACCTTGACTGATTGTGCCTCAATCTTCAGCTTGGACCTGTTCAACCTGTCATTTCATCAAAACTAAAATACAAAACTATCAAGCACAAGTGTGCGCGTGTGTATTTGTGTAAAACAAAATGAAACTATCAAAAGGAGGGTTCGAGAATCTCAAACCACGTGGGTTGCCTCCCACTAGTGCTAAATTTAACGCCTTCAGCCGTGCTTGTTGATTGTTGTGCTCCTTCATTTCTTTGGAACTTTCAAGAGATCTTTGTAGTAGACCCCTTTCTCATCCTCATCTAAGCATTCCTCTTCATCAAATTCTTCTTCTACCAGCATAACAACATCAAAGTCTTGGTTGGCCTTGTCTGAGCCGACTTCAACGACAGGTTTCAGCCTTTGGCCATTAACAGCGAATTCCTTAGCTCCTTCTTTTGCACAAATGATCACTGCCTCGGATGGGTACACCTTCTTGACAAGGTAAGGACCTTCCCATCTAGAACGAAGCTTTCCGGGGAAGAACTTCATCCTTGAATTGTACAACCATACCCATTTGCCGGGCTCAAACTCTTTCTTCTTTATGATCTTGTCATGTAGAAACTTGGTTCTTTCCTTGTAGTTCTTTGACATTTCATAGGCTTCATGTCGCATCTCTTCTAGCTCATGCAATTGAAACTTTCTTCTCATTCCGACACTCTCTTCATCAAAGTTCATCCTCTTCAAGGCCCACAATGCCTTGTGTTGCATTTCAACTGGCAAATGGCAACTCTTACCGTAGACAAGTTTGAACGGTGTAGTGCCAATCGGGGCTTTGTATGCAGTCCTATATGCCCATAAAGCTTCATTGAGGCGAAGTGACCAATCCTTGCGGTCCGGTCGCACCGTCTTCTCCAAAATGAGCTTTATCTCCCGATTTGCCAACTCAACTTGACCACTCATTTGAGGGTGGTAAGGAGTAGCTACACGATGTTTCACCCCATGTCTCTTCAGCAGTCCTTCAAATGTGCGGTGAATGAAATGACTCCCGCCATCACTAATCATAGCCCTTGGAACACCAAAACGGCTAAAGATGTTGGATCTCACAAAATCACACACCACTTTATGATCATTTGTCCTTGTTGCCACAACCTCAATCCATTTTGATACATAGTCTACGGCGACCAAGATGTAGACATACCCGAAAGAAGGGGGGAAAGGACCCATTAAGTAAATCCCCCAAACATCAAACACTTCTACCACCAAGATAGGTGACAAAGACATCATGTCCCTCTTGGAGATAGTGCCCACTTTTTGGCACTTGATGCAACTCTTACAAAAGTCATGAGCATCTTTGAACAATGTCGGCCAGTAGAATCCACATTGAAGAACTTTGGCGGCCGTGCGTTTCCCTCCAAAATGGCCTCCACACACTCCGGAATGGCACATAGATAAGACTTCTTGCTGCTCCATCTCCGGAATGCACCTCCTAATGAGTTGGTCCGGACAATATTTAAAGAGGTGATGGTCATCCCAAATGTAGTTCTTTACCATAGCAAACAATCTCTTGCTTTCCTCTCTTTTCCACATGCTCGGCATCCTCCCACTAGCTAGGAAATTCGCTATGTGCTTGTACCATGGCTTTTGGACAGATGAGACTAAGAGGAGTTGTTCATGTGGCATTGTCTCTTTGATTGGACTTGTCATATCAAAACGTCCGTCAAGGCGGGAGAGATGATCTGCAGCACCATTTTCTATCCCTTTCTTATCCACAATTTCTACGTCAAATTCCTGGAGTAATAAAATCCATCGGATCAACCTTGGCTTTGAGTCTTTCTTGGACATGAGATACTTCAACGCAACATGGTCTGTGTAGATTGTCACTTTGTTTTGCAAGAGATACGGCCGGAACTTGTCAAGAGAGAAGATCGCCGCAAGCAGCTCCTTCTCGGTAGTCGTATAGTTTCTTTGAGCATCGTCTAATGTTTTGCTTGCATAATAAATAGCATGAGGAATTCGGCCAATGTGTTGACCCAGCATAGCCCCCACCGCCATATCGGATGCATCCGTCATGATCTCAAACGGCAAAGAGAAATCCGGGGGCTGCATGATAGGAGCAGAAATAAGCCTCTCTTTCAAATGATTGAAGGCTATAACACATTTGTCATCAAACTGAAACTCAACATCTTTCTCAAGTAATTGACAGAGAGGTCTTGAGATTTTGCTGAAGTCCTTGATAAAACGCCGGTAGAATCCTGCATGTCCCAAGAAAGATCGAACATGTCTTACGGTCGAAGGGATATCGATTGTAGAAATAAGGCCCACTTTGGCCTTGTCAAATTCAATCCCATCTTTAGAGACTCGGTGGCCTAGGACAATGCCCTCAGGCACCATGAAGTGTCTTTTCTCCCAAGAAAGAACCAGCCGAACTTTCATGCATCTCTCGAGGACGGCAGCCAAGTGTAGCAAACATTCATCAAAAGTTTTCCCGAAAACTGCAAAATCATCCATGAAGACTTCAAGTGATGAATCGAGCATGTCAGCGAAGATTGAAGTTACACATCTCTGGAAAGTGGAAGGGGAATTACATAGTCCAAATGGCATTCTCCGATAGGAAAATGTACCACTTGGACAAGTGAATGTCGTCTTTTCCTGATCCGCCGGATGCACTGCAATCTGAAAATATCCTGAGTATCCATCAAGAAAATAGTAGAAGCTCTGCCCAGCCAATCTCTCTAGAATCTGATCAAGAAACGGGAGTGGGTAATGATCTTTCTTTGTCCTTTCATTGAGCTTCCGGTAATCCACGCACATTCTCCACTTTGATTTCTCTCTCACCGGCATAAGCTCACCATCGGCATTTTATGCAACTGTAATCCCGCACTTCTTGGGCACAACTTGGATGGGACTCACCCATGTACTGTTAGAAATGGGATAGATGATCCCTGCATCGAGCAACTTTACAACCTCTTGAGTTACAATGTCCTTCAACTTTGGATTTAGCCTTCTTTGCATTTGACGGGTCGGTCTCGCATCTTCTTCTAAGTATATTTGATGCACACAAATGGAGGGGTCAATCCCTCTCAAGTCAGCAATAGACCATCCAATGGCTTGGATGTTCTTCCTCAAGACTTCCATCAAGGCATCTTCTTGCTCAGGAGAGAGAATGGTGGAAATGATCACCGGGAGGGTGTCATTTGAGCCAAGGAATGCATACTTCAATCCTTCAGGAAGTTTCTTCAGCTCAAGAACTAGAGGTGCTTCAAGGGAGTTCTTCAAAGGTGCAGAAATAGAGGGGAGGTCCTGGCTTGCAGCCACTAAGGCTAGTTCGCACTCTTCATCATCCTCATCATCGTCATCAGGGAACTCAACAATGGGCTCAAGACCTCTACCTTGAGTAGCAGTCTCAATCCAAGCGGGTAGGAACTCTTTAACAATCTCATCTAGGCATTCCACCAAATAACAATCTTCTTCGGTGGCCCCTATCACTTCTGTTGTAGTAGAAGACTTAAAGATGTTCAACCGAATCTTCATGTGCATGAATGTAACATACATGGTCCCTTTCCTCACATGGATCACGACATCATCTGTGGCTAAGAAAGGTCTCCCCAAGATGATTGGCACCTTTCTAGCTTCCTTTTCCATATCAAGAATGATAAAATCGGTTGGGAAGAAGGCAGACGTATCCTCATCAAGACAGACCAGCACATCATCCACACGCCCTCTAGGAGTCTTCACAGAACGGTCGGCCAACTGTAGAGTGCAATGGGCTGGCCTCAACTCTCCCATTTGGAGCTCAGCAAACAAATCATAAGGCATCAAGTTTACGCTAGACCCCAAGTCAAGAAGAGCCTGGTCTATGCGATGCGCCCCAATGTAGCATGAGATGATGGGGGCACCGGGGTCTTTTCTTTTCCGGGGAATGGTGTGTTGGATGATGGAGCTCACTTGCTCAGCGAGCTTGATCTTCTTAGGCATTCTCCCCGTTGTCTTTCTTTTGAAGGTGCACAATTCTTTAAGGAACTTCGCATAGGACGGAATTTGCTTGACTGCGTCTATAAGAGGTACATTGATTTTCACTTGCTTGAAGATCTCTGATGCGATGATTTTGAGTCGCATTTATAGACCTTTTTCATATGTGTTTTATGCTCTAATTAGTCATTTTTATGGATAATATTGCATAATTCACTCATTTTGGTCTTTGCCATCATTCTATGTCAAATCCCCTTGATTTTATCATTTTGAGCATTATCTATCATATTATCATAATTTGTGTGGATTTACTTGGTCTTATTTTGGAATTTCAGGAAAAACAAGTATCTGCTTCCGTCGATACCATCAACGGAAGTCGATACCATCGACCAAGCCACAGGTTGCCAGCCGAGAGGAGCTACACAGAGTCGAAACCATCGACATCCAAGTCGATGGCATCGAGATCCCTTTAGGTTACTGGTGAGGAAGCGGTCAATACCATCGACGGAAGTCGATGCCATCGACACATGGAGGCTACAACGTCGCTAAACGACAAACCCGACGCTACAGAGAGTCGATACCATCGACATCCAAGTCAATGGTATCGAGATGACCACAGGCGCTTAGACGAAAAGAAAAGAAAGCTGCCGCTAATACGCTGGGTCGATACCATCGACCCGCATCGATGGTATCGACGCCGGCAGATATGCGTTGGATTCATTTTGATCTCGATCGGACGGCTGGAGTTATTTGAAGACCTAATTAGGGACTTATACCAAATGACGGTCGCCCAGACGAGATCATCATCTCATTTTTGCATTGCACGAGTGCCGAGGAAGGAGAGAAAGGAGAACGGAGGCCAGAAGCTCATCCTGGTCGATTCGGACGCTGCCGAAGACGAATTCCACCACCGACAGGCGGGGAAGCTCGTGTTCTACGCCAAGGATCCACCGGTTCTTCTCCGTTCAGGGGTTTTCCCACTTATTTCATGTTTTTCTTATGAATTTCCCTATTTCTACCATGTATTCGTGCGAGATGAACATGAGAGGCTAAAACCCTCCATCTTTAGGACCGGGAGTAGCCCGGGAATGCATTGTATGACAATTTTATATTGATAATTCATATTTTCTCTCTTAAATCTGTGGTATAGTTTCATTTTCTCCATATATATTGTTATGCTTGATCACCATAATAATAACCTAATGCCCTTAATCACTTCGACAGAAGGATTAACGGTTGAAAAGAGACAAAACCTACATTTATCGATAAAACCCTTGACAAAGGAGTTGTAAAATTAATGGTGGAAACTGAGAGATCGTTCATAATGCGCTTAGTTTAGGGGAATGATTACTACGACGGTGGAATCAACCTAAACCTAAGTAGTGAATTACACCACGACAGTGGGTAATTCTTTTTTCAGGCCACTACCCGGATAGAGAGAGAAGAGTGAGGAATTATATAAAACCTAATACAATGTTGACCCACGGTGAAACCACAATCCTAAAGATATCCTTTTGAATTGATTAAATTAACCTTTAATCGGTTGTTTTCTTTGTTTGATTTTTATTTTCTTTTAATTTCGACAACAAACCCTACTTTGTTATCCGGCCTAGCTGATTGCAATTAGTTAGTAGGAGTCTCCAATAATTTACGTATCCCTGTGTTCGACTCGGGCCTCACAAAGGCCTATATTACTCGACGCGTATACTTGCGTTTAAGCGCGTAGTAAAATACACGTCAAGTTTTTGGTGCCGTTGCCGGGGATACGGCGAATCGTTGGCACTTTGAGTGCTAAGAGCGGCCACTCTAGGCCACATTTTTTTTATTTTATTTTGAAACAACTTTAAATATTCCTAAATTTCTTTATAATTGTATTTACTCGTTCAAGCATAGTATTGAACCCCGATTTTCTTATTTCAGGTACTTTGCATGGTGCATACACGTAGTACAGACTACGCGAATCGCACACCTGAGGTTCCACCTCCGAGACCAGAGGACGAGGATTACTACAAGCAAGAGCATCAAAGCGATATAGATTCTGAATCTGTGCAAGAGCAAGCAGAAGAAATGGCCGAACCACAGACGATATGGGAGAAGATCAAAGCGTCTTCTTCATCAGCTTCAAAGGGGCCTATAAAGAAGCAGGCGGTCAACATACCAACCTACAAGATCGATCCAGCATTAATTAACTTGGTAAAATCAAATGCATTTCACGGGATGAAGAATGAGGATCCAGTGGCACACATCAGTCAGTTCGTTGAAAACTGTGATATGGTGAAGATAGACAGGTTTCCACAGGATGTTTTGTACCTCAAGTTGTTCCCAAGTTCCCTGGCAGGAGTAGCGAGAGAGTGGCTACATAACCTCGACGATGAGTTTGTTGAATCATGGGATCATATGGTGGAGGTTTTCTTCGAGAGGTTTTTCCCTCCTGAGAAGACCAACGAAATGATTAGGAAGATTCACAATTTCACCCAACAGGCGGGTGAAACATATTCTGAGACCTGGGAGCGATTCCAGGTCATGTTGAGGAGATGTTTGCATCATGGATTGGACAAGGAGACACAGGTGAAGATCTTTTATTTTACTCTCTCCGAGCATGATAGAAGTAACTTGGACTCAGTCGGTTCAGGATTTTTCTTAAATAACACTGATACGAGATGATGGGAAATACTGAAGAACATGGCAAGAAAGCAATCCTGGGGAGAAAGATAGAGAGGCCCAGTTGAGCAAGCAAGAGTTGTCAGTGAATCAAAGGCAATGAGAGAGCTAAATGAGAAGATGGATCTTCTTGCAAAGAAGTTACTGCAGAAGGAAGACAATGAGTCCGAGGATGAGGCTCAAGTCAAGTACATCAGGCAACAGCAAGGGTACAGGAATAATGATTACTCATGGCGAAAGGACAAGAAATTCTCATGGAAGGATCCGAACAATTTTCTGCAGGATCCGGACGCCAAGCCTGCACCAGCCACAGAGGACAAGAGCACGGAGTTGCTCAATCAGGTCATCAAGCAAAACCAGGAGTTAATGAACACATTTGGGCAGCAAATCAAGCAACAGGGTGAATATATGAACCAATTTGGGAAGACTTTGCAGAGCCATGGGGCTCAAATGAGAACCATAGAGACTTCCATGGCGCAGATGGCAGCTGAAATTGCACTTTTTAAGAAGCCAGCACATCCGGGTTTTCTGGGGAACACCAATGTTCCCGGGGGAAACCAGCAGGCAAAGACCATCTTACTGAGGAGCGGCAAGAAGGTGTTGAATCCAAGGACGGATGACACAAGCACACCACATGATAAAGTTGAAGATGCAACCACTAAGGAGCAGCCCACACCTGTCACAGGGCAAGCCGAAGATATAGTTGTGGATGGTAATGAAGAACAAGCTGCTGAGGAGGAACCGCAGAAATTGACACCCTATGTGCCACCCCATCAAAGGGCACATACTGTTCCAGTCCCCTATCCGAATAGCGTAAAGGCAAGGAAAGTAGATGCACAATTCAAGAAATTTCTGGACAACTTTAGGAAGTTATCGGTAAATATTCCGTTGTTGGAGGTGATTGAGCAAATCTCGTCTTACGGGAAGTTTCTAAAAGATGTCATCACTAAGAAGAGGAAAATACCAGACACGGAGGTCGTGGTGTTGAAGGAGCAAGTGAGTGCTTTCATTATGGGCACTTTTCCACCGAAGAGACAGGATCCCAGATGTTTTAATATTTCTTTCTTTATCGGGAAGTTCAAATTCGGAGAGGCATTATGTGATTCTGGGGCAAGCATCAATTTGATGCCCCTTTCTACATTTAAAAAGCTGGGATTAAAGGAGTCAAGGCCAAGCAATATGATGATCCAATTGGCCGATAATTCTGTGGTGAAGCCTTATGGAATCTGCGAAGATGTCTTGGTAAAGGTGGACCGATTTGTTTTTCCGGCTGATTTCGTGGTTATGGAAATGCAGGATGAGCATGGAAATGAGCTGCTACTTGGACGCACATTCCAAGCTACAACCGATATGATCTTGGAGATGGGAAGAGGTCGCTTGACCTTGGGCATAGCGGATGATCTCTTTGAGATGGTCATGCCCACTAGCACTGCATCTACTAAAGCAAAAGAACATTGTAACATGGTGAAACATGTGGATCACAACATCTCACTTTGCCTAGGGAAACCATTCTTGGACATGGCTCATGTGATGAGCAAGATGGATAATGGAACCTTAGCTGTGGACATCATGGAGCAAACTAAAGTTGTCTCTTTATGCAAAGCTATTGGGTTTCCGAACGATGAGAATGAGGACATTCCACCTTCTTGGGAGGATGATGCGATTACTACTTCAGTGGTTGATGCATATCCGGAATTGTCGTTGGAGGCGTGTTTGTTGAATGTCACTTATGATTGGATGCAGAGTAAATCACTCAAGGAGTGTGCCAAAATGCTTCAGATGCTTCCATGTTTCTACACGAGGCACTATGAAGATTTAGGTACACTTCCCCCACCACTGCAATCATCTCTTATTTGCCCGCCTGAGTTGGAACTGAAGCCACTGCCCCCGCATCTTAAGTACGTATTTCTAGCTGAGAAGGATAAGTTACCGGTGATTGTATCTGCTTACTTGAGTGCGGATGAGGAGGAGCAACTACTGATAGTGCTAAAGAACCACCGTGGAGCTTTTGGGTGGTCTGTTGCAGACATCAAGGGGATCTCCCCTACACTTTGCCAGCACAAGATTCAGCTCGAGGAGGGAGCCAAGCCAGTCATTCATCCTCAAAGACGTCTAAATCCGAGCATGATGGAGGTTGTGAAGAAGGAAGTCATAAAACTTCTTGCTGCCGGGATCATATATGCCATATCAGATTCGACGTGGGTGAGTCCCACACAGGTAGTCCCTAAGAAGGGGGGAATTACTGTTACAAAAATCTGTTGAATGAACCTGTCACCACCCGATTGGTAACCGGGTGGCGTGTTTGCATTGACTACCGCCGACTGAATGCCGCCACTCTTAAAGATCATTTTTCGTTGCCATTTATCGATCAAATTTTGGAACGTCTTGTCGGTCGGTCGCATTTTTGTTTTCTGGATGGGTATTCAGGGTATAACCAGATTTCTATTGATCCTTTGGATCAAGAGAAGTCTACATTCACATGTCCCTATGGGACTTTTTCTTACCGACGAATGCCGTTTGGATTATGTAATGCACCGGCAACGTTTCAACGCTGCATGCTCGCCATATTCTCTGACATGGTGGAGCGTTGCCTTGAGGTTTTCATGGACGACTTCTCGGTGTATGGGGCGTCATTTGATGAGTGTCTTTATAATTTGGACAAGGTGCTACAGCGTTGTGAGGACACACACTTGGTCATCAATTGGGAGAAATGTCACATGATGGTGACGGAAGGAATAGTGCTAGGACACAAGGTGTCTAGCAAGGGTCTTGAGGTAGACCCAGTAAAAATTGAAGTGATTTCCAAGCTACCCCCACCAAATTCTGTAAAAGGGGTGAGAAGCTTTTTGGGACACGCCGGGTTTTATCGGCGATTCATTAAGGATTTTTCTAAAATTGCAAAACCTTTATCTGAATTGTTGGAAAAAGAGGCAGTTTTTTATTTCAACTATAAGTGTCTTCATGCATTCGAAGTTTTGAAAGAAAGATTGATTTCGGCTCCGGTTGTTCAAACGCCGGATTGGACAAAAGCATTCGAATTGATGTGTGACGCTTCTGATTATGCAGTGGGAGCCGTTTTGGGGCAAAGGGTAGAGAATAAGCCCGCTGTGATTTTCTATGCTTCCAAAACTCTTAATGATGCTCAATTGAACTATACAACTACAGAAAAAGAGTTACTTACCGTCGTGTTTGCTTTCGAAAAATTTCGGAAGTACTTAGTGGGATCTAAAGTAGTTGTGTGGACCGATCATGCTGCGATAAAATATTTGATGGAGAAAAAGGATGCAAAGCCTAGACTCATTAGGTGGATTTTGCTTTTACAAGAATTTGATATTGAAATCAAGGACAAGTCAGGACATGAAAATGTGGTGGCTGATCACTTGTCTAGGTTAGACAGGGTAGATGAGAAAGATTTACACATACCCATAACCGAGACATTTCCCGATGAACAACTTTTGAAAATTAATTCTAACGAACCGTGGTTTGCTGAAATTGTTAACTATTTGGCTTGCAGGATCATCCCGGAAGACTGGTCTTATCAAGAGAAAAAGAAATTCTTTCATTCTTTGAGATACTATTTTTGGGATGACCCAATTCTTTTGAAGCAGTGCAGGGATGGTATTCTACGGAGGTGTGTGTCGGAGGTGGAGTACGAGAGTGTTCTCCACCATTGCCACGCGTCGCCTACGGGAGGACACCATGCTAGCTTGCGGACAGCAGCCAAAGTGTTGGAAAGTGGCCTTTATTGGCCAACTTTGTTTCGGGATGCCTAAGATTTTGTGAGGCAATGTGACCCATGTCAGCGAGCAGGTAACATTTCAAGGAGACAAGAAATGCCCCTGAATGTATTTCAGGAAGTTGAGGTATTTGACTTGTGGGGCATAGACTTCATGGGACCCTTTGTGTCCTCAAATTCAAATTTGTATATCTTGCTTGCTGTTGACTATGTGTCAAAGTGCGTGGAAGCAATCCCCACAAGGACTAATGATTCTAATGTAGTGTGCAGGTTTGTGAAGGAAAATATATTCTGCAGGTTCGGGATACCCCGAATGATCATAAGTGATGGGGGCACACACTTCCGAAATCAGAAATTTTCGACACTTTTGAAGAAATATGGGGTCACGCACAACATTGGCACCCCATATCATCCACAGACTCAAGGCCAAGTGGAGGTCTCAAATCGGGAAATCAAGAAGATTCTAGAACGGACAGTGGCATCCACAAGGAAAATTGGAGTGCCCTACTACCGGAAGCACTTTGGGCGTATAGAATGGCGTACAATACACCTATAGGCACCACGCCTTTTAGGTTAGCGTATGGCTGGGCTTGCCACCTTCCGGTGGAGTTGGAGCACAAGGCTCATTGGGCGCTAAGAAGGCTGAATTTGAGTTATGATGAAGCCGGGAGAAAGAGGATGTTCGAGTTGAATGAATTAGATGAATTACGCATGACGGTATATGAGAATGTCCGCATCTACAAGGAGTGCACAAAGCTGATCCACGATCACCATATTGAGCTGCGCACGTTCAAGAAGGGAGATAGTGTTCTCTTGTTTAACTCCCGCCTCAAGTTGCATCCCAGGAAGTTGAAGTCCCGGTGGAGTGGACCATTCGTAGTGGAAGAGGTGAGACCGCACGGTGCGATTCTTGTGCGTGATGGAGATGCCACGTTCTTGGTGAACGGGCAGCAGTTAAAGTTGTATTTTGGTGAAAATTACAAGAGAAAAGTGAATGAGGTCAAACTCATTACACTTATGGATGAATGAGATGTTGGGAAGACGTCTAGCCTAAGACGTTAAAGAAGGGCGCTTGTTGGGAGGCAACCAAACCATTGGTACATTAGGATAGTTTAATTATAGTCATAGATTGTTTTCATTTCATTTAAATTTTAGTGTAAAGAATATACCTTGATCCATTTGTTCAATGTGCAGGCACAGGCAGGGTCGATACCATCGACACACTGGTCGATGGTATCGACATGGGTTCAGGTTGACAGCTGCAAAAATCGCACTGAGTCGATACTATCGACGGTCCCGTCGATGGTATCGACATACCTACAGGAAAGTCGCAACAAAATTGTCGATAGTATCGACACACCAGTCGATACCATCGAGATCTCTGGAGAAGTTTAGAACGATTTTGCTCAGTCAACTTGATACCATCGACGGTCTCGTCGATGGTATCGACATGATCACAGGTTGAAATGAAAAAGTGGCGGTGTCGCAATGAAGGCAAGTCGATACCATCGACCCTCATCGATGGTATCGACATCCATGTCACTGATCCGTGAAAAGACATCGACGGCGATCGCGAGTCCACATTAGCGATCCGGGTGCTGCGTCGATACTATCGACTTGCGTCGATGGTATCGACATGTCAGCAATCTGGGTTTCCCGATCCAACAAACGTCAGTCGTCGATACTCGCGAAGGAGGCGGATACCAGCGAGACGTGTCGATACCATCGACCCACGTCGATGGTATCGACGGGTCAACAGTGGCGCCGACCAAGTCTATTTAAGGAGAATTGCAACATCATTTGACGTCACACCTTCAGAGCAAACTTCCTCCTTTGCGCCGAGCACTCCCCCGAGCCCTCCAAGACTGAAGAGCAGCAACATCGAGCATGGATCTTCACCGAGTGGAGAATCACTTCTCCATCTTCCCCGAGCTCTCTTCTTCTAATCCCATCTTTCTTGCAACCATGGTGCACGTCGCCGGAGCATCGTCCTCGCGTGCAAATCCCATGGAGATCGTGGAGTTTGTTCCACCCCCTACTGCTTCCGTCCCTCGTCCGCGCCTGGTTCACCCTTCCGCGGAGGCGAGGAAGGTTTATGAGGATATTATGAAGTGGAAGATTGAGCCGACCCAGTATGTGGACCGGGGTATGCTCCAGGAGCTGGGATTCGAGGCCAACTTGGCCTATGTGCTGGCCGGACAAGCACGTCACACCGGCAGACGTTCCGACGAGCTAGAGTACCATGCGGACGGGCAACCATTCTTCAGTGAATGGCCCACCTACAAGGAGTTGGTGGCGGAGTTTATGGCGTCCCTTGACGTCTGCATCGTGCCCAACGACGTGGTGGCATCGGATCGTGAGTGGATCAAGGGCAGGGTATCCTCTTGGTTGTTCAACAACAACTACAACATCACGCTGGACCAGTTCAATGCAATCTTCAATTGGAACCACGGTCGCAACGATCACCGACGCCCTGATGCCCGCACCGATTATGACAAGATCTTCGCCGAGCTAGTCACAGTGCCGGCGGGAAAGACTGTGAGCTACCACAATGCAGCGGTAGCGGACTTTGAGCATCCCTTCATCCGGGTCTTACACCGGATGTTGAGCCTTACATTCTTTGCTCGGAGTGATCTAGCATTGAGCATGTTTCAGGAGAGCGACCTCTTCTTTTTGTACATGCTCCTGAAACGTCAAGAATGCAACTGGGGTGCATTCTTCCTACAGCGTGTCCTGGCGGTGAAGAGGAGTACCAGGAAGGCTCCGATCCATTTTGGTGGGCTCATCACCAAATTGGCGTCATACTTGGGGCTGAATTTTCAGTCCATGACTCCGCTTTCCACGAAGAGTAAGGTGAACGTGCAACACCTACACCGTTCAAACCTTATCCTTCTCCGGGATGGGTTGGCGTATGCACACTGCCACGTCAACCATGCTTACCAGGAGCACGCACTGCCGGACGACATCTTCAACATCGAGGGCGCACAACACTTCCGATGGCCGATCATAGCCATCGAATCCTCTGAAGAAGAAGGCGGAAACGACGAACAAGAAGGCGAGGCTGAGGAGGAAGAGGAGGCTTTCACACCTCTTCGTGCATGTGTAGCACCACAGAAGCGTCCTAGGATGCATCTGGGTGCGTCTTCATCATCACAACCCCCGCCGCCATCACCACAGCCCTTGCAGCCAGCCGAGGATGCCTACTCGATGCAGGGAATGTACACGATGCTGCAGGATATACAGCAGACTCAGCAGCAGCATCTGGCTATGTATACCGGTATTCATGAGACTACGAACCGGTTACTTGACAATCAACGGGCTATGTTCGAGAATGACCGTCTCATCCTCGCCAACCAAGAGCAGATACACAACCGGTTGCAGCGGATGGAGATGCAATAGGAGCCCTTTTACGACCATTACTGGAGTCAGAGCTACTTTGGAGGCTATCCACAGCCTCTGTCGAGGACCCAATATGATCCGAGCTTCCAGGGGGAGTATCCTTCTTGGGATCCTACGGCCACACAGTACCCGCCTCCGCCTCCACAAGATTGATCAGGGTATCTCTGTTCCACTCTTAAGTTTGTTTTTGACTATGAGGCCATAGTCGAATTCAAGCTTAGGGGGGTAGCTGGAACAACTCTATCTTTTCTTTTGTTGTTTTTAGTGTTTAGCATTGCTATTTGTTTCTTGCCTTTTTAGTTTTTTGTTGTTTAGGATCCACATCTATCTAGTATAACTGTGGATGTCGTAAAAGTTTGTCATCTCGCTTTTAATTCATGGGAAATTGAAGGGAATTTAAAAATATTTGTGCCTTTTAGATAGCTTGACTTGGTTGACCTTGGGGAACTTATCCTATGAAAATGATTGATTATGTCAACTTTAAAACAACATTGCACACCTATACTCCCATTGACTCATGAAAAGTGGATAGTAACGGTTGTTTGAGCCTAACCTAACCAAATGGTAATGAGACCTTAATTGGATGTAAGAGAGAGAACCCTCTAAACTACTACACACGTCAGTAAGGAGGGACACATGATATTTTTCTAAGGTTCAGTCATCTAATCTTGTGATCATTCCACTTCATTTTTCCATAATCCACCTAAGAATTGGAAGTAAAGTGCAGTTTGAATTTCTTCTTGCGTGCATAGCATTTAGATAGGACTTGCATTGATATTTTCCATACTTCTGCATAAAAAGAGAAAAAATATAGGGATTCATGCACATTACCTCTAGGTGCATGCCATGTAGTTGCACTCATGATTTTCATGCATAAAGTACACCATGTATCCCAATTTTTCCTCAAAAGTGATCTAAACTGTTCCATACCTTTGAAATATTGCAAAGATTTCCAAGCATGAAGAAAATAGCCCAACGCCGGGGGGGAGTGGTTCAGGTGGTTCGGGCACGGGCCCCCTCATGAAGGGACCCGGGTTCGATGCCCTTGCTTGAGTTAGTGGTTTAGTAATTCCCGGAGGGGTAAAACCGTCCAATGTTGCCCACGTTTCTTCTTCCTCGTGAGCAATCCTAGGTTTCCGCTTGCAGAGGCTCGGGGGAGCTCTCCTCCTCCCTCCTTAGATTCTAGGGCATCGACGATGGCCCCAAAGCTCCCGCCTGTTGGTATGTATGCCCTGAGAGCCAATCATGGGATGATTGGTGGGATACATTAAGATTGATTTGATAAACATCAAAGGCAAGCTTCCAATTCTTTTTGGTTCAATCATATGAGATAGTGATAGAACATAATGAATGTCTAGAGAATGACAGTACTCAATGACGTATGCTTTCAGGTTGAGGACCTGAACGATGAGATCATATGCATGCTAAGAGTTTGTACATTCTTGTTATGTCCCTAGTCAGATGTCATTGTGGAAGGTAGATAGACAACAATTGTGGCAACACATTCCATTATCATACAGATAACGAGGTGTTACGCGAAAACGTGCGGAAATCACCATAACCACATATTATGAAAACACGGGTTAATTAAAACCGACTGCGGAAAATTGATAAACTGTGAAGCTATTACTTTCCAGTCCTCATCCGGCACAGAAACATGTCATATATATACGTACACAAGATCTGATGTGTGTCTACAGCTTACAGAAATAGTTGTTCATCTATCACATGAGTTCACCACCTGTTCATATACAGAAAGGCCCACATCCGGCCAACAAAAGGATATACCAACAACGTCGATCGTTTATCGTGAAACATCGTCAAAACACTGCCAAGGACCTGAGAGTACAGGGATGACTCTAGACACTACTACAAAACATCCAAAACAGCAGCATATCCATCGCTTGCCTTCCACTGCTCCTCAAGCTGCTCAGCCGCAACACCACGACCACGACCACGTCTACCTCGACCACCTAAAAAGGGGTTAAACCAGCGGGGTGAGACAATTGAACAATTGTCCCAGCGGGAAACATAACTCCCCACCGCAACTACAGAACCTCAGTAGGAATACCTATAATAGCAGATAATTGATAACAAATATGATAAGAGTAGGCTATATAAAGTAAAGCTATTCTTACCGACAAGCTTACCAGCTATATGAAAGCGTATAACCATAATACCTCTCGATGGAACATGATTAACAAGGTAAGATATATCACTATGTAACTGGATTATCAGAACAAGATATATTGTCATGTAACCTGAGGATTTAGATAGGACAGATTAATCCCATAAACGAGGCCTTAACCAATATTCTGTATTTTGTCTTAGAAACTACTATATGATGGCATGAACACATTCTTGCTCCTTATCTCACATAACCTGAGCCATGGGCCTGTTCACCATGCTCAACTCATCACGTATTCTGAGCCATAGTCTTGTTCACCATGCTCATCACATAGCAGTGTTACAACCTAATTCCACACCCTAGTGTCTACAACTATAGATGTACTCTTACCTCTTTACTTTAGAAACACCCCCGCCTATTCAACGATATGCATTTCGGATTAACCCTTAAGTAAACCCGTCTACCATTATCAACTACCGACTATGATGAATCTATGATCAATGCAACTTCATGCTATGATTCCACTGTGATTATTTAGTATCTATGCGATATATATTAGAAGGTAAACAAAGATAAACTTGATCATTATGCTATTATTGTAATTCGATCTACCTAATCCATCTCAAGGATCCAACATCACCTGTTGTCACTTGGCCTCTTGCCAACCATCCAGATCCATCTCGAGGATCATTACATACCATGGGATCTCAATCCCTCATCTTGTACTGTCAATGCCTCTCAAGGCTCACATCATCATCATGGAACTTAACACATTATACATATCATCTCATTAACTAGAGTAATTACCAAGTGATGTTACTCATCACATGTATCTCATAGCCCTTTTCAAGGCTAATCATCACCTGCATGGTTAGAGTACACAATAATCGTATATTTAATCATAAGGAATATGCTACCATCATGAAATGCCATTCAAGATACTCTACTTATCATTCTTACACTATTTGGTAATCAAGTCACATCATTAACAATCCATATACATGCTTACTCTTATCTCAAGATTATACAAGTAATCAAGGTGTCCAAACATACAGAACAAGTACTATTGTTATCACTACCATTATGTCACCATCCACTATCATCATTATTACCATATCATTGAGCAAGCTACTAGTGTAACTAACACCATTCTCATTTAACAATTAAGTACAAGGATTACTTAATGCATATCATTACTATCATTATTGCCATCATTATTATGATCAACATTATTATTATCATTATCATTATGCAACTACCATCATCATCATTGTGACTACCGTTAGCATTACTATTGCATGAAAGGCATCATTATTTTTTGTGCATAAACATTCATTTCCATAACATATGAGATTGTCACTATAGGATCACAAGACTCTCATCATAACTCATTACCACCCTCACTAAAACCTATCAAGGCCTATCGGCCGACACATACCCAACCCTATCGGCCGGCACCACTTCAAGGTTGTCGCCCACCATAGCTATCGGCCATTAGGGCTATCGGCCATCACACCAAGCATAGCCCTATCGGTCAACATAAGGGGGAAAGCTACATATGGCCATGTCGTCCGACACAAGAAGAACCACACCTGGTCTATCGTCTATCAAGAGAACAAGAGTGTCGTTCAACTCAAGAGGGACCATCTCGCCCAACATGGTCATCATATCGACCAACACAAGAGCACTCATCATGTCGCCCATCACAAGGCACCCATCTCGCCCAACACCAAGACAAGACAGGGTCTCGCCCAACACAAGAACAAAGGGATTGCTTATCATAGGAACCATATCGCCCAACATGGTTACCATGTCGGCCAACGCCCATGCTAGGTTAACCTATCGTCCAACCCTAATCACGCATGCCATACATGGCCCTATCGTCCACTACATGGACAAGGAGATCACCCAACTCAAGGGCACCCACCACATCGTCCATCCCAAGGTACCCATGTCGCCCAACACCAATAGACCATCAAGCTCAACACAAGGACCAAAGGTGTTGGTCAACACAAGGACCATATCGTTCAACAAGGGTCACTATATCGACCAACACTCACACTAGCTCACCCTGTCACCCAACACAAGGGCAAGGGTATCACCCATCACCAAGAACAAGGGTGTCGCCCAACACACCCAAACCAAGGGAGGATATCGCCCATCATCAAGGCAAGAGAGGATGTCGCCCAACAGGGATCATCATCAACCTCCAACACAAGGAAACTCAAACCCTAGAAAGCAAGGTATACAAAGGAACCCTAAACCCTAGAGAGGGATCGGCCACCAAAGGTACATAAGCAAGGTACAAAAGCAAAGAACTAAGCTAAACTACTAACATGCAACAAGATCATAGCTAGAGGTAAAGGAGTTAGGGTTAGAAGCTATGCAACCCGCTTTAAGCTTCAAGCTCCAAGGAAGAAGATGCACTTCAAGCTCCTAGGGATGTTGTCCACCAAAGCTTCTCCAAGAGGGTGTATCAGCCACCACTTCAACTCCAGGAGAGTGTCTCAGCCGACACAAGCAAGATGGAGAGGGATATCGTGCACTCAAGGTGGAGGAGAGACCAAAAGATCAAAGGAGACTAAGGCAAGGGAAAGAACCACATATATAGATGGGAAGCGAGGAGAAAACAAGGTAGATCCATGCTAGGTGTCGTCCACCCAAGGGACACTTGTCCTAGGGTTCAAGCCAACCCACTAGCAAGCCAAGAGACACTTGTCCAAGATATACACCAAGTGTCCACCAAACATGGTCAAGGTTGGACCAAGCAACATGGGTGACACAACTAGAAGCTCCTCTGGGCGACACACACTACTCCAGGTTGACACACCACCTCTAGGTCGACACACACTCTTCCTTGGGCGACACAAGCTGGTCTTGGCCGACACAAGGCTCAAGCAAGCCCAAACAAAGCACCTCAAGGCCCAAACAAGCTCAAGCAAGGCCCAAGAAACTCAAACAATAAGCCCAAGCCTTCCTCTCAACCCTAGAGGAAGCAAAGAGGGGAAAACATCTCACAAGATAGCAAACTTGCACACAAAACCCTAAACTTGGGTTATTTGCAAGTAGCCCCTCCAACTTCCAACAAAGCATAACTAAACCCTAATCACCATCAAAGGTGATTAGCAAGCATCAAACCATCAAGGTTAAGCAAAACAAACAGGGTAAACCCTAAACGCAGGTCAGGGTCCTTACAATCTAACCCCCTTTAAGGGATTTCATCCCCAAAATCCGAAGAGAAAAGAGAGGGATACTTCCTCCTCATCTCTTCCTCAAGCTCCCATGTGGCTTCCTCAACGCCATGACGCTGCCAAAGAACCTTCACAAGAGCCAGGTCCTTCCTCTTCAGCTTCTTGATCCTTCTGTCAAGGATCGCCACTGGTCCTTAGGTCACATCTGTATCAAGCTAACCTCAACTGGATGTATCACTGTACCTGAATCCAGATGACTTTTCTTCAGCATACTGACATGAAACACTGGATGCAACCTGTGCAACTCTGGAGGCAACTCTAACTCGTACACTACCTTGCCAACATGTGCTCTGACTGAGTAAGGCCCCATATATCTGGGAGCTATCTTACCCTTCTGGCCCATCCTTAACACACCCGTCCACAGTGAGACTTAAAGGTACACTTTGTCTCCTACCTGGAACTCCAAGGGTCGTCGACGATTGTCTGCATAAAACTCATGTCTGCACTGTGCTACATTCAACTGTTGCTATATCACTTTGATCTTACTAACTCATGACCTATCATCTGACACTTACCAGACTCATACCAATCACCAAGATGATCTACCCTTCCTTTCATACAAAGACTCACTTATTCAACCTATCAACTCTCGGGACAACTATCCTATTATAATAACAGACTAGCCCCTCCTCGGGCTCATGAAACCCATCACGCTCTTCGCTGCCGAACTCTGATTAACTATATTGCATCATCTGTCCACTATGCATCCTCTATTCTCCTGAGAAGGTTTACTCAGCTTAAACTATATTTAGTTTGGAATGCTCACTTAGCTTTTCCTCTATATTGGAAATGTTCACGCAACTCTTCCTGAGTAGGATTTTTCACTTAGCTCTTTCCTATTGAGAGTGTTCACTTAGCTATTTTCTGCAATTGGGAATGTTCACTTAGCCCTTCCCACTTAATCAAGAACGTTCACTTAGCTTTTCTCTTAAATGGGGAATGCTCACCTAGCTTTTCGTGTTTAGTTGAGAATGTTCACTTAGCTTTTCTCTCGATTGTTCACTTAGCTTTTCTTTTTACTGGGGAATGCTCACTTAGCTTTTCCTATTTAAGAATGTTCACTTAGCTTTTCTTTTCTTATTTAATTGGGAATGCTCACTTAGCTTTTCCCGCTTAAGAATGTTCACTTAGCTTTTCTTATTTAATTGGGAATGCTCACTTCGCTTTTCCTGCTTAAGAATGTTCACTTAGCTTTTCTTATTTAATTGGGAATGCTCACTTAGCTTTTCCCGCTCAAGAATGTTCACTTAGCTTTTCTTATTTAATTGGGAATGCTCACTTAGCTTTTCCCGCTTAAGAATGTTCACTTAGCTTTTCTTATTTAATTGGGAATGCTCACTTAGATTTTCCCGCTTAAGAATGTTCACTTAGCTTTTCTTATTTAATTGGGAATGCTCACTTAGCTTTTCCCGCTTTATTGTATTATACTCCCTAGATTGTTCCAAAATGATTACTTGATCAGTGTAACCTGAGAGATAACAATCTAAGAGTTCCATACTTGCCTTATCTACAATAATCATATACCTGGCCAGGGTATACAAGTACTGAGATTAGGTAGTATGCACCTTATTTCTATCCTACCCCACACTTTTCATATTAGTATTCACACAGAGCTCTTCATTCTTGGATTTTCTTCAGGCATCACTTCTATATCTCATCTTTTATCACACAGATAAGAGAGATTTCATAGCATATTAAGGAACATTTAGAAAAATGTGAATTTTCTTCTTACTTGTGTCCTTATAGGACTTGACTAAAGGAAGTTCAAAAACATCTACTTTCTTATTTTTATCACACAGAATCAGAAAATGGTACATCAGAATGAATATATTTTATCTGACCTGTTTGGGACGTCTGTCCACGCCCTTGATCGTTACTAGGAAGCTGCCTCCTTTGAGAGTCCTGCTGACTTTGCCCCTGGGGTTGTGTCATCATCAAGTTCCCGTCTGGACAATCTTTTACTAGATGTCCCGGTTGTCTACATCGGTAACAGATCCTGGGTGTGAGATAGGGTTTGTGAGATCTAGTTACCGATGTCGATGCTATGTCAGGGGCTCCACTTGGAAGGTTACTACGATCCTTACTCCCACTCATCGTTCCTTGCGTCTGGTTATGGAATCTAGATGATATCGGCGATGTAGAAAATCTCGGTTTCTTGAGGCTTCCAGACCTCTGTCCTTGAGACTGAGTAGGTCTTTGGTGAGGCATGGATTCTCTCTTCTCCCGTACTGACCCCTCAATCCTTCGAATAGATTCCACAAACGTAGCGAACCTGTAACATCCCTGACCTGGGTTATAACCTAACCCTGGAAGTTTTGCCTAAATATGTAATTAAATACCTGTGATGACTCCTTGGCATGTAATTAAGTTCCTAAGGAACATTTACTTTCAATTTTGCTCCTTTATATATAAAGTTGTAGCATTATTTTGTAATGCAGGGACCTATGTGCAAACTACCCATTTAAAGGGGTTAACTTGCAATGTTCACAGGTTAAGATGTTCCTCTGATGTTGAGACATCATGAGGATGTTTATGATGAAGTTTGAGGGATTTCCCAAGCTTGAGAACCAAGGTGCAGCTGTGGAAGCAATCTCTATGCTTGAAAACCCTAAATTGGGGTAAAAGTGCAATTTACCCAATTAGAGGGGAGCAATTTGCAAAATACATCATCTAAAATATCTTTTAAGACTCTTGTCATCATTTAGAGGAGAAATGGTGAAGAAGTCACTTCAATTGAATAATCATATAATGAAAACCACCTTTGTAATTGAATAATCAAGGTGTAAGTGCTATAGCCCTTTTATGTGTGTGCTTTAGTAAAAGGTTGATCCTCTTTGCCTTCAATTCCTGACCTTAGAAGTAGTTTGTCCTTAGAAATAAGATGTGGGGACGTGCAAGGACGAAAGGAAGGACTTAGGTCAGAAATAAGGAAAACTTATGTGCCTATGTTGAAATTCCACCCAAGTATATAAGCCTTTTTCCCCTCTTTACAAGGGAACACTTCTTTCGTTTCCTTCACTGTTTCCCTTGCTCAAACCGACTAAGGAGAGATCTGGAGCTCAGGAGGACGACCAAGGGAGTGCAAGGTAGGTTTGGATCATCTCTTTTGCTTAAACTTATGGATGAAACTCGAATTCAAGGTTAAATTCATGGCTAGCTCACTTAACTCTATCTTTCTATCCATCTCTTCTCAACTTTCCTTGGAGGATTCACCTTGTCCGACCTGTGGAACTTCTAGGACGCCATTAAAGGCTTGTAGCTCGAAAGCTTGGAGCTCAAGGAGCAAGATTTACGCGGGTTTTATAACTCTAAACCTATGCTTTGTTATATACATCTTTTCTATGCTTTTAGTTGCTAGTTCTTCTTCTTCCCTATCTTCCGTTTCTTCCTTGCAAGCAAAACCATGAGGAACGGTTTCTGTTCTTGAGGAAGAAGATGAGGGCGTTATTTCCTATGCATATCCACGGTTTTCCACTTTGCCATACGACCTCAACCATGTGCCCATAGGTTTGCAAACCGTTTGGTGGGCAAATGGTTTCAAGGTCGTATGAAGGCATACGGTCTCAAGACCGTATGGCTGCATTGACCAAGCATGGACCGTATGAGAATCCTATTCATAATTATTTAGGCTAATCATCCACAAAATTTGAGAGGTTAACTCCAAAGGAATCGTGAGATATAGGCAAAAAAATTAGCAAGTTCAATTGAATTTAGTTCTGATTTTAAATCTACTTAATTTGCCCTTTTTGGGCAAACGGTCTCAAGACCGTATAATATGGTTGACCAAGCATTGAACGTATTATATTACTGTTCATAAAGATGTTAATTAATGACTCACCAAATTTGATGGACTAATTCCAAACGAATTGAGAGTTGAAGCCACTTCAACATCCTAACCCTAATTGGGTTGAAATTGCTGTTTTTAAGTATAGATCTTGTTGAGTTTTGGGTTGAAGGACCCAAACGGTCTCAAGACCTTTTGGGGGTTCCTCCAAACGGTCTCAAGACCGTTTGGGTTGAGGGTCCAATTGCAAAAAAGTTGATGAATTGATAAAAATGCTGATTTTAAACCTAATTGTAGTTCAACCCTAATCCAACCAACTTGGTTTTTGGTCAAACTTTGGGCAAACGGTCTCAAGACCGTTTGGATGATGACCAAACTGTCTCAAGACCGTTTGGGCCGAGTTTGAGCCCAATTGGAGGTCAATTGATGGGTTCAACTTCGTTTTGAATTAACATTGTTGAGTGTTGATGGTTGAACGTTTATAGACCTTAATTGAACCAACTCCAACCCTAATTGGATATCAATTGAGGGTCTTTTGAGTGACCAATTGGTTAAGTCTAACCCTAATTGTCTCAATTTGTAAGTGGTTAGCAAGCTTGAGGCCAATTGATGGATTCAACATAGGAAACCCTAATCGAGTTTAACCTTTGAACCACCTTGGAGGTCCATACGATCTTGAGCTTTTTAGGTCATTCGAACTCAAGACCGTATGAGGTCATTCGACTTCAAGACCGTATGAGGTCATTCGACCTCAAGACCGTATGAGGTCATTCGACCTCAAACCGCATAAGGTCATTCGACCTCAAACCGTATAAGGTCATTCGACCTCAAACCGTATGAGGTCATTCGACCTCAAACCGTATACGGGCATTCGGTCTCAAACCATATGAGGGTATACGACCTCAAGACCGTATAAGGGTATACGACCTCAAGATCGAATGAGGGCATACGACCTCAAGGTTGTATGAAGGTTGAAGGTGTGAAACCTATTGAAGACTTTTGAGGATATGTTTGCCTAATGTATGAGGGCTTAGATGGTGTGATGGTTGTTCAACCAAAACCATAATAATACCAAGAGACATTAAGGGTCAAGTGGTTAGTAAATTAACCCATGATGATGATCAATGTGTAATTTACCATAATACCCTTGAAAGGTTCAATTGAGTGAAACCTTGTTCTAATCAAACCCTAATCACTCAATAGTGGTGATTTGGTCTATGATAGTCAAAGGGGACTTAACCCAACTTGATCTAGATTGGTGTTATCACCAACTACAAGTATGAGGAGAGAGAAAGTATCTTAAGAAAGAGAAAGTACCCTTTTATGATGGAAATTCAAGAGAAGTACCTTCAATACACATGAATATACATGATTAGGGTATGATCCACCTATTTGAGATCATGGAACCCTAATTATGATAAATTATGAATCTTAGACTAATCTGAGAGCATCAATGATGATGTTCCTCATACATGATGATATTATGAGTTCAATTCACCATAATGTGAATAGTAAACCCTAATTCAAGGGTGATGACATGCAACATGAGTAGTAAACTCTAATTGATGAGAATCAGAGAACTTAGCTCTTATGACAAGAGTGGAAAGTATATTCTTGTTTTGAATTACCTTTATCAGTTGAATTAACCATGCAGGTTATGATATGAAGGTGATCATATCCAGGTATGGATGATGATATTATATTCATTGAAAGCATGTTGTTAGCTTTATGAATAGTGAGATATATTGATGCCTTGTCAATGGCAACCTATGTTTTAATGGGCTGTAAGAGCCATGAATACCATCAAGGTCATGCTTTAGAGATGACTTGTGATGAGTATACTGAGAAAAGATGATTGATATGAGTTAGGTTTGTACATTTAGTATTCTACTTTCATAGCTATTATGCTACTGTTATTGTTTGAAGAACAATGTATGATGTAAAAGAATACTTAATGCACCTAACTAATCAAGTGTAATGTAGAGCCCTGATCATAGATCCATCATTGTCAGAGACTAAATGATGGTGAAACAGGTTTTCCCAAGGGAACTCCTGGATCACATACTCTTGAGTATGTGGGGGAGATGGATGCGTAAATCCTTACATCCTAGTGTAGGAATTGATACCGTCAATCCTTCACTACAAAACCAAATGGTGAGATGTATCACAAACCTCCCAAAGAAAACACAAACACCGCATCGGTGAAAGATAAACAAGAAATCTTCTGATGACGAAGAGAGTACAGAACGCCACTGTAACTCTAAAATAGCAAAGGACCAGATTACCCTGGTAAGCTATAACAGCAGATATCCTGCCAGATGTCATGCAAACATCCTCTAACTGACTGAGGAAGATGAGGTCTTAAGAATCCGGCTCTTTTAATGACCTATGTATGATACTGATGTGACTTCTTAGCGATCAGTTGGAGTATGAGTGGTATGCCTCATCTCCACAGGGCATAATAATGTTTGTAAAATATAATCAACCGCGTAGTATATCTGCTTAGGTTAAACTACGAGGAACAATGTTTGTTGTTACATTGTTTACATTAATGATCTGTTCAGATATTTTGTATACATGTCCTTTATATGCTTTAAAGACATGACTACTTTAGTAGAAGTTGTTTCACTTGTTATTAAACCTGCTGTTGTAGGATTTATGTTATCTTGTCTATGATATCCCTTAATGTTATAATAAAGCTTCTGGCGGAGAGTTATAACTCTCGCTGGGACAATTATGTAAAATTGTCTCACCCCGTAGACTTCAACTTTTTAGGTGGACGTCAAGGATGGAGGAACAGGTCTACAGGTGACTAGTCCCAGCAGTAGCATCACCAGGGGCAGCATTAAATCTCAGGTGGAGATTCAACCTGTTACGTGGTGTAGTTAGAGTTAGTCCTATGTGTCCCCTGTACACTCAGGTCTTGGAGTCTTTTGGTTGTGAATTCTTGAGATTTTGTATCTTGTTGTATATAATTACTCAAGAAGTAATTTGACAGAGATGTATACAATTTAAATCCTTTTTCATTGGAAAAGGTTTTTGGTTTCAAGCTCTTATCTCGAAAAGTTTTAATTTCCTGTGATTTTCGTCTTCCGCTGTTAATCGATTCGCTTCCGCTAAGTTTAAATCGTGTTTATATCGTGGTGTGGAGATCAGAGCCCACAATTAAGTGGTATCAGAGCTCTAGGTTCGCCGAGTCTACAGAGGCATAGGACTTAGAAAGTCGAGTCTATCTTTAGTGTTCCTTCCTTATCTAATAGATTCTTCTGCTCCTCAGGAGAAGAAGATATATAAGAATGTCTGAGCCACATGAGGAGCACGTGGCAGAGAGTAGCGTAGCTGCACCACAAGGCGATGCAAGAGTACCAGAGATAGAACAGCCTGTACCTGAGCAACCCAGGGAGCCACCCCAGTTTGACCCAGCCGACATGGGTAATCCAGCAGTTCAGACGATGTTCGGGCAATTCATGACTGCCATGACACACATAACTGACAGGATGCCTATGCCTGCACCCAGGGCACCTGTCCAGCCAGAAAGTCAAGGTATCAGAAAGACGTTCGAGCGACTACGTCGTGTCAGAGCTACGAGTACTTTGGGACTGCCGACCCCGCAGATGTTGATCTGTGGTTGACAAAGTTGGAGAAGGCCTTCAGGATTCTCAATATCCCTGAAGTTGAGAAGGTCAGACACGCTGTCTATCTTCTCAAATGAAGAGCTGGCCATTGGTGGACAATGGAAGAGCAGAAGAGACCTGGAATGGAGATCTCGTGGGAAGACTTTCGGCGGGAATTTGTGCATAAATATTTCCCAAAGACCTTCCTAGATGAGAAGATCTCTCAATTTGAGAGACTGAGGCAGGGCATGATGAACATTAGCGAGTATGAAGCGAAGTTCATGGAGTTGTTGCGGTTTTGTCCACACATGGTTGCCACAGAAGAAGAAAGAATCAGGAGATTCGAGAGGGGTTTGAATGCTGACATGACTACCCATGTGTCTGCCTTAGAAAACCGAGAGAAATTCTCTACCTTCGTTGAGTCAGTCCGAAGGATAGAGAGATATGTGGTTGAGAAGAGGCAAACTCAGAAAAGATATCCACAGTTCTAGGGTTCTTCATCTAGGGACTTTAAGAAGCCTAGATCCTCTGCACCTAATCCTCCACCACCTAGATCTAGTTCTCAGACTCAGTGGTCTCCAAGTAGAGGTAGAGGACGAGGACAACCACCTCGGGAGACTCAGAGTTCTGCATCAATGTCAGTTACTGGACCACCAAGACCACAAAAATAGGAGAGAAGCTGCTACAACTGTGGTAAGGTGGGACATTTGATGAAGGACTGCCAATCTAAGCCTGTCAGTGTGACACAGCCTCCGAGACAAGGTCAACAGGGATCACAGAGAAGGCAATCTCAAGGAGCAGCTCGAGGACGCGGGCAAGCGTCTCAAGCTGGATCATCAACACCACCTCAACAACAGGCTACAACGAGGTTCCATGCGATGAACCCACCAGAAGCAGTGGTCGATCCACGGGTAGTGGCAGGTCAGATGGAACTTTTATATTCTGATATGTCCAAATCCTGTGTAATATCTGTTCTGATTGACCCGGGTGCTACGCACTCTTTCATCACTCGAAGAGTGATTTGCAACTGCAATATGACAGTTAGTCATAGGGCAGATAGTTTGTTGTTGGAGACTCTGTTGAGTGGGTTTGCTGTTTTGTAGGAGGTATGCTCTCCCTGCATCCTCTTCTTTTCTAAGCATCACATTCAAGTGGACCTTATACCGCTTGATATGCAAGGATTTGATGTAATCCTAGGGATGGATACCTTGGAAAGGTATTTAGTTGTCTTGGATTGTGAGTCCAAGTTGGCAGTGTTTGCTGATGAAAGCAACACATGGATCTTTCAAGGAGAAAGAAAGATTCTGCCCACCTGTCTTGTATCAGCTACGGTTGCTGATAAGGTGATGAGGCAGGGATGTTATGCATTCTTGGCCCATGTGGTAGATGTTACCAAGGAGAGTCCCAATCCTGCTGAAGTTCCTATAGTCAGGGAATTCGAGGAGGTGTTTCCTGAAGAACTTCCTGGTATACCACCACCTCGGGAGATTGATTTTGAGATCAATTTGGTCCCAGATACGAAACCTATAGCCCAGGCTCCTTATAGGATGGCGCCTGCCGATATGGTAGAACTCAAGAAACAGCTTCAAGAGTTACTTGAGAAGGGTTTCATTCGACCGAGTACCTCACCTTGGGGTGCTCCGGTTTTGTTTGTTAAAAAGAAAGATGGATCAATGCGGTTGTGCATTGACTATAGACAACTTAATAAAGTAACAATAAAGAACAAGTATCCTTTGCCGAGGATTGATGATCTTTTTGACCAGTTGCGTGGTGCAATAGTCTTCTC
The DNA here is from genome assembly GCA_963693085.1 of Alisma plantago-aquatica. NCBI lineage: Eukaryota > Viridiplantae > Streptophyta > Magnoliopsida > Alismatales > Alismataceae > Alisma > Alisma plantago-aquatica. The sequence goes on from OY856415.1 coordinate 252,434,507, forward strand.
AAAGATAGATTTGGGATCTGGATATCATCAACTCCGCATTAAGGATAGTGTCATATCCAAGTCAGCCTTTAGGACAAGATATGGTCACTATGATTTCACGGTTATGTCGTTTGGACTAACCAATGCACCAGCTGCATTCATGGAACTCATGAATAGAGTCTTTCGACTCTTTCTTGATCAGTGTGTTGTCATTTTCATAGATGACATACTGATTTATAGTAAGGATGCTCAGCAGCATGAGCAGCATCTTCACCAAACTTTAACTTTGCTAAGAGAACACAAGCTGTATGCAAAGTTTAGTAAGTGTGAGTTCTGGTTACCTGAAGTGTCTTTTCTTGGGCACGTGATATCTGCCTCGGGAATTTGTGTTGACCCTGCAAAGGTAGAATCTGTTCTACAATGGGAACAACCGAAAACACCAACGGAGATTAGAAGTTTCTTGGGATTAGCTGGTTATTATCGAATGTTTATTAAGAATTTCAGTTCTATAGCTTTACCTTTGACCAAGTTAACCCGGAAAGATGTTCCTTTTGCCTGGAGTGATAAGTGTCAACAGTCCTTTCAACTGTTGAAGGAGAGGCTGACAAGTGCACCTGTGCTTGTTCTACCTGAGCAAGGAAAAGGATATGTAGTCTTCTGTGATGCCTCTAAGAATGGACTTGGGTGTGTGTTGATGCAGGATAAACAAGTGATTTCTTTTGCTTCCTGACACCTTAAGAAACACGAGGAGAATTATCCGACACACGATCTGGAGTTAGCTGTTGTGGTCCATGCTTTGAAGATCTGGAGACATTATCTCTACAGAGAAACCTTCCAGATTTTCACAGACCACAAGAACCTTAAGTATATCTTCTCTCAGCATGAGCTTAACATGAGGAAACGTCGTTGGATGGAGTTAATCAAGGACTACGACTGTACAATTGATTACCATCCGGGCAAGGCCAATGTGGTTGCAGATTCCTTGAGTAGGAAATCAGCAACATCAACCATGGATAGAGCACAACTAAGTTCCTTAGTATGCTCTAGGAGAGATATGCTTATCTCTTTGAGGCAAGACAATGTGCAGTTGAAGGTGTCATTGTTAGCCGGTTTGTTAGCTGAGATGCAGATTAAACCAACCCTAAGAGAGCAGATAAAGGAGGCACAACAAGTTGATACTGCAGTTCAGCAGATTAGATCTGAGTATAGTAGTGAGAAGCAAGATGGTTTTCATGAGTCAGATGACCAAGTGGCATGCTATCATGGGAGGATGATAGTACCAGATGTAGATAACCCGAGGAAGTTAATTCTGGAGGAAGCTCATTCTTCGATGTATGCTATGCATCCAGGGAGCACCAAAATGTATCGAAACTTGAAAGATATGTATTGGTGGCCTGGGATGAAGAAGGATGTAGCTAAGTTTGTTCTGAGGTGTCCTGTGTGTCAGCAGGTCAAGGCTGAGCACCAGAAACCTGCAGGGACAATGCAACCTTTACCCATACCACAGTGGAAGTCGGACCATGTGACCATGGACTTTGTCGTTGGCCTACCCAGGACAAGCAAAGGACATGATTCCATTTGGGTAGTTGTTGATAGGTTGACAAAGAGAGCGCATTTCTTACCTGTCAAAACAACCTATTCTGCTGAAAGGTTATCCCAATTGTATGTGCAAGAGATAGTGTGTTTGCACGGAGTTCCTGTCACAATAGTTTCTGACAAAGGTTCCCAGTTTACAAGTCGCTTCTGGGAGCAGTTACACAGAGCTTTAGGCACCAAGTTAAGGTTTAGTACAGCCTTTCATCCACAGACTGATGGACTGTCAGAAAGGACTATACAGACCTTGGAAGACCTGTTGAGAGCATGTGTTCTCCAGTTTACCGGGAGTTGGGATCTACATCTGAACTTGATAGAGTTTGCCTATAACAATAGCTATCAGCATAGCATTGATATGGCACCCTATGAAGCTTTGTATGGTAGACGTGGTAGATCACCCTTGTGTTGGTATGAGACTGGTGAGCACCAGTTGTTAGGTCCTGATCTTGTGCAGCAAACTACAGAGAAGATTAAAGTTATACAACAACAACTTAAGACTGCACAGGATAGGCAGAAGTCATATGCTGATAAACGTCGTAGACCCCTAGAGTTCCAGGTTGGAGACAGAGTGTATCTCAAGGTCTCACCTTGGAAAGGAGTCCTTCATTTTGGAAGAAAAGGGAAGTTAGCTCCTAGATTTATGGGACCTTATCCAATTGTTGAAAGAGTTGGAAAGGTAGCCTATAGAATAGAGTTACCTCAGGAGTTGCAGAAGTTACATCCTGATTTTCACATTTCCATGTTGAGGAAATGTCACCCCGACACCGAGTCAGTTCTACAACCTATGGAAGTAGAATTGAATGAAGATATAACATATGAGGAGGGACCAGTGTCAATCCTAGATAACAGAACTAAAAAGTTAAAGAAGAAGGATATAAGCCTTGTGAAAGTCCTCTGGAACCACCGTGGTGTTGAAGAAGCCACTTGGGAACTAGAGGATGAGATGAGAAGGAAATACCCTGCTCTTTTCTCTTAATACGTTTTATCGATTTCGTGGACGAAATCCTTGTGAAGGGGTGGATAATTTGTAACATCCCTATCCTGGGTTATAACCTAACCCTGGAAGTTTTGCCTAAATATGTAATTAAATACATGTGATGACTCCTTGGCATGTAATTAAGTTCCTAAGGAACATTTACTTTCAATTTTGCTCCTTTATATATAAAGTTGTAGCATTATTTTGTAATGCAGGGACCTATGTGCAAATTACCCAGTTAAAGGGGTTAACTTGCAATGTTCATAGGTTAAGATGTTCCTCTGATGTTGAGACATCATGAGGATGTTTATGATGAAGTTTGAGGGATTTCCCAAGCTTGAGCACCAAGGTGCAGCTGTGGAAGCAATCTCTATGCTTGAAAACCCTAAATTGGGGTAAAAGTGCAATTTACCCAATTAGAGGGGAGCAATTTGCAAAATACATCATCTAAAATATCTTGGAAGACTCTTGTCATCATTTAGAGGAGAAATGGTGAAGAAGTCACTTCAATTGAATAATCATATAATGAAAAACACCTTTGTAATTGAATAATCAAGGTGTAAGTGCTATAGCCCTTTTATGTGTGTGCTTTAGTAAAAGGTTGATCCTCTTTGCCTTCAATTCCTGACCTTAGAAGGATTTTGTCCTTAGAAATAAGATGTGGGGACGTTCAAGGAAGAAAGGAAGGACTTAGGTGAGAAATAAGGAAAACTTATGTGCCTATGTTGAAATTCCACCTAAGTATATAAGCCTTTTTCCCCTCTTTACAAGGGAACACTTCTTTCGTTTCCTTCACGGTTTCCCTTTCTCAAACCGACTAAGGAGAGCTCTGGAGCTCAGGAGGACGACCAAGGGAGTGCAAGGTAGGTTTGGATCATCTCTTTTGCTTAAACTTATGGATGAAACTCGAATTCAAGGTCAAATTCATGGCTAGCTCACTTAACTCTATCTTTCTAGCCATCTCTTCTCAACTTTCCTTGGAGGATTCACCTTGGCCGACCTGTGGAACTTCTAGGACGACATTAAAGGCTTGGAGCTCGAAATCTTGGAGCTCAAGGAGCAAGCTTTAGGTGGTTTTTATAACTCTAAACCTATGCTTTGTTATATACATCTTATCTATGCTTTTAGTTGCTAGTTCTTCTTCTTCCCTATCTTCCCTTGCTTCCTTGCAAGCAAAACCGTGAGGAACGGTTGCTGTTCTTGATGAAGAAGATGAGGGCGTTATTTCCTATTCTTATCCACGGTTTTCCACTTTGCCATACGACCTCAACCATGTGCCCATACGGTTTGCAAACCGTTTGGTGGGAAAACGGTTTCAAGGTCGTATGAAGGCATACGGTCTCAAGACCGTATGGATGCATTGACCAAGCATGGACCGTATGAGCATCCTGTTCATAATTATGTAGGATAATCATCCACAAAATTTGAGAGGTTAACTCCAAAGGAATCGTGAGATATAGGCAAAACAATTAGCAAGTTCAATTGAATTTAGTTCTGATTTTCAATCTACTTAATTTGCCCTTTTTGGGAAAACGGTCTAAAGACCGTATAAGATGGTTGACCAAGTGTTGACCGTATGCAAATTACTGTTCATAAAGATGTTAATTAATGACTCACCAAATTTTATGGACTAATTCCAAACGAATTGAGAGTTGAAGCCACTTCAACATCCTAACCCTAATTGGCTTGAAATTGCTGTTTTTAAGTATAGATCTTGTTGAGTTTTGGGTTGAAGGACCCAAACGGTCTCAAGACCGTTTGGGGGTTCCTCCAAACGGTCTCAAGACCGTTTGGGCACAACCCAAGACCGTTTGAAGGTCTAAAGTTGAGATAATTTGATAGGTTGAGGATTGCAAAAAAGTTGATGAATTGATAAAAATGCTGATTTTAAACCTAATTGTAGTTCAACCGTAATCCAACCAACTTGGTTTTTTATCATACTTTGGGCAAACGGTGTCAAGACCGTTTGGATGATGACCAAACGGTCTCAAGACCGTTTGGGCCATGTTTTAGCCCAATTGGAGGTCAATTGATGGGTTCAACTCTATTTTGAATTAACATTGTTGAGTGTTGATGGTTGAACGTTTATAGACCTTAATTGAACCAACTCCAACCCTAATTGGATCTCAATTGAGGGTCTTTTGAGTGACCAATTGGTTAAGGATAACCCTAATTGTCTCAATTGGTAAGTGGTTAGTAAGCTTGAGGCCAATTGATGGCTTCAACATAGGAAACCCTAATCGAGTTTAACCTTTGAACCACCTTGGAGGTCCATACGATCTTGAGCTTTTTAGGTCATTCGACCTCAAGACCGTATGAGGTCATTCGACTTCAAGACCGTATGAGGTCATTCGACTTCAAGACCGTATGAGGTCATTCAACCTCAAGACTGTATGAGGTCATTCGACCTCAAACCGTATAAGGTCATTCGACCTCAAACCGTATAAGGTCATTCGACCTCAAACCGTATAAGGTCATTCGACCTCAAACCGTATAAGGGCATTCGGTCTCAAACCATATGAGGGTATACGACCTCAAGACCGTATGAGGGTATACGACCTAAAGATCGAATGAGGGCATACGACCTCAAGGTCGTATGAAGGTTGAAGGTGTGAAACCTATTGAAGACTTTTGAGGATAAGTTTGCCTAATGTATGAGGGCTTAGATGGTGTGATGGTTGTTCAACCAAAACCATAATAATACCAAGAGACATTAAGGGTCAAGTGGTTAGTAAATTAACCCATGATGATGATCAATGTGTAATTTACCATAATACCCTTGAAAGGTTCAATTGAGTGAAACCTTGTTCTAATCAAACCATAATCACTCAATAGTGGTGATTTGGTCTATGATAGTCAAAGGGGACTTAACCCAACTTGATCTAGATTGGTGTTATCACCAACTACAAGTATGAGGAGAGAGAAAGTATCTTAAGAAAGAGAAAGTACCCTTTTATGATGGAAATTCAAGAGAAGTACCTTCAATACACATGAATATACATGATTAGGGTATGATCCACCTATGTGAGATCATGGAACCCTAATTATGATAAATTATGAATCTTAGACTAATCTGAGAGCATCAATGATGATGTTCCTCATACATGATGATATTATGAGTTCAATTCACCATAATGTGAATAGTAAACCCTAATTCAAGGGTGATGACATGCAACATGAGTAGTAAACTCTAATTGATGAGAATCAGAGAACTTAGCTCTTATGACAAGAGTGGAATGTATATTCTTGTTTTGAATTACCTTTATCAGTTGAATTAACCATGCAGGTTATGATATGAAGGTGATCATATCCAGGTATGGATGATGATATTATATTCATTGAAAGCATGTTGTTAGATTTATGAATAGTGAGATATATTGATGCCTTGTCGTGGCAACCTATGTTTTAATGGGCTGTAAGAGCCATGAATACCATCAAGGTCATGCTTGAGATGACTTGTGATGAGTATACTGAGAAAAGATGATTGATATGAGTTAGGTTTGTACATTTATTATTCTACTTTCATAGCTGTTATGCTACTGTTATTGTTTGAAGAACAATGTATGATGTAAAAGAATACTTAATGCACCTAACTAATCAAGTGTAACGTAGAGCCCTGATCATAGATCCATCATTGTCAGAGACTAAATGATGGTGAAACAGGTTTTCCCAAGGGAACTCATGGATCACATACTCTTGAGTATGTGGGGGAGATGGATGCGTAAATCCTTACATCCTAGTGTAGGAATTGATACCGTCAATCCTTCACTACAAAACCAAATGGTGAGATGTATCACAAACCTCCCAAAGAAAACACAAACACCGCATCGGTGAAAGATAAACAAGAAATCTTCTGATGACGAAGAGAGTACAGAACGCCACTGTAACTCTAAAATAGCGAAGGACCAGATTACCCTGGTAAGCTATAACAGCAGATATCCTGCCAGATGTCATGCAAACATCCTCTAACTGACTGAGGAAGATGAGGTCTTAAGAATCCGGCTCTTTTAATGACCTATGTATGATACTGATGTGACTTCTTAGCGATCAGTTGGAGTATGAGTGGTATGCCTCATCTCCACAGGGCATAATAATGTTTGTAAAATATAATCAACCGCGTAGTATATCTGCTTAGGTTAAACTACGAGGAACAATGTTTGTTGTTACATTGTTTACATTAATGATCTGTTCAGATATTTTGTATACATGTCCTTTATATGCTTTAAAGACATGACTGCTTTAGTAGAAGTTGTTTCACTTGTTATTAAACCTGCTGTTGTAGGATTTATGTTATCTTGTCTATGATATCCCTTAATGTTATAATAAAGCTTCTGGCGGAGAGTTATAACTCTTGCTGGGACAATTATGTAAAATTGTCTCACCCCGTAGACTTCAACTTTTTAGGTGGACATCAAGGACGGTGGAACATGTCTACAGGTGACCAGTCCCAGCAGCAGCACCAGGGGCAGCATTAAATCTCAGGTGGAGATTCAGCCTGTTACGTGGTGTAGTTAGAGTTAGTCCTATGTGTCCTCTGTACACTCAGGTCTTGGAGTCTTTTGGTTGTGAATTCTTGAGATTTTGTATCTTGTTGTATATAATTACTCAAGAAGTAATTTGACAGAGATGTATACAATTTAAATCCTTTTTCAATGGAAAAGGTTTGTGGTTTCAAGCTCTTATCTCGAAAAGTTTTAATTTCCTGTGATTTTCGTCTTCCGATGTTAATCGATTCGCTTCCGCTAAGTTTAAATCATGTTTATATCGTGGTTTGGAGATCAGAGCCCACAGAACCGCTCCTGATTTTCCAACGCAGAAACATGTGTTTTCAACTCCACACTCAGACCTTTCTCAAAGCGCCTGATCCGTTCCTCCTCTGTTGCTGCCATGTGAGGACAAAACCTCAACAGATCCATAAACTTAGCTTCATACTCAGTGATATTCATCGTTCCTTGTATCAGGTTCTCGAACTGACTAACCTTCTCGTCCAGATACGTCTTCGGAAAGTATCTGGTGACGAACTCGCGTCGGAACACTTCCCAACAGATCACCTCACCAGGACACTTCTCCTCCTCGATGGTCCACCAGTGACCAGCACTACCCTTCAGGAGGTGGACCACATGTTTTACCTTGTCTGATTTGGGGATGTCAAGAATCCGAAAAGCCTTCTCAAGACTTGTCAGCCACAGATCTACATCTGTTGGATCAGTCGTACCTGCATAATCCAAAGCTCCAACTCGACGAAGACGCTTGAAGGTCTTCCCAATACCCGATGCTTCTCCATGGGGAACTTGTGCTCGCGGAGGAGGCACTGGTAATCGCTCAACCATGAGATTCACCGTAGCCATTAACTGCCCCATAAGTTGTTGGTAGGCAGGATGTTCAAGTATGGCTGGGTTAAATTGGGGAGCCTCAGACACCCAATCTTCATGTGCATGTACTTCCACTCCATCAACTGATGCAGCATCACTAAGCTCAGGAACATGTTCTTCATGGTTTCCAGACATATTGTCCTTTCTTCCGCTGAGGGCAGAAGATTTTGTAAGAAGACGTGGAAAGCTCATAAGAATAGACTCAACCTAATCCTAAATCCATGTAGACTCAGCGAACCTATAGCTCTGATACCAAACTTGTGGAAACACATCCCATTATCATACAGATAACGAGGTGTTACACGAAACGTGCGGAAATCACCATAACCACAGATTATGAAAACACGGGTTAATTAAAACCGACTGCGGAAAATTGATAAACTGTGAACCTATTACTTTCCAGTCCTCATCCTGCACAGAAACATGTCATATATATACATACACGAGATCTGATGCGTGTCTACAGCTTACAAAAACAGCTGTTCATCTATCACATGAGTTCACCACCTGTTCATATACAGAAAGGCCCACATCCGGCCAACAGCAAGATATACCAACAACATCGATCATTTATCGTGAAACATCGTCAAAACACTGCCAAGGACCTGAGAGTACAGGGATGACTCTAGACACTACAACAAAAAATCCAAAACAGCAGCATGTCCATCGCTTGCCTTCTACTGCTCCTCAAGCTGCTCAGCCGCAACACCACGACCACCACCACGTCTACCTCGACCACCTAAAAAGGGGTTAAACCAGCGGGGTGAGACAATTGAACAATTGTCCCAGCGGGAAACATAACTCCCCACCGCAACTACAGAACCTCAGCAGGATAAGCTATAATAACAGATACTTGATAACATATATGACAAGAGTAGGCTATATAAAGTAAAGCTATTCTTACCGACAAGCTTACCAGCTGTATGAAAGCGTATAACCATAATACCTCTCGATGGAACATGATTAACAAGATAAGATATATCACTATGTAACTGGATTATCAGAACAAGATATATTGTCATGTAACCTGAGGATTTAGATAGGACAGATTAATCACATAAACGAGGCCTTAACCAATATTTTGTATTTTGTCTTAGAAACTACTATATGACGGCATGAACACATTCTTGCTCCTTATCTCACATAAACTGAGCCAGGGGCCTGTTCACCATGCTCAACTCATCACGTATTCTGATCCATAGGCCTGTTCACCATGCTCATCACATAGCAGTGTTACAACCTAATTCTACACCCTAGTGTCTACAAGCGTAGATTTACTCTTACCTCTTTACTTTAGAAACACCCCCACCTATTCAACGATATGCATTCCGGGTTAACCCTTAAGTAAACCCGTCTACCATTATCAACTACCGACTATGATGAATCTATGATCAATGCAACTTCATGCTATGATTCCACTGTGATTATTTAGTATCTATGCGAGATATATTAGAAGGTAAACAAAGATAAATCGTATCATTATGCTATTATTGTAATTCCATCTATCTGATCCATCTCAAGGATCCAACATCACCTGTTGTCACTTGGCCTCTTGCCAACCATCCAGATCCATCTCGAGGATCATTACATACCATGGGATCTCAATCCCTCATCTTGTACTGTCAATGCCTCTCAAGGCTCACATCATCATCATGGAGCTTAACACATTATACATATCATCTAATTAACTAGAGTAATTACCAAGTGATGTTACTCATCACATGTGTCTCATTGCCCTTTTCAAGGCTAATCATCACCTGCATGGTTAGAGTACACAATAATCATATATTTAATCATAAGGAATATGATACCATCATGAAATGCCATTCAAGATACTCTACTTATCATTCTTACACTATTTGGTAATCAAGTCACTTCATTAACAAGCCATATACATGCTTACTCTTATCTCAAGATTATACAAGTAATCAAGGTGTCCAAACATACATAACAAGTATTATTGTTATCACTACCATTATGTCACCATCCACTATCATCATTATTACCATATCATTGAGCAAGCTACTAGTGTAACTAACACCATTCTCATTTAACAATTAAGTACAAGGATTACTTCATGCATATCATTACTATCATTGTTGCCATCAATATTATGATCAACATTATTATTATCATTATCATTATGCAACTACCATCATCATCATTGTTACTACCATTAGCATTACTATTGCATGAAAGGCATCATTATTTTCTGTGCATAAACATTCATTTCCATAACATATGAGACCGTCACTATAGGATCACAAGACTATCACCATAACTCATCACCACCCTCACTAAAACCTATCAAGGCCTATCAGCCAGCACATACCCAACCCTATCGGTCGGCACCACTTCAAGGCTGTCGCCCACCATAGCTATCGGCCATTAGGGCTATCGGCCATCACACCAAGCATAGCCCTATCGGTCAACATAAGGGGGCAAGCTACATATGGCCATTTCGTCCGACACAAGAAGAACCACACCTGGTCTATCGTCTATCAAGAGAACAAGAGTGTCGTTCAAACCAAGAGGGACCATCTCGCCCAACATGGTCATCATATCGACCAACACAAGAGCACTCATCATGTCACCCATCACAAGGCACCCATCTCGCCCAACACCAAGACAAGAGAGGGTCTCGCCCAACACAAGAACAAAGGGATTGCTTATCATAGGAACCACATCGCCCAACATGGTTACCATGTCGACCAACGCCCATGCTAGGTCAACCTATCGTCCAACCCTAATCAAACATGCCATACATGGCCCTATCGTCCACTACATGGACAAGGAGATCACCCAACTCAAGGGCACCCACCATATCAACCATCCCATGGTACCCATGTCGCCCAACACCAATAGACCATCAAGCTCAACACAAGGACCAAAGGTGTTGCTCAACACAAGGACCAAAGGTGTTGCTCAACACAAGGACCATATCGTTCAACAAGGGTCACTATATCGGCCAACACTCACACTAGCTCACCCTGTCGCCCAAAACAAGGGCAAGGGTATCGCCCATCACCAAGAACAAGGGTGTCGCCCAACACACCCAAACCAAGGGAGGATATCACCCATCATCAAGGCAAGAGAGGATGTCGCCCAACAGGGATCATCATCAACCTCCAACCCAAGGAAACTCAAACCCTAGAAAGCAAGGTATACAAAGGAACCCTAAACCCTAGAGAGGGATCGGCCACCAAAGGTACATAAGCAAGGTACAAAAGCAAAGAACTAAGCTAAACTACTAACATGCAACAAGATCATAGCTAGAGGTAAAGGAGTTAGGGTTAGAAGCTATGAAACCCGCCTTAAGCTCCAAGCTCCAAGGAAGAAGATGCACTTCAAGCTCCAAGGGATGTCGTCCACCAAAGCTTCTCCAAGAGGGTGTATCGGCCACCACTTCAACTCCAGGAGAGTGTCTCGGACGACACAAGCAAGATGGAGAGGGATATCATGCACTCAAGGTGGAGGAGAGACCAAAAGATCAAAGGAGACTAAGGCAAGGGAAAGAACCACATATATAGAAGGGAAGGGAGGAGAAAACAAGGTAGATCCATGCTAGGTGTCATCCACCCAAGGGACACTTGTCCTAGGGTTCAAGCCAACCCACTAGCAAGCCAAGAGACACTTGTCCAAGATATACACCAAGTGTCCACCAAACATGGTCAAGGTTGGACCAAGCAACATGGGTGACACAACTAGCAGCTCCTCTGGGCGACACACACTACTCCAGGTTGACACACCACCTCTAGGTCGACACACACTCTTCCTTGGGTGACACAAACTGGTCTTGGCCGACACAAGGCTCAAGCAAGCCCAAACAAAGCACCTCAAGGCCCAAACAAGCTCAAGCAAGGCCCAAGAAACTCAAACAACAAGCCCAAGCCTTCCTCTCAACCCTAGAGGAAGCAAAGAGGGGAAAACATCTCACAAGATAGCAAACTTGCACACAAAACCCTAAACTTGAGTTATTTGCAAGTAGCCCCTCCAACTTCCAACAAAGAATAACTAAACCCTAATCACCATCAAAGGTGATTAGCAAGCATCAAACCATCAAGGTTAAGAAAAACAAACAGGGTAAACCCTAAACGCAGGTCAAGGTCCTTACAACAATGACACACAAGACTAGATTGTGGTTTTGGTTGATGACAGAATCTCATTAGTCATGATATAGAGATATCAAACCAAACACATTGGTACTTGTTAGAGAACAAGTGTACCAGACAGACCCACCGTGAGTTTGACACATGGAACCATGACATGGTAGTCACAGTCAGTACTCACAGTGATGGTGGTGAGTGTGATTCTTAGACCTGAAATCACTACACTCAACACATGTCGTTGGGCACACTTTGACATCATCAAACGCAGTCCTGAAACATGGGTTGTTATAAAGGTGTTGATTGAGTGGCTTTGACACATGGGGCTTTTGAGGGGTGAGTGATAGATATGGGATTTTTCCCTCCGGAGGGAGTTTGATATCCATGGCCACTTGATGAGTAGGATTGAGAAAGGTGTGCACGCATGTGTGAATCAGTATGTGATATTGATGTCATACATATCTCTTCCAGTCTACTCTGAGATCAAGAAAGTGAATGAACGTTGACAGAATGACTGTTCCATGCCTCGAGTTCATTCAGGATATCAATGACAAAGGAACTATACATTCGCTATAACACAATTCACGGATTGTAGGATTGAAAGTTGTTCTCCAACTTTCTACTTTTACTTGGGTAGAACTAATGTGTGACTAGGCACCTCTCTTTGCTTGTGAAGTCATAAGTGTTATGGACTTTCATTGCCAACATGAAATGGACCTGCAGGGTCACACGCATAGGATTTAACCTGGAAGAGGAGTTTTGTCCACAAGCAATGTTTAGATTGATTACTAAAGGAGTTTAGTAGTTCAATTAAACACTCAATTGATTGATAGCTCAATATCATACTGTTCAAGGTGTTGGACATGTTGATTGGAGTATTGGATTGATTGAAATCACAATTGACTAATTCTGCACAACCTGCACTCCCAACCGATCGGTTCAAGTGTTGAACTGATCGACTCAGGTTGTTGAACCGGTCAGCTCAAGTGTTGAACCGATCGGATCATGTACAGAGTGAAATGAGTGGTTCAAGTGTTGAACCGATCGGTTCAACTGGTGCAACCGAGCAAGTTGGGAAAGTCAGGTCGGTGAGAATTTTCCCTTTTGTTTTAAATTGCCAAAATTGATTGGGAATAGGATTGGTATTCGATACCAATTAGAAACAAAAGAAGGAAAGTCAATTTGAGTTGAACCAGGATCACGAAACGATCGACTGGAATGTCCAACTGATCGGCTCAAGGATCCAAACAATCGACTGGAGTGTCCAACCGATCGGCTGGAGGGTCCAGACGACTGGTTCACTTGTGAACCGATCGGTTCAGGTGGCGAGTTGGTTGCTTTTGTGGAAAATCTCAAACCCTTCTACTCCTTCTTTTAGTCCCACATTGCGCGTGATAGAGAACCCTGTCCCATGACCCTCCTATATATATAGGGGTATTGGGGGCTTCTCAAAGAACAACTCAGTCCAATCAGTTGCTCTGCAAAGTTGTCGTTCTCTCTGGTTTTGGTAACCGAGAGAGAGCCCGAGCAAGTGCTTCCCGCAAAGGGAGGTGCAGCAAGGGAAGGACAACTGCAGTTGCAACTGGAGGTAGGAGAGTGTGTTGGCGACTAGTACGTCAACAGGAGGGTGCGACTCTTTCCACTTCCTTGTGGGACAAGGAGTGTGGAGTTCCAGGTGGTTTGCGTGGACTACTTCAGAGGCTGGTGGTTTCTTCCGCTCAGGAGAACAACTGTCATCTGACAGTCCGGTGAGAGGAGGAGTCATCAGTCCTGGTGCGACCAGGAGCTGCACAAACACCATCGAAGACCGGATTTGAAGACCGCACAAGGCGCAAGGTATTGTCGCCGAGCAAGCCTCGGGACAAGGTATGATTCCAAAAACCATCCTTTCCTATTATATAGACATTGACGCATTTTCTTGTTCCGGGTTTGGGGAGAAAATTTTTGTTTCCGCTGCCTTCTCTGCCTCCCCTAAAACCCAACAGTGGTATTAGAGCCACGTCAATTGTTCTATATTTTAGGAATATCGATATGATCGATTTTGGTTTGCCGCCTTTATTTATTGCATACGATGCGAATAAAATTGGCTTTATTCATGTCCAATCCTAAATCCACAAATCCCAATTACATATATGATATGTATTATTAATGCACTCGATATGCGTCACCTTTAAACGAGTTTTTGTGGTGGATGTATAGCGTGGTTATGGCCAATAAACCCTATCTGTGATTGGTTGTGTGTGATTGCTTGCATCTCGGTCTGCGCACCGATCTTCCCTCTCCCATTCCTGATGTAACTTGAAATAATTCGAGATTCTTTCCTACCTTTGCTCCCCCCCAAATGTAACTCGGGATTTCCCTTTTATGCAATGTAATATTAGGATAGATTTTATTTCATGTTATGTCAAAGAAAGGCGGACATCAAGACGACAGCTGAGACGATCGGTTCAAGGCGTGAACCGATCGGTTGACGTTCTAGACGATCAGTTCAAGGAGTGAACTGATCGGTTGATGACCGATTCGAGGAGTGAGACGAGCAGGTGGCGGCCATGATGAGATGCATGATGTCCAGGCGAACCGATCGGTTGGAGCCAACCGATCGGCTGGTGGCACCCAGACGACCGGTCAGAGAAAGCAGATCATTCATATGATGAGTTGATCAACTCGAAAGGCAAAGCACATATGTTCATCTTGTACAGGTTGCATGTGATGTAGACCTAGATGACCGTGATTCCTCTTGGCTCGAGGAATCACATTAGGATGGCCATAGTCATCTATTTTTTATCGTTTATGCATGTTTTCTGTGGGATATAGCATGTATATGATACGTACTATGTATTGTGGTGATTGGATATGTATATGTATATAAAAACCAAATCCCTCATTAAATATTAAGTCTTATATGCCTTCCATTAGTGACACACATGAAAAACTCGATCGACCAAGCATAGGTTATGCCAAAGCGTGGTGCGCCATTTATCTTATGGAAGTGTGAAGGGTAGACATGTAGGTTCTGCCAAAGCAGGGTTCATGTTTACCGTGTCAGCTTTTGGGTTAGACTTAACAGGTGATTCTTAGAGCGTCTAAGCCCAGAGGCAAGGAATGTTCATGGCAAGGTGTTGCGCATGTTCATTCATCAAGAGTTGCATATGATGCAATTGGCAAAAGTTGCCTACCTGAGAGATCTATGTTGTGGGTGACAGCCCAAGCTGGTCCATGACTTAGAGGATTTCAGGATCTTGCCCACTAGAAGGTTGTACGCTGCAATCTTCCGAATTGATGGTGAGGGCTATCAATTTGAAGTAAAATAGTGGGAGCGATAATTAATTAAAGGCCTAGTTCTATCGTCAAATTTTCAAATCAATCAAATAAGTCAAAAAAGAGTTTTTGGACTAAAATTGCATATTTCCTTTTGTAGTTCAAATGGCAACAAACAACAACAACTTTTCTTTGCGATCGGTCCTTGACAAGGACAAGCTAAATGGGACAAACTTCCATGACTGGTATCGGACATTGAGAATTGTTCTCACTCAAGAGCGAAAGCTCTATGTCCTGGATACTCCAATTCTAGAGGAACCCGCTCCTAATGCACCAAAGGAAGAAAGGGATGCTTACAAGAAGCATGCTGATGATGCTATTGATGCAAAGTGCATGATCTTATGTTCTATGAACCATGAGTTGCAGAGACAGCATGAGAACATGGGTGTCATTGAGATGATTCAGCATCTGAGGAACATGTATGAGGATCAGGCACGTCAAGAGAGATACAATGTTTCTAGGGCATTGTTCAAGTGCGTCATGACAGAAGGAGATCTAGTTGGTCCTCACACACTCAAGATGATTGGGTATGTGGAGAACCTGCAGAGACTGGGATTTCCACTGAGCCAAGAGTTGGCTACTGATGTGATACTGCAATCGTTGCCAAAATCCTACAGTCAGTTTGTGATGAACTACAACATGAACAACTTTGATAGGCCACTGTCAGAGTTGTTGGCCATGTTGAGGACAGCCGAGATACAGATGAAGAAGGACAAGCCTAAGCATGTGATGGTGATCACAAGCAAGAAAGGCAAGTCCAAGCACAAGGGCAAGGGCAAAGCTAAGAAAGGTTCTAATGCTAGCCATGAGTCCAAGTCGTCTTCAGCTCTCAAGGCCAAGGGAGGCGTGACCAAGAAAGGAAATTGCCACCATTGTCAAAAGCCAGGGCATTGGAAAAGGAATTGTCCTCTCTATCTGGAAGAACAAAAGAAGAAGGAGGCGACTGATGTCTCTACTTAAAGGTGTCATGAAAGTAAACTTGTAACACTTTTTGAGGTATATGATACCAAGATGTAAAGTGTAAAGCACTCATAATTGGGGAAAGTGTTGCCACCGTAGATAGGAGTACTTTAGTTTATTTTCAGCCTATAAGGCATGTAATACAGTTATGAACTGCTATTTCATTTTTACCAATAGATAGAAACACTTTATTTTTGCATATTGTATGACAATGATGTCAATTAATAAAGTTGAGTTTTCAATCTTAAAGATATGATCTTTGTGGCAATGCCTTATTTATCTTGTAGTATTTGATATGCATAAGATAAAATGATACCTAAAAGGTTATAGATAACTCAAACAATCAAATTAGCATCAATCATAAGAAATTCATTTCTAGTCTCCATATGATGGATGGTAGTGGGAGAATGATTATCCTATTAGGTATAATACATGTGATGTATTTACATACCTATTGGAATGAATGCTAATACTTCTAATGGTGTTTAGAGAAATACCAATATGGATATATTGAAGTGTTCAAGATTGTCATAAATGAAGTATAAATTTGGTAAAGTATTAATTCTTGATGAGATCAATGAATGAAATACTTGGACCAAATGTTTGAGATTCTTATGAGTGATTATAATAATGTATCATAGTGAACTCATGATTAAGGCATGGTGATGTCTAAATCTAGAAGGAATTAGAGAATGATTATCAAATAACTGAATTCTTCTTAATAAAAGAATACCCCACACGAATAAAAGGAATTAAGAATCACAAGGGTTGTGAGTTCTTGTATACTTAATAGATACACCTCAATTATCTATTTGATGAGTTTTTCATATGATGAGTCAACTATCTAGATGAATATGAGGAACCGAATTTTGAGATATGGTTTATGACCATTACATCCTAAATGATATCCATGTCAACCATAAGGTATGACCTTGATGGTAGCACTTATTGGATAAAATCAATAAGTGTAAATGAATCTTAAATGTTAAGATACATGGATAACATTTTGAGAAGGATGATGCTTGTTGATTGCAACTTAATGACTAAGACATTTGACATAAGGATACTAAAACCGCATTCCTATGAGGAATAAAACAAGGATGTGTACGTGACACAACCTATAAGGTTTCTGAATCCACCAATGCAAATGAAGTATATAAGTTACAATGGACTAATCAATGCGATTGATTAAGTACAAACAATTCAGAATTGGATCTTTACTTTGATGATATAGTCAAAGGGTTTGAATAATATGTCAAAGATAAAGAAGGGATCTGTGATTTAGTGGGAACGTATTCACATTTCACATGTTGATGTAAAATGGAAATGTTCTAGAATGGAAATCTAAAAGGTGGAAATTATCTTTAGGAAGATAGAGATGTTTCCTATGTGATAGGAATAGAGATCTATAGAGTTGGTTCTCGAAAATTTATTGACCTGAAAAGAGAGAGCATACATTGGCAATCTGTACTGAAGTGTTCAGTATGCATAGATTCAGTGGGAGAAACTTGTCCATGCTACATGGAGTTAGTATCCCAAGGCCAAGTGTCCAATTCTTATGAAGAATGGGAACACTAAGAATAGATATGGATCTATCATGTATGTAATCATCCCATTATCTTGCATGTATGGACATGGAAAGAATAAAATGCATTCATCATCTTGTATGTAGGACATGACAATATGATGTGTTCATCCTGATAACTCGCATGTGGGACATGACGAGTGGATGTCTGTCTACTTCCAGTAAGGGTTACTGGAATACCATGAGAACTTGATAATTGCTTAAGAAATACTAGTTCTATGGAGATAAGGAAGAGTTCGATGTAAAGAGTTACATTGATGCAAACTTCCGAAAGGACATAAAATTAATCGCAAAATATACATAGGATGTATAAAAGTGAAAGTTTGTTAATAATTGGAAGTGTTCCAGTAAAGCCACTTAAAAGGAAATGCCGAGTATCTATGCGTTAGAGAACAACAATGGATACTATATGGATCTGGAAGTTCACGAGATGAACTTATAGATATTCCGCTCATTGAAGACAAGTATGGAATCCTTGATCATGCAATGTGGCTAAAAGTTATCAAAGGAATACTAGATCGCATATTACGGCAACTCCATCTCATATGTGCGATGTACAACGAAGAGATGAGAGACATGCAATTTATACTGAGTTTGGCAAGGTGTTGCCATTACTCACTATGTTAGCACTAGAGCACAGTAACATGTGTGACATGTTTAAAGATCACTATGAATATGATTCAATGGTGATTGGCTCGCAGTGCAAGTGGGAGTCTGTTGGTATGTATGCCCTGAGAGCCAATCATGGGATGATTGGTGGGATACATTAAGATTGATTTGATAAACATCAAAGGCAAGCTTCCAATTCTTTCTGGTTCAATCATATGAGATAGTGATAGAACAAAATGAATGTCTAGAGAATGACAGTACTCAATGATGTATGCTTTCAGGTTGAGGACCTGAACGATGAGATCATACGGATGCTAAGAGTTTGTACATTCTTGTTATGTCCCTAGTCGGATGTCATTGTGGAAGGTAGATAGACAACAATGACACACAAGACTAGATTGTGTTGTTGGTTGATGATAGAATCTCAGTAGTCATGATATAGAGATATCAAACCAAACACATAGGTACTTGTTAGAGAACAAGTGTACCGGACAGACCCACTGTGAGTTTGACACATGGAACCATGACATGGTAGTCACAGTCAGTACTCACAGTGATGGTGGTGAGTGTGATTCTTAGACCTGAAATCACTGCACTCAACACATGTCGTTGGGCACACTTTGACATCATCAAATGCATTCCTGAAACATGGGTTGTTATAAAGGTGATGATTGGGTGGCTTTGACACATGGGGCTTTTGAGGGGTGAGTGATAGATATGGGATTTGTCCCTCCTGAGGGAGTTTGATATCCATGGCCACTTGATGAGTAGGATTGAGAAAGGCGTGCACGCATGTGTGAATCAGTATGTGATATTGATGTCATACATATCTCTTCCACTCTACTCTGAGATCAAGAAAGTGAATGAACGTTGACAAGATGACTGTTCCATGCCTCGAGTTCATTCGGGATATCAGTGACAAAGGAACTATACATTCACTGTAACACCATTCACGGATTGTAGGATTGAAAGTTGTTCTCCAACTTTCTACTTTCACTTGGGTAGCACTGATGTGTGACTAGGCACCGCTCTTTGCTTGTGAAGTCATAAGTGTTATGAACTTTCACTGCCAACATGAAATGGACCTGCAGTATCAACATGAAATGGACCTGCAGTGTCACACACATAGGATTTAACCTTGAAGAGGAGTTTTATCCACAAGCAATGTTTAGATTGATTACTAAAGGAGTTTAGTAGTTCAATTAAACACTCAATTGATTGATAGCTCAATATTATACTGTTCAAGGTGTTGGACATGTTGATTGGAGTATCGGATTGATTGAAATCGCAATTGATTGATTTTGCACAACCTGCACTCCCAACCGATCGGTTCAAGTGTTGAACCGATCGGCTCAGGTTGCTGAATCGGTGGGCTCAAGTGTTGAACCGATCGGCTCATGTACAAAGTGAAACGAGCGGTTCAAGTGTTGAACCGATCGGTTCAACTGGTGCAACCGAGCAAGTTGGGAAAGTCAGGTCGGTGAGAATTTTCCCTTTCATTTTAAATTGCCCAATTTGATTGGGAATAGGATTGGTATTCGATACCAATTAGAAATAAAAGAAGGAAAGTCAATTGAGTTTAACCAAGATCACGAACTGATCGACTGGAATGTCCAACCGATTGGCTCAAGGATCCAAACGATCGTCTGGAGTGTCCAACCGATTGGCTGGAGGGTCCAGACAACCGGTTCACTTGTGAACCGATTGGTTCAGGTGGCGAGTTGGTTGCTTTTGTGGAAAATCTCGAACCCTTCTACTCCTGCTTTTAGTCCCGCATTGCCCGAGATAGAGAACCCTATCCCATGACCCTCCTATATATAGGGGTATTGGGGGCTTCTCAAAGAACAACTCAGTCTAATCAGTTACTCTGCAAAGTTGTCGTTCTCTCTGGTTTTGATAACCGAGAGAGAGCCCGAGCAAGTGCTTCCCGTAAAGGGAGGTGCAACAAGGGAATGACAACTATAGTTGCAACTGGAGGTAGGAGAGTGTGTTGGCGACTAGTACGTCAAAAGGAGGGTGCGACTCCTTCCACTTCCTTGTGGGACATGGAGTGTGGAGTTCCAGGTTGTCCGTGTGGACTACTTCAGAGGCAGGAGGTTTCTGCCACTCAGGAGAACAACTGTCATCCGACAGTCCGATGAGAGAAGGAGTCGTCTGTCCCGGTGGGACCAGGAGCTGCATAGACACCGTCGAAGACCGGATTTGAAGACCGCGCAAGGCACAAGGTATTGTCGCCGAGCAAGCCTCAAGACAAGGTATGATTCCACAAACCATCCTTTCCTATTATATAGACGTTGACGTGTTTCCTTGTTCCAGGTTTGGAGAGAAAAAGTTTATTTTTGTTGCCTTCTCTGCCTCCCCTAAAACCCAACATCGCCTCCCTCCGTCGCATCTACAGAGGTTCATACCTAGGGCTGCGGTGGCTAGGATTAGGCACGGCGACCTGCAACTTCACGACTGTCTTCAGCAGTCGTGCCACAGTAGCTGCACGTTGCTAGGAGGAGGGGGACGACCACTGAGCATCTACTTGATATCGTGGGAGCAGCACGACCCTATTGTATCTCTTCCATGGCTCCTCACCTCCAGGGATAGGGTTATACCCTCATCGTTAGGATTAGTACGGAAAGAAGAAGGAGAAGGGGTGGTATTGCGTGGAACTTATCTGGATCTCATCCAGGGCTTTACCCCTTTTTATAGGGTGAGTATCGACACCCCAGTAGGCTTGCCCTCAAAGAAACCAAGCTCTCTCCCAATTAGGAAAGTGTTTCCTTCACTACTAAGCAAGTTTCTCTCTCTTAATCATCTTCTTAAAATGACATATTGGATTTTTAGGAATATGAAAATAGTCTCCCTTATTCTCTTTTGACTTGCTTTTTAATCCATTAATCACAAAATTATGTTTTCCTTAAGTAGAAAATACCTCTTCTTTAACAAAGCTACAAAAACCATTAATAATGTATCATATTATCCTCTTATTTTGTATTACTGGTATTTTCTCTTTCTTTTTCTTCATTGTGTCTCCTTGGATCCCAAGTAACTTTATTATTTTGAAATTCTTTTTCGAGGATACTTATTATCCTTCTAGATGCATCTAAATGCATTATTTCTCATTATCTTGTTTATTTCTCATTGAAATATCTCTTTTTGAGGATTTCTCTTTATTTCTCTTTTATTTTCCTCATTGGTATTCCTTTTATCATTAGAAATATTTGGGAAATGAAATTCCACTAGGGATAACTCAATTACACCTCTTTTCACTTGTTTTCCACATTTTACCATTGTTTTCAATTTCTTTCTTAATAAAGAAATACTTAATTAATCTTTTCTTTTCTTATTGGTTTTTTTTTGCAACTTTGGACTCCTTGAAACCCATGGAACCCAAGAGGCACGAAATCCTCTTTGGATGTGTCTTCCAGAGGTTTCCACATTTTTCTTTTCTTTATTTTCTTATTTACTCCATAATGGAGTTTCTTTTGTCTTTTCCTTTATTGGGCCCAATAGCCAATAAAGCCCACAACACAATCATCAAGGCTATTGTAAATGAGATCCATTTATTCAAAACAAATTGCATCATTATTTGTTCAAATATCTTAAATATGGGAAATTATATTTCTCACCAAATGAACCCAAAAATTGGGATTGTAACAAACACAATATGGAGCAAGGGTTAAAAACATGCTACATCAAAGGGGAAAAAAGGTCTAATCATATATGGATGAGGATTTCTAAGAAATTGATGAGAAATTGTAGCACCTATGCTAGTTCAGGAGGCCTTGTTTGAGCTCTTAGCAGCTTCACGAATGATACACAAATTAGTATAAGTTATACACTTGTTATCTAGTTGATCTGAGTAAATCTTAAACACAACTTATATCATTGGGGAGTAATATCTTGCAGGTGGGGGTTCATTATCCATTACCTATAAAAAATCCAGTACACATAATAAGATGGAGGACTCAAAATGGAAATGTTCCGTCTAGATTTGTAATACTTGACATGTCCTTCATTATTGTTGTTTCATGCATGTTATGTTGGTTATTAAAAATAAGAGATGTCCAATGTCCTATTTAAATTGCTAGAAAATGGGATTTCTAATTTAGGTCAGTTCTCGTGGATGGTATATTGAGTAGGTGATTTCTGAATTTATCAAATGAGCACATCAGGCCTTTTTCTTTGTTTGAAGGTACACTCACTGGAGAAGACAAACAATAAGAGGTCAAGCTATGAAATTTTTTTTTACTAAATTCAGTCCTCAACGGCTTGCGAGTATGGAAGAAGAAGTGTTGAAGATACTAGCTCTTTTGGGCATAGGAGCATATTTTGAGGTCATGAGAGCCATGACAGCTCATTATGACCCTAAGAAGAAAACAACCAACAATAGAAGGCAATAGCTTGATACACTGTAAGAATTTGATTTATCAAATATCTCAAGTTTGAGGGAGCTTGTAACAGGGAAATAATCCATGCTTCCCCAAACCCAGCAACATGTTACACTTGTTCTACCCTTGGGAGGTGATTACTTCATCAAAATAACTTGTTATCAGCTACAGAGACATAGAATTTATACACCAGATCCTTGGAGAAAGCTCGCCTGACCTCATTGAGTGGATGACAAAGTCAAAGAATAAACAAGTGTTCAATATAACTAAACATATGTATTGAGCCAAAGCAGCACAATGGATTCAGTTAGAGAAGGTCTTTACAAAGTGGTGATGGTGCACATCAAATATGTATTTTTCATGTGTAAATGTATTGATGTATATGTAGAAGCAAATCGTTGTATCAAAACAATGTCAAAAATAAATAAATTTGTGTTTCACAAGTTTAGATTGTATTTTCCAAATGTTATATATATATATATATATATATATATATATATATATATTGGAATTCAAGTGACGTTCAATTTGATATTATTTTGATATTGTATATCCCGTACCACCACCAGGCATGGAATTAACCCCTACTTTGGTGGTATTTTACAAAAAATTTAAGATTCATCCCGAAATGTATATAATTTCGATTTGATGTCATTCTGATATCTTAAAAAGTAATAAAACTTTTCACAGCACGCTTTCCAACAATAGTCTCATGGCATTATAAAATACGTCAGAAAATAACAACTCTGCATAATTTTATTTTTTCTGTCGGCATTTTAGATTGCTTGGAAAATCGATATTTGTTGTACATCATTGGTCATCTATCAAGGAGAAGACAAAACATTTCCATCGGCCGTCCACCAACGAGAATCTAGAGCACTTCCATCAGTTCTCGGTCAATGCGAAGGCAAAGCACTATCATCATTCCTCAACCAATGAGAATAAAAATCAATTCCATTGATCTTCAACGGATGAGAAGGAAAGACTCTTGATTAGGTAATCTAAGCTCATCCAACCAAGTCAATATAATAGAGAAAGAATGCTAGGTGCAAAATACAAGAAGACCCTTCAAACATGAAGAATATGCACATAGTCCCTCATAAGCTATACATCAACCAACCAACTGCATATACAACAAGCATGTACTTAAAGCATCCAAACACATTGGCAAGCTAAGAAGGCATGATTTAGAGGTTAAGCTAGGTTAAGGGTCTTTCATAAACCAAAGACTCTTTATTATGAAAATTTTCCTAGATTTGAGGAAATCTTAAATATCCCCAAAGTTTCTACAAAATCATAATCGCCCCCTCTAGCAATGCATACTATAACTAAACCATCCAACTTGACAGATTCCTTATTTTATTCTTCCTTTTTTTAGTATTCCCCTCTAGCATTATTGCTTTAATTCTACTTACAATATTATACACCAGAAAAAACTTTCAGTCAAAAAATATCTGGACATATGAAAGCAGTTTAACTCAAAATAACTCAGACCCATATTATTTCAAATTTATTAAAGATGGACCCAAAATGGAATTGTTGTATTATACATAAGCAAACTAGGCACTAGTAGAAAGTTTTATAAGAAAACCTATTTCTAATGAGCTCGTGTAAGACTGAAGCTAAATGAAAGTAGAACATTCACTCTAGATTCACATTTAAATTTTAGCGTATTGAACCGTTTCTAATTTCATATTTTAAATTTTAATTATAAAAAAATTTGATTGGATTATAGGTTGGGTTTTCTTCTTGCAATTTTCCCATATGGCGTCGAGGCATGCTTATGTGTTGATTCAGCAATTGAGAGCCACACCAATGTTTAGCTCATGCAACATCAATCATATTATTGTACCTCATTTTTTGGAGCATTCTTAAAATTCTTTAAGAAATATTTGTACTTATTGTATTTTTATACATTATTTGGGTCTTTGTTCTAGCGGTAGCACCAACATATTCACCATACAGAAATACTACATTATCCAAGATTTATATCTTGTCTAAATTTTTACAATGAAAAAAAATATAAACATAAAAACATATGAACATGGAAATTTCATATATATCCGCAGAGTGAATGTTCCTATTTCAGACAGTTATTTACTATATGAAGAGGATTATCTCAAAATTGCTTTGTTAGCAAAGTATTTTTCTCATGCCAGACTTTGATAAGTATAACCCACAATTATACATTATCAGATGAAGTTTGCATAAAATTGCAATATTAATTTGGGTCACATACAGTCTGAGTTAGACTACTTTACACAACACAAATATTATCATGATTCAAACTCACGAAAATTGAATCCCTTCTTGTGATACTATTGTTGGATAACTATATAAAAATATGTAAATTAAAACCTAAGACAAATCAGTAAATGGATTTTGTCAATTGATTTAGAGGGGGATATTAGGAAAACTAAAGAAGTAAAGAAGTGAAAGTTGTCAAGTTGAATGGGTAACGATAGCATGATTAGACCGGATTTGTTATGATTGTGAAAACTCAGGTAGTTTTTTGCGATTTCCTCAAAATCAAGAAGATCTTTCAGATGGGAAAAAAAATATTTGTCACAGTACATGTTAGGTCTTGTCAGATATTTGTCTTGGTCAAAGCATGCACATCCCTAGCATACCTTGACAAATGCACATGTACCTACATTTTGTGAAAGGAAAGTATGACATAAATCTCATGTCTTTTGATGATCGTTAATTAATGAAATTACACACCTTGCATTATTGAAAATGTGTGTCATTTCAAAATAATTTGACAAATTACTACACTTTTAATTGGTGAATTGGATGACTTTACTATACTTCTGGCGAATGGGATGACTTCCTGTATGTTACTTGTATCCTGTACACCATTTTAATGTTGGCTTACCTAAAGATTTCCTATATAAATCATTGACAAAGCTCTTTTACCAAATAGAAAATGTTCCTTTTCTGAAACTACTCATGTGCGCTTGAAGGATGTTCCGTATCAAGTCAAATAATACATAATTGTAGACAAACAAACCAACTCTACTATACCCTCGTGCTAAACTAACAAACACCAAACACGACACTTCAGAGTCAAGCCAATATAATACAACCGATGACACATGCATTTAGCTCCATGTCACCAAACATAAATTTCAATCCTTTTGTTTCAAACCCGAAAGCACTATGACATTATGTCACGATTACTTGTGTTTTCATTAGCTGAACAACATGATTATATAAAATGGTGTCTGTGGAAGTAAGCGCTAAGATTTTTCTTAGTAAATTCAATCATTTATGAATAATTTGGTTACCATGTCGATCGTTGCATGCATCACCGATGATAAAGGTATATGTGATGTTCTGGTTTAAGTGTTTTTTCCCATGCCATGTAATAATTCTGTGCGGAAAATAAAATAGGAATGACAAGTGTTTATTATGATAATACAACTTAGAGAGAATCTCATTTCGGCGACAACTTCTGCTACACATGTGGCACGTCCCGCGGTAGTCATCGCCTATTTTGGGGGAGAAAACATTGACCCAATGAACCTCCTCTCTGGCCTGCAAGCCCGCGCTCAATCCTGCAATTGAACGAAGAAGTCTTCAAGGCCAACGCTGTGACCGCTCCCACAACGATCAGAATAATGATCACAATGATCGTCGACGATGCCACTGCTAGCATAACCGAGGCTGCAGCCACCGTGCCAGCAGCGATAGCTACCAGGAGAGGCAGATCGGAAACTACCATCGTCGGCAACACTAGTATGGGGACCGATGCCATAATCGTTACTAGGACGGCAAGGATGAGAAGACGTAAATTGAAGACGCTGTCGCTGAAGAGGACGCTTCCGTCGGTTCGCTGGCTCTGGATAGGAGTGATGCGAGAGGGCTCCATGGAGCGCGCTGATTTCTTGAGAGATATCTTGGCAGAGGACTGAAGGCGATCAGCGCTCCGTCGTTGAAGAAGCACTACAGACGACGTGATCAATATGGCAACAGGCTATGGAGGAGATAGGAATCGTATGACTGTACAAGACGGAGAAGAGAAGGAAAATGCTTCCTTTGGTAGCGCTTATATCCGTCTCATAACACTAATGATGATATATAAACATGGCAGCACAAGATGCAATAGGTGGCCTTTAGCTGCCACACAAAGAGACTGGTAGCAGATCAGATGACTAAAAAGATGTAGTCCTCCGGGTCGCCGCCGGTTGTATAATTTCTCAGTGATCAACCGCAGTGGTCCTTTTACTGCCAAATGCGACATCAAGCGCAAGGCGGAGGAAGGGACGACGAAAGACTTGTTGCTTAAGGGTCGAACATGGTATATTGAGACGTGGTATTTAAAAATGCAAGACAATCATTCATTTTTATAATAGTAAATTAGTAATGATTATTAGGGCTGCGTCTGTATCTGTTTCTTTTCAAGTCAAAGCTAAGCTCAAAAGAAAGATCTGATTTGCAGATTCGCTAATAATATGAAAGTCTTTGTTTAATCACTAGCATCGACAGTACCACGAAAATAATGTATTCGTATATAAGTAATATCAATTAAAGATTATTTATTGAAGTGGTAATATAATCACAAGGGTCACTTTGTCAGAATTGTTCTATGAATACTAAAATAGCACTTTGGTTAAAGGATCTAGTTTTTGTGTACGATTTGTTTATGTGTTGTGTGCTAACTGCTCTATATTGTGTGTCTTGTTCTTTATAGAAATATTTAATCTACAAGATAAATATTATTATAAGCAACAGCTCAATAACGGCGCAATAACCATCTCTAGCCGTTCAATTTTTTTTTTACTATAGTGTGATAAAGTGTGTATTGCCCCCTTATACATTTGTAAACAATATTTTTATAAATGTGAAGACTATATTGATATACTGGCCAACAAAATAGTAGCAGAATTTATAACTAAGGTTGTCGAAATTGAACCAATGAGGAAAGAGGTGAAGTTTCTGATTTTTGGTTCACTGGTTCAACTAGTGCTTAGACTCGTTCATGTAGTGATAAACATGAAGTGACAATTTTTAAAAAAATTATAATACATAAGTCAAAAAAAGTTCAACAAATCAAGGAATACATCAGAATATAGATGACACTAATTCAATCAAATATTATGTTTCCTATGCCAAGTTATAATGGAAGAACAAAGATGGATCAGAACTTGAAAGGAGCAAGTGGGACTAGACATAAATTTCAACCCGGGGCCAAGGTATACACATGGTCGAGAAAGGAACAAACAACTGGTAAAAATGGGGATCGGTTCATCCAGTTTGTTGACCGGTTTTGGCTGGTCTGTTTGTGAGGTAACTTAACCGTTATAGACACTGGATCCTGATTTGACCGGTTCAACCTGTCAATTTGATTCAGTTCTAACAACCATATTCATAAAGATATGTAATTGTAAAAATTTATTGTCTTGTTGTGTATTAATTGGTGTGTTTAATTTGTGTATACGTTACATATACCATGTTTGAAACAAATATCACACAACTATTATGTATATCAAGTGTACAAATAATATACAAAATGGGTGTTGTGTCTTATCTTTCTTATTATTAAAGTCCTAATAGGTCATACTGGGAAACATCTTCATATGTGTTGTTCCTCCATAATTTCTTTTTTTTTTTATAAGCGAGGAAGTTATTTATTCATTTTTCTTTCCTCGTGCTAGCCAATTCGAATTAAAGATATATGCACTAATATCGTTGGAAGAATTAAATCTAGCAGTCCTACTACCAATACTTCCTCCATGATCTCTGATTTCTTATGAAAATTAAATGCGCCATCCACATTTATATAGATGGATTAACTTCTTTTGCTGATATATAAAACTATCATCGCTTGGACTAAATAAAACCTATTTACGTTCCTGCAAATTTTGGAAGGACGATAATACGTATCAGCGAGGTTCAACTAACGAGTATGACAAGCTGACGTAGAACTCTATGACATCATACAGCATACGTCTGTAGCCTTCGCGTTAAGATCACTAGCTGTCGCGATACGGATTTTTCTCGATAATTTTATCCATGACGAATTGACAAGATTTGAAAATAAAGAAATGATACATTATTTGGACCCCAAATGAAAGGAACATTTGTTTTTTATATTTATATCCCACAATCCCCACTTACTTCCACCAACCAAGCCCACATGTCACATGTTAAATCGGGTCAGTAAATTTTATTTTTATGACGTGAGAGATGGGGGGATGAGAGAGAGGGGTTGCTGCTATTGCTTTTAAGTGGGTGACTGGACAGCCTGTGTAATTACAACGTGAGGGAGGGAGAGAGACAAAGAGTGTGAGGGGAGTGGAGAGCGAGGAGCGGAGAGAGAAAATTACTGTAAAAAGAGAAAAAAGAGAACACATTTTGGTTAATAACTTTTAAACGACAATGAATTTTTCAACAAAATAAATACCGTTGAAATCTTTAAAAAAATACTTTACAACAAGACAAATTTGACAAATAAAATAAAATAAAATAAATTTAAAATCTAGAAAAACAAAGATAATGTGATTTTAAAAAGTCAAAAAGAAAAGAGAAAATTATTGAGCTTATAATTCTCAAACGGTAATGAATTTTATCACGAAATAAAAATTGGTCGATTACTAACAAAAAATACTTTAAAATAAAATTAATATCTACATACTTTGATAATGAATTTTTAATCAAAATAAATATAACACGTGAGGTAACATGTTATAGCATGTTATAACATGGGGGTAGTTCATAGTATGATGTCATAACACATATAATAAGACTAGTGGGAGGGGAGTGGAGAGAGAGGAGCAGAGAGAGAAAATTGATGTAAGAAAGAGAAAAAAGAGAACACTTTTTGGTTAATAATTTTTATACGATAATGAATTTTTCAACGAAATAAAAACCATTACAATCCTTACAAAAAATACTTTACAACAAGACCAAGTTTGACAAATAAAAATAAATAAAATTTAAAATAAAAAAGAGGGATAATGTGATTTTAAAAAGTCAAAAAGAAGAGAGAAAATTATTGAGCTTATAACTTTCAAACGGTAATGAATTTTGTCACGAAATAAAAATTGTTCGATTACTAACAAAAAATACTTTAAAATAAAATTAATATCGGCATACTTTGATAATGAATTTTTAGTCAAAATAAATATAGAACATGAGGTAACATGTTATAGCATCTTATAACATGGGGGTAGTTCATAGTACGATTCTATAACACATATAATAAGACTAATGTCAATATAATTTGACAAAATGTTTTTACAAAATAACTATAACACATGGAATAATATGTAACATGTTATAATATGGTATAATACATGATATAAATAGGTTAACAAATGATAACATGAAATAATACGAGATAACATGAGAAAGAAATAATGAATTTCATATATTAAAAAAGGTAAAATATAAATTTAAAATAGGAGAGACAATGTAATTATGAAAACTCAAAAAATGAGAGAGAAATTAATTTTTCTTATAACTCTCAAACCGTAATAAATTTAAAATCAAATAAAAATTGATAGATTACTAATAAAAAATACTTTGAAATAAGACCAATATTAACATACTTTGATAATTTGTTTTAACAAAATAATTGTAACACATGGGATAGCATGGTGTAACATATCAAACGGTAATGAATTTTTTGACAAAAATACACCACTACATTCTTTGCAAAAAAAATACAACAAAATTAAGTTTAACATATCTTAAAAAATAAACATACAATTTAAAAGAAGAGAGATATGGTAATTGTAAAAAGTAAAAAAATGAGGAGTGAGAAATTAATTCTACTTATAACTCTCAAACCATATTGACATTTTTAGCAAAGTAAAAAGTATTGAGTTACTAATAAAAAAATTTAAAATAAGACCAATGTTGACATACTTCAATAATTTTTTTTAAAATATATCACATATGATAACATGGTATAACATGTGATACCATGAATAACATGGACATAATGTTAGAACACATAAGATAACATTGGGTAACATGTTATACCATGGATAACATGGTTCACATAATAACATTGACAGCATGGTGTACCATGTTATCCATATTATTCTATATTATCCATATTTATCAATGTTATCCTTGTGTTAACATTGGGTAACATGTTATACCATGGATAACATGGATCACAAATTTTAGCACTCAAATTTTGTAAGTATAGTAAAAGTTTATATTAGAATGTAATGATCCATATTCACCAATGTGAAGCTAAGTGAACATGAGATCAATCATTAACTTTATTATTCTATCAGCATTGTAGTCAAACTCTATAAGACTATAATATTCACCAATAGAGCCAGCAATCATCATCATTCTTTTTTTATATTTTGATTTAAATGTAACATGTTACTCTTGGTTGTCCTCTATAAGATAACATATTATTTACTTATCAACTGCTATAACACACAAAATAGAATGCATTTGATGTCATACTAGTATCAGTATCACCTAATTAGTCTGGTGTTTGTTTTACCCAAAGTTTATGATGTGTTATTGTAGCAGTCTATTCATAACCATATACTCAGTTACCCATCTAATACCAAACTGTTATGTGATTATGGGTATGATGTGAATATAGTTTTTGAAAAAGTGGGTATATACCCATAACCATACCCTCTTAGCTAAACGATTACAGTTATGGATATGACCATAACCGCACAATACCCTACACATTTACAACCCTAGATGTAACATGTTATCCATGCTACATATGTTATCTGTGCGATATATCATGTTATAACACGTTACAACATGTTATAGCATTAGTTAAATTTATTTTGTAAAACAATTATTATTAAAGTATGTCGTCATTAGTCTTATTTTAAAATATTTTTGTTAGTAACCCACTATTTTTTGTTTCATCAAAAAATTCATTACGGTTTGAGAGTTATCAGTAAAATAAAATTCTCTCTCCTATTTTTTAATTTTTTATAATCATATTATCTAATCTTTTTTAGAATGTACATTTTATTTTTTCCAAATTTATCAAATTTTATCTTGTTGTAATTTTTTATGATGAGTCTGTCAACGTTTATTTCGTCAAAAATTCTTTACTGTTTAAAAGTTATTGACAAAAAACTATCTTTTTTCTCTCTCATACAGTCATTTTATCTCTCTCATCCCCTCTTTCCACTCCCCCTCCCTCTCCCTTTTTCTTCCCCTCTCTCCCTCACGTTGTTTTTACATTTTATTTTTTCAAAATTTATCAAATTTGATCTTGTTATAAAATATTTTTATGATGAGTCCGTCAACGTTTATTTCGTCAAAAAATTCTTTACTGTTTAAAAGTTATTGACAAAAAAATTATCTTTTTTCTCTCTCATATAGTCATTTTCTCTATCTCCTCTCCTCTTTCCACTGCCCCTCCCTCTCCCTTTTTCTTCCCCTCTCTCCCTCACGTTACTTTTACAACAGCGGTATGCCAGCCTGTCCTTAGGCAGTGTGCATCGGGATGAGTTGGGGAGTGTGCGTAACAAAAGGACGAAGTGTGGTCTGGGTTGTTCGTATGGGCTGGTGTGTATATAGCAAAGCTCTTTGAAATAATAGGAAAAACTTGCTGGATTCCCTCAAGTGACGACAACCTGTAGTTTGATCCAGTTGACTACTTGTATAATTCGAATAAAAAATTATTCGGTCACGCTCAATACAATTCACATGCAGGTTACGCTCAGGCCCAATTGTGGTTTTGGAAAAAAATGAGAAGTTTTGTCTTTTTGAATGTGGTATTGGCATGCTGGGCAGGTGGTGAGGTGACGGCGGCATTTTAGGGTAATTTCTGAGTGACGTGGGGGGTATTTATTGGGTGAGGTGGTTGGTGGAGGTTATTTAATGGAGAATTGAATTTGTTTTATGTATAACTTTTGAAGTGTGAGGAATTTTTTGACGAAATAAAAACTATTGGATTCTTTATAAAAAATGCAAGCCAACAAGACCAATATTGATATATTTTTGAGAGAAAAATAAAAAAAGTAGTTTGTAGAGTTGGGCACATTTATCCATGTTTATTGAGTTCTGGGTGACATTATCTTGTTTTGGGTGTCAAACATCCATTTATGGGCGCCATTATCTTATTTTGGGTGTCAAATATCTATTTTTGGGTGCATTTATCCATGTTCATTGAGCATTATCCATGTTCATTGAGTTCTGGGTACCATTATCTTGTTTTGGGTGTCAAACATCCATTTTTGGGCGCCATAATCTTATTTTTGGTGTCAAATATCTATTTTTGGGTGCAGTTAGGGGTGAGCAGAATTTGGTTAATAACCGATTAACCGAACAGTTAATTCTGAATGGTTAATTTTATTGGGTCAATTTGGTTAATTCGGTTAATTTATTTTGGTTAATCGGTTAAATGGTTAATTTGACGGTTAAAGATATTTTTGGTTTGGTTAACTGAATTAACCAAATAGTCAGAATTTAT
Organism: Alisma plantago-aquatica; assembly: GCA_963693085.1. Taxonomy (NCBI): domain Eukaryota; kingdom Viridiplantae; phylum Streptophyta; class Magnoliopsida; order Alismatales; family Alismataceae; genus Alisma; species Alisma plantago-aquatica. The sequence goes on from OY856415.1 coordinate 252,467,807, forward strand.
TCATATATAATAACCTACACATGCATATATACATATATAGTTGTACTTTTATTTCAAAATACTTCCCCATATATATAGTAATCAAGTTTTTACGAGCCATAAAAAATTAAATTTACAACAATACTACTATAATATAACAATATCTTCCCATATTCTATGACTATTTCAAATAATATTATTACACGAGTGTTATTTGGTTAACCAAATTAACTGACCGAATTAACCATTAACCGATTGGACAATAACCGAATTCACCGACTCAATTTAGTTAGGTTAATGGTTAAAATCTCAAACCACAAATTAACCGTTTAACCGAACCAAATTAACTGTAACTGACCGAATTAACCAAATGCTCACCCATAGGTGCAGTTATCCATGTTCATTGAGTTTTGGGTGCCATTATCTTATTTTGGACGTCAAACATCCGTTTTGGGCGCCATTATCTTGTTTTGGGTGTCATTATCTTGTTTTGGATGTCAAACATCCATTTTTGGGCGTTATTATCTTGCTTTGGGTGTCAAAAACCTATTTTTGGGCGTAGTTATCCATGTTCATTGAGTTCTGGGTGCCATTATCTTATTTTGGGTGTCAAACATCCATTTTTAAGCATCATTATCTTGTTTAGGGTGTCAAATATCTATTTTTGGGCGCAGTTATCCATGTTCATTGAGTTCTGGGTGCCATTATCTTATTTTGGGTGTCAAACATAAATTTTGGACACCATTATCTTGTTTTGGGTGTCAAATATCTATTTTTGGGCACTGTTATCCATGTTCATTGAGTTTTGGGTGCCATTATCTTATTTTGGGCGTCAAACATCCATTTTTGGGCACCATTATCTTATTTTGAGTATGAAATATCCTTTTTTTTAGTACAGTTGTCCATGTTCATTGAGTCCTAGGTGTCATTATCTTATTTTGGGTGTCAAACATCTATTTTTGGGTGCCATTATCTTGTTTGAGTGTCAAATAGCCATTAATGGGCATCATAGCATCAAAAAATGGCATCATTGGGTGTCAATTAACCTATATATGTCATTTTTTTATTTTTTGTTTAAAAATATGTCAATATTAGTCATGTTGGATTGTATTTTTCATAACGAATCCAATAGTTTTTGTTTCATTAAATTTTTATTACAGTTCAAAAGTTATAAGCGAAACAAATTTATTTGCCTATTTTATAGTCCTAAAAAACCAGCCAATCGCAATCTGCCATGTGGAGGCGGTTAGGGAGTTGGTTTGGGGCTGGTTTCAGCCGCACTGCCACGTAGAGGCGGTTACAAAATTGGTTTGGGGCTGGTTTCAGCCACGCGTGAAACCAGACATCAGACGCGTAAGCGTCACTGGAGCTTAGTTCAATTCGAATCAGAGAACTTCCTTATGGGCACAACTTTCGAGACGAAATCCGTCGTTACTTGCTAGATGGCCAATTCCGATCCACAATCGGGTGACGTCCTAAATACAATTTTGGTCGTTATGTATGAAAACGGGTAACCTGAGACTCTGAGTGGTTTGCAGATCGGTTATTTTGGATCGTTGATCTACCCAAGGTTCAACACGTTCTATTCAGATTTGATAAAAAATTTGGCCACTCATTTATCTTCCGAGTCAAATCTGATCCACGCATTTATTATTTGGGTTTCTGAGGGTTGATTCATGAGTGATCCTTCTAAATAGCCGTATCTATACTATATATGAAAGCACGTTGGGGTTTTCTATGCAAATTTTCACACTCATTTTTCTTAATTACGAACAGGTCCTTCTATATGCCATATAACATTGTATGTTTTTTTTGTAATTTTTGCGGCCTTATGTTAGAGCTTTCGTCTGGTCGTCTCTTGATTCTTCTCAGTTTTCCTTCTGCTCGCCGAATACTGCCAAGACCTGGCTGCAGTGGATGCGGCTCCGGCAGCGGTCGTTGTACTATCCTCGTCCCATCCGCTAGCAGCCATTTCGTACAGGAGTTCCGGTTACTCGCCGCCCTCTTCTTCCTACCCTCAGGGCTGTACGACTGCTCCAGGCAGCAGTTGGGTGACAGGATTGTGGTTCGTTATTCTCGTGAGCGTCGTCGTCGTTCTGCTTCGTTGGGGTCGTCTCTGCGCCTGCTAGGTTTATAAACCCCGTTGGGGGTTTTCTGTGCAATTTTTCACACTCATTTTTCTTAATTACGAACAGGTCCTTCTATATGCCATATAACATTGTATGTTTGTTTGTAATTTTCACGACCTTATGTAAGAGCTTTTGTCTGGTCGTCTCTTGATTCTTCTCAGTTTTCCTTCTGCTCTCTGAATACTGCCAAGACCTGGCTGCAGTGGATGTGGCTCCGGCAGAAGTCGTTGCACTATCCTCGTCCCATCCGCTAGCAGCCGTTTTGTACAGGAGTTTCGGTTACTCGCCGCCCTCTTCTTCCTACCCTCAGGGCTGGACGGCTGCTCCGGGCAGCGGTTGGGTGACAGGATTGTTGTTCGTTATTCTCGTGAGCGTCGTCGTTCTGCTTCGTTGGGGTCGTCTCTGCGCCTGCTAGGTTTCTAAACGGCAATGGAGGTTGGCTGTCCCGTTGGGGATGTGTGGGGAAAGAAGCGAACTGACTCTTCTACTGCTACCATGAGGTATCTTTGCTCTGCGTTTAATAGACATATTTTTTTCTCTTCTTCTGTTTTTATCTATTCTGTGTTTCTATGTGTTTCTTCGTCCCTCAATCCTACGGATTTGTTATTTCTCCTGCGTTCTAGCTCAGCCCAACCTTTGGATTGGATTGTCTGTGCCTAATTCTGTTAGTTGTCATAGACATTTTTGGTCATGACATTGAAAATCGTAAGACGAAATACTCCTCTTTTTCTAAATTTGTTCCTCTTATTGTCGATTGATCTCCGGTATACAAAAGACATCTCCGGTATACGAGAGTCTAGGAGCAGCGAAGAACCATAAGAAGCCAAATTCAAAGTTGCCACAACTGCGTAAGTGACCCCTTGCCGTGTTTAGTCAAGTAGACCAGCTGCGAGCTTGGCATCAGGCAAGATATCAAGATACTGACCAACGCCTTTTTGGCACCCCTTTCAGTTTCGAGGTCCATATGTTCGGTCCTATGTTCTTGTCAATGCATGTCGGCCTGGGCAGTGTCTTTGGCTTCACTGATTATTTGAGACACTCACTCTCTATCTTCTGTGGCCTTCTGTTCAGTGGTCTCCCTTGCTTCCCCAATCTTCTTTTTTGGGAACCAATTTGCTATGATTTCGCATATGATTGTTCAGACTGACAACACCGTGGTAGTAGAATTCATTGTCGCTACAGAACCCATTGTGTGAGAATCCCGTCAGTTCATAAATTATCACTTTTCTCTTTTCTCCAAGGTATACAAGAACCTGTTGCAGTCTCTACAATGTTGTTTTTTTCACCACAGTCCACCAGGTACATGCTTCTCTATCAAAGCCCCCATCTCTTTTGCTTTGTCATGGTAATACGAATTGGTGAAAGCTAAAGATCCATTTTCCGTTACTTTGGTCTCAGTTGAAAAAGAACATGGATGATGTTTTACTCTTTGCCATCAAGTAAGCATCTGAAAAGGAAAGGTTCAAAGGAGGAACATAGAACTGCTTGTGGCGTTGGCTGAAGAAGCTTGCAGCCATTACTTCATGGAAATACAAAGAAAGCTAATATGTAAGAAACATTAAAGAAAGTTGAAGTATTTATCCGGTTTTATATATTCATTTCAAGGGTTTAATGTGGGTATTATTCTCTACACCATGGTGGTGTCTCCAATGCCTCCACTTTAACGTACTTGAAGTAGTGGTGTTAGTTCTCTTCGTTAAGTTGCTTTGATGCAGTGTAGTTAACCATTTTTTTTACAATTATTTATTCTAAAAAAATGCAACTCTATCTCCAGTTATGCAGCTATTTATCCATGACGCTCAGACCAGCCTTGAGCTAATTTGGCAAACTGGCATACTCTATTTCTATGGTTGAACGTCTCCAATCATCACAATATGTGATTGTTTCACCAAGCGATTAGGTCGGAAAATCTGATATAATTTCATTTTTATCAACTATTCTGTTATATTATCGCATGTGTAATTATCTCTCACTTTGCTAACTAAATGAACAAGTGAACCCACTAACCCTTCAAGTGCCGGACAGTTTCCTGTGGTGCTTCAGTTTAGTCGCATGGTGGCATCAATCTCGAGTTAATTGGTCTAATTCTTGCTATAAGACACAGTGCAGTGTCTTCGTTGTCATTTCCTTTTCTACTTGAACTACACTATATACTCTGTTACCTCTCTACTATAAGGGAGATTTTATTAATTAATATACTGCTATGATAGGCTAATCAATAAGAAGAAAAGAATGAAGGGCTCATCAAGTTATGTAATCAAATTCCTAAAGGTCTGCCATTGTTTGAACCTTTGAGGAAGGTTGTTGGATCTATACTTCCTCTTATTTGTACATGGTTGATAAGTCTTAGAAAGTTCTAATTTATATTTTATGGTCTTGAGGGGCGCTTCTGCCTCATAAAAATCACAACATTGTTCTCTTGATTGCCCTTTTCATCTTTTATGTTTCTCTTTCTTTGATTGTTATATGAAGGCAGATTGAGATTTATGGCCTTAAAGATCTTATGGAATCATATTTTTTTCCTTTTCATTGTCAAGGCCATTCTAAACATTATATACACCCTCTTCTACATATTTAGACTTCTTTCTGTTCTTTGAATCCTTATTTTTTGTTATTGAGACCTCCTTGACATTTGAAATCTTCTGAAGTGGCGACACATGTGTTATCCTATTTTCAGACAATACAAATATATTTTTAGGTGTCCTAAGTGAAATATTATTCGAACTCTTAGAAAGGTTACTTAATAGCATGCTCCAAGAACTTAAAAATATATATATACATATTACACCATTTAATAAATTTTCAGGAATTGTTAGAAACACATACTTTCTATTGAATTTTATCTTAATAAACAATATGTGCCAAATTTTTCAATCGTTTGATCTTTTCATTTTTAATTAGTATGACAACTAAATCTATGGAAGAGCTTATACAGAGAAATTCATTTTGATAGAAGAAGAGGAAGGCCAAGATTAAGATGGGAAAAGCTTATAAAGAGAGATTTTAAATATCTACATCTTGACCAGAATATGGCCCATGATAGAGCTGAATGGAAACGAAGTATCCATGTAGCTGACCCCAAAATAGTTGGGATTTAGGCTTAGATGATGATGATGATGATGATATCAACTAAATCAATTATTTGTAGAAACATAAAATTTTCAGTTGTCTCTTGGTTTCTAAATGCATCTTGATTGACTCCTTTCTAACAACTCTATCTGCCCTTATTTGTGAAGTCGTGCTTTGTCCTATACTCCATCTAGGGGTAGCAGGTACATAGTGATATAAAGCATGGGATTGCATGCTGATTTCTACATTCTTGATTTCTACATTCATGACCATTGTATGGTAGTTATTATCATCAATATTAATATCAAACTAAAACTTTATTACAACTCCAATTCACATCTGGAAACACTATAACCTCAACCAATGCTCTCCCGCTAACTTCCTTTTATAGTGACAAGGTGTTCATGATAGTTGCAATACAATTCATTTTTATTTATTCGTTAGTCCAATACTTTGTTACATTTGGAATTTCACTATGTTGCGGGTTAGTCGTTCATGATTTAGAATAATATTTTATAGACTAAATTTTACATTGATTTTTTACTTACTGAAATATTTTTGAATGTTCGTATAATCAATACAAATTCACAGCAACAACTCAATAAGTTACTAAAATATTTTTATATGCTCATGTTGTTGTTACAAATTTACAACAGTAACTCAATAACATCCGTGTAGTCATCTATAAACTCTATTTGCTATGCTAATCAAACATATATCCAATATTATATTTTGTATATGAATGTTTCATAGTTCCACAACATGCCATTTCATAAGAAAAAAGAAAGATCACATATATCTATTGAAACCGCTCAATACCAACTTCAATATTTCAATTACCTCATTATATGGAGTACGGTATGAGAATGTCAATTAAATGGATGTATGGTGTGTATGTATTAAAGATTTTGATTCTACTAAAATTGATTGATTTTAATAATCTTATGTATTCATTTTACTTGCAGAAAGTATATACACCATTGACGTAAAATGATCACGATAGCTGATGAAGAAGATCAAGGCTCTTAGGGAAAGAAATCCATGAAGAAAAATAACACATGAAAACAATGTCAAGATCTTTTATGAAGACTGATATGTTGATCATTTCTGTTTTGTTTTATGAAAAAATCTCAGAACTCACACTATTCCATTTTGTGTAGAAAAACAAGTATGTATTGGCGCCACACCTAACTTAATAGTTCAAACTATTTTGACATATACTCCAAGCTAGTGCTCTCATCCTATGAGAAACTTATTAAGTGTACTGAAATTTTGTTATTATTTGTATAAATCTTTTTTGCCTCCTAAACATGCACTGCAAATTTTTATATGTACAATACTTGCTTCTGTTATGTTTTAGATTACAAGTTAGCCTCCAGATTTTTTTATCTTCTGCTTTTCTGTAAACCAACAGTTTATGTTGCATGCTATTTGTGTGTAATTTATTCTGAATTGAAAGCATACATATAGTTTTGTTTTTCTTTTGCTTCTGTTTCAAATATAATTTATGTGTGATTCTCCAGCCCGTGCATAGCACGGATTTCTGCCTAGTATGATTTTATAAAAACGTATTAGAGGTTCAGATTAATTAGATTCAGGTTGTTCATAGTCGCTATGTGCGAGACTTCCTCTCCTTTACTTTTGTCATAGTTGTTATAACTAGTCTAACGAGAATCATATATACGTTGGTTTATGCTATGTCGAAGTAAACATAAATTTACAAGTGGTTTTTTTATATATATTACATGAAATGTCAACATATAAATTTTTGTTTAGTCTTATTTAATGATAACAAAGCAAATATTACGGAGCAGAACTTTGTATTTTATTAATAACAACATAGTTGTCACTGAATATTTGTTATATATGTACTTGTAGGTCGACCGGCGACTAGCTGGATCAAATTTGGGTGTATTTTTGTACCGCCATTGTAAAATGGGTCTTTATTAATTAGATGAAATTGGATTAGAAGTTGAATGGATAAATAGAGTTATATCCACTTTATCTATGGTAAAGAATCCACTTCCTGTAATTTCAATTCAACGTGACAGAAACAAGGACTACTTCTAAGATAAGGAGTTCCCAGTACAATAAAAAATAATGTAGAGACATCAAAGTTAGACTCAAGTCTGTAAGAGAGCTAGTTTTTGATGGGGTTTTGGTTGTTGACTACGTTGGTACTAAAGATAATACAAACCAATCTTTTGACTAGATGTCTTACATTTATTTTAGTTGAGAAATTCAAGTTGGGGATGAAATTGAAACCCCTTATGATTTGCGAGTAGTAGAAATCCAACCTAAAAGAGTGAAGATCCCACAAATAGGATTCAATATGGTAATAACAAGTTGTCAAGTGAATTATTTCACACTATGTAATTGACTTGATACTTTTACCATCTATGTATTTCTTCCCTAAAATCATATTTGTGTCATGATTGCAAGTTATTGGAGATTAGTCTCGGAATGACATAGAGTTAAAGGACAAGATGCTAGTAGTACATCCTTAAAGAGTCTAATTAAATGATTGATGTTGTGTAGACCACAGTAGGAGAATTGAGATGTCCTTAATATCAATCTTGATTCTTAATTTGGATGCATGTCTTTTAGTGCATCATGTTTTCTTTGTTGCCATTACCTTTATTGTATTGTTACCACAAGTTCGAGGTTTAAGACGTTGAGTTCACCTAGTTCCTATAGGGATCGATGTTAGATAACTCAGACATAGTTCAAACTGAGATGTACATGCTAAAAACATAATATGAATGCTTGAATGGTAGATCACATTATATGTTGGACTTAATAGACGATTGCTAGATATATTAGTTTTGCTAATAATAGTTAGCATGGGTTAACCCAATTTAGATTCAACTAGTACGTATGGGATGTAAATTAAAAGGTAGCTTTTAACTTTTCTTCAAACGCGAAGGTGTTTGGGTCTAAGATTGCTCACCTCTACAACTTTTGTAGTCCTTATATATAGGATTGCATGTGATACTAGTATCTAAAGGGATCTAGGGAAGAATAATCTCACCCATGTGGTGGATATTGTGACCACAACACACACGCCACGTCTCATCAGACCGGACCAGGATCAAGGATGGGCACATGGCTTGTGGGTCATGGGGATTTTCTCTCGTCTTCCATCTTCTTTTTGTTCAACTAGTTAACAACTTAATTAATTATTTAATTAATGGTTTTCTGATTGGAAATCTACTCTTATTATTCTTCTTACGTGTATAACAATGGTCGTGGGATTGCATCAAATAAGAAATAGAATTGTGAACAAAAGTGTTATAAGTCATAGGCTTAAGTTTAAACACAAATTTAAGATATAAATGTATCATTTGTGCTCTATTGTGTTGTCACCATTACATTGTGTAGTCGATGTCACTGCATATTTCTCTCATTGTTGAGTTGCACGGGTGGAATTGTTTTTCATTGTCTATGTGCAAGCGAGATGACATACTACAGATCTGTGACCACATTAATTGCAAAAATAGCATGCATCAAAAGGATAACAGAACGTTGATTTCTTTAAGTAGAGTCTCTCTTCTTCAAGAGAATGATCTTGTTTGGATTTTCTAATTTAATTTATTTATTTCTCCTACTCAGTTTATTTTGATATTACTTATCTGATTCTTAACTTGGTCAGTAAACTTGTAAATTAAATTACAATTGTCTACTATTATTTATGACAACATCGATACATCCAATGACAAGTTAGACTCTCATTGGATTGGTGTAAGTCATAATTTATGTGGAACTCATTTTCTGGGAACTCTAGTTTAGTTTTTGGAACTTAAGTTCCATTCACTTCCATGTGATTGGTTTGTTGTAAGTGTAAATATGGAAATCAATAGAAAAAAATAATTTTACCCTATGATATATAAAAAGTAAAGACGGTAAAGAAATAATGAAAGAATCATATCTATGACTTATCAGAATAATTTTTAATCATAATAACCTCAACAAGGGCATGATTTGGATGTTGCTCCTTTAAAAATATTATAATGTGGTATAGTTATAATTTTTATAAAAATATTTTGGTTCAACTCACATTATAATATTTTTATCTCACTTTGTGTGTACAAACAAATGTAATGATATGCACATTTTATATTTGTAAATATATGAATCATCATTGTTTAAAAATATGTACAACATTAATTTTAGTACATTCTTCACATAAGATTATAGTCCATTATCATTTTCACATCATATCATATAGGTATGAAGTATAAAAATATGTTAGATAATTTTTTGTCACATGGTACAGCATGATTACTTTTTCATATTGCTTGCATATTTTTTCTTTTATAGGCTAAAATGATAATGGTAGTTGTAGTATAAAATATTTTAAATGATGTCTCTTATGGTGAACATTGTTTTGACATATTATGTTATGATTTTGACAAGAAATAATATCCACACCGCTAACATTCATAGTCATAAATATTTTACGTGTGTCATTTATGAGGAATGAAAAATAAATTTATACATGAAATGTTGTTAATTATTTTGGAACTCATTTTCTATTCTTTTTAACAGGGAACTCAGGAAATCAGTTAATTATGTAACTCTGTAACTCATCGGAATTTATGGAACTCAAGTTCCAACACTTACTTTAAACCAATCATGAAAAAAATATTTAGGACCTCTAGTTCATAAGTTTTTAGGACCAGTTACAACAAACCAATCAGAGCCTAAATCTCAAAATTCAACCTAAAAGGTGGAATGTGACAATATGGCATCTCTCTTAGACCTCCAGGAAACATCACCTTCTCCTAATATGCATACATATCATGAGACACAATTTCTCCAATAGTTGTTGGCAATCCAGTTTGCATCATTGTATCCTTTGACAATAGAAGGATTTTTTCCATAGTGTAGCCCAAGGGAAATAGTTCCCTTGATATACCTCAAAAATCTATCAAGATCTTCCCAATGAGTGGTGTATCTACTCAACTTTCTCACAACAAATACAACGTCTACTTATATGTAGTTCATAAGATACATCAAACTTATGATAATAGGAGAGTATCATAACTGAGACACAAGAACACCAATATCATTCTTAAATAGGGGCTTGGATGAATCATATGGAGTATTAATAGGTTTACATGATGTATTCAATCTTCTATAATATCTTCTCAACATAGTGAGACTGATAGAGTGTAAACCATCAGTAGGCCTTGTGATCATAAGCCCAAAAATTACATCAGTGACAATCATATCTTTCATCTCAAGCTTGCTACACAAGAATGACTTTGTCTGATATACTACTTTCTTAGCAAAACCAAAAAGTAGGATATCATATACATATATTCATAAGATGACAAATCCATCGTTAATGATCTTGAAGTGGACAAACTTATCAAAATTATTGAAAATGAAGCAAAAAGATAATATCACAAGGTCAAACTTTGCATGCTATTGTTTAGGGGCTTCTTTTGAGCCATACGAAGACATAACGAGTTCATACACATTGGAATCATTTTTATGTTCTAAGAAACCCTAAGTTTTGTTCCATATATATCTTCTCTGGAAGATCAATGTATAATAATGTAGTCTTAACATCCATCTGATGGATAAAGTGATTATAAATGTAAGCTAGTACTAAGAGTACACAAATTCTAGTCATGTGAGAAATAGGAGAATAGGTACCAAAATTGTTTATTTCCTCACTTTGTGTGTAACCCTTGGAAGCCAATATGGCCTTTTGCTTATTGATTGTCCCCTCTATTGGATCCTAGATGGGTAATTAGATGCTCTAGAGGGGGTGTGAATAGAGCTGAAAGCACTTAAAGAAAATTCATTAAACCTTCAAGATATATGACAAGATAAGGTTGCTAAATAGGTAATTTGTGTGCAACTAAAACATGAATAGCAAGGATGAGAGAGATTGAACATACAAAAGTAGACAAACTATTTAGAGTGGTTCCACACTTCAAACTGGAAGTGTGTCAGTCCACTTACCTAGAGAGGCAACCTCTAGGATTTCCTAACCATTGCATTCTTATATTCTTCATAAGACTTACAATGCATGACCAAACAAAAGACTTACATATCCAATACAAAGAGTCTTCAACCTTACCAAGCACTTACCCACTTTACAATGAGTCTTTCACCTTCTTCCAAGAACTAAACTACTCTTCCACAAGTCTTCAGACTTGTAGGGATTACCCACTCTTCTTGGATCTTCCGCCTTTGACTTCACCTTCACTCGGAGAAGCTTCCACCAAGGACTTACCCACTTGAGCAAGGAGTCTTCTGCCTTCACCAAGGGCTTACCCACTCTAGCTCCAAGTCTTCAGCCTTGATCTTCACCAAGGGATTCCTTCCCTTATTCTTCTTCACCTCCCTTAGATAAGAGAGAGAACCTTCATCTTCATGGTTGAAATGAGAGATGGGGAGGTGGTGGAAGTGAGAGCCTCACAAGATATACATGTAGGACTAGTTCTCTTATAGATTTCCTACTCAGTCTAATGGATCTAGCAAGTGATTAAGTTTAGAGAGTGAGAGGAGGCTGTAGGAAGCACTCAACTATAGAATAGAAACCTCACATAGAGTTTTGTAATGAATGCTCAAGCTTGGAATGAAGCCCAAGGGGTCCTATTTATAGCTGGGGATGCCTCTTAGCCTTTGGGAACACTTGAGAATGAAAACTAGCCATTTTTTGGCTTGCAACAGATATATTTTCACTTGTTGCAACTCCACAACGGCTAGAAGCACTTTTCTGCACTTTTCCATACAGTGCAATCGGTTGAGTTTCTATAAAGGTAACTCAACCGATCAAGTAAACGTCAAGGCCGATACTCAAATGATCGGTTGAGTTTGTCCTAACAAAACTCAACCGACCATTAGGAATCAAAATGGTCAGTTACTTGATTGGTCGAGTTTTGTGTACACACAACTCGACCGATGCAATCTCCAGAAAATTGATCAAGGATGATCGGTCGAGTTTTCAGGCTGGGAAACTCGACCGACAAAGTGCATGTAATCAATTTTCAAAGTTGCATCTAAAGTGATCTAACATTTGATCTAAGTGCTCCTGATTTTCTCTAAGCTTAATTACAAATCATACAATCATTACAAGTGATTTACAACATGATTCTAATGGATTTACATCATATTACAATAACGTGCACTTGTATTGACTTTGACTTGTATTTTCTCCAATTTGATATGCGCAAGTTAGGGCATTTGGAGTGTGTCTATACCTAATCTGAAAGCACTCAAGTAGATCCATTAGACACCAATATGTGGAATGGTTAGTCATCATCAAAACACGGGTTTAGTCAATTTAGACGTGAGTCAACATTGACCTAATTGACCTTGAGTCAACAATCTCCCCCTATTTGAAGATGCCATTCCATAAATGTATTGAAAGCATTTAAGTAAGGTCATACCTTTGGAGAAACCTAGGGGTTTCAAAACAATTGAGTTCATATGCTCCCCCTCAATTGATGCACATGTCGTTCTCATACTCTCCCTCAATTGATGTTATTTCTCCTGCATGGTTAGCTTTCATAACATTTATAGAATACTATGTCTTCTACTCATATATGTTCTACTCATATATGTCTTCTCCCATTTACCTTCTCCCCCTTACATGGACATGCTTCTCCTCTTCATGTAAGACATGCCTTCTTCCTCTTTTCAAAGAAGACATACCTTTCTCCCCCTTTGTCATTTCAAGAAGTGGGGTTATGAAGAAATAAGAAACATCACTTGTTAAAGGAAAGGAGATAACTAAAACTTATATGAGGAGAGTATAAGAGCACATATAGGGGCTTTTCCAAGCATATAAAGAAAAGCAAGTTAAAGCATATACTTGAACAACCCAAAATGCAAGATAAAGTGTTGTAGAAAAATAATAAAACACAATTTTGACCCTCAAGATGACAACATTTGCCCAAAAAGTGTCAGGGCTCATGGAAAAGCGATGAGCCTTGCTCAGAAGGTCGTTTCTGCATAAAAAACACTACTCTTGCAGCAAAAACTAAAACTGGAGCAAAATCAGCATAAAATCAAAAAATACTCCAATTTCTACATATAACGTAGATTCATGTACCCTACATCACAATGTTATGCAATCAACTCAAGATAGTAGATATGCAATTCAAGGAACAATCTTGAGCATGTATGAGACAAGATACAAGCATAGCATATAGATGAGCAAAGATGCCAATTATAAACAAAGTTAGAACTACATGTATATGAACTACTAGTAGATGTTATCACAAGTTAGGACTACTAGTAGGATCTAGATCATAGCAATAGATACCAAAAGATACACAAGATATATCAAGCTATGAGTAGATGCAGAGATATATCCAAACAAAGAGATAAGCAAATTTAGAAGCATGAAAGGATATAAATCACAAGATATGCATCCTTACCATCAGATGATTACCACTAAGATCCTCAAGGTTGTATCAACACAAGATATACACATGGATAGATGTAGCAAGTTAGAGTACAATGGAAGCAATTTTAGACACAACTAAGAGATCCAAAGAGATCATCAACAAAACATGCAAAACAACTCAAAGCAAGTAATTGCAAGATATAGATATGCCAATTTAGAGCAATTAGAGAGATAGAGTTGTAAGCAAGATAGGAAAATTAAATCATATAAATATGCACATATAAAGGTACCAAAAGAGAGTGCCAAAGAATAAGGCTATTGGTTGAGAAAATCTAGTTGAGAGGGAAATTCTCATTCAATGAATCAACTGTGTATTATGTGCATAGTGTTATCGGTCGAATTATGTGTATTGACAACTCGACCGAATGACAACTGCTGGCAACACCCATTGGTACCTATCGGTCGAGTTTCAGATAGGGCAAACTCGACCAACAAAGTTGCTGTCAAAAGGTACATATATATCATAAAAGCACATTTAGAGGCATCCTAAACATACAAACCATATCCAAACCTGTCTAAGCAAGTTAGTAATGCACTATAGAAGTATTAGAAATAGTTTTTGAGCAAGAGTGTGAAGAGAAACACAAAATACCACTTTTGACTCAAAACCCACATGCATAGTGCACACTAACTTGATAAAAACAAGTTAGAAATGGTTATAAGCAAGAAAACATTACCTTTGTTCTTACCATTCCTTTTTCCATTTGTTGTCACCCTCTACACATCTCACCTTTCTCCTTTCATGTGGATTGAGAAGTCAATTTGCAATTCAATAGCTCAAGTCAACCCATTTGCATGTACCTATAAGAAGAAAGATGAAACGGTCCCCAATCATGTTTTTGGGTCCAGAGGGGTTAGCTTAGCAACCCAAGTCCTAGTGCTCTTGGGTGCTTTCCTAAAAGGACAATAAGTAGAATAATGACCAAAATCATTACAATGATTACAAGTGCCCGTAGCCTTTGAACTGGAGGATTCTTCATTGAAAATTGAAGGTCCTTTGCCTTTGTTGTTCCTTTGAATACTTTCATATCCTAAACCATGTCTACCAATTTGTTTAGTAGTATGGTCTAGGATTTGGTTAAGAATCTTTTTATCACCTAAGAATCTTTGCAAAGAAGATCTCAAACTATGATTGTCATTCGTAAGAGAAGTAAAGGTAAAAGATAATAGATTCATATCATTTCTAGCATGCACAAGATAGATTTCTAAGCAAACATCTTTAGTCATATAATAATCTTTGTCACAAGATAGAGCATTAAAAATTTCTCTCTATAAGAATATATAGTATGAATGTCAAGAGCAATTACACTACTATGGAAGGAAGCAAGTTCATATACAAGACAAGTAATCTTTGAAGAATAAACTTTATCTACACATTCTATTCCTTGCAAAGTAAGCTCTTGACTCTCATCAACACATTTAAGAGCATAAGAAACAATAGAGAGAGAAACAATAGTAGTAGCAAGCTCTATATATGAAATAGTCATAGAAGGTTGAGATTCTAACAACTTAATCTTATCAAGCAAGCTAGAATTCATAAATTTAAGAGCATTTAGTTGACTAAGATAAGCATTTGTTTGAATCTCAACACTTGAATTTACTTCATTTAAATCTTCAATTGAGCTTGTCATGAGGGCACAATGGCATCTTCCATCTTCACATTCAATAGATCTTCCACTAGTGCTTTCATTTGTTGATGGAGCCTTTGTGATCCCTTTTTTCTCGCTTGTTTCCTTCTATTTCTCTTTTTGAAGGTCGCCCATCTTTATAATCACCCATATTCTCCTACTTGTGGAAGTATGCTTGGAGAAGACCCGCTCTGATACCAATTGTTAGATCCTAGATGGGTAATTAGATGCTCTAGAGGGGGGGTGAATAGAGCTGAAAGAACTTAAACACAATTCATTAAACCTTAAAGATATATGACAAGATAAGGTTTCTTAATAGGTAATTTGTGTGCAACTAAAACATGCATAGCAAGGATGAGAGAGATTGAACATACACAAGTAGAAAAGCTATTTAGAGTGGTTCCACACTTCAAAATAGAAGTGTGTCAGTCCACTTACCTAGAGAGGTCAACCTCTAGGATTTCCTAACCATTGCATTCTTATATTCATTCATAAGACTTACAATACGTGACCAAACAAAGGACTTACCTATCCAATACAAAGATTCTTCAACCTTACCAAGGACTTACCCACTTTGTAAGGAGTCTTCCACCTTCTTCCAAGGACTTATCTACTCTTGCACAAGTCTTCAGCCTTGCAGGGATTACCCACTCTTCTTGGATCTTCCGCCTTTGACTTCACCTTCACTCAGAGAAGCTTCCATCAAGGACTTACCCACTTCAGCAAGGAGTCTTCTACCTTCACCAAGGGCTTACCCACTCTAGCTCCAAGTCTTCAGCCTTGATCTTCACCAAGAGATGCATTCCCTTGTTCTTCTTCACCTCTCTTAGACAAGAGAGAGTACCTTCATCTTTATGGTTGAAATCAGAGATGGGGAGGTGGTGGAGGTGAGAGCCTCACAAGATATACATGTAGGACTAGCTCTCTTACAGATTTCCTACTCGCTATAATGGATGTAGCAAGTGATTAAGCTTAGAGAGTGAGAGGAGGTTGTAGGAAGCACTCAACTATAGAATAGGAACCTCACATAGAGTCTTGCAATGAATGCTCAACATTGGAATGAAGTCCAAGGGGTCCTATTTATAGCTGGGGATGCCTCTTAGCCTTTGGGAACACTTGAGAATGAAAACTAGCCATTTTGTGGCTTGCAACAGATATATTTTCACTTGTTGCAACTCCACAATGGCTAGAAGCACTTTTCTGCACTTTTTCGTACAGTGCAATTGGTCGAGTTTCTATAAAGGTAACTCGACCGATCAAGTAAATGACAAGGCCGATACTCAAATGATCGGTCGAGTTTTTCCTGACAAAACTCGACTGACCATTAGGAATCAAAATGGTCAGTTACTTGATCGGTCGAGTTCTGTGTACACACAACTCGACTGATGCAATCTCCAGAAAATTGATCAAGGATGATCGGTCGAGTTTTCAGGCTGGGAAACTCGACCGACAAAGTGCATGTAATCAATTTTCAAAGTTGCATCTAAAGTGATCTAACATTCGATCTAAGTGCTCCTGATTTTCTCTAAGCTTAATTACAAGTCATACAATCATTACAAGTGATTTACAACATGATTCTAATGGATTTACATCATATTACAAAAACATGCACTTGTATTGACTTTGACTTGTCTTTTCTCCAATTGGATATGCGCAAGTTAGGGCATTTGGAGTGTGTCTATACCTAATTTGAAATCACTCAAGTAGAGACATTAGACACCAATATGTGGAATTGTTAGTCATCATCAAAACACGGGTTTAGTCAATTTAGACATGAGTCAACATTGACCTAATTGACCTTGAGTCAACACCCTCTACATTGAGTTTCTTCTTGAAGATCCATTAGAATCCCACTACAGATCAACCAGGTGGATATGAACCAATTCTCATGTTCTATTTGATAGAATTGATTAGATTTCATCATTAATGACTTCCTTCTAAAATTTAGCTTCTAGGGAATCCATAGTTTGTTTGAATGTTGCACCATTGTCCTCAATTTTATAAGTGAGGAACTCACTTCCATAGTCCTTGGATGTCCAAGGCCATTTACTTCTCTTTTGTTGACCAGTTCTTTAAAATCATCAGATTTAGAAATGATATATTTAGATTCCCCCCCACATTTGTCATCCTTTCCACATTCTTGGGAATGGAACTTGTGGTAAATATATACTCTTGAGAAATTTCCTTGGAAACATCGAATTTTCATTGGGAAAAATTCTTTCAAGAATGTTGCATCACGAAGTTCTACATTTGTACTGACATAAATACCTAAGATTTTAGATTTGGCAACCAATAATCTATAGGCGTAACTTGTCTCTACATAACCTAAAAGAATAACATCTACTATTTTTAGTCTGAATTTCTTCCTTTTGTGTTCAGGGACAAGTTCCTATGTGAGGCACCCACACACTCAAAGATATTTGAGCATTGACTTTTTTCTATTCCATAACTCAAAAGACAACTCTATTTATTTTTATGGGGAACTCTATTTAGAATATGTCGAGCCGTATTCAATCTTCCCCCACATAAAATTGGGAAATTCTGAAGCTTGGATCAAAGTATTTATCATGTCTATTAAGGTTTTGTTCTTACATACTACAATCCCATTGGATTGTGGGGTATAAAGAGTAGTAACTTCATGAACTACACATTCAATTCACAAATTCCAAAAATAAGTTTGAGGTATATTCTCCTCCTCTATCAGACATTAATCAATAAAGTGTCTTACTACTTTTTGTTTTTTCTTCTTTCTAAAATATTTTGAATTTGTTTAACACCTCATCTTGACTTTTAGGAAAATAGACATAACAATACTTATTAGCATTGTCAATGGATCTGAAATAGTGTATACAATCACTGTTTGAAATCCCATTAAATTTGCATTTATTAGTGTGTACTAAATTTAAAATTTTGGAATTCTTATCCACACAATGAAAAGGCTTTGTCGATAGTTTATCTTGCACACAAATTTCACATCTACTATTATTAATTTCAAATTTAGGGTTCAAATCAAGATTCGGCGTATGTTTCATAGATCCAACATGCACATGACCCGAACGACAATGAAATACATCAATCAACACAAGATTCAATCATATTAAATTATCATTCAAATTAAAAGTAGAAATTGAAACAGTACGTTCTACATGTATCTTAAACAAAATCTCTAGATCACACAATCTCCCATTGGCAAAAAAACAAATAATCTCAAAAAAAGTAATAATAGCTTGATTACATTTGCAATATATTCTTAAACCATGTCTAACCAATATTGCACCACTAATCATATTATGTTGATTAGTTGGAAGATGTCTAGCTCTGTGAAGCATCAGAACCTTTCACAAAAGAAACTATCTATGCATAAAACCTTCTCCTTTGACTTTTACAGAGCTTAAATAGCACAAAGTGACGGATCGTCCTGAAGAGGCCTGGTAAGACACAACTAAGGACTTATTAGCACAAACATGTACATTAGTCCTAAAGTCTGTAATCCAATATAGATGTTCAAATATGGAATGGATATCAGGTTTAATAGGTACATATCTATCATTGAGGTTCAAGGAAGTAGTCATATAGTTGGGCACAACCTCGTCAACTATAGATATAGTAGTTTTTTTGTCTTCTTGGTAGGACAATCCTTGTTCTAGGGGCCGACCTATCCACAAGTTCAGTAAGGTTTATTCTTTGGTTTCTTCTTTATCTTGGCCTTAGGTTTAAGTATGTTCCTTTTTTTCTTATTTTTATTCTTAACAGTCTTAAGATCGACAGTATGTTTTACATCAATGTGTACCTTTCCCACTTTCTCTTTCCAGTGTTCCTCTTTGATTTTGATATCTATCATAAATTGACATAGGATTATGTCACCCTTTCTATGCTTAAGATTTTGGCCAAAAGCCTCCCAAGACTAGTAAACATTTCAATGATAGACATAACAATAAATTTATCAGGTAATTTCATACATGTTTCATAAAGGTTATGGCACATATCTAGAAATTGTGTACCTAACAAAAAATTCTTTTACTATCTATCATCCAAAATTTTAAAAAAATTAGAGACAGAATACTTTTCAACATCCCTATCATCTATTTTGTGTTTTTTATCTAGCACGTCAAATAAAACCTTGCTAGCCATAATAGGAGGTTTAGAGTATACATCATACAACTTATTGGTCACTACTAGAAGGAAACATCATCTACACAACTAACCATTCTCCTTCCAGTCAGTAATTTCTTAGCATTCCCAACTTCATTTTCATTAGGTTTAGGTTCATCTTTCATAGTGTATACAAGAAACCGTATGATCCTAAGCCAAATTTCAATACGACTCTGCCAACATGAAAAGTTAGTGTTGTAAAAGTTTTTTGCCATACTAGAAGTGTCAATCTTATGACACTAAAGATAAAGGTCGGTCATGTTATCTAATAATACTATGATTTATTTAATATCATTAACATTTAAAACGTCATTACAAGTAATAGAATATAATTTAAATTTAATAAATAGGTTTACTAGCCAAGTTAAGAGTCATATCAAAAATTCCAAAACAAATAGAGAAGGAGAAATAAATAAATTGAGTTAGAAAACCCAAACCATATCACTCTATTGAAGAAGATGTGGATGTGTTTTTTTCTTCCAATTGATTTGGTCACAAACCTGCAACAGAAGGTTGTCTCATACGTAGATGATGAACAACAAAACCAACAATGCATATTAGTGATCATTAGGTAGCTGATGCACTAGATAAATGTCATTTTCACAATCTATTTGATATGTATTTTTGTGCACTATTTGTTCATTTTCATATTAATTAATGCATTATTTACTAACATTAGCATGTGATACTTATTTGCATCAAATATATGTAATTTTATTATTCTAAATGATTTAATATATTTCAAGAGATTATGTTAAATATTTTTGTATTTTAGGTAAACTTACAAGGATCTACACATCTCGGTACTACTGACTTTGGAGTCGGTGGTATCGATAATTTCTCAGTTTAGAACAGAGAAAAACTGAGAAAAATCAGTAGTATAGTGACCCGAAGTCAATACTACCGACAACATCACAATGATGGATTCAAAATTAGTTGAGGAAACTCAGGTGTATCAACTTCAAATCGGTAGTACAGGTAGTTTCCCAGGTGACCATAACTATCGAAGGTGTCGGATTACCGACACGGCGGTATCAGGCAGATTTGAAAATTAAGTCTAATCCATCAGTTGGTAATTAATTACGCACTAAGTCACTTATATGATTTAGAGGGAATTTGTCCAAGCTATCTATCTTATTCTATTATGTTGGACGATAGCCAAGAGCAAGGAGAAGAGAAAGTGGAAAAGAAGACCCTTTAGTGGGCTCTTTGGGGGAAGAAAATGTAAATTTGATACCTTGTTGGGAATAATTATTATTTAGAATAGTTTGATGTCATCATGAGATGTGATATTGTTTCTTGTTATTATTTCTTACCTCTTTATGTCGTGATTGATGTGTGAAAACACCTAATGTATATAGAAAAGAAGGAACAGGAGGAAGACAGAGGAAAAAAATTCTATGTACAATTCGTGGATCCTTAACTAGTGCTCATTCCTCCAACATATCCATATATTCTACAAGCCTTAGGTGTGAGATATAAGTATCTCTTCAGATTAACTTGATGCACTTGTCAAAACATCATGTTGAGGGGTTGGATGGACAATGATAAGAGGTTGCATACCCTTCTCCTACACCCTAAATCACCTTGTGTCACTAAGTAAAATAGAAGAGTCATTTTTAGAAAGTTATACCATAGTGATCTCAAGTAGAATATGCATATTCCCTATACAAATGAGTAATGACGGATAGGGGATGATTCAGACTAATTTATCTATGCACACCATATGCCTCAACAGCAACTAGTAGAACATGATTCTAAATCTTCATTGTTCTTAGTTGCTTAGTTTAGTAGCATAGTTGTTGGATGCATTTTTATGAATATGATCCTCTCATCTTGATAGTTACATTACCCACAAATGGCCCACTCCTTTAATTATTTTCTTTAAAATCCTAATTGCCTAGTGCTAGTTACGTAGCTTACTTTTTGCATTCTTTGTGTTAGTGTTTTAGTGCATGGTGAATTGAATTCGGTAACTTTAGTTGTACTTACTTCAGTTGGTTGCTTCTTTGTGCTTATATTAATCTTGATTTGTGCTCATATTAATCTTGATTTGTGCTCTTGTAGTTTATTCCCGTTCTTAGTTCATACATAGGATTGTTTTTGTTAATCTAATACAACTAGTTATTCTTTCTTGCTAGTTTAGCTCAATTGGTATCTCTCTATTTCTTAGTTGGTGTTACTTGTTCAGTTAACTAGTTAGGTAGCCCTAATTTCTAGGACTAACATAGAGTTCAATATAGTTATCCTATCTTCCTTAACCCTTAGTGTAATTAAACCTAACCAACACTAGCCCTAAAAAGCCTAACTATCCACCTTAGAAACCTAAAGAATCAACATATTCTTAGTGCCTTATTATCTTCATATGGATTCATCCCCTTACTTGCCACAATCCTATACTACATCAGGAGTCCATGCTCTTGTGGATCATTTTATATGGTGTGTGTCGACTAGGGTATTTTTGTTAGCCCAGGTATAGTATACATCAACTTCCTGTACTTAATAAGGGAAAAATAAGTCCATAAAAAGAAGCAAAATAGAACATATAGAGGATAAAAGGTTCAAAAGGCATCTTAATATTCTTTCTTGAGAGTAGCACAAGCATAAGAATGTAGTGATTGCAATGGTATCATAGAATTCCTAACGGACAGAAAGTCAAGATGACACTAATGAATATCAGGTACTAGATATTGGTTGCTTGAAACAAATATCTAAAAATATGAAGATCCTCATGCACTTGGATTAGAAGAAAGAGGTGACTATGAACTTAGGAGTTTTCTAGTAAGGAAAAATAATTAGTGTTGGAAATGTAGGTTGCAACCTTTAATATCAACATTTTAAATTGGCATATTAACTAGATTGTAATGGAATTATTTTTGGTCAATTATGTGGTGGTGGATATGATGTACTTATTTTTTTAATATATATATATATATATACATATATATATATATATATATATATATATATATATACATATATATATATATATATATATATATATATTAAAAAATGAGAATACAAATGAAATTTCTTTTACTTATTTTTTTCATCTATCTATACTTTAAAACAAAATCTATTTCCACTATTGATGGGATATGAATAATGGAAAATTATGGAAATAATTATTTTATCATATGGGGTTAAGTCCTGTAATCTTGGATCTAGTTTGAATTTTTTGCAAAATGTGATATATCTAGAAGCTTACACAAGTTTCCCTTTGAAACAAATAAGACATTAACCTTAAACAGAATGGAAACAAACAACAACTTCATATGGATCCAAGAACACTCAATCAACAAGTAGAATATCGATCCCATCATAACACATTCATTGCAACACTGTGATCACAATCCTTGGTTGCGATATATATTGATTCATTGTCGTATGTGGATACTATAGCCCTAGGGTATGCATGGATTAACTTCTTGATTTAAAAAAACCAATACATTTAATCAATCCATCAATCATGGTACAAGAGTGGAATTTGAACTCTGACCCAAGACTAGTTATAATGAAGGTGACCATGATGTTGAAATTGAGAACCATGAATTGAATAATTTGTGTGACAGAAGTGGATGTAAAAAAGATTCTCTTCTTTTAAATTTATTTAATGAACTGGTATAGTGGAATTGAATTGAGATCACTTTTAGATATATTTTTATCATACTTCTAGAACTTCCCAAGATGGTTCATGTTCCTCCTCCACATAAAATCTTGAATTAATAATGGTTCTTTGTATCATCCAAATGAAAATGAAGGGATGTGCTCACTATCTTCCAAAAGGAATGGAGAAGTTGACATTCTTCATTATCCACATCCAAAGAGAATGTTTAATTTTGGTTGCAATCCCTTGGCCAAGTCAATGGAATTTTTGA
This sequence comes from Alisma plantago-aquatica, assembly GCA_963693085.1. NCBI lineage: Eukaryota > Viridiplantae > Streptophyta > Magnoliopsida > Alismatales > Alismataceae > Alisma > Alisma plantago-aquatica. The sequence goes on from OY856415.1 coordinate 252,491,073, forward strand.
TTGTATATCAAGCCTCTTAATATTAATATAATAATATATTGTAAAGCCTAGTGGCAAAGATACCATGGTTTGTGTAGGAAATTTGAGTCCAAAAAGCCTTAGATCCATACCTTCCTTGGTTTGTTTGACTATTTATTGTAATATGATTGAACATCTCTTCCTTTTCTCGTACAGTGTGATGAACTTTTTGATTGTAAGTGTCAATGTTATATTTACCCTCTATAGAAGTCTTGGTGGTTTTAGATCAATGATTCAAGATCTATGCCACGAATTGAAGAATGGGGGTCAATTTCCTACACCATTTCATCTTTGAATGGATTTACAATAGGATCTAACATATCAAGAGGGGGGATGAATTGAGCTATTAAAATCCTATAAATTTGTTAAGCTTTAAATTATATCACTTGACTGGCCTAAATCGCGCGTCCAAAAGGGGAGGCGGATTCAAGGTAGTCAATCTTTTACATTTATAACCCGATTCCTTCTAGGCCCCCGCAACTTTGTTTACTGGGTCGAAGTAGATATACGGGGTCAAACACAAGGACAAGGGTGGTATTGTTGAGAACTCAGAATCAACACGCTACACTCCGGCTAGGATAGAGATGTGATAAAACTCCCAAGAGCGAGCAACAGAACCAGATCGATAAAACAAAAAGAAAACCCTATCTCCAACTGGAGTTACAAGGAAAACTTTAGATTTTAGACATTTAGCAGTTTTTAGGGGTTTTGATGCAACAGAAACAGAGAGATAACACTAAATCTAAAGCAAGGTCCGAAGGAGAAAACTTTGGTAAAACAAGCGGAAGAAGGAACATCCTGTACCCCTCCTCTCAGAGCGGGTACCTCTAACCAAGTATCAACACCACTCTCGAGGTTGTTGGACTTAGGTTAGAGTGGAGAGGTTACTACAACAGCTCCATTCCGGGCACTCTCGTACTCCAGAATTAGACCAAACACTAGAGCCACAACACCTCTCTCAAGGCTGTTGTGATGGGAAAACACGATTCGGTAGCTAATCGAAACACGATCCAACATGCAAGCTAGAGTTCATATATTAAACAGAGCAATCATCCAACAAGTGTACCAAACACAGAATAGCAGATAATTAAACTCCTCTATTTCTATTAACATATAAAGGTTTGATTACAATGCAAGAACAAAAGAATTAAATAACAGAAGTAAAGATAGATATCACCTTCTTGATATAGAAAGACAATAGACTACATGGGACCCTCCAGCCCGATACCAGTCAGGAGCCTAGCCCGATACAACCTTGTCGGGCGGCACACCCTCTCAAGTGACACACCGTGACAGACAATTGTATCAAACAAGGACCCTGGCCCGATACACTCAAGTTGGGCGGCACCCTCTCGGGCGACACGCCATGACGGGCAAAGCGTATCAGGTTCCGTATCGTGTCGGGCTATAGTGACCCATCTAGTATCAGTCACTTAAGGAAGAGATCTAGTCGGCCGATATCGGCTTGCAGTGTCGCCTGGGACGACCCTAAATGAACCGTTCACCTCCCTCTCGGGATGGGAAAAGCTCACCTAAGATCGCCCGGTACAACACTGAAGCACGATATACTCACTCTTTGTAGTTCTCCTCAGGTAACTTGCACAGGGTTGCAACCTATCTTTTCGGCTCCCTGTAGCTGCTATTTATAGGCAACGGTTGGGGGAAGTTATGGTACTCGAGGCACCACGTGTCCCCCCTTATCTTTGCGGTATGTGGATGGCCGATATTGGTATCGCCCGACACAATGGTGTCGGCTGTCAGTCACGTGACGAGCAGCGCCTACCGGTGGGTGGCCTGTGTCGCGCGACAAGCTTTAGTTGTCGTGGCGAGCTTCGGCTCCCTATCGGGTAAAAGATGTGTCGTCCGCCAGTTTCGTCTAGCGCGACATCCCTGTGTCACGCGTTGATACTCGTCGTTTTGCAATATCAATCACTAAGATGGTTAATCCTAGAGTTTAAACCTTTTTTACTTCTGGTTTTAAGGGTAGTATAGAAGGGTTGATCTCACAGGACAACTATTTAGAGATTGTTTTTAGAACCCAAATATTTGAAGAACTTTATTATTTGTTTTTGGTATTTTTCTTTTTATTAGAGCAGAAAGTAAAGTCCAGATGAGGGTTTGAATGATTACACTAATGTAAGAAGAAAAGCACTTAATAAGAATTAACATGCACAAGGGAATAATAAAAAGATTGTTAACACAAGCAAACTATATGAATGGAAGACTAAGAATTAAAGCAAACAAAGGATGCGGTGATTGAATCAAGAGAAGGAAATCGAGGCTCGTAGGGGTTTTCACCACCTTAGCCTAGGTGATAACAACTAGATCTTAAACGACGATTATATGAAGGCTTGTGAATTAAAAACTCACAAAAGAGAAACTCCACATGAGCCCATTGGTCTTGGTTCTCATGCTTCCTAGTTTATCATCCTAAAAGACAAAAATCCACGGTCATATCAAAATGTCTATGTAATCGATTTTATTGTTCTAAATCCAGATTTCCATGGTCATATCCATCCAGATTAACATGTGATCCAAAGATCAATCATTCAATTAAAATCGATTAACACCTAATCGTTTAAGAAGAAGTCGTTAAAACCATGGCTAAGGGGTTATTCCCCTTGCCCCGATAAAAGACTACTCACACATGGATAAATGGGAGATGGAGGAAGAAAGAAATGAAGCCATAGTCTAGCCCAGAAATCAAGAGATTAATCCTTATGCTAGAGACGATGAAATGGCTTAGTTCTTTGTTCCTTTCTCCAGAAATAAAGAACGGAAGGAAGGAGATTAAAACTAAGGCGGAGAGAAAAGACAATAGCAAGAATGAAAGAGCTATGCTTGAACCAAACCTACTTTATTGCATAAAATGAGAATGATTACAAGATTAATTGTTGCAGAACTCCAAAATACCATAAATCCAAGATGCCCCTAAGAGGAGGAAGTGCCCCTCCTTTTATAGTAGAAGGAGGGGGGGTACATTTAGGTTTAGGGTTCTTTGGGTGCTGACGTCTGGGAATTTTTGTTGTCTGCGCGCCGCCAACTGACCGGTTCGGCAACCAGCCGATCAGTTGAAAGGTTCTGGAACGTGTAGCCAATCGATCGGCTGTCAACCCTAGTTAGGGTGGCGGTAATGGGCATCAGCCGAGCAGCTGGTAGCTGGAGTCGGGCGATCCCAGTCGTCGTCTGGTGAGATCAACGATCGATGCTTTGAAGGCGAACCGAGCGTTTCATGATGTCAGACGATTGGTTTGATTCTGTGAAATGATCGGTTGAGTTACCAATCGATCAGCTCAAGTCCTGAAACTATAATAATATGCACATGATTGTCAAATTTGTGATAGAACGAGAAAATATCAATTTGTGCAATTTTCAAAATATGAATGGATAATTTCTATGTGCCAAGCTTAATAATTCACTGAAAAAGGTGTGTTGAATAGCACACATCAAAATACCGCGGACTTAAAGTTTTGCTTGTCCTCAAGAAATTGAAAAATCAAAAAGATTCCAAGAAATTTGGAATAACAAGTTCATACTCCCTAGATTAGCAATTTTTCTATCCTTTTCATGGCCAAGCGACCCATCTCCTAGAACCACAAATTGCAAGCACCATGTTTCTCAAGAAAACATTTTTCATAACTTAATTTTTTTTAGACTTATACTTTGTAAAGACAGTCTTGATCTAACTCGCGCTTCGACACTCATCATTTTTTGTCATTGGGTTGATTGTTGCACGGGAATAGAGAATTTGAGGTGTGATGGAAAAATCCCTCCGCTATTCGACTTGGGATATAATTTTTTTCATGGACTTGTGATTACATTGACCACAAATTTTTGTGTGCTCTTTTGGCATCTTTTGATGGTACACCCCTTTGTGGGGTATGGAAGAAGGGCATGCCACCCCGGACTTAGGGTTTGGCGTGCAATTTATTTTTCCTGTGCAACAAAAAACTCCTTTTTTTAATGTCGTTGCATAAGATAGAAGAGAAATGTAGCTACATTATATAAGAGAAAAAACAAATAAGTTAATCTAATGCTAAAATTAAGAAAATCTACATTTGATTCTATTTGATACTCTAAGGCTTGCCACCGTTTCCAAAAATTGCTATCATGATCATAGGGAACTTGATATTGCAAAGTTTTTTGAAATAGAAATGATAATGTAATTGATTTTTTGAAGATAAAGAACAACATTCGGTCGGCTAGATAAAGGCTTTATGTTTGAAAGTAAACAAAGTAAAACAAATAAAAATGTAGAAAATAAAATGTTTGAAAGGGAAGATAAAGGGTGGATCACAGACCACCCACCCCCACCCCGGACTTAGAAATTTGCTCGACCCGAGCAAACTCTAAGAGCAAGATGGAGGGAAGAGTCACTACGGTGGAGGGTGCTGCTGGTGGGAGTAGTAGTTTTCCCAATAAGAAGAATCATGGCCTGGATAACTCTGATGTGCTCCATACTCGTCATAAGCAGGTCGACTAGGGGCAAAATGATCGCAATCCACATGCCAAGACTCCTACGAACGCTGCATCAGGTACATGTGATTGAGCTGGTAGCCCTGTCTCTACTGCTCCTGCTGAATCTCATCCAGCTGAGTCTGGATCTCGTAGAAGCCGTAAGAACCAGAGTCATCATCTGGTCGCCGCCTGGTGCGACGTCTGGAAGGTGGCGGTGGTGGTCCACTGACGACGTCGTGTGCCTCTAAAGAGAGGCTCCTCCTGTGTGGCTCGGGGAAGGTGTCTGGATCTGGATGCTCCAGGTAGAATCTCTGGATGTGGCTCGGTAAATCGATCAAATTTGGGTACCAAAATGCTCAATGATAGCATTGCCCCAGTTAAAAGGTTCCTCATGTATAAGACACCAAAGAGCATAGAGTTCTACCTGAGTAATTCCACCCTGAGTACCTTCCCGACTGAAGATGGTGCAAGCCAGAATACGGTGAAGGTAACGGGACACCGGGTTGTGAATCTGCGAGGCCTTGGGCCCACTAGGAAGACGGAGAAGAAGCTCGGTGATCTATGCCCAGAACTTGTCTCTGTCATAATGGTCGAGGTAGGAGTCATGAGACCGCGCCATACATTGGTCTAGCCAATAGTCAACCCTACCGTCGAGGATGAACGAAGTGATTTTCCTGGCGGGTGATTCCAGATTTTCCCCAAAAATCCAGTATTTATAGCTCGAGTTTCCGAAAGAACCGTGTAACCGGCGGAAAGTGCTCAAAAACTCAAGGGTGAGATCACAGTAGATCAAAGTGACGCGGTAGGGAAAAACAAGCATGTGGTTTCTATAGAGGATGTCGTCGACGGCGTAGTGGATGCCCAAAGCATCAAGGGTGGTGCCGCACGCCCAATGAGGAAGAGAGACACCAATCGCGAACATCTCCTCATAACGCTGGCGGTGGTCAGCGCTAGTGAACTGGTCATAGCTACCCAAAATAGGTGTTATCTGGGGTAAATGGGGAGCGGTTGCGTCTGGATCATTGGCTGCCTTTTGAGTTCCCTCCATCTCGCGGATAAGCTCATCTGCCTCGTCAATGTCCCAAAGCATCTCCTCGACTAACTCGGGAGAAGACTCGCCCGTAGGAGAGGGTGTGCGGAATCGGATTCCAGGCTACGAACTGGACCGGCGAGGAGGATCTCTGGAAGAGGATGCAGGGGCCTTCCCCTTGCCCTTGCGGAAGCGGCTGAACATCACTACAGGGAGAAAACGATCATCTGGGGATGCCAAACGACCGTCTGAAGAACCAAACGATCGTCTGGTCTGCTGAAACGGTCGTTTCAGTTTCTGAGATGGGTGACTGGAGCGCTCAGACGATAGGCTGAGTCTGGGCAAGCAGACGGCTGGCTCGATGAAGAAGCCGAGGAGGTGGTGATGCAGAACAAAACATGACGATCGTCTGTCGGCGAGACGAGCGGCTTCCGTCCGAGTCGGGAGGCTGAACAGCCAGGCGGTCGGCTGAGCGGACGACATCGGGCCACCGAATCGGGCGTTTCGGCTCTTAAGATGGACGGCTGGTGTGCTGGCGACCTGGTCTCCGTCGATCGTCTGGGGAGCAAGACGGGCGCCGGAAGAACCAGGCGGGCGGTTAGCTCTGGCGAGGGCGTGCAGCGCAAAACCTAGACGGCCGGTTGGCTTGGTGAGATCGAGCGGCGCGAAACCTTGACGGCCGGCTGGCTCAGTGATATCGAGTGACCGGAGAGCCAGGAGGGCGGCTGGCTCAGCGAGAGCGTGCGGTTGGCTCAGGCGAGGAGCGAGTGTCACGAGACCCAAACGGCCGGCTGGCTGGTGAGATCGAGCGGACGGAGAACCAGGCGGGCAGCTGGCTCAGGCAAGGAGCGAGCGGAACCAACACACGATCGATAGAAAGTGAAAAGGGGGGGGGGTGGAGGCTAGGTTTTGCGAGAGGGGAGAATAGCCTTGCATCTGGTGCGTTAAATAGAGAAATGGACACTTGACCCTATCAGTTGGGTTACCGAACCGATCGGCTGGTCAGCCCGGGCTGCAAAAAGAAAAAGTAAGGGACAGAGGATGCGTTGGAATGAGTAGAGCGTCTGGGAAAAGCGAAACGATCGGCTGGATATGCAAAATGCGCGTCTATACTTTCGAACCGGTCGGCTCGACAGAAGAAACAAGGAAAAATAGAACAGAAAAAAAAACAAAAACAATGAAACAAACAAGAAGGGAAGATATTGTTTGGTTGCCTCCAAACTAGCGCCTTATTTTACGTCGTGGCTCGACCAAGATCAGATTAATTGGAATCCGGGGGAGGTGAAGGGTCAGTGAGGTTTAGATCCTACAAGGGTGGAAATTTAGTTGAGTCAGAAGCTACAACATTTTCAGTAGTGATATATCTTTTAAGACGGTGCCCATTGACTTTAAACTCGCCCAGAACTTTATCCCAAAGAAGAAAAGCGCCATGTGGATAAGCACACTTGACAATGTAGGGGCCGTACCATCGCGACTTGAGTTTCCCAGGGAAAAGTCGTAATCTAGAATTAAAAACTCGAACTTGATCCCCTTCTCTAATGTCTTTGCGCTTGATGTGACCATCATGCCACATTTTGGTTCGGTCTTTGTAGATTCTTGCATTTTCATAGGCACTCATCCTAAGTTCATCAAGCTCATTCATTTGGAGAAAACATTTCTCTCCAGCCATGGAAAGATCAAAATTCAAACTTTTGATGGCCCAGCTTGCTTTGTTCTCTAGTTCTATTGGTAAGTGACATGACTTACCGTAGATCAGTCTGAAAGGGGTGGTGCCAATAGGTTTTTTGTAGGCAGTACGATATGCCCACAGGGCGTCATTGATTTTTAACGCCCAATCCTTCCTAGTGCGACCAACAGTTTTTTTCTAAAATTGATTTTATTTGTCTGTTGGATACTTCTACCTGCCCACTGGTCTGAGGGTGGTAAGGAGTGGCGACTTTGTGATAAACCCCGTATTTTTTCAAAAGAGCCTCAAAACTTTTCTCCAAAAAATGGGATCCCCCGTCAGAAATGAAGGTGTGAGGGACTCCAAATCTAGGGAAAATGACATCTTTAAAAAGTTTCTTAATGGGTTTAGAGTCACATGTTTTAGTAGGTATGGCTTCAACCCACTTTGACACGTAATCGACTGCGACTAAAATATAAGTAAACCCATAAGAAGAAGGAAATGGGACCATATAGTCGATCCCCCAAACATCAAAAATCTCTAATTCCTGCCAAGAGGTGAGAGGCATTTGCTCACATTTGAAAATATTACCCGTCCTTTGACATTGGTCACAGGAAAGCACATAATCATACGAGTCTTTGAAGATGGTGGGCCAAAAGAATCTGCATTGTAGGACTTTCCTAGCCGTTTTTTGGGAACTCGTGTGACCACCATAGGGGCCAAAGTGACATTGTTCCAAAATGGCAATGCTTTCTTCATGGGACACACAACGACGATATAAACCATCGGCGCAAAGTCAAAACAAATAAGGTTCATCCCAATAATAATTTTTGACATCATGTAAAAATTTAGCTTTAGAATGTCCCGTATACTCGGGATTCAATACACTTGCAGCTAAATAGTTTACAAAATCAGCGAACCAAGGAAATTGGGAGTCAACCTTGAGCAATTGGTCATCGGGTAGGGATTCATTTATGGGATGTTCATCAATGGGGCTATAGTTGAGTCTACTCAAGTGGTCAGCCACAACATTTTCAGAACCCTTTTTGCCTAGGATCTCAAGATCGAATTCCTGCAACAACAAAATCCATCTTATGAGTCTAGGCTTGGCATCCTTTTTGGTCATGAGGTAGCGAATAGCTGCATGATCAGTGTAAACAACAACCTTCGAACCAACAAGATATGAGCAAAATTTATCGAATGCATAGACAATGGCTAGCATTTCTTTTTCGATGACTGTGTAATTTCGCTGAGCCTCATCTAAGGTCTTGGATGCATAATAAATGACATGGTGTTTTTTGTCAATTCTTTGTCCTAAAATGGCACCTACATCAAAATCACTAGCATCACACATGATTTTAAAGGGTAAGGACCAGTCAGGAGCATGAACGATAGGAGTGGTGGTGAGAGCCTTTTTCAAACATAAGAAGCTCTCCATGCATGCCGTATCAAAATGGAAAGGCACCTCCTTTTGAAGAAGATTGGTGAGAGGTTTTGTAATTTTGGAAAAATCACGGATGAATCGCCGATAGAAACCGAAATGTCCTAAGAAGGCTCGGATGTCTTTGACTGAGGTGGGAGGGGGGAGCTTGGTGATGACCTCAATCTTGGCTTGGTCAACTTCAATGCCCTGGTTGCTCACCTTATGGCCCAGAACAATACCCTCCTTGACCATGAAGTGACATTTTTCCCAATTAAGGACTAAATGTGACTCGATGCATCTATCAAGAACAAGGGAGAGGTTTCCAAGGCAAGAAGTGAAACTATATCCATAGACAGAGAAATCGTCCATGAACACCTCCATGACAGTCTCATTTAACCCTGAAAAAATGGCAGACATACATCTTTGAAAAGTGGCTGGTGCATTGCACAGGCCAAAGGGCATTCGTCTAAAAGCGTATGTACCAAAAGGGCATATGAAGGTGGTCTTCTCTTGGTCTTCAGGATGAATGGGGATCTGATAAAAACCTGGGTAGCCATCTAAATAGAAAAAGTATTGTTGATGAGATAAACGTTCAATAACTTGATTGAGGAAGGCAAGAGGGAAGTGGTCTTTCCTAGTTTCTTTGTTGAGTTTCCTGTAGTCAATGCACATACTCCACCCTGTGACTCTACGGGTGGGGATAAGCTCATTCTTCTCATTCCTAACGACTGTGGTCCCACCCTTTTTGGGGACGACCTGGACCGGGCTGACCCAAGGAGAGTCAGAGATGGGGTAGATGATTCCAGCAGTCAAAAGTTTAATCACTTCAAGACGGACAACTTCCTTCATGTTTGGGTTGAGTTTCCTTTGTGGGTCTCGGGAAGGTTTACTATTTTCAATCATTGGGATTTTGTGGATGCAAATGGATTGATCTATCCGAACTAAATCCGTCATTTTGTACCCTAAGGCTGTTCTCCTTTTTCTAAGTTCTTCCATAAGCATGGTTTCCTGTTCAATGGTAAGGTCAGAATCGATGATAACAGGGCATAATTGTTGTTCATCCAGAAACACATATTTCATACCTATGGGAAGAGCCTTCATTTCCGGGGCCATAGGTGGTTCAGGTTGTTCTTCTATGGTGGAGATCATCTTAAGGTCTTCAATCTCAGCACATGGGATTTCCTCAAAGTTGTCCAAGTGAATCTTAAGTTGGTTTGATGGTTCATTATCAAAATCACATTCGGCGGGGATGGTGAGATCAGTGCATAGGGGGTCATCAACTAATTCCCATTCTTGCCTTAATTGGTTTAATTTATCAATGCAATCAAGGAGGTAGACTTCTTCCTCAAGGCTAGGTCCCTTCATACTTTCAAACACCCTAAACTCTAGGTTTTGTTTCCCTAGTCTTAACACAATGGTACCAGCCTCAACATCAATTAAGGAACGAGCAATGGCTAAGAAGGGACGTCCAAAATGAGGGGGTAGCGTAAATCTTCCTTGATATCCATGATCACAAAATCACAAGGGACGTATGCATCATTTCCAACTTTAACCGGAATGTCTTCTATGATTCCCATGGGCTTAGTTGTGGATGAGTCCGCCAGTTGGATGGTCATGGCTGTGGGTAACATATCATTGAATCCCAATCTTTTGCAAAGACTATATGGCATGATGGATATACTAGCTACTAAATCTGCTAGGCCTTTCCTACAAGCATTGTCACCTAAGTAGCATCCTATTCCAAAAGAACCTAGATCCTTCTGTTTTTAGGCATCTTACTTAGGATAATGTCAGAGGTAGTCCTAGCAAGTTTAACAGTCTCATATTCTTTAGTAACATACTTCCTAGTCAAGAGAGATTTCATGTACTTGGACCAGGCGGGCATGTTTGCCAAAGCATCAAGGAAGGGAATGTCGACATGTATTTTTTCATAGCTTCCCTAAATTTCATGAAGCGGGCATCAAGTCTTGTTTGTTTGCGTCAGTCTTGATAGGGAGGTCGGGGTTTGTAAATTAGTTCTTCATCTTCCACTTGAAAGGTTTCGGGGATGGATGGTTTGGGTGTGACTTCGGGTTCGACAACTACCATGTCCTCATCCTAGAATTCTAGAGGTGGGTCTAAAGATTCTTCTGAAGGGGAAGGGGTGTGCACTTTTCCCGAATGAGTAGAGACTACCTTGAGTTGTTCAGGATGTTTGGGGTTGTTTTCAGACTGTCCTGCAAGAGTCCCAACAGGAGTTTTTTGTTGGGCAAATAAACGGGCTAACTGTGCGTCAGTTGCCTTTTGATGGGCTTGAATGGCCACGAGGGTTTGTTCTATGCTTGCCCAGTTGGAATGACTAGGGGGAGGAGGAGGGACGGCATTTTGAGGTGGTTGGGGAGGTTGAGGTTGGTTTGGATTTTTGGGTGGAAGGCTTAGGTTTTGTAATTGTTGGTAGTGTTGTCGATTTTGGTGATTTCCAAAATTTCTTTGATTGTTGAATTGGAATCCAGGTGGAGGTCGATTGTTACTTTGAGGATAGGGAGGCCTTTGTTGAAGTTGGGTAGAGTTCTCAACGCCTGAGGGGTTCCCATACTGAAAACCAGGGTGATTTCTAGGTTGGTTGGGATTGTAGTAACCTTGGCCTGGTATTGTATGGATCGAATTGAGGTCTTCTGGTTGTTGACCTACTTCAGGTTGCATGGGCATGTTGTAGAGGTATTGACAGTGGAGGGTGGTATGGTCATATCCTTGGCAGATACCACAATGGGAATCCATGGCTTTTAGTTGTTGGGGTGACTCCCTAAGGGTGACTAAGGATGACTCTAACCGATCTTGTTTTAAGGCGATTAATTTTAGGCTTTCCGCTATGCTTTGGATATCATTATTAACTTCTGACTTGGCTACCTTAAGGATTCCTCCAATCCCTCTTCTAGCCCTTGTTTCAGAAGCCCATTTAACTACCTCCCATGCGCTAGTTAAACTTTGATGCATGAAATTTCCTCCATATGAGGAATCAAGAAAAAATTTGGTATCATCATCAACACCACGATAGAAAATCTCTATGAGTTGGGCTTGAGAGATGTCATGGTGGGGGAACTTCCTAAGTAAATCCTTGAATCTTTTCCAGGATTCACCTAAAGACTCTCTTGGGGACATAGAAAAGTGAGTTATTTGACCCCTAAGTACATAGGTGAGAGACGGGGGTAGAATTTTTCAAGGAACTTGTTTTGTAGAACTTCCCAAGTTGTGACATGTTCTTCACTCTCCATGGTGTTGTACCAACTACTAGCTTGGCCGGAGAGGGAATACTTAAAAAACCTAAGGCGGATGGCATCTTTAGAGACACCTGGGATTTTTTTCAAAGAGCAAAGGTCAATGAACTTTTGAAGGTGATCTTGACAACTTTCCCCATTGTTGCCAGAGAAGGGGTTGGTTTGCAGCATAATGATCCATTGTGTTCGGATTTCGAATTGTGGAGCAATGATATCAGGGGGTATAACCGGATGTTGTGCATAGGCCGTTTTGGGAACAGAAAAGTCTTTTAATTTTTTTTGCCTTTCGGCTTCCCTCCTATCGGCTTCTATGGTTTCTTGTTCGGCCCTAAAGGCTGCTCGCAAAGCGGCTTCTCTTTTCGCTTGTTCGGCTTGGATGAGCTCTCTTTGAGCTGCGAGAGCTTGGTCGATTCTACGGGCGACCTCGTCCTCATTAATTGTTACTAGATTTTGACGATTTCGACGATGAAAAGTTCTTTCTATTTCCGGATCGAAAGGTTGAAAATCGTCATTCGAGCGTCGCATGCACAAATAAAGCAGATAATTCGTGTGCAGAAAAAACGTACTATCAGAATGGAAACTCAGCAGAAAGAGGAGTACACTTCCGGAATGTTACTCGGAAGGCATGAAAAAAAAGAAAAAAACATTTTCAAAATTGTTTTGGGGTTTGAAAAAAAACAATCTGTTGTCTCCGGCAACGGTGCCAAATTGATACTCGTCGTTTTGCAATATCAATCACTAAGATGGTTAATCCTAGAGTTTACACCTTTTTTACTTCCGGTTTTAAGGGTAGTATAGAAGGGTCGATCCCACAGGATAACTATTTAGAGATTGTTCTTAGAACCCAAAGATTTGAAGAACTTTATTATTTGTTTTTGGTATTTTTCTTTTTATTAGAGCAGAAAGTAAAGTCCAGCTGAGGGTTTGAATGATTATACTAATGTAAGAAGAAAAGCACTTAACCAGAATTAATATTCATAAGGGAATAATAAAAGATTGTTAACACAAGCAAACTATATGAATGGAAGACTAAGAATTAAACCAAACAAAGGATGCAGTGATTGAATCAAGAGAAGGAAATCGAGGCTCGTAGGGGTTTCACCACATTAGCCTAGGTGATAACAACTAGATATTAAATGACGATTTGATGAAGGCTTGCGAATAAAAAACTCACAAAAGAAAAACTCCACATGAGCCCATTGGTCTTGGTGCTCATGCTTCCTAGTTTATCATCCTAACAGACGAAAATCCACGGTCATATCAAAACGTCTATGTAATCGATTTTATTGTTCTAAATCCGGATTTCCATGGTCATATCCATCTGGATTAACATGCGATTCGAAGATCAATCATTCAATTAAAATCGATTACCACCTAATCGTTTAAGAAGAAGTCATTAAAACCATGGCTAAGGGGTTATTCCCCTTGCCCCGATAAAAGACTACTCACACATGGAGAAATGGGAGACGGAGGAAGAAAGAAATGAAGCAATAGTCTAGCCCAAAAATCAGGAGATTAATCCTTATGCTAGAGACGATGAAATGGCTTAGTTCTTTGTTTCTTGCTCCAGAAATAAAGAACGGAAGGAAGGATATTAAAACTAAGGCGGAGAGAAAAGACAAGAGCAAGAATGAAAGAGCTATGCTTGAACCAAACCTACTTTATTGCATAAAATGAGAATGATTACAAGATTAATTGCTGAAGAACTCCAAAATACCAGAAATCCAAGATGCCCCTAAGAGGAGGAAGTGCCCCTCTTTTTATAGTAGAAGGAGGGGGGTACATTTAGGTTTAGGGTTCTTTGGGTGCTGACGGATGGGAATTTCTATTGTCTGCGCGCCGCCAACCGACCGGTTCGGCAACAAGTCGATCAGTTGGAAGGTTCTGGAACGCGCAGCCACTCGATCGGCTGCCAACCCTAGTTAGGGTGGCGGCATAGTAAAAAAACATTCTGTGCTTCTCGGCAATGGGCATCATCCGAGCGGCTGGTAGTTGGAGTCGGGCTATCCCAGCCGTCGTCTAGTGAGATCAATGATCGATGCTTTGAAGGTGAACCGAGTGTTTCATGATGTCAGACGATCAGTTTGATTCTGTGAAATGATCGGTTGAGTTACCAATCGATCGGCTCAAGTCCTGAAACTACAATAAAATGCACATGATTGTCAAATTTGTGATAGAATGAGAAAATATCAATTTGTGCAATTTTCAAGAGATGAATGGATAATTTCTCTGTGACAAGCTTAATAATTCGCAGAAAAAGGTGTGCTGAATAGCATGCATCACGCGTCATTGTGTCGCGTCACCCTGTCGGGCAGTGCTCATATCGCCCATCTGGAAGGCCGATGTAGGTGGAACTTATTTGTGGGCCGGGATGGCCTTATTGGGTCAAAATTGGAGGAAAATTCTGCAACAGTTGGAAGTATTGGATTAATAGTGTTGTCTGGCCAATTATTGCAAAAAGTACATATAAAAGAGAGGAAAATAGCTAAAAAGGGCAGTTTTGATAACATGGGCACAACTCTCATGCTTTTATTCACTCTCGTAAGGCTGCTTTCTTTTTTTTGGGATTTTTGTTGGGTAAGGGGAAATAAAGAGATTTCTGCTGTTTGGACAGCTTTTTCCTTCTCCATGCTCATCTCTTATCTGTTTTGCGAGACTACTATTTTTTTTTTCAAAATTTTTAGCACGGAAAAACGTAATCTTTTTGTTTGTTTGAAGCAGCATTATCAGAAAGATATAACAAAACTTGCATCTCATTAAGCATAAAGAAAACAAACTTGGCAAGAAGTTGCATCAGGTTTTTACTAATACGGCAACTTTGTACCTATGTTACGAGAATGGTATAAACAAAAATTTTCAAAACTTTGATATGAACATATATATGTACACATGATACAGGAAAGAAAAAAAGAATAAAGAATTTAAGACAACAGAGACCAAAGAATGAAGAATTTAAGTCAGAGTAATCAAAAAAATTTCAAAATTTTGTACCTCCCTCACTGGTACATGGTACCCCCCCAAACTTACTTCACACTCTATCCCAGAGTTATGAGGTAGATAAGGTGAGGCAATGTTACTCCAGTGAGGTTAGATGTTGACCGTGCCTTTGTCGGATAGAAGCTCCCACACATATTCTCCTCTTTTACTGTGATAATCGATGTGGTGGAGTTGGTCAGGCGTTGTTTCAGTTGCTATCCATTCCAAGACATAGATGCCGCAGTCATTGCATTGAGTGATTTGTTGTGGGCTGCGGTGGCAGAACTGAAGTTCGTGCCATTTTCTTGGTTGTGTGTCGAGGAATGGTTGGACCATCTTTGACACCTCGTCGTAGTATTTTCGAACTAAGCGTTCAACGGGTGACAATAGTTCTGATGTAGACGACACAGGATGGTTTTTGTTGTTGTCCGAGCTGTTGTGGAAAATACCTGCTCATTGCCGAGTGTACATCGTCAGGAGCGTCCAACGGTTATAATGCAGAATTGGTAGAAAGATAGTGTCTGTGACCCCGCTCTTCAATTCTGCCAGAAAAATTTGCTTCGCTCCTGTTTCGTCGGCGAGGCAAATGTCGTTGAATAGCATAGGATGAGCTACGTAAGCGTGATCGAGCCTTGACTGTATTGTTTGGATGTAAGCGGCCGCTACAGATACAGCCAGGCCTCCTCCTTCTTTTACCATGTCCCTCAAATCATCGACTGGGACTATGACATCGCCTGCCTCATACGCGATATCCCTTGGGGTAGAGTCGGCTAGCTTCAGATGGATTTCGTTGGCCTACTCCTGCGTGAGAGTTGTGCACAAAAAGCGGTCGAAATTTTTGATCATCCCCTCTGTAGCCTCAGGTGAAGCAGTATCTTCCATCCCGTGCACTTTCCGCAAGATTTCCAACTGCTTGCCTGCCCCATATGTGTCGGTTGCCATCTCTGCTTCTTTCTCCCGAGAGCTGCTAGATTGTGAAGTCTCATTTTCAGGGTCGTTGTCCAGTAGCTGCTCTGGTACCCCTGCGTCCCAGAAATAGCGCTTGTCTTTTATCAGTAGCATAGCAAATATGCTCTTGCGATGATAGAAGCATGTGCCCTTAAGGACCTCCAAGTTTCCAATTGTATTCAGCGCCTCCATGGCGCTCAAGATGGTGAGGGTTCTATTTCCACTTCCCCCTTCTGCCTGGACGGGGAGTTTTCGGATAGAAAAGAAGTGCCAAACGCCTTTGTGACGTTGGCTTCCTTATTTGATAGCTCGGAGAAGACGCAGCGGCAGAAGCCTTAGTTTTTGTCCTCCGGGCAGCTGAAGATATTCCCAGAGCATGGCACCTCTTTGTGGCTGCAGCTCAACAGTTGAACGTCGTGGTTCCTGAGGTCTGCCACGTAGAGGAACCACAAGTTGTGGTGTTTATACGGGGCCAACATGAGGTTTGGTCTGTGCTCGTCGATGTGGTTCAGCATGTTGGCCACCGCACTGGAGTCTGAATCTCCTTTCATCAGTCTTCTCACTAAGGTCGGGGTGGCTTTGTATATTGTTTTCTGACCTACCCTGCTGTCGATATTTTCAATCATCGCTCCTTCAAGAACCTTGAACAACCTTTTTCCGACGAAGTCTGGCATGCAGAACATCCTTCGAAGATCCCCTCGCCGTACAGAGAGGTAGCCGTCACTCCAGACGACATCTTCTTCATCAGCCTGTGATCTTAAGACCTTGTTCAGCAAGTTCTGGTCTCTGATCGACAGGTATCCGATGACCCTTCTGTCAAAGTCGGCCATCTCAAAAGAGGGTATCTCGGATGGCTCATGGAACTTATCCTCCATCGAGCATTTCCCTCAGGGGAGGTGTCTTTCATTGATTGGATGAACGTCCCCCTTCTCTCCCTCGGATTCATCAGAGGAGTCTACCCCGACGCTGATATCTTCGTTATCGTCGTCAGCTTCGTCTAGGGGGACTGAGGGATCTTCTTTTTCCCAGCCTAGGGAGCTCTCCTATCCTGTTGGAGCTCCATCGGCAGACCGTTGTGGCATCCCCCCTTCGGATGCAGAGGATTGTCGGCTGGAGGAGGGGGAGGACGCTGATCTTGAGGCAGATGATGATGAAGAAGAAGGAGAGCCACGACTAGGGGGTGATGGCGACCTTCTCGGCTGCCTTCGGCGCGGATGGTCGTCCCTCCTATCCAGCCTCTCCTTGATCTTGTTGAGGCGTTGGAGAATTTACTGAAGTGTTGCGTTAAGAGCCTCTAGTCCGCCGGGAAGGCTGGCTAGAGTCAGCAGCTCTCGCTCTTGGCTATTCATCCTGTCTTAGAAAGATGCAAACTTGCGGGTTAGGGAAATACAAGTAGTTCAGTTGTTATCCGTTACCTCGCGTAAGTACTCGAACTCATGTCCGAGCATCTTCCCAAGGGACGGAGGGGTTCCAGCTGGTCTCCCTCCCATCCTTGCGACACCCTTCTCATGTGATGGTCTACCAGTCGAGGTAGAGTCTATCTGAATCGTCCGCGATGCAGATGCTGCCGGACAAGGCGACGATGCTCTCTTAGCTGCTACCGCCTTGCCTTCTCGTTGGGGTGGAGATGGCCGTATTGTGGGCGGACGCTGCTCCAACTCTACACTGTCGGCGAACTCCTCAGCCGTTAGAAAAGGAGACCCTGACGGCGGTGTCGGTGTCAAGAGTGCACCTTCAAGCTCCATTCTTAGGATCTCGTCGAACACACCATTACTGGCGTCCAGCTCGGGTGCTTCTTATGCCTCTACAGGCCTTACAGGGATGTCGGGGCTGCGGCTGTCTCTTCCACGGCAGCTCCCGTAGTTTCTGTCTCGGTGACCTCAACGATCACCGGGTCTGTTCCAGCCACCATAGTCATCGTTGTGGTGGTGGATGGTACCGTAGAAGCGACGACAGCTCTATTAGTAGCTGCCGTCGGTAGCTCTGGAGTTGCCCTTTCAGGGGCTCTGGTGGCAGTGGTGGAGGATGCTTCTTTTGCTACAACTTCAATCTCTACGGTAGTGAAGACTAGCTTTTCTGCGTCATAGGTGGCACAGCGAGGGAGCGGGAGGAGTATGTTCGTTCTTGAAAACTTGTAGAAGTAGTCCCTTCCCTCCTTCTTTACGATGCTAGTCCTCATCAGGTACTTGACGTAGATAAGCTCATCGCCTTGTGTCCTTAAAAGGCTGCGCGGCTCCTTAGGGTACCCAAACCCTGTCGCAATCAGGTTGACGATGCCACCCATGCAATATTCATTGGTGGCTTCTTTTATTGGGTGTAGCCTGTTTAGCAAGAACCGCCCGAGGTCGATCACTCGGCCCTCCATCATGTGCCACATGATATGGAGTTCTTCTGTATAGATGTTGCTGGACTCGTTCTTACTGAACAGCAAGCACGCCACCAATTTGTGCACTATCCTCCAAAAGCAGGAGTGCACTGCCACCACTTTGCATCCTGGTTTAAATGTTGATTCGCCAGTCAGCTTCTTCCAGAGCTCCATGGGGTTGAACCCATCTCCTTTGGTGATTCTCACACCGTTGTCCATAAGATTCTCCTCCTCCTCGCTGGAAGAGAAGATCTTGTTCAGCATCTTCTCGGAGACGACGTGCTTCAAGTTGTACAACCGGGACTGGAGTCTATCTACTCCGCCGAATTCTTCTCTTTCTGCAGTAGAATTCTTTACTCGACGGAGGGATGCCATGAATTCCTTTGTCAGCCTAGTGTACGAGGAAGATCGGCTGAAGCAGATCTTTCTTAGCCCAGTCGCAGCAAGTACGCCCTTCAGCCTCTCCAAGATGCCCAACTCAGCGAAGGAGGCTTCATGGCAGAACATGCTTGGTCTGTAGACCTTGGCTACTAACTCAACGTAACGGCGAGCGTGCTCGTCGTCCCTCGGCACGAACATCCCTGGCGTGTATTCCAGGGGTTCTGCCACTGCTATTGGTGTCGGAGTCACCTCTTCTCCAACCCTAGCCCTCTAATATGTTGTTGACGCCCCGACTGCTTCTGGATTCGGGCATTTCTGCCCAATAGTTGGTGCTTCAGCTACAGTCACGGGGTAGGTTCTTCTTCCTTGCACGTCAACAGGGACAACAGTTGACTTGATGCAGGCCATCTCTGTCAAATAAAGAAAATCCTTGATTAATTAAATGTGTCGATGCTGTAATGAAGTTGAACTGAGAGCACGATAAAGTAAGCCATGTAAAAAGATGATCCCACACCCCCATATTGGGCGGTACGAGGTTTTCAGGAGTGAAGGCTCGTGCCCGATATGAGGTATGAGTGTCGCCCGTCACTTCGGCAGATCATATACGCGATAAGACCAAGGCGATAAGGCGGTAAATATGTGTCAGGTCTGTCGGGCAATACGGTGGCGATAAGATAAGATACCCGATATGACTATCAGAAGGGAAAGTTGTGTGTCGCCCGACAACAAAACAGGCGAGGCGGTGCAAAGATGAGCGATACGGGTATCGCCCGACATGACGTATCGGGAAAACGTGATAAAAGGTACATTGCGCTTTATACGTATCGGGCTATATAACGTTGCCCAGCTCAGAGACCGCGAGGCCGATAAGCTACTCGTTAAAGGAAAATCGTGTCGGGCGATAAGGTCTGTCAGGCTATACCTCGCTGATTTCTTGAACTACCGCACGACACGAGAGTAGGAGTCTTGCCCGACACGAGAGCTAACTCAGGAAATCAATGCACGACACGGGTAGGTGAAAACAGTAAGGCAGTAGCCCGACACGGTAAACCCGCCAGGCTATTTATAGTGGTCCCAACCGGGGGTAAAACTGGTAAATCTGGACACACTGTCGGCTGTTGGGGTGATTCATTCCCGAGACGGGTAGACTCCCCTGCCCGATATGGGCGCGTTCAAGCATATCGGTTGGGCTGCTGCCCGATACGAACTGTTCGATACGGATCGTTAGAGAAAAGCTAAGAAGAAAAGTGTGAAAATGGAGAGGAAGAAAGCGATTGATGAGTAAAACATCATTGGCCTAAGGCTAAGCCCCGGCCTCAGATGGTATTACCCATCTCGGTCAATAAAACTAAGGCGGTGGCCCATAAAATAGAAGGGTCAGTGCATGTGGCGCATGCACTGCCTCGGGCCTTATTACAGACTTTAATTTTCATAATGTTTGTTTTGCTTGAAAGTAAAAACATCCTATACTAGGAATTTAAAAACAGCTCGAACGCCTCCGGAGAAGCACTTTTTCTTCCGTCTTTGGCTTCGGTTTCTTCCTGTATCATCATTCTCTGCCTCTGCAGTCATTGTCCTGTTCTCTTCATTGGTTTGGTATTTGACGGAATCATTCCTGACGGGTTCTTCACAATTTCAGCAAGTTGAGCAAGCTGCTGGTCAATCTGGCGTTGGTGCATCTGCATGTCTGCCAGTTGTGCCTGCAAGGAGTTCAAAACATCGGAATTTGATAGCGCACTTTGCGCTAGTTGATTATTGATTGTATCTTGCTTCTTAACAAAATTAAATATCTGCCCAATCACGTCTGATTGGCCCGTGCCCTTGTCTTGTTCCCGGTTCGACCCTTGATATTTTCCCTGTACTTGGAAGTTTCCTTTCATTGGCTGGAACTAATTGTTCTTGAAATATTGACCCGACCCCCTCTCTTCTCAAAACATTGTGTCGACTTGGACGAGATTTGAAGCTGGTGAGAGTTTTCCATTGCATCTTTGTTTCCGTAGTTAAAGTCGGGATGATTTGGCCTTTTGTAGTTCACGAAAGAGACATTTTCAGTCCTTTCGTCTTCTGGGTCAGAGTCACTATATGTGTCTGGTCTGGTGTAGACGCAGTTGTCCACACCATGTCTTCCTTCGCCACATGTAACACACTTCATCACCTTCTCAACTAGCTTCTTGCCCTTCCCGCCAGCTTCTCGCAGTTGCTTAACATCAGTAGTGATTCAATGTATCTGCGAGGTGATTGACTCCAGCCCCTTGGACTCGAGAGCGGACCCTTCACCAACCCTCTTGACCTGTCCTCTGTCGGATCGATCAAAATCAGCGCCGACCATCAGCTCGGTCATGTTCTTGATGATCATTTCTGACTTCTTTGGCTTCTTCCCTAGGAAGTCACTGCCTGCCGCCACATTTAGTGACACCCTTTCATCGGGAGTTAGGCCATTATAGAAGGTGGTGATGAGAAAGCCCTTCTTATAATTATGATGGGGGAAATCCCTCTGGTATTCCTGGAATCTCTCCCAGGTGTCATGGAGGCTTTCATTCGACTTTTGCATAAAAGAAGTTATTTTCTGCCTATTTCTGACAGTTCTTTCAGTGGGATAGAACTTGTTTACGAACGCGTCAGCCAAGGCTCCCCACCCGTTCAGGGATTGGTGGGGCAACCCAAGATACCATGATAGGGCTTTGTCCTCCAGGGAGAAAATGAAGCCCTTACAGTAAATCACCTCTTGGGGAACCCCCCGCATCTTAATTGTATCACATATATTTTTGAATGCATCAAGATGGTGGTAGGGGTTGTCGTTCGTTGAATTCCCCCTGAAGCTCTTGTTCTGAATCATCGAGATCACGGACGGCTTAAGCTCAAAATTTTCCGCGTTGAACCGCGAAGTGATTACTGGACATCGGGAGTTGTTGGCCTTTGTGGACGCCAACTCTCTTAGTGTTTTGTCTTCCTCTTCAGAGTCTTCGCTGTCGCTAACCTCACAATGCTGTTCTTAATTGTCGTGATTTCTTCGGTGCCTCTGGTGGTGATGACGTCTATCGCGGTGATGGCCCTCCTCGAAATGCTCCGTTTCTGTATCTTCAAGGTTATCATCGCCGCCATAGCGATCGTTGATTTTCGATGGAGGCGATTGAGGTCAGGCTCCTCCTTGTCGTTCCCCTCCCGAATGTTGTGGGTCGACGCGAGGAGGCATGGTTTTTCAGAGTGATTGTGCTTAGTTTGAACAGTCGAACTGTGTAGGAGCTCAGTCAAACAGATCACTGTTCTTCATAGTTTCTGAAAATGGAACGAAGAATCAGGTTTAGAAAGCAGAATTATTTGTTTTGTGCAAAGAATAATAACAACAAAAGAAAAGAAAATAAAAGAGTGTTTTCAAGCTCATTTCTAAGCTTGAGGCACAGGAGTGTAGTTAGTGGATACAGATTCATCAACAGTGTCGTTTCGCCTTGTCCCCAGCAACGGCGCCAAAAAGTTGACCGGCCTAAATCGCGCGTCCAAAAGGGGAGGCGGATTCGAGGTAGTCGAGCTTTTACATTTATAACCCGATTCCTTCTAGGCCCCCGCAACTTTGTTTACGAGGTCAAAGTAGATATACGGGGTCGAACACAGGGACAAGGGTGGTAGTGTTGAGAACTCAGAATCGACACGCTACACTCCGGCTAGGATAGAGATATGATAAAACTCCCAAGAGGGAGCAACAGATCCAGATCGATAAAACAAAAAGAAAACCCTATCTCCAACTCGAGTTACAAGCAAAACTTTAGATTTTAGACATTTAGCAGTTTTTAAGGGTTTTGATGCAACAAAAATAGAGAGATAACACTAAAGCTAAAGCAAGGTACGAAGGAGAAAACTTCGGTAAAACAAGAGGAAGAAGGAACATCCTGTACCCCTCCTCTCATAGCGGGTACCTCTAACCAAGTATCAACACCACTCTCGAGGTTGCTGGACTTAGGTTAGAGTGTAGAGGTTACTACAACAGCTCCATTCCAGGCACTCTCGTACTCCAGAATTGGACCAAACACTAAAGCCACAACACCTCTCTCAAGGCTGTTGTGACAGGAAAACACGATTCGGTAGCTAATCGAAACGCGATCCAACGTGCAAGCTAGAGTTCAGATATTAAACAGAGAAATCATCCAACAAGTGTACCAAACACAGAGCTACTATTTATAGGCAGTGGTTGGGGGAAGTTATGGTGCTCGAGGAGCCACGTGTCCCCCCTTGTCTTTGCGGTATGTGGATGGCCGATATTGGTATCGCCCGACACAAGGGTGTCGGCTATCGGTCACGTGACGGGCGGCGCCTGCCGGTGGGTGGCCTGTGTTGCGCGACAAGCTTTAGTTGTCGTGGCGAGTTTCGGCTCCCTGTCGGGTAAAAGACGTGTCATCCGCCAGTTTCATCTAGCGCGACATCCCTGTGTCGTGCGTCGTTGTGTCGCGTCACCCTGTCGGGCAGTGCTTGTATCGGCCATCTAGAAGGCCAATGCAGGTGGAACTTATTTGTGGGCCGGGATGGCCTTATTGGGTCAAAATTGGAGGAAAATTCTGCAACAGTTGGAAGTATTGGACGAAGAGCGTTGTCTGGCCAATTATTGCAAAAAGTACATATAAAAGAGAGGAAAATAGCTAAAAAGGGCAGTTTTGATAACAGAAAAATAGTCTAAAACATCACAAAAATTGGTGTTATCATCACTTCATAAGTAATGCAAGTATTACAAGTAAGGGAGAGAAACATTTCAACAACTAAAAGATGAAGAAAAATGATTTAGAGTGGCTGCTAGTCTAGAGGTCACATCTCTACTACCTAGAAAGGTAAATATCTAGGATATCCAAACCTTGAATACCACCTTTTATTCACCTCAAAAGAGCATAAAAAAGTGGCCTCCATTTTCAGTTCAAGGGTAACTTGCTTCACTTCTATGGGAAAGTGATCCATCAACCTTACTAGAGACATACCTTCCCTTGCCTAGAGTCACCTTCGCTTCACCTTCCTTGGCCAAGTAAGAGATTCAACACAACATTTTTGGGTAAAAGGATACATAAGAGAGATGACAACCTTGAAAATAACAAGTACAACCATTTGTCTTGCAATTGACCTATTCATTTTAATAAATACCAGAGGTGATTAATCTATAGGAGTGTATAAGGGTTCTAGAGGCACATTCTCTCAACTATAACATAGGATAATAGGTGGTAACCTTGGTAAGCTCACATATATGATTGAGGGTGCTACTAGAATTAGACTTCGATAGGATGAACTGCAGACATTTGGGGGGGGGTTGATAGGATGCATAACAATTATATTTTCATTATTTATTCCTTTTGAAGAAATTTTTTGCACTTTATACAAAGTCGTAGTTATAGAACCTTTGTTTGAATTTTTGATTCAAAATATTGGGTGGTGACACTAGACAAAAAATAATATAGAGGTAAGATGACTGAATTTTACCTTTGGTATCTTGATTGATGGCCTCACTCAACTTTCTCCATTTCCTAATCGTCTGTTTTTTACCCAAACAAGTTCAAGCGATGGTAACATTTAAATTATGGAAACTCTGTCGATGGACCTTACTATATATAGTATCTTGATTATCAACAAAAGGTCTTCAAAATAAATATATTACAAGTTTGAGCTTAATAACAAGTCATAAAATAGTATCAAATGATTTACAATAAAGTCCTAAAAATATGAGAATAGAATACATAGATGAGGCATGGTTCTCATGGTATCTTGATTTTTTTTATAGTATTTCAAGCATAAGAATGCAATGATTATACTAATATCATGAAATTCCTAATGGCTATTAAAGTAAAAATGGCAGTATTGAATATCATTTAGTAGACATTGGACGCTAACACGTATGTAAAACATGAAGCTTCAAGAACTTGGATTAGAATAAATTAGTAACATTTATTTTTGAAAGTTACAGGAAAAAATGGAATTAGATAAATAGGAAATGAATTTTATAGCAAAATTATTATATTAACATATGAGCAGCATGTAATGCCACTTTTTTAGTCAATTATATGATGATGGTTTTGATGCTGTCTTTAATAAGAAGAAATTATATTTCACAAAATGGGAGTCTGGTGTGGTATTCCACACACGTATGATATTTCAAATTTGTAAGTCCCCAAACAAGGTTCACTCACAACACTAAAATATGCTCCCGCAAGCGCACAGGGTCATGTTATAGTATAGATGAGAGGCAAGCAAAGGGGGTCGATCCACAGAGAGAGTGGGAGAACTAGAGCTAGGTTTGTGTTGGCTATGTTCCTAAAGCAGAGATTAGGGTTTGAGGGTTCCAAATTGGGTTTGGTTTGATTACACTAAACAATCAGGCAAGTAAAGGCAATATTCAAGCAAGATTACCAAAATCCCTAGATTATCCTAAGCGAGTTAGGTCTAAGAGACTAGATTAAGCAATCAACTAAACAAGAGCAAGATGATCTACACTACTCTAGCAAGGCAACTAGCAACTAAGAACTAAGCTAGACACTAGAGCAAGCAAGAATTTATATTAACCCTTATTATCAAGACTAAGAAATGACTATAGGCAATTTAGGCAATTAAGCAAAACTGGCATTAACAAGCTAAGATGACAAGTTAGGTTTTAAGCAATATGATTAGATAGGTGGGCTATTTGGGAATATGACTTGATATTAGTTGGGATAAAGTCAACATAGCATGCAAATATCACATTTCAATCTAGATTACCAAACTAAACAACAAGGCAAGTGCTATTAGAATATACCCTATACTACTAGTTGGAGAATTAGGGTTAGTGGAATTCTAGTAGGACTTGGAAAGTCTAGGTTTCTAGGGTAAGTGGTATTCGGATAATTGAGAGACAAGGGTAGGAATGGGAGCAGAGATGGGGGTATTTCACCTCATGTTACTTGTCATCTAGCCTTTAGGAAGCTCTAGGAAATTGCACTAATCACACTTATACTAGCTACTTAGATCTCGCACTCACTTATAGAAGAAGGGAGATCTATGTAGGAACAAAGGGGGCTAGCTAGGGATCCACTAATTATATCTAGGATCCATTCCTAAGATTGCCAAATACATTCCAATTTCCCCTAGAAGCTAAGTGTCATCAATCATCACAAAATAAGAAATTTATGTTTAAAAGAACAAACCACATGCGAGATAATGGGAAATGAGATAAAAATAAGAGGCAATCATCATACAATGAAATTATGTTCATTACAAGTTATTTTCCATCAACATGGTATCAAGTCACATTTTAACCCCAAACAACCCCCCACTAGGGGCTTAGCTAGAGATGCTCAAAGAAAAGATAAAAGAAATGTGTTACGACCCCACCTCCCGATAACCCCCAATTAAGGGAGAACGAGAGGTCGAAGCCGCATCCATAACTTCCAGATCAAAGGTTCGACACTTAACCAAGAACAATTATTAAATTTCAACAATCTATACTGAAAAGCTGTAATAAAAATTTTCATACCTTTTGAAAATTTTTGGATTTCTAAACTTCTATCCATGTACGCATTCTACTCTAACTAATCCTACTTGGAATTTATATCATGTATTTCACAATATGACGATTTACTGTTTGTCCTTTTGGCTTGTACCTAAAACACCGACAAACAAAACGTCGGTCAGCCAAAGCTGGTATGTGGGGGAAACAATAATCGTGAAACTATGATAACAATGTATTGCATCCAACTACCATTTAACAAACAATTTTACATTTTAAATATAACTACACGATCCATGCATCCCATATCCTATGTGTTTTCCTTGCAGTGGACTTGGATGCTACTTTCCTCAGAATAGATCCCCATTAAACCCCTCATGGTCCCACCCATAGGTGAACTAGTTTCTAGGGTTGAGTCACATGGCACTACCCGTAAGTAGCCCACTCCTTAACTCATGGCATGCTAAAGGGTCTCATGGCACTACACTTGGTAGCCCAATTTCTAACCCACGATAACCTAGACCTTACTCTAGGTTACCCCTTTTTAGCCTTTACAAGCCACAGAGGTGGATTCAGATCTAAGCCAGTTATATATATATTCATAGTGATAATCGTAGTCACTCTATATAGTTGCATGAAATAAAAGGCATCCAACAATTAATTTCAAGAAACCGATAAACACGTTCAGAAATCGCCGTGAAACTAAAGCGATTATTCATAAGCGTAACCACATACCTGATTTGATGTTTTAATAAGCATTAAGCAAATCCAACCAAGGAACCAATCCACGCAAGAAATTCAACAATCACATAATTTCTTTAAAATAATATGTACTCTATTTATTACACACTTTATCAAGAATCTACTTGGATTCGCTTTCTAGTGTTTCTGTATCCATTTTAGGGTTTGGTTTCGCAATTAGGGTTTCCCTTCATTATTTACCATATTAAGCCTTAATTTTATGCCATTACTCATAAACTCTAATTATCTCATCTATTCTTCAATATTAAGGTTATCTTAACAACCTCTAACCTTATTTTCGGATTTAAAGGCACAATTAACCATTAATTAATTTTGTTAAGCTTCTTTTACATTAAAGCTACTATTTTATCCTTTTAATCCATGACAAGATCATTATACGCATCAATTCAAAGTTCATTATTGTCTCATTAAGATATGAACTCGATTTGTTATTAATTCTACCTTTTAATCATGAGAAAACCCTAATCACTACATTTGGGGTTTTTATCCATAATTAGGAACTTTAATGATCTAAATAGATTAGAACCATCATATAACAACATATTTTCACAATTTTTAGATTAAATATAATCTTATCCTCTTTGACCCTAAATTAGGGTTTCTAAATGCACTATCATTCATACTTGGTTTAGAACCCTAAAACATTCAATTATTCATCTAAATTAGATTCAAACCTCACTTTATGTCTCAACAGGTTATTAATACTCCAATTAACCCATTAAACACCTATATTAGGGTTTCTAAGCCCATTAATGCTCATTAACATATCAAAACTCTAGATTAGGTTATTGAATACATGGATGGTCTACTTAGACATGAAAACGTCCTTTCATTCACAACAGGTCATTTTTCTCATTGATTATCCATTTTAATATTCTCAATTTCATAGAATCATCAAATTAGGGTTTTCCACTTTATAAAGCATCATGATTAGAAACCTTAAACACTTTTCAAACTACGATTAGATTCAGGTTCTAAAATTAATTTTAATAGATTCCTTGTATTTTTTTGATCAAAAAGCATACATAGCTTGCCTTATTCTGAGCTACTGGTAATTAGTTATGAAATCACAAAGGAATCACCTTTAGGACCAATCGCGAGGCGCCACATGTCCTTTTCCTTCTCTTTTCCCTTCCAGTGATGTCTGGCTCGTGGATCCAATCACTGACCCGCTTACTCGACACCCGAGTCTGCTCCCTTTCCCCTCATCTTCTTCGTGCGACCTTCTTCCGGAAGGGGCTCCTACTGCGTTGCCGCCTGATGGCTCCCACGAGCATAGCCCGCTCGAGCCTCACCCCCTCTGCCTTGGACATCATTCGCACCACCTTCCAACTCGCAAGTGATCGTTAGTCAAGGAGGAGAAGAAGCTGGACGGCCAAGTCTTTCTCTCCACTAGGTCACGTCCCCTATTCCTCTGCAGGAAGAGAGCATCCAGTGCAAGGATGATCTGCGCTCGAGATCGCTCACCAGGACAACAAATTCTCTGCGAAATTGGGGAAGGGGTTCGATTCTGTTCTTGTCCTAATGTCCCGGGTTGGCATGCCTTATATACGCATTGCCCTCAACAACCAAGGTCTCCAAAACCTTCTCGGATGTCCAGTTCAAACAAGGAAGTTTGGGGATCTCCTGTATTCACATGAAACTATAGGAAATCAAATATAGGTAGACTCGAATTCCTCTCCCGAATTAATGGGTCAACTTCCACATTTGTAAATTGCTTGTATGGGAAGCAAATTGAATAAGAAATCTCCTCCTACTATACATCCTTCCCAATTTTACTTAGAAAGCAGCTACTATTGGATCATCATCCAACGGCTAGCAGGCCACATATTAAAACAAGAGTCTAAGATAAATCGTGACATTTAAACCAAACCTCTTTACTTTAGGAAATCTTCCAAAAATCATATCTCTTAAACCGTGTATGCAATTGATCCCAAATTTTAAGGGAAAGTCCATAATGACTTAATCCATGAGTGTACAAAATTTGTGACGCAAAGTCGAACGTATGAGGTATTTTTCTTTATATGCAAGTTATCCTTTTATAAATCTTATTTAATGGTTATTTTCTATTTCTTAAACCATTATCTTGGTATTTTAGTCTCCTTGGACCTCAAGGAATCCTACGATTTCGAAATTTCTTTTTAAGGATACTCATTATCCTTCTAAATGCATCAATATGCATTATTTCACATTATCTTGTTTATTTCTTATTAAAATATTTCCTTATGAGGATTTCTCTTTTATTTTTCATTGGTATTCCTTTTATCATTCAGAATCCTTGGGATACGAAATTCCACCAAGGATAACTCAATTATACTTCTTTTCCCTTATTTTCCACATTTCATCATTGTTTTCAATTTATTTCTTAATAAAGAATTACTTAATTAATTTTTTCTTTTCTTATTGCCTTTTCTTTGCAACTTTGGACTCCTTGGAACCCAAGGAACCCAAGAGGCACGAAATCCCTCTTTGGATTTGCCTTCTAGAGATTTCCACATTTTTCTTTTCTCAAATATTCAATTATTCATTCACTAATAGAATTTTCTTGTTATTTGGGCCCAATAGCCAAAAAGCCCACAACACAAACATCAAGGCTATTGTAAACAAAATATATGTATTCAAAACAAATTATATCATTATTTGTTCAAATATCTTTAATATGAGAAATTACATTTCTCACCAAATGAACCCAAAAATTGGGTTTGTAACATCCTTTCCCTCTTATAGGAATTTTGTCCTCAAAATTCTATCAAGCAAATAAACAATTCAGGATAAAACTTTTCCATGTTCATCATTGGCCCCTATGTGGCTTTATCTTACTCATGGTGCTTCCAAAGAACCTTTATCATCACATATTCTTTTCTCTGAGTTCTTTCACTTTGTAATCTATAAAGTGCGCAAGTGACTCAGGACATGTCAGCCTCCCTTGGGGCTCACTAGGTTCATTGTTTAGCACATGGTCTGGGTACATCACATAGTGCTCTAAATTGGACACCTGGGACTCATCACACCTTACTTCATCCTGAGGGGTAAGATCAAACTTAACCTTCTCCACCAAACCATGTCAAAAGAACCCATGCATTGGGGACTCAGCTCTCTTAGCTATAACTTAGAGGGGTCGAATTTTCATGTCACATATTTTCCCACAGTGAACTGCATGTCAGTCTACTTTGCATCTGCTCACGACTCTCGTCGTCTCTAGGCTCCTTTCAACCATTGCACGATTAAAGCGACTTCGTCTACACGCACTGTGGTCCTTTTCTAACCATCACGTGGTCCTTTCACCAACATCATCTTACTAATATGGTGACCCACACAACCTCCCTTACAGAGCTTCTTTAAATCCCGATACTGGCTATGGTGGTCATCATCACATCTTTCATAGGACAAGAACTGTCTCTATCTATCACCCTAAATGAGCACACATGTCTCATCAGACCCTCTAGTCTGGATCATACTAACCATTAGTTAAGGGTGATAAACTGTACTAACATCGAGTTCTTCATGTACCTACTTCCACCTTTTGGAAGGGAACTTTTAGGTCAAACTCAACTACCTTTGAACTTGCATCATGGTGTATTTGAACCTTCTCTCTCATGGGTAGTTCAACCATATCTGTCCCTTGATAGAACTCTTTCTTTCTCATGTCATCTAGGTAAGGCGATCTACCATAACCCATATTGCATCTCGACCTTCCTTGGTCCAGGGGAGACCTACAACATCCATAGTGATGAACTCCCTTTCTTTTTTGGGGACTCTTTATCCTTTATATCAATGCATTGGGTTACTGGTGTTCGTCCTTCACCTCATCTTGCATGGCCATATGCCGCATGCAACTTTATCTTAGGCATCTAAAGTTCTATTGTCATTTATTATCTTGGTAGTACCATGGTGTATGGTGGTCTTCAATCATGATTTCCTATATGTCATGATTCCTCAAGATCGATTCTTCAGAAACCCTAAACCACTCTCATCAGGGTTTCATCACCTTCCTATCCAAATAAGTGCATCTGAGGTTCTATCACTATCCTTTCATTATATCAAGGACTAGACTGGATAACCAAACAACTATTAACTTGTTCAACAAATCACGTTTCCTCTGAGTATTAGCCAAACATATCTCCTTTCCAAACCTAGGGTTAGCATAAAAACCTCTTCTAGCTTCTAGCCAAACTAGTCAGATATTTCTCAACCAGAGCATCCATTACCACTTCACATCCTTAGATATTAAGTAACATTAAATATATACACTTCCATGTATTTCACTTATCATCTCAAACTCGAACTCTAAGTCTATCTTCATTGAGAACAGTTTTGAGCTCATCTTCTTGGTGATCAACTCAACCTTGTATGACTCATATCTCAAAACATCCTCATGAGGTGACTACCTCATTCCTTTTAGTGTTTGCAAACCATACATGTATCATTCACTCCTCCAGGGTACGTTATCCTCTCTATCCTCATACCTCGTAGCAACGTTCCAACTCACATCATCTTTTATCCTTGGTGTATGGCATGCGTACTATCCTATATCTCACTCTCATAACAAGAGGAAATAAGCATTTGGCTGCAATCCAAATACAGAGTTCTTCCTATTCCAAGAGTAGAGATGGTACATCCCACCTTGCCAGTACACCTTTAAATCCACGTTGAGACGTGCCACCTATGTCTCTATATCACCATCACCTCGATATCAAGGTTACTTCCATGGAAAACTAGTCTTGAACCTACTGAGGTTTACACACATCCCTTGGTCATCTCCTCTAGGTCTATAGGGTGCCGGAACTTTTGGGGTCATCCCTCTTCCCTCATGCATCCAGGGAGTGTCCTACTCATCTGCCCTTTGGGTCCCATGAGTTCATGAAGGTGATCAATCTCCTAACCCATGGCCCTCAGACAATGATAGTTGTTACCTCCTGACCCTATGGTCATGTGCAACTAGGGAATCAGGCAACTCCTACTTCCATCGGTCTTATCCTTACCTGACCCTAGGATAGACTTAGGATTCTATTATAGTACATGTTCACTTAGAACCTTACCCAAGCCTTCATCATCCCTCTCTGCATTCATGGGCTGACTTTCATCCTTTCATAGGGGTCATGGTGACCTGCCTTCCTTGGTCAAGCCCAATACCGGTTACCTCCATGGTAACACATCCACATGCACTTAGAGATGGATATCTATGGGTCTACAGGTTCCTTCTCATACCATGTACTTTTCACTTATCTTCTCAAGATCCTATAAGACCTATTTAGGTTACCTTAAACTAACAAAACCGATATACACCGTACATAAGGGTCCCTCTCCCAGGATGGGAGGATACTACAACTCTTGACAACAAGGTCACAAACATCCTTAGGGTTTACATCCATATGAGCATGCTTAACCCAGTAGCCACTATGGCACAAGCGGATCACCTACAAAACCATGCCAGGCAATACTTGTTCTCATTCCTCAGCATTGGATCAAGATTATACCTTCCTTTTTCATCAACTTAGTTGTGAGGGGTTCATCATACATACCTTAAACTTAAGGGGTTTTCCCTTCCTCTCAACATAAGAAGTACCATGCTCTCATCTATAGAAACTCAACTCTCATCCTGAGCATTAGGTACACCACATCCCCTCTTATGCCTAGGAACCCTAGGTTAACTTTTTGATGACCAACTGCATGCTCTATCTCTTAACCATGAATCAGGCATGTATAAGGTATGACACGCACTTCCTATCATCCTTCTACTCGAGCAACACTTCAGAGTCGAGTCCTCCTTAAGGACAACCAACAAGGTACAAGGCCTTACAACCTATACTAAACCTTTTCAGATCCAAGGAACTCTTCTTCTCATTTATACCATAGGTACATAGGTACCAGTAGATTCATCCTCTCTCTAGAGTTTGGTTCCTCTCATGGCAACCAAGACATCATCAACCTCTAAGGATCAAGCATGTGGCGACCACTATCATCCACTTAGGTCGCATCATCCTCAACTCCCCATTGTTCCTCAAATCTCGGAGTCTAGGCTTCCAACCTTCTTGCATGGGTCCTGCTCTCTCTCTCTAGAGCCAACCCTACAACCAGCCTCACCATGAGAGGTCCTCTCTTCATGAAGGATCAACCTCATAAGCATACCCCTACCTAAGTGAAGCCTATGTTCAACTTATGTTTTCTCAAGTTTATCCCTAGCCTTTTATGCTTATCTCATAAGCTAACCATCATACTCTTCCATCTAGGGTTTCAACCTATTGCTCACACTACTGATACATTTTGGGTGCACATTATGCCCTTATTAGCTCATGGATTTTCCATAGGTTATTCTCTAACCTCGTCAATGAAGGAGCTATCCTTCACTCTAACATGCACGACCCTTCCCAGGGTTGGGTCGCTAGAGGTATTTGGTCATCCAACCTCTAATGGCTCATATGGCATCCAAAGCATTTCCTTTCGAACACCTGGTCTAACTCATCATGTCATCTCTCCCTCTAACCTTCACTTAGGGTTAGGGTTAACATCATCCTCAAGGATGTGCTAGCTCTCTACTTTTAATGGAGGTCTCTACCTCCAAGACTACCTCTCTTTACTCATCCTCCTGACCAGGATGTCTATCCTCAGGTCTCTCCTGAGGGCATGACAACTTATGTCATATGACCTAAGCATGTATCTATTCTTTAGTTTACGCTTACTCTATTAAGCTTATGTCCATGACAACTTAATTACATGCTTTTCATTAATTTGATGGAGGATTCCTTAGACCTTATTAATCTTACCCATACCTCAAGAGGGCGAGGAGAAGAGGGAAAACCCTAATCCTTAAGGTCCTTAACATAATTTGTGATGAGAAGGGATGAATAAGATGAGAAAGTCCTAAAGGTATCTTATTTCGATTCATACCCTAAGACTTTGGCCAGGCAGCCACACGGATTCGGGAGTCCTCGTATTCCGACTAGCGGTGCGAAGGAAAATATTGCCAGCCCCCGGTCGTGATCCTTTTCTAGACACCTCCGTCTTTTGGATAATCCTCTAATAACTCCCTTGGGTTCAATGGAGTTTGTAAAATTTAATAATTATTAATGGTTAAGTGAGGAACCTACGCTCTGATACCAAATGTGACGACCCCACCTCCCAATAACCCCCAATTAAGGGAGACCGAGAGGTCGAAGCCGCTACCATAACTTCTAGATCAAAGGTTCGACACTTAACCAAGATCAATTATTAAATTTCAACAATCTATACTGATAAGCTGTAATAAAAATTTTCATACCTTTTGAAAAATTTTGGATATCTAAACTTCTATCAATGTACGCATTCTACTCTAACTAATCCTCCTTGCATTTTACTTCATGTATTTCACAATATGACGATTTATTGTTTGTCCTTTTGGCTTGTACCTAAAATGCCGACAAACAAAACGTCAGTCAGCTGAAGCTGGTATGTGGGGTAAACAATAATCGTGCAACTATGATAACAATGTATTGCAGCCAATTACCATTTAACAAACAATTTTACGTTTTAAATATAACTGCACGATCCATGCATCCCCTATCCTCTGCGCTGTCCCTGTAGTGGACCTAGATGCTACTTTCCTCATAGTAGATCCCCATTAAACCCCTCATGGTCCCACCCATAGGTGAACTAATTTCTAGGGTTGAGTCACATGGCACTACCCGTAAGTAGCCCACTCCTTAACTCATGGCATGCTAAAGGGTCTCATGGAACTACACTTGGTAGCCCAGTTTCTAACCCACGATAACCTAGACCTTACTCTAGGTTACCCCTTTTTAGCCTTTACAAGCCATAGAGGTGGATTCGGATCTAAGCCAGTTATATATATATATTCATAGTGATAATCGTAGTCACTCTATATAGTTGCATGAAATAAAAGGAATCCAACAGTTAATTTCAAGCAACCAATAAACACGTTCGGAAATCGCCGTGAAACTAAAGTGATTATTCATAAGTGTAACCACATACCTGATTTGATGATTTCTCAAGCATTAAGAAAATCCAACCAAGGAAACAATCCAAGCAAGCAATTCAACAATCACATAATTCTTGAAAAGAATATGTACTCTATTTATTACACACTTTATCAAGAATCTACTTGGATTCACTTTCTAGGGTTTCTGTATCCATTTTAGGGTTTCATTTTGCAATTAGGGTTTCCCTTCATCTTTTACCATATTAAACCCTAATTTTATGCCATTACTCATAAACTCTAATTTTTTCATCTATTCTTCAATATTAAGGTTATCTTAACAACCTATAACCCTATTTTCGGATTTAACGGCACCATTAACCATTAATTAATTTCATTAAGCTTCTTTTACATTAAAGCTACTATTTTATCCTTTTAATCCATGACAAGATCATTATACGCATCAATTCAAAGTTCATTATGGTCTAATTAACATATGAACTCGATTCGCCAGTAATTATATCTTTTAATCGTGAGAAAACCCTAATCACTACATTTGGGGTTTTTATCCATAATTAGGAACTTTAATGCTCGAAATAGATTAGAACCATCATATAACAACATATTTTCACAATTTTCAGATTAAATATGATCTTATCCTCTTTGACCCAAAAATTAGGGATCTAAATGCGCTATCATTCATACTTGGTTTAGAACCCTAAAACATTCAATTATTCATCTAAATCAGATTCAAACCTCACTTTATGTCTCAACATGTTATTAATACTCGAATGAACCCCTTAAACACCTATATATGGTTTCTAAGCCCATTAATGCTCATTAACATATCAAAACTCCAGATTAGGTTATTGATACATGGATGGCCTACTTAGACATGAAAACGTCCTTTCATTCACAACAGTTCATTTTGCTCATAGATTATCCATATTAATATTCTCAATTTAATAGAATCATCGAATTAGGGTTTTCCACTTTATAAAGCATCATGATTAGCAACCTTAACCACTTTTCAAACTATAATCAGATTCAGGTTCTAAAATTAATTTTAATAGATTCCTTGTATTTGTTTGATCAAAAAGCATATATAGCTTGCCTTATTCTGAGCTACTGGTAATTAGTTACGAAATTGCAAAGGAATCACCTTTAGGACCAATCGCGAGGCGCCACATGTCCTTTTCCTTCTCTTTTCCCTTCCAGTGATGTCTGGCTCTCGGAACCAATCATTGACCCACTTACCTGACACCTAGGTCTGCTCCCTTGCCCCTCATCTTCTTCGTACGACCTTCCGTCAGAAGGGGCTCCTGCTGCGTTGCCGCCTGATGGCTCCCGCGAGCATAGCTCGCTCGAGCCTCACCCCCTCTTCCTTGGCCATCATCCGCACCACCTTCCAACTCGCAAGTGATCGTCAGCCAAGGAGGAGAAGAAGCTGGACGGCAAGTCTTTCTCTCCACTGGGCCGCATCCCCTGTTCTTCTACAGGAATAGAGCATCCAGTGCAAGGATGATCTGCGCTCGAGATCGCTCACCAGGACAAGAGATTCTTCGCAAAACTGGGGAAGGGGTCCGATTCTGTTCTTGGCCTCACGTCCTGAGTTAGCATGCCTTATATAGGAATAGCCCTCAACAACCAAGGTCTCCAAAACCTTCTTGGATGTCCAGTTCAAACAAGGAAGTTTGGGGATCTCCTGTATTCACACAAAACTATAGGAAATCTGATATAGGTAGACTTGAATTCCTCTTTCGAATTTAATGGGTCAACTTGCACATTTGTACGTTGCTTGTATGGGAAGAAAATTGATGAAGAAATCTCCTTCTACTATACATCCTTCCCAATTTTACTTGGAAAGCAGCTACTGTTGGATCATCATCCAACGGCTAGCAGGCCACGTATTAAAACAAGAGTCTAAGATAAATCGTGACATTTAAACCAAACCTCCTTACTTTAGGAAATCTTCCAAAAATCATATCTCTTAAACCATGTATCCAATTAATCCCAAATTTTAAGGGAAAGTCCATAATGACTTAATACACGCGTGTACCAAATTTGGGACGTAAAATCGAAAGTATGAGATATTTTCTTTATATGCAAGCTATCCTTTTTATAAATCTTATTCAATGGTTATTTTCTCTTTCTTAAACCATTATCTAGGTATTTTAGTCTCTTTGGACCTGAAAGAATCCTAAGATTTCGAATTTTCTTTTTAAGGATACGCATTATCCTTTTAAATGCATCAATATGCATTATTTCACATGATCTCGTTTACTTCTTATTAAAATATTTCCTTATGAGGATTTCTCTTTATTTCTCTTTTATTTTTCTCATTGGTATTTCTTTTATCACTAGGAATCCTTGGGATACGAAATTCCACCAAGGATAACTCAATTATACTTCTTTTCCCTTATTTTCCACATTTCGTCATTTTTCAATTTATTTCTTAATAAGGAATTACTTAATTAATATTTTCTTTTCTTATAGCCTTTTCTTTGCAACTTTGGACTCCTTGGAACTCAAGGAACCCAAGAGGCACGAAATCCCTCTTTGGATTTGCCTTCTAGAGGTTTCTACATTTTTCTTTTCTCAAATATTCAATTATTCATTCAGTGATAGAATTTTCTTATTATATGGGCCCAATAGCCAAAAAGCCCACAACACAAACATCAAGGCTATTGTAAACAAAATCCATGTATTCAAAACAAATTATATCATTATTTGTTCAAATATCTTTAATATGAGAAATTACATTTCTCACCAAATGAACCCAAAAATTGGGGTTGTAACAAAATGAGAAGAAGGGAATATGACTCCATGGAGATTGAAGTAGATCCTTCTCCTTTACCTACTAGCTACTGTAGGGTGACCTTACTCCTCCTAGGTGGATGATGGGTATGGAAATGAAGCGGATTATGGTAGAAAACCTAGAAACTCGATTACTATGGTGGAAATGAGGTGCAAATGGTGGACAGAGAGCATAAATGCAAGGGGTGTGCAATGAATGCTCAAGAGTGGGCGGAGAGGAGTAATGGCAGCTAACCCAGTGTTGTGGCCACCACCCATGCATATATAGGTGGTGGTGGAAGCACTAGATAAGTATGGGCAATATTGGAAATATAGTGCAGAAAATGCTAGGGTCAGTTGGTAGCATGGTCGTCTTGGGCAGCACGACTATCACGAATGTGGTGGGTAGGGGTAGGAATGACCGTGGTGGTGTGAAACGGTCTCACATGTTGAAGTGGTAAAATGGAGGTTGGTAGCACGACCATGCTAGGAAGCACGACTATTGATGGAGGCTAGGTAGAAAGGTCGTGCTAGGTAGAACGACTGTGGTGGGTGAGTTGGAGGTGAGGTCGCTCCCTTCAACACGCCCATTTTGACTTCTGGCAGCACGGCCGTGCTGGGAAGCATGGCCGTTTTAGGGGCTTCATAGAACGTCCGTGCTGAGTAGCACGGTGATGGTGGTGATGTTGTTGTAGCTTGCAATTTTTAAGATTTTCTCTGTAACTTTGACATTGGCAAGCATGACCGTTCTAGGGAACCACGGTCGTGTTGGGATCTTCAATAGAAAAATCAACTTGAATCTTCATGATCCATGGACTTCTTTGCTTGATGTCGACCCTTGGCCATGAGGGGTAGGTTGAGGGAGTATTGGGGTCTTCTTCGAACTCCTCCATGAGTGGAGGACTCCTTGAACTCCTTCCTTCTCTCTCATCCATCCAAATCATGGTCCAAGTACCTAAAAAGTATGCAAAGAACGTCCATAAGTGCATTTGATAATAATATGCATATTTGGGAATTTAACTTGCATTCTACTATGATTTGATGTTGTTAAAGAACAAATTGGCACAAGATGGAGCCCGAAAATAGGGCTGCATAACCACACCAAACTGAAAACATACTTATACTCAATTATGCTCTAACTTAATCACTCTTCAATTTTCTTTCAATAAACAATAATGATAAATGCATTGCAAAAGATGATTATTGACTAAATGATCTTAAAAGTAACTAAGTGCATGTGTTCCACCTCTCTCCTCTCCACTTTCACAAACCAATCATGAAATGAGTACTGAGCAGACAAACTTCAAATATAGAGCACAGAATACACAAGCTTTTCACATGTCCTTCATGTAATTTCAGGTAAAACGTTTCATGTTGACGTTAATCAATGATGACTAGGAGTGTTGTTTCACTTTCATGCATTCAATCTTATGCCTCAAACCACACCAAATGACCCACTTGGCTGTAGAAAGGGTAAAGTGAGATAGTTTTGATGTTTTCTAGCCCAATGGGTATAAAACTGGAAGAAAGGGTTGCGGTAAGTGATTGGAGTGCTTCTTACACACTCATCTTTTCTTTATTTAGATGTCTTAAACTGGAGAATCTTTTTATTTTCTTTTTGCAATTTTCTTTTCTTCTTTTATTTCTTTTCCCTTGGTGTAGATAGGGCATATGGTGGAAAGAGTGAAGTGGGGGTGTAGATATGGCCACCCCAAACTATTGGAGGTGGCCAAAGCTAAATATGTGCTCTAAGGCATCCTTTCATGAGGAGGAGGGGTATGAAGATGGTGATAGAAGAGTCGGGTCAAAGAGGGGTCATTAGTGTAGTCCTCAACATAAGATTTCCTGCATGAAAACTAATCCAACACTTCATCAAATGATATCACACCACATATTGAACAACATGAGATTCACATTTATATCATGTGATTCCATAGGCTCTAAGCGATCATAGCTTTCTCAATTCAGAATTCAAACAAAACATTCCCAAACTTGAGAGAGATGATGCACATGTAAAAAGTCAACAATCAAGACCATATAATAATAAACTCTAAGAAAATGGCATGCATTTGTCAAAGACCAACATTTTCATTTCAAACAGTGGAGATTACGTTAAAACATGCTTTTAGGAAAGAACATACAAGTTTGGGCAAAATTGGCCAAAATGGTGCCAATTTGCATTCAATCACATCTAAACCTAACTTTAGGAAATTAAAACATAAATCATCAAATACTAATTAAAAACACACATAGAATTAGCAAATCTACATGGGAATACAATGCATGACATGGAAGAGAAAAAAGAGCAATTGTTTTGAAAAATTACACAAAATGCATGAAATTGAACTACATGTATGCATGAATGCAAACAAAAGGAAATATATACTAAAAAGACAAATATCAAATAAATAGGGATCAGGTGAGATGGACATCAATAAAATAAGATAAGAAAGAGGGCATACCGCCCTACCACCCCAAAATATTGAATCATGATGTCCTCAGCATGAAACTAAATCTTAGGAATGATAGGATAGACGTCACTACTCTAGTGTGTTATTCTGTGGTGGGCCGGCCTGTTGGGGTGGATGCTGGCAATAGTTGCCCCAGTAGTCTGCCTGTGGAGGTGGGTATGTTTCCTGGTAACCAGATAGTCCTCCCCAAAAATCCTCCCCACATTGGGGGTTCCTCTATACCTGCGCATGCTGATGTTGGTACACGTGGTTGATCTGATGATGCATTTTCTACTGATCTAACCACATGGCCTACTGTGTCTGCTGAATTGCCTCCAACTGTGCATGAATGGTTGACATGTCGTATGCATTTGTTGGAGTGGTTGTGGATCAAAGTCCTCATGTCTCTGTCTAGTGTGACGTGGCTGCTCAAGTATGTGTTGTTTCTCTGGCACATTTGTCTTTCTTGCACCCTCTGGTAAGTCCACTGTCACATCTTTGTGGTCCTCTCTAGGGAACATGCCTTCCAAACTAGAAATTTGTGCTGGCAGATTTTCCAAAAGCCTGATATCCTGAAGAAGAATAGATGTATGGTAAGGTAGCTCTAGAGTGAGGCTAGGGTACCCGAGGTTCATGTTGTAAATGATCTTCTAGTCTCTTATGGAAGTCATCTTCGACCTTGCAAGATAGTTCAAATCATTCAACTTGGAACCTTCTACCTTTGTGAAGTTCTGGAGATCACAATCAAGCACATATGGCAGTTACAATCCCTCCCATTATGAAGGGGAGCTTGCTATTGGAGGGAATTTTTTTAATGATCAATCATCATCATCCCCAGATTCATATAACCATGACTCACCATTACTAACATCACAAATAAGTCTTTTTGAGAACAACAACCTTGGTTGTCATAGCGGCCAAAAATGGAGTTGGTGAGGACTTTCTGAATATATCTCAAGGCGGGGTTGAAGATCTTGCTTATTTTTTACTTTCCCGTTGTAAAGGAGCTTTTTCAAGTGAATGTTTCCCACATCTTGGCATTGTTGCATTTCCTATTTTTGTCAAACCTGTCCCCATCAAACTTTTGGGAAATCTCTAGTGTTGGTGAGAAATCTTGTTGAGGTTGGAAGCCTTTAGTACTTGAGTGGAGTCTTTGAGCCTAAAATGGATAACATCCTCCCCTTGATAATGCACCTTCTCTAGAGACCCAAAGAATTCATGAGTCGTCTCCAAGTATGTTTCTTCTATAGTGGTCAACAATTTGCACAATCCATAAGACTCTAAGAAATCCTTGGTGATAAGAAGAATCCCTAGGGATTGCATGGTGTTGGGGCAAACTTACCTTGTGGGCATCACCCTCCTAGTAGTACACTCGGGATGAAGAGGTCTCGTGAACACTCTCCTTGCTATGCCTATCCCATAAGAAACTTCCTCGGGCTACTTCCCAACCCACTTCATCTTGTCCTCCTCCAACTTGGACAAGAAGTATACTGGCTCAATTTCCATCTCCTCATTCTCAGTGCCATCTACCTCCTCCACCTCATATGTGTGTGACCCCGAACTTGTGTCCAAGTTCAAGGGCACCATCTGAATGGGTGCATATTCAGCTTCTTCTTTAATCACCAACGATGTCTAATGGAAGTTGAGAAGAACGGGGTTGAGTCAATGAAGTGGAGCATCTCACCAGAGTCAGGCATGGAGGTCATTGTGAAGATGACGCATCAGTAGCCTTCTTGACCCTCCTCTCTCGGGCTGGTGCATCAATGTCCACTGAATCGACGATGTTCTCCATCTCTTCTTCCTCCTCCTCCTCCTCTTAGGGGTTTCTATAGCTTGGATCCGACGTGTGACCACTAGAGAAGGTTCATTGTTTAGATGCACTCGTTGATGCCGACTGTCAGAGGGATTGTGAAATCAAATTAGATGGTGACGATATGTTGTGGGACTACTGTGACACATTGGAGGCCCGCTTGGTGCAGCTTTTGCCTCCATTGAGGATGTTCATTGTCTTCTCTACCTCTTTCTTGATTCCTTTTGCCGTTCTCTTCATCTTTG
The DNA here is from genome assembly GCA_963693085.1 of Alisma plantago-aquatica. NCBI lineage: Eukaryota > Viridiplantae > Streptophyta > Magnoliopsida > Alismatales > Alismataceae > Alisma > Alisma plantago-aquatica. The sequence continues at coordinate 252,533,014 of OY856415.1, forward strand.
CAAAGATCTTTGGTGTAAAAAGAGTAAGAACAACAACAAATGTGCTTCTGGGCTGTAGGGGAAGAATCTCCTTGGAGATGGAGAAATAGATGGTAATGGAGGGTGGAAAACAAAGCTTGTGGTTGGGGAAGGTGATAGGGGACCAAAAGGAACTCAAATACGGAGTTTGGAGAAAAAGAAGGTGATTTGGGGATGAATGAAGCTCTCCCTAGTCGCCTCTCAGCACAAAATGACCATTCTTGGTCGAGAGAATGATGTTTTGGTTGTGCTAGCTCAAGAAAAATCGAATAACATAAGTACTGGGCCCGGGCCAGCACGACCATTCTGGTGAGATTCTAGCATGGCCGTGGTGGCCAGCACGGTCATGCTGGACGTGCCCAAAACTTGAGTTTTCCCTGTTCAAATGCAATATGCCAGCACGACTGTGCTGGGTCCTTTAAGTTCAAAAATCTTTTAAAATCATCAAATCATTCCATCATTCATACTCCAATCATTTTAATTAACCCACTTGATGTTGTATCAATCATTTTTCACTAAAAAGCACCTCATTTCTCAACTTTCACCTGTCTCACCTATCAAATTATCAAAACTGAAACAAAACTAACAAGAACAAGTGTGTGTGTGTGTGTTCTTAGAATTGTGGAAAAACAAATTAAAAGTATCAAAAAGTTAAGGTTAGGTGAAAAAGTTCCCAAATCTAGGTGGGTTGCCTCCCACTAGCGCTAAATTTTACACCTTCATCTAGGCTTATTGATTCTTGAACTTGATCATCCTCGTGGAATTTTCAAAGCTTCTTGGAAGTAGATATCCATCTCATTGCATTCAAGAACATCTCTTCATCAGGGGGTATTCCTCAGCTAACATCACGATATCAAAACTTTGGTTGGCTTTGTCTGGCCCCACTTCAACGACCACTTTCAGCCTTTGACCATTCATAGTAAATTCTTTCACTCCTTTCTCACAAATCAACACAGCCCAGATGGATATACCTTTTTGATTGGATAAGATCCTTCCCATCTAGATTGGAGTTTTATAGGAAAGAACTTCATCCTTGAGTTATATATCCATACCAATTTTCCTCTTGATCAACTTATCATGAAGAAACATTGTTCTTTCCTTGTAGCTCTTGGACACCTCATAGTCTTCATGCCTCATTTCTTCCAGCTCATGCAGTTGTAACTTTCTTTTCAACCCAGCTGTGTCTCCATCCATATCCATTGCTTTTAAAGCCCACAATGCCTTATGTTGCATTTTAATCGGTATATGGTAGCTTTTTCCATAAACAAGGTTGAACAGTGTCATGCCAATTGGGGATTTATATGCAGTCCTAAAGGCCCACAAGGACTCATTGAGATGTAGCCACCAATCCTTGTGGTCCGACCTCACCGTCTACTCAAGAATGAGCTTGATCTCCCGATTGGCTAACTCAACTTGATCAGTCATTTGGGAGTGGTAAGGAGCCACATGATGATTCACCCCGTTCTCTTTAACAAATCTTCAAAATTGAGATGGATGAAGTGACTCCCCCATCACTAGTCATGGCTCTTGGAACACCAAACCGACAAAAGATATTTGATTTCACAAAATCGCACACCACTTCATAATCATTGGTTCTATTTTCAATAGCCTCAATCCACTTTGACACATAATCCAAGACAACCAAGATGTACACAAATCTGAAAGAGGGGTGGAATGGACCCATAAAATCAATTTTCCAAACATCAAAAACCTCCACCACAAGAATGGGTGATAGAGGCATCATGTCTCTCTTTGAGATAGTGCCCTCTTTTTGGCACTTCAAACAACACTTGCAAAATAAATGGGAGACTTTAAATAAGGAGGGACAATAAAATCCACTTTGGAGAACCTTGGCAGCCATGCGTTTCCCACCAAAATGACCTCCACATACTCCAAAATGGCACATAGATGGAATTTCTTGCTGCTCCATCTTTGGGACACATCTCCTAATGAGGTTGTTGGGGCAATATTTGAAAAGGTGAGGATCATCCCAAATAAAATTTTGACCATAGCAAACAACCTTTTGCTTTCCTCCCTTGTCCATGTGCTCAATATCCTTCCACTAGCTAAGAAGTTAGCTATAATTTTATACCATGACCTTTGAGTGGATGAGAGTAGGAAGAGATGCTCATGCGACATTGTTTCTTTAATTCTACTTGTATCATCAAAGGGTGCTTCAATTTGGGAGAGATGGTCGGTGGAAAGTTTTTCCACTCCCTTCTTATCCACAATCTCAATATCAAATTCTTGAAGCAACTAAATCCACCAGATTAACCTTGGCTTTGAGTCTTTCTTCGACATGAGATACTTCAATGCAACATGGTCTGTGTATATTACTACCTTATTTTGTAGAAGATATGATCAAAACTTGTCAAGGGCAGAGATCACCACAATCAACTCTTTTTATATAGCAAACAACCTTTTTCTTTCCTCCCTTATCCATGTGCTGGATATCCTTCCACTAGCTAAGAAGTTAGCTATAATTTTATACCATGACCTTTGAGTGGATGAGAGTAGGAAGAGCTGCTCATGCGATATTGTTTCTTTAATTCTACTTGTATCATCAAAGGGTGCTTCAATTCGGGAGAGATGGTCGGCAGAAAATTTTTCCACTCCCTTCTTATCCACAATCTCAATATCAAATTCTTGAAGTAACTAAATCCACCGCATTAACCTTGGCTTTGAGTCTTTCTTCGACATGAGATACTTCAATGCAACATGGTCCGTGTATATCACTACCTTATTTTGTAGAAGATATGATCAAAACTTGTCAAGGACAGAGATCACCACAATTAACTCTTTTTCTATAGTCGTGTCATTCCTTTGTGCTTCATCTAAAGTCTTGCTAGCATAGTAGATGGCATGTGGAATCTTGCCAATTCTTTGGCCCAACACAACCCCCACTGCCATGTCTGTTGCATCAGTCATGATCTCAAACGGCAAGGAAAAATCCAGGGGCTGCATTATAGGAGCAGAAATGAGCTGTTGCTTCAAGTAGTTGAAGGCTTCAACACACTTGTCATCAAAGTGGAATTCAACATCTATTTCTAATAAATGAAAGAGAGGCCTTGCCATTTAGCTAAAATCCTTGATGAAGCGACGATAGAAACCTACATGTCCCAAGAAAGACCGAACATGTCTTACGGTAGAAGGAATGGTGAGAGTAGAAATGATACCCACCTTGGCCCTATCAACCTCAATACCATCCTTTGAAACCCAGTGACCTACAACGATGCCTTCAATCACCATGAAGTGGCTCTTTTCCCAAGATAGCATGAGGAAAACCTCGTTGCATCTTTCAAGAATGGCAGCCAAGTGGAGCAAACACTCATCAAAGGTTTACCAAAATCTAAGAAATCATCCATGAATACTTAAGTGACGAATCAAGCATGTCAATGAAGATGGAGGTCACACATCTATGAAAAGTGGAAGGGGCATTACACATCCCAAATGGCATTCTCCGGTAAGAAAAAGTACCACTACGACATGTATATGTCATCTTTTCTTAGTCCCGTAGGATGAGAAACAATCTGGAAGTACCCATAGTATCCATCAAGAAAGCAATAGGAACTTTTCCCTACCAACCTCTCTAAAATTTGATCAAGAAATGGAAGAGGATAGTGGTCCTTCGTAGTCATCTCATTGATCTTCCTATAGTCTACACCCATCCTCCATTTGGAATGTTCTCTAACAGGCATCATCTACAGCCATGTGCTATTAGAAATTGGATAAATAATTCCAACATCTAACAATTCACGACCTCTCAGGTCACAACTTCCTTCAATTTTGGGTTCAACTGCCTTTGCATTTGGCGGGTTGGCCTTGCATCATCTTCCAGATAAATCCTATTCACACAAATGGAGGGGTCAATACCCCTCAAATCAGCAATGGACCATCCAATGGCCCAAATGTTCTTCTTCAGGACTGTCATCAATGCACCTTCTTGCTCCCGACAGAGAATAGAAGAAATGATCACTAGGAGGGTGTCATTAGAGCCTAGGAATGCATACTTCAACCCTTTGGGGAGTGACTTGAGTTCAAAAATTGGAGGTTCTGTAAAAGAATTCTTCAATGGCTCAGAAATGGATGGGAGGTCCTCGCTTGTAGCCACAAAGGCTAGCTCGTTCACTTCATACTCTTCATCATCATCATTAGGGAATTTTCTAATGGGCTCTAAACCTCTACCTTGATTGGCAGTCTAGATCCACGCAGGTAGGAACTCCTCTACAATCTCTTCAAGGCATTCAACAAGATAACAATCCTCTTCTGTGTCTTCTATCACCTCAGTTGTAGCTGAAGATTTGAAGATATTCAATTGGATCTTCATGTTCATGAAGGTCACATATATGGTGCCAGTTCTCATGTGGATCAATGTGTTAGCTGTAGCTAATAAGGGCCTCCCCAAGATAATATGTACTCTTCTTGCATATTTTTCCATATCTAGCACAATGAAGTCAGTGGGGAAGAATGCAAAAGTCTCATCATCAAGTCTAACTAGCACATCATCAACACACCCTCTAGGAGTTTTCACCAATCGGTTGCCCAATTGCAAATTTCAATGAGCTAGACCTAATTGTCCCATTTGGAGCTCGGCAACAAAATCATACGACAACAAGTTCACGCTAGAACCCAAGTCTAGAAGGGCTTGGTCTATACGGTGTGCTCCAATGTAACATGAAATGATGGGGGCACCAGGGTCTTTCCTCTTTCTCGGCATGGTGTGCTGCAGAATTGAGCTTAGTTTCTTGGTGATCTTGACTTTCTTTGGCATTTTTCCCATTGTTTTCCTCTTAAACGTGCACAAATCTTTCCAAAACTTGGTATAGGAAGGGATTTTCTTGACCGCATCAATCAGAGGAATGTTTATCTTCACCTATTTGAAAGTTTCCATGATATCTTTAGTATGTTTCTTTTCTCTTGTTTCAACAGAGGGCTCCTCAAGAGCATCAAGACATGGGGGAAGTTGGGCTCCCAATTGGCTCGGATCAATGGAATCATCAACTGGAATCACGGGAATCATGATATCAGTTCTCGATATCACAGTATCAACACTAGTTCCTATCATAGTATCATCAATCTAGATCTCAGTATCAACATGTATAATTGCAATATCACCTCTATTCTCACTGGCTACACTATGAACAATAGTATCACGCGGCTACTCTAAGGTCTGACCACTTCTCAATATCATCACCGCCTTTACATGCTCATGGGTAGTGGAAGAGGAGGCTTGAGGAGGTGGCAATGGCTATTGAGGTGGTGGTGGTCTTGGATTCGGGTTTTGGAGGATAAATTTTGGTTGGGGTTGTGGTTGTTGTGGTAGATGTGGGTGATATTGTGGAGGGGGCTATTAGTATGAGCGAGGTGGAGGGTATTGGTAGTTGTAGGGGGGTTGGTGAGGTGGAGAAGCATATGGATGCACTGGTCCTTGGTATTGATGAAGTGGGGTTACTTGGCTTTGTGGTGGGGTATAAGCACCTTGAGTGGTGCTCACATAACCTCCATCATTGTTGGGACTGTCCATGGGTTGAGAAGGAAGCCTCCCCTCTTCACAACGAGCAAGTAAAAGGGAGATTTGATCCAGTCTTTGCTCAAGGCGGCTAATATTTTACCGTTGAGAGGATACCTCTTTATTTACTTCATCGAGGTTCCTTAGCCTTCCTAGGACTCCTCCTCAAACTTGGAGCTATACTTGGGCCCTTGATGTTGCCTTGGTTACCCTTGCCCCTCCTCATTTTATTGCTTCCATGAGAAGTTTGGATGATTTCTCCACTTTGGAGTGTAGTTATTGGAAATTGGGCCTTGGTTGTTTTGGTTTCCAAAGGCGTGCAAAGCATGAACTTCTTCTTCCTCATCTTCAACTACCGTAGTGGATTGACTTGAAGAACCACCAACTTGGTTCTTCATCATATTCGTCATATCCTCCATCATTTTCATCATGTCAGGGTTGGCTACAGTCCGAGATGGAACTACGGGAGGAGGTGGAGTGATGTAGTTCCAGTCACAATGTTCCCCTTTTGTAGAAACCCGATGGCGAGAATTCTCAGCAAGGTGCTCAAACAAGGGCCATGGCTCCTCAGGTGGCTTTGCCATGAATCTGCCTCCACATGACAAATCAACATTGTTCTGGCTCAACTCCACTAGCTCAGTGTAGAAAGCTTGGACCAACTTCCACAAGGGTACCTCGTGATGGGGGAAGTCACGTAGGATCTTTTAGAACCTTTCCCACACCTCGTGGAAAGGTTCATTTTCTTTCTGGGAGAAGGCAGTGATACATCTTCGCATTTGGGTTAGCTTGGAAATGGGGAAGAACTTCTTGAGAAACTCATTCTTGAATGTGTTCCATCTTACCAACTCTGTCTTTGAGATGTACCATTCCTTTGCCTTTTCTTTTAGGGAGAATGGGAAGAGTGTCCTTCGAATGGAGTCATCGGTGATAGTGGGGGTGAGGAAGGTGGAACAAGTTTCAAGGAAGGAGTCGATATGGTGGTAGGGGTTTTCATTCTCCATCCCATAGTAGGTAGGGAGGAGTCTAAAAAGTATGGGAGGAATGGAGAATTTTTGACCTGGCATTTGGTAAAAAAGGGAGGCAATGGGGGAATTGTAGTTCCCCTGGGTGAAGTATTCATGGAGGGGGCAGGTGGGTTGTGGTTGAGCATCTCCATGAGGTATTTCAGCTTCAGTCACCCATTTTGGTTTGTCAGTGTTGGTTGTAGTGACTTTGGCGTCTCCTTCTACCTATCTCGGGGTCATATAACACCAAGTCGGTACAAGTCGAACATGTATGATGCATGAATAGCTGTCACCAGCACAATACACAAACAAGCAACAAAAACCAAGTTAGAATGACAATATGCAATAGTAAGCAAAGAATTAAGAATAACAATGATGAGGGTCATATAAATGACTAAGCTAAACTAACTATCTAGGTCGAGCACCTCAATCCCTAGCTATGGTGCTAGAAAGCTTGGTGCGGTATTCCACGCACGTGTGATCTTTCAAATTTATAAGTCCCCAAACAAGATTCACTCACAACACTAAAATATTCTCCCACAGGCACACATGATCACGTTATAGTATAGATGAGAGGCAGGCAAAGGGGGTCGATCGACAAGGAGAGAGGGGCACTAGATCTAGGTTTGTGTTAGCTACTTTCCTAAAGTGGAGATTATGGTTTGAGGGTTTTAAATTTGGTTTGGTTTGTTTACTCTATACAAGTAGGAAACTAAACACAATATGCAAGCTAGATTACCAAAAACCCTAGATTATCCTAAGCAAGTCAGGTTTAAGAGACTAGATTAAGCAATCAACTAAACAAGAGAAAGATGATCTACACTACTCTAGCAAGGCAATTAGAAACTAAGAACTAAGATAAAAACTAGAGCAAGCAAGAATCTCGATTAACCCTAATTATCAAGACTAAGCAATGACTACTGAAAATAAAGGAAATTAAGCTAAACTAGCATTAACAAGCTAAGATGACAAGTTAGGTTCTAAGAAATATGATTGGATAGGTGGGCCATTTGGGAATATTACTTGATATTAGTTGGGGGAAGGTCAACATAGCATGCAAATCTCACATTTTAATCTAGATTACCAAACCAAACAACAAGGCAAGTGCTGTTAGAATATACCCTATACTACTAGCTGGAAAATTAGGGTTGGGTGTAATTCTAGTAGGACTTGGCAAATCTGGGTTTCTAGGGTAAGTGATAATAGAAAAATTGAGATACAAGGGTAGGAATGGGAGTAGAGATGAGGGTATTTCACCTCATTTTACTTGCCATCTAGACTTTAGGAAGCTCTAGGAAATTCCACTAATCACACTTACACTAGTGACTTAGATCTCACACTCACTTGTACAAGAAGGGAGATGTATGTAGGAACAAAGGGGGCTAGCTAGGGATCCACTAATTGGACCTAGGATCCATTCCATGATTTCCAGATACATTCCAATTTCCCCTAAAAGCTAAGTGTCATCGAGCATCATAAAATAAGCAATTTATGTTTAAAAGCACAAACCACATGCAAGATAATGGGAACTGAGATAGAAGCAATATGCAATCATCATAGAATGAAATTGTGTTCATTACAAGTTATTTCCCCCCTAACATGGTATCAAAGTCACATTTTAACCCCAAACAACACACCACTAGGGACTTAGCTCGAAATACTCAAAGAAAAGGTAAAAGAAATGAGAAGAAGGGGATAGGACTCCATGGAGCTCGAAGTAGATCCTTCTTATTCACCCTTTAGCTATTGGAGGGAGACCTTCATCCTCCAAGGTGGATGATGGGCATGGAAATGAAGGGGATTATGGTAGAAAAGCTAGAAACTCGGTTTCTATGGTGGAAATGAGGTGGAAATGGTGGATGGAGAGCATAAATGTAAGGGGAGTGCAATCAATGTGCAAGAGTGGGTGGAGAGGAGTAATGGCAACTAACCTAGTGTTGTGGCTGCCACATATGTATATGTAGGTGGTGGTGTATGCACTAGGGTAAGTAGGGGCATTCTTAGAAAAACATTATAGAAAATGCTAGGGCGTAGGTGGTAGGATGATCGTGCTGGGCAGCACGACCGTGGTGGGTAGGGGTAGGGGTAGGGTTAGGAACAGTCGTGGTGGTGTGCAATAGTTGTTCCAAGAAAGTGGAAAAATCATAGATTGAGGTGGTAAAATGGAGGTTGGTACCACGGTCGTGCTGGAGGCTAGGTAGAATGGTTGTGCTGGGTAGCACGGTTGTGGTGTGTGAGTTGGAGGTGAGTTTGTTCCCTTTAAGACACCCATTTTGACTTCTGGCAGCACTATCGTGTTGGGCAGCATGACTGTTTTGTGGACTTCATAGCACGGCCGTGCTGGGTAGCACGATCATGGCGGTGATATTTTTGTAGCTTGCAATTTTGAGATTTTCTCTATAACTTTGACATTGGTCAATACAGACATTCCTTGGCACCACGATCGTGCTGGGATCTTCAGTTGAAAAATCAACTTGAATCTTCATGATCCATGGACTTCTTTGGTTGATGTTGACCCTTGGCCATTATAGGTAGGTTGAGGGATTTTTGGGGTCTTCTTTGGACCCCTCAATGAGTGGAGGAATTCTAGAACTCCTTCCTTCTCTCTCATCCATCCAAAACATGGTCCAAGTACCTAAAAAGTATGCAAAGAACATCATAAGTGCATTGGACAATAATATGCATATTGGGGGATTTAACTTGCATTCTACTATGTTTAGATGTGATTAAAGAACAAATTGGCACAAGATGGAGCCCTAAAATAGGGCTGCATCAGACTGCTAGTGACTTTCTATGAAATAAAAATAATTTGTAATATGCATATCCTAAATCTAAAATGTACTACCACTATCAATGGAGCATTTATAATGGAACAAAGACAACTGTTCTTTTATCATATGGTGTTACCATGTTTCCTTAGATCTACTTTGAAAATTCTCAAAAGGTAATCTACCTAGATGCATAGTCAATATTCTCTTTGAAAAGGGTAAGATTTTAACCTTAAAAAAATGGAAAATTCAACGACCTTGTATGAATGTAGGAACATCCAATCAACATGTAGATAGGACTATAGAGATCATACAAATAGTTATTGTAGCAATGCAAACACACTCCTTGTATGCAAAATATATTTCTTCATCATAGTGGATGATACAGTGAGTGTGGTTGGTTTAATTGCTTGGGCAAAAAATGCAATTTAGCATATTTATCAATTATTGAACAAGACTAGAAAGTTAACTCCAGACTAAGATCAGTACCAATTGGAGGTGATAGAAGGTGATCATGGTGGGAAATCAGAGACTCATGAATTTATAATATTTGTGGCATAAGTTTAAGAAACTATCATCTATTAAATTTTTTATTAAATGGTGTATTTGAAATGAATAATTGATCTATTCAAATTTTCTTTTATCATGCTTCTAGAAGACAATACTCCTAAAACTTATTGGGTGAAGTGGGGAACATATTTTGTTGTATTCCATGTTAGTAGTTCATTAGCCCTCTATTTATTAAGATTTTCTTTGATTATGTATAGAATTAGAAGCCTAGGATTTAATGATTTCACACTCTTCATTCAAATTGCTATGTTACAAATATAAAGGTGATAAGTATGTGGTTGGTGTTAAGTATTAGTAATAATTGTTTCTTGTTAGTGCCACATGATAGAACCAAAAAGATGATTAAAATATTTCATAAAGATCTTTCCCTAGTTGTGAAGAAAAATCTTAATGACATAAATGGATGTTTTCTAGACAAAGGTCATACCACTTCCAATATGGCAAATTGTAGCATGGAATGAAACTAATCTAATTATTTCCATGATAGAAACAACATGAATGCATCATCTTAAATGTTATGCGAAAGTAATGAATCAATAATATAAATATTATCTCTTCAAGGACTGATCTTATTATCTCTGAAGTAAATATGATTTCCCATACAAACAAACATTTCTCCACTAAACTTCAAGTTCTAGCCATGGAGGTACGTGATTTAACTAGTGAAATTGTATATTGTTTTTCTATAGTGAAAAGACTCATCTTCATGACAATCGTACCTAGGGACCTCTATAATATAAAGGTATGCTTGCAAAATTGATATAGATATTTTTGTACCCACTGATTCAAAAGGGCCAAAACCTCTAGTTTATGCCTAGACTAATAGATCACTATACCACCTGCAAATAGATGAGTCTTATCACAATCTAGTTAGTATCAAACCCAAAGGACAATGCATTTAATAAGTCATCTGATCAAAGTAACCTCACAAGAACTGGTATTTATCACATGAATTTGGTTGTTTGATTTAACTAAGATTACAGTGTGTAAAAGGTTTGATTGAAGTTCTAGATTTATCAATGGATGGAAGATCTAGGTTGAGTGGGTTTCACCACTTCTACCTGATTCTCACTCTCTCATTGCATCACAAAAAATATGAACATATAAAATTGTGGTTATACAAATCCATCATTTTGGAATTAAGATTGAAGTCAGACATATGTTACTCTATGCTCATTGTCGCGTTACCTAGAGATAATGTAATAATCACTCTATATAACACCTATCTAAAATTATCATTGTGGGTTCTACATGAATCTAGTTGTTATCCTTGGGCTTAGGTTCAAAGATATCTACATACAAGTCTAGATAAACATGCATATATGCTTGCCAAAAAAGTTAACAAGCAATAAACGATAGATTCAAATGGTAAAAGAGTTGATAAGAGTTTAGATTCAAAGAAAAAGAAAAATATGGGTGGCAGTGATACTCCCCGTACCCTAGAGAAATAAATACTAGCTTCTCACATAGAAGTAACAAGACAAAAGAATGTAGCGAGATAAAATTTGTATGGTCACAAAGGAAAATGGATGGGCAATTAGGATGCATGGATGCTTGTCTTCTTGCTTAGTGACATATTTGAGGAGGCACAACAACAAAATAGTCAACCAGATGGTGGGTTGGAGGTTGATAGCTGTTGAGTGGATGATCAATTTAGATAAAAAAAGTAGTTGGGAAGTAGACCTGATTTGGCATATCAATTGTGGAGCATCAATATGTCTTCCTCTTACAAGCTCAAACTATTGAGCTTTTGTGGATCAAAGGTGATAGATCAAAATGGAAGGTGAAGGTGGCCGATCGAGATATAGAATGATGACATCCAATTGATCGTATGCCAAGGTCATCCATTCAAGTGCCACGGAGGCCAATCAAGCTATCTCTTTAATGGATGGTTAATTGAGCCATGTAGTGAATGGATGCTAAGTGGTGTTTGTGGATAGAATTTTTTAGCCTCTTTATTTATCTAGGATGATACTTAGGTGGAGGAAATGGGATTATATTTATATGCGGTGGAGAGGAGGCCTATAATCTCTTCAACTGCCAGTAGTGAATGCAATGCAATGCCTTAGATAGTGGCAATCTCCAATCTGCCTACAACAAATGCATCTAAGATGAGTAAACAAAGAGTCATGGACATATTTCGGTGCAAGAAGGTGGTCTATAGGATGAATTTGATTAGTGGACATCAATTAGTGGTGTTCAGTTGACAGTTATCGATGTGATGGAAGTTGATAGGTGCTTCCTTGAGAGATGATTGTTGGGGTAGGTCATCAAGGACAGACTATTATGTTGGAACCTCAATTGGTAGACGGTTAGAGAGACCCCCTATGAATAACTAATATATTGGATCAAACTAAAAAGATACAAGGCAATTTGAGAAAAATATTAAAACCTAATCTCATTAACATGAAACTAAAAAAAATAAAATAAGCTATTTCTTAGACAAAATGTGGCATCAAAATTAAAGACTAAGTTAACATTGCAACTAGATCTAGGATGGATATACATTGGTATAATCACAAGCTTTTGAATGTTTCCATATCTATATCGTCATTTATTTTTAGAGGGAACATTCCTATATCCGTTAAACAAAAAACAAATATGATTTTCAAATGGAAACACAAAAGCATAAAGTTTGTTAACCTTACCAATAATTAACATGATCAAAATCTGATACAAGGGTAATTTCATAGGAAAGAAACCTTCTCCCTCAGTCCTCCTTGAGATAAAGGGTCAATTTCAATATGGTTAGTTGCTCAGATTTTCTAATACAAGATGGATAAAAAGACACTAGAATTTTGGTTAATTGGAATTATAATTCAAAACTATGACACAATGATGTTATCTAATTCAATATATGGAAATATGTCAAGAAAACAATTATATCTAATATCACAACATGAATATCAATCCACTATTTTCTTCTCTTGCTAAGATAATCTCCTGAATAAAAATGGTTGGAAAAAGGATTGGTAACCTTAAAAATTATTGATCCAATCACGATAGGATTGTAGATATTGGTTGATACAAAGACATATCTAGAAATATGAAGATATGAAAGAAATTGGATTACAAGAAAGGTGCAATGATGCACATAACTCATCTACCAAATTTTTGGCTACTTTAGGAACTTTTATGAAGATTTCTCTCATATACATGTAATTTATATAAATTTTGTCTAAATTGTCTAAAATAGCTTTTGTGCATCCATTTTATCTGTTTTTAATGTATTTGGCTCGAAATTGTGGCATTTTATTATTGCCTTATGAGCATTCCTTATTTGTAGACAAAAATCACACACAAGCTGGAAGAAGTCAGCACCATGGACTTAACTTGGTGGAACTGACATGAGATGAAAAGGAACTGACAACACAAATACAAGAATCAAGAAGAAAAGAAGAAGCGTTAAAAATTTCTTAGTACTACCAATTCATCTTGGTAGCATCAAAATCACAACCCATAAATCATATTAAAGTGACAAGTCAAAGGCACCAAAAAATTTCTAATGACTAAGATTTAATAAGGAAACATCCAACATTCTATTGGAAAGGTTGTGGAATGCCTCTTCGTTTATAACCTAGGAGGACAACAAAAATATCTCATATAATTTAGTCCATCCCATCAATCATTCTTGGAGTGATCATAGTCCAAGGAGAAGGACACAAAGAGACATGTGGGAAGGCATATCCCGAGGAGTATTTTGACATTGACAAAGTCATCCATCTGTAGAGTTCTTCTAAGGGGATAATCATTGCACAATGTTATATGAGTTATCTAAATCCTTTTCTTATTTTTACCCTTCTTTTGGCTAGATGATGAGCCTGAGTGGCTAAACACCCATTCTTTAGGACTCAGGAGTAGCCTGATGTTGGATCTATGCATATTTATGTTTGATTCAATATAGTTTATATTTTGCTTTGGATTTCAATAATGAAAATGCTTTATTGCCTTATTTATGCTTGATCACCATGAATATGTGATAGATGATTAGATTACATGAAGTTAATATTAGTAGTTAGAAATATCATTATCATCATAGTCAATAATGTGCTATGAAAGTGGCTAACCACAATGAAATATTTTGTCGAGAGAGAGATTTTATCATTTAGATTTCTATATTAGCGATGTGGAAATGTGTTAGTAATTAGCCTAAATGGTATTATACACTTTGAAAGTGGGTAGTATAAGCTAAAAAGACTTAACCCAAAGGGGAAACATAACTTGTATTGATCGAATAAAATGCATGTACATATCATATCATGTTGAACCTGGTATCCTAAAGAATCAATTAATTTGATCTTCCATCCAATTTATTTTTTGCAATTTTATTCTTGTTCTTAATTTAATCACTCAATCAACCCTTTTTTTAGACCTAGCTAATATGTTTTAGTAAGTAATAGTCACTAGTAAACCCAATTCCTTGAGTTCAATATTCTGATCTCTTTGAATACCTTTCCTATTCTAAAGTGTACACATGCACTTAGGACACACATTTACATAGTGTTAAGTTTTTTGCACTATTCATGGGGAATAAGCAACACTAGCACTATGAGTGTTGGATACTCTAGTCCACTATGATATTTTATTAGTTTCCTTTTCTGTAATGACCTCTCTTCCCAGTTTCCCCCAATTAAGGGAGACCAAGAAGTTAGAGGCGTTATCCCAAACAAGATCAGTGGTTTTGCAATTAATCATAAATAATTTGTAAATTCTACGAAAGACTGAATTGAAAATTGGAATAAAAATTTTCTTTTAAACATACCTTCAAAATTAGGTAACTGGGAGCTTCAGTAGTCACTTTATGAGATTGTAGAATTGAACAATCAAATAGTTTAGGTTTCATAGAAATCGATAAATCTCGTGAAAATGTCGTGAATCATAAGGCGTTTATTCATAATTTAACCACATACCTGTTCAGTAGATTCAACAAGCTAATAGAGAATCCAAGCAAGAAATAGTCCAAGCAAGCAGTTCAATCCACACAAGAAAGAATCTTGAAAAGTATATGTACTCTATTCATTACCCACTTTATCAGATTCTATCTTATTCAACTTGAACTCGCTTCCTAGGGTTTCGTACTTCCTTTTAGGGTATCATTAGGGTACATCCTTATCATTATCACTATAAACCCTAAAATTGCAAAACCAGTTGCAAACCCTAATTAGCTTGTTAAAATCTTCCTAACAGGCTTAGGATCAACTCAATACTACTTGCTTCTAAGGAATTTCCAATCAACCACATTAAACCCTATTCACCCTTAAATTAGGGTTTCTATGTGAATTATAACATATTCATGTGTAAAAACCCTATAGCAAGCATATTATCATCTTCATCTGATTAAATTCTTACTCTTTTTGAATACATGTTACTATATCTCAAAATAACCTATTTAAGACCATAAATCCGATTTCCAAATATAATTAGGGTTTTAACATGGTTTAATGCATAAAAATGGTTAACTTAATGTAATCTTGGAATTATAAATGATTTCAGGCTTTAATATCATTTTTAATTGGTTCCTCATGATTTTATGATGAACTTTCATATATAAAGTATTTCCATATGACACTCTTACGATTTACTATGATTTTTACAAATTAATACATTTTTCACCAATCAGGAAACGTCGTGTGGATTATCTGACTTGGATAATCCTCTCTGACGGGTCAGGCCGGAGCCAGTCGGCTCCCGCCACATGGACAACTGGGTCCCTCTCCACAATGCGTGTTCGCAATGAAAAAGAAGGTGTAAAATGACAAAAAGGTCCTTACCTCAACACTACGATCTCGGGGGTAAAGGTGTAATCTCGCTGGGAGTCATCTCCATCCTCCGGCTCGGCACTCCGCAAGTAGGTGGTCAACCCACAGGTTGACTCGACGATCCTTGGCCTCTGTGAGCAAAAAAAGACCACACTTGGCTTCATCTTCCTATCCCAGACTCGCTCGAACATCCAATTGCTCTTCCTCGCCAGTCCTTCACCACAAGCTCGCCGAGGCTTCTCCGGCGGTGTTTGCTCCTCGACGAGATGGAAGATTGGGTTATTTCTTCTAATTGGGAGTATCAGGTGGTTCACCGCTACGCTCCAGTCATGAGAGGGTTGGTTGGGGTATTGCTCGCGTTGCCAAGATCTTTCCCCTATATATAGGGTACCTAATAGGTTCTCGGTGATTTGGGGACTTCCCCGATTCACAAAAAAACACCTCAAACCTCAGACTAAATATGCTCGGGACATTCTCCTGGAGGCGATGGACTCCACTCCAGCCTCACAGATGGACTCTATCTCCAAAAATCCTCAAACAAATCTAGCATGAACTGGACTCCGAGTTCCATTCTCCCTGCAAGACTGGGATCAAGTCCCAACAGTTGGATCGTGGATCCTACGGTCTCGAGCGGGCGATTGTTTATTAAATCGGGATTTAAATCCGAAATATATCGGACTTCACTTTAGGATAACTTAAAAAATCCATATCTCATTAATCGTGTATCCTTTTTCAACCAAAGTTTAGGGAAAACTTTTTCTTGACGTAATCTACTCGTATAATCAATTTGAGTCCCAAATTCCAAAGGAAAAGGGCATTATCTTCATGTGCAAGTTATCTTTCAATAAAGCTTATTTAATTGGTATTTTCTCTTTATTTTCCTATTATCTTTGCAACTTGGACTCCTTGGAACCCAAGAAATCCCAAAGGTATGAAATCCCTCCATGAACGATAATTCTTAGTCTAGATGCATCTACATCTATCTTTTCTCATTATCTTAGTTATTCTTTTATTAATTGATCTCTTTTCCTTTTTATTTCCTTTTTCTTATTATGGGGCCCAATATCCAACAAGGCCCACAAAATCAAACTCATAAGGCTATTTATTAAAGGAATTCACTCAAATACTAAAATCAAACAATTTACATGTTCATATTCTTTAAAAAGAGAAATTACATTTCAATCCAGAAATCGGAAAAATGAGGTTATAACATCCTCCCGTCCTTACAGGAATTTTGCCCTCAAAATTTAGCAATCAAACAAAAAAGTCAGGATATGCTTTTTCCATGTCTATCTTCAACTCCCATGTGGCCTCGTCCTCTCCATGGTGCTTCCAAAGAACCTTTACCATCTCTATATTCTTACTTCTGAGTTCTTTCACCTTGGTATCTAGAATCCGCAAAGGTGACTCAGGATATGTCAGCTTCCCTTGAAGGTCTATCGGTTCAATGCTCATCACATGGCTCGGAACGTGCACATATCGCTTCAGGTTGGATACATATAAATGATCATGCATCACACTATACTGAGGGGGTAATGCCAAATGGTCTATAGCTTCACCACTCTATTCAAACACCTCAAACGGACCCACATATCGGGGACTCAGCTTTCCTCTATCTTTAGCTATAGCTCAGAGCGATTGGATTTTCAAAAACACATGTTCTCCCATAGTGAACTGTACGTCAGTCTGCTTCACATCCGCATACGACTTTTGTCGATCTTGGGCTCTCTTCAGCCTCTGCTTGATCAAATCAAATTTATCTACATACACTTGGAGCTCATCTGACCTCAATAAGGTCCTCTCACTAACATCATCCCAATGAAGCGGTGATTGACACAATCTCCCATACAAAGCTTCATACGGAGGCATCCCGATACTGGCTTGGTAGTTGTTGTTGTAGGCAAACTCGGCTAATGGTAAGTAATGCTCCCGTGATCCACCCCAATCGAGCACACAAGCTCTTAACAAATCCTCTAATGTTTGAATCGTCCTCTCTGACTGACCATCAGTCTGGGATCATAAGCAATATTCAACTTCAACCTTGTACCAAGTTCTCCTTGTACCCGCTTCCACAATTTGGAAGTTAACTTTGTGTCTCGGTCGGAAATGATCGAACCCTGTACACCATGCAACTGTACTATCTCTCTGCTGTATAACTCAGCTAGGTCTGACACCTTGGCAGTGGCGTTTAGGGCAAGGAAGTGTGCTGACTTGGTAAGGCAATCTACCACAACCCATATCACATCATGCCCTCTCTTGGTCTAGGGTAGACCCACCACAAAATCCATGGTGATCTGTTCCCATTTCCATTTCATAAACTCTACTGACTATAAAAGTTTGCAGGGTCATTGGTGTGCAACCTTCACTATCTGGCATGTAAAACACTTGGACACATATGCCGTAATGTCTCTCTTCATTCCTGGCCACCACAAAAACCTCTGTAGATCCTTAAACATCTTTGTTGTGCCTGAGCGTACCGTATACTTAGAACCCTGAGCCTCTTGCAAGATATGATCCTTAAACAACGAATCTTCAGGAACCCAAATATGGCTCTTGTAACAGATTCCACCATCCACCCCTACTGAGAGATGGGTTTGAGGTTTCTCTAACAAACCTTTCATCTTTCCAAGTTCTTAACTGGTCAACTGAGCAGCCACTAAATCGCTCAACAAGTCTGAATTGATCTAGATGTTAGCCAAACAAACTCGGTCCTCTAATGGTTGTGGAATCCCCTCCACAAGACCTTCTAGCTTCCTCCACTGACTAGACAAGACAATTGCGCACCTGAGCTATTTTCAACTAAGCGCATCAGCTACGACATTTCCCTGTCCAGGGTGATAGGCAATGACAATATCATAGTCCTTCATATACTCCATCCATTGTCGTTGTCGTAGGTTCAGGTCTCTCTGTGTCAGGAGATACCTCAGACTTTTATGGTCAGTGAAGATCGCGAAGGTAGCTCCATACAGGTAATGTCACCATATCTTCATTGCATGAATGATAGCATCCAACTCTAAGTCATGTGTTGGGTAATTCACCTCATTGGTCTTGAGTTGTTGGGAAGCATATGCAACCACATACCGATTCTATTCCAACACATAGCCAAGTCCCATCTTTGATGCATCAGTGAAGATCATGAAACCCTCATTACCGGAAGGCAAGGTCAACATATGAGTGGTGGTCAACTTATCCTTTAGTTCCTAGAAGCCAACTTCACATACGTCAGACCACACAAACTTTTCATTCTTTCGGGTCAGCTTGGTGAGCGGAAAAGTAGTCTTTAAGAAATCCTTGATGAAGCACTAATAGTATCTGGACAACCTCAAGAAGCTACAGTTCTCGGAGGTTTTTTTGGGTGCAGTCCAGTCTCGAACAACCGACACTTTAGTTGGATCCACGGTGATTGTTCCTCTGAATATGATGTGTCCAAGAAACATGACACGGTCTATCCAAAACTCACATTTTGAGAATTTCCCATAGACCTTCTGCTTTCTCAAGATATCACAGACTCTACCCAGATGGTCACAATGTTGCTTTAGGTCATCAGAATACACCAGTATGTCATCTATAAACACTATGATAAAGGATTCAAGGGAGGGTTGAAGCACACTATTCATGAGGTTCATAAAGACACTGGGTGCGTTGGGCAACCCAAATAGCATAACCAAAAACTCATAGTGACCATAATGGGATTGGAAAGCCGTCTTAGGGATGCCATCACTCTTGACCCGTACCTGGTGGTATCCAGACCCCAAATCAATTTTGGAAAACACTCAGGCCGATTTGAGCTGGTAAAAAAGGTCATCTATCCTGGGTAGAGGGTACTTGTTCTTAATGGTCGCCTGCTTGATCATCCAATAATCAATACACATCCGAAGTGATCCATCCTTCTTCTTCACAAAAAGGAATGGTGCTCCCCATGGTGATGTACTAGGTCTAACAAAACCTTTGTCTAGCAATTCCTGCAGTTGTTTCTTCAACTCGAGCACCTCAGTAGGGGTCATCCTGTAAGGTGCCTTAGATATAGGGTTTGTCCCGGGAGCTAGCTCTAGTGAAAAGTCCACCTCTCTCTCAGGGGGAATTATAGGAAAGTCATTTGGAAAAACATCTGCATACTCCCTAACTACCTCTATCTCTTCAAGAGATCGCATCTTAGGCTCCTGCTCGGTGACTACTGCTAGGAAAGCTTGACAGCCTTTGGATATCATTTTCTCGGCCTTCAGAGCCAACACGTATAGGTTGGTAGTCACATCTCTCCTTCCTCGAATGGTAAAGTGTGGATGACCAAGTTTCCTAATAAGGATCTTCTTTTCTCTACAGCCAATCTGTGCTCTATAGGTGTAAAGCCAATCTATACTAATGAAGAGATCGAAATCATTCATATCGAGGGGGATGAAGTCAGCAGGAAGCTTGTAACTCAGGTACTTAACTGGAAAGATAGGGTTTATTAAAAGAGATGTATATAGCTGACCACTCGGGGTTGTGACATCCAAAACATAGCCTAAATCCTTAATGTCCAAACAAAGCATAGTTGCCATATTTCTCGAAATGAAATTATTAGTAGAGCTAGAATCAAAAAGAGCTTTTACATTTTGTCCCATGACTTCAAGCATGCCTACATAGTTTCATAATGTATCAGACGAGTATTACATGATCAAACTAAACTGAAAGGAAAACTCTACGGGTTATTACCCTCTATCAACCTATTAGCATTCACATGAGCTTCTTCATTGTCGATGACAAACATTCTGTCTTGTCTTCTCTCTTCAATAGGTGGACCTCCAGTTGGTACTCCTCCTCCTGCTAGAGGTGCTGCTGCCACTAGTTGTGCTTCCACTAGATCTCTCAGATCAGGCAGAGGATAGTTAGCGATGAAGTGTCCCCCCTACTGGCAACAGAAGCACACCCTCTTCTCGAAGCAGCACTTCCCAAGATGTGTCTGTCCATAGGTATGACACTTCTGAAAGTGACTCTCACCACATGGATTTCCTTTGTTTCCATGCTTGCCCTTAGTGTGGTTACGTCCTTTTCCTTTCTTATGATCATTATTCTATCCTTGGGTACCTTCAATGAAACCCAAATATCCTTTGGATGGTTTTGAGCTGGAATCACCATCCTCTTCATGTCTAAGGCGGTGTTGTAGGCTTCAATGAAGGTTACTGGTTTACACACCATCACATGAGGCTTGATTGTAGGATGTAGACGCTCTAAAAAATGGTCCACCCACCTTTCCTTGGTCATCATGTACCCAAAATTCTCCAAGATGCGAAACTTCTGCCAAAGTCGACAACAGATATGCTACCTTGGAATCATGTTGGTGAAATCTCTTTCCTTCTCCTTCTTAGTTGAGGTGGGGATGAATCTGGTTGTGAAGATAGTCCCAAAGTCAGTCCATGCCATCGACACCTCATTCAAGTCTCGACCCATTATGTGGTTCTCCCACCAGATCTTGGCTGCTCCTTCCAAGAGGTGAGTAGCAAAAAGAACCTTCTTGTTCAACTACACCTTCAGCATGTAGAAACCGTTCTCGACTGCCAGCAGCCAAGCATTTGCTTTTTCGACCACCTCAGTCTTATCCTCTCCCCAAAATTTCTCAATATTCAGCTTGACGAATTCCAGAATGGTGACTCCAAGTCCGGGATGAATGGAAAGCGGTCCACCAGTTTCGTCTCTGGCTATATCCCTGAGGGCCAGGGCACTAATAAACGCGGTTAGCTTCTTTTGCTATTCCATCCATAGGGCATCAGGGGTGTGAACTACCATTGTAGGTCCTTGACCACC
The DNA here is from genome assembly GCA_963693085.1 of Alisma plantago-aquatica. Lineage (NCBI taxonomy): Eukaryota > Viridiplantae > Streptophyta > Magnoliopsida > Alismatales > Alismataceae > Alisma > Alisma plantago-aquatica. The sequence goes on from OY856415.1 coordinate 252,554,423, forward strand.
AGTCAGGTTCTCCTCAAACTTGGCCTCATCTTCAAGCATATGTTCCTCTTCCTGGTCCATCTCTAGGTTGTCGAAGGGTACCAACTTAGGCTCTGAGCCTTCTTTTGAGGCTCCCTTGGGTCTCTTTCTCTTCTTTGTGGACTCATCACCACGGTCCCTCTTCCTCTTCTCATAAGACCCCTTCCTCTTGTGGAGAGGCAAACCACTAGTAGGGTTCTCAATGGCCTCGATGGGAGTAGCTATAGTCTTCACACGAGTCATATTGTTTCATACAAGTTAAAAATCATTTAAATACAGATTTATAACTTGGAAGATATATAATCTTAAACTTACATCATTGTCCTCTTATAACATGCATTTTATTGTTTGGTGGATGATTCCTTAATCCTTAACACTTTGAGTTACCAAACACAGGAGGTGATGGAGAGAGAGAAAATCCTGAGTACTTAATGTTTCTCCAGAAATATGAGGTAAAGAAGAGACGAAAATAGATGAGAATGCCTATAGGTATCTAATTTCAAATCAATCTCTCAGATTTCAGCCAAGAAGTCACACATAATCCGAGAGTCCTCGTATATCGACTAGCAGGGGAGAGGAAAATATTGCTAGCCCTCGGATCGTGATCCTTTTCTAGACACCTCCATCATCGAAAAATCCTCTAATAACTCCCTTGGGCTCTAAAGAGTTTGTAGAATTTAATAACTATTATAGATGAAATATAAGACCACGCACTGATACCAAATGTAACAACCCCGCTTCCTAGTAACCCCCAATTAAGGGAGACTAAGAAGTCAGAGGCGTTATCCCAAATAGGATCTGTGGTTTTGCAATTAATCAGAAATAATAAGTAAATTCTACTAAAGACTAAACTAAACTAAAAATTGGAATCAAAATTTTCTTTTAACATACCTTCAAAATTAGGTCTCTGGGAGTTTTACCCGAAGTATAATTCTATCTACCTAAATCCTCCTTTTATTTCACTTTATTCTTCACATGTGCTGCTTTACTATTTGTCCAATTTTAGATGCTACCTAAAACGTCGACAAACAAAATGTCAATCAGTATATTGCTATACTGGTATGTGGGGACAATCACAACATCACAAATAGGCTCTAACAACCTAAATGCAGCAAATAGTTGATTAACAAGCCAAATTACATTTTCAATGTAACTCCTCAATCACTTTTACTCAAACCCTGGATTACCCTCTCTTAGGGTTTTGTCCTTGCAAGGGACATAAGGCCACCTTCTCCATCATGAGCTTGGTGCCTGGGGTCACCTCTCGGCTGCCCAATGGTCTTCTCTCTGGGGCTTGACCAACTCAGACCTTCCCTCTGGGGCTTGGTCTTGCATCATACATCAGGTATAGTATGTAGGTTTGAGAAGTACACTTATACTTAATTGTTATACACATAGTCACTTTATGAGATTGCAGAATTGAACAATCAAACCATTTAGGTTTCATAGCAATCGAGAAACTTTGTGAAAACACCATGAATCATAAAGAGTTTATTAATAATTTAACCACATGCCTGTTCAGTAGATTCAACAAGATAATATCGAATCAAGCAAGAAATAGTCTAAGCAAGCAGTTCAATCCACACAAGCAAGAATCTTGAAAAGTACATGTACTCTATTCATTACCCACTTTATCAGATTCTATCTTATTCAACTTGAACTCACTTACTAGGGTTTCCTACTTCCTTTTAGGGTTTCATTAGGGTTCATCCTTATCATTATCACTATAAACCCTAAAATAGCAAAACTGGTTGCAAACTCTAACTAGCTTGTTAAAATCTTCCTAGCAGGTTTAGGATCAACTCAATACTACTTTCTTCTAAGGAATTTCCAATTAACCACATTAAACCCCATTCCCCCTTAAATTAGAGTTTCTATGTGAATTATAACATATTCATGTGTAAAAATCCTATAGCAAGCATATTATCATCTTAATCAGATTAAGTTCTTATTCTTTTTCATAATAGGTTACTATATCTCAAAAAAACCTATTTAAGACCTTAAATCCGATTTGCAAATACAATTAGGGTTTTAACATGGTTTAATGCATAAACATGGTTAACGTAAAGTACTTTTGCAATTTGAAATGATTTCAAGCTTTCATATCATTTTTAACAGGTTCCTCATGATTTTATGATGAACTTTCATATATAAAGTATTCCCATCCGACACTCCTATGATTCACTACGATTTTTACAAATAAATATGTTTCCCAACAATCAGGAAACGTCGTGTGGATTATCTAACTTGGATAATCCTCGCTAGTGGGTAAGGCTGGAGTAAGTCAGCTCTCGCCACATGGACAACTGGGTCCTGCTCCACAATGCATGCTCACAAAGAAAAGAAGGCGTAAAATGGCCAAAAGGTCCTTACCTGAACACTGCGGGCTTGATGGTAAAGGTGTAACCTCACTGGGAGTCATCTCCTTCCTCTGACTCGGTTCTGTACGAGCAAGTGGTCACCCACCAGTTGACTTGACAATCCTTGGTCTCTATGAGAAAATGAAGACCACGACTCTCTTCGTCTTCCTTTTCCAAACTCGCACAACCCTCCAATTTCTCCTCCTCATCAGTCCTTCACCGTAAGCTCACTGAGGCTTCTCCGGTGGTGTCTGCTCCTCGATGAGATGGAAGATCGGGCTATTCCTTCGAATTGGGAGTATCAGGGGGTTTGCCGCTATGCTCTAGTCATGAGGGGGTTGGTTGGGGAATTGCTTGCTCTATCAAGATCCCTCCCCTATATATAGGGTACCCAGCAGGTTCCCGATGATTTGGGGACTTCCCTGAATCACAACAAAACACCTCGAACCTTAGGCTAAATATGCTCAGGATGATTTCCCAGAGGCGATGGACTCCACTCCAGTCTCACAAATTGACTCTATCTCCAGAAATCCTTGAACAAATCTAGTGTGAATAGGACTCTTAGTTCCAGTCTTCCCACGAGAGTGGGATCAAGTCATGATCATTGGATCGCGGATCCGTCGGTCCCAAGCGGGCGATTGTTAATTAAATCAGGATTTAAATCCTAAATATATCGTGACTTCACTTTAGGATAACTTGAAAAATCCATATCTCATTAATCGTGTATCCTTTTCAACCAAATTTTAGGGAGAACTTTTTCTTGACGTAATCTACTCATGTAATCAATTTGAATCCCAAATTCTATTGGAAAAGAGCATTATCTTCATGTGCAAGTAATCCTTTAATAAAGCTTATTTAATTGGTATTTTCTCTTTATTTTCCTATTATCTTTTCCATTTGGACTCCTTGAAACGCAAGAAAACCCAAAGGTACAAAATCCCTACTTGAAGGATAATTCTTATCCATCTAGATGCATCTACATCTTCCTTTTCTCATTATCTTAGTTATTCTTTTATTAATTGATTTCTTTTCCTTTTTATTTCCTTTTTCTTGTTATTGGGCCCAATAGCCAACAAGGCCAAAAAAATCAAACACACAAGGCTATTTATCAAAGGAATCCACTCAAATAATTAAATCAACCAATTTACATGTTCATATTCTTTAAAAAGAGAAATTATATTTTAATCCAGAAATAGGAAAAATGAGGTTATAACATTTTCAGTCCAAAAATTAAGCGCAAACTTTTTTTTGATACTTTTGGGTAGTTTTAGGTGTTTCTCATATTCAATTTACTGTTTAGATACTTGTTTATGGTCCATACACAGACCACTATGTATGGAGAGTCTACATCACCAACACCTTTGGGCGATCTAGAGGTTGATAAACAATAGTGATTATTCTGAAAGAGTGGTAGAAGTTGAAGAGATGTCTAACGAAAAGGAGGACAATGAGGACATGGCAGTTTCAGATGATGAGTAGGCCATATGGGAGAAAATCTAAGTTCTATATGTCACAATGTAATTGGGACCTATAAAGCAATAAGATGTCAACATAGGAAGCTACAAGATTGATCCAAGACTTGTTGCTCTCATCAAGTCATAAGAATTCCATAGGAAATATAATGAAGAGACAACACAACATATTGATTTCTTTGTTGTCATCTACAATATGATCAAGACAGATTATATCCCAACTATTGTGACATATTTGAAATTATTTCCTTATCCATTAGAGGACATGGCCAAGACTTGGTTCCTTATTTGACCTTTAGATTCAATATGATCATGGGAAGAAACTACTGATGTTTTCTTGGAGAGGTAATTCCCCCTCTAGAAAACCAATGACTCGGTGGGGAAAAATGATGGGTTCAAGAAACATGGAGATGAATCCTATTCACATGCTTGGGAGAGATATCAAGGCATGTTGAGAAAGGTGACACACCATGGGGTTGCTTTGTATGGTCAAGCCAAGACTTTCTACCATGGTATTCAAATAGGAGAGAGGACCACACTTGATAGTACTGGTGTAGGATTTTTCTAATGTTAAGGCATCAAAGTGTCATGAAATGTTGAAGAATATGGCCAGAAACCAATCTTTGGGTGAGGAGTGAGAGTGTTTTACCTTAGCTAAAGCACTAGGAAATTACACAATGTTTTGAAACTCAAGACCCGTGGCCCAGTTGGCAAAGAAACTAGAGAAGAAGAATACCCTATCATGTTAAGGAGTGGAAGAGGATTTCATGTATAGGCAACATCCTAATAGAAGGAATGATTTCTCGTGGAGGATCAATCCATTTTTTTTGGAAGGATCCTAATAAATTTAAGCATGAATCATCATAGTGAAAGAACACCAAATGTAACAACACCAGGGTCCTCATAAATATTAGCATGAGAAAGGCTCAAAGCAAGAGGATGACTTTAGATATTCTAGGGAAATTTCTTGATAAAACATGTGCATACTTTGAGAAATTAGACATGAAGTCGTAAAATATGGAATCTTAATTAGGAGTTTGGGGGCTCAATAGTTGCATGTGGCATCAGATGTTACACACCTAAACAAACGTTCTCAATAAGATTTTCTAAGACTAATGAAGCGACACACTAGAACCAACAAGACAAGAGAATTTCTTTCTATGGAAAGAACGGGTGTGCCATTGGTGTTGGAGAGAGAATGTACTAAAAAGTAAACTCTTGATCTGCATTTCGTGTGACACATGCAAACATTCGAGGCAAAACCCTTGGATTTTGATGCTTGGATGAATGGACTATGGAGAGACATAGATAAAGAGGTGAGAGCTCCACCCAAAGAAATTGCAGTTACATAAAGTTTTCAAGGTGTTTCATTTGAAGTTTCAACCACCACGATAACTACCTCTGTGGTTCAAGAAGAGATGCCCACACAAAAAGAGTAGGTAGAAGTTCCAATGCATGGTGGAACATACATGACCAATTAGGAGGCATCCGTGTTTGAGAGACAACCAATTCCTACTGAGCTAAGTCCCATTATAGTGTAGGATGATCTACGTCTAAACTTTGAGGAGGAAACCCCCAAGAAATTGTATTTCCCTTCACATAGGCATCCTATATCTCTACCACGAGTCACCATTCACGTAGATGAAACTCATACTATAGACATCCTAAAGGCAAAGAATAAGGATGCGAAATTCAAGGAATTCTTGGACATTTTTTGCAAACTCCACATTAGCTTTCCTTTGATGGAGGATGTTGAGAAAATTCCTGCATATGGGAAGTTCCTAAAGCAAATCATAAAAAAAGCACTTTAAAAATTCAAACATTATCATCATTGATGACGTTGTTAGTGCACTGATCTAGAGATGACTACACAAATAAAAAAGATGCAAGATATTTCAACATCCCTTTCTCTATTTTTAGAATTAAGTTTGAAGAGGCACTCTCTAATTTTGGGGTGAGCATCAACTTGATGCCTATTCCTACTTTTAAAAGACTTGTACTAAAGGATCCCACCAAGACTTGCATGACAAAACAATAGAAGATGATTCTATTGTTAGACCATAGGAAAAATTCATTAATAATTTTTGAAGTAATTTGATGATACATGATGAGTTTTTCAGCGTGCACTCATATGTTAAAGTCATTAATACCAAACTTAAAGTCAGTGGCACTGGCACATCATTAACTGAGTACTCATATTCCTATAGTAAAATGTCGATACCACTGACCACATGTAATGCATGGACCCACTGCCCTAGGCTCTAGTAGAGTTTCAGGAATGACGACTGGCCCCACATACCACAACTGGCCTTAACTGTGTGCTTTATGTATACCCACGCACAAGGCGGGGTCAACTTCTAGACTGGTCACCCATCCTAGTACTACTCTAAGCTGAGCACGCTTAACTACGGAGTTCTTTAGTGATGGGCTCCCATAAAAGGAGGTTCACCTTGGTGATATAAGTAGACAAATCATTCCTTATAAGATCATTTTATCCAAGGCCTCAAATCCTAGGACGTTTTGTCAAGACTCAATTGTATGGCCTCATAATATCACCCCATTTTAGTGTAGACCTAGAATGGTTCATGGACACACAACTTCCAATCACGAAATACCAAACTTAAAGTTAGTGGCACTGGCACATCATTAACTGAGTACCCATATTCTGATAGTAAAATGTCGATACCACTGACCACATGCAATACACAGACCCACTGCCCTAGGCTCTAGTAGAGTTTCAGGAATGATGACTGGCTCCACAGACAACCACTGGCCTTAATTGCGTGCTTTGTGTATACCCATGCGCAAGCCAGGGTCAACTTCCTGACTAGTCACCCATCCTAGTACTACTTCTAAGCCGAGCACACCTAACTATGGAGTTCTTTAGTAATGGGCTCCTAGAAAAGGAGGTGCACCTTGGTGATATAAGTAGATGAATCATTCCTTATAAGATCATTTTATCTGAGGCCTCAAATCCTAGGACGTTCCGTCAAGACTCAATTATATGGTCTCATAATATCACCCCATTTTAGTGTAGACCCAGAATGGCTCATGGACACACAACTTCCGGTCATGAAATACCATCTCTAGGGAGGCTACATCACGATGGACAACACTTTCCAACTTGCCTGGACCGCATGACTCAAGACTGGCATGCCACATGCCCATGTGGGCCCCACCAACTAGAGGGGTTATGGCTCTGATACCATTTGTAATGCCCGGACCCACTACCTTAGGCTCTAGTAGAGTTTCAGAAATGATGAATGGCCCCACATACCACCACTGGCCTTAGCTGCACGATTTGTCTATACCCACACGCAAGATAGGGTCAACTTCCCAACTGGTCACCCATCCTAGTACCACTCCAAGTCGAGCACGCTTAACAATGGAGTTCTTTAGTGATGGGCTCCTAGAAAAGGAGGTGCACCTTGGTGATATGATTAGTCCAATCGTTCCTTATAAGATCATTTTATTCGAGGCCTCAAATCCTGGGACGTTACACCACAAGCTGGTGGCATCGAAGAAAACATAAAGGGAAGCATAATTTCTTTTGATGAAGGGACACGAAAAGACCAATGTCATCTACCCCTCATCAATACCACTGACACATTTCTTTTACTTTTACTAACCCCTTGCTGCATGACTGCAATGAATGTTGGTGGTATCAACCCAAGTTAGTATCACTGAGATAAGGGAGAAGCTAGATACATGGGATCCAATATGAAATTTTAAGCTCTATGAATCTAATGTTGATAAAGAAACCAATCTGTGGATTCTCGAGAGTCAGTACCACCAAGTCAAGTCAGTATCACCGACTCAAGGCAGTACCACCAACATTGTGGATCTACAAGTTGGAACCTTTAGTGATCACATCCATTAGTATTAGTGGACAATACTAAGAGCACACATATGGAGTTCATGTTAGTACCACCGAGTTCCAAGTCGACGCCACTAAATTTGTACTGGTGGGCACATCTCCTCCTATATAAGGAGTAGGGTTCATTTAGGTTTCTCACATATTAGGTGCTTCTTACTCAGACACTCTTCCTTGAGATTCCCCGATCTCTTCTTCATCAAGAAACTGCTACAATGATCTCATCCTCTCTCTCTTTTCTTTGTGATGGTTGGAAATGGAACTCAACAGGAGGCATATTCTTTAGAAGATTCATTGTCCCAGCTCATCCCCAAGCTACAATTGCACTTATAGATGATAAGAAAAGAAAAAGATACATCAAGATTGCAAAGCATGGATTGTAAACCACTTGCTACAGGGACATGGCCTTCATCAAGCATCTTGGCTTCACCAACAACCTGTGTAGGGTGTGTGTAGGTCAACACATGGATTCCAAAAACCCCTTCTTAGGAGGATGGCCAACATACTCCAAGCTTGCACTAGAATTTTTGGCATCCTTGGAGGTGCTCTTCCTAACACAACACACCTACGACAACAAGTGGGAGGATAGTAGGGTGCAATTCAGGCTCTACAATGCCACCCACCATTTTACTTTGAAAGCACTCAATGCCATCTTTGGGTGGGAAAACAATAGATCAATGTATTAGAATGTATTTAGTCTACAAGAGTGTCAACCTATGCAAAAGTTAGATGAAATCACTCCAGCTTCACTGACATAGATCACCTCTTTTCCTACCTTCTTCTCCAATTTCTAATGAGCATTTTGTTTTCTAGATACACTCGAGGATTGGAGAAGGTCCTCTCAATGGACCTGAATGTGCTCTGGTAAGTCATCTCGCTAGGGAGTAAGAAGGTCAAACTAGGTGCATTGTTCCTCGGATATACTCTATGGTCAAACACAAAAGAGGGAGTACCCAATCCACTTTGGTGGTCTCATCACTAGACTTCCCATACACTTCAATCTTGATATCACCAATTTTCATCCAGTATCATCAAAGGGAGATTCAGATTGCATGCATTAATGCAATCATAAACTCTATAACAAGCATGGATATTGCATTCATGCCATCTCCAAATTTGGTATGCGAGAAGCCCAAGACCCCATCTTCAATATCATAGATCTTAATCCCACAAGTTTTCTTTATGATGATGTGAGAGACATAGACCAGGAGGAGGACGCTAGTGAGGAAACCAACAAGGAACAAAGGAAACATTGCAGAGGTAACTACTATACCAACATGGACTTGTAAGAGGCCACACCATACACCACATGCCTATGGCACCTCTTCTTCTGCCCTAACTCTATCATAGGATAACTCATATTCATTTGAGGGCATGTATAACATGATCAACAACTTATAGATGGGTCAAATTTAGTATTAGGAGATGATGAATCAGCTCTCGTTCCCTCAAGAGAGTATCTTACACATTCAAGAGAAGACTTCATGCATCAACAAGAAATATTTGCCAATGCACGCCTTCTCTTGAGCAATTAGGAGAATTTCCACCAACACCTATAACACATGGAGTACACACAACAACCTCTATACAATCACTATTGGAGTTAGATGCACTTACCTGATTACCAACATACACCACCCATGTCATCTGACCAACCACAATTCATCAACACATTCTATATGGACCCAAATATGTTTTACAGAACGTTCTACCCCATGGACGTGATCATTTGGTATACCTGTTCAATGTCTGAGTTTTCTTTCAAAAATGACGACAATGTCTTATTCATTATTAGGGAACTATAGAAAGGGATTTGTCTTACTTAATCTTATCTTGCATCTATCTATCTTTCCATTTTGTTTTTGCATCTTTGTTTGCATCATTGGTTCTCTTTTACATCTTTTATAGTTCATGTTGTTTTCATATCAACGTTCCTTTTCTTGCATACATAAAAATCTATATAGTGTAAAAGTGGTAGATAAATTCTCACATTAATCTATTGAAGAAATGGTATATGTGTACCTTATCCATTGAATAAAATTCTATTGTTTAACAGTACACTACATGAGGAATTGAGTGGATTAGTAGTTTAGAAACTTACGTGGCAAACATTATATCTAATTCTACCCTTGAATTTTGAATGAATATAGTATTTGAATCAAAACTAACCAAGAATTAACGTGATATTTTATGATAATTCAAGAATAAATTCTGGATCACCCCAACATGTGTTAATAGAAGTGAGATGTATCATGGTTAGGAAGACTGTATATCTTAGTCACTTGATCTCATCCACTTCCATTTTCATGCCATCACCACCATAGACTTCATACATGATTCAAGTCATTTTTCCATTTGATTGCATGTAATCATGATAGGAAGCATGTAGTTTATACTTGCTTAAAAAATAAAACTATAGTCGTAGGTATAGCTCATTCATATAGGTTTATTTACATAACAAAGTTCATGTAGTTGCATTTTTCATTGCATAATTCATAAGGGTGTAATTGATGATTTTCCCATCATGTCTAAATGCAAAGTTCAAGAGAGTGATATATATCCTTACTCCTTCTCAAATTTGTAAAAATCCATAGCTTACATACCATTTTTGTATGGATAATAAAGTGAAAAAGAAAAGAAAAAAATGCAAAAGAATATAAAAAAAGAAGAAAAAGAGAAAGAAAAAGGAGACTACAGAAAAAGGAAAAACATAATCATATCTCTATTGTATAAGGAATAAGATTGTGGAATTCAATGTTAAATCACCTTCCACATCCACTCTTCTCTTGGATGAGGCATCCACAACATCCATGATTCCACCAGATACTATAGGCATAAGGACACATTTAGTTTCATTGCATCCATCATTTAGGTACATCACATATAAACTAGAAGAAGTCATTAGCACCGAGTTAACTCAGTGGCATAGACATGAAAAGAAGACAAATAGAAACCACAAGAAGAATAATTCAGAATAAAAGAAGAACAAGCTTCAAAGAAATCTTGGTACCATAGAATCATCTCATCGAGACTGAGATCACACGACCTAAATCATATTGAAGTGGAAAGTTGGTACTAATTGACTTCCAAGTTTTTGTCATATTTAACAAGAAAACATCCAACATGTTTTTGCACAAGTTGTGCTTTGCCCTTCCTTTACAAACCCAATAGGTAGACACAAATCACATCTCCAACATGCCATTCCAATGACAATTTTTTGGAGGGACTAGAGTCCAAGGAGAAAGAGACAAAGAGGCATGGAGCAAGTTGCATCCAGAGGAGTAATTTAACAACTACAACACTGTCATGCTGCAATGTCCTTCAGAGAGTAACAACCTTGCACCATGTTTTAGAAGTTTTCTATGGCTTTCTACTCCTTTCTCCTATTTCTCACATTCCATTAATTCCATAAACAATTCTCAATGTCCTAAACCAATCTTAGAAGTTGTTCCCATTTAGTTTGTCCTTTTCAAGAACTGACTGTAATGAAAAGTGATTGTTATTGGTAGCCATTTATTCTACAAAAACGAAATTTGCAATTTTAGTCCAAAACTCTTTTGATTTGATTTGATTTGAAAATTGACTATGTTTAATTAGGTCTTTAATTAATGTTCGCTTCTCAATATTTTATCTTAAATTGATAATCGTCATTATCAATTTGGAAGATTGCAGCGTACAACCTTCTAGTGAGCAAGATCCATATTTCATATAAGCCATGGACCAGCTAGGACTGTCATCCACAACTAGAGTTTTCAGGTAGGCAACCTTTTCCAGTTGCATCATATGCAACTCTTGATAGATGTCATGCACAACTCCTTTCCATGCTCATCTTTATGCCTCAAGGTGCTTGATCCGATCAAGGTCACCATGTAAAGTCCAACCCAAAATCCAACACAATGAATATGCACCCTGTAAAGGTAGACCCACATATCCACCATCACACTTCCACGAGATAGATAGTGCACCACATGAAGGCATGCCTGCACTTAGTCAATCAAGCTTTTCATGTGTGCTGCTTTTGGAAGGCATCTTCAACTTAATATGTTTGTTGAGGGGTTTTAATATGCTTATATATGCATATATGTATCCAATCACCACATATATAGTACGTATTATATACATGCTATATCCCACAAACAAAAACATGCAATATCGATAAAGTGATGATTATAGCCATCCTATTATAGTGCCTTGGAGCCACAAGGAACTACAGTCATCTAAGGTCTACATCACATGCAACATGTTATTGATGAAGATATGTGCTTTCCAATCTGGGTTGACTGGTTCAACCTTTGAACCGGTCGGCTCGCCTCTTGACCGATCAGTTGGTCTTCTCCAACTGGTCATCTGCCTCCTCCAGATGGTCGGCTCGTCTGGTCATCTACACTTCTCATAGGTCCACCAACTGCTCCTCAATTGGTCATCTCAGTGCATCAAGCAGTCATCTTCAGTCTTCGTCATAATGAGAAATAAAGCTAATCCTATTTTACATAATTATTGTGGAACCTCGAGTTACCTTCGAGGGGAGCAAAGGTAGAAGAGAATATCGAGTTATCTTGAGTTACATTTAGAATAGAAGAAGAGGGCTCGGTGCACAGACCGAGATGCAAACAACCATAACCAACCACACACATGCATATAGGGTTTATAGGCCATAACCATGCTACACATCCACCATCAAAACTATTTTAGGGTGACATGTATCAATTGCATATATACCATATCATATATGTATATTTTAGTTTGGGATCATGTGGTATTAATCAGATATTCACTTTAGTCATTTAGATATTTGCATCATAATAAATAAATGATGGTAAAATCAAAATCTGATCATATAGATTATCCCAAAATATTGAGTATTAGTGTGCCTCTGATACTACTGTTGGGTTTTACGTGGTTAGAGTAGGCAGCGGAAACAAAAATTTTACTTGACCATAAACCCATAACCAGCAGATCGCATCAACATCTATGTAATGGGAAGGATGGTTTTAGCGAGTTATACCTGGTCCAGAGGCTTTCTCAGCAACTATACCTCACAGCAAGTGTGGTCTTGAACCACCTATCTTCGATGGTGTATGAGTCACTACACAGTAGTTAACATTTATGTAAATGTGATGTCATTCAATTTGCTCTAGGACCATGTATATCCTTGAAACCATACTTTCCATTATATAGTTGTTGATTTAATCCACTGGTTTATGGAGAATATGGCGATAAAATTTTGTTTCCATTGCCTTTTCTATCACCTTATTTCCCTACAAGATCCCCACCCTGTAAGGATGCTCCATGCAGCACGAGTGAACCCTTTCTATGGAGGAAAGGGCACCTGACCAACCCACCCAACTAGACACGGTGCCCTTTCTCATTATCATCTATCTACCTTTCCATCCTCCCATCCCGTTACGCGTGAGGATTGTTGTATGCATGCTCCACTTCCATTACCAGTGTAATAGGTAGGAGTACATTATGGAAGGATCAGACACTCGGGCGAACTCTCTTACAATCAGAATTGTGTTATGGCCCCTCTTTGTGACCCCGTGTTGAAGGAAGAACAACCAAATGATCCCTAGGTTGAAACAAGTCATGTATTCCACTCCTCGCACTATTGCTGCCATTTTGGGTTGCCAATTGAGGAGAATGAGTGAGAGGCATATCTTACATGAGACTGAAAGAGTATCTAGGATGAGGGAAAGCCTCTGGAGAAATTGGAGAAAGACTACAAAAAGTCATTTCTCCTCTGGTGTGAATGATAGGGACTACTTCATGGGAAGGAAGTCCTTTAGGTCTGATTATTGAGAAAAAATGGATGAATATGAGATTCTTCAACAAGGAACCAATGATGTGGGACTTCCCACAAAATACATTTTACCTCTATAAAGTCTATGTTTTAGATTATGTTTAAATAAATGAAAATACAGGTCATGTACCTGACAAATTATTTTACCTCCAAAAAACATGTGATGTTTATTCCTTCTGACACAACTAACGATATACGATTCCCGCTATTTGATCAAAGGTCTCTAGAGGGGGGGGTGAATTGATCCATAATACTTAAACCAAGTTCATTAAACCTTCAAATTATATCACAAGATAAGATTGTGTATATGGAGTTTGAGTGCAACTAAGAATAGATAGTAAGGATGAGAGAGATTGAACAAGCACAAAAACACAAGATATGTATAGTGGCTCCTAACTACAAACTAGGAGATGTACATCTACTACCTAGAGGGGTCAACATCTAGTATTTGCAACCATTTCACACTTCTTATATTCCATTATAAGAGTTACATCAGACATGAAAGCACAAAGAATGATACATGCTGAGAGTAACAAAATGCAAACACATAGGCACTCATAGACCTTAAACTAAACATCTAGGTCTATCTCCTTGTTAGGCTAGTAATCCTTTTCACTGATGAGTTTGGGGCTCTTAGAGGTGTCAACTGTAGCACCAGCAAAGTCATCACCATCTCTGGGTCCATTATCATCATCAGAATCATGCACCTCACCATTAGTGTCCTCGTCATCAGACTCCTTAGTCATCTTCTCATCTTTAGAAGGTCAGAACAAGGGAGTAGCATGCCACTTGCAATGTTTCTCTACCCAGGACAGCCACATGCAAACAATGCATTGGCTTGCTCAAAGTTGGGTGTAGACACCCCATCAAAAGTAGCAAGCACCGTAGAGATAGGTCCAGGTGGAAGGGCAATAAGTTGAGTATCACTCGACTAAGGATGTGAAGAGGCAACCACATATCCAATACCAGGCGTGGGATGGGCAACGGAAGAAGTATATTGTCTGGATGGGTAAAACTAATCATATGCTAGGTAGAATAGTCAGGAGCAGAGAAAGAAGGTTGGTAGGTCAGGTAAGGTTGAGGGCATGAGAGGTTCATGTTTCTCTGATGTGCACAAGGTCTTGATGAAGATGCTCATGAACCTACATGTTGTATACACTTTGGTGCATCATGTAACCCATAAGGGTTTCATTTGACACCAAGAAATGATCATGTGCAGGTCAAAGAGGAGGTGGTGGGAGATGGGTCAAGGAGGTTGAAGCATCTAAGGTAAAGGGACTAGAAGAATGGGAAGCCTTCTTGACCATAGTTTCACTAATGTAGTCCCCTTTTCAGTTTTGGGAGTGATTCAGATCCTTGAAAAGGGATTTCTCGGTGAGAGTATGGAAGAGGCCACATATGCGGTTAGGATGAGAGGGTTGGGAGTCCCTGGTGTTCTTGTCTGAGTCAAAATAGTTCATATAGTGGAGAATGTATCTAGCCCATTTGACTTCGAGCCCCTGACGGATGCAATAAACAATCACCTTCGAGTTTTCAATAATGTTCGTCTAATTTCACTTTTGATATATGTTGCAATTGATAATTAAGGAAATGATGTAAGATTCCAAATCCAAGGAAGATGAAGGTAGGGTGGATTTCATCCTAAAAGGAATTCCAGGCTTCTTAAAGGCTTTATAGATGTCATAAAAGAATGCTTGGGATTAAAGCTATCATAGAATTCGTCAGGATATCGCAAGTCTGGGAGAGAAGGGTAGGATCATAACCATCTCTCTACATCCATAGAAGTAGCTAAACCAAAATAGGAATTAAGATCATCCTCAGAGATATTCATCTTAGTTCCACAATCATTGTGGACAGGGTGATTTCAGTGTATGGTGGACAAAAAAAAAGGAGCAATTTCAAGTCAAATTTGCATAAGATCCATGAACTACTTTGGTGCTTGCATATGGAATAAAGAGGTGAAAACACTCGACTCATAAAGAACCTAGGCATTGAATTAAGAAAAAATTACAAATTTGGTTTAGAAAAACATCCTTTGATTATAAAAATAGGTCTAAAAGTAAATGGGGCTTCATGTAGGAGCTCATTGTACCTATTCACATCCCATTGGTTGGTGAAGAATGCACCATCATACACAAGGATGTGTGAGCAAGGAGTAGGATCAACATTCCTGGAGGCTGAGCTTTGTTTCTTTCTATTGGTCACAATGGAGCTGAGCTAAGAAGAAAAGAGGGAAAGGAGCTGGAGGAACCAGGAAAACATATCAACAACCCACCAAAAACAACATAACAAGGGTTTATGAAGGTTAATTAGAGGTTGAAACAAGCTGGAAAAGGGCTGGAGGGTTCCAGGGTTTAAGGGAGAATTAAAGAGGGTCAATGTCGGTCATTTTTCTCTAGTTGAGAAGGTGAAAATCAGTTAATGGGCCCTACTTAAAGTTAGAGGCACAATGATGTTGGTTGAGTTTTTTAGTTTGGTAACTCGACCAACATTGTGTGTAGTTCAACCCTTGGTCATGCATCAATTGAGTTACCCGTACAAAAAAATCAGCCGATAGGCATGTCTATCAACAAAGATAAAACATTTAATTTCTGACACCTTGAGTGCTATGTGAATGCATTTCAGTGTCCTATCATGTATTATAAGTATATGTGGACATTTTTTGAATATGATTGACCACTATTTTGCAATAAAATGTTTGTTTGCAAGAAAATCCTATTTTGAGCAAAATAAAGCATTTAAACTTGGAAAATATAACAAATGATAGCACATGATAGTATTTTTGAGAAAAAACATATAGGCATGTGAACATTTTAGCTAGAAGACACAATTTTCATCAAGAGAAGTTATAAGTAGTTTGGATCTATTAAAGGTAAATTTCTCTCTAGCTAGAGTTTAGTGAACATGTCCCTAAGTTGATTTTCAGTGTCCACATGAGTAACATGGTTATCTTTCTTAGCAATGTGATCACAAAGGAAATGATGGTGAATCTCTATGTGTTTAGCTCCACTATGCATTATAGGATTTTAAGATAGATTGATTGCACTAGTATTATCATAGTAGATTGGAGAAGCATCATAGAAAACATTAAAGTCTTGGAGCATTTCTTCATACATAGGACTTGGGCACAACAACTTCCATCGAAAATATACTCAGTCTTGGTATTTGAAAGAGCCACTGTGCTTTGTTTCATAGAGAAACAAGAAACCAAATATGGTCCTAGGAGAAAGAAAGTGTCACTTGTGCATTTTCTATCAAACAAGAACCCGACATAATCTGCATCACTATAACATGTAAGAGTAAAGTCCCTTTACTTTGGATACCATAGTCTAAGATCTTGGATTTTGACTGAATACCTTAGAGTTCTCTTAACATATATAAGATAGGATTTTCTAGGGCTTGATTTAAATCTAACACACAAGCCAAAACTAAACATGATATCCGGTCTCGAGATAGTTAAGTGTAGTAAGCTACCCATCATACCTCTATAGATCTCCTCATCTACCTTCCCACCTTCATTATCTCTATCAAGTTTGGAAGTGTTGGACATGGGAGTATCCATTGGCTTTATGTTCTCCATGCCAAAGTGCTTCAAGAGCTCACTTGTGTATTTGTCTTATTTGATGAAGTTTACATACTTTGTTTGTTTGATTTGAAAGAAGAGGAAGAATGTTAGCTCCCCCATCATGCTCATATCAAATTCACTCTGCATAGGAGAACTAAACTCCTTGCAAAGATCAAGACCAGTCCTGTCGAAAAATGATATCATAAACATAAATTTGAATAATTTAAAAAAGGTTAGAAATGTGTTTAATAACGAGTGTAGAATCAACTTTTCCCATGGTATAGCCATTATGTAACAAAAAATTGTTCAATTTCTCATACCAATCTCTAGAGGCTTGTTTGAGACCATAAAGAGCTTTTTGTAGCAAATAAAAAGGTTTAGTAAGTGTGTGATGCTCAATGTCGGGCAGTTAAGCCACATAGACTTCCTCCTCTATTCTACCATTCAAATCTACACTTTTAACATCGATTTGATATAGAAAGAAATTTTTATGACTAGAAAAGGCAAGTAGCATTCTAATAGATTCAAGTGTACCAATAGGAGCATAAGTTTCATCAAAATCAATACCTTCTTATTGATTATAACCTTGAGATACTAACCTTGCTTTTCTCTTACCACCTTTCCACTTTCATCAAGCTTTTTGCAGTAGACCCACTTTATGCCAATGATATTTCTATTACTTGGTCTTAGCACTAGAGTTCACACTTTGTTCTTTTCAAATTGTTCTAGTTCCTCTTGCATCATTAGCATCCATTCATAATCTTTAACATCTTCTTTGACATTATTTGGCTCAAGTTGTGAGATGAAGGCATTGTCAGCCTATTCCTTATTGAAAGCACTCTACATATTTACTCTTTAAAAAGGATTGTCTATGATGAGGTCTTTTAGATGATCTTTAGCAAATCTAGGAGTAGGATCCTTCTTTTCATCCTCTTTTGGTCCTTCATATACAACCACCTCTCTTACTTGTCATTGATGTCGAGTTCTTTCAATCTAGGAATCACTTCATCTACAACATCATCATTCACAATATTTTTGAAAATAGACGGGTTAGTCTCAATAAACTTAACATTGATATATTCTTCTACTTTAGATAGTTTATTGTTAAATACTCTAAAAGAACTACTTATAGTGCTATATCCAAGAAAAAAAGCCTTATAAGATTTTGCGTCGAACTTATCAAGAGAGTCTTTAGTGTTCAAGATAGAGCATGGACAACCAAACATATGAAAGAAGTCGATTGAAGGCTTTCTACCACGTGATAACTCATATCTTTAGCAAAGGATGAGTGAAAACTTGGTTTTGCATAGAACATGTGGTGCTAACTGATTCAACCCAAGACTTCTTGGGAGTGTCATACTCCAAAATCATTGTAATAGTGATTTCTTGTAAAGACCTATTCTTCCTCTCAACTACCCCATTTTTTTAGGCGTACAAGGGGTAGAAAAAATGTACGTATAACCATATTTCTCACAAAAACCAGATTTCTCACAGAAACTTTCAAACAAGTCATTTTCAAACTCTCCTCCATAGTCATTATAGTTAGACACGATATGGAAAGAAGTTTCATTTTCTACTCATTTGCAAAAAGCCAAGAATACATCAAAAGTATCACTTCTTGAAACCAAAGAAAGTCCATGTGAAACATTAGAAATCAACAACAATCAGAAGATAATATTTACTACCGCAAAGTGATTGTGTTCTCATTGGTCCAAATAGATCAATGTGAAGAAGCTCAAGAACCCTCTTGGTGCTAAGGACTCCTTTGGATTTAAATGATGATTTGGTTTGCTTACCTTGTGTACAAGGTTGTCATTCCTTATCCTTCTCAAAATCCAAAATTGGAATTCCTTTGACCAAGTATTTTTTGCTCAACTTTTTTAGTTGATGCATATTTACATGACCAAGCCTATAGTGCCACAAGGATACATCATTTTTATCAAATACTAGGCATTTACCAAGAATAGGCTTAAGAGAATCTAGAACAATAATATAAAGATTTCCACTTCTATTCCCCTTATATATGATAAGCATTCATGTGAAGTAAAGAGAACACAATAACCATTATCAAAAATTTGACTAACACTAATTAAATTTTGATGTAGACCATCCACAAAAACAACATTCTTGATGCATAATGAAATCAACTACATCACCCTCACCTATCACTTTACCTTTCTTATTGTCCCCAAATGCCACTGAAACTCCTTTCTTTTTTGTAAGAGTGTTGAAGTGGTCTCTATCATGCATCATGTGCTTTGAGAAAAAATCCATTTACCTTTATCCTACATAGAAATGAGAGGCCAGTGTCCAATTCAAACTTGGGGACCCATTTCATATTTAGGTTGGTACCCTTCTTCTTGTAAGGGAAAAAAGTAGAATAATGATCATCACACTTACAATGAGAGTAAACCATAGACGCCTTAAAGTTGGAAGTCTCTCCATGCACTAGTATATTTTCGGTCTCTAACGTCGCTTCCACTAGCGTCACTTATATTAGAAAAACCGACCGAATAAGCTAAAACCGAAGCAACAAGTCATTAGAAAAAATTCGGATACCGCTTTCAGCTATTGGGTCGGTTTTTTAAGGATAATCGATGCTAGAAAAAGACCCGCAAAATCATCAAATTCACGGCACGCATAAACATAGCATCGGTTTTATAAGAAAATCGACCCAACATGCTTCCCGCGGAGAAAAGGAATTAATTTTTGCCTTTCGCGCGTCGATCTATACCCTCTTGGGTCGATTATTCTCTTTAGCCATCCCTAAAAGCTTCTGCGAGCACTCTCTCAGGTCGGTTTTCCTATTTACCCGTCCCTAAAGGTCTCCGCTCAAAGACCCTTTCGGGTCAGTTTTCTAAAACAGTCGTCCCTAGAAGTCTCTATACAAAGACCCTTTCGGGTTAGTTTTCTAAAACAGCCGTCCCTAGAAGTCTCTATGCAAAGACCCTCTCGGGTTGGTTGTTTGATTTAACCGTCCACATAGACACCGGCAATGGGGACCTCTTGGGTCAGTTTCCTTGCTTAACCGACCCGAGAAGTATTAGAAACCCTTTTCCTCTCACTCGCACTCTCACTCACGCACACTCCCCACTCTCGCACTCTCTCTCCTAGCCTCACTGTCTCTCTCGTTCTCACTGTTGCCCTCACTCTCGTCGACGCCAAGGTCACGCGCCGCCAAAGATTCGCCGCCACCAGCTTGCCGATCGTCGCTCGCCGCTCACCAGCTTGCCGTTCGGGTACGTCACCGGCGTTGTTTCTCACTAGCTTGCTGCCAAAAGCGCCGCCAAGGTCTCGCCACCGATGTCATAGCTCACCAACTCGCTGTTGTTGTTGAAGCTCACCAGCTCACCGCCAAGGTCTCGCCGCCGTTGTCGTAGACCAGCTCGCCGCCAAGATCGCTGCTATTGCTTCTCTAAAAGACGCTCCTCGCCGACGCACTTCTTCTCTCGTGCGGCCCGGCCGTGTTGATAACGGAAAACGAAAAGCTTTTCCTCCACGCTCGTGCTTGATAGGTAAGATTTTCCATTTCCCATTTCAAGATGTATGTTGTCATTTGCACGGCTATGTTTGTGCTCTTCCTTTTGTTGGGGTGTAGCACGACATTGTTGGTGTCTTTAGCATGGTCGTGTTGGTGTCTTTTGCACAACTAACTTGAAATGCCAGTGTTGTAACACGGTCGTGCTAGGTACACTGGTCGTGTTGGCTGTCTTTTGCATTTGAGTTGTACCACGCCCGTGCTAGGTACACGGGTCGTGTTGGCTGTCTTTTGCATTTGAGTCTTGATTTACTGTTATCTATTATGAAAGATCTTGCATGATGTTTAATTTACACCTTTCTATTTATTTCTGTTAAGAGCACCTAATTGATTATTTTAATTCACTACTTATAAATGAATGTTTATCTAGTAAACCAACCAATAATAAAAACATGTATTCTTTTATATCTACATTTTATTATCAATCACATATGTAATTAATCATTGTATATAATCTAAAAATATAAGGGTAGACATTGTTTAGTTTTAGATTGACACTTTAGGTTTTATAGATGAGACCACCTATGCATAAATATGACAAATACATTTATATATAAACTTAGAAACCCGTTCAAAATTTATTCATTAGGAGTAAATTTTGGATAGTCCTCGATATGAGACTATTTTTGGATATTTAATCTCACTTAGGATGTAGTTGTATAATGTATGTTTAGTTTTGAAGAAACTTTTTAGTAGGATTTCCTCATTTGTTCTCTGGGTACATATGTGAGTGGTTATTTACCATTTACATTGATGTACTTGGAGAACTAAGGGGAAATGCTGCTGAAATTTTATTGAAAACTAAACATACATTATACAATTACTAGTGAGGTTAAATATTCAAAAATGGGATAGGTGGTACACTTTAGTATAAAAGTAATGAATTTCCTATCAAAAAAACCTTATGGTGCGCTACCGCTAGAGGCTTACAACACCGGCCAACTAGGGTAGGTGAGTGCAATCCACGAGGTCGGGAGGCACGGGATGATGGTATAGGTTTTGGGGTGGTAGCACGGCCGTTCTGGGAAGCACGACCGTGCTGGGTATGAGTGGGCATGGCCGTGGTGGAGGAGAACGGACGTGTTGGCTAAGTGTTAAATCAACAGGTTGATGGGTGAAAACGAAGGCTGGTAGCACGGTCGTACTGGACAGAACGGTCGTGTTGGGGACTAGGTAGAACGGTCGTGTCGGGTAGCCCGGCCGTGGTGGCGGAGTTGTGAAGAGGTCGTTCTGAGCAACACGCCCGTTCCATCTTCATCTAGCACGGCTGTGTTGGTCATCACGGACGTGGTGTGGTCTTTGTAGCACAGTCGTGCTGGGCAACACGGCCGTGGTGGCTTACTTGCTTGAACTTCAATAATTTGTTGATCAACCTGTAATTTTGCTCAATTGCCAGCACGGCCGTTCCATTGCACCACGGTCGTGCTGGGGTCTTCTAACGCTAGAATGGCTTCAAACTTCATAATTCTTGGATGCCTTTGCTTGGAGACGATTCTTGGCCATTAGAGGTAGGTTGAGGGGGACTTTGGGGTCTTCTTTGGGTCCCTCCATGAGTGGGGAAACCCTAGAATTCCTTCTTTCTCTCTCTTCCATCTAGGCATGGTCCAAGTACCTGAAAAATAGTGCAAAGAACATCCATAAGCATATTTGCAATGATAATCATATTGGGGAGAATAACATGTAATCTAACATGTTTAGATGCAACTTAAGTACAAAATGGCACAAGATGGAGCCATAAAATAGGGCTGCATCACCTTACAACTTATAGTATCAATATTAAATGCTCAGTTTGATAATTAATTTAATGTGATCTGGAAAATGGATCGAAGTTGGATGTCTATCAAGAACCGTTGCAGTCTAGAGTTTACCAAAGGTGTTGATGAATTTATCAGATTTGCTGAGGAACATAGGAAACTACCTACAGATAGGTTCTATTGTCCATGTAGAAATTGTGGTAACAATTTGAAAGTTGATATTGTTCAGGAAAATAAGAATCATGTCATATGCAATGGGATCATATAAGGTTATAATGAATGGTATTGGCATGGAGAGAAACTTAATTATGGATCAGAAAATGTCGATACTAATAGTGGTGACATAGAAGATATAGCTAATGATGTTAATGTCAATGATGAACCGATTCAGGATGACCCGATTCAGGATGATATGGTTGATGAGATGCTACGTAGCTGTTAGGACAATGTCATTGTCCACCTTGTTTATTTGCAAACATTGTCCATTTTGCTGAAAAACCATTATATAAGGGTTGTACTAAGTTCACGAGGTTGAGTGTTGTGATGTGATTATATACTCTTAAAGCTCAAAATCGGTGGAGCGATAAGAGTTTCACTTCATTGTTGTCTTTGTAAAAGGAAATTCTTTCTGAAGGCAATGAGCTTCCAATTTCTACATATCAAGCAAAGAAAATAATGTGCCCAATGGGAATGGAGGCTAAGAAGATTCATGCATGTCCAAATGATTGTGTGTTATTTCAGAAGGACTATAGTGATTTGATAAATTGCCCAAAATGTGGTGTGTCAAGGTACAAGACTACAAATTCAGCTAAGTCTAAAAATGGCTCTCCTGCCAAGGTGATGTGGTATCTACAAATAATACCATGATTTCAACGCTTATTTGCTAATACAGAAGATGCACAAAATTTGCCTTGGCATGGGGAGTTAAAGGTCAATGATGATGGCGTCCTATGACATGCATATGATTCACCACAATGGAAGAAAATTGATTAATTATACCCTCAATTTGGTAAAGAAACAAGGAACTTAAGACTTGGACTCTGTACAGATGGAATGAATCCATATGGTACATTAAGCAGCCAACATAGCACGTGGCCTGTTATGATTGTTATATACAATCTTCCTCCTTGGTTGTGTATGAAAAATAAGTATGTCATGTTGTCAATATTGATATTAGGGCCCAAGCAACCTGAAAATGATATTGATGTTTACCTTCAACCTCTAATTGATGACCTAACGAAATTATGGGAAGAAGGTGTTTTAACATATGATGCTTCACGTAAAGATATCTTTACTTTGCGTGCTATGTTGTTTTGCACGATTAATGACTTCCCAGCTTATGGAAATTTGTCTGGATATAGCATAAAAGGATATAAAGCATGTCCTGTTTGTGAGGAAAATACTAATTCAATTTGACTGAAACATGGTGGTAAAATCATATATCTTGGTCATCGGAGGTTTCTCCCACTAGTGCATCCTTATCGAAGTCAACGCAAAACCTTTAATGGGTCAACTGAGGAACGAAGTGCTCCTAAACCTATACCAGGAAATGTTGTATATGATAGGGTGAAACACATTGTTAATGAATTTGGAAAGAGTTCAAGTAGTCGTACGCTCGCATGTGACAAATCTCTATACAAGAAGAGGACAATATTCTGGGATCTTCCTTATTGGAGATTTTTGACAACTAGACATTGCATTGACGTCATGCGTGTTGAAAAAAATGTTTGTGATAGCATCATTGGTACGTTATTGAACATACTAGGAAAGACTAAAGACCGCATCAACTCTAGAAAAGATTTAGAATTAATGGGTATAAGAAAAGAATTATCAGTTGAGATCAGGGATCGCCGCACATATTTACCACCAACTTGTTACACTTTGTCCAAGAAGGAGAAAAAGACTTTCTGTGAGTGCTTGTATAATATTAAGTTTCCAAAAGATACTCTTCTAATATTCGTAGACTGGTATCAAAGAAGGATCTGAAGTTGATAGGTCTCAAATCTCATGATTGTCACACCTTAATGCAACAAATTTTACCTGTGGCTATTCGATCTATATTGTCGAAGCATGTAAGGTTTGCAATCACAAGACTCTGTTTCTTCTTCAATGAAATATGCAACAAAGTGATACATCCTGATACTCTTGATAAATTACAAAATGATGTAATTGTTACCATGTGTCAGCTTGAAATGTACTTTCCTCCTTCATTTTTTGATATCGTGGTTCATCTTGTAGTACATATTACAAGGGAGGTGAAGATGTTGGGTTCAATTTTTTTACATTGGATGTATCCATTTGAACGCTACATGAGTGTTTTTAAAGGTGATGTTCGGAATCGTTATCGTCCTAAAGGGAGTATTATTGAGGGTTATGTGGCTAGGGAAGTGATGGACTTTTGCAATGATTTTTTGAATTCCAATGAAACTTCTAGCGATCTAAAAAATGATCTTGTTACTAAGTCTTATTGTGGAAAAGGAACTCTGGGAGAACGAGTGAAAGGAATTAGTCGTGTGTTGTGGGAACAAGCACATTTGTATATTTTACACAACATCGATGAAGTTAGTAGCTACATCACAGAACACAATGATCTTATCAAGAAAAATCATCCGTGATCCAGTTCAATGTGGCTTGCAAGAGAGCATAATCGAACATTTATTAGGTGGTTTGAAGAGAAAGTCTTTAAGCAGCTATCTGAATCACCAAATAATGTTGCTGAGAACATAAACTGGCTCACCTTTAAGCCAAAAATGGATGTCATGTCATATAAAGGTTACGACATAAACGGATTTTTATATTACACTAAACGTCAAGATGAAAGTAGTGTAGTCCAAAATAGTGGGGTCACTGTTAAAGATTGTTTGTTGTATTTTGCTAGTGCCAAAGATAAAAGACCACGCGAAGCTGAGATGTCGTATTTCAGAATCATTGAGGACATATGGGAAATGGACTATACAAATTTCAGAGTTCCTATCTTTAGATATAATTGGTTGATAACAACAAAGGCATTTTAGTAGATGAGTTGGGTTTCACATTTGTGAATTTTGAAAAAAATGGAGAGAAAGATGAACCATTCAACATGGCAGACCAAGCAAAACAAGTATTCTATATTGATGACCCAGCAAATAAAAATTGGTCTGTCGTTCTTCATGGAAAAAGACAGTTTACTGTGGATCCTATTAATGAAGAAGAATACTACGAAAAGTATGATGATTCCAGCCCATTTTCAGTTGGTTTGCCAAGTGTCAATGTTGAAGTTAACACAGATGACTTATATACACGTCAAGACCATGCTGAAGGAATTTTAGTTGACTAACAACTCAACCTAAACTAGAGGCATGTATTATCATTCAAGCACACATTTTCTTTTATCATGTATACAGTTTATAATATATCACCACTTGTTCTTTTATTATCACTTATGCTTTCTTTTATCATGTATATTTGCAGGTTGTTATAAAATGGCAAGTGAAGATGAACATTATGATCATGAGCATGAGGATGCTAGTGGTGATGTTAAGAAGAATAGAGGTCCCACAGTGATGCGTCGGCTGCAAGAGCTTAGGGCAAAAGGGGAGAAATTGCCAATCTAGTTTGAAAGGGGAGGAGCACCTATTGGGGAACACGCTAGTACTTTTAAGCATTATGTAGGGGCAACCGCACGCAGTAAGGTGCCAATAGATATAGAAAACTGGCATGATGTTCCTATTGGCTTGAAAGACCTACTTTGGAAAGATATATCTGTGATTTGAATTTTGATACTATATTATCTTGTTTTTTGTTTATTGATTCCAATTTTTTGTTTTTACATATACTTTTTGAAATAAGATTATTGCTTCATTTGTATATAGGGTGTTTTTCATTTAAATGAAAAAGACCATAGGAAAAGAGTGTTGCAGTGTTGTGGTGTACAATGGAGGGCATTTAAGACCTATCTCAAAAGGGATTATATAGATAATCCTAATCAAAAGAAGAAAGCAACATACATATATATTTTTATAGATCCTGAGGTGTGGGACAGATTTGTTGCACAAACGAATTCAGAAGAGTTTCAGGTATACAATTAATGTTTTTATATATGTACATGTTTTCCAAGTTGTAAATTGCAATA
The DNA here is from genome assembly GCA_963693085.1 of Alisma plantago-aquatica. Taxonomy (NCBI): domain Eukaryota; kingdom Viridiplantae; phylum Streptophyta; class Magnoliopsida; order Alismatales; family Alismataceae; genus Alisma; species Alisma plantago-aquatica. The sequence goes on from OY856415.1 coordinate 252,580,915, forward strand.
CCTCATTTTAAATGATCAGGCTATTCACGAGGCCCAAAAGGAAAGACGGACCAAAAATGTGCATAACCATCACATGGGATCCCTAAGTTATGCCCAGCGCCGAGAACAACTGGAGAAGCAAATCTCTTCTGGAGAAGGGTCTAGCACAACTCAAGTTGAGTGTCCACCTCGTTATAAAATTTGGCTTGATGCTAGAAAAGATAAAGCAGGTGAAATTACCAACCCTGCAACTAATAAGGACGCACAAAAGATGGTAAGTTCATCACAATTAAGTAATTAAAGAGTAGGATTTAATAATATCTAATTGTTTGTGATTTAATATTTTCATTAAATATGAGTAGGACGATCTCTAATTGTTTGTGATTTAATATTTTCATTAAATATGAATAGGATGATCTCTAATTGTTTGTGATTTAATATTTTCATTATATATGAATAGGATGATCTCTATGAGCAAATAAAGCAAGGAAAGTTCATACCAATTGGACGCATGGATGAACTATCAGTTGCTCTTGGTACGAAAGAGCATCCTGGCCGTGTTAGGGAATTAGGAGCTGGCATAGGATTCAAGACTTATTATGGGCCTTCAGAATCTAGAAGAGGTCTTACAGTTACACATGACGAGGTTGAAGAATTAGTATCACAGAAAGTGCAACAAATATTGTCTTCATTTTAGCCTATTCAACCTTCTCAACCTCCTCAAATCGTGCATCTCTTAGATGATGAGGTACAAGCTCGTACTCCAATTGTAGAAGGTCATGGGAGCACTCCCAATGAACCACCACAAGTAGTAAGTTTGTTCTATATATGTTAATATGATATATATAATATAGTAGGTATCTAGTTTACCGCTTTGTATATAACTTATATTATTTCAACTAGGTTGGTATGAACTGTAAACTTGCAGTGGAGGTTCCAGAGTACATTGTTGTGGCAGCAGGTAAGGTATACAACATCGGTGGTACATTTCATTGACAATCGGTTTCTAATGACATTTGTCGTGTGTCCATCCATCTTGTGTATGACGGAATGGGGGACAAACCACTACCCATACCTTATTCTGAATATGGTACAGTTGATGAAGCAGAGGGTGCTATGGTGGGATGGCCTAGACACTTGGTTATCATTGACAAGGTATATCTACATGTTTTTTATATTTGACTAGCTACATATATGAACTCGTTTAATATAAGTATGTATTTAATTAACAAGTTTGTAAACCAAAAAGTAAAAATCCTAGTAGTCGTCCTCCTATGCCCAAGCCTTCTTTCATTCCAGAAGCCACATTCGATGAATTGGGAAATAAAAGTAAATGTTTGGCTCGATACTTAGCCAACCAAAGCCCGGGATCACATATGGTGGTCAATTTAACAGAAGATGTAGTTGGGAGGGACTTTGAGAATTTTATTTTTCTTGATGATATTATAGAGTTGTTCCGGTATGATTGGCTAAATACTTCGATATTAGAAGTATGGATAAGGTAAGAATTAATCAATATAGATTACTCGAATATATACATTTTTAGCTTATTTGTAACATATCAAGTTTTTACAAATGCTTTACAACCATTTATATACTGAGATGATAAACTTTGATATAAAGAATGTTGGATTCTTAGTTCGTTCAGTCACTAGTCAAGTGCAGACACAAATGGATGATGTGAATGAGTACTTCAGTACTACATTCAAATATTTTGGTAGTGTGGGAAAGGAAATTATTCTAATTCCTTTTAACGTCCAGTAAGTATTATTAATTCAATAGAATTATAATATTGAATAAATTATAATTCTAATTTTTGTTTTCAATATAAATTTACTCAGATCTAGACATTGGGAACTAGTGGTGGTTGTCCCAAAATTGATGACTTTATATTATCTTGACCCAATGGGAAAAACAACAAGGGGTCACAAACTGAGATTGCCAACTATGGAATAAGCATAAATTTAGTTTCTATAACATTGCTTGTTATGCTTCAACATGATATTTATACTTAGAATTTCTATTCTGACAACTATCGTAATCAAATTGATTGATAGGGGTATAAAGGCTTATCGAGAAGGTGGAGGAATAATACCCACAAAATTAAAGACACTGACTTTGAAAAATGTCAAGGTAACTACTTTGACTGCTTAGTCGTATATGTACAACTCTTATAGTAATGTATTAATGTCAAATTTTATATGGTAACTCTCTTATAGTCTTATTTCTTTATTTGTACAACTCTATTTGTAGCAGTTTACTAATATTAAGTATAATTCGTTATTTGTAGTGTCATATACAAAATAATGATTGGGCTTGTGGCTACTACGTAATGAAGTATATACAAACTATTTTTAAAGAAGCATCACTAGACATTCAGAGTATAGATAAGGTAATTAATAAAAAATAACATCATAATTTACAAGTGATATTTGCATCATTTTATAAAATATATATGAGCATGTGCTTTTTTTTGCAGATCTTTACAACTCATCCTTACACACTTGATGGGTTAAATGAATTTCGAGAAGAATGGTCAGATGCTTTTCTTAATGAAGTCACTATAGCATTGGATTGAATTCATAACTTCATTTGTGTATAGTAGATTTGAAACTCTATCAAAATTTACTTTTTGTATATGACATTAAATTTAATATCACTTTTAAACTTGCAATCTATCATTGTTGTTAGTATGTGCTATGTCAATGAATGTTAGTATGTGCTATATGTCTCATTTGAAATCTATCTTAGACTTGCAAGAATGTTAGTAAGTGTTGTGTATGAAGATGTCCCAACTCAATATATGTGAATAATTGTTGTTATGAATGCAATTGGCTTTTGGAAATGGCTTTGGAATGCATTTTTGGCTTTCATGATTGCATTTGCAAGTCTATTTCTATTGCAAGTTTTGAATTGCATAAAGAAATTCTGTTTTGCAGGATGCTATACTGAAGATTTCTGGTTCTGCAGAATTTTTCTTTAAAAAAAATGTAACTTCTCGGGTCGGTTATAAACAAAAACCAACCCAGTAGGTTCTATCCCAAAATTCTATAGCTATTTGAAGACTTCTAGGGTCTCTTATAGAGAAAAATCGACCCAATAGACACTTCTTGGGTCGGTTATACACAAAACCGACCCAGTAGGTTCATCCCAAAATTCTACAGCTATTTGAAGACTTCTAGGGTCGCTTATGGATAAAAACCGACCCAATAGACACTTCTTGGGTCGGTTAAACATAAAAACTGACCCAGTAGGTTCATCTATGAAGACTTTTAGGGTCGCTTATGGAGAAAAACCGACCCAATAGATACTTGTTGGGTCGGTTATACACAAAAACCGACCCAGTAGGTTCATCCCAAAATTCTACAGCTATTTGAAGACTTCTAGGGTCGGTTTTTGTACCTCTTTTGGGTCAGGTTTTTACCTCTCTTGGGTCGGTTTTTTTACCTCTCTTGGGTCGGTTTTTGTTCCCTCTAGGGTCGGTTTTTGTACCTCTCTAGGGTCGATTTTTCTACCTCTATAGCATCACAAGTACTGTAGCGACGCCCACCTAGGCGTCGCTTAAAAAGTGATGTTGCATGCTTCAAAAAACCAACCCAAGAGACCAATACTGTACTAGTGATGGTATATTGGAGGACCCTTTCTTTTTTTCTTACATTTCCCTTTGCTCTTAGGGGCTCCCTCATATCCCAAACCATCACTACCCACGTTTTTTGTAGAGTAATCTAGGACTCCATTTACAGACTTTTTCCCTTTGAGGAATTTTCACAAGATCTCTCTGAGTCTATGGTTATCATCACTAAGAGTTATGACTGTAGAAGGAAGACTAGAAAGATCATCTTGATCATGCTAAAGGCTGACCTCTATACAGAGGTCTTAGTTAAGTAAGAATCTTTTTCAAGAGTTAAACTTGCTACTTCATTACTAGGCAAGATAGGTCTAGATTCAAGATCATTAACTTTAGCAAGAAGCCTAGTATTTTTAGTTCTTGGCATAATAAGTTCAATGACATATACTTGGTTTTCATATTTTAGATCATTAATTTTCTTGAGATAAATTCCATTTTCAATTCCAACTCCATTATATTGAAGCTCTAAGTCAAGAAATTGTCCTTACAAAAAATCTATGATATCAAGATTAACCTTTTTCATTTTGTTCATGAATTTCAATTTCAGAATATAGACCGGCTATGATTTTAACTAATCTCTCCTTTTTAGTTTTACACTTAGACTAAGAAGAACGGAAATCATGAATCATATCAATAAGAGCATATTTATAAAGTTTAATTAAGCTTACTTCACTTACCTCACCTATGTCTTCACTTGTGAGGTCATGAGTGCAAGATGATACTCTCCTTCATTTAAGCTGGATACACTTGAGGAAAACATCTACCAAGTGAAATGGGTAGCATATTTGACTCTTGTACTTTTCTTCTCCCTCTTCTTAAATTTTCTCTCCTTTTTATAGTCCTCCTTCTTAAAGCTTCTCGTGTGATGGGTCTTCTTTTCCTTGGGACAATCATTCTTTTAATGCCCCTTTTGTCCACATTCATAGCATCTAGGATTATAGGCAGAGTGGGGCTTTTCCTTTAAGTGTTTCCCTTTAGAGTAATGACCCTCAAGATCACTAGGGGCTTCATATTCACTAGAGGAAGGAGTATGTTGACAAGCAATTTGTTGGTGTAGTAGTATGGGTTCCACTTGAGATTTGAAGGTTGCATCCTTTATCTTCTTGGATTCCTTCTCTTCTAGCTTGTCTTCCTCTTCTTGAGTGTCAGTCTAATTTTAAAAGCTTGGAGATTCCCAGTGAGTTCTCTGGTAGGATATCACCAAGGCTCTTTGTTTCTTTAATGAAAGTCACCTTGGATTTCCACCTCTTGGGAAAAGATCTAAGAATTTTTGAGTTGACCTTCCATTGTTCCATGGGTTGTCTAAAGTCTCAACCCCATTCACAATGGTGTTGAGTCTAGTATACATCTCAACAATTCATTCTTTCCATCCCATCTTGAAGTTCTCAAACAATCCATCGAACATGTACACATTTGAATTTCTTGACTTCCTTGGTGACTTCATAGGTAACACACAACTTATTCCATATCTCATGAGCTATATCCCAAGTGGAGATCCGGTGGCATTCAATGGGAGTGAGGGTTGAGTGGATGATTCTTATTGCCTTGGCATTTAGTTGAGACTTCTTCATGGAAGCTTCATTCCATGTAGCCATATCTCCCTCTGATTCTTTGTATGGACTAACAACCACTGTCCACATCTTGTAGCTCATCCCTTGAATCTAGAACTGCATCCTTCTTCTCCAATAGAGGAAGTTTGTGCTATCAAATATGGGAGGACCATAGAGAATACACCTTCTATGTTAAGAGATTCCAACATATTCTCGCCCATCTTCTCATCTTATAGAAGAACTTGGTTGGAGAAGACATGCTCTGATACTACTTTTTGGATTGAAGGGATCTAGGGGGTATGAATAGAGCTATAGAAACTTAAACCAAATTCATCAGACCTTCAAATTATATTAGAAGATAAGGTTGCATATATGGAATTTGAGTGAAACGAAGCATAAATAGAAAGGATGAGAGAGATTGAACAAGCACAAGAACACAAGTTACGTTTAGTATTTCCAAACTCCACACTAGGATATGTACATACACTACCTAGAGGGGCCAATCTCTATAATTAGCAACCATTGCACACTTATTATATTCCATTATAAGAGATACAATATGACCACCCTGCTCCATGGTCAAGGGTACCTATATTTTATTTTAAGGATTAAAGGATCTAATAACCTTACAAGGACTTACCAATCCAAGAGAAAAAGTCTTTTACCTTCACACGGACTTACCCACTTTTGGAACAAGCTATCCTCCTTCACCAAGGATATCTACACTTGTAACAAGTCTTCAACATGGAAGGAATTGCCCACTTGTGATGGAGTGAACTTTTGGAATCCTTAAATGTCCAATGACATAAGTGAAAGTGAATGAGAAACTTTGACATATGGGATAACTTCAGTTATCTCCTTGAGAACATGGTAATATTATATGGGAACCCTAATTCATGGGCAAAAATAAATATGCAATCCTAACATATGAGCTATGTCATGATGTAACCTAAGCTCCTAAACCATGTTATTTGATGAGTGGTCCACCCTGGTATCACCTTATATGTTTGAAAGACATCCTAGTAGCTTAGATATAGTTTTGGAGCTTTTGATTATGTTGTACATAGAATGGTGCATACATATGGATGAAGACGAGAATCCGATGATAGTATGTAATCTTATCTTAATCAGGGTTGACCAAGGTTAGAGTTGACATGAGGAATATGTGTTTAGGATGTCTCTTGATCAAGGTACGCCATTACCTCTCACTTGGCTTATTATACAATATGCTTGTGTTATATGGTAGTAAAGACTTGGCATATGGTATTGATTGAAATGATTGTTCTTGTATGATATGTTGCATGATTTTCCATACTTACTACTATGAACACATGAAACATAATATATTGTTCCATTATATCTAAGCACTTCAACTCTTTGGTAGTAAAGTGCTGGAAATAAGTACATCAACTCTTTGGTAGTAAAGTACATGGAAGTGATCCAACTCTTTGGTAGTAGATGACATTGTGAAATGATCCAACTCTTTGGTAGTAGATCATAAAGGGCTTAATGCATTCAACTCTGAGGTAGTAAATGCATGGATGATATAATGGAAATTATGCTTAAAATATGTGTTCTCTTTTGTTAATGAACATCTTTTACACAAGTATATGCTTTTCTTATATTTGTTTATTTCTCCCAAGTATTAGTTTTATATTATTGCCAAGATATGATGAGAGGTAAATAAAAAGACAAGTAGGCGTACCCTATACAATATTCTTGAATATTGTGTTAATGTGTACCGCATGTAATCTCTTTGTTTAGGTTGTGGTTATTCTCTTGAAGATCCAGGATAGTTGTGAGTTGTGTGCCGAGCTGATGTACAGGTGGACCTGTTGTCTTAAGATCCTGTAGTTTAGAGGTAGTACATGTATATGTATAGTTTTCTGTTCAATATGTAATATCAAATGTTGTAACAATTCATGTTGTAATTATATGTTGAATAGTGAACATGTGTTGTATGGTTTTATTATTGTTCATGTACATGTGCTACTGATTGTTTCCTTTTGACTTCCTTTGATTTTCTTCTTCTTAGCCTCATGTGGGATGTTTAAATTGGGATTCTTGCTGAGGTGAGGGTTTCAATTTGGACGTCACACATCAGATTAAGTTTTAGAAAATCCGGGGATGTCACACCACTCTTCTTTGGATTTTAGCCTTCTTCTTCACCTTCACTAAGGGGAAGCTTTCACCACATTTGCTTTGAGAAGGGAGACTAGGAAAGGGAAGTTGAGAGCTTCACTAGGTGTACAATGGAGTAGCTTTCTCAGAAGAATCCTATCTCCCTTAGATTGATGTAGATTAGTAGTAATATAGAGACATAAAGGGGCTCCTAGTAGATGAAACCACTCAACTATATATAGGAGCATAATAAAGAAATATTGGAATGAAGTCTTTGGGCCCCTATTTATAGTTGGGGGTGTCTACGAGCCAGTAGATGCACTTAGTATTGAATTCTAGAAATTTGGGTGTTGCAGCAGATATATTTTTGAGTTTTGAAACACTTCAACAGTTACAAACACTTTTCTACACTTTTTGATACAGTGTTGTTGGTCAAGTTTCCATAAAGGTAATTAAACCGATAGGACTATCTGAACAAATATTTTTGAGTTTTCAGTCGAGTTTATCCTGGATGTAACTCGGTAGACAGCTAAAGATTATTTGTGTGTGTGCAGGGTTTCGGTCAATTTGCCGCATGACAAACTTAGTTGACACTGGGATTTATCAAGCTTCCCACAGATCGTTGATCTAGTTGTCAATAGGTCAAACTCAGTCGACAAGGCAGTCTGTGATGAAATTTGACAAATGCTTTAGAAGTGTTTAAACATTCAGTTAAGTGCATTTTATATTTTTCTTAACTTAGTTACAAGTCATAGAATCAATACAAGTGGTTTACAAAATTGTTCTAATTGATTTAAGGCTTTTTACACAAAAGTGCACTTGCATTGACTCTAACTTTTTTCGTCAAGCTAGGGTTTGCTTGAATTTATTCTTTTCATGTATATAATACCTAAAATTGATCTCAGATAGACATATTTGATACATATGAATGGAACGGTTAAGTCATCATCAAAATATGGACAATGTATAACTATTAGGTCAACACCCATCTTATGCCCTGTGAAATATTTGTCTCCCTAAATGGGGTTATGCATTCAGTTTATTTATGAAACTGACACTACATGTCTTTGTGAGGGAGACATGATTTAGGACAAATGTGTTCACTTGAGAGTTATACATTATCCATATTTTATAATGACTTAACCATTCCCTTCATATGTATCTAATATTCTTGTTTAATATTGATTTTAGGCTTTAGGTACATGAAAAGGATCAAATTACACAAGCCCTACTTGTCCAAGTTCAAGTCAAAAGTGATGCAAGTGTGCAATTTGGAAAATCACTTCAGACCACCATAGAATAATTTTTTAATCACTTGTATTGATGATATGACTTGTAACTAAGATGAGAAAAAATCAAGGACACTTAATTCCAACATTTGGTCACTCTAAAACCATTTTTAAAAATGTGTCACAACTTTGTCAGTCGAGTTTCAGTGATGGATTTTTAGAAATGGATCAATCAGTCGAATTGCACACTCATAGAACTTGACTGACCGATTCACTAGCCAAAACTAATTTTGACTCACCGTTCGAGTTTCCCAAAACAATCTCGACCGATAGTTTGAAAATTAGTTTTGTCGATTAGTGGATCGGTCGAGTTATCTTTATTGAAACTCGACCGAATGTATTGTTCAAAAAATGCAGATACTGTGATTCCAACCATTTGAGATTTTTAGAAATAAAACTAGATTTGTTACAAGTTGTAAAATGATTATTTTCATTTCTAAGTGATCCCAAACTCAAAGGAACACCCACATATACAAATAAGACCCCTTGGAGTTCATTCCAAGTTTGCTCATTCATGCTATCCATGGTCCTTGCTATAGTTGAGTGTGTTGCAACCCTTATAGCCCCTTTATCTCTCTCATTTATAAAGCATTTTGTGATCATGAGTTAGTTAGGCATGTTGTAAGATATCTACCGCCATGTTATCTTGAAAATGTCTCATTCTTTTGATCCTCCCAATCCCCTTTCTCAGAGAGCAAAGGTTGAAGTGAGCTTCTCTGAGTGAAGGTGATGCTGTTGTTCTTCTTCAAGATTGAATAAGGTATGAAGATCTTTTCCAGATGAAGGAGAAGGGCAAGGAGAGGATTCAAGAAGAGTGTGTAATTCCTTCAAGGCCAAAGACTTGATGCAAGTGTGGGTAAGTCCTTGGTGAAGGTTGGAGACATCTTGATCAAGTGGGTAACTCCTTGTGTAGGTGAAAGACTCTTGTCTTGAATAGGCAAGCCCTTGGATGTATGGTGGTCTTCTTGTATCTCTTATGATGGAATATAAGTATACATGGGTTGTAAAGTCCTATACGTTGACCTCTCTAGGTAGTGGATTGACGGTCTTATTGTTTGTAGATTGGAACCACTCTAACCACCTTGTCCAATTGTATGTTTTAATCTCTCTCGTACTTGCTATGCTTTCTTAGATAGGACTTCAAATTATTCTTAGGTATTTATTTTAATTTATATAATTTAAATGTCTAACTATTCTTGTGAGAATTTTGAAGCTCGATTCCCCCCTCTAGGGCCCTAGATCCAACAAGTGGAATTAGAGCTTGGATCTTCTCCAACAAATCTCCCACGAGACGAAGAAGATGGGTGAGAACCTACTTGGTTCACTCAACCTAGAGGGAGGCTTCTCCATTCATCCCCTGGTCTTTGATGGCACCAACTTCCTCTATTGGAAGAGGAGGATGGAGTTCTACATTCAAGGGATGAACTTGATATGTGGAAGGTGATGATTACACCCTACAAGGAGCTAACCAGAGCTGTGTCAACATGGGATGAAGCTGTCCTAAAGAATGCCTAGTTCAATGCCAAAGAAATTCACATTCTCTATGCATCCCTCACTCCATCCGAGTTCAATCAAATCTCCTCAAGGGTTACATCCCATGAGATATGGTATTAGTTGTGCATCACATACGAAGGCACAAAGCAAGTGAAGGAGAAAAAGATCTACATGTTTAACAACCTCCTAGAGAACTTTAAGATCGGTAAGAAAGGAGTTGTCGAGATGTACACAAGGCTCAACATCATCATCAATGGCCTAGATGCTTTGGGACACACTTTAGATAGAGGAGAAATCAACTCAAAGATCTTGTGGTCTCCACCAACGAGATGGGAATCAAAGGTGTCCTCCATTAAAGAAGTGAGAAGTCTTGGTGACATTCCAACCGATAGCTTATTGGAATTTACAAGATCACGAGCCAAGACTTTACAAGCAAGAAGAGGAAGCCAAGCAAGAAGAGAAGGAAGCAAGGTAGAGCAAAGATAGTCCCTTAAAAGCTCAAGTGGTGGTTGTTATTCTTCAACAACAACTTTCTTGTCGGACCTCTCCCTCCTCCTCTTGTGAAGATGATGACCCTAGTGAGAATGAAGCCAACTACTCCAAGGGAAAACACTTCAATGGAAAGCAATCTTCTACTTCTACTCCAAGGTCCTATAAATTTGGTAAAAAAGGACACTACAAGAGTGAATGTCCTAAGGCAAGAAAGTCACACCATAAGAGTAGCTCCAAGAAGGAAGAAGATTACAGGAAAGATAACAAGTACAAGAGGAAGGATAAGAAAGAGAGGAGACACAAAGATGTAGCTCATGCATCTTGGGAAACATCATCCTCTAGTGGGTCAAGCTCCGATGAAGATGGAGAGTGCCACTTTGCACTCATGGCCTCTACAAGTGAAGATATTGGTGAGGTAAGTGAGGTAAGTGAGGTAAGCTTGCATGAGTTAGCTAAAGTTACCCTTATTGATATGCTTGTTTCTACTTGCTCTTCTTATTCTAAAGGTGAAACTAAAAAGAAGAGGTTAGGTAAAATCATTGATAACTAGTATGCTAAACTTGAGATTTTTGAGCAAAATGAGAAAATTCATCTTGAGAGCATTAATAACTTGCAAGGCCAATTTCTTGATCTTGATCTCCAATACAATGGAGTTGAGGTAGAGAATGGCGTCTATCTTAAGAACATTGAATCTCTTAAGGAAGACAACCAAAAGTGCCTAAATGACCTTGAAATACTCAAAACAAAAAAATGTTGAATTCAAACTTATTGTTGATGCTCGTAGAGATGAGAGGGATTTTTATCTCAAAAAAAATTATGTGCTTAAATATGAAAATACTAGGTTTCTTGGTCAAGCTAATGATCTATCTTCTAGACCTATTTTGCCTAGTAATGATGTTGCTTCTATTTCTCTTGAAAAAGATTTTTATTTGACTAAAGCCCTCCATTTAGAGACTAACCTTCTTCATGCTAGAGATGATCTTACTAGTTTGTCTTCTACTGTGATATCTCTTACTGATGACAATCATAGACTTAAGCCTCTCTGCAAAAATTCTTTAAAGGGAAAAACTCCCTAAATGAAATCTTTGACCATTCTACAAAACAAAGTGGTACTAGTGGTTTGGGATTTGTAGGGGGGTCACCTAAGGGCAAGAACAAAGACAAAGGTAAAAAAGAGAGTAAGGAAACCTCTTTTTTCATTAGAGAGTCTTATGGCACTAAGAACCCTATGATTTACTCTCATTGCAAAAGTGATGATCATTATTCTTCTTTTTGTCCTTACAAGCCTAAGGTGACCAACCCAAAGATGAAATGGGTCCCCAAGCTAAATCCAGATCCGAAAGTTTGAGTTGGGAACCAACACTCCTCTTTCTTGTAGGAAAAAGGAAGATGGATTGTTGATAGTGATTGTACTAAACACATGACAGGTGATATAAGACATTTCAACAATTTTACAAAGAAGAAAGGAGGTTCAGTTACTTTCGGGGACAACAAGAAAGGTAAGGTAAAAGGTGAGGGTGATGTAGGTGAATCCTTGTGCATCAAGAATGTTCTTTTTGTGGATGGCCTACATTACAATTTAATAAGTGTAAGTCAATTATGTGATAATGGTTACCTTGTCCTATTTACTTCTTTTGAAAGCTTGATTCTAGATTTTCTCACTTATTGTGTCATATATAAGGGAGATAGAAATGGTGATCTTTATGTAATTGTTCTTGAATCTATTAAGACAAATGTTGGTAGATTTCTAGTAGTCAATTTGAATGATATTTCTCTTTGGCATCGCAGCTTGTTCATATAAATATGCATCAATTGAAGAAGTTGAGAAAAAAGGACATGTTCAAGGGACTTCTCAAATTAGATTTTGAAAAGGATGAGGAATGTCAACCTTGTACCCAAGGAAAGAAAACCAAGTCCTCCGTCAAATCCAAAGGAGTACATAGTACCAAGAGAGCTCTTGAACTTCACCATATCGATCTATTTGGACCAATGAGAACTCAATCACTTTGCGGTTCCAAGTATTGTCATGTTATTGTTGATGATTTCTGTCAATATACTTGAACCTTCTTTATCATTTTTCCAGAGTGATACACTTGATGTTTTATCTAGTTTTTGTAAAAGAGTTGAGAACAAAGCTTCTTGTCGGATTGCTTCCGTCCATAGTGATTATGGGGGAGAATTTGAAATTGATCTTTTTGAACATTTTTGTGAAGAATCTAGATATGCACATAACTTCTCTTCACCTAGAACACCTCAAAAAAATGGGGTTGTAGATAGGAAGAACAAGTCACTATAGGAAATGGATAGGACCATGATTTTAGAGTATGACACACCAAAGAAGTTTTGTGCTGAAGCCGTTAGTACCTCATGTTTTGTGCAAATTCGAGTTTCAAGTCGTTAGTACCTCATGTTTTGTGCAAATATGAGTTTTCACACATCCTTCTTTGAAGAAAACCCCGTATGAGCTATGGTGATGTAGGAAGCCTTCTATCAAGTACTTTCATATTTTTGGATGTCCTTGTTTTGTTTTGAACATAAAAAAATTCTCTTTACAAGTTTGATCCGAAATCATACAAGGCCTTTTTTCTTGGCTACAACACTACTAGAGAGGATTATAGAGTGTTTAATGTTGATCTTGCTAAAGTAGAATAATCTATTAATATTAAGTTTATTGAGACTAACCCCTCTATTCCCAAAGATATTATTCCAAATGATGATGTTGCAGGTGACATGATTCCTATCTTAAAAGAACTCAACATCACCCAAAAGGGAAAAGAGGTGGCCACTCAAGAAGAAGAGAAAGATGAAGAGAAGAAGGATCCAACTCCCCGCTTTGCAAAGAATCGTCCCAAAGAGTTGATTTTAGGTGACCCTTTCAAAAGAGTGAAGATGTGGGCAATCTTCAACGAAGAACATGCCAACAACTCCTTCATCTCACAACTCGAGCCAAAGAACGTCAAAGAAGCTCTTGGGGATGATAAATGGATCCTAGCTATGCAAGAAGAGTTGGAGCAGTTCAAGAAGAATAAAGTATGGACCCTAGTGCCAAGACCATGCGATAGAAAGATCATTGGCACCAAGTGGGTCTACTGCAACAAGCTAGATGAAAGCAACAAGGTGGTAAGAAACAAAGCAAGGTTAGTGGTTCAAGGCCACAATCAGTAGGAAGGTATAGATTTTGATGAAACATATGAATCTGTAGCTAGACTTGGGTCCATTGGTATGTTGCTTGCTTTTAATAGTTATAAGAACTTTCTTCTTTATCAAATGGATGTTAAAAGTGCATTTTTGAATGGTACAATTGAGGAGGAAGTGTAAGCACAACCCTCGGGCTTTGAACATGATGGTTCACCTAACCATGTTTATTTATTGCAAAAAGGTCTCTATGGACTCAAACAAGAACCTCAAGCTTGGTATGAGAAATTAAACAACTTTTTATTAGATCATGGGTATATCATGGGCGAAGTAGATTCTAACTTGTTTCTCAAACACACTTCTAACAATTTTCTTATCATTCAAATTTATGTTGATGATATCATTTTTGGCGGAACTAATCTTTATCTTTGCAAGGAGTTTAGTGATCTTATACAGAGTGAGTTTGAGATGAACATGATGGGTGAGCTTACATTCTTCCTCAAATTTCAAATCAAGAAAACTAAAGATGGGAACTTCATCAACCAAGGCAAGTACACAAGTGATCTACTTAAGTGCTTTGGGATGGAGAACACCAAGCTAATGGACACCCCCATGTCAAACACCACAAAACTTCACAATGATGAAGAATGTGAGTTAGTGGATGAGAAGCTCTATAAAGTTATGATTAGAAGTTTACTTTATTTAACTACCTCTAGAACTGACATAATGTTTAGTGTTGGCTTGGGTGCTCATTTTCAATCAAATCCCAATAAATAACATATTATAGTTGTTAACAGGATTTTAAGGTACTCAGCCAAAACTCCAAATTTTAGATTATGATATCCCAAGTCAAGGGACTTTACTCTTACTGATTATTTTGATGCAGATTATGCAAGATGCTTGATTGATAGAAACTGCAGAAGTGCCACTTTCTTCCTGCTAGGACCGTGCTTGGTGTCTTGGTTCTTCAAGAAATAGAGCACAGTGGCTTTATCAACTGTCGAGACTAAATACATTGTAGTCAGGAGTTGTTGTGCCCAGGTCCTATGGATGAAGCAAATTATCCAAGACTTTAACATTTATTTTGATGATTCTCCTATTTATTGTGATAATTCTAGTGCAATCAATTTATCTTACAATCCTATATTGCATAGAAGAGCCAAGCAGATAGAAGTTCATCATCATTTTCTTTGTTATCACATTGCCAAAAAGGATATCTATATCATGCATGTGGACACGGAAAATCAGTTGGCGGACATTTTCACTAAACATCTAGCTAGAGAGAAATTTAATTTTATTATATATAAACTACTCATAACTGCTTTGGATGAATCTAATATGTCTTCTAGTTACTTGCTATGTATCCTATATGCTTTGCTCATGTCTTGATCACCCTTTCTTGCGAAAGTGCTAAAATTTCCATCTTCTTATGCTTTTCTTGGGTATTTTTTGCAAACACTTGTTTTCTTGCTAAATAATACCGATGAGTGATATGTGCCCAAGTATGTCTAAAATGCAAAATGGGCTAGAAAAATAAATTTAGCTAGCACTCAAATGGCTATGAATTGAAATTCTAAATGATGGTTCAGGTTGACCATCGATCGAGTTGCCAACTCGATCGATCCATGGCTGAGGGATTTTGTAAAAAGCCATTCAGTCGAGTTTCCTCATCTTAGAACTTGACCGATGGTCAGGTCAGAGCAAACATAAGTGTGGTTCGGCCGACTATTCTCCCTCTCAACTAGAGAAAAATTAACAGATTCCCTCTCCAGTCCCCTCTAGCTCTCAACCCTAACCCCGACCATCCCTTTCCTAGCCCTATCCCGACCTTACTTGACCTTCGTAGACCTCTTTCTCATCAACCCTAGGTGCTTGGTTGGTTGTTGGTGGTGTTCCCTACATTTTTGACCTCTCTTTTCTTCTTATCTCGCCTCCATGACTTCCAATAGGAGAAAGAGAGCCGCCCCCTCCAGAGCACCATCCTCCTCCTCCAAATTGTACCTAATCTCGTTCGATGATACCTTCTTTGTCTCCAATGAAGCTCTTAATAGGTACAAAAGAGAACCTTTCTAGGAACCCCTTTCCTTTTCGTACCTTGTTTGAGCCACACCCATGTAGACAAAAGGTTATAGATTAGGTTGTCGACTTTTTGTATGACCACCACCTGTCTTCCTTGGGGGTTGAACGTGTGTTCTATAACAAATCCATCACAAGCACTAAAGTCGTTAACAAATTCTATGCAATTTGGCAATGGAATTATGACACTATTATACCCCCACCAAATACTCAAGTCATTCTTACTTCCATGATTTCTAGTAAGAAATTCTAAGTCTCAAAGGATACCTTGAACATCTTTTTCTCTAGTACTGAGGTGACCGGTACATGGAGAAAGGATTACCCTGAGTATTTTGACCTCCTAGACCCTGAGGCCTGCTACAAGCAATATGATATCACTCTCCCTAACATACATAAATTCTTGAAGAAGCCTCAGTTTCCCGATAGGAATAAGTCTACCCTTCCCTCCTTTTCCTTAGACCTGAAGAACCACATTCTTGCCCTGGAAGTCAACTACAATATTCATCCAAAGAAAAATCAAACTAAAATTGCAAAGAATACCACAGTGATTATGTTCTATATCCTGAAGAACATCCGAGTGAAGTGGTCTCAATATATTCTCCATCACATGACCTAACTCAACTCTGGTAAGAAGACTCGTGGTATCCACCCACCTTAGCCAGTCTTGATTTGTCGTATTTTTCAATCTCCCATTGGAAAGTCTCTTTTTCATGACCTTTCGTTACAAACCTGCTAGAAAAGGAGTATGTATCAGTGAGACCATAATTCAAAAAAGTGTGCATACCCCTTCTTCTACCACACCTGGAGCCTCCACCTCCACCTAGGAACCTCCACCTCAGCCATCCCAACCTGCCTGTGCCTCGCTTAGTGTATCAAATGAAACCCTCATGGGTTATATGATGCATCAACATGTGTATAACCTTCAAGTTTAGGACCATATGCATCAGGATCTCTATGCTATCATGTCTACCATGAATCTATCATGTACCCATCCTTATTGTGCCTACCATCCCTACCCAGGTGGTGATTATGCATCCTATGCATACAATCACTTTTACCCAACCCCTCCACATGGTGCTTCCACTGCTACACCCTATGCTATTGGTGGTTCTACCCTTGGAGTGCTTCCTCTCCCTGATGGTCCTATATCTACCTTTCTTATAGGTCTTGGCACCTCTACTCCTACTTTTTCTCAAGCCTAAGAGTTGCATGACCTTGGTATGTCTTGGACTGAACAGAATGCCATTTGGCCTGGTCGTAGTTTCAGTCCTTCTATCGATGAGGAGATGCCTGACCAGGTTGATGAGGAAGTTGTTGCTGCTACTAATGAGGAGGAATTTGAGGATGTTGGTGAGGATGGTTCAGTTGGTTCTGATGATGGCTTTTCTGGTGCATCTGGTGATGAAGGTAAAGCTGCTATCTCTACTGTGCCTTCATATGGAGATGATGACTACGAGCCTGAAGCTTCTGATGATGATGCTGATGAGGATGATGATGATGCTATGGAGATAGATATTTTAGACATTTAGATATTTTAGTTTTTAGTATGTAGATGCTGATTATATATATCTTTCTAGACAATTTTGTACTAAAACATCTGGGCACATTATCTAGAGACGTATTATTTCTATCATCCTATTGTTTTCATTGTTTTGTCTTGTAGTTGTTTTGAGGACATTCTTTTAGTGTTGTAATCTTAATCATATGTACCCTTACTCTTTGGTTGAATATATATCATGAGTTGGTGGTATGTTACACATACTTTGATTATGACATAGATTACTTGTCTCTCTCTCTCGTCTCTGCTTGATGTGTGCTAAGAGGTTGCATGTTTTATCTTGTGGGTTGAATGTTTTGTTTGTGGTTGAAGAAGACCTATTTTTGTGCTCTTCTAACCCCCTTACTTTTTGATAATGCCAAAAAGGGGAGAGAAGTTCAATGTTTTGAAGCTCAACCATATTGCTTTTATTGCCTATGTGATCCTTTTCTTGTTCGATGTATGCTTTATCATGTGACTTGCTAAAGGACCATATAGTATATATGTTATATTGCTTTGTGTAGAAAGACTAACTATGCAGGTGAGAGTTAGCATAGATTGATGTGGGGCAATTCACATTTTAAACTTTATGAATCCCCTTACAATTCACAAGGTTAAGGTATAACTTTACATATCCTTTTCAATATTATTGAGGAATGGTTTGTTATTCTCAAAAAGGGGGAGAATGTTGACTTGAGAGTTATACATTGTCCATATTTTGATAATGACTTAACCATTCCATTCATATGTATCTAATATGTTTGTTTAAGAATGATTTCAGGCTTTAGGTACGTGAAAAGGATCATATTACATAAGCCCTAGCTTGCCTGAGTTCAAGTCAAAAGCAATGCAAGTGTGCAATTTGGAAAATCACTCCAAACCACCTTATAATATTTTTGTAATCATTTGTATTGATGATATGACTTGTAACTAAGACGAGAAAAATCAGAGACACTTAATTCCAACATTTGGTCACTCTAAAACTATTTTGAAAAATTTGTCACAACAACTTTGTCGATTGAGTTTGAATCTAGACCGATCAGTGATGGATATTTGGAAATGGATCAATCAGTCAAGTTACACACTCATAGAACTTGACCGACCAACTCACTGACCAAAATTGATTTTGACTCATCGATCGAGTTTCCCAGAACAAAATCGACCAATAGTTTGAAAATTAGCTTTGTACATTAGTAGATCGGTCGAGTTATCTTTATTAACTCGACTCGATGTACTATATGGAAACCACAAAAAAAAGTGATTGCAACTAATGGAGAGTTGTTAGAAACAAAAATAGATCTGTTGCAAGTTGGAAAATATCTATTTTCATTCTTAAGTGATCCCACACTCAAAGGAACACCCCCAACTATAAATAGGACCCCTTGGAGTTCATTCCAAGTTTGCTCATTCATTCTATCCTAGGTACTTTCTATAGTTGAGTGTTTTGCAACCCTTTGAGCCCCTTTCTCTCTCTCATTTACAAAGCATTTCGTGATCATGAGTGAGTTACGCATGTTGTAAGAGAGCTACCTCCATGTTATATTGTAAATCTCTCATTCCTTCCATCTTCCCAATCCTCTTTCTCTAAGAGCAAAGGTTGAAGTGAACTTCTCCAAGTGAAGGTGAAGTTGTTGTTCTTCTTTAAGGTTGAAGAAGGTGTAAAGATCTTCTCCAGGTGAAGGAGAACGGCAAGGCAAAGATTCAAGAAGTGTGGGTAATTTATTCAAGGCCAAATACTTGATGCAAGTGTGGGCAAGTCCTTGGTGAAGGCTGAAGACATCTTGATCAAGTGGGTAAGTCCTTGTGTAGGTGAAAGACTCTTGTCTTGAATAGGTAAACCCTTGGATGTATGGTTGTCTCCTTGTATCTCTTATGATGGAATATAAGTATACATGGGTCTCAATGTCCTAGATGTTGACCTCTCTAGGTAGTGATTGATGGTGTCTTAGTATGGAGATTGAAACCACTCTAACCACCTTGTCCAAGTGTATGTTTTAATCTCTCTCATCCTTTCTATCCTTGCTTAGATAGGACTTCAAATTGTGCTTAAGTATTTGGTTTCAATTGATATAATTTGAAGGTCTAACTATTCTGGTAAGAATTTTGAAGCTCTATTCACCCCCTTCTAGATACCTAGATCCAATGATATGGCGCTAGTTTTTTTTTTTAAATCCACATAAGAGATTCACCTTCGTCTTCAGTTGTGTTATGTGAAATCAACACTTCAAGTCTTAGTGAGGGCAGTAGGGATGAGAACATATGTTGTTGGTTTCTTAATAATAAGCCTACATTAGATATTCACCTTCGTCATCAGTTGTGTTACACAAAACCAACAACATAGGTTCTATCAATTTTCTAGCAAAATTGACAGGGAAGATGCCATTAATAGCACACAAATTTTTTTCTTTCCTGCTTTCACTACATTCCCAATCTATGTGACCTAGCTGCTAACTCTTTTTGGTGATGACGATGACAACCTGGCTGCTAGCTCTCTCTGTGGATTCCAGCCATCACCACCACTTGTTGTTGCCATCATCGATGTCACTTCTACTTCCTTCTCCTTTCTTCACCATCGGTAGTTGCTTCTCTTCACCCGCCACCCTCCTCTCAATGGTCTCACTACCTTTGTTCTTTCTTGAAGATGTCCCCGTCGCCTCTTCTCCTACTTGTCAATGCTAATTCCTTACTTGCCCACACCAACACCTCTGCTTCTAATTGGATCTAGTAGCTCAGAGCCTTGTCCACTACTGCATGCCTATCTCCTATCTCCATTCATCTCTCTATTTGTGTTCATAGTTGTTTTTGCTCCTGTCCTATGTTGTAAGGTCTACTTATTTTTTAATAACCTAAATATCATGATGCATGAGATGAATGATGAGGTCCAAGAGACCATGATGCATATAATAAATACTTAAATTGTGACGAATAATCATTCATTATTTATGCCAAGTGTATGGTTAATTTTTAGCAATTTAACTATTGTATGGTTAAATAGTCACACCCAAAAATTTATACACTAAAATTTTAATGAAATTGTCTAAAATTTACTTGATTTAGATTGAATTTGTTATAAATTTACCTAATCCCTAAACCCTAAGTGATAAGCCTAAATTTTGTTTGAGAACTGTGGGGAAATATTGTCGAGATATTGTTGAAAATTGAATACACATTATACACTTACCAGTGATATTAGGTGTTCGAAAATGGGATATGTGATATATATTCATTACTAATCCCTAAACCCTAATACCTAAATTATAAACCCTAATTCCTAATATCTAAATCCTAACCCTAAATGTTAAACCCGAAATGCTGAACCATGATTTTCTTTAAACATATTCTATTTTAAAATTGATATAGCTAACACCTAATTCAATTCTCATTTTTCATGACAGTGTGGTTAGAGTTTCATTAAATCAGGGACAATGCTAATTTCTTCAGTAACAACAACCTCAAAGGATGGATTCAGGAACAGCTAGGTAGATCAGCGGAATCCACAATCTTTTTCCAAACTACCTGTTGGAGCATATGGAATTGTAGGAATAGGCAAGTCTTCCAGGGCGAATTAACCAATTTGCACCAGCAGATCAGATGCATCAATAAGGAGGTACAAAATCAATTCCAGGCCTTCCTCACAATGACCGACCTAGACAGCAACACGAGGACAAATAGAGATTTAACCTGGCAAGTTCCCAAGGTGAACATGTTGGAATTTAACTCTGATGCTGCTGTTAAAGCAAACCGTGCAGCCTGCGCCATGGTGGCTAGAGAGGATCAGGGGAAATGGAGAGGAGGGGCCGCGCAGCAGATTTATACTCAAGACGTCATTGAAGTTGATCTTAGAGGATTGTTACTGGCCATGGAAATCGCAAGGAAGAACAATGTGGACAATGCTTATTTTGAGATGGATTCTACAATGGCAGTCCAGTTGACCACCTCCACATGGCAAGACAATCCTAGATATACCAAACTGGTTATGAGGATTAGATCACTGATCAGACCCGGCTGGTCCATAGCCCATACCTATAAAGAGTGTAACCACATGGCTGACAGCCTAGTAAAAACCCACTCAAAGCAGAACGAGAGATACATTATGTATACTCTCCCCCCAATCGAGATATATGATCTCCTAGTTAGGGACTTTTGTAAGGGTAGTAGTACTACCTTGTTTAATTATGCAGACAGAATTAGTGATTGTAAACTCAATTTGAATTTGCTCGCATGAGGAGGGCGGGATGAATAAGAATGCCTCCTGACTTACTTAAAAAAAAAAGAATGGATCAGTCATGGATGTGCATTCCAAATTGTTGTACTCTAGAGTTTATTACTGGTCTTGATTAGTTTATAAGATTTACAAAAGTACAAAGGAAATGACCTGGAAATAGGTTCTATTATCCATGTAGGAATTACAGTAACAACTTGAAAGTCAACATTGCCGTTGAAATCAAAATTCATGTCATGTCCAACGGGATTGCACATGGCTATTTGGATTGGTACTACCATGGATATATTCCTACTATGAGATCAATATATGTCTATAGTGGTACTTGTGTGAAGAAGAAATTTGTGACGATTTGGTGTGAATGAACCCGTTCGGATAAACATGGTTCATGCAACTCTAGATAGTTGTGGAATAAATCGTAGTGATATATATTATTTAGAAATATTATGTATGATGTTGAGAGACGGTATACCTCAGTTTATGAAGTTTAATATTGTGTTAAGCTTGTATCCTATGAAGCTTAAAGATAGGTGGAATGACAAAACATTCACGTCTCTGTTGTTGAAAGAATTTCATCTTGAAGGCGATGAGGTTTGAATTTCAACATAGCCAAGTGAAATGAAGGCTAAGAAGAAACATGAATTCTCAAATGAATGTGTATAATTTCAAAGGGTCAATTTGAAATATTGTCCATAATGTGGGGCGTCAAGGTACAAAATGATGACTTAGGGTAAGGTCAAAACATTGAATTTCCTTCCAAGATGTGGTATCTACCTATATTACCATAGTTTTGACACTTATTTCCCAATACCATAGATGTGAAAAATTTATCTTGGCATGTAAAGGTAAAGAAAAACAATGATGGGATCCTATGACATATGTTTAATTCCCCAAAATGAAAGAAAATTGATTTTTTTATCCTGAATTTGGTGAAGAAGTTATAATCTAAGAATGGAGATTTGTACTAATGTGATGAATTGATATGGAACATTAAGCATCCAACAAAAGACTTGGCTTGTTATGATTGTTATATACAATATTCCTCCCTGGTTGTGTATGAAAAATAAGTATGTCATGTTGTCCTTGTTTATGTTGGGCCCCAAACAACCTAGAAATGATGTTAATGTTTTTCTTGAACCTCTGGTTTATGACTTAAAATGTTCTGGGTTGAAGATGTGATGACCTATGATGCTTTCTATAGAGAGGCATTATGTTTTCTTGTTATATTATTTTGCACTATTAATGACTTTCTAACATATGGAAATTTGTTTGAACACAACATAAAAGGATCCAAAGCATACCCTATATGTAAGGAGAACACTTATTTAGTACGACTAAAACATGGTGGAAAAACTGTATAATTATCGAATGTTTCTTCCAAAATTTCATCCTTATCAAAGTTTGCAAAAAGTGATTTTGTAAATGGATATCTAAAATATGCACATTTGATTCCAAAATTTTGAAAAAAAATATGATATCTGTAGAATTCAAATTGGATTTCAGATATCAAATTTCAGATCCAAAAATTTCATATTGGATGTAGGAGATTGGGGTATCCACTCCGAAAAAAAATCCTAATTCAACAATTATATGCATATATTACTAAATCTATGTGATTTATACATAGAAATATGAAAATATAGATGATTTATCATACACCATCAATGTAATATCAATATTTTTGATCTATAATATTTTTATTAGCATTAAATGCATGTTTTTTGTTTCGGATCAAAATGTATCTGAATTTGGGTATTATCTATCATGATCGGATTTGGATGTTATCATATGATCGCATCGAATATCGAATCATATATCAAATTGATTTTTTTGGATTCACATATTGGATATAGTAATATTCGCTCTTTATTCATCCATTTGCAGTTCTAGCAAAAAGCATTCAATGCCTCAACTGAGGAACATGGTGAATATAAACCTATATTAGGGGAGGATGCTTATTAAAGAGTATCGATATTATCAATGCATTTGGTAAGATATCATGATGTACTATTTCCACACTAAGTGACAAATGTTTATTCAAGAAGAGGTCAATGTTCTAGGATCTTCTCTACTGGAGTTCTTTGATAGTTAGGCATTGCATAGATGCCATGCATGTTGAGAAAAATGTTTATGATAGTGTGATTGATATTCCGTTGAATAAACCAAGTAAAGCTAAAGATAATATTGATGAATGTGTATTCATTTTTGTTTCAATCACATCACTAGTTTAGTTTTGCACTTATATCCCTTGATTTTCCTTTAAATTTGGTCCTATATAGGCTTCCTTAGCTTCATGTGAATATTTGGAGTTTTGACTAAATTTATTAGTTGTTTCATGGCAAGATTAAGCTTGGCATCACGTGCAATAGATTAGGCCATGTTGATCCCACAAATTGATTAGGAGGGTATAAGAAACTTCTAATATTTTGGATATGAATTTTGATGATCAGTCCCTTCATCAGTAGCTTACCCATCAGCCCACCTCTTCATGAATATTGACCTATGATGCCCATCCAATACCCCTAGGGGGTGGGTTTGTTTCAGCCAAAATGATCATTGACCAATGGAACTCCTCCTTTCCTCTCATTGACCATGCTCTGTTGGTTGAACCTGATGAGAAGTAAACCCATCGAGGTTTCTAC
This sequence comes from Alisma plantago-aquatica, assembly GCA_963693085.1. NCBI lineage: Eukaryota > Viridiplantae > Streptophyta > Magnoliopsida > Alismatales > Alismataceae > Alisma > Alisma plantago-aquatica. The sequence goes on from OY856415.1 coordinate 252,605,080, forward strand.
ATGATCGTCTCCCGTTGATTGACAAAACCCATTTTGCTGAGTTTGTTGAACGCAATTCCCCCGGTGAATCCTCATCACTTGATAATTGATAGGAATCGGTCACTTTGTTGACCTACTCCCAACGGAACATCAGTCTCATTAATCAATAATGTTCCTATGCTCATCGAATGACATCATTCCTATGCTCATCGGCCGCCAAAGAGAATGCAAGCCCTGAGCTTGACAACTTCTCTATGTTTAATGGGTCAACAAGAGAATTACATCCAAGTCGTGTTGACTGATGGAAAATCAAGATTGATGATAGGATTGTTGGCCATCCACCACGAAGGGTTCCCTACTGCACATAACCATCAACCTATGGTGTTTATAACCCCACCAAAGACTATGAACACAACAACCCATGAATTACATGTGTTCCAACCTATAAATATTTATCCTCCATGGATGGGGGATAGATTCTTCTCCATTCCCAACATGAAAAAGACAATCCCATAGATCACCTCCATTGACACCTCTGTGGTGTTCTCACTCCACTTCTACTTTGTTCAAGTCCATTTTCTATCCATGAAGGTGGTCAGATCTCCATCAACCTCCATTCATCCATCCACCTTCCACTCCTTCTTCAGCGAATCATATCTCCAAGAAGGAAGAACCAAAGAAAGAACCAACACCATTGACACGTACCATTGGTTCCCTCCTCCTTCTACTAGATCAGCCCCATCATCTAAATAGAAGACAATAGCTTATAGACTAGGCCACATTCTCTTTTCCATAATGATTATGGTTAATCCTTCCTTCTCCCATGATTTCTCTATTTCGTAACGAAGAGAGAGTAGTTCTCTTGTTGGGGTGTGAGGACTAGCCCCATTACATGTTCTTGCATGTATATAACTCTTTCAATTCAATGTTAATCGTTTAATTCATGCTTGGTGGATTGTTCACCTTCTCTAGATGATCTATTAAAATTGTAGATTGTGAGAAATTCAATTTTTAGGATTCAAATATAGATTAATTTGGTTGGAAACTAGATGAGAACTTTGGAAGGGGTGCCTCCAGAGCAGTAGATACATGACCCATAGGTAGCAAGACATCAAGCTCATTAAGATATCTATGCGGCCTCCTATATCTACTTGATGGATCTCGCTTGGTCCTTTGAATGTTTTTATCAAGCCGATATGTTATGTATACGTTTGTGTGTAGCATTGGTGAAATCCAATTCCACCCTAGTGACTTCCATCATCAATTAAAATCTAATTTTAATCCTATACTTTTACTTTCCTTTACAACTAGTTTAACTTAATCCAGTAAACTCTTGGTTCTAAATATTAGTCTTGGTTCAATAGGAGTACAAACTAGAAAGGTTATTTAAAATGTTGTTTCTTGGGATTTGATCCTTAACCATACCTTGATAAGACTCGTCTACTTGTAGGTGGTATTATGGCACATTATTTTGGCAAACACCTAGGAATTTCAGCCCTAGGGTGAATTTGTTAGTGTGGTAAGAAGCAATGTCAGACATCAAATTTAGAATAGACATACATGAAAATAAGGAAAGAATTAACAACACTACTAATCGAAAAATATATTTACTACCTCCTTGTTACACAATGTCAAGACATGAGAGGAAAATATTCGTGAGTGCCTTCTTAATGTTAAGGTACCCAAGGATACTCTTCTAATATCTGCATATTAGTATCAATGAATGATTAAAAGTTGATAGGTCTTAACTCTCATGATTGTCACCCTCTAAAGTAGATTTTTTCCTAGGACTATCTGACATATATCTCTAAAGCATGCAAGGTTTGCAATCACTAACCTTTGTTTCCTCTTCAACACTCTATGCAACAAAGTTAATGATCATGATAATATAGATAATTTGCAAAGAGAAGTTGTTGTTTCCTTGTGCCAGCTTGAGATGTATTTTCCTCCTTCATTTTTTGATATCATGGTACATCTTGTTGTCCATTTAACTAGGGAAGTGAAAATGTTGGGTCTGCTTTTTTGCATTAGTTGTATCTTTTTCGACAATACATGAGTTCTTTAAAGGTGATGTTCAAAACCGTTATCATCATGAAGAAAGTATCATTGAGGGTTATGTGGCTAGGGAGGTCATGGATTTCTAGTGAATGTTTGAGTTATAATGAATATCTTTCCAATGCAAAGAATATTGATGCTTATTGCGACAAAGGGACTATAGGAGCACAAGTGAAAGTAATCAATCGTGAGTTGTGGTACCAAGCACACTTGTATGTTTTACACAATGTAAACGTAGTGGGTATTTATATCACCGAACACACTAATTTGTCAAGACAAAATATCCTCAAGACATTCCAATGTGACTTGTTAGAGAGCATAATTAGACATTTATCAGGTAGTTTGAAGATAAATTCTTCCGTCAACTATCTCAAACACCAGATAATGTTGCTGAAAATATCAAATGGCTCATCTTTAGACCAAAAATGAATGACATAAATGGAATAAAATAATACACAAAACATGAAAATGATAAAAGGGTCGTCCAAAACAACCCTTCAAGCATCTTCATTGTATTTCTCTAGCGCGAAGGATAAGCATCCATGTGAAGCTAAAATGTCTTATTATGGTTCTATGGAAGACAAACAAGAATTCAACTACTTAGATTTTAGAGTTCCAATCTTTGGTGTAATTAGGTTGATACCACAAAAGGAGTTGTATTGGATGAATTGGGTTTCACGCTATTGAACTTTGAAAATATTGGTGAGAAGGATGAACCATTCATCAGGACATCACAGGAGAAGCAAGTATTCTATATAGATGATCTTGCATATGAAAAATAGTATGTTATTCTTCATGGGAAAAGGTAGTTCATTGCAGATACTATAGATAAATATGTATACAATGACAAGTATAATGACTCATTCCATTCTATGTTGACTTTCCAAGTGTAAATGTTGAAGTTAGCATAGATGAATATTGTGACATTCTCAGATTTTCTAAAACTTAATCTAATGTGTGATGTCCAAATTGAAACCTCACCTCAATGAGAATCCCAATTTAAACACCACATACTAGTCTAAGAAGAAGAAAACCAGAGGAAGTAAACAAGAAAACAATAGTAGCACATGCACATGAATAAGAACAAGAACAAAACCATACAGCACATATTCACCATTCAAAATATAATCACAAAATGAATTATCATAACAAATTGGTATGATACATTTAATAGTAAACTTTTACTACCACTCATGATCAAACCCTGATTAAGACAAGATCACATATGACTTGCATTAAATTCTTGCCATCAACCCTAGTCGTGACTTATTTCAGGGTTTTGCTTAGTCATTAGAGTACTCACGTCATTGCTTGCCTTATCTTCATTGTATTTTGGTTTTGATGTTACTGATATTGTATTCTATATTAGAATAAATTATATGACCATTAGTATCCATATCATTTTGTGCATGTAATAACCCTAGATAATATTCATTAAATATACTAGGGTTTATATCACATTAATAGTAATCATCATTGCCAATATGAGGCCGCCACATGGACACAAGGGGAGCCTCCTGGCCCTACTTGTTTTGATTCAACGACTAGCTCTTAGGTTTGTCTAGGGAAGTCGGTTCTTGATTTGGACCCGGTCTTCTCCCTCATTCTTTCTCTCTTTCTCACGTTCGTCTGCGCAACACTAACGTCTGATGCATGCATCCTTGTTCTATCGGGAACAACCACTATGTTGAGCCAGAACCCTAGTAGTGAATCATCTGCTACTGCTTCTCTTGTCCATAAATGATGATTCATCCACCTCCATGGCTACACTGCTTCTCATCCAATGCTCCATGACTCCATGCCCATGTGTTGTCTGCAATGGTCACAGCCACATTACAAAACTACAGTGAGAAGTTGACCTTCGGATCTTCCTCATCATTTTCTCCTCCCTCCTTCATGGGATTCAGAAGTGCACTATTGGATCTCGACTAGAGGTCATGATAGTGTCATAGGTGAAGAGGTAAGAAGTGTTGAGGAGTTGTTCTCCCTCCACTCTCACCTCCTTGGCTAAGGGGTCTATTCTTTGCAACCAGTCCAAGCCAATTGTTCTTCCATGTTCTACTCTCAACCCACGATCCACATCATGGAGGGGATGAAGGAGTGTGGCTTCCTTCCACATGATCTCTAGTTTGGTTGGAGTCAAGGTATGAATTCCAATGCATTTCGTCATTTGTCCAATGGTCATAAATAAGCCACATCACATTTCTGGAGTCACACATCCACTGCATAGATCCAAGGACAACTCTGCCTGTGTAACATCTCCATAAACCAATAAACGTAGCTCAAACTTGAACATCTTGGTCAATAATACACATGATTTCATAAACTTATAGCCTAAATATCTTCTTCTAGGAAACTCAATACATCATCAAATTTATATCTCATATATATCATTATACAAGCAACCTTCCATTTAACATTGGTGTTAAAAATCAAATGTTGACCACTCAATGATTTCTTTCAAAAAGATACAAAATTGAGAACTACATATTATTCCAAAATCATTGGACCTCTATAATTTATCCAAATACTAGGACTATTGATATAACTAAAATGCATTAATTGATTTATGTCCAAACATTCTAGACTCCAAAAGTTTAGTTCATCACACCCTGCACACCTTAAAATAAATTTGTCCTCAAAATAAAGCTAAAATCTAGTCCATCACATCATATTCATCTTAAAAAAAATGTTGTCCTCGAAATGAAGCCATTCTTTTAATCCTAAGAAAAACAATAGGCCTTCAACAACATGTAGGGCACCAGTCTAGGTGCAAAATTCCCATGAACAACATATCTATAACATATATGTACCACTACTAGGAGGTTTTAAAGCATATTGGGTGCACAATCACTCCATTCATGGTTGAAACTAGGGCTTAGAAGCTTAGGTTATGTTTATACTTCTTTCACATTAGAATTGTCATACTCATTTTACCCAAGCATTAAGTTTTCAACATTAACTCTTACATTTTATGAAGGAGTTAATTATTATTAACCCACTTTATCCATCTATAAATAACAAGATGCCATCATCCTTATGTTGTGCTAAATTTTTCAAACTATATTCAATATCTTTATCGAGCACTAACATTAACAACACATTCAATGTTTATCATTTATATAATCTCATTTCACTTCCTCATAATAAGTTGTAAACTTTATTTGTGATCTCACAACTCATGCACCAACCTTATAGTTTCATCACTATTCATGTATATGGTTAACCATATATACATCAGGAGTTATTAACTGTAACGACAAATCGTTATTGACTAAGCGGAAGTGATAATTAACAGTAGATTACTGAAAATCACAAAAAATTAAAACCATTTACAAATAGATCCAACACATGAAAACTCTTTTATCAAGAACCAATGTATTTTATTTACATTCTGGTTCATAAGTACATATCCTGTACCATCCCTTCTCGAGGATTACAAGCATCAATTGCTATGTTAAAACTATACACAGGCAGCATAAGAACCTCGAGGCATCAAGCCAAAATCTTAGATCCATTAATTAAAAGTACCAACTACTAACTCCGAGGACCTAAGAGTACATAGACGACACATAGGACTCTATTTATATATACAAGACATGACAGCCAGTGTCTCCACCTGAGAATTCACTACTGTCTCTACAGTTGTTGCTGCTTCTCTTCACCTGCTATAGGGTTTCTGCCTCTTCTTCTGCATCTACCTAAAAAGTGTTGGTGACCAACGGAGTGAGACCCAGTCCCAGCGAGAGATATAACTCTTCGCCAAAAACATTATTATTGCAGTTAAAAAGAATAAAACAGAGAAGAGGAAACATTTATGTTCAACAGTAGATAATCCATCGTCTAAACAGATTAAATAATATTCTTATTCAAAGCATTTCAGCTATAACTGAAATAGAAACATATCATTTATTCAATAAGGAATATGAAGAACATGTATAACATCTATCGATCTAGGATATACTAAGCAAGGTAACATCAACCAATGATTCTCGTATTTCAACCTTAAGCAAATACACTACACAGCTGATTACATTTTACAATCATTCTGAGTTAATGCCCAGAAGAGATGAAGTATACAATTCATACTCTAACTGACCACGATTACGTAAAGCATCGATAGAACATAAGGTCAATGGAAGAGTCGGAATCCAAGACCTCAAACTTCTTGGTCAGTACAAGATTATATGGAAGAGACATCACGTGTCAAACTACAATTAGCTTGCCAAGGTATATTGGCATCTTCGCTATAGAGTTATAGCCCACAACATATACTCTCTTCAGGGTTATGGCCCGTAGCCAATGACTGGTTTCATATCATGGAGTCATGGCCCGTAGCCATACTCTTACTGGGGTATGGTCTGTAACCAACCCATACATAGGACATAGCCCGCAGCCATTCCTATGGGGCATGAGGATATATTTTCCCAATTACCCCCACATATTCAAAAATATGCACTTCGAGTTTAACTCATTTCACCATTCATCAAATTCTGACGCTGATGGATCTGTGGTCAGGGAAACTACATTATATGATATCACTTGATTAATTAAGTGTATTACCATACTCTTTTAACATCAAACAAGCTTCCAAACATCAATTATTATGACAATTGCTACAAAGAATGTGTAATATTTCCATCAAGTACTGTTTAAATCTTTAATAAAACATTGGGATCTCAATCCCTCATCTCATCAGGGGCATTCTCATCCCTCAACAAACGCATCATCATGATTAGGAAATATGGGTATTCAAACCCTTAGTTCATTATAGAACACTTGTTACCACTGATCAGGTAACTAATACCTTCAGGTCATCTGACCAAGGTCACATGGTACTTGCTACACAAGCATCTCACATGGCTCATAAGGCCCATTTCATCTCTTGTTACCTCTCACTAGGCAACAAAGCATGTTATGGCTCACAAGGCCCATTAACAATTTTAATAAATGAAACATCATAGCTCATACCTGGCTATGCTCATCATCTCATGATACCTGCATGGTTAATACTCATGATGATAGTTATATCAATTACATATTAGCACCATGCAATACAAGGGTAACACCACTATTCCCTTATTAGGGTTAGGGTTTCCCAATTCATGTCAATCAGGGTTACTCATCCCATTACACAATTAGGACTATGGTTAATCATCTCATTGCCCAAGATTAGAGTTTCATGTATTATAACCCAAAATTAGGGTTTTACATGCCTTCACCCTATATTAGGGTTAGGGTTTCAAATTAGTGTTTTGTATATTATTACATAGAATCACCCTGGATTAGCATTTCGTATCACATCTCCTTGTATCAGGGTTTCACACATCATTACCTTGAATTATGGTTTCTTATAACTTTTCCCCAAATTAGGATTTCATGTAGCCTTACCTGAAATTAGGGTTTCACATAGCATTTCCCTAAATTAAAGTTAGGGCTCATCAACCTTCTCAATTAGGGTTTCATGATCTCTTTATCAAGGATCATACCCTAATTACATATTTTATTTATGTTGAAAGTGTTGAGGCTTAACCACTACATGACTATTATACATGTATGAATTCCTCTCTCTCTCTCATCCTCTCTAGGATGTTTATTATTTCAAGCTTGATTAGATTAGGTCAACCCTTCATTCAAGTAAATACATTTAGGGTTAGCATAGTGTATTGACATATTTCTTCCATAAGCATCAAAGGTTAACCCCTCTAAGGGTACTAATCACCCTAGTACCTTAAAGGTATAACCATTGTAATTATCTTTGATATACATCATTAACAATCATGGGGTTCATTTATCTTTCTTCACATTAGGTCTTCAAACGGTTTTGGTTGCATTGAACCTCCAAACGGTTTTGACCCCTCAACCTCCAAAAGGTTTTGAAACTATTTTCCCTCCAAATGGTTTTGAAACCGTTTGGGCATCTAGGGTTGAGATCGTTTGCCCTCCAAATGGTTTTGAAACCGTTTGGGCCTCAACCCTTGAAACCATTTGATCACATGTACATTGAAACCGATTGGACCCATTAACATTTGAAACTGATTGGATAAATCAGCCTTGAAACCGATTGGACCTACAAACGGTTTGAGATCGTTTGATCTCAAATGGTCTTGAGTCCGTCAAACGGTCTTGATACCTTTCGACCTCAAAAGGTCTTGAGACCTTTTGACCTCAAATGGTCTTTAGACCATTTGGTCTATTCATCACTGAAATCGTTTGAATTCAATTAGGGTTTCTTCCAACCAACTTATTTAGGGTTTGCAATCAAGGAACCATCACATGTTGAACCCTTTGCAATTGTAACCCTTGGATCATAATCCAACCATGAGATTACTTGACCTCAAATGGTCTTGAGACCATTTGGTCTCAACCGGTCTTGAGTCTGTTTGCCCTCAAACGGTCTTGAAACCGTTTGGTGTCAAATGATCTTGAGATCGTTTGGTCACCAAACTATCATGAGACTGTTTGCTCAAGTATATTATTGAGATGTGTTCTTAATATGATGTCATCATCATCAAGCTTCGATCCATCAAAATCTACTTCCATTCTTATGGTGATTTCATCAATTATCGAAAGGAATTTCAAGAAGAACAAAATGATCAACATGAAATGAAGAATTGAATGCAATAATAGCATTTAAGGGTTCAAGTTATATAACCCGCCTTCAAAGTTGCTTCCAAGATTCAAGATTCACATATTTAATGGTGAAAGAAGCTTTCTCAACTTTCCAAGGCTCGTTCTCAACTCTTTGGATGCAAAGGATGATCAAGGTTGATCATTGAATGGAGAAAAGAAGAGAATGAGTGTTGAAATTCGATTTTCACCATGAATTCAAGGTTGAAGATGATAATGGATCTTACCTACAGGTTGGGGCACATCCTCCTATTTCTCCTAAGCTCCCTTGTGTTCGGCCAAAGCAAGGAAAGAAAGTGGATTCGAAAAAGAGTCTTGCAAATGAGTGGAAAAGGAAGTATATGTATGAATTTTCAAAAGAGAGAGAGAGAGTAGTAGTAGAAAATTTGTTCAACTACCAAATTAGTTGCCACATACTCCCCTCCATTCCTTTATTACAAATCCATCTTGTCTTACTTCATAATCCTCTCATTTATCCTTGAATTAAAAGCAACCATTTTAAGCACCTTAATCATATGATATTATTATCCATTTTCAGTGGATATTTCTTTTCAATTAACAAATGTGAGTGGATTATTCACCTCCTTAAGATATTTTCGTACCATGGAAGGCATTAGGACGTACTCTCGTATCTAGGATTTCAACCATCATATTTTTGGTTGATGGCACTTCAATTAATTTTTATATATATATGCATTAAAATGAATTAGGGTTCCAATTATGCTTAAATTTTGATTATTTTAATATCAAGATTCTCTCTCCTCCAAAGTGATTCAAATGAGACACCCCTCTCATTTTCTTGTATCTAATTGATACCAAGAAACATTAGGGACTCTCTAGAAGTGGTATTTTGCATATTGATCCCTAGGTTTTGGGTAAATTGCACATTACACCAAAACTAGGTTTTAATGCACAAACATTGCTTAATAAGCTCTTTCTTGGTGCTCAAGCTTCCACAAGCCATACCTCTGCATCATTTCCATTCTCATGATGCTTAACCATTTGAGGAACATTTTATCATGTAACATTTGTAAGTTAACCCCTCAACTTGGGTAATTTGCACTTTAGTCCAAAACAGGTAAAACATTGTTTCAACATTATTCAAAAAGGACTAAAACTGAAACATAAGTTCCTCTTGAGCCTTAATTACTTTTCAAAAGATGAGAGCAAGCATATACTTATCTTTCTTAAACAAAACATCTAGGGTTAAAGCATAACCCAGGTCAGTGATGTTACAAATTATCCACCCCTAATAGGGATTTCGTCCCCGAAATCATCAAGAGAAAAGAGAAAGATACTTCCTCCTCATCTCTTCCTCTAGCTCCCATGTAGCTTCTTCAATGCCACGGTGATGCCAGAGAACTTTCACAAGACATATATCTTTCTTTTTTAGATTTTTGATTCTTCTGTCAAGGATCATCACAGGTCCTTCAACATATGATATATCATCATTTAATTCTACCTCCACATGTTGCAAAACTAACTCTGTGTCAGGATGACTGTGCCGACAGTCACCAAACCGACAAACAAATCATCATTAATTTAAGCAGAATAAGCATAAATAGAAGATTAACAAAAATCACTAAAAATTAAAACCATTTTGCAAAGAGATTCATTTCTAGGAAAACTCTTTAAGGCATAACCAAAACTTTATATACATCATTGTTCACATTGTGCATTCACTGTACCATCTTTTCTCGAGGATAACATATAGCAGTTGCTCTATCAAAACACATACTGAAGCAACATAAAACCTCGAGGCATTTAAACCAAAATCCTCAGATTATCATAAAACCATAACGAACCAACTCCAAGGACATGAGAGTACAGAGACGATACATAGGACTCATATCTACAAGACATGATAGACAGTACACTCAACCTGAGTTGTCACTGCTGCCTCAGCTATTGTTCTTCCTCTACAAAAAGGTCTTCACCTCCTTGTGCACGTCCACCTAAAAAATTTGGATCCCACGGGGGTGAGACAATTGTAATTGTCCCAACGAGAAATATAACTCTCTACCAACCATATTATTATCACAAATTAAGCATTTATAAACTGAGCAGAGGTTCTTTTTATATTAACAAGCAGGATAATTCACTATAGGAACAAAATGAAGTAATCTCCTTTCATAAGGAGAACATTGCATCTACCCATGGTAGGTTATAATTCATCTATCTGCTTTGCAAGGAATGTAAAGAAACATAAATAACATCTATCAACTAGAATGTATAACTGTATTGCACATCAAGAAATGTTTCTCGTATTTGATCCTTAAGCAGATATACTACACGGCTGAACATATTTTACAATCACACTTATGCCCCGAGGAGATGGAGCATACCTCGGCCATCTCCAACCAACCACAAACTTCTCACAATTTGGTACCATACAAGGTCAATGGTAGAGCCGGTTTCCATGACCTTAGACTGTCTCGGTCAGTACGAGACCACATGTAGGACATCTCATGTCACTGCTGACTAGTTGTGCTTGGGTACGTAGGCATCCTCGCTTAGAGCTAAAGCATCAACTGCACTCTCTTAGGGGAAACATCTACAAACAACCATCCCCAGTCTGAGTCATGGTGACACAAGCACCATACTCTGAGCCACGGTCCAGTTCACCGTGCTCGACACAGAGTCTATGAACGAAGTCACACTCGAGCCAGGATAGGGCATATAGCCAAATCCCAATTCATTTTGGGATCGTAAGGGGATCTGCTCACACAGTACTGACCCTACTTACGCCCTCACATACTCAAAAGTATGCACTCCAGGTTATGCCGCGGAGAAACCCGTTTCACCATCAGCAAGTTCTGACACTGATGGATCTATGGTCAGGGCAATGTTTTATAGTTTCTAGTGATATATTACGTGCATTACATCATTCTTTTAGCATCAAACAAGTTATCTTTATCAAACACAACAAATGCTACAAAGAAAGGTGTAATACATCTATCACGTACTTTTTCAAATCTTTAAAACATGTGATACTTGGGATCTCAATCCCTTATCACATTACTGGGAATTCTCATCCCTTCACATCATCATTATCATGATTACTGGATCTAGGTATTCAAACCTTAGATCATCATTGAACACTATTACCACTTATCAGGTAACTATTACCTCTAGGTCCTCAGACCAAGGTATACATGATACTTGTTATACAAGCATCTCACATGGCTCACAAGGCCCATTAAATATCTTGTCACCTCTCACTAGGAAATAAACTATCACATGGCTCACAAGGCCATTACACATCTTGTCACCTCTCACTAGGCAACAACTTATTCACATGGCTCACAAGGCCATCACACATCTTGTCAACTCTCACTAGGCAACGACTTATTCACATGGCTCACCAGGCCATTACAAATCTTGTCACCTCTCACTAGGCAACGAATTATTCACATGGCTCACCAGGCCATTATACATCTTGTCACCTCTCACTAGGAAACGAATTATTCACATGGCTCACAAGGCCATTACACATTATACTTGTTATACAAGTATTTAACATGCCTTACAAGGCTTATGCAATAAGAGAAATACAACCTTCCCATCATTAGGGTTAGGGTTTTCCCTTTCTTATCAATTAGGGTTTCTCTTACATATCATTATCCTTCATTAGGGTTAGGCTTTTCCATTATTAAACATTTAGGTTTTCAAGATCATATTATCAATGATCAAACCCTAATTCATTGCTCCACACATCTAGGAGCAAATATTGATATTATAAGTATTTGATCATACTTATTCATTCTCATCATTTATCATTAAATAAATCATTAACACAAGATATGAGTTCCTCTCTCATCCTTACCAGGGTATGATTACATTAGACTTTATTAACTTGGCTTAACCCTTTCTCAAAGTATGTTAGCCCACACTTATCAAAGTGCATTAAACATATTACATCTCAATTGACATAACACACTTCATGTGTTACTCATCCAAGTATATTGGATTTAAGGTGCATCAAGGTACATAAACCTTGAAGTGCTAGATGTGATATCTATCATGTCTTGATGTATCAATTCCCTCATCACTTTTAACTTTCTTAATTTCATCAACTTATCTTGTATTAGGGTATTTCCCATCCTAATACTTTATGCACTAGCCCATCACATTTATTCTGCAGTGTATTGATCATAAGTCATACATTTGAATTGTCCAACATCATAAATTGATATGGACTCATAACAGGTTGATACATTATTGATATAGGATTAACCATTATCAACCACTCTAGGTTTTTCACCTATCAAGGTATTATCTACTTGGTGTTACACTCATTACTCCTAAGAGTGTCTTACTCTCACCTTTACAAGGTATCTCGGGTTAGAAGTGTGCATATGTTCACCATATCGGGCTGTAAGTATATGAGCACTCACCCTATCGGGCTAGAAGTATATGAACATCATCCATACTGGCTAAAGATGTGTATATGTGTTACCCATGTTGTGCATGCGGTATTAAGCCATCACCATGTCGGGTTAGACATCAACTATAGTTGTGTATCGAGCTTCCATATCGTGCAATAGCATTTGCTATTCTTTACTCATATTGGGTTACCCAAATTAGGGTTTCTTGTCAACTTGCAAGTATTCATTCAACCTTATATCGTGTATGGAGTCTATACTTGACTCCCTATCGTGCTAGCATCTCATGCAACATCTTCTGCAAGACATATCGGGAAAGTCATACCCATATCGGGTTATAGCTACTTGTATTTATACTTGAACTCGATATCACTTTTACAAAGTGACACCATCGTCTTCAAGTTCTATACCTTTGTTCTAACTGATTTAATTCATGATAACAGGTCTAAGAAACTACTAAAACTCATAATTTCATCAACTATTTCAGGAAATTTCAGTATTAAAAGTATTTCACTAATCATAACAATTTAGGTGAAGAATAATAACATGGTTGAGTTCAAGTTATATAACCCGCCTTAAGAACCACTTCAAAGCTTCAAGGTACAAAGCTCCATGTTCCTAAGGTTGAAGATGACTTTATCAAAGGTCCAAGGCTCATTCACAACTCCTTCATATACAAGGAATCACCATGGATAAGCAATTGGTGAAGAATAAAAGAAAGGTAGATCATAACCATAATTCCATGCTTCAATTCAAGCTTGAAGACAACTATATCTTACCTTAGGGTTAAGTTTTGAGATCCTTACCTCCTTGGACGACACCCTACCACTCTTGGGTGATATGGAATTCCTCTTGGCCGACACAACTTTTCTTGTGGCCGATACCCCCTCACTTGTGGCCAAAATCACTTCAATTGACCGATATCAGCTTGCTATGGGCAATATCAACATGGTATGGCCGATATACTTGCTATGGCCGATACCCAAGGCCTATGCACGATACCCTTTTTCTATTGAACTACATTCCACCCCTTTTGCATCATATGATACTCACTTGCACGATATGGCACTCACTTGGAGTTAAAACACTTCACTCTATGGCCGATATCACCCTATATGGCTGATATCACCTACTTGGGCGATATGGTCTTGCCATGGGCGATATCCCAAGTCCCATGCACGATACCACAGCCTCCCTTCACGATATGGGATCTCTATGCACGATACCATAGGGTAGGAGGGTGGTAAGGGTCACAAAATTGCACCAAGGGGTGAAACTAGGGGTATATATACTTGTTGTTCATGAAGGAATGCAAAAATGAGGTGTCAACATTTTGAGCTAGTAGGTTCCACGTGTCATGCATGGGTGACACGTGTACATGCATGCATCATCATTTATCTTGTCTTGTAAAACAGTTGAGGATCATCTAGAGATGCAAGTTCGTCCATTACTTATCCATTTTGATAAGTTATCTAGGTTTAATCACTATTTTAAGTCAAGTCGATACACTTTTTCTAAGGAAACTTGTTGGCCATCACACCTCACCTCCTTGAGGTTCTTTGCACGATATGGACTTTGACAAGAGCTCACAAAACTATATGGGACACCTCCTTGGGCTCCATGGCCGATAGGAACTCATATATAAGTTTTTCAACTTGATACAACTCAAGTTAAGCTTTCAAATTCAACCCCTTTTCTTGGTCATTTCTTCACCAAGATTACCATCATTCATAACGGAATCAAACATGGTGTCTCATTCATTCTCTCTCCTATAAATGACACATATAGGAAGTAGGAACACTCTAGAGGTGGTAATTTGCATAACAACCCTACATTTTGGGTAAATTGCACTTTGTACCAAAATTGGTGCACAATGCTCCAGCATTGTTTAAACAAGTTCAAACTTGGAATTTAGGCTTTCCACAAGCCACCACTTAGCATCATTCTCTCTCTTATGATGCTAAAACATATAAGGAAGATTCAACATGTGACATTTTGCATTATAACCCCTCAACTTGGGTAAATTGCACTTTGGTCCAAAGCAAAGGAATATTGCTCAAATAATATTCAATCTGGACCAAACTTGAAACATAAGTGTGTCACATGATGACAAAACTCCTTAGAGGATTATATTAGAGTTCTAAGAAACGTTATTAGCTAAAAAAAATAGGGTTACCTCATAACCCTGGTCAGGTTTGTTACAAGTTATAAACCCCTAACAAGGATTTCGTCCCCGAAATCCCAGGTAAAGGGAGGCAGATATTATTCATTCATCATATAATCAAGTCTCCACATAACATCTTAATGTCATGGAGATTCCATAGAACTTTGATCAACACAAAGTTCTTCCACACAGGGTTATCATAGAATCTGTCACATAGGACACATACTCCACTGTCTTTCTCATTATTGACTGTAGAGTCCACTCTGTGTTAGGTAGCATTTTTCTTAATCAGAGAAACATTATACATACCTTATTTAACTCAGGTGTCAAACCTCACTGATTTGTTACCTTTCTTAACTTACAACATTTCGTGACAAGATTCTTGATTTTGGGGAGTCTCCCATATTCCTCATTCAGTTTAGCATTTCACTTTCAAGGAAAGACCAGAGTTATGTTTTGTCACCCACTTGTGACTATCATGCATCTATTGTGCCACCCAAATCTGCTGACACAACATTACTCTTTCTTACTACTTATACCAACTATCTCTGTAACATCTCTGACCTGGGTTATAACCTAACCCTGGAAGTTTTGCCTAAATATGTAATTATATACTTGTGAATACTCTCTGGCATGTAATTAAGTTCCTCGGGAACATATACTTCAATTTTGGTTCCTTTTAAACAAAGTTGTAGTATTGTTTTGTTATGCAGGGACCTATGTGCAAATTACCCAGTTTAAGGGTTTAGCTTGCAATTTCACAGGTTGAGATGTTCTTTTTATAATGAGACATCATATGAGTGAATATGATGACGTATGATGGATTTCCCAAGCTTGGGCATCAAGATGCAGCTTGTGGAGTGATCCTTGTGCTTAAAAACCCTAATTTGGAGTAAAGTGCAATTTACCCAAATTAAGGGGTGCAACTTGTAATTTTCACCTTCTAGAACATCTTTTATAACTCTTGTCATCATTTAGAGTAGAAATTATGAAAGGGACACATCAATGAATAATCAGATAAGAAAAGTGATCTTTGTGGTAAAAATTACCTAATATGGGTATGGAGATCTTTCATGTATGTGCCCTAGTTGAAAATTGGCTTTCTTTACCCTTAGATCTTGAGATTTCATGAGATTTTCACAAGTTTAGATGGTCTTGGACGTGCCCTTGAATAAGGAGGGACTTGGATGAGAATTTCAAGTTCTAGAGGTCCTTAAGGATGAATATAGCCTAAAGTATATAAGCTAGAATCCTTGCAAACCAACCAAACGTATCACTTCTTCTCTTCATTTCTCTTCTTTCTCAAAATGGCTAAGGCAAAGCTTTGGAGCTCAGGGAGACGACCAAGTAGTTCCAAGGTGAGTAGGAACCATCTTCTAGCTCGAATTCATGGAGGAATTCTTCTTAAAAGGTTGGTTCTATGGTTAACTCACTTAGGTTCTTTGTTCTAGCCGATCATCCCCACCTTTTCCTTGGAGAATCACCTATGACTGAGTTGTGGAGCTCAAGACACCATTAGAGGCTTGAAGCTTGGAAGCTTGGAGCTCTAGGAACAACGTTCTAAGGCGGGTTTTATAATTCTAAACTCTTTGCTTTATATGCATACTTTGTTCTTGCAATTTAGCATTCTAGTTCTTCTTCTACCTCCCTTCTTTCTTGCACTTTTGCAAGAAAAATGGTGGAATAACCGACCTTGACAGAGGTTGAAGATGATGGGCGTGGATTCCTAGGTTACTTTATCAAATGACCTTGGACCCTTTTGGTCCAAACGGTTGCAAACCGTTTAAGGTCAAACGGTTTCAAACCGTTTGATCTCAAACGACCTTGCAAGACCGTTTGGATTGAAACGGTCTCAAGACCGTTTGATAGGGTTGACCAAGGGACGAACGTTTGAGGGTCTGTTGGTAATATATTTAATTTCATTCCTGCAAAGAATCAAAGTTTAATTCTTAACCAATTGAGAGTTGAAGGCACTTCAACATCCAAACCCTAATCGGACTGAAATTGCTGATTTCATATATAGATCTTGTTGAGTTTTGGGTTGAAGGACCCAAACGGTCTCAAGACCGTTTGGGGGTTCCTCCAAATGGTCTCAAGACCGTTTGGGAACAACCCAAGACCGTTTGAAGGTCTAAGGTTGAGGAAAATTTGATGGGTTGAGGGTCCAATTGCAATAAGTTGATGAATTGATAAAAATGATGATTCTAGACCTAATTGGAGTTCAACCCTAATCCAACCAACTTGGATTTTGGTCAAACTTTGGGCAAACGGTCTCAAGACCGTTTGGATGATCTCCAAACGATCTCAAGACCGTTTGGGCCAAGTTTGGGCCCAATTGGAGGTCAATTGATAGGTTCAACCTTGAATTGATTCACTTTGTTGAATATTGATGACCTTCCGATTTGAAACCCTAATTGAGATGGACTTAACCCTAATTGGCTTTCAATTGAGGGTTAATTTGGTGTTCAATTGATTGAGGCTCGTCCTAATTGACTCAATTTATAAGTGGTTAACATGGCTTTGGCCAATTGAGGGCTTCAACATACTTAATCATAAACAATTGTAACTTTTGAACCTTGTTGGAGGTCCAAACGGTTTCAGCCCATTTGGACCAAATGGTCTCAAGACCGTTTGGGCTCAAACGATCTCAGGGTCGTTTGGTTCAATCGATCTCAAGACAAGTTGATCAAATGGTTTCACAACCGCATAAGCTCAAATGGTTTGGAAAGTCAACCTTTCCAAACGGTCAACACACCCAAACGGTTTGGGCAAATGACCTTGAGGTCATGCGGTCTTGGAGTCAAACCTAGCAAACGGTCAACGCACCCAAACGGTTTCAAAACCGTTTGGTGGTTGAAGGTTGAAACCTTTTGGAGGTTTTCAAGGTTATTTATACTTAATCACTTGAAGTTGTAATTGGTTCAATGCTGATCTAAACTAAACCCTAATGGTAACTTAGGATATTAAGGGACTAAGTGATTAATGAATTGACCCATGATGGTGATCATGAAGTAAATTACCAAAATACCCTTGAGGGGTTTAATTGAGTAATACCTTGTTCAAATCAAACCCTAATCACATGGTAATGATGTTTTGGCTTATGCTAGTCAATGAGGACTTAACTCAACCTGATTTAGAGTGGTGTTATCACCATCTACTAGTAAGAGGAGAGAGAAAGTATCATAAGAGAGAGAAAGTACCCTTTTATGGTGGAAACTCAAGTAAAGTACCTTCAATACACATGGATGTGCATGATTAGGGTATGATCCACCTATGTGAGATCATGGAAATCCTAATTATGATGTTTAGTGAATCTTAATTTTATTTAAGAGCTTTAATGATGATGTTTCTCATACATGATGATGTCATGAGTTCAATTCACCATGGGGTGAATAGTAAACCCTAATTCTAGGGTGATGACATGTAATATAAATAGTAAACCCTGATTGATGAAAATTGGGGAACTTGATTCTTCTAAGAGTTTGAAAGTATAACCTCTAGAATGAATTGTTTACTGTTATCATTTGAATTAACCATGCAGGTTGTCATGAGATGATGATCATATCCAGGTATGGATTATGATACTATATTCATTGAAAGCATGTCTTAGCTTTGTGAATAAGTGAAATATCCTGATGCACTGTTAGTGACATCTAATGAGATTTATGGGCTATGAGAGCCATGAGTATCATCAAGGTCATGCTTAACAGATGACTTGTGATGATATGATTGAGAAATGATAATTGATGTGAGTTAGACTTGTTACATTTAGTATTCTTTCTTCAGAGCTGCTATGCTAATGTTTATTGTTTGAGAACATGTATGATGCTAAAAGAATATTGAATGTACCTAACTAATCAAGTGTAATCATACTATGCAAAGCCCTGATCATAGATCCATCATTGTCAGAGACCAAATGATGGTGAAACAGGTTTTCCTAAGGGAACTCCTGGATCACATACTTTTGAGTATGTGGGGTATATGGATGTGTAGAACCTTACATCCTAGTGTAGGTACTGATTTAGATGTGTAATCTGTCAACCCTTCACTACAAATTCCATACCGCATCAGTGGAAGGTTAACACGAAATCTCCTGATGACGAAGAAAGAACAAATACCACATCAGTGGAAGGTAAACATGAAATCTCATGATGACGAAGAGTGTACAGAACGCCACTATAACTCTAAAATAGCGAAGGACAAGATTACCCTAGTGAGCTATAACAACAGAGACACAAGATGTCCTGCAAGCAATCCTCTTACTGACTGAGGAAGGTGAAGGTCATGAGAATCTGGCTCTTTCAATACCGAGGCAACTTAACAGTGGTCGGTTGGAGTATGAGTGGTATACCTCATCTCCGCAGGGCATAATAATGTTTGAAAAACATAATCAACAACGTAGTATAACTGTTAGAGTTAACTACGAGTTACTTGATTGATGTTACACTGTATAGTGCATATGTTCTTCATATTTCATAGATGTTGAACTCTTGCTTATTACCAAAACTGTTGTTGAATACTTTGAAAGCTTTTACTGCTTAAGTTTTTTTTGTTTTGCTTATAAAGCTTCTAGTGGAGAGTTATAACTCTAGCTGGGACAATTATTTAAAATTGTCTCACCCCGTAGACTTCAACTTTTTAGGTGGTCGTCGAAGACGAAGGAACCGGTCTACATGTGACCAATCCCAGCAGCAGCACTAGGAGCAGTAGTAAACCTCAGGTGGAGTTTCAGCCTGCTATGTGGTGTAGTTAGAGTCAGTCCTATGTGTCCTTTGTACTCTCAGGTCTTGGAGTTGTTGGTTTGAGATTTTGTTATGAATCTTGAGATTTTGAATCATGATGTGTATACTTACTCAAGAAGTAATTTGACAGAGATGTAAACATTTTAAATCCTTTTTCTATGGAAAAGGTTTGTGGTTTCAAGCTCTTATCTCAAAAAGTTTTAATTTCCCGTGATTTTTGTCTTCCGCTGTTAATCGATTGCTTCCGCTTAAGTTTAAATCATGTTTATATCGTGGTTTGGAGATCGGAGCCCACAATCTCATTGGTTGTACATACCCTTTTCATAAGGGGAGGTTACTTATCGACTAAGAACTTATCTTAGAGTTATCTTTAAATGTAATGTATAAGTTGCCTCAACAGATCTGAATAGGGATATTCTAAGGAATTACTTTTAGATTCATAAGCTTTTCCCCCAATGATTTTACAATTGTTCCTTCAACCCATCAATCCTTATTGATGTCATGTTTATGCAGAGCATAAACCCCTAACATATGATGTTCATACTATTTTATGTAACTAGACTGATTTCACAGTCAGCCATTCCAGGTGACCAACATAAATTATTTTGATTAGGAGTTATGTTTTCACTTTCTCATACCACCTGACGCTTCTTGGATACCAGAATTTTTTACCTTGGTATCCATCACATGTATTGAAAACACATCACATCCTCATCTTTCTTTCATCTTGGGACATTACTTGTTACACATATCTTTATCTTGGAACCACAGTCCAAGACAAACTGATACTTCTCTAAGTAACCATCAATTGAACGTTTTTAACTTATGCACATCAAGTGTCATTAGACCCACTTGATTGCCATGTCCCTGAAGGGAAACAACATAACGAAACATATTCCTTTTATTACCCCATCATCACCCAGGGTATTTTATCAAAGAGAAGAGATTATCATCTCGTCTGATTATTGCATGAACTTCAATTGTTCATGAGTCATTTACTTTTGTTTCATACTAGGTTCCTTGCCATCTTCATAGGAATTATAAGGTTGATTATATGCCATTATTCCTTTCTTTGTTATTGTCTAACATGCTCATGAACATTTTGTGATGTTATAACATTTCCCATTTCCACATCATGGGAAAAGATCTTTACTATTCACACATGCTTTATCAGACATGGATCATCTCCCTTGTTCTCATTCTTATTTCATGAGAATTATATGCACACAGATTGGTCTGAGATCATCTCATATTCCTCTTTCTTGTACTTAGGATGTGATACAAATATCAATTCCATAATTCTAGTTTTATTATACTCACTAGATTGTCTCATAATGACTACTTGATCAGAGTAATCAGAAAGATAACAATCTAAGAGTTCCATACTCACCTTATCTCCAATAATTATATACCTGGCCAGGGTATACAAGTACTCAGATTAGGTAGTATGCACTTTGTTTACTATCATATTCCTTACTTTTCATATCATTATCAACACATGATTTAACATTCCTGGATTTTCTCCAGGCACCACGTATATAACTCTTTCTCTTTCACACAGATAAGAGAAATCATAAAGCATTTAAAAGAATACTGAACAGAATATAAATTCTAGTTCTCATCATTTCTTTCCTATATCCCCATAGGGCAATCAATAGGGAAAGTCCATAATAGAAATCCTTTTTATGATTATCAGATAGCATCACGATAAGGCATATAAAAATGAAAAATCTCTATCTAACTGTTACCCTCGCGGTCATCTACCGCTTCAGGTTGACTCAACACATGGAGTCTAATTGTTTCATGTTGCTACTTTTGCCTTTTTTATATCATTGGGCTATAACTTTCGTAAGCCCTGTTGAGTCTACCTCGGTTTTTGAGTCATTTCCTCCTTTCTTTTCAAAGAAAAGAGTTTAGTATGCTCAACATGTCCATATCTATAACATGTCTTGTCCTCGTACCATGATCTTATCGGTCTTATCAGCGATGTAAAGACTAAGCCATGGGTTATTACAGGTGGAAAGTTAGGACCTTTGCCTTTACTTAGTGGCTAATTCCCTGGTACACTACGCATTTATTGCACTGGTTGCACTAAAAACTTTGTCTTTTTAGGATAATTAGGTACATGTCTCTAGGATTGTAGAGACCTTTCCTTAATTCTCATCTTATTGCCCCTTCTTGGGCATTACCACCATAGACATATATCTATCTATATTTATGGCAGAGTCTATTTTCTTGTCATATACTAATTCTTCCTACATTTTCCACTGTACCAACATGACTAAGTCATTCAGGAACTCTTTTAAAGCTCAAAATTTCTGTATTAAGGACTGATAACCTAGGTTGTAAGGCTAGTATCCAGTCCACTATATGCATCATTGTTGTCCTAACCTACCCAACAAGAGCATAAACATAGAATTTTCTATCATGATTAGGTCAACATGGGAATTCTTAGGCACTTGTTCTTCTCTTGTCTGATCCCTTGCACTCTCTTCTAGTGCAACAACATTGCTCTCAGCAACGTGTTCCTCATGTTCTCCTGTCATTTATAAACTTCACCCTTTCTTCTGCACAAGCAGAAGTCACTATAGGGTATACTGGAGGACATTAACACAGACTCAATACCTTAGTCCTATCTCTCTGTAGACTCAGCGAACCTTAAGCTTTGATACCAAACTTTGTGACGACAGTCGCCAAACCGACAAACAAATCGTCATTAATTTAAGCGGAATAAACATAAACAGCAGATTAACAAAAATCACTAAAAATTAAAACCATTTTGCAAAGAGATTCATTTCTAGGAAAACTCTTTAAGGCACAACCAAAACATTATATACATCATTGTTCACATTGTACATTCATTGTACCATCTTTTCTCGAGGATAACATATAGCAGTTACTCTATCAAAACACATACTGAAGCAACATAAAACCTCAAGGCATTTAAACCAAAATCCTCAAATTATCATAAAACCATAACAAACCAACTCCAAGGACCTGAGAGTACAGAGACTACACATAGGACTCATATCTGCAAGACATGACAGACAGTACACTCAACCTGAGCTGTCACTTCTGCCTCAGTTGTTGTTCTTCCTCTACAAAAAGGTCTTCACCTCCTCGTGCACGTCCACCTAAAAAACTTGGATCCCACGGGGGTGAGACAATTGTAATTGTCCCAGCGAGAGATATAACTCTCTGCTGACCATATTATTATCACAAATTAAGCATTTATAAACTGAGCAGAGGTTCTTTTTATATTAACAAGCAGGATAATTCACTATATGAACAGAATGAAGTAATCTCCTTTCATAAGGAGAACATTGCATCTACCCATGGTAGGTTATAATTGATCTATCTGCTTTGCAAGGAATGTAAAGAAACATAAATAACATCTATCAACTAGAATGTATAACTGTATTGCGCATCAAGCAATGTTTCTCGTATTCGATGCTTAAGCAGATATACTATATGGCTGAACATATTTTACAATCACACTTATGCTCTGAGGAGATGGAGCATACCCCGACCATCTCCAACCGACCACAAACTTCTCACAAGTCGATACCATATAAGGTCAATGGTAGAGTCGGTTTCCATGACCTCAGACTGTCTCGGTCAGTACGCGACCACATGCAGGACATCTCATGTCACTGCTAACAAGTTGTTCCAGGGTACATAGGCATCCTCACTTAGAGCTACATCGTCAACTGCACTCTCTTAGGGGAAACATCTACAAACAACCGTCCCTAGTCTGAGTCATGGTGACACAAGCACCATACTCTGAGCCACAGGCCAGTTCACCGTGCTCAACACAGAGTCTACGACCGAAGTCGCACTCGAGCCAGGATAGGGCATATAGACAAATCCCCATTCATTTTGAGATTGTTAGGGGATCCGCTCACACAGTACTGTCCCTACTTACGCCCTCACATACTCAAAAGTATGCACTCTGGGTTATGCTGCGGAGCAACCCGTTTCACCATCAGCAAGTTCTGGCACAGATGGATCTATGGTCAGGGAAATGTTTTATAGTTTCTAGTGATATATTGCGTGCATTACATCATTCTTTTAGCATCAAACAATTTATCTTTAATCAAACAAAACAAATGCTACAAAGAAAGGTGTAATACTCTATCACGTACTTTTTCAAATCTTTAAAACATGTGATACTTGGGATCTCAGTCCCTTATCACATTACTGGGAATTCTCATCCCTTCACATCATCATTATCATGATTACAGGATCTAGGTATTCAAATCTTAGATCATCATTGAACACTATTACCACTTCTCAAGTAACTATTACCTCTAGGTCCTCAGACCAAGGTATACATGATAATTGTTATACAAGCATCTCACATGGCTCACAAGGCCCATTAAATATCTTGTCACCTCTCACTAGGAAACAAACTATCACATGGCTCACGAGGCCATTACACATCTTGTCACCTCTCACTAGGCAACAACTTATTCAGATGGCTCACAAGGCCATCACACATCTTGTCACCTCTCACTAGGCAACGACTTATTCACATGGCTCGCCAGGCCATTACACATCTTGTCACCTCTCACTAGGCAACGAATTATTCACATGGCTCACCAGGCCATTACACATCTTGTCACCTCTCACTAGGCAACGAATTATTCACATGGCTCACAAGGCCATTACACATTATACTTGTTATACAAGTATTTAACATGCCTTACAAGGCTTATGCAATAAGAGAAATACAACCTTCCCATCATTAGGGTTTGGGTTTTCCCTTTCTTATCAATTAGGGTTTCTCTTACATATCATTATCCTTCATTAGGGTTAGCATTTTCCATTATTAACCATTTAGGTTTTCAAGAACATATTCTCAATGATCAAACCCTAATTCATTTCTCCACACATCTAGGAGCAAATATTGATATCATAAGTATTCAATCATACTTATTCATTCTCATCATTTATCATTAAATTAATCATTAACACAAGGTATGAGTTCCTCTCTCATCCTTACCAGGGTATGATTACATCAAACTTTATTAGCTTGGCTTAACCCTTTCTCAAAGTATGTTATCCCACACTTATCAAAGTGCATTAAACTTATTACATCTCAATTGACATAACACACTTCATGTGTTACTCATCCAAGTATATTGGATTTAAGGTGCATCAAGGTACATCAACCTTGAAGTACTAGATGTGATATCTATCATGTCTTGATGTATCACTTCCCTCATCACTTTTAACTTTCTTAATTTCATCAACTTATCTTGTATTAGGGTATTTCCCATCCTAATACTTTATGCACTAGCCCATCACATTTATTCTGCAGTGTATTGATCATAAGTCATACATTTGAATTGTCCAACATCATAAATTGATATGGACTCATAACAGTGCAAAAGTCCCTCATAGCATGGAGTTAATCGATTGACACCATATACCAAACTTCGCTCGTCTCGTCTGGCGATTAGGTCAGCGATCTAGGGCTCCGCTCAGTGAGCTCTCCGCTCTAGGGGGAGGGCGGCGGCTGGCGTCCAACCCATCTCCCCCTAGGCAGTCTTTCTCTTCCCGTCCCCGTTTTGGTGCCTCTCCTGCCCGGTGGTGTTGGCGGCTCGCCCTGGCACCCCTCTCGTCGTTGGTGTTGGCGGCTCACCCTGGCACCCCGTCAGTCTATGCCTTTAGTGGCTGTTGCGGTGCAGGCTTCCTGCTCTCTTTGGTGGAGCGGGCTCCCTGTTCTTGGTCATTCGGAGCCAGTGCCGTCTGTCCCAGGTGCTCGACATCCGTGGGTGTTGTTGCATGTTTTGGGGGTCTTTGGTTTAGATCCCCACTTCGCGGTAACCTGCATCGTATCTTCTTTTACAGCATTCTTCTATCTCCCTGCTTTCTGTTTTTTTCTTTTCCTGGTGTAGGTATAGTGTCTTAGGGGCTCAGGTTGTCTCTTGTTTTGTTTTCTCTGTAGGGTTGACATCTTGTTTCGGTTGGTTTTGGTGAGGTTGCTGCTGGTTTGGCCGTTACTCTGCTATTTGTCTCTTTTACTTCTTGAGCTTAGGCTTGAGAAGGGGGAAAGGCATAGTAAGGCTTTTCACAGCTGTCTGGTTTGTTTGTGCTTGTGCTTTGTCTCGGCGTCCCTTGGCCCGGCGTGTTCCGTTTTGCCTGTATCGCTGGTCCTTAAGGGTGGGCGGATCCTCAGGGGTTCTGGGTTGTTAGATGATGGCTTCCATCGACGTTGCCTGTCCCTTAGGCTACTCTTTCTTTGTCTTGAGTAGGGGGAAGGACGTTATGGTTTGGCCGAGGTGGGGGTTCCCCGATCAGTCCCTCCCTCCTTTTCTTTTCTTCAACCTTTCTCTGCTCCGGATGGACAGCGTTTGCTGGGTTTTTCTGGTTTTCTTAGCTTGCGTTCAGTGTGCCTTCTATCTGTTTGTCTTTTTTCTTCTTTTGTGGTTTTATCGAGTTTGTGTTACCATGGTTTTAGGTCTGTCATCTTTAAAGGTTGTGGTTTTTCTTAGTGTCCTTTTGCTTGTAGTTAGTGGTGTTGGTCTTCTTCTCTGTTGCGGGAAGCTTGGTGGTGGCTATCAAGATCACTGCGCTGTAGGCTCGGGGCTTAGTATTTGGGATTGTGTTGATGCAAGTATCACCCAAGATCGTGGAAGAATTCTGATTAAAAGCTGCGTTGTCCAGCGTGTTGGGGAGGAATTCAGGCATAAGCGTATTATCTCTATCCGATCTCTCTTGCACTACAACATTGTAATTCCTTTTTCTGAGTTACTAAGTTTGTATGGATCTCTGATCTTTGTAGATACCGTATGGCTTTTATCAATATAATGGTAGTGGTTACCTTAAAAAAAAAGGGTATTTTCCATCCTGATACTTTATGCACTAGCCCATCACATTTATTCTGTAGTGTATTGATCATAAGTCAAACATTTGAATTGTCCAACCATCATAAATTGATATGGACTCATCTCAGGCTGATACATTATTTATATAGGATTAACAATTATTAACCACTCTAGGTGTTTCACCTATCAAGGTATTATCCACACCATTACTTGGTGTTACACTCATTACTCCTAAGAGTGTCTTACTCTCACCTTTACAAGGTATCTCGGGTTAGAAGTGTGCATATGTTCACCATATCGGGATGTAAGTATATGAGCACTCACCCTATCGGGCTAGAAGTATATGAACATCATCCATACTGGATAAAGGTGTGTATATGTGTTACCCATGTCGTGCATGCGGTATTAAGCCATCACCATGTTGGGCTAGACATGAACTAGAGTTGTGTATCGGGCTTCCATATCATGTAATACCATTTGCTATTCTTTACTCATATTGGGTTACCCAAATTAGGTTTTCTTGTCAACTTACAAATATTCATTCAACCTTATATCGTGTATGGAGTCTATACTTGACTCCCTATCGTGCAAGCATCTCATGCAACATCTTGTGCAAGAAATATAGGGCAAGTCATACCCATATTGGGTTATAACTACTTGTATTTATACTTGAACCCGATATCACTTTTACAAAGTGATACCATTGTCTTCAAGTTCTATACCTTTGTTCTAACTGATTTAATTCATGATAACATGTCTAAGAAACTAATAGAAATCATAATTTCATCAACTATTTCAGGAAATTTCAGTATTAAAAGTATTTCACTAATCATAACAATTTAGGTGAAGAATAATAACATGGTTGAGTTCAAGTTATATAACCCGCCTTAAGAACCACTTCAAAGCTTCAAGGTCCAAAGCTCCATGTTCCTAAGGTTGAAAATGACTTTATCAAAGGTCCAAGGCTCATTCAAAACTCCTTCATATACAAGGAATCACCATGGATAAGCAATTGGTGAAGAAGAAAAGAAAGGTAGATCATAACCCTAATTCCATGATTCAATTCAAGCTTGAAGACAACTATATCTTACCTTAGGGTTACGTTTTGAGTTCCTTAGCTCCTTGGCTGACACCCTACCACTCTTGGGCGATATGGACTTCCTCTTGGCTGACACAACTTTGCTTGTGGCCGATACCCCCTCACTTGTGACCAAAATCACTTCAATTGGCCGATATCAACTTGCTATGGGCAATATCAACATGGTATGGCCGATATACTTGCTGTGGCCGATACCCAAGGCCTATGCACGATACCCTTGTTCTCTTGAAATACATGCCACCCCTCTTGCACGATATGATACTCACTTGCATGATATGGCACTCACTTGGAGTCAAAGCACTTCACTCTATGGCCGATATCACCCTATATGGCCGATATCACCTAATTGGGCGATATCCCAAGTCCCATGCATGTTACCACAGCCTCCCTTCACGATATGGGAGCTCTGTGCACGATACACTAGGGTAGGAGGGTGGTAAGGGTCACAAAATTGCACCAAGGGGTGAAACTAGGGGTATATATACTTGTTGTTCATGAAGGAAAGCAAAAATGAGGTGTCAACATTTTGAGCTAGTAGGTGCCACGTGTCATGCATGGGTGACACGTGTACATGCATGCATCATCATTTATCTTGTCTTGAAAAACAGTTGAGGATCATCTTGAGATGCAAATTCGTCCATTACTTATCCATTTTGATAAGTTATCTAGGTTTAATCACTATTTTAAGTCAAGCCGATACACTTTTTATAAGGAAACTTGTTGGCCGTCACACCTCACCTATTTGAGGTTCTTTGCATGATATGGACTTTTCCAAGAGTTCACAAAATGATATGGGACACCTGCTTGGGCTCCATGGCTGATAGGCACTCATATATAAGTTTTTCAACTTGATACAACTCAAGTTAAGCTTTCAAATTCAACCCCTTTTCTTGGTCATTTCTTCACCAAGATTACCATCATTCATAATGGAATAAAGCATGGTGTCTCATTCATTCTATCTCCTCTAAATGAAACATATAGGAAGTAGAAACACTCTATAGGTGGTAATTTGCATAAAAACCCTACATTTTGGGTAAATTGCACTTTGTACCAAAATTGGTGCACAATGCTCCAGCATTGTTTAAACAAGTTCAAACTTGGAATTTAGGCTTTCCACAAGCCACCACTTAGCATCATTATCTCTCTTGTTATGATAAAACATATAAGGAACATTCAACATGTGACATTTTGCATTATAACCCCTCAACTTGGGTAAATTTCACTTTGGTCCAAAATAAAGGAATATTGCTCAAACAACATTCAATCCGAACCAAAGTTGAAACATAAGTGTGTCACGTGATGACAAAAATCCTTAGAGGATTATATTAGAGTTATAAGCAACATTATTAGCCAAAACAAATAGGGTTACCTCATAACCCAGGTCAGGATTGTTACAATGACACTTTCTCAATATGGATTGGATAAGGCCCCATAAATCTATGAGCTAACTTTCCCTTCTTTCCAAATCTAAGGACACCTTTCCAAGGTGAGACTTTGAGATATACTATGTCTCCGACTTGGAATTCTAAAGGTCTTCTCCATTTGTCGGCGTACGACTTCTGTCTATCCTGTGCAGTCTTTAACTGTTGTTGTATTGCTTTAATCTTCTCAGTTGTCTGCTGCACTAGCTCAGGACCTAAAAGTTGATATTCTCCAGTTTCATACCAACATAACGGAGATCTACAACGTCTACCATATAATGCTTCATATGGTGCCATATCAATATTGTGCTGATAGCTATTATTATATGCAAATTCTATCCAGCTCAGGTGTAGATCCCAACTTCCTAGAAATTGAAGGACACATGCCCTAAGCAAATCCTCCAATGTTTGTATGGTCGTCTCAGATTGTCCATCTGTCTGTGGGTGAAAAGTGGTACTAAACCTTAACTGTGTACCCAAAGCTTTATGGATTCGCTCCCAAAAATGACTCGTAAACTGGGGACCTCTATCAAAAATAATAGAAGCTGGAACCCCGTGTAAATGCACTATCTCATCTATATATCTGTGCAAGCTTCTCAGCAGTGTAGGTTGTTTTGATAGGAAGTAAATGTGTTGTCTTAGTCAACCTATCAGCTATCACCCATATGGAATCATGACCTTTGGTTGTTCTAGGCAAACTAACCATAAAGTCCATGGTCACATGATCCCATTTCCACTGTGGTATAGGTAAAGGTTGCATTGTTCCCGCGGGCTTTTTGTGTTCAGCTTTAACCTGCTGACACACTGGACACTGCATAACAAACTTAGCTACATCCTTCTTCAATCCTGGCCACCAATACATATCCTTTAAATTATGATACATTTTGGTGCCCCCTGGATGCATTGCATAGATTGAAGAATGAGCTTCCTCCAAGACTATCTTTTTTAAGTCATTGGCATCAGGTACTACCATCATACCATGGTAACAAACTACCTAATCCTCTGACTCATGAAAGCCATCCTGTTTCTCACTACCATACTCTTACCTGATCTGCTAAACCATAGTATCAACTTGTTGTGCTTCATTAATCTATTATCTCAGAGTAGGTTTCACTTGCATCTCAGCTAACAGCCCGGTTAACAATGATACCTTAAGTTGTACATTATTTTTCCTTAAGGAGAAAAGCATATCTCTTTTAAAGCACACTAAGGACTTCAACTGTGCTTTATCGAAGGTTGGTGATGATGATTTCCTACTTAGTGCATCAACCACTACATTAGCCTTCCCTGGATGATAATCAATTGTACAATTGTAGTCCTTGATTAACTCCATCCAGCGGCATTGTCTAATGTTCAATTCATGTTGTGAGAAGATGTATTTTAGATTCTTATGGCCAGTGAAAATCTGGAATGTCTCTCCATAGAGATAATGTCTCCAGATCTTCAAAGCATGGACCATAGCAGCTAGCTCTAGATCATGTGTCAGATAATTCTCCTCGTGTTTCTTAAGATGTCGAGAGGAAAAACAAATCACTTGATTATCCTGCATCAACACTCATCCTAGAGCATTCTTAGATGCATCACAGAAAACTATGTACCCCTTCCCTTGCTCAGGTAACACCAGCACAGGTGCACTTGTTAACCTTTCATGTAACAGCTCGAAAGAATGTGGACACTTGTCATTCTAGACAAAAGGAACCTCCTTCCTGGTCAACTTGGTTAGGGGTAAAGCTATAGAGCTAAAGTTCTTAATGAACCTCCTGTAGTAGCCTACCAGTCCAAGAAAACTAGGAATCTCCGTCAGTGTCTTCGACTTTTCCCATTGCAGAATAGATTCTACCTTCTTAGGATCAACATGGATACCTGAGGTAGATATTACATGTCCTAGGAAAGATACTTCTGGT
This sequence comes from Alisma plantago-aquatica, assembly GCA_963693085.1. Lineage (NCBI taxonomy): Eukaryota > Viridiplantae > Streptophyta > Magnoliopsida > Alismatales > Alismataceae > Alisma > Alisma plantago-aquatica. The sequence goes on from OY856415.1 coordinate 252,636,292, forward strand.
AACAAGAACTCACATTTGCTAAACTTAGCATACAACTTATGCTCTCTTAGCAAAGTTAAAGCCTGACGGAGGTGTTGCTCATGTTGTTGACCATCTCTAGTGTATATCAAGGTGTCATCTATGAAGACTACTATGAACTAATTAAGAAAAGGCCATAAGATTCTATTCATAAGTTCTATGAATGCAGATGGTGCATTAGTTAGTCCAAACGACATAACTATGAACTCATAGTGACCATACCTTATCCTAAAGGCAGACTTAGGTATGTCACTCTCCTTGATATGCAACTGATGATATCCCGACCTCAGATCTATCTTAGAGAAGATAGTTGCACCATACAACTGATCAAACAGGTCATCTATCCTTGGCAAAGGATACTTGTTCTTTATAGTTACTTTATTTAACTGTCTGTAATCAATGCATAATCGCATAGATCTGTCCCTCTTTTTAATAAAAAGAACTGGAGCACCCCATGGCGAAGTACTCGGTCGGATAAAACCTTTTTCAAGCAACTCCTACAACTGCTTCTTGAGCTCTGCCATCTCAGTATGTGTCATTCCATACGGTATTTGTGCTATTGGTTGCGTACCCAGGATTAGATTAATCTCAAAATCAATCTGTCAGGGTGGAGGAACACCTGGAAGTTCCTTAGGAAACACATCTTCAAACTCCCTAATTATAAAAACTTTAGAAATACTAGGGATCTCCACTGTGGTGTCTACCACATGTGCCAAGAATGCAAAGCATCCTTGTCTCATCAACTTCTCAGCTACTATTGCTGATACAAGATAGGTTGCAAGAACATTTCTATCTCCCTGAAATATCCATGTGTCACTATCATATGTGAACATAGCATGCTTGGAACTACAATCCAAGACAACCTTATACTTTTGTAGGGTGTTCATCCCAAGAATTATATTGAAACCATGCACCTCAAGTGGTATAAGATCCACCTGAATGCTATGCTCAGAAAAGGATAGAGTGCAGGGAGAACACACCTCCTACAGCACTTCAGATCCAACTAAAGGAGTTTCTAATAACAAACTATCTGCTCTATGACTGACAGTCATATTGCAGTCATGAATCACTTCTCGAGTGATGAAGGAATGAGTAGCACCCAGATCAATCAAAACAGATAAGAAGCAGGATGAAGACATATCCGAATGAAATAGTTCCATCTGACCTATCACAACTCGAGGGTTGACTACTGCTTCGGGTTGATTCATCGCATAAAATCTCACCATTTCTTACTGTTGACCCTATGCTTGGTTGTTGGGTGCTGACGAACCAGCTTGGGATGCTTGTCCACGTCCTCGGGCACCACTAGAAAACTGCCTCTTGTGTGAGCCTTGTTGACTCTGCCTCTGGGGTTGAGTCACCATTGTGTTCCTGACCGGACAATCTCTTGCCAGATGTCCCACTTGTCTGCTCTGATGACAGATCCTGTTCTCATGATAAGGTCTATGAGGTCCAGTCATCGATGTTGATGTTGTGCTGGGGGCTCTAGTTGGAAAAAAACAACGGCCTCTACCACTACTTGACGTCCATTGTATCTGGGTATTAAACCTTGGTGGTACTGTTGGTGCAGAAAACCTCAGCTTCTTAAAGCCCTCAGACCTCTATCCTTGGAACTGAGTGTACACCTTCTTACCATTGGTTTGTCGCTTCTTAATCACAGAACTTTCTATCTGTCTCACGGACTCCACGAAGGTAGCAAACCTCTCCATGTTCTCCAAAGCAGACACAGGAGTGGTCAATTCAGCATTCAACCCCTTCTCAAAATGTTGAATTCTCTCTTCATCGGTAGTTGCCATGTGCGGACAGAACCACAGAAGCTCCATGAACTTAGCCTCATACTTGCTAATGTTCATCTGCCCTTGTCTTATCCTCTCAGACTGAGATATCTTCTCGTCTAGGTAAGTCTTAGGGAAGTATCTAATGACGAATTCTCGTCAGAATTCTTCCCATCTGATTTGAACACCTGACCTCTTGCCTTCTTCTATTGTCCACCAGTGGCTAGCACTCCCTTTTAGAAGGTACACTGCATGCCTCACCTTCTCTGTTTTAGGGATACTGAGGATTCTAAAGGCCTTCTCCAACTTAGTCAACCACAAGTCATCATCTGCTGGGTCAGCTGTACCAGCATAATATGTGGCTCCTACCCAGCGAAGTCATTCAAAAGTCTTGTCGGCTCCCTATCCCTCATTATGGGTTGGTGCACTTGGCGTAGGGGGTGGCATTCTATCTGCCATATGTGTCATAGTTGCCATGAACTGCCCAAACAGAGCATGGAAGGATGGGTTTTCTAGCATAGCTTGGTCAAACTGGGGATATTCAGGTGCCAGTTCTTCCCTAGCTTGATCCCTTGCACCTCCTCCTGGTGCAAAAATGCTACTCTCAGCAGCATGTTCTTCGTGTGATCCAGACATCTTCAAGTTCTTCTTCTCCTCCTATATGAGAAGAAGTCACTATCTGATAATTTGGAAGACACTAAAACAGACTCAACAACCTTAATCCTATGTCTCTATAGACTCACCAAACCTAGAGCTCTGATACCACTAATTTGTGATGACAATCATTATTGACTACGCGGAAGTGATCATTAACAGTGGATTACTGAAAATCACTAAAAATTAAAACCATTTACAAAGATATCCAACACAGGAAAACTCTTTTATCAAGAACCAATGTATTTTATTTACATACTAGTTCATAAGTACATATCATGTACCATCCCTTCTCGAGGATTACAAGCATCAATTACTTTGTTAAAACTATACACAGGAAGCATAAGAACCTCGAGGCATCAAGCCAAAATCTCATATAGTACTAACTACTAACTCTGAGGACCTGAGAGTACAGAGACGACACATAGGACTCTATTTATATATACAAGACATGACAACCAGTGTCTCCACCTGAGAATTCACTACTGTCTCTGTTGTTGCTGCTACTGCTCTTCCCCTGCTATAGGGTTTCTGCCTCTTCTTCCGTGTCTACCTAAAAAGTGTTGGTGACCAACGGAGTGAGACCCAGTCCTAGCGAGAGGTATAACTCTCCACCAAAAACATTATTATTGCAGTTAAAAATAATAAAACTGAGAAGAGGAAACAATTATGTTCAATAGTAAATAATTCATCGTCTAAACAGATTAAATCAATATTTTTATTCAAAGCATTTCAGCTATAACTGATATAGCAGCATATCATTTATTCAATAAGGAATATGAAGAACATATATAACATCTATCCATCTAGGACATACTAAGCAAGGTAACATCAACCAATGATTCTCGTAATTCAACCTTAAGTAAATACACTACACGGGTGATTAAGTTTTACAATCATTCTGAGTTAATGCCCTGAAGAGATGAAGTATACCATTCATACTCTAACCGACCACAATTATGTAAAGCATCGGTACCACATAAGGTAAATGGAAGAGCCGGAATCCAAGACCTCAACCTTATCGGTCAGTATGAGATTTTATGGAAGAGACATCACGTGTCAAAGTGCAATTAGCTTTCCAGGGTATATTGGCATCTTCATTATAGAGTTATAGCCCACAGCATATACTCTCTTCAGGGTTATTGCCCATAGCCAATGCCTAGTTTCATATCATGGAGTCATTGCCCGTATCCATACTGTTACTGGGGTATGGTCCGTAACTAATCTCGTACATAGGACATATCCTGCAGCCATTCCTATTGGGCATGAGTATATATTTACCCAATTACCCCCACATATTCAAAAATATGCACTCTGAGTTTAACTCATTTCACCATTTAGCAAATTCTGACGCTGATGGATCTGTGGTCAGGGAAACTACATTATATGATATCATTTGATTAATTAAGTGTATTACCATAATCTTTTAACATCAAACAAGTTTCCAAACATCAATTATTATGACAATTGCTACAAAGAATGTGTAATATTTCCATCAAGTACTGTTCAAATCTTTAATAAAACATTGGGATCTCAATCCCTCATCTCATCAGGGGCATTCTCATCCCTCAACAAACTCATCATCATGATTAGGGAATATGGCTATTCAAACCCTTAGTTCATCATAGAACACTTGTTACCACTGATAAGGTAACTAATACCTTCAGGTCATCTGACCAAGGTAACATGGTACTTGCTACACAAGCATCTCACATGGCTCATAAGGCCCATTTCATCTCTTGTTACCTCTCACTAGGCAACAAAGCATGTTATGGCTCACAAGGCCCATTAACCATTTTAATAAATGAAACATCATAGCTCATACCTGGCTATGCTCATCATCTCATGATACCTACATGGTTAGTACTCATGATAACAGTTATATCAATTACATATCAGCACCATGCAATACAAGGGTAACACCACTATTCCCTTATTAGGGTTAGGGTTTCCCAATTCATGTCAATCAGGGTTACTCATCGCATTACACAATTAGGACTATGGTTAATCATCTCATTGCCTAAGATTAGGGTTTCATGTATTATAACCCAAAATTAGGGTTTTACATGCCTTCACCCTATATTAGGGTTAGGGTTTCAAATTAGTGTTTCACATATCATTGCATAACATCACCCTGGATTAGGGTTTCATATCACATCACCCTGTATCAGGGTTTCACAAATCATTACCTTGAATTAAGGTTTCTTATAACTTTTCCCCAAATTAGAGTTTCATGTAGCCTTACCCAAAATTAGGGTTTCACATAGCATTGACCTAAATTAAAGTTAGGGTTCATCAACCTTCTCGATTAGGGTTTCATGATCTCTTTATCAAGGGTCATACCCGAATTACACATTTTATTTATGTTGAAAGTGTTGAGGCTTAACCACTACATGACTATTATACATGTATGAATTCCTCTCTCTCTCGTCCTCTCTAGGATGTTGATCACTTCAAGCTTTATTAGATTAGGTCAACCATTTCATTCAAGGACATACATTTAGGGTTAGCATAGTGTATTGAGATATTGTTTCCATAAGCATCAAAGGTTAACCCCTCTAAGGGTACTAATCACCGTAGTACCTTAAAGTTATAACCATTGTACTTTGATATACATCATTAACAATCATGGGGTTAATTCATATTTCATCACATTAGGTCTTCAAACGGTTTTGGTTGCATTGAACCTCCAAACAACTTTGACCCCTCAACCTCCAAAAGGTTTTGAAACCGTTTGCCCTCCAAACGGTTTTGAAACCGTTTGGGCATCTAGGGTTGAGACCGTTTGACCTTCAAACGGTTTTGAAACCATTTCTGCACTCAACCCTTGAAACTATTTGATCACATGTACATTGAAACTGATTGGACCCATTAACATTTGAAACCGATTGGATAAATCAGCCTTGAAACCAATTGGACCTCCAAACGGTTTGAGATCGTTTGATCTCAAACGGTCTTGAGTCCGTCAAACGGTCTTGGGACCTTTTGACCTCAAACGGTCTTGAGACCGTTTGACCTCAAATGGTCTTGAGACCATTTGGTCTATTCATCACTGAAATCGTTTGAATCTAATTAGGGTTTCTTCCAACCAACCGATTTAGGGTTTGCAATCAGGGAACCATCACATGTTGAACCCTTTTCAATTGTAACCCTTGGATCACCATCCAACCATGACATTACTTGACCTCAAATGTTCTTGAGACCGTTTGGTCTCAACCGGCCTTGAGGTCGTTTGCCCTCAAACGGTCTTGAGACTGTTTGGTGTCAAACGATCTTGAGATCATTTGGTCACCAAACTATCATGAGACCTTTTGCTCATGTATATTATTGAGATGTGTGCTTAATATGATGTCATCATCATCAAGATTCGATCCTTCAAACTCTACTTCCATTCTTATGTTGATTTCATCAATTATCCAAAGGAATTTCAAGAAGAACAAAATGATCAACATGAAATGAAGAATTGAATGCAATAATAGCATTTAAGGGTTCAAGTTATATAACTCACCTTCAAAGTTGCTTCCAAGATTCAAGCTTCACGTCTTCAATGGTGAAAGAAGCTTTCTCAACTATCCAAGGCTCGTTCTCAACTCTTTGGATGCAATGGATGATCAAGGTTGATCATTGAATGGAGAAAAGAAGAGAATGAGTGTCGAAATTCAATTTTAACCATGAATTCAAGGCTGAAGACGACCATGGAGCTTACCTACAGGTTGGGGCACGTCCTCCTGTTGCTCCTAACCTCCCTTGTGTTTGGAAAAAGCAAGGAAAGAAAGTGGATTCGAAAAAGAGTCTTGCAAATTATCGGAAAAGGAAGTATCTGTATGAATTTTCCAGAGAGAGAGAGAAAGTAGTAGAAAATTCCTTCAACTCCCAAATTAGTTGCCACATGCTCCCCTCCATTCCTTTATTACGAAGCCATCTTGCCTTCCTTCGTAATCCTCTCATTTATCCTTGAATGAAAAGCAACCATTTTAAGCACCTTAATCATATAATATTATTATCCATTTTTAGTGGATATTTCTTTTCAATTAACAAATGTGAGTGCATTCTTCACCTCCTTAAGATATTTTGGTACCATGCAAGGCATTAGGACGTCCTATCATTATAGGATTTCAACCATCATATTTTTGGTTGATGGAACTTCAATTAATTTATATATATATATTTGCATTAAAATGAATTAGGGTTCCAATTATGCTTAAATCTTGATTATTTTAATATCAAGATTCTCTCTCCTCTAAAGTGATTCAAATGAGATGCCCCACTCATTTTCTTGTCTCTCATTGATACCAAGAAACATTAGGAACTCTCTATAAGTGGTATTTTTCATATTGAACCCTTGGTTTTGGGTAAATTGCACATTACACCAAAACTAGGTTTTAATGCACAAACATTGCTTAATAAGCTCTTTCTTGGTGCTCAAGCTTCCACAAGCCATACCTCTGCATTATTTTCATTCTCATGATGCTTCAACATTTGAGGAACATTTTATCATGTAATATTTGCAAGTTAACCCCTCAACTTGGGTAATTTTCACTTTAGTCCAAAACAGGAAAAACATGGTTTCAACATTATTCAAAAAGGACTAAAATTGAAACATAAGTTCCTCTTGAGCCTTAATTACTTTTCAAAAGATAAGAGCAAGCATATAATTATCTTTCATAAAAAAAACATATAGGGTTAAAGCATAACCCAGGTCAGGGATGTTACATTAACCACCACTAAGTTTCCATCATGTCATATATCCATATATCACCTCACAAGATTAGATCATATTCACACATATATTTTATCATGGTTGTGCTAAATCAACTTGTAAGAGTGTCGAATCAAACATATATCACAACTTTATTGAGTCCAATTGAGGTTCTCCTAAACCATACTTGAGGGTAGTGTCATAATTAGTCTCTCTAAGCTCACTCAACTCTATGAGTATCATATTCACTATCTCTATCTTCCCTCTTTGTCTAGGGTTATCAAGTCTACCTCATTGGCACTAACAGATAGCTTTACAAACTCTAGCCATATAATCACAAACCAAAACATGATATGACAAACTCTTCATAGGTCTCTACCCATGAAATACATTTTCCCAACTCTCTCTTCCATAGACATCCACTATATTCCTACAAGGAACCACCAACCTGAGTTTGAGGCTTTACAGAAACTAACATTTACTTCCTCCAGGGTCTTGGGACTCTCTCCCACACCCAAATGGTAGGTGCTCATATTCATGTTCACATATGTACATAAAAACAACCTCTCTATGACTAGAGTTTGGTCCTCTCTAAGGACATCTAGGGTTCAAAAGAACTATAGGAATCATGCATAAAGTAGCTCGACTCATTCACACAAAACTAGTATAGTTTGGGATATCTCATATCACATATTTCTCATAATTATCATACCTTGGAGTTTAGGTTCTCTAAACTTATCCCTATGGGTATCACTCTCTCTAGAGTTAACCCTATAATTGATCCCAACACTAGAGGTCATCTTTTGTAAAAGAACTTGAGGCTCTTTCTCATGTCTTGTCTTAGCTTATCTTATCTTATCTTACAAAACCATACATATTTTCATCATTAAAGCCTAACTCAAATCCTCCAACTTAACTTAAACTCTCAAAGACAAACATGTATCATCATAAAAAAACTTATTTTATCTATATAATGATCATCATCTATTCTTATTTCATTTATGTTGTCTATAATATATTCTAACAAGGCTCTAGACATCTAATCTAGAACTAGTCTCTCTTCTAGACTAATGTATTCACTTTCACTTAGATTGCATGACTACCTCCTACTAGTACATGTGTGGGGACACATTTTTGTAATACATACATATATAATAAAATTTATATAGTTTTTCTCTGATAAAACATGCATCAAAGAAAACTATCGAGGCTCAATTTATTGGAATCAAAAACCAAATTCACAAAAAAAGTGTCCCACACATATTAGAGAGTCTAGTGTCATATCACATAATGAAAAGGGTGAGAACAAGGTGTAGACTAGTATAGATACCCTAGACAATGAGTGTTATATGTTTAGGATTTCTCTTCCCTTGACACACATCATTTCCAAATAATGTAATGTCCCATACCACCACATTATAAGGAAAGAATGACCACTTAGGACTTACTACACAAAAAGTACTACTTTAAACCTAGTTCTCAAACATCTAGGTGCATACCTAGAGGCTAGGTTAGATCTATCTCTATAAGATGAATATTCTAACCTTAAATATGTTCAAGGTTTTCTTTCATTTGAGTTGCTTTATGAGAAAATGGCATGCTTTTCTATCTCTCATGCTATGATACCACCTCTGACGTCCCCATATTTTCTAAAACTTAATGTAATCAGTGACATCCAAATTGAAACCTCACCTCGGTGAGAATCCTAATTTAAACACCATACACTAGGCTAAGAAGAAGAAGATCATAGGAAGTCAACAAGAAAACAATAGTTGCACATGCACATGATTAAGAACAAAACCATACAACATATAATTACACAATGAGTTATCATAACAAATTGATGTTACACATTGAATAGTAAACTTTTACATATGCATGTACAACATCTATAATAAGATCTATAGACAATAGGTCCACCTGTACATCAACTCGCCATACAACTCTCCACTATACCGGTTCATCAAGAGTAGATGTCCACAATCTAAACTAAAGATTATATGTGGTACAAGTCAGCACAATATTCTAAAATATTGTACTGAGTCTGCCTACATGTATTTTATATACCTCTCATTACTAAGACTTCACAATAAGATAAAACTAATACTTGGCATTAACAAAGGAAATATATAACAATGAGCATAATTGAACAAAGATGTTTATTAACAAAAGAGAACACATATATTAAATACATTCTCCATTATATGTCCATGCACTGACTAGTGAAAATTCTCTTGACTCTAAAGGAGCTCAGGATTAAGACCTTTATGATCGACTACCAAAGAGTTATATCATATGTACAATGTGACCGACTACCAAAGATTAAGTCACTTCCAAGCACTATACTACCAACGAGTTTAGTGCTTTCATATAATGGAACACATATATTATGTTTGATGAGTTCATAACCATATGTTTGAAAAATTAAGCAATATAACATGCCAGAACAATAATTTCATCCAATATCATATGTCAAGTATTTTGTACACATATAATACAACCATATTGTGTAGTAAGCCAAGTAAGAGGTAAAATGTACCTTAAATTGAAATAATCTATACCAAATTCCTAATGTCAACTACCACTCTTGGTCAAACCCTGATTAAGACAAGATCACATATGACTTGCATTAGATTCTCATCATCAACCCTAGTCATGACTTATTTTAGGGTTTTGCTTAGTCATTAGAGTATTCACATCATTACTTGTCTTATCTTTGTGTATTCTGATATTGATGTTAGTGATATTGTATTCTATATTAGAATCAATTATATGACCATTAGTTTCCATATCATTGTGTTCATGTATTAACCCTAGATTATATTCATTAAAGATTCTCGGGTTTATATCACATTAAGAGCAATCATCATTGTATAACATGAATTATGTGAATAATTGTAATATTCGAATTAAATCTGAGGTTCCATATACTGATATATAATAAAATTGATTATTCCAACATTTATTGACCACCCATGTATTCTCTACATTTCCTTTAGGTTTATTAGACCTAGATAGCCATTCTAAGAAAATTACATGATTATATGTCATAAAATGATCATATCTGAAATATTATGGATTATATATCATATTACGGAATTATTGGCACATTTTCATAATTTTAGGCCATCGTTTGATATTTATTACACATGATACAAATGTAATACATGTTACATGAAATAATTAATATTTGAGAATTAAAAGACTAATATTATGTTTCATTGTTTTTCTACTACTTTTTTGATAATTTTGGTACTTTATTTATATTTTTTTGATATTAGAGCTAATTACTGTAAATTATACAAGATTTGAGGTTTTTTGAGATAGTTACCTTTTTTGGCCAATCCGAGGCCACCACATGGACACAAGAGGTGCCTCCTGGGCCTGCTTGGTTCTGGTTCAGCGTCTAGCTCCCAGTTTGTCTAGTTCGAGCGATTCTTGATCTGGACCTGGTCCGCTCCCTCATTCTTTCTCTCTTTCTCATGTTCGTCTGGGCAACACAAACACCCGATTCTTGCATCCTTGTTCTATCGGGAACAACCTCTGCATGGAGCCAGAACCCTAGCAATCAATTGTTTACCTATGCTTCTCTTGTCCACAGATGGCGATTCATCCACCTCTACGACTACATGACTTCTCATCTGATGCTCCACAACTCCACATCTAGGAGGCGTCTGCAATGGTCACAACCACATTACAAAACGATAGTGAGAAGTTGACTGTCGTCTCTTCCTCCTCATTTGCTCCTCCCTCCTTCATGTGCTTCAAAAGTAAAATGTTGGATCTTGACTAGAGGTTATGACATTGTCATAGTCATTCCTTAGGAGGCAACCTAACTCCTCACATCTGATCTCTTTGCCTCCTGGGGATGCAACCTCTGGTGTGTGATCATGGAAGATCCTCCCCATAATAATTGCTTCAAACGCTAACATAACCTCTACTATCCACCTAAGATTTGAAGCAGCAATGACTACGTAGCATCTCCAGACATAGGGTTCTTCTAGTGAGCAAAACCAACAACGAGGGTTCATGAAGGAATTGAATTCATCTCCTATAACCTTGTTCTTCCTTATAGAAGCAACTATCTCAAGCTTCTCCTTCCTCGAACTAGGGTTCCCTTCTACCTTCCTATCTCTTCTCCTTTCTTTCTTGCACCACCTATTTTTGTTGGTGGAGAGCTAAGAAGTATCGAGGAGTTGTTCTCCCTCCACTCTCACCTCCTCATCTAAGGGGTCTGTTCTTTGCAACTATTCCAAGACAACTACTCACCCATGTTCTACTCTCAATCCACGATCCACATCACGGGGGGGATGGAGGAGCGTGGCTTCCTTCCACACAATCTCCAGTTTGGCCAGAGGCAAGGGATGAATTCCCTGGCATTCAGTCATTTATCCAATGGTCATAACAAGCCACATCACATATCTAAAGTCATGCATCCGCTGCATAGATACAAGGACAACTCTGCCCGTGTGACATCTTCGTAAACAAAAATCATAGCTCAAAATTAAACATCTTAGTCAATAATACACATGATTTCATAAACTTCTAGCCTAAATGACTTCTTCTAGGAACCTCAATACATCATCAAATAGATATCACATGTTTATCATTATACAAGCAACCTTTCATTAAACTTTGGTGCCAAAAATCAAATGTTGACCATTCAATGATTTCTTTCAAAAAGGTACAAACTTGAGAACTACGTATAATTCCAAAATCATTTGATGTCTAGAATTTATCCAAGTACTAGGACTATTGTTGTAACTCAAATGAATGAATTGATTTATGTCATTGGACATTCTAGACTCGAAAAGTTTAGTTCATCACATCCTACACACCGTAAAAGAAGTGTGTCCTCAGAATTGATCTAAAATCATGTCCGTCACACATATACGCATGGAGATCACACAAAAGAAATATTAATTGATCAATGACCCAACTAATAGTACTGACATGCATTTTAAATTATCTATCACTTAAATGTTTTATACACTCAATGTGCATTTAACATTCTCTATCATAGTTATATATGTTCCATATGCTAGATGTGCATTGTATATTCTTTACCACTTATATGTGCTTCTTGACTATATTTAATATGACATTTATAGAGGGCATTTGACCATAAGGATGAGCTACATGAAGATATGCACCGTGAGGATGAGTCTAATGTAAGAGATATATTTTTTATTATGTAGATGTGTATTTTATATTATCTATCAGAATTAGATAAATTTTATATATTGGATGTGCATTTTACATTATTTATCATTTATATGTGTTTCTTAACTAGTTTAGGATGAGCACTCTAAGATTGATCACCCTGAGGATTGCTATAGGTTTGATGAGGAAAAACATGATCGTGCACGTAAAGATGTATCACTTTGATGAAAAAGTTACCAGCACGAAGGGGCATATGTCCAAAGTTGGCCATAGACTTTGATGCAACAAGAAATCCTAGTAGGAATAATCACAATGCTTTTAGGAAATATTTATGGATTGTTGTCCGTAGAAAAGTGGAAATAACAGTAGAATCTTGCCATAAAGTTATCCTACCATTAAATACCTCATATGGAAGGACATATTTGTGAGATATTCTATTTTTTAGAGGTGTTCTCAATTCCATTTCAAAAATCCTTCCATTAAGTATATGAACTTTGCAGGACATCTTTGACCTTGATGAAAAATTACATCAAAAGAATGTGTTGCAACTTTTGTGAGGATATTAAATTTTTTTAGGATAAATCGGACAAGAGATTACATAATGAGCGACAATAGGAAGAAGGCCACTATTGAGCAATGGTCCTATCTTGAGAAAAGTGTGTGGGATGTGGTTGTTGCTTCAAGACAAACTGATGAATTCAAGGTATTAAGCCACCTTCAAAATACATTGTTATTATTAATCATATGAATTTTGTGTATCATGTAATTAATATATGTTTTGGATTAACCGGTCTATATTCGATGATAAAAAAGAAAGGTGTGCAAACACTACAAAAAACTGGTGTATTAATGTCAATGTTTACGACCACTTTATTATCTTTTCGTAATAAATATAGTAGAAATGACAAACAACATTTTCTGTCGTTGTTGGTGCAGGCAACAATGGCAACTTTTTTTGTCTTTCGTAAATAAACAAAATTTTTGTCGTTGTTGGTGTAGACAACAACGACAACTTTTTCATCTGTCGTAAACTAATTTTCCACCGTTAAAACTCTTCCCTCTCTATTTTTTATAATGAGCAACCTCTCCTGGGATCGATCACTTTGGACATCACCCAGCCAAGGGTAAACCCCAGAACCAACCGCGTACATGGGGACACCGCGGCGCGCTCAGTAACATGAGGTCTTGTTGCACCCTGAGGGTTGACAACCAGAATCGAACCCGGGTCCCTCTTACACATCAACTTTTAATATAAAAATAAATTTGCATATGCACTCTACATACTTTATTTCAGATTTGTTAAAACACAACCGATCATATGGTTTATTTTTTACATGTGGTTGACGACGTTATTCAACCCAATAACTATGTAAAATGATACAAGTTTTATTTTTTGACCAGACAACCCACTTAACCCATCTACTTGTTAATACCAAAAAACTGAATACCTTTTCTATTTCCCCATTTCTCGACAAGTGTGCTGGCCCTAGAAGAATGTTGCAAAGCAAGAGCGTGCGTCTTACCCTCAGCGCGATCAACCAGTTCATTTTCCACGCCATGCAGCACGCTAGGGCTATCACTCTGTCTCCTCTCCTCTCCTCCTCTATCCTCTGGTTCTACTACTTGTTCCTCTCATCCAGTGTATGTGGGACTTCTTTCTTCTTCACCGGACTATCACAAGACCTCCTCCTGGTTCACCCGGTGGAGGGACTTCGCCTCATTCTCCCGACGTTGTTTAACCCGAGCTGCCTTGTGTTGGCGTAGCAACTTCCCTGTGCTGGTGTGGCATGTATGACTACTCTACATTCTTAAGAACATCTCTACTTCCTTGATAGAAATCACCTGGTGGGTTTTTTTCCCTCACATTCTGTTGCTCGACCTTCTTCATGTTCATGGTTGTTTTGTTTTTCCCCTTCTCACATGAGAAATGGATGTTTCCCTAACATACAAATTTAATACCAATAAGGAAGCCATAACCACCTCTATTTCATTTTCTATGTATATAAATATCTTTGTTTAATTTTCTAGTTCTGGGTTTCACTTGTACATAACATTCCTCCCTGAAAGTGTTCGCAAGATTGCCTGAGTGATAAGGGAGGTATGGGCACTGTTGGTTTATTTCTTGACTACTAATTCTCACCTTTATAAGGTTTTGTTTCCACCTAGTATTATCTCTCTGTCTTTAACCATCTAGTCAAATTCCTACTTTTGATTCCTTGTTTCTCCAATTCGATGATGCCATTAATAACTCACAGTCAAACGCCTATGATATCCCCTCTTGCTACCCCTACTTACCATGTTTCTGGAAAACATGGTCATTTAATAAAAAGTGTTGTTTAATTGTCACAAGTGCATACGATGGATAGATCCACATGACCAAGAATAAACATCAGAGATCCTCTTGTTTGTTCTACACACTACATAGCTATTCCTCTATAGTATAATATTTCTGGAAGGTAAGCTCACCATTGGTCTTTAGATTACGGAACAACTGACAACCAAACACATGAAAATCAAGTTGATGTGTTACAATTACGTGCAACCAAATATTATAGTTGCAGTTTAGTTCAGTTTCCTATTTTTAATTTGCATGATTAGTTGCAACAACAAGCAACCAATCGATCCCCAATTTTCTTAAAGTTTCCTGGTCCAGGTTATGCGGGCGTTTAAGCAGCATTTTTTTATTAAGATGCTTTTTTAAAACTAAAACCCTGGCCCGTAAACCCCACTCTCCAGTCCCTCGCACTCTCACTCCCCCTCCCCCGACCCTGAGAAGTTGTGCCTCTTTCTCAGTAGTGGACCAGCGGAGACTAGGGCAAGGCGACACACAACTCGCTCCAATCCAAGTCTCTGACGATCCCTCTGGTGGTCGACGCTCCATCTCACTCCGTTGGAAGCAGCATTGCTCTCCGATAAAGGTGGTGGCCATTCTCCCTAAGGCATCAACTCTCCTCTCCTCGTGATAGGCGAAAAGCTCCACCAAAGCCCACAGGTACACTCTCCTCCTCACATCATTCTCCTCTTCCTCGCCTCTTCCACTTCCTCACATCTTTCTCCTCTTCCTCACATTTTCCTCCTGACGTTGCATTTTTTCTTTTTATCGATTGGCCCCCTCTCACATCTCTATTTTCTTTCTTTCATTTTCCTTGTCCTCCCATGTTCCTTCTCTCATCTTTGGTTTCATCTTCATTTCTCTATCTTTTCATTCAACTCCCTATTGAAGTTGCTGCTTCATTAGCAACTCTTTGTTTGGTCAATTCCCCTCCCCGTATTTTTCTTCCTCTTCTTTCCCACATTCTCCATTGAGACACTCACTCCCACTCACTGTCCGCCACCCTCAATTATCCTCTACTCATAGGTATCCCCTTTCTTATTCCTACTTCATATTCTTCTCTTCGTTATTTCCTTCAGTCCTTCATCATTCTCATGTTTTATTTTCTCCATATTTCCTTCTCGTGTGTTACTGTCTTACTGATTTGTTGGTCACATTACACTTATAATTACTGTTAGGTGCTTTTTTAGCTTGGAGTGTTCACTGTTAGATCTTAAATTGCATGTATTAGTTAGATTGTTGCTTTGGTAGTTAATTGCCGGATAGTACTACATATTTACTGATTACATTCTCTTGATGTTCTATTTTGTTGCAAGTGTTGGACATGAGTCATGTGCTTCTTTAGTGTTTGTTTTGGACCGTTGATACATGCATGCATCTTTTGTATGTTTTGTTAGTCTTTATTGTTATGTAATGTGCTTATGTTAAACCATTACATGTGTGCTTCGTTGGAGTTTATGCTTATATGATTTTAGATTGCACTCTAGAAATGTAAAATGATATAAAGTTTTAGGGTATAAATATGTAATTGCACAAATTAATATACAATTGTGAGAATAATTTATCTATAATAATTAATTTATTAAAAAAATATAAAACGCATATACTCCCACATACCGCATATACTCTATAAGGTGACCTGTTCGCACGCATAACGCATACTGCTTTTTAAAACACTGGTTATCATTATCTTCTACCATGACAACCCTTTGCACATACTTACTGAAAATACCCTACAGCTAGGCTTAACTTAGGCCTAGTCACATCACTTTGTGGTGTATGTTGTTGTAAATATTTGGATTCAACCCAATAGTTCTTTACGGTATGGTTTGCTTGATGGTTCACACTCATGAATCAAAAAGTGCAAACTTTTCAAATGTAAAAATTTCATTGTCACCATGTCATAAATTCTAATAATATTTAAGTATGAAATAGTGGTAGGCCAACCAATTTTCCAAGCATACTTAACATTATGCACATGGATAAAAAGTATGGTCATCATAAATCACGTTAGTAAATTCATAAATAATATGTTTTTGTTAATATTTTCTAAGATTAGATATTTTTGATCTAGTCTTCTTTTTTATACATGTTAAGTTGTTAGAACTTAGAGTATGAACCATATGTATAAAATTTTGATACCTTCAAATGTCTATGAATGATATGAGTGTATGTTTATTTGCCAATCCATCAAGTTGTAGGGAAAAGTATTTTGGGAAGTTAGACTACATGATATTGTTGTTGAATATCACTTTGTGATGTGTCATGATGGTTTGCATTCTTTTTTAACATGGAAAATTGGCATGTAGAGACATAATCTTAATTTATAATTTCAGTATGAGGATCATTATTTTTTAAGTAATTATTTGTGTTAATAAATATAGCTGGTTTTTATATATATAGTAAAAATCATGAGTGATAATTTTATGGAAAACTTTTGAATAAATAGGTTTATATCTTTACTCATTTGAACTCATGCCAAGAGATATTGCTTCAAAAAAGAAACATATTCTAATTTCTATTATAACATAAGTGGATATGTAATGATGTGTTTCTCTTGGAATTTCCCCATATAATAAATGATACATACAACAATGATGTATTATGTGAAGAAGTGTCTTGTGATTCATTTTTTGTTAACAATAGTCGATCGACAACAATAATGCTAAATTTATATCCCTATTTTTAATAAAAATCTTATGTTTCTATGTAGAAGATGGTACCATGTAAGCAATGGATTAGACTTGTTGATGACTGACTTGATGATCCATCATATAAATTTGGTGTCGAAGAGTTTCTGATTTATGCACGTCAAAGAATTGGCTTAACTGAAATTATATGCCCATGTGTTCGTTGTGTTAATGTTGTATCTATGCATCGTGATTTAGTCAAAACACACCTAATTATTTATGGTTTCATAAGGAGTTATACCTTTTGGTATCATCATGGTGAGACGGGACATGAAACCAATTCTTATTTAGATGCTGAAAATAATGACAATGAACAAGATAGTGAGACAGATGAAGAAATGTTAGAGCTTCTGGAAGATATGCATCCAATCCATCATAATATTGAGGGAAATATTGGGGATATGGGATATTTTTACCACAATAATTTTGAAGAGGAACCTAATTGTGAGGCCCAAAAGTTTTTTAGGTTGCTAAATGACCTCAAACAACCTCTCTATAAGGGCTCAAAGAGTTCAAAGTTGTCTGCACTAGTCAAGTTGCTTCACATCGAGAGTCTTGGGAGATGGAGTAATCAGTCTGTTGCAATGTTACTTGAACTAATGAAAGATGAGCTATTTCACCAAGACTCAACTTTTCCTACCTCTTATTATGAAGCAAAGAAGACAGTCAAAGATCTTGGTTGCTCATATAACAAGATTGATACATGTGCAAACAATTGTATGTTGTTTTGGAAGGAAGACCACGGTCTTGATAATTGTAAAATTTGCAATACTTCTAGATGGAAACATGACAAGTGTAGTGGGGTGGAGAAAGTAAAAGAAAATGGGAAAAAAATACCAATAAAAATATTGCGTTACTTTCCACTAATTCCTCGGCTTCAAATGTTGTTTATGTCTACAAAAACATCTGCACTTATGAGGTGGCATCATGATAATGGTGATGATGGTGAAATGCGACATCCGACTGATTCATTGGCATTGAAGAGATTCAATGAATTAAATGAAAATTTTGCTGCTGAGAGCAGAAATGTTAGATTGGGACTAGCTAGTGATGGTTTCCAACCATTCAGCAATTCTAGACCATCATATAGCATTTGGCCAGTTATTCTTATTCCATATAATTTGCCTCCTTGGATGATCATGAAGAAACCCAATTTTATTTTGTCTATTCTCATTCCTGGTCCTAGTGGTCCCGGTGATGCTATTGATTTTTATTTGAAACCTCTAATAGATGAATTGTTAGAGTTGTGGAATAATGGAATACAAACATTTGATGCAACTATGCGCCAAAATTTTAATCTTCATCCAGCTGTTATGTGGACGATGAATGATTTTCCTGCATATGGGATTTTATCTAGATGGAGCACTAAGGGAAAACTTGCTTGCCCATGTTTCAATAAGGGTACCCATTCCACTCATTTGGCTAATGGTGGAAAACAATGTTTCATGGGTCACAGACGGTATTTGCCTATGAATCACAAGTGGAGAAAAAATAAATCTAAATTTAATGGCACTATTAAGAATAGCACACCAATGCCACCACTAACTGGTGATGATATCTTTAACCAAATCAACAATCTTGAGGGAAATACTTTAAGTAAAGATTCTAAAAAGACATCTCACAGGAGTAGGGGGACAATTGGAATAAGAAAAACATTTTCTTAAAACTTCCATATTAGAAAAATCTTTTGATACTACATACTTTAGATGTGATGCATATACAGAAAAACATATCTGACAGTATTCTTGCAACTATTTTGAATGTTAAGAATAAGACAAAGGAAAATTGCAAATCTCATCTTGATTTGCAAGCTATGAAAATTAGAAAAGAATTGCACCCCGTAACAAGGGAGGGGAAAATAGTTTTACCAGATGCATCATTTGTACTATCTCGAGATGGAAAGAAGAAGTTTTGTAGATTTTTGAAAGATTTAAAGGTCCCAGATGGCTATTCCTCAAACATTTTACAATGTGTTAACATGAAAGAGACTAAACTTTCTGGATTAAAAAGTCATGACCATCATTTCTATTGCATCACATACCTTCAGTTGCACTACGTGGTCTTCTTCCTAAGGTTATTTATGAGCCAATTCTTGAGTTGTCTCGATTTTTTAAGGTATTGGGATCTAAGTGCTTAAATATGAGGGAGTTGAAGCAAATTGAAGCTCAAATTCCAGTTACTCTTTGTAAGTTAGAGCAGATATTTCCACCATCATTTTTTGATGTGATGCTGCATCTTCCGATTCATTTGGCACATGAGGCTATGCTATGTGAACCTGTTCATGGGCACTAGATGTATCCTATAGAGAGAAATTTGTATACCTTAAAATCATATATCCGCAATAGGGCCCTCCCAGAGGGTTCCATAGCAGAAGGATACATAGTAGAAGAATGTATGAATCTTTGTTCACGATATTTGCATAAAGTGGAGACAAAGTTCAATCGCCCAGATCAAAATTATGAAGATAATGTCAAGGAAAATTCAGTTTTATCTACTGTTGCATACAAGGGAAGAGGATTAGGTTGTGGAAAAACAAGAGACCTTGATGCACTTGAATTGCAACAAGCTCATATTTACATTCTTAATCATTGTGAAGAAGTTGAACCTTTCATGGAGTACGTAATTTCATACAAATTATTATATGTCATTTATTTATAACTTGTAGTAAGCCTATATATAATTGATGTAATATTTAAATGATTTAACGTAGGGAATACTGTCAAATTTTGGGGGTAAATGCAGAACAAATATCTTATAAGGAATTAAATGACAATTTCATTGAGTGGTTTAAGACAAAGGTAAGTTGTCTATTCTCTCAATATGGAAATATATATACATAATTGTTTATATGTTTCTCATTTCACCATTATAATTTATATAGGTTGCAGATCAATTTGAGAATGATAAAATCAAAAAAATAGAAGAGTTGCTTTCATTATCAAGGGGGCCATGTAAATAGGTGACATGTTTTTATGGTTATGTGGTGAATGGATATCGATTTCATACTAGGTCTCATGAGGAAAATTGAGGTCACAATGTAGTGGAGTGGTTGTGGGAGGTGGTGATGATAGTGGTGAAGTTATGGATTATTTTGGAAAATTGACTGAGATTATAGAAATGCAATACTTGGGTGATAATCAAGTAACATTATATTGGTGTGATTGGTTTGATGTTGGTGACAAAGTGAAAGGATTAAAGATTGATGAGTATGATTTTACAAGTATTGATTGCAAATGCATTTGGAAAACTATTGATCCATATGTATTAGCTACTCAAGCATCTCAAGTGTTTTATGTCGATGATCACAATAACAAGAGATGGCATGTGGTGATAAAGGTTGAGCCACGCGATAAATTTGAGCTAGTTGATGTGGATGAAGCAGCAGAAGTTCCTATTGATATTTGTGATGATGTTTAGAAGATTTATTTTTCATTTAATTTGTTGTAGTGATGCCACTAGAAAAGATTATATGTTTTATATCTTCTCATGACATTTTCAGCCTAATTTTCTATAAAGTTATTGACTATGACATTTGGTCTTTTACTATATGCAATCAAGTATTGTTATGTAAACATGTGTAATAATTGTCATTTTTATTGGTTTGATCAACTACAATTATTGATAGTTGATCTTCTAATTATTGTCCTTGGTGGTACAGGACAATGTCTACAAGAGGATCAAAAAATGAGAAGGATCCTAATAAGTCTAGGTCTAAGAATTATCTCTTGCCACAATATCTAAGTGTAATTGGAAACAGACGTGTTCATGGATTGGTACTTAAAAGTACTTTACCAAATCTCAAAGGAGATAATATCCATGGTATGGATGGGTATTGTGATAGTAATTTATTGGATTTAAATAGTGAGAAAAAGTCTTTCTCTTCCAAAAAAAGTTCTTGTCTTCCACAAACATGGAATGATTCTACCTCCAAAAATGTTCCATATCCTCCAATGAAGAGTACTCCTCCACCAATTGAAAGTTCTCTCCCAATTAGAAATGTTGCTCCACCAATTCAACACGATCCTCCACCAATTGAACTAGGTCATGTACCTCTTGAAGAATCCCCCAATCAACATGGCATGGCTGCTGAACCAATTTCCACACATTCTATTGGTGAGATATCAACATGTAAGACCCCTTCTAGTTCTTGCTGATTTGCATTAGTTTGAAATATTAACATGCACCGGTTAAGTTACATGTTCTCCTAGTGTACACACAACTGATTTCCCAATATATTTTGTTATTTAGTATCTTGTTTCTTTTTATACTTGATGATTGGTAATGTCTTTGAAAAGATAGTGAGGCGTTGAGGAAGTAACAAATGTAAAAAGGTTGCTAGACTTAAAGAAGGCAGCAAGATAGATATCACATTTTATCAAGGTCGACCAGTTGGGAAACCGTAAGGTATGGAGTAGACACTTGAGAAGAATTATTCGTGATCGCAACATTTGCCCATTGAAGGTTCACTCATGGAATGATATCACTAAAAGACAAAAGGATCACATGTGGGCAACAGCTGTGGTGAATGGGATCAATTCATTTTATATTTATCTAAATTCTTAAATGTTCACAAGATAATAACATCCTTAATGCATATTTTGTTGTATAGGACAAATTTTCTAACAACAACATGGATGATTTTAAAAGCCATACAATAAAACATATGAAAGAGTTATGAGTGAAATGGAGGGCAGAAATGCATCATATCGTGAAAGGGCTAGACGTGAAGCACCCATTATTGAAGAAGCCTATGGCAATTCAAGCTGATGGTGATTGGGAATGGCTTGTAAAGGAAGTTTTTCATAGTGAAAAGTTTATTGTAATCTCATGAGTAATCATTTTCACACTTATACAAGTTACTTGAACTTATGATTGTGATTTCTTAATCATATTTGTTTTATTAATAAAAATGTAGGCCTTGAGTAAGAGAAACTCTAAGAATAGAGAAGGATTGAACAAGAAGCTACTTCATCGCACAGGCAGCATGCCTCTTAGAGAAATTTCATGGCAGAAGGTTGTTTAAATATATCTTCAGTACAACCTTCATTCTTCTTATTTACACAACTTATTTTGGTAATGTTATAGGGAAGGGGGGAAGATGGGAATGCACATGACTTTGGAACAATATATTTTGAGAGCCACAAGAAAGGTGATATGTTAGCTAACATGGAGGTATCCCAAGTTCATGCAAGTATACTAACATGCATGGTCATGTCACTGTTTGTATATTTACACTACATTAATTATTTTCTCTTATAGGAAAAAATGGTTTGCATCCAACAAGTTGAGCCATCCCTTCATCATGTAGAGGTTGTATAAAAAGTATATGGAGAACCACAAACAAGAAAATACATATCAGGTTGTGGTGGAGGAGTGAAGCCCAGAGATGTAAGAGGATCATACAAAACCAAGAATGCCCTATTGGATGAGCTAAAATCAAAGGCGCAAGCATTGAAAGATAAAGAGGAATCTTTTAATGTGCAAGAGAAAGCCTTGAAAGAAAGTGAAGTTGAAAAGCGTGCAACACAAAGTCGTTTGAATAAAGTGGAAAATATACTAGAGATGATAGTCAAAAATCCAAAATTTCAGCAACTTGTGCAATTTGAAGAGGATGTTGATGGTTCAGTTGGTTCTCCATCTATATCTAAAGACTAGTTTAAATTAGGTCCAAGGTTAATTTCATTTATGAGATGAATATTAGAAATTGTTATGTAGTTTATGCTATAATTTTATCTTTTTCTTATTCTGATTTGTTCCTCAGAAATGGAAGGAGAAGATTTTGGGTAGCATTGGTATACATACATACATATATATATATATATATATTTGAGGTGAACCAACTAAATATCCAATATAACTTTCCACTTTAATGAATTTTGGGTGGCATTGATTCAAATTTTCTATATCACAATTGTAGGTGATGGTGCAAGTGATCCAATGACAAGTCAACTAGAGAATGAGTCCAATGGTTTTGTTTGGATGGAAGAAAACTTAAAACCTTTTTTTTGTAGTTACTCTCACCTGAAAGTGGAGTACAACATTTTAATGTTACCCATCCAACATCATTATTCCTCTAGAAATTTTGTAATTACACTTGATTATTTTTGCTGAACTACCAAAACACAGGAAAAATGAGATGTATCAAAATACAAATCTTCAATAGGTAATTGGGTTGATTCTGGTTTTAATTGAGTATGTTGCATTTTAATGTATACAGGATGTTCAGAAGTGACATATCCATATATTCAACATCATTTTCATATCACATCCATATGAGGTAATAGTGATAGGTTCCATCTTTTTTTCCAATCATGTATCTAAATCTAATATGTATTTTTCTTTCGGAATAGCCTTTCTTCTTTATGTTGAGCATGAATGTTGCATTATATCCCATGCCATTTTGATTTGAACTTGACTTATAATTGGGAGTGTTTTATTACTTGAACATGACATTTTACATTGCTCCATTAATAATATAGTGTTGTTTAAAGAGTTTATCAAAAGGCATCTTACAGACCATACTTGTTTTCTTTTACAGCTTGGGTTATGCTAATTGTTCCAAGTGAATAAGAAGATGAATGATTTATCAAGTTTCTTATGCTTTTTTCAGGTTTGTTTCCACCAACAACTATATTATATTTTTCCAACATATTTGTCCAAAAAAATTCGGATTATATTGTTTTCTCTAGCCATTTTCAATGTCAGAAGTTGCAAATCTAGCCTCAAATTCAGCATTTTATTCTCTCTCTTTTTAGAATTTTCTTAGTCCAAAGCCAAGCAGTACTTTTTGATCTATGCTGGAGATGTATTAAAGGATTTTACACAAGTGGAATGATGATCTGTTACAGCTAGATTTCCTAGGGATATGGGCAACTATTGAGCCTTATTTTTTAGAATATACTCGTGGATAAAATGCATCCTCGGGTTTGAAATTCATTCATGCAACGTTTATTAATGTTGCTGAATGTGAGGATGCTCTAATGAAATCTACAATTATTGTTGGAAGAAACTAAAGGGCATTGTTTGTTACAACATACTCATGGATGAAATGCATCCAATAGTTTGAAATAATTATCCATACAATATTTATTGAAGTGGTTGAATGTGAGGATGCTCTAATGAAATCTGCAATTATTATTGGAACAATTCACAAGGTTCATTCTTTCACTTTATTTTGATATCAATATTGCTTTATGTAGGTTGTGCTATTTTCTTGTCCTCATCTTCATATGTTTTGCTCTAAATTCCGATTATTCAAATTGATGAGTTCAATTTGCACAATATTGATATCTTGGGAATTCATAATGTATTATTCACTACAACACCTTCCTGATCCATATCTAACCTCCTTGAAAGGACGACTGGTCACTTGTGAAAAAAATTCTTTCACATTATCACAAAGAGATTTGAGAACTATATATGCATATGAATCAATCAAACTCTAAAGTTTTCATCTTTAATTGGATTTGGTCTTCTATTACAGACACGTAAGTTATAAATCATAAAAGAACTCAGTTTTTTTCTTATATATAATCATAGTCACTCTGGATATATGACCCAATGTTTGATATTTTTTTATTTTTAGGTTTCTATTGATTTTACTTGGAAAGGAATCAGTGAATGCTTGTATTGAAACACTAAATGAAACCCCCTCTCCATCCCCTAACCTTTTAAATGCTCGCCCGTTTTGTTTTTCAACGCATGATATATGTTATTTTAGTTTTTGAGTGAGCATATGAAAATATGCCCCGTAGCACATGCAAAAAATGTGTCTGTTGCACATACAGAGATATGTGTATGTTGCACATTCAGCTCTATGTGTCTGACACACATCTAGAGATATGTGCATTCCATGAATCGTGTTTCTAATACTTAAAATCTCTTTCGTATGTTTCATTTATGGTGATGGTGATTGGTATTCAGATTATATATTACACTCTGTTATGGGATTTAGCTATAAATGGTTTTCTTCTTCCACTTATTTTTCACTACGAGTGTCTCATTGTCTTTGGTTCAAGATAAACCAAATATGTGCAATCAAAAGGTAAGTACTCTTTTCTTACTCATTAAAATATACAACTGTGAGTACTCAATTCTTTTTTCCTATTAGAATTAATATATATTTAGTATTGTAACATTAAAATAATCTATGTTAAATACACTTCGCTGCACGTATCAATTATCTACACTATATATTTTTTTAGTCACATCTTTAGTTGTTCAGAACATATGTAACGACCCCGTCTCCCGATAACCCCCACTTATGGGATACCAAGAGATCAGAGTCATTATCTAATAACCTGGATCAAAGGTTCGAAAAATGATCAATTAATAATTATGAAATTCTACTAACTAAACTATACTTTGGTAGAAAATTAAAACTTTGCTTACCTTTGAAAACTTTGGAAATCTATCTATCCAGAGCTTGAATTATTCTATCTAAATCCTCCTTGCACTTTACTTCTTATTTTCACAATGTGTCACTTTACTGTTTGTTCATTTTAGGGTTGTACCTAAAACGCTGACAAACAAAACGTCAGTCAGCATATCGAAATATATTGGTATGTGGGGACAACCAAAAGTTTGCACATATGGTTAAAAATCTAATTATCACAAGTAAGTTAATTAACAAGTCAATTTACACTTTTCAGTATGACATTCTCCACCGCTTTTGCCCTAACCCTGGCATACCCACCTTAAGGTTTCTTTTGCCAATGACTTAAGGCCAGCTTCTCAATCCCAAGCTTGGTGCCTGGGTTCACCCTTCATAGTCCCCATTAGTCATTCAATATCATAGGCCACCTTCTCATTCCCGATCTTGGTGCCTAGGGTCTCCACTCATGGTGCCCATTGGTCTACCCATCTGGGCCTGACCTTTGGCATCATCCATCAGGGTGGCATGTAGGTGCGAGATTACATACTTCTATTATTAATGTGATAATCATAGTGACTTTATGATTTGCAAGTATGAACATCCAAATTGATAATTTACATTCAATACGATTAACCATCTGGAAAATCCTCAGGAAACTAAAGTAGTTATTCATAATTAACCACAAACCTGTCAAGTTGATGTGAGACAGAAATAATCCAATTAACAATAGGCAAGCAAGCATTCAATAAGAACCTGAAACAATTATACAATTTCCTTTTATTGCTCATGTCATTAAGATCTATGAAACCTAGTTCTCTTCCTAGGATTTCTAGTCCACTTTTAGGGTTTCTTTTGCAATTAGGGTTTCCCTTCATCTTGTACTATTTTAAATCCTAATTTAACGCAATTGCTTACAAACCCTAATTATCTCAACATCTAATCCTCAGTTTCAGCTTAAAGGCATAATTATCCATTAATTAAGCCCCTTAAACCTCTTTTAATCCATGACAAGATCATTATGCTCATTTATCATCAATTCAAAGTTCATTATGGTCCAAATCGCATATGAACTTGATTTACCATTAATTATATCTTTTATTCATCAGAAAACCCTAGTTTCTACATTAAGGGTATTTAACCACAATCAGGAACTTTAATGCTCGAAATATCTTAGGATCATTATATCTTATCTTTATTCATGATATTTGAATAACTAAAGCCATTAAGAGTCAAACTTGCCAACATTAGGGTTTCAAGGCCCATTAAAGTATTTTCATGCACATGAAACTCTAAATTAACTAATTATGTGCAAAATTCATCCTTTTTGTTCCTAATGTTCCCTTTTATCATTAACAAGCTAATATCAACTTCAATCATCAATTAAACCCTACTAATCACATTAATCATATCAAAATAGGGTTCTTAAATCATTAATACATTAAAGTTGATATCTTCCATTACTTTTTGAATTTCACAAAGAATCAGGCCTCAATTATATTTTTATTGGATTCTTCACGTTTTTCTGATCAACTTTCATGTATAACATGTCCTTATTCGACCTACCAATTATTTACTATGAATTTATCAAAACTCACTTACTTTGGGCCAATGGGAGGTTGCCACGTCTCTTCCTCATGCAACGTGGGGGCGGCTTGCTTTAAAACATTTCAAAGTGACCGATTTGCCCCTGGTTAAAGTCAAGGTTCCTTTATCCTGTGGAGGGCAGACTTGTCCAATGCGTATGGGCTTCTTCTTCCTCGTGAGTTCTTCCAGTTGTCGTCAACCTGCAAGGTTTCGTGGCTACCTCCCGCCTCTCTCTCTCAAGCTTGAAACCTTCCGGCACTTCTTCCCTGTCTCTGCCCCCCTGTCGCAGCCAACCAGGCTACAAAGCACGACCAAGTTGGCTCGTGCCATGAGTGCCAAGCTTCTATTTTGCAGATAGGGTTTAGACCTTTTTTTGGTTTTTCGTAAAGGTTAGAGCCAGAAGATGATGGAAGAGTTCCTCAGGTTAGAGTGGGAGTATCGTGCCCCATCCAGGCCACTCCTTGACCCTCCATTTCACCAGGGTTCTCCCTACCCTCTTGGTTAGGGTTAGCATGGAAATAAGAAGAAGAAAAAGGTTGTTTTGCATGGGATCTCTCTCTGGACCTCGACCAGGTTTTTACCCTTTTATATAGGGTGGAGTATGAAGCCCTAAGGCGTGCCTCATGAGGACTCAAGTCCCAACTCGAAAGGAAACACACTTTCCTTGGTTGTGAAGCAATCATCTCTCTCTTCACTATCGCCTATTTCCTTGATATTCCTTGTTGCATGGATATTTAGGAATTCGAAATTCCTCTCCCTTATCTCTTTAATCTTGTCTTTTAATCATTGGTCACGAAATTCTATTTTTATTTAATAGAAAATACTTCCCTCTTTATCAATATCACAAAATTCCTTGATAATGTATCACATTATCCTTTTATTTTGCAAATTCAGTATTTTCTCTTTCCTCTTTTTTCTTTGGGACTCCTTGGATCCCAAGAAACTCAATAATTCGAAATTCCTTTTTAAGGAATACTCATGATCCTTCTACATGCATCAATATGCATTGTTTCACATTGTCTTCTTTATTTCTCATTAAAATACCTCTTTTTGAGGATTTCTTTTTATTTCCCTTTTATTTTCCTCATCAGTATTCCTTTTAATATTAGGAATCCTTGGGATACGAAATCCCACCAAGGATAACTTAATTAAACTTTTTTCCACTTATTTCCCATATTTTACCATTATTTTAAATTTCTTTCTTAAGAAGGAAATACTTAATTGGTCTTTTCTTTTCTTATTGCATTCTCTATGCAACTTTAGACTCCTTGGGACCCAAGGAACCCAAGAGGCACGAAATCCACCTTTGGATTATATTCTTTTTCCTACTAAATATTTCCACATCTTTCTTTTCTCAAAAACTCAATTATTCACTTACTAATTGAATTTCCTTGTTATTGGGCCCAATAGCCAATAAAGCCCACAACACAATCATCAAGGATATTGTAAACAAAATCCATTTATTCAAAACAAATTATATCATTATTTGTTCCAATATCTTTAATGTGATAAATTACATTTCTCACCCAATGAACCCAAAATTGGGGTTGTAACATCCTTCCCCTCATATAAGAATTTTGCCCTCAAAATTCCATCAAGCAAGCAAACAAGCAGGATAAGCCTTTCATATGTCCATCATGGCTCCCATGTGGCTTCACCCTTTCCATGGTGCTTCCCAAGAACCTTCATTATCTCATATTTTCCATCCGAGTTCTTTCTTACCTTGGTATATCATACCGTCATAGGTGACTCAGGACATTTCAGCCTCTCAAAAGCTAAATAGGTTCAGGGCTCAACACATGGTTTGGGTACCTCACATAGTGCTCTAGATCGGACTCATGGAACACATCATTTTATCCTGAGGGGTAAGTCTAAACACAAACTCCTCCACCAATCCATCTCAAATGGACCCATACATCGGAGACTCATCTTTCTCAGTTGTAGCTCAGAGGGGTCAGATTTGCACATTATATTCCCCCATAGTGAACTGCATGTCAGTCTGCTTTGCATCAGCTCGTGACTCATGTCACCCTTGGACTCTCTCTCGGCCATTGCACGATCAAGCAACTTCATCTGCACACATTGTGGTTCTTTTATGACCTTTGTGAGGCCTCCTTCACCAACATCATCATAATGAAGTGGCGACCGACACAACCTCCTTATAGAACTTCTTGCACCGCGATAAAGTCTATGGTGGTTAACATCACATCTTAAGAACTGTTTCCATGTATCACCCTGAATGAGCACACATGCTCTCATCAGACCCTCTAGTCTGGATCATACTGACCATTAATAGGGGTTATAAGTGGTACTAACATTGAGTTCTTCATGTACCTACTTCCATCTTATGGAAGTGAGCCTTTAGGTCATACTTAAGAACTTTTGAACTTGCCTCATGGTGTGGTTAAACCATATCTCTCATAGGTAGTTCAACCAGATTTGTCCCTTGAAAGAACTCTTTCTTTATCATGTCATCTAGGTAAGGAGATCTACCATAACCCATATT
This sequence comes from Alisma plantago-aquatica, assembly GCA_963693085.1. Classification (NCBI taxonomy): domain Eukaryota; kingdom Viridiplantae; phylum Streptophyta; class Magnoliopsida; order Alismatales; family Alismataceae; genus Alisma; species Alisma plantago-aquatica. The sequence goes on from OY856415.1 coordinate 252,666,087, forward strand.
GCATCTTGACCTTCCTTGGTCTAGGGGAGACTTACCACAACATCCATAGTGATGCACTCCCATTCCCTCTCAGGAACTCTCTTTATCCTTCATGTCAAAGCACTGGGTTACTGGTGTTCGTCCTTCACCTCTATCATGCATGGCCACAAGCTACATGCATCTTCATCTTAAGCATCCAAAGTGCTACTATCTCTTACTATCTCAGTAATACCATGGTATATGGTGATCTTAAAATCATGATCTCATGTATGCCATGATTCCTCATGCTCGATACCTCAGAAACCCTAAACCACTCTCATTAGGGTTTCATCACCTTCCTTTCCAGAGAAGTACACATCTGAGATTCTTTCAATATATCACGGACTAGGCTGGCTAACAAAGCAATCATTTACTTGATTAACCACTATAGATACCTTTGGGTGTTAACCAAACTTATCTCTTTTTTCTCAACTTAAGGTTAGCCTAACAACCTCAAGTTCTTCTATCATCCTGAGCATTCATTACCCCTTCTTTATTGGGTTCTACGGGAGGCAGAGAAGGCAGCAAAAAAAAATTTCTCCCCAAACCCGAAACAAGGAAACGTGTCAACGTCTATATAATAGGAAAAGATGGTTTTTGGAATCATACCTTGTCCCGAGGCTTGCTCGGCTACAATACCTCGTGCAATACACGGTCTTCAACTCTGGTCTTGGACGGTGTCTGTGTAGCTCCTGGTCGCATCAGGACTGACGACTTCTGCTCTCACCGGAATGTCGGGATTGACAGTTGTCCTCCTTAGCGGTAGTAACCTCCCGCCTCTGTAGTAGTCCACACGGACCACCTGGAACTCCACACTCCTTGTCCCACAAGGAAGTGGAAGGAGTCGCACCCTCATGTTGACGTACTAGTCACCAACACACTCTCCTGCTACCAATTACAACTGCATTTGTCCTTCCCTTGCTGCACCTCCCTTTGCGGGAAGCACTTGCTCGGGCTCTCTCTCGGTTACCAAAACCAGAGAGAATGACAACTTTGCAGAGCAACTGATTGCACTGAGTTGTACTTTGAGAAGCCCCCAATACCCCTATATATAGGAGGGTCATGGGACATGGTTCTCTATCTCGGGCAATGCGGGACTAAAAGCAGGAGTAGAAGGGTTCGAGATTTTCCACAAAAGCAACCAACTCGCAGCCTGAACCGATCAGCTGGGACCTGAGCTGATCATTTGGGACCCCCAACCGATCGGTTCACGATCCTGATCCAACTCAAAATGACTTTACTTCTTTTGTTTCTAATTGGTATCGAATACCAATCATATTCCCAATCAAATTGGGAAATTGAAACGAAAGGAAAATTCTCACCGACCTGACTTTCCCAACTGGCTCGGTTGCACCAGTTGAACCGATCGGTTCAACACTTGAACCGCTCGTTTCACCCTGGACTTGAGCTGATCGGTTCAACATTTGAACCGACCGGTTCAACACTTGAACCGATCAGTTGGGAGTGCAGGTTGTGCAGAATCAGTCAATTGTGATTTCAATCAATCTGATACTCCAATCAATATGTCCAACACCTTGAACATTATGATATTGAGCTATCAATTGATTAAGTGTTTAATTGAACTACTAAACTCCTTTAGTAATCAATCTAAACATTTATTGTGGACAAAACTCCTCTTCCAGGTTAAATCCTATGTGTATGAACCTGCAGGTCCATTTCACATTGGCTGTGAAAGTCCATAACACTTATGACTTCACAAGCAAAGAGAGGTGCCTAGTCACACATCAGTTCTACCCAAGTGAAAGTAGAAAGTTGGAGAACAACTTTCATCCTACAATCCGTGAATGGTGTAACATCGAGTGTCTAATTCCTTTGTCACTGATATCCCGAATGAACTCGAGGCAGGGAACAGTCATCCTGTCAATGTTCATTCACTTTCTTGATCTCAGAGTAGACTGGAAGAGATATGTATGACATCAATATCACATATTGATTCACACATGCGTGCACGCCTTTCTCAATCCTACTCATCAAGTGGTCATGGATATCAAACTCCCTCAGGAGGGACAAATCCCATATCTATCACTCACCCCTCAAAAGCCCCATGTGTCAAAGACACCCAATCATCACCTTTATAACAACCCATGTTTCAGGACTGCATTTGATGATGTCAAGGTGTGCCCAACGACATGTGTTGAGTGTAGTGATTTCAGGTCAAAGAATCACACTCACCACCATCACTGTGAGTACTGACTGTGACTACCATGTCATGGTTCCATGTGTCAAACTCACGGTGGGTCTGTCTGGTACACTTGTTCTCTAACAAGTACCTATGTGTTTGGTTTGATATCTCTATATAATGACTAATGAGATTCTGTCATCAACCAACACCACAATCTAGTCTTGTGTGCCATTTGTCTATCTACCTTCCACAATGACATCCGACTAGGGACTTAACAAGAATGTACAAACTCTTAGCATCTGTATGATCTCATCATTCAGTTCCTCAACCTAAAAGCATACGTCATTGAGTACTGTCATTCTCTAGACATTCAATCTGTTCTATCACTATCTCATATGGCTGAACCAGAAAGAATTGGAAGCTTGCCTTTGTTGTTTATCAAATCAATCTTAATGTATCCCACCAATCATCCCATGATTGGCTCTCAGGGCATACATACCAACAGACTCCCACTTGCACTACGAGCCAATCACCATTGAATCATATTCATAGTGATATTCAAACATGTCCCACATGTTACTGTGCTCTAGTGCTAACATAGTGAGTAATGGAAACACCTTGCCAAAGTCAGTTTTAAATTGCATATCTCACATCTCTTCGCTGTACGTCATACGTATGAGATGGAGTTGCCATAATATGCGATCTTATATTCCTTTGCTAATTTTTAGCCACATTGCATGATCAAGGATTCCACACTTGTCATTAATGAGCAGAATATCTATAAGTTCATCTCATGAACTTCCAGATCCATATAATATCTACTGTTGTTCTCTAACACATAGATACTCGGTATTTTATTTTAAATGGTTTTATTGGAACATTTCCAATTGTCAACAAGCTTTCACTTTTATACATCCTATGTATATTTTGTGATTAATTTTTTGTCCTTTTGGAAGTTCGCATCAATGCAACTGTTTACATCGAACTCTTCCTTATCTCCATGGAACTAGCACTTCTCAAGTACTTATCAAGTTCTCATGGTATTCCAGTAACCCTTACTGGAAGTAGACAGACATCCACTCGTCATGTCCCACATACGAGTTATCAGGATGAGCACATCATATTGTCATGTCGTACATACAAGATGATGAATGCATTTTATTCTTGCCATGTCCATATATGCAAGATAATGGGATGATTACATACATGATAGATCCATATCTATTCTTAGTGTTCCCATTCTTCATAATAATTGGACACTTGGCCTTGGAATACTAACTCCATGTAGCATGGACAAGTTTTCTCCCACTGAATCTGTGCATACTGAACACTTCAGTACAGATTGCCAATGTATGCTCTCTCTTTTCCAGGTCAAGAGGTTTTTGAGAACTATCTCTATAGATATCTATTCCTATCACATAGGAAACATCTCTATCTTCCTTAAAGATAATTTCCACTTTTGGATTTCCATTTTAGAACATTTCCATTTCACATCAACATGTGAAATGTGAATACGCTCCCACTAAATCACAGATCCCTTCTTTATCTTTGACATATCAGTCAAACCCTTTGACTATATTATCAAAGTAAAGATCCAATTCTGAGTTGCTTGTACTTAATCAATCGCATTGATTAGTCCATTGTAACTTATAGACTTCATTTGCATTAGTGGATTCATAAAACTTATAGGTTGTGTTACGTACACATCCTTGTTTTATTCCTCAGAGGAATGCGGTTTTAGTATCCATATGCCAAATGTCTTAGTCATTAAGTTGCAATTAACAAGCACCATCCTTATCAAAATGTTGTCCATGTGTCTTAACACTTAAGACTTATTTGCACTTATGGATTTCATCCAACGAGTGCTACCATCAAGGTCATACCTTATGGTTCACATGGATGTCATTTAGGATGTAATGGTCATAAACCAAATCTCAAAATTTGGTTCCTCATATTCATCTAGATAGTTGACTCATCACATGAACAACTTATCACATAGATAATTGAGGTGTATCTGTTAAGTATATAAGTACTCACAACCCTTGTGATTCTTAATACCTTTTATTAGTGTGGGGTATTCTTTTATTAAGAAGAATTCAGTTATTCGATAATCATTCTCTAACTCCTTAGAGTATGATTCCTTCTTGATTTAGAAATCACCATGCCTTAATCATGAGTTCACTATGATACATTATCATAATCACTCATAAGGATCTCAAACATTTGGTCCTAGTATTTCATTCATTGATCTCATCAAGAATTAACACTTTGACAAATTTTTACTTCATCTATGATAATCTTGAACACTTCAAGATATTCATATTGGTATTTCTCTAAACACCATTAGAAGTATTAGCATCCGTCCCAATAGGTATGTAAATACATCACATGCATTATACCTAATAGGATAATCATTCTCCCACTACCTTTAGTGAAGATTGATTAATCATGTCTAAGATATTCATGTCTCTTACTGGTTCTCTAACCAAAAGAGTCTAGATTTATCCATCATATGGAAACTAGAAATGAATTTCTTATGATTGATGCTAATTTGATTGTTTGAGTTATCTATAACCTTTAGGTATCATTTTATCTTATGCATATAAAATACCATAAGATAAATAAGGCATTGCCACAAAGATCATATCTTTAAGATTGAAAACTCAAATTTATTAATTGCCATCATTGTCATACAATATGCAAGAATAAAGTGTTTCTATCTATTGGCAACTATGAAATAACAGTTCATAACTATATTACATGCCTTATAGGCTGAAAATAAACTAAAGTACTCCTATCTATGGTGGCAACACTTGCCCCAATTATGAGTGCTTTACACTTTACATCTTGGTATCATATACCTCAAAAAGTGTTACAAGTTTACTTCCATGACACCTTTAAGTAGAGACTTCAGTCGCCTCCTTCTTCTTTTGTTCTTCCAGATAGAGAGGACAATTCCTTTTCCAATGTCCTTGCTTTTGACAATGGTGGCAATTTCCTTTCTTGGTCACGCCTCCCTTGGCCTTGAGAGCTGAAGACGGCTTGGACTCCTGGCTAGCATCAGAACTTTTCTTAGCTTTTCCCTTACCCTTGCGCTTGGACTTGCCTTTCATTATCATGATCACCATCACAGGCTTAGGCTTGTCCTTCTTCATTTGTATCTCGGTTGTCCTCAACATGCCCAACAACTCTGACAGTGGCCTATCAAAGTTGTTCATGTTGTAGTTCATCACAAACTGACTGTAGGTTTCTGGCAACGATTGTAGTATCACGTCAGTAGCCAACTCTTGGCTCACTGGAAATCCCAGTCTCTGCAGGTTCTCCACATACCCAATCATCTTGAGTGTGTGAGGACCAACTGGATCTCCTTCTGTCATGACGCACTTGAACAGCGCCCTAGAAACATTGTATCTCTCTTGCCATGCCTGATCTTCATACATGTTCCTGAGATGCTGAATCATCTCAATGACACCCATGTTCTCATGCTGTCTCTGCAACTCATGGTTCATAGAACATAACATCAAGCACTTTGCATCAATGGCATCATCAGCATGCTTCTTGTAGGCATCCCTTACTGCCTTTGGTGCATTAGGAGCAGGTTCCTCTGGAATTGGAGTATCCAGGACATAGAGCTTTCGCTCTTGAGTGAGAACAATTATCAATGTCCGATACCAGTCGTGGAAGTTTGTCCCATTTATCTTGTCCTTGTCAAGGACCGATCGCAAAGAAAAGTTGTTGTTGTTTGTTGCCATTTGAACTACAAAAGGAAATATGCAATTTTAGTCCAAAACTCAATTTTGACTTGTTTGATTGATTTGAAAGATTTGACGATATAATTAGGCCTTTAATTAAATATCGCTCCCACTATTTTACTTCAAATTGATAGCCCTCACCATCAATTCGAAGATTGCACCGTACAACCTTCTAGTGGGAAAGATCATGAAATCCTTTAAGCCATGGACCAGCTAGGGATGTCACCCACAACATAGATCTCTCAGGTAGGCAAATTTTGCCAATTGCATCATATGCAACTCTTGATAAGATGTCATATGCAACTCCTTGCCATGATCATCTCCATGCCTCAAGGTACTAGATCCCATCTAGATCACCTTGTTAAGTCTGACCCAAAGCAAACACGATGAATATGCACCCTGCTTGGGCAGACCCACACATTCATCCTTCACGCTTCCACGAGATAGACGGTGCACCACGCTAGGGCGTGCCCACACTTGGTAGATCAAGCTTTCCACATGTGTTGCATTTGGAAGGCATCTAAAACTTAATATTTAATGAGGGATTTGGTTTTATATACATATATATATCCAATCACCACAATACATAGTAAGTATCATATACATGCTATATCCCACAGAAAACATGCACAAATGATAAAAGCGATGATTATGGCCATCCTAATGTAATTCCTCGAGCCAAGAGGAATCACGGTCATCTAGGTCTACATCACATGCAACCTGTATAAGATGAACTATGTGCCTTGCCATCTGAGTTGATCAACTCATCTCATGAATGATTTGCTCTCTCTGGCTGGTTGTCTGGTGCCACCAGCCGATCGGTTGGCTCCTCCAACCGATCGGTTCACCTGGACATCGTGCATCTCATCATGGCCGCCACCCGCTCATCTCGCTCCTCAAACCGGTCATCATGTGATCGGTTCACTCCTTGAACCTATCGTCTAGAACGTCAACGGATCGGTTCACGCCTTGAACCGATCGTCTCAGCTGTCATCTCTATGTCCTCCGGTCTTTGACATAACAGGAAATAAAATCTATTCTAATATGACATTGCTTTAAAAGGGAACCCCTGAGTTACATTCGGGGGAGCAAAGGTAGGAAAGAATCTCGAATTATTTCGAGTTACATCAAGAATAGGAGAAGGAAGATCGGTGCACATACCGAGATGCAAGCAATCACACACAACCAATCACATATAGGGTTTATTGGCCATAATCATGCTTACACATCCACCACAAAACTCATTTAAGGGCGACATGTATCGAGTGCATTAATAATACATATCATATATGTAATTGGGATTTGTAGATTTAGGATTGGACATGCATAAAGCCAATTTTATTCACATCGTATGCAATAAATAAAGGCGGCAAACCAAAATCGATCATATCTATATTCCTAAAATATAGAGCAGTTGACGTGGCTCTGATACCACTGTTGGGTTTTAGGGGAGGCAGAGAAGGCAGCGAAAAAAAAAAATTCTCCCCAAACCCAGAACAAGGAAATGCGTCAACGTCTATATAATAGGAAAAGATGGTTTGTGGAATCATACCTTGTCCTGAGGCTTGCTCGGCGACAATACCTTGTGCTATGCACGATCTTCAACTCTGGTCTTGGACGGTGTCTGTGCAGCTCTCGGTCGCACCGGGACTGACGACTCCTGCTCTCACCGGACTGTTGAGATTGACAGTTGTCCTCCTAAGCGGCACTAACCTCCCGCCTCTGGAGTAGTCCACACGGACCACCTGGAACTCCACACTCCTTGTCCCACAAGAAAGTGGAAGGAGTCGCACCCTCCTGTTGACGTACTAGTCGCCAACACACTCTCCTACTGCCAATTGCAACTGTAGTTGTCCTTCCCTTGCTGCACCTCCCTTTGCGGGAAGCACTTGCTCGGGCTCTCTCTCGGTTACCAAAACCAGAGAGAACGACAACTTTGCAGAGCAACTGATTGCACTGAGTTGTACTTTGAGAAGCCCCCAATACTCTTATATATAGGAGGGTCATGGGACAGGGTTCTCTATCCCAGGAAATGCGGGACTAAAAGCAGGAGTAGAAGGGTTCGAGATTTTCCACAAAAGCAACCAACTCACAGCCTGAACCGATCGGCTGGGACCTGAGCCGATTGTTTGGGACCCCCAACTGATCGGTTGGTGCCCTGAACCGATCGGTTCACGGTCCTGATCCAACTCAAAATGACTTTCCTTCTTTTATTTCTAATTGGTATCGAATACCAATCCTATTCCCAATCAAAATGGGAAATTGAAACGAAAGGAAAAGTCTCACCGACCTGACTTTCCCAACTTGCTCGGTTGCACCAGTTGAACCGATCGGTTCAACAATTGAACCACTCGTTTCACCCTAGACTTGAGATCGGTTCAACATTTGAGCTGACCGGTTCAGCAACCTCAGCCGACCGGTTCAACACTTGAATCGATCGGTTGGGAGTGCAGGTTGTGCAAAATCAGTCAATTGTGATTTCAATCAATCCGATACTCCAATCAATATGTCCAACACCTTGAACATTATGATATTGAGCTATCAATTGATTAAGTGCTTAATTGAACTACTAAACTCCTTTAGTAATCAATCTAAACATTGCTTGTGGACAAAACTCCTCTTCCCGGTTAAATCCTATGTGTGTGACCCTGCAAGTCCATTTCACATTGGCAGTGAAAGTCCATAACACTTATGACTTCACAAGCAAAGAGCGGTGCCTAGTCACATATCAGTGCTACCCAAGTGAAAGTGGAAAGTTGGAGAACAACTTTCATCCTACAATCCATGAATGGTGTAACAGCGAGTGTGTAATTCCTTTGTCACTGATATCACGAATGAACTCGAGGCATAGAACAGTCATCCTGTCAATGTTCATTCACTTTCTTGATCTCAGAGTAGACTGGAAGAGATATGTATGACATCAATATCACATACTAATTCACACATGTGTGCACGCCTTTCTCAATCCTACTCATCAAGTGGCCATGGATATCAAACTCCCTCATGAGGGACAAATCCCATATCTATCACTCACCCCTCAAAAGCCCCATGTGTCAAAGCCACCCAATCGTTACCTTTATAACAACCCATGTTTTAGGACTGCGTTTGATGATGTCAAAGTGTGCCCAACGACATGTGTTGAGTGTAGTGATTTCAGATCAAAGGATCACACTCACCACCATCACTGTGAGTACTGACTGTGACTACCATGTCATGGTTCAATGTGTCAAACTCACGGTGGGTATGTCTGGTACACTTGTTCTCTAACAAGTACCTATGTGTTTGGTTTGATATCTCTATATCATGACTAATGAGATTTTGTCATCAACTAACACCACAATCTAGTCTTGTGTGTCATTGTTGTCTATCTACTTTCCACAATGACATCCGACTAGGGACATAACAACAATGTACAGATTTTAGCATCCATATGATCTCATCGTTCAGGTCCTCAACCTAAAAGCATACATCATTGAGTATTGTCATTCTCTAGACATTCAATCTATTCTATCACTATCTCATATGACTGAACCAGAAAGAATTGGAAGCTTGCCTTTGTTGTTTATCAAATCAATCTTAATGTATCCCACCAATCATCCCATGATTGGCTCTCAGGGCATACATACCAACATTCGTATCCTTAGGCGTGAGGTAAAGTTGAAGACATACACCTCCATGTATTCTACTTATCATCTCATCTCTAACCCTAAGTTCATCTTCATCAAGAAACCCTGAGCTCATCCTTATGGTGATCAAACGCAACCTTGTATACCTTGCAAATACTATACAGATCATGCTAGAAGCATCCTTATAAGATGACTACTTTATTCCTCTTAGTATTTGTAAACCATCCATGATCGTTCACTCCACCAGGGTATGTTATCTTCTCTATAGAAACATCTCAACTCACACTATCTTTATCCTTGGTGTATGGCATGCGTATTGTCCTATCTCTCACTCCCATAACAAGAGGAAATAAGCATTTGGCTGCAGTCCAAATACAGAGTTATTCCTAATCCAAGAGTAGAGATGGTACATCCCACCTTGTCACTACACATTTAAATCTGAGTTGAAATGTGACACACATGTCTTTACATCACAAACATCATGATATCAAAATTTCCTCCATGGAAAATTGGTCTTGAACCTACTTGGGTCCACACACAATCCTTTGTCATCTCCTCTAGGTCTATAGGGTGCTGACACTTTTGGGGTCATCCCTCTTCCCTCATGCATATAGAGAGTGTCCTACTCATCTGCCCTTTGGGTCCCATGAGTTCATGAAGGTGATCAATATCTTGACCCATGGCCCTCATACAATGATAGTTGTTACCTCCCGACCCTACAGTCATGTGCAACTAGGGAATTACGAAACTCCTTCTTCCATCGGTCTCATCCCTACATGACCCTAGGATAAACATAGGATTCCATCATAGTACATGTGCAAGTTAGAACCTTACCCAATCCTTCATGATCTCTCCCTGCATTCATGACTGACTTTCATCCCTTCATAGGGGTCATGGAAACCTGCCTACCTTGGTCAGGCCCCATACCGGTTATCTCCATGGTAACACATCCACATGCACATAGAGATGGTTATCTATGGGTCTACAGGTTCATTATAATACCACGTACTTTTCACTTAGCTTCTCAAGATCCTATGAAACCTCCTTAGGTTACCTCAAAACCAACCAAACTGGTAAACTACCTACCAAAGGGTCCCTCTCCCAGGATGGGAGGAAACTACACCTTGATAACAAAGGTCACTAGCATCCTTAGGGTTTACATTCACATGAGCATGCTTAACCAGCAGCTACTAAGGCACAAGTAGACCACCTATTAAACCATGCTAGGTCATATTTGTTCTCTTTCCTCAACATTAGACCAACTTAGTTGTGAGGGGTTCATCACACATACCTTTAACTTAAGGGGTTTCTTTTTCCTCTACACATGCTCAAAGCTATAGAGACTCAAATCTTATCATGAGTATCGGGTACACTGCTTCCCCTCTTAGGCCTAGAAACCCTAGGTCCACCTTTGGGTGTCCAACTACATGCTCAACCTCTTAACCACGAATCAAGTATGTCCAAGGTATGTCATCCTTTCATTCAAGCAACACTTCGGATTTGAGTCCTCTTCCAGGACTACCAACTAGGTATAAGGCTTCACAGCTTGCTACTTCATCCTCTTTAAGTCTAAGAAACTCTTCTACCTATATCAGGAGGTAAACACCTATACCATAGGCACAGAGGTACCAGAAGACTCATCCTCTCTCTAGGGTTTGGTTTCTCTCATGGAAACCAAGACATCATTAGCCTGCAAGGGTCAAGCATACGGCAACCACTATCATCCACTTAGGTCACATCATCCTCAACTCTCATTGTTCCTCAAGTTTCGGGGTTTTAGGCTTCCAACCTTCTTGTCTGAGGTTTGCTCTCTCTCTAGAGCTAATCCTACAACCAACCTCTCTATAAGAGGTCCTTTCTTCATGAAGGATCAAGCTCATAAGCATACCTCTACGTAGGTGAAGCCTATGCTTAAACTTATGTCTTCTCAAGATCATCCATAACCCCTTATGCTTATCTCATAAGCCACCCATCATGACCCCTTGTCTAGGGTTTCATCCAACTGTCAACACTACTGACGCACTCTGGGTGCAAGTTATATCCTACTTGAAACAGCCCAAAAGGTTTCTATAGGTTCTTCTCTAACCTCATCCATGAAATAGCTATCCTTCACTCAAACATGCACGACCCTTCCCAAGGTTGGGTTACTAAAGGTACTCGGTCATCAACTTCTCATGGTTCATATGGCATCCAAGGCATGTTTATCATGACATCTAACTCATCATGTCATCTCTCTCTAACCTTCACTTAGGTTTAGGGTTAACATCCTCCTCAAAGGATGTGCTAGGTCTCTACTTTTAATGGAGGTCTCTATCTCCAAGACTAACTCTCTCTACTCGTCCTCCTACCAAGGAGGTCTATCCTCGGGTCTCTCCTGATGGCAATGACAACTTGTGTCATACGATCTAAGCATGTATCTATTCCTTTACGCTTACTCTATTAAGCTTAAGTCCATGACATCTTACTTACATGCTTTTCATTAATTTGGTGGAGGATTCCTTAATCCTTATCAACCTCACCCACACCTCAAGAGGGTGAGGAGAAGAGAGGAGACCCTAATCCTTAAGGTCCTTAACAGAATTTGAGTTGAGAAGGGATGAACAAGATGAGAGAGTCCTAAAGGTATCTTATTTCGAATCATACCCTAAGACTTTGGCCAGGTAGTCACACGGATCCAGGAGTCCTCGTATTCCGACTAGCGGTGCCGATGAAAATATTTCCAGCCCCGATCATGATCCTTTTCTAGACACCTCTGTCTTTCAGATAATCCTCTAATAACTCCCTTGGGTTCTACAAAATTTGTAAAATTTAATAATTATTAAAGATTAAGTGAGGAACCTTCGCTCTGATACCGATTGTAATGACCTCGTCTCTCGATAACCCTCACTTAAGGGAGACCAAGAGATCAGAGTCATTATCTAATAACCCAGATCAAAGGTTCGACAAATAATCAATTAATAATTATGAAATTCTACTAACTAAACTGTACTTTGGTAGAAAATTAAAACTCCGCTTACCTTTGAAAACATCGGAAATCTATCTATCCAAAGCTTGAATTATTCTATCTAAATCTGCTTGCACTTTACTTCTTATTTTCACAATGTGTCACTTTACTGTTTGTTCATTTCAGGGTTGTACCTAAAATGTCATCAAACAAAACGTCGGTCAGCATATCGAAATATACTGGTATGTGGGGACAACCAAAAATTTGCACATATGGTTAACAATCTAATTATCACAATCAATTTAATTAACAAGTCAATTTATGCTTTTCAGTATGACATTCTCCACCGCTTTTGCCCTAACCCTAGCATACCCACCTTAGGGTTTCTTTTGCCAATGACTTAAGGCCACCTTCTCAATCCCGAGCTTGGTGCCTGGGGTCACCCTTCATAGTGCCCATTAGTCATTCAATATCATAGGCCACCTTCTCATTCCCGAGCTTGGTGCCTAGGGTCACCACTCATGGTGCCCATTGGTCTACCCATCTGGGCCTGACCTTTGGCATCATCCATCAGGGTGGCATGTAGGTGCGAGAATACATACTTCTATTATTAATGTGATAATCATAGTGACTTTATGATTTGCAAGTATGAACATCCAAACTGATAATTTACATTCAATGTGATTAACCATCCGGATAATCCTCAGGAAACTAAAGCGATTATTCATAAATAACCACATACCTGTCAAGCTGATGTGAGACAGAAATAATCCAATCAACAATAGGCAAGCAAGCATTCAATAAGAACCTGAAACAATTATACAATTTCCTTTTATTACTCATGTCATTAAGATCTATGAAACCTAGTTTTCTTCCTAGGGTTTCTAGTCCACTTTTAGGGTTTCTTTTGCAATTAGGTTTTCCCTTCATCTTTTACTATTTTAAACCCTAATTTAACGAATTGCTTACAAACCCTAATTATCTCAACATCTTTTAATCCATGACAAGATCATTATGCTCATTTATCATCAATTCAAATTTCATTATGGTCCAAATCGCATATGAACTTGATTTACCATTAATTCTATCTTTTATTCATTAGAAAACCCTAGTTTCTACATTAAGGGTATTTAACCACAATTAGGAACTTTAATGCTCAAAATAGCTTAGTATCATTATATCTTAGCTTTATTCACGATTTTTGAATAATTAAAGCCATTAAGAGTGAAACTTGTCAACATTAGGATTTCATGGCCCATTAAAGTATATTCATGCACATGAAACTCTAAATTAACTAATTATGTGCAAAGTTCATCCTTTTTGTTCCTAATGTTCCCTTTTATCATTAACAAGCTAATATCAACTTTAATCATCAATTAAACCCTACTAATCACATTAATCATATCAAAATTGGGTTCTTTAAACATTAATACATTAAAGTTGATATCTTCCATTACTTTTTGAATTGCTTAAAGAACCAGAATTACATTTTTATTGGATTCTTCACGTTTTTTTGATCAACTTTCATGTATAACCTGTCCTTATTAGACCTACCAATTATTTACTATGAATTTATCAAAACTCACTTACTTTGGGCCAATGGGAGGTTGCCACGTCGCTTACTCATGCAATGTGGGGGCGGCTTGCTTTAAAACATTTTGAAGTGGCCAATTTGCCCCTGGTTAAAGTCAAGGTTCCTTCATCCCGCGGAGGGCAGACTTGTCCAATGCGTATGGGCTTCTTCTTCCTCGCGAGTTCCTCCAGTTGCCTCCGACCTGCAAGGTTTTGCGGCTGCCTCCCGCCTCTCTCTCAAGCTCGAAACCTTCCGGGACTTCTTCCATGTCTCTTCCCCCCTATCGCAGCCAACCAGGCTTCAAAGCACGACCAAGTTGGCTCGTGCCATGAGTGCCAACCTTCCATTTTGCAGCTAGGGTTTAGACCTTTTGTGGGTTTTCCACAAAGGTTAGATCAATAAGATGATGGAAGAGTTCCTCAGGTTAGAGTGGGCGCATTGTTCCCCATCTAGGCCACTCCTTGACCCTCCGTTTGCACCAAGGTTCTCCCTTCCCTCTTGGTTAGGGTTAGCATGGAAAGAAGAAGAAGAAAAAGGTTGTTTTGCGTGGGATCTATCTCTGGACCTCGACCAGGGTTTTACCCTTTTATATAGGATGGAGTATGAAGCCCTAAGGCATTCCTCATGAGGACTCAAGTCCCAACTCGAAAGGAAACACACTTTCCTTGGTTGTGAAGTAACCATCTCTCTCTCTCTTCTTTATCTCCTATATCCATGATATTCATTGTTGCATGGATATTTAGGAATTTGAAATTCCTCTCCCTTATCCTCTTTAATCTTGTCTTTTAATCATTGGTCACGAAATTCTATTTTTATTTAATAAAAAATACTTCCCTCTTTATCCATATCACAAAATTCCTTAATAATGTGTCACATTATCCTATTATTTTGCAAATTTGGTATTTTAGCTTTCCTCTTTCTTCTTTGGGACTCCTTGGATCCCAAGAAACTCAAATAATTCAAAATTCCTTTTTAAGGAATACTCATGATCCTTCTATATTCATCAATATGCATTGTTTCACATTATCTTGTTTATTTCTCATTAAAATACCTCTTTTTGATGATTTATTTTTATTTCTCTTTTATTTTCCTCATCAGTATTCCTTTTATTATTAGGAATCCTTGGGATACGAAATCCCACTAAGTATAACTCAATTAAACTTCTTTCCACTTATTTCCCATATTTTACCATTATTTTCAATTTCTTTCTTAACAAGGAAATACTTAATTGGTCTTTTCTTTTCTTATTGCATTCTCTATGCAACTTTGGACTCCTTGGGACCCAAGGAACCCAAGAGGCATGAAATCCACCTTTGGATTATATTCTTTTTCCTTCTAGAGATTTCCACATCTTTCTTTTCTCAAAAACTCAATTATTCACTTACTAATTGAATTTCCTTGTTATTGGGCCAAATAGCCAATAAAGCCCACAACACAATCATCAAGGCTATTGTAAACGAAATACATTTATTCAAAACAAATTATATCATTATATATTCCAATATCTTTAATGTGAGAAATTACATTTCTCACCCAATGAACCCAAAATTGGGGTTGTAACAACATAGCTGTCTAAATCATAAGATATTGGACCTTACAATTAACTAAGTACATTGAACAATTCTTTAAAACACAAGCAGTGATTAAGAAAGCGGCCAGTGCAGCCGCTAAAGTGCCCGCTTTAGCATTTGGAACTTCTGCCATAGGAATTATTAGCTGAGCAGACATCAATTCGTGTAGGAAAATGTTCTTGTATCGGTATAAGCCATTCATATCCGTTGCACATGCGGAAAACGTATCTGTTGCACATCAGAAGTTATATGTTTGTTGCACATTCACTGATATGTGCCCCTAATATATCATTTTTTGCAGGTACATAGTTTTATGTATGTGATGATGATTTCTATTTAGATGATATGTGTACACTCATTATGGAAAGAGCTATATATTATTTTCTTCTCGATTCATTCTTCGATTAACACACAGTAAATTCTTTGATGCAAGAAAAGAATGTCACATCTATTAAAGAAATTCTTCCTTATGCAAAGTATGAATTTAAGAGAAATTTTATATATGAATATACCACACATGCTTGATTGAAAGGCCAACCTTCTATTACAAATAAGTAAGTTTTCAAACATGAACTAACTCATTTTTTCTTTAATATATATAGATTCATAGTTACTGTCACTATATGTTCATATGCTTCTTTTCATTTTTAGGTTTTTTTGATGATTTTACATGGAAAAAGACTGAGTGGAGTCTTACATTGAAACACTTCTTGGAAACCCCTCCCTATCCCCTAAACTTCTAAATGCATGCCATTTTGTTTTTCAATACACAATGTATATGCTGTTTTGGTTTTCGAGTGAGCATATGGAAAATATGCCACGTAGCAGATGTGAAAAATGTTTCCGTTCCACATCTGGAGATATGTGTCCATTGCACATTCGGCTTTATGTGTCTGACGCACATCTCGAGATATGTGCATTTCATGTATTGTTTTTCTAATACATTGAACTTTCTATTTTAGGTTCTCATCTATCATTAATTGATGATAATTGATATTCACATGATATGTTGCACATAGTTGCGAGACTGGACTATATAAGGTTTTCTTCTTCTATACGTTCTTCACTTATATGAGGACCTCATTTCTTTGGTGTAAGAAAAATCATGCATGGGCATTGAAAAAGTAAGTACTCTTCTTTTATACATATTCAATATGTGAACATAAGCATTTTTCATATATATATATATATATATATATATATATATATATATGACAATTTAAAATAAGCATATAAATTATGTCTTACAATTTATATTGAGTACTCAAGCATGCAAATAATCTAAGTTGAGCACACTTGGTTGTACTTATGACTTGTATACATTGTATTAGAAGTCACATCTTTAGATGTTTAGAACAAAGCTTACTAAATTAGAAGATGTTGAGCCTTTATCATTTGTAAATATGGTGCATTGAACTATATTTTGAAACATAAATTTGTTTTAGCCTTTATCATTCATACATGTAGTAGATATTTGTAGATTAAATCTTATGATAAGCCTTTATCATTCATACATGTATTAGAGATTTGTAGATTAAATCTTATGATAAGCCTTCATCATCTCCATCACCACCAACATATTTCCTTACACCCTCTCATTCTTCAACCTACCTCTTTTCTTACTTCTCTAATCTTCATCTCCCCTTCTTATCTCTTGCCTATGTATCTCAAGTAACACTTAAATGTATGCCTCTTCTCTTTCTCCCCTCTCAATCTCCAAGGCACCTTATTTTTCATCTTCTCCATCACCACCAACATATTTCCTTACACCCTCTCATTCTTCCTCCTACCTCTTTTCTTGCTTCTCTACGTCTACATCTCCCCTCCTTATCTCTTGCTTGTGCATCTTAAGTAACACTTAAATGTATGCCTATTATCTTTCTTCCCTCTCAATCTCCAAGGCACCTTATTTTTCATCTTCTCCATCACCACCAACATATTTCCTTACACCCTCTCATTCTTCCTTCTAATGGTACATGTTCACCATTACTTACACCAGAGTTGTCATCCTTATGCCTCCTCTTTTCTTGCTTCTCTACATCTCCATCTCCCCTCCTCGTCTCTTGCATGTGCATCTTAAGTAAGACTTAAATGTATGCCTCTTCTCTTTCTTCCCTCTCAATCCCCTAGGCATCTTATTTTTCACCTTCTCCATCACCACCAACATATTTCCTTACACCCTCTCATTCTTCCTCCCAATGGTACATGTTCACCATTACTTACACCATACTTGTCGAGGTGTGTGCCTAGGCAGCCGCCTAAGCGGTAAGGCATCACAAAGGTTGTGCCTAGTCGAGATAACTTTTTCTATAATGCCAAGGTGACTTAGTTTTTTGGGTTTGGTTGTATATTGACGTATTTTAATGCTTATTGTGGCTATCCTAATGTTCAAAATCAGCATTGTTTCCTATGTTATGTGCCAAATATCACTTTTAGTTGGACCTAATACTCTTTTATGGGTTTAACTGGATCTAATACTCTTTTTTGTGACTAGATCTAATTATGTTAGTACGGATTTGATTTTTCTTAGTTTACACCTTCAATTCATATTGTATTAAGTAGCTATGCTATGAAAGATAATGATTAAATTGCTCAATACTTGTAGTTATGTATGATAATAAATATATATTTATTTGTTGATCACACTCTTACATTCTTTACAATAATTCTTTTCGTGTCCTTGACATTATTGTCAATGGTAATATATTAGAAATGTAATCAGTTATTTTGTCATACAAAAATATATATATGTGAGGAGATCGACCATAAATATGTAGATAACTACATATATAACTATACAATGTGTGTATATGAGTGGGGGAAAACCATGACACATGTATATATACATAAACTATTATTTTTAAAGGTCACCTAAGCGATGCCTAGTCACGCCTAGGCATAAGGCATTCAACTGGAACGCCATGCCGCCTTCACGCCTTGACAAGTATGACTTACACAAATAATGAAAACTAATGTCTCTAAAATTTTAATTCCCTTGATTTTATCATTCCATATATTCTTACTGCAATAATTATATAATTGAGGATCTTGACATATGTTGTGAGTTAATTCATACTTTGACTTGTGGATATATTATTATATGTTGATTGTTGGTTGGATTTCATGGAGATTTCCATCATAGATGATTGATTTAGATCAATTTGTGTGTTTATACATAAATCTTATTGTATGCCAAAATATTCATATATAAATATACATACCTGTATAATAATAAGTTATTTGTTCCCATTGTCGTGTCATGTCCTACATTGTTGGAAATTGTGGTGCCTCTTAGTCTGTGGCTAAATCCA
This sequence comes from Alisma plantago-aquatica, assembly GCA_963693085.1. Classification (NCBI taxonomy): domain Eukaryota; kingdom Viridiplantae; phylum Streptophyta; class Magnoliopsida; order Alismatales; family Alismataceae; genus Alisma; species Alisma plantago-aquatica. Next base: position 252,685,025 of record OY856415.1, read on the forward strand.
TGCTCGTGTACATGTTCGTGTTTCCTAGGTTAGGATCCAAGTGTGTTGCAAACATGATAGACAAATTTAGCAATTTGGTATTTTTTGGTCATTATAGCTATTTATGACGGAAAAAGAACGTCATTGTTGACCTTTGTGATCAAGCCTGCTAGTCGTTGTTACTAGTATCAGTGACAAGATTGGGTGGTCACAACTAGTATCAACGTCAGGCATTTTATATAGTCATTAAAACTATTAACGACAAACTATATAAGTCATTGTGATTTGTAATAGCAACGAACTTAAATTATTCGTCATTATCTTTATTAACGACAAGACCAATAATGACAAGACGTGACAACTTTTTTTCTCATCGTTAATAGTTTTAACATCAAACTTATTCACATTTAGAACCAACTTTTTCCGCCATTATTGTGAACTTTTCCTGTAGTGAAAGATTGTGCACAACCACATGCTGGGTCTAGGTGGCAACAATTGGTGTCACCAATAGAGAGAGCAAGCGTCTTGTTCTGAGTATCCTAATCCTATGTTTGTTGAGTCTTTTATTATTCTTGCACCTCGACCTCACCACAAGGAGTGGATAGGTGTGAGCACAAGATACTCTGGATAAATACCCAATCCTACAACTACCAAGATGGATGAAAAAAATGGTAAAATTTAATTATTACATGTTCGCTTTTAACCTTAATTGTTGTATTTTACTGACCGAGTATTAATGATGATTAGTAGGGTGAACTCTATGAGCAAGGAAAACAAGGAAAGTTCTTCCATGAGGGATAAAGGTATGAATTTATAGTTACTCTGGGTACTCAGGAGCATTCTGGCCATGTTTGGGGCGTTGGAGTTGGTAAGGGGATAAGATCCTTTTTTGGCACATCAGACAAAAATCACAGATCTATCAAGAAAGGCATATTGTCACAAGATGAGGTAGAGGAAATGATTTCAAAGAGAATAGTATAAGAAATGACATAGTTTTAGGATTCTCAACCTCCTTAAACAATATCACATCTACACCATTCTTCTTACAAGGTGGACCCTCCTTAGATAAAGGTGGTTGAGAGTAATCCCATGGACCCTCCAAGCACGCCCGATGTAAGTGTCTTTTTGATGTCTAGTCTTCCAAGTGAATTTATAATATGTTGTGTTTGAGTATATATATATATATATATATATATATATATATATATATATATATATATATATATACATATATATATATACACACACACATATATATATGTATAACACTATCTATAAAATTATAGGTGTTAAAAAAAAAGTCATATTGCAGTATTACAGCCTAGCTTCTATGTCATGGCACTAGGCAAGATTTTCCCATGCCTTCCAAGTTATAAGGGTTATGGTGCTCTAGTGTTCGAAAATGTGCTTCACGTGACTATCAAACTTGATGATCCAATAATAGAAAGAGACACCACTGACATTTAGCTACCTCAAGCACAACACGATGGGAGATACAAAATGTGGTACCATGTGTGGCCCAAAGCTAGAGTTCCCTATTAGAATGTATGATTAATTTATATTGCATTTGTATTTTTGGTTCTTTTCAGTTCACACACATAATTGGAAACTAATATGAAAATACATGAAAACCATAGAACCTAAGAATCCCCCTACAAGTTCTCCTCCAAAGCCTTTGATTTCTGCCAGTGGCGGAGCTAACTTTATTATGAAGGGGTGGGGGCACAAATAAAAATTAAATTAAGTATTTATATTGTGTACTATTATTTTTTGTTTACATTAAAGACAAATCAAACTCTAATTATTTATATGAAACAAACTGAGCATTAACATGTCTCATATACATGTTATCCACTCTTTTACTTGGATATCAAATAAAAATAAAAATATATTTGCATTGACCAAAAAAATAGGAATGTGTCTCCCTACATTATGGAGTATTTGATTTTTGAACCCAATTAAAATATTGCTATATATGTATTGTTTCCTTGTATTATGTATCTGATAACATTTTACATGTATATGATAACATGTTACACATATATAAAATGTGTATGAGATGGAAACCACTAACATAGAAAAGACATAACTTTTCTTGTATGTGATTATATTCTTCTTAAATTGGTTCTCAAAGGATGAAGATCGTATTGATTAAATCATATAAATGTTATGTTTAACACTTATTCGGTGGGTTATTATTTGTTTTACAAGATGACATAGATATTTTTTTGATATGGTAATCTTGACTAGTCTAGTAACGAAAGCATAACAAAAAAAATAATTTTTAGTGGTACTGTGTGATAATTTTTTATAATATACAAGTTGAGAGAGAAAAAGTATAGCATTTTTAATTTAAACAATATAGAGTTACTTTTTTCATTTGTTATACATGATAAATAAATTAATATAATGAAAATTTATAATGCTAAAATAAAAATTTATTCATTTATATGTAAAGTTGGAAGCTAAGAATATATCAAATCCATTTTATTGGATGCAAAAATAATAATATGAAAACTTGAAAATTTATAGAAAAGTACATAGATTTGAAAAATATTAATAAATACATATTGACCCATAAGTTTTTAAAAATCATAATTATTTATTAAGGTTTACCTCTCCTAGCATTCATCATACTGCAATACAGAACAAATCAACCTACATGATTAAAACATGCAAAATATACACATATGAAACAACATCTTCTTTTATTTTTATACATATAGCTATTTATACATGATATAAAAATATTTGGTTTATTCATATAATATATAATCAATTATTCATGTTGGATACATATCTGTAAGTGTACAATTTGCAAGTTAGTATTAATCTACAAGTTTATGATACATTTATTAATATGTTTAATAAAGATAGTACAACTTTGTTATTTCTAAAACATAAAGACATATTTATGGAAATAAGGTTATTTCATTTAGTTGTTAAAAAAATTTCCTAAATAATATGTGATGCTTCTCTAAGATTTTTGGTATACTTTTATATTCTTTACATTATTTTATTTTGTTTCACTTGTGATTTTTTTGCCATAAATCATTTTGATAACTATATTATTTCTAGAAAATAGAGTGGTATACTTTCAAAGAAGATGTATGGAACTGTAATGTCCAAAATGTATGAAAATATATACTAACAATGATGCCATGTTGAATGTTTATACATATATGTGTTGATAAAAATCCAAAATTCAATGGGGGCACGTTCCCCTGGCTCCCTCACTGGTACTAGCTCTATTAATTAGGTCTTATTCAACTTGCTAGGTCCTAAGTGCATGGGGTTGGAACTATCTTTAGACACTATAGAAGAAGGTTCAACTATTATGGTTCGTATTTAGGAGGATAGTGCAGGGGAAGATCACAATACTAGTGAAATCTTGACATATATTGTGGAGCTATTTAGTTATAACTAGCTGAATACAACCACGATAGAACTTTGGATAGTCCAATGCCCCAAAAATCTAAGGGTTCCTCCGTAAGGTTCGTCCACGGAGGGTGAGCCAGGGCCTAAGATCAGGCCGAAAGGCGTAGTTGATGGACAACAGGTGAATATTCTTGTACTACCCCTTGTTGGTCCCGAGGGACGGAGAAGGCTAGGTTAGCCGAAAGATGGTTATCGGTTCAAGGACGCAAGGTGACCCTACTTTTTCAGGGTAAGAAGGGGTAGAGAAAATGCCCCGAGCCAATGTCCGAGTACCAGGCGCTACGGCGCTGAAGTAACCCATGCCATACTCCCAGGAAAAGCTCGAACGACCTTCAACAAAAGGGTACCTGTACCCGAAACTGACATAGGTAGGTAGGTAGAGAATACCTAGGGGCACGAGACAACTCTCTCTAAGAAACTCGGCAAAATAGCCCCGTAACTTTGGGAGAAGGGGTGCCTCCTCACAAAGGGGGTCGCAGTGACCAGGCCCGGGCGACTGTTTACCAAAAACACAGGTCTCCGCAAAGTCGTAAGACCATGTATGGGGGCTGACGCCTGCCCAGTGCCGGAAGGTCAAGAAAGTTGGTGACCTGATAACAGGGGATCCGGCGACCGAAGCCCCGGTGAACGGAGGTCGTAACTATAACGGTCCTAAGGTAGCGAAATTCCTTTTCGGGTAAGTTCTTACCCGCACGAAAGGTGTAACGATCTGGGCACTGTCTCGGAGAGAGGCTCGGTGAAATAGACATGTCTGTGAAGATGCGGACTACCTGCACCTGGACAGAAAGACCCTATGAAGCTTCACTGTTCCCTGGGATTGTCTTTGGGCCTTTCCTACGCAGCTTAGGTGGAAGGCGAAGAAGGCCTCCTTCCGGGGGGTGAGCCATCAGTGAGATACCACTTTGGAAGAGCTAGAATTCTAACCTTGGGCCAGGACCTACGGGCCAAGGGACAGTCTCAGGTAGACAGTTTCTATGGGGCGTAGGCTCCCAAAAGGTAACGGAGGCGTGCAAAGGTTTCCTCGGTCCGGACGGAGATTGGCCCTCGAGTGCAAAGGTAGAAGGGAGCTTGACTGCAAGACCCACCCGTCGAGTAGGGACGAAAGTCGGCCTTAGTGATCCGACGGTGCCGAGTGGAAGGGCCATCGCTCAATGGATAAAAGTTACTCTAGGGATAACAGGTTGATCTTCCACAAAAGTTCACATCGATGGGAAGGTTTGAGACCTTGATGTCGGCTCTTCGCCACCTAGGGTTGTAGTATGTTCCAAGGGTTCGGCTGTTCGCCCAATAAAGCGGTACGTGAGATGGGTTCAGAACATCATGAGACAGTTCAGTCCATATCCGGTGTGGGCGTTAGAGCATTGAGAGGACCTTTCCCTAGTACGAGAGGACCGGGAAGGATGTACCTCTGGTGTACCAGTTATCGTGCCAACGGTTAAGTCCGTTTAAGATGTCGAGTTAGCGGGGTAAGTGTTTTCGGATGAGGAAGCAACCCCTAGGGAATTTACTTAGTTGTTTTCAAAGCGTGAGTTCTTATGGCTAATACCTAATTTTATATGTGAAAATATATTTTGATTATTGATTGATATATTATTCCATGTATATATTTTGCAACTACTTATATATGGTGAGTTCACAATCTACATTAACCAATCTAGAATTTTTAGTTTGATCATTGATTATCTATGCCTTTAGAGAACAATTTTCCATAAGTGATTACTGTTCTACCATATTTAATTATTTTTCTACTATAGGAAAGCACATGATTGCATCTCCTTTTAATATTGGGTAAGTTTTGGGCTCTTTGCTTATAGTTTTAACTTATGCATTATATTTACAATAGTATTTGAATTTTCTTTTGTTTCTTTCTTTTCACTTAGTAATAAGCACAGGGAATTGTTGGTAATTGTTCGTAAGATGATGTTTGTGTATTATATTGACCTTTAGGTAGAAGATTAGGGAGTGGGGGACAATCAATAAAAGTGACAATTATATCACAAGTAAAAATTTTATCTATCAACATATATTGATGTTTGCATCATTACATGGATGTTTACTACTACAATTAAATGTATTACTATAACTTATATGGGTATAAAAGTATTCAAATAGGTTAGAGGAGTTGTAGATAAAAAAAAGAAATCAATATCTTGGAAGAATGTTAAGGTACTTATGTGACTCCCAAGCATATATATACACACACACACACACACACATATATATATATATATATATATTTATATTTATATATATATATATATATTAACTATGTTTATTTTGATTTATTAACATTTCACATAATTGTAAACTTGTAGTGCTATATACAAGATAATAATTGGGCATGCAGATAGTACAATATGCGCTATATGGACCAGATTGTCAAACATGTGTCACAAGACATCCATTGTATACAAAAGGTAATATATATTATCTTGAATCATAAGTAAATAGTCTCATTTGATAATATAAAAAAATCATATCAAACTCTTGAATTATGTCGTTCTCTTTGCATATGTTTGACAAAGTAACACCTTATATAAAAGAAGAGTTGTATGAGATACGAGAAGAGTCCTTCACTAAATAAGTCAACTATAACTTATTGGGATAAATTATGGTGTTTCTTGAACTTTGTTGTCATTATTTCTAAATTTTCTATACATATGTGCTGATATCTTTTTGCAACTTCAAATTTGAAACAAGTAAATTTTTGGTGCATATTTGAATGATGTGTGTATATATGGGATTAAGAGAAATATTTCTCCCCCCTCTCCCATGCCCGTGGTAGAGGCCGAATGCCCGGGAGGGTGGAAAATCAAGGCGGCAACAGAGATTCGAACCCGAGTCCCTTTTTTAGGGGACATTGTGCTTGACCACTTGAGCCACTCCTTTTATGCCTGATGTGTGTATATATGCATATGTGTGTGAATGAAAAGATTGGATTTGTACATGTGACTAAAAATGGAATTGTATGTGTGTGAATGAGTTGTGTAAGTGCATGAGAATGAAAAAAGTGTGCTTGAGAATGAAATTACATGCATGTGAATGAATTGTGTGGATGTGGACTATTGTATGTGTTTGTTATCACATGTTTTACTGGTAATATTGGCTTGTTGTTAAGTTGAACACAATATCAAACCTGGTCTTCTAATAAATTGCAAGTTCTGCATCATGTTGAACAGTCAGACAACAAGTCCAAGGACCTACTATAAAAAAACCAGACATGCAACGTCAGTTGTGTTAAAAAAGCTTATGATGTAGAACTACCTTGTAACATACCAAAACCCAACTTCTTAGACCTAAAAAACAATAATATTAATATTTGCATGCCCTTCGGTGAGATCATGAATAAACCCCTAAATATGATATAAATTATACATTTTATACTTAAATAGGGATTATAAGAAAGTGTTTGAAATAAAATATCAAATAAAGATCCAAATAAGTAATAATAATGGGAAAATATCCTAATGGGCATAAAAAGGATACATGAAATAATGTATAGTTAGTTTGTATTAATGGATTATATAGTATCTCGAAAATATCTTCCACAAGAAAGTGTAAATTAGATAATTGATATAGATACATATAAGTTATAAGAAAGTAAATTATGCGAAAATAGTCCTAGTGAGAATCTAATGTCAAACACATTATACATTAGAATACATATTGGGTGAGTAAATATGGAAATATCCCTTTTAATCCTAAATCACTAGATAATTTATTAATAATGTCAAAAGTAGGAAAATAATGTGGTATTCAAAATCCTCATGCCTTAATTGACTTACGTGCCAAATTTTACATTAAACTAACAATCATAGATGTGTTAATTTCATTAACGAAAGAAAATATCAATTAACACCTGAAGATATTACATAAAACAATGGATGACTTCAACAAGGGTTACTACTGACCAATTCAAATTCAACATGTAAAAATTAGCCTAGGCATAAAAATGGGTTTATTTGGCCCTTACTGTAATCTTCAAACGAATTGAGGAAGAAAATGATTAAGAATTTATCCACATTATAAGTTTCATCAATTTATGTTTTGATTTACTAAGATCTGCATTATTTTCCCTGTGACACTTTTTCTTCATGTACTTAATGTTTTCAATTTTAATTTTGGCCCTTCCTTCCCTATCCGATGATGTATGAGTCGTATTCTTCCTTTCCCCTTTTCCTTTCCCATCTGCATACAGTGGACCTAATTTTTCCTCTCTAGATCTCACTCTTCTCGGTACTAATCACCGATATTCTTTCACCATCATTTTTGGGAGGTCACTACAAACATTTTGATCCCTTACATGCCCCTAAGGTTTGTTGAAAACCCCAAAACTTCCTCAGCTGCTATTTTTGTAGAAGCCAAAAACCCCGAAGCTTTTTATATGAGTCAACTTCTCAAGAGTCCCCAAGTCCCTTCCAACTTCTTCGATCCTTCAATTTTCCCTAGAACATGTTCCTTGATCCCCAGCCAATTGCACCTTCTTCCTCTAGGTATTGGGCTCGACATTGACTGGAACTACCATTTCTCATAAACTAAAGTCACCTACACCCTCCCTGTACTCTCGAAACCACTTTCCCATTGTTGGTTTTCCTTATGTTTCTTCAAACATCATACCCACAATTGGATTCATCGTTCAATTTTAAGGGAGTTTCGAAGGGTGTTCTGAAGGTTCTCATTACTCAGAAATCATGTCTATGAGTTCATAGTAGGGTGAGGAATCTTTTCATACTTTCTTTCTCTTAGTTTGGTCATTGCGTTTGGTTTTTGGAATCTGATCGCATTGAAAAATATTTCGATCCAAACCATCAATTGAACGTCCGAACTTCCTTGGCATTTCTTTACTGGATTTTGGTCCTCTGTCACGTAGAAAGTTGGCATGTGCATAGTCATTCATTTTTTCCCCTCAACTCTACCTGATTGGCACTGAGATGATGCTCTATGTTTCTTTTATGTATGTTATCGTACATGGATTTTGTGGTTTCCTGACCACATCACGTTACTGTCTACGGATTGGTGAGATTGACCGAGTTTCGGAACCTCATAGGTTAAGGCCCAAGGGTCTAAGAAGGTTGTCTCTATGGTTTCAATCCATCAACTAATGTCCTAGAGCTCTGGTGTCACTAGTACAGAAATGGGTTATAACGTTACTACCTGTAGGGTCAGTTTTTCCAATTAACTGACCTTATATGTCTACAAAAAATATGGGCACCACCTAAGACCTCTTGGGTCAGTTTTCTTAAAAAACCGACCATGTAGTGTAACTCTATAGGGTTAGTTTTCCAAATAACCGACCTTATATGTCTATAAAAATACGGGCACCACTTAAGACCACTTGGGTTGCTTTTCTTAAAATAACCGACCTTGTAGTGTATCTCTATAGGGTCGGTTTTCATAAAATAAGCGACGTTATAGACAATCGGATTAGAAAGCCAATTACAGTTTCCCGCGGAAAAAAAATTGCTCGATTTTAGCTTCGTGCCTCGATCTATAGGGTTGGTTTTTCCAAATAACTGACCTTATATGCCTATAAAAAATGCGGGAGACATCTTGGAACCAGTTTGCCTTCATGCATGTATAAGCACCTCTAGGGTCGGCTTTTTTCTTATAACCAACCCTAGAGGTCCCCTCGTTCGACAATATTGTCGACCGAGTTGAATTTTGGATCTAGTTTAGTCCACGCATGTATAAACACCTGTAGCATCGATTTTTTCCTTTTAACCGACCCTAGAGCTCCCCTCGGTCGACGAATTTTATCGATCGAGAACATCTCGGTCGAAAAATTCGTCAACCAAGAAGGAGATCCAGATTTCCTTCGTGTATGTATAAGCACCTCTAGCGTCAGTTTTTTCCTTAGAACCGACCCTAGAGGACCCCTCAGTCGACAATATTGTCGACCGAGTTGATTTTTGGATCCAGTTTAGTTCACGCATGTATAAGCACCTCTAGCGTCGGTTTTTTCCTTTTAACCGACCCTAGACCTCCCCTCGGTCGAAGAATTTGTCGACCAAGAACATCTCGGTCGAAAAATTTGTCGACCGAGAAAGAGATCCAGATTTCCTTCGTGCTTGTATAAGCACCTCTAGGGTCGGTTTTTTCCTTATAACTGACCCTAGAGGACCCCTCGGTCGACAATATTGTCGACTGAGATGAATTTTGGATCCAGTTTTGTTCACGCATGTATAAGCATCTCTAGCGTCAGTTTTTTACTTTTAACCGACCCTAGAGCTCCCCTCGGTTGAAGAATTTGTCGACCGAGAATGAGTTTGAGTGTTTTTAAATAACCCGACATGGGCACCGCTTATCTCTAGCATCAGTTTTGTTGTTTTAATCGACGCTACGGGTCGGGCCCAGGGCTTGAAGTGGCCGAGACCTAGTCTTTCTCTCCCACAAAACATAAATTGCGTTCTCTTTTTCTCTCCCGCAGCGCCGATACCTTTTCTTTTTTCTCTCTTTGTGTCATTCTTCTGTTGATACCTTCTCTTCCTTCTCTCCCACGTCATCACTTTTCATTGTTGCCGCGCCGCCAAAGCCTTTGCCAAGAAGCTCATTGTCATGTTTGAAGAGGATCGTGGTGTTCGTGAAGCCCTTGCCACCTCTCCGCACCACCAAAGCCCTTACCTCCTCTTCATGAAGAGAGCTCGTCGTCGTCGCCTCTCCACACTTCCACGAAGGTCGCCGCCTCTCCGTGAAGGTCATCACATCCTCCACTAAGGTCGCCGCCATTTCCAAGTAAGGTCGCCGCTTCCCTCGTTCCTGAGTTTGTTCCCGCCGCCACGGTAGCGTCCAGGTCCACTCTCCGTCGACAATATTGTCGACCGAGAGTGGACCTAGACGCCACGCGCAGGTGGGTTCTCGTTCGACTAATTATCGACCGAGAGTGGACATGTGCTCCTTTAACTACACAATTATATTATTTTTCCATTTTATATGATTTGATAACCCAACCAATAATAAAAACATGTATTTTTTGATATGTAATCATTATATAAATTCTATAAATTTATACGAGATTAGACATGTGTACTCCTAGATTGACACTTTAGGGTTGATGCATGATGTTTAACTTAATATATAAATATGAAAATAATGCATTTATATATTAACTTAGAAACCCGTTCAAAATTTACTCATTAGGAGTAAACTTTGGATAGTCCCTGGTTTGGGACTATTTTTGGATATTTAAACTCACTTAGGATGTAATTGTATAATGTATGTTTAGTTTTGAAGAAAATTTCAGTAGGATTTCCTCATTTGTTCTTTGGGTACATATGTGAGTGGTTATTTGCCATTTACATCGGTGTACTTGAAGAACTTAGGGGAAATGCTGCTGAAATTTTCTTCAAAACTATACATACATTATACAGTTACTAGTGTGATTAAATATTCAAAAATGGGTTAGGTGGTACACTTTCGTATATAAGTAATTAACTTCCTATCAATAAAAACTTACAGATTATAGTATCAATATTAAATGGTTAGTTTTATTATTAATTTTAATGTGATATAGAAAATGGATCGAAGTTGGATGTCTATCAAGAACCATTGCAGTCCAGAGATTGTCAAAGGTCTTGATGAATTTATCAGATTTGCTGAGGAACATAGGAAACTACCTAGAGATAGGCTATATTGTCCATGTAGAAATTGTTGTAAAAGTTTGAAAGTTGATACCGGTGAGGAAATTAAGAATCATTCCATATGCAATGGGATCATATAAGGTTATAATGAATGGTATTGGCATGGAGAGAAATTTAATTATGGATCAGAGAATGTTGATACTAATAGTTGTGGCATAGAAGATATTGATAATGATGATAATGTTAATGATGAACCGATTCAAGATGACCAGATTCAAGATGATATGGTTGATGAGATGCTACGTAGTTGTCAGGACAATGTCATTGATCCACCTTCTTTATTTGCAAGCATTGTCCATGATGCTGAAAAACCACTATACAAGGGTTGTACTAACTTCACGAGGTTGAGTGTTGTGATGCGATTATATACTCTTAAAGCTCAAAACTGGTGGATCGATAAGAGTTTCACTTCACTGTTGTCTTTGTTAAAGGAAATTCTTCCTGAAGGCAACGAGCTTCCAATTTCAACATATCAAGTAAAGAAAATAATGTGCCCAATGGGAATGGAGTCTAAGAAGATTCATGCATGTCCAAATGATTGTGTGTTATTTCAAAAGGGATATAGTAATTTGATAAATTGTCCAAAATGTGGTGTGTCAATGTATAAGACCACAAATTCAGCTAAGGCTAAAAATGTCTCTCCTGGTAAGGTGATGTGATATCTACCAATAATACCACGATTTCAACACTTATTTGCTAATACAGAAGATGCACAAAATTTGTCTTGGCATGGGGAGTTAAAGGCCAATGATGATGGCATCCTACGACATGCATCTGATTCACCACAATGGAAGAAAATTGATTTATTATACCATGAATTTGGTAAAGAACCAAGAAACTTAAGACTTGGACTTTGTACAGATGGAATGAATCCCTATGGTACATTAAGAAGACAACATAGCATGTGTCCTATTATGATTGTTATATACAATCTTCCTCCTTGGTTGTGTATGAAAAATAAGTATGTGATGTTGTCAATATTGATATCAGGGCCCAAGCAACCTGGAAATGATATTGATGTTTACCTTCAACCTCTAATTGATGACCTAATGAAACTATGGGAAGAAGGTATTATGACATATGATGCTTCACATAAAGAGATCTTCAGTTTGCGTGCTATGTTATTTTGCACGATTAATGACTTTCTAGCTTATGGAAATTTGTCTGGATATAGCATAAAAGGATACAAAGCATGTCCTGTTTGTAAGAAAAATATTGATTCAATCAGACTAAAACATGGTGGTAAAATCATATATCTTGGTCATTAGAGATTTCTCCCACTAGTGCATCCTTATCGAAGGCAACGCAAAACCTTTAATGGGTCAACCGAGGAACGAAGTGCTCCTAAACCTATACCAGGATATGTTGTATATGATAGGGTGAAACATATTGTTAATGAATTTGGAAAGAGTTCAAGTAGTCGTCCACTCGCATGTGACAAATCTCTATACTAGAAGAGGTCAATATTATGGGATCTTCCTTATTGGAGATCTTTGATAATTAGACATTGCATTGACGTAATGCATGTTGAAAAAATATTTGTGATAGCATCATTGGTACGCTATTGAACATACCAGGAAAGACTAAAGATGGCATCAATTCTAGAAAAGATTTAGAATTAATGGATATAAGAAAAGAATTATCAATGGAGATCAGGGGTCGCCGCACATATTTACCACCAGCTTGTTACACTTTGTCAAAGAAGGAGAAAAAGACTTTCTGTGACTGCTTGTATAATATTAAGGTTCCACAAAGATACTTTTCTATTATTCATAGATTGGTATCAATGAAGGATCTGAAGTTGATAGGTCTCAAATCTCACTATTATCACACCTTAATGCAACAAATTTTACCAGTGGCTAATCGATCTATATTGTCGAAGCATGTAAGGTTTGCAATCACAAGACTCTGTTTCTTCTTCAATGAAATATGCAACAAAGTGATACATCCTGATACTCTCAATAAATTATAGAACGATGTAATTGTTACCTTGTGTCATCTTGAAATGTACTTTCCTCCTTCATTTTTTGATATCATGGTTCATCTTGTAGTACATATTACAAGGAAGGTGAAGATGTTGGGTCCACTTTTCTTACATTGGATGTATCCATTTAAATGCTACATGAGTATTTTTAAAGATGATGTTCGGAATTGTTATCATTCTGAAGGGAGTATTGTTGAGGGTTACGTGGCTAGGGAGGTGAAGGAATTTTGTAATGATTTTTTGAATTGCAATGAAACTTCTAGCGATCTAAAAAATTCCCATCACTGTGAATCTTATTGTGGCAAAGGAACTCTGGGAGGACGAGTGAAAGGAATCAGTCGTGAGTTGTGGGAACAAGCGCATTTGTATATTTCACACAACATCGATGAAGTTAGTAGCTACATCACAGAACACAATGATCTTATCAAGAGAAATCATTCGTGATCCAGTTCAATGTGGCTTGCAAGAGAGCATAATCGAACATTTATTAGGTGGTTTGAAGAGAAAGTATTTAATCAACTATCTGAATCACTGAATAATGTTGCTGAGAACATAAAATGACTCGCCTTTAAGCCAAACATGGATGTCATGTCATATGAAGGTTATGACATAAACATATTTTCATACTACACAAAGCGTCAAGACGAAAGTAGTGTGGTCCAAAATAGTGGGGTCACAGTTCAAGCTTGTTCGTTGTATTTTGCTAGTGCCAAAGATAAAAGACCACGTGAAATTGAAATGTCATATTACGGCGTCATTGAGGACATATGGGAATTGGACTATACAAATTTCACAGTTCCTATCTTTAGGTGTAATTGGGTTGACAACAACAAAGGAGTTTTAGTGGATGAGTTGGGTTTCAAATTGGTGAATTTTGAAAAGATTGGTGAGAAAGATGAGCCATTGATCATGGCAGACCAAGCAAAACAAGTATTCTATATTGATGACTCGGCAAATAAAATTTGGTCTATCATTCTTCATGGAAAAAGACAGTTTACTGTAGAACCTATAAATGAAGAAGAATGCTATGAAAAGTATGATGATTCCAGTCCATTCTCAGTTGGTTTGCTAAGTGTAAATGTTGAAAATAACACCGATGAATATTATAAATGTCATGACCATGTTGAAGGAATTTTACTTGACTAAAAACTCAACCAATACTAGAGCCATGTATTCTTTGAATTATTTATTTTATTATCATTCAAGCAAGTAATCTTTTAAATATACGTCATTTATCATGTATATCATGTATACTTGCAGGTTCTAAAATGGTGAGTGAAGATGAACATTATGAGCATGAGCATGAGCACCATGAGGATGGTAGTGGTGATGCTAAGAAAAGTAGAGGTCCCACACTGATGTGTAGGCTGTAGGAGCTCAGGGATAAAGGGGACAACTTGCCAGTCCAGTTTTATATCACAGGAGCACCTGTTGGGGAACATGCTAGTTCTTTCAAGCATTACGTAGGGGCGACCGCGCATAGTAAGGTGGCTATAGATATAGAAAATTGGCATGATGTTCCTAATGCCAAAAAAGACCTCATATGGAAAGATATATCTATGAGTGGAAGTGATATTATTTTAATATGTTTTTTATCTATTGATTCTAATTTAGTTTGCTTGGAATTAATTCCTTTTCAAAACAACATTATTAATTACTTCTTTTGTATGTATAGGGTGTTTTTTCATCTAAATGAAAAAATCACAAGAAAAGAGTGCTACAACATTGTGATGTACGATGGAGGGGTTTTAAGACATATCTCGCAAGGGAATTTATAGATAATCCTAAACAAAAGAAGAAAGTAAAAGATGTATATATTTTTATAGATCCTGAGGTGTGGGAAAGATTTGTTGCAGCTAGGAGATCGGAAGATTTTCGGGTAATAAAGATTGTGATGTATTGTGTGAATCTTTAATTTTATACAATTAAGGAGGTGAATCTTTTTATACATATTTGCCAAGTCTAAATTGAAATACCTCATTTTAAATGATCAAGCTATTCATCAGGATCAAAAGGAAATACTGGCCAAAAATTTGCATGACCATCGCTTGGGGCCCGGCGGTTATGCCTTCTGCCGCAAACTACAAGAGAAGCAATCCTCTTCTAGAGAAGAATTTGGTACAACTCAAGTTGAGCGTCCACCCCGACACTTGACATGGACTGATTCTAGAAAGAATCGAGCAGGTGAAATTGTCAACCCTGCAACTAAGGAGGTGGCACAAAAGATGGTAGGTTTATCCCAACTAAGTAAAGAGTAACTCCCACAAACTTATATTTATTTATATCTAATTGATATTGTGATTTAATATTTTTATTAACTATGAATAGATTGATCTCCACGAGCAAAGGAAGGAAGGAAAGTTCATCCCAACTAGCCACATGGATGAACTATCATTTTCTCTTGGTGCGAAGGAGCATCCTATCCGTGTTAGGGGATTAGGAGCTGGCATAGGATTCAAGTCTTATTTTGTCCCTTCACAATCTAAAAGAGGTCGTGCAGGAGGTCTTACACAAGAGGAGATTGAAGCATTAGTAGTGCAGAAAGTAAAAGAAATAATGTCTTCATTTCAGCCTACTCAACCTTCTCAACCTATTCATATTGTGCGTCTCTCAAGTGATGAGGTAGAAGTCCATGCTCCAGCTGTACAAGGTCATGGGAGCACTCTCAATGACCCACCACAACAATCTGTAGTAAGTTTTTGTTCTATATGTTGTGTTATTAGTATGATATATATATATATGATAATATATATAGTTGTAACAGGTATCTGTTCTACTGCTTCTTATAAAACTTATATTATTTCAATCTAGGTTGGTATGAACTGTAAACTTGCAGTGGAGGTTCCAGAATATAATGTTGTGGTAGCGGGCAAGGTGTACAACCTTGGTGGTACATTGTACTGCCAACAAATTACTGATGACATTTGATGTGTGTCCATCCATCTTGTGTATGACGGAATGGGGGACAAACCACTACCCATACCTAATCCTTAATATAGTACAGTCGAAGAAGATGAGGGTGCTATGGTGGGTTGGCCTAGACACTTGGTTATCAATGACAAGGTATACCTTATTTCTACCATATTTTTCATATTTGACTGCATATATGAACTCGTGTAATATAAGTATGTAATTTAATTAACAGGTTGTAAACCAAAAAGTAAAAATTCTACTAGTCGACCTCCTATGCTCAAGCCATCTTTCATTCCTGAAGCTACATTCGACGAATTGGGAAGCAAATGTAAATGTTTGTGTCAATACTTAGCCAACCAAAGCTCGGGATCACATATGTTGGACAATTCAACAGAAGATGCAGCTGGGAGGGACTTTAAGAATTTTATTTTTCTTGATGATATTATAGAGTTTTTTTGTTATGATTCGCTGAATACTTCGATAATAGAAGTATGGATAAGGTAAGGATCTATCAATATAGAAAATTCCAATGCACATTTTTAGCTTATTTCTATATATGGAAATAATTACAAATGTTTTACAACCATTTATATACTGAGATCACAAACTTTGATGTAAGGAATGTTGGATTCTTAGTTCCTTTAATTTTATTATTCAAGTGGAGACACATTTTGATGATGTGAATGAGTACTTCTCTACTACATTCAAATATTTTGCTAGTGAGGGGAAGGAAATTATCCTAATTCCTTTTAACGTCCAGTAAGTATTATTATTCAATATCATTTTAATAATGAATAAATTATTTATTTTAATGTTTGTTTTATTCTTACTCAGAGCTAGACATTTGGAATTAGTGGTGATTCCACCAAATTTGATGACTCTTTATTATCTTAACCCAATGGGTAAAACAACAAGGGGTCACAAACCGAAATTGTCAGCTATGGAGTAAGCATAAATTTAGTCAATGCTTCAACATGATATTTCTATTTAGAATTTCTATTTTACCAACTATTGTTTAATTGATAGGGGTATAAAGGCTTTTCGTGAAGCTGGAGGACAAATACCCACAAAATTAAAGACATTGACTTTGAAAAATGTCAAGGTAGCTACTTTGACAACTGCTTAGTCTTATATGTATTAATTTTCAGCTCTTATATGTCAACTCTTATAGTCTTATCTCAACTACTTTTATAGTAGTTTACTAACATTAAGTATAATTCATTATTTTTAGTGTCCCATGCAAAATAATGATTGGGCTTGTGGCTACTATGTAATGAAATATATGCAAGCTATTGTCAAACAAGCATCACATGCCATTCAGACTATAAGTCAGGTAATAAAGAGTAACATCATAAATTTACAAGTGATTGTAGTCATTTTATAAAATATTAGCATGTGCATTTTCTGTTACAGATCTTTACAACTCAGCCTTACACACGTGTGGACTTGAATGAATTCTGAGAAGAGTGGTCAGATGCTTTTCTAAATGAAGTCAATATAGCATTCGATTAAATATGTCAGCTCCATTTATGTATGTGGTTTGAGTACTCTTTCATATTTACTTTTGTATCAGACATTTAATATCATCTCAGACTTGCAATCTATTATTTTGTAAATTATGATGTGATTATGAATCATTTTTGTTATGAATATGTGGTTTTGAATGGTGACGGTTGAGCATCAATGCTCCCATCTCCCAGAATATATGAATCTTCTTGTTCTTCTGTTCTATTTCACTTTCTGCAGAATTTTTTAAAAAAAAATTGTAACTTCTAGCGTCAGTTTTTTTAAATAACAGACCCTAAAGATGAATAACCACTTCAGTGTAAACTCCTCGGTCGAGAAAATTTTCGACCGAAATATAACTTCTAGTGTCGGGTTTTTTTTTGAAACAACTGACCCTAAAGATTGAAAAACCACTTCATTATACACTTCTCGGTCGAGAAAATTGTCGACCGAAATATTTTCGGTCGACAATTTTCTCGACCGAGGGAGTTTACAGGGTCAATTTTTTGGAATAACCGACCCTAAAGATTGAATAAATATTTTAGTGTACCCCTCGATCGACAATTTTGTCAATCAAAATATTTTTGATCGACAATTTTCTCGACTGAGAGAGTTTACAGGGTCAGTTTTTATTGGAATAACCAACCCTAAAGATTGAATAAACATTTGAGTGTACCCCTCGGTCGACAATTTTGTCGACCGAAATATTTTTGGTCAACAATTTTCTCGATCGAGAGAGTTTACAGGGTCGATTTGTTTGGAATAACTGACCTTACAGGCTCCTTTTTCTCGCTTGGGTCAAATTTTTTACAACTTTTTGCATCGGTATTTACTCTGTAAGGTCGGTTTTGTTTGGTCAAAAAAACCGACGCTATAGAGCAAATTCTATAGTGACGGCCACTTAGGGGTCGGTTATTAAGTGACGCTACAGGCTTAAAAAAACTGACGCTAAAGACCATTCATGTACTAGTGTGTTTTGGTGTATCATCACATGGACGAGATACGAGAAGAAGATGACTACGGGGAAATTCTCTTTTGTGTCCCAATTTTGTTTTTCATTTGTCACAATTTGCATGGGAATTTCCATCCTTTGTCTCTCGCATGACATTTGGTCATAGGTTTTCATTTTTGGTAATGTTTTACAAGTATACACTATCACATCATCATGCTCCTTTTTGGGATGCAAGGGTTCTTTTATCATTTAATGTAATCAAATAAATCAATATAATTACATTAAATTTAATAATTAATAACTATATATATGAGTTATAAAAATGACCTAATCTTTTTTTGGAATCCAGGAATTTCTATCTCTCCATTGATATCATTTTTGTTGTCCAAATATAATATTAAAGATATTCATTTTATTGCAATTTGCTAATTGATTAAACTTCTAAAATGCATATCTAATAATTTGTTAGTCAGAAAAATAAATTAAAAAATAATGTGAACTCAGCCAAATGTGATATATAAGATGATGTGATTTTGATAACGTAATTCACTCATGATAAAAAAATGATGTTTAGGGTTTAGTAATTTGCTTGGAACCTTGTAGTGAATCTTGGGTTGTTTTGGATCTTGGTATATTGTACATGAGTTCTGTTGCATCTCCTTAATCATATTAAGCAATTGACTTAACTTTTATCTCTCTTGGTCCTTATGGACATGTTACCCTATACACCCGTATCTCTTTTGGGATGTTGACTCATATGAGTGAATACATATTGATGTTGATCTTTCAATCTCCTTATTTTCTTATATATGCTTATTGGATCCTAAGTTGTATCATGTCATACTATTCTAGGTGGAAACCCTAATTTGACTACATGACCTAAGTAATCATAACTTTCAATTTTTAGAATTTTATGATCTTAGGTTGCATCTTACTTGTGGATATTTCTAGATACTTGTTTATGGGTCCTCTGGCCCCACTCTATATTAGTTGGATGTTCTCATCCCTTATTTGAGCATGACTATAATTTATATTAGCTTTCCTACTTACACATGTGATTAACTAGTCATAAATATAATTAGTAACACCAGGATTATTTTAAGAACTGAGGTTTTAGTCCTCCTTCCAATGCACTAAGGTTTTAGTCCTCCTACAACATATTATTCTAGGGACTGAGATATAGTTCTCATGCTAGGCACTATTGTTTTAGTCCTCCTACCAATGCATCCATGTTATAGTCCCATGTAAAATAATATATATATTTTGCACTAAGGATTTAGTCCTCCTTCCCTTTTATTTGAAATGTATGGGCTCTTCTCCATATTTTAGTATATTATAGTCTGCTTAATACTCACCATGCTACTATTTGTGTTTTTTTGTATTATGTTGTGATATTGAATAAGGCAAGAATTCTCCTATTTGATTATATTCTTTAAATATTCTCCTTGATACCCTCTTGGATGTTGTATTTCCCTCTTGACTTGGGAAGTATTGATAATTATATTGATGTTCTCTTTCCCTTATATTGTGCAATCCCTATTTATACGATCATACCAATATTTTTTATGTTGACAACTTCTACTTTGTCTTCTCTTGTGGGGTATGATTCAAACCCCTTTAGTTGAAGGGAATGGTGGACATAACATGATGAAATGTACCTATTAGGAATCAGAGAGACGAAAAATACAAAAAAAAAAAAAAATCTCCACGTATCTTAGAAGCAGATCTCGTCAACAATAATATATTTCAAAAGAGAGTTGCATGAGGTATACCTTGTCATGGTGCAAGTCCAATGACATCCTCCTCGTATGGTGATGTTCATCACTCCTCACGTGCACAGACGGTCCTTGTAGATACTACTCCAAACATAGTTCCTCACCACTTGCATCTCTACAAAGTCCATGTGGATGGATTGGAACTCCTCATCATGTTGCCTACGCCGGAAGGAAGGAGAAGCATCTGGTTTGGTGATGTGCTAGCATTGTATTCATTCTCCTTTTCTCTTTCTCTTTCTCTCTCTCTCTCTCTGAGATGATGACGTCTAGCGATCATGTACAAGAGTGTATCTAAGTGATCCTACGATAATGCCCTTTTAAATATAAGAGCAAATGAAGCTTTTTTCCAAAATCTTGGGAAACAAAAGACTGCGACTTCATTTAAAGTGGGCCATTAATGGACAGCCAAATATGTAATTAGAATAGTTTAAAATCATGTCATTAATTAATTATTTAATGAACAACATTAATAAATTCACTAATTTTCCATCACCCAACTGTAAACACTAACCAATCACTCAGGGTTAGCCGATTGACTTATTATATAAGTCAATAATTTAAATCCAATCATTTGTCTTAAACCTTTGAACCAAATATCTTGGATTAGATTCTAATATTATTCTAGTTGGTTATGGAGACATTTTAATATTAATTTGACTTTGAACATTTCCAATCATGCCCACAATTATACTCCTATTCCAAAACATCCTATGTGTGTGGCCCTGTAGGCTCCAAATGACCTTAGTAGTGATGTTCATAATCAAATTATGACTTTACAAGAAATGATTGGTATCTAATAAGACTTAATTGCCACCCAAGTAATCAAGAAGTTGGAAACAACTTTAACCTAGTACTGTGACTAGTGTTACAATGATTGTATAGCCCCTTTGTGTCTGATATCCATATTTAATTTGAGACATGAAAACATCAACCTCTAAATGTCTGTTCTTTATTTCTTAAACTAGAGTAGACTACTTGAGATACTCATGAGCTCAATATCGTATATTGACTCACATGAGCATGGTCATGCATTTCATAGTATCACTCATCAAGTGGTGAGGATATCACTCCAACAGGAGGGACTAATTCCAACTATGTCACTCATAGAAATCAACATGCATTACAATGCACCTAAGGACTACTTATATAGTAATCCTTGTTCAAGGTCGCATTGAATAATGTTGAAGCACACTAAATGATATGTGATCATTTTAGTGACTTCAGGTCTAAGAACCACAATCACCACTACCACATTGAGATATGTTCTAACCTCCATTATTGGTTTCCATGTGTCACACTCAAAGTGGGTTTGTTTGATATCCAATATCATGACTAATGAGATGTAGTCATCAATCAACACACATACTAGTCTTGATGTGTTATCATTGTTATAATAAAACAATAACATGTGGCTAGGGAATATGACAATAATGAATACTCTTAGCATACACATGATCTAATGCTTAGGTCCTCAACCTGAATTTACATGTTATTGCATTATGCATTGTTAGGATGTCATTATATTTATTCATTATCTCATATGGAAACAAACTTAATAACTGGAATTGCCTTTATTAATAATCAAATAATTTATATTAATTCATAACAAGTACCTATGTGATTTCTTTGATATCTGATATCATGAAGAATGTGATTTAATTATCAATCAACTCACATACGAGTCTTGATGTTTCATTATTATTCTAATAAAACAATATCATATGACTAGGGACTAAGACAAGAATGATTACTCTTAACATACACATGATCTCAAGTTTAGGTCCTCAGCCTGAATTTACATGTTATTGCATTATATTCTTAGGACGTCATTAATATTTATTTATTATATCATATTAACACAAACATAATAATTGGAATTTCCTTTATTAATAATCAAATCAATTATAATATGTGGCATTACAATCATCATATGATTCCTTCTTAGGGCATATCACCAATAGTCTCCCACTTGAACTAGAGCTAATCACTTAGAAATCTCATTCCAAGTGATCTAACATGACCATCATGCTTCTATTGTGATAGTGCTTTCATCAGAGGGTCAATAACATTTCTTTTGAGTGGTACTATGTCAATCTTGACATCTCCTTATTGTACAATCTCTCATATGATATGGTCACACCACAACATGTTCTTATAATGCTTTTGTGATCTGGGTTTCTTAGCTTGTGTGATAACTCCATTGTTGTCATAGTTTATCTCTACTGCACCATCAATGGATGAATATACTCCTAGTCCAACAATTAACTTCTTGATCCATGCAACTTTCTTTGTTGCACTGGAGGAATCAATGTACTCACCCTCTATTGTAGAATCAACCACTATCTATTGCTTGAAACTTTCTCAGCTTACAGTTCTACTATTGAGGCAAAACATAAAACCTAATTGCGATCAATAATCATCCTTTTTGGTTTGGAAGATTGCATCAGTGTTACCTTTTACCACCAAATCTTCCCCGATACTATAAATAAGGAATTAATCCTTAGTTCTTCTCAAGTACTTAAGGATGTTCTTTACAACAGTTCAATGACCTTCACCATGATTTGACTGGGATCTACTCATCATGTTGAAATCATACGAGACGTTGGGACGTACAAATAGTGCATACATGATAGATCCAATTGCAGATGCATATGGAATCTTACTCATGCATGCTCTCTATTCAAAAGAGATTGGACATTGAGCTCTAAAGAGACGTCTTCCATGTGACATGGGTAAGTTTCCTCTATTAGACTCTTGCATGCTAAACCCTTTTAGCACTTTGTCAATGTATGTACTTGTAAATTGACCATGAAGCCTTTTAGATCTATCTCTAACAATTCCTAGAATATAGGATGCTTCTCCTAAGTCCTTCATAGAGAAGGTGCTTCCGATCCATTTTTTTATGAACTGTAGAGTAGGAATTTCATTTCTCATAAATATATGTCATCGACATACAATATGGGGAATACAATTATTCTCCCACTAACCTTCTTGTAAACACAAGGTTCGTCTTCATTCTATATAAAGCCAAACTATTTCACTATCTCATCAAAACAAAGATTTCAGCTTTGAGATACTTTCTACAATCTGTAGATTAACCGTTGTAGCTTACATAACTTTCTAGATTCATTTAGAGAGGTAAAAACTTCAAGTTGTGTCATGTACACATCCTCAAGAAATTCCCATTAAGGAATGTGGTTTATTGGCCATTTGTCAGATATCATAGTGATGATAAGATGCAATGGAAAGCATGATCCTGATGGATTTCACCATGGAAATTGGTGGAGAGTTTCATCATAGTCAACACCTTGAACTTTCTTGAAACCTATATCAACCAATCTCCCTTTGTAGGTTTGTACATTCCCATTCATGTCAGTCTTATTTTTTAAGACCCATTTCACCCTATGGGTTTTACCCCTTTAGGTGGATCCACCAAGGTCCTTACCTTGTTGGTATACATGGAGTCCATATCAGTCTCATGGTTTGTAGCCAATTCTCAAAAAATGGTCCCTCAATGGTCTATGTATATGTTTTTATCTCATCAACATTCATGACCAATATATGACCTTGTTGATTCATGAGAAACCCAAATCTCTCTAGCTCAGGATGTGTCCTATTAGACCTTTGAGGTTCTTGTTTCACATAAGGTGTAATGTACTAAAATATAGGATCTTATCCTGTTAAAAATAGGAGATTAATATGCTTGGTTCCTTAGATTTGACCAATCAAAGATGCTTTGCAAATGCCATGTGTAGCACGAAGGTTGTCCACAAATTTTATGTTAATCTTATGTGGAACTACAACACCAATGTGCCACGACCTAATACCCAAGTCATCTTGACTTTGATGATATCCAGTACTAAGATAAAAATCTCTGAGTATTCCTTGAATACCTATTTCTCTGGTATTGACTTATCACTTATTGGGTGGCTTCCTATCCACAATACCATGACCCATTGGACCCTGAAGGTTTCTACAAAAGCTTTGAACCCATGCTTACCCTTATCGATATCTGTAAGTTCTTGAAGAAGCATGATGTCCCATACCAGAAGAAGTTCACCTTGCCATCCTCTTCCCTCGATATCAAGACATGTATGATTGCTTTAATTCTCAATTGCAATATCCATCCCAAGCGGAATCAAATGGAGATTGCAAAGAATATTATAGTTATCATTTATTATTTGTTGAATGATATCATGGCCAAGTGGGATCATTATAGTCTTTATCATATGATCTGCTTCAACTCAAGGAAGAACACCATCGGTACCCATCTCTTTTATCCTAACCTGATATGTGGTGTGTCTGCTCACCATGCTGAAAAATCTCTCTTTCTTGACCTTGGCTACGAACCAAGTCAGAAAAGAGTTTGCATTAGTGAGACAAACATCAAGAAAACCTTTCTTCATACCTCCTCCACTACACCAAGTGCCTCTACCTCCACCTTGGCTCCTCCACCACCACCACCCCATCCTAACTGCACCTTGTTTTCTTTATAAAATGAAGCCCTCATGGGATATATGATACATCAATGAGTGTACAACCTTTAGGTTTATGACCTCCTTCAAATCATGTCACACATGAACCTGTACTACAACAATCCCTACCCACCCTACCAGGATTATCCAGGTGCTAAATATTCTTCTTATGCATATAGATAGTTCTACCCTGACCCACCACCTACTTCTGTTGCACCCCCTACTACTTCTAATGGTGGACCTGCCCCTACCTTTGGTGTTCTTCTGCTTCTGGCTCTTCTAGTTGGCCCTACTGCTACTTTGATTGCTGATTACAATGGAGTTATTACTCTCAATTTTGACCAAGAAAATGCTTTACATGCATGTGGCATGCCTTGGGCTGCACAGAATGCCAAGTTGTCTGACACTCATGCCTTTAGACCTCCTGCTGATGAGGAAATGTCATACTAGGATGTTGAGGAAGATGTTAGACATGGTGAGAAGGTTGAGGATATTGATGATGCTAGTGATGATGGATCCTCTAATGGTGATGATGGTGAGCCTACTCTACTTCCACTGATGCACCATCTAATGAAGATGAGGACTACCAGTCGGAGCCCAAGGATGATGATGTTGATGATGACCTCATTAATATAGATAGCCTAGATCTTTAGTTCTGTAGTCTATGAGGGTGATCATGCATATCTCTTTTTGTAGACTATCATGTGCTAAACATTTGGGCACTGTATCTGAGGCATACTATTTTCTTATATCATCTTTTTTGTTATCTTGTAGTTTTCAGATCAATAGGACATATCTAGTGTTGTAATATTGATCTTATGTATCTTAACTATTTGTTTGGTTACATCTTATGAGTTTATGGTATATGGTCCCATATTTTGATTATGACTCTAGATTGCTTGTTTCTTTCTATTTTGTCTCTGCTTGTACTTGCTTTAGTGGTTTCTTGTGTAGTTTGTGCATGTGGTGAATACCTATGTTTTATAGATTTTCTACCCCCCCCCCCGCCTTTTGATATGACAAAGGGAGATAAGAAAATGAGAGCTCATGTGTTGTAGGTATTACATGGGATAAATGTGCTCAGCCATATTAAATTTTTTTCTTATGTGATCCTTCCTAGTCAATTATCTAAAATATCATGTGACTTGCTAGAGGACCATGTAGTATATATATGTGTTATAGTTGTTTGTGAAAAGACTAACCATGCAGGTAAAAGTAAGCATGAAATGAGGGGGAGAAATTAACATTTTTCATTTATGTATCCCCTTACAATTCACAAGGTAAAAGTTTAATTTTCATATCCTTTTCAATATGATGAGGAATGGTTTGTCATTGTCAAAAAGGGGGAGAATGTTGACGAGAGTTATACATTGTCCATATTTTGATAATGACTTAACCATTCCATTCATATCCAATATGCCTGCTTGAAATAGATTTTAGGTATTAGGTACATGAAAAAGATCAATTCAATCAAGCCCTAGCTTGATCGAGTTCAATTCAAAAGAAATGCAAATGCACTTTTATGGAAAACACCCTAAAACCCTTAGGATGTTTTTTGTAATTGTTTGTATTAATGATATGACTTGTAACTACGATGAATCAAAATCAGGAGCCCTTAATTTTACCGTGTAATTACTCCAGTGACATTTTTCAAAATTCATCACAGAGTGTATATTTGGTCGAGTTTCTGTTGGATCAATGGGCTCCAGAGGGGGGTGAATAGAGCTTCACAAACTTCACAAAAATGATTAGACCACCAATTTATCTTTAGTGCAGAAACTAAACCAAACAGCAATTTGATGTCTTAAACTAGCATTCAAAGCAAGGATAAGAGACAAGGAATAGCAAGCACTTGGACAGGTGTTTTACAGTGGTTCTACGTCCTAAACTTAGGAGCAATGTTAGTCCACTACCTAGAGTTGGTGAGACTCTAGGATTTGCAACTTGGTTCTCTTATATATCACAATAATATTACAAGATACATAAACCACACAACCAAGGACTTAGAATCTCAAGCCAAGATCTTCTACCTCACCAAGGATGTACCCACTTGCAAGATTCTTCAGCCTTCTACAAATGACTTACCCAATCTTACCTTAGTCTTCAGCCTTACAGGATTTATCTATCTTTCTTGAGCTTTGCCTTGCACCTCTCCTTCTCTTGGAGAGCTTCTCCACGTTTCACCTTCACCAAGGGATCTGGAGCAGCAAGCTATCTTCATTCTTGAAGAACAGCCATCATCTTCACCTTCACTCGGGGAAGAACAACAGCAACCTCTCTTTCACTTGGAGAAGCAGCTTCAATCAATCTTCAAAGGGAATATGTGGTGGGAAGAGAGAAAGGAGATCTTTACATCAAACAAGGGATAGCCCTCATACACAGGGACCCAACTCACTCATAGCTCATGAAGTTCACTTGAAAGTAGAGAGAGAAAGGGGCTCAAGGGCTTGGAACACTCTCAACTATACTAGAACCAAGTTTGCAATGGAAGAGCAGCTTGGAATGAACTCCAAGGGGGTCTATTTATAGTTGAGGGTGTGCCTATGAGTTGTGGGACACTTGGATACAAAAATAGCCAGTTTTTGTTCAAGTAAATGACTCTATTTTTTCCCAAAAACACTCACCAACTGTCACATCCCTTTTTCTGCAAATTCTATACAGTGCAATTGGTCGAGTTTCAATAAAGGTAACTCGACCGATCAAGTAAAAGACAAAATCGATATTCAACAGATCGGTCGAGTTTGTCCTGAAAAAACTCAACTGACCATTTGAAGTTGAATTGGTCAGTTACATGAATGGTCGAGTTCTGTGAAAGCACAACTCGACCGATGCAATCTTCAAAAAATTGACCAAGACTGATCGGTCGAGTTTCAAGCCAAGGAAACTCGACCGACCAAGTGCTTGTGATCAATTATCTAATTTGCATCTAAAGTGATTAGCACTTGGTGAATTTTGACCCAAACATTTTTCTCATCTAAGTTACAAGTCAATTCATCATTACAAGTGATTACATGGATGTTCTAAGGTCATTTACATAGAAATCCCAAATAGCACACTTGTAGCCATTTTGAGTTGAACTTGAGCCATTCTAGGGCTTTGGATTTGAGATCCTTTTCATGTACCTAATGCCTGCAAACAATATTTGACACACATATTAGATACATATGAATGGAATGGTTAAGTCATTATCAAAATATAGGTAATGTATAACCTCTAGGTCAACATTCTCCCCCTTTTTGACAATGACAAAACATTCTTCAAACATATTGAAAAGGATATGAAAGTTATACCTTTGACTTGTGAATTAGGGGGATTCATGATACGAACAATATGAATTGCTCCCCCTCAATCTAAGCTTCCTCTAACCTGCATGGTTAGTATTTCTACACATAGCAATACCAATTTCCAAATAATGTGTATCCCTTTGCAAGTTCACATGTAGAACAGTGAATTGAACAGGAAAAGGATTTCTCAAGAAAAAGCAGTATAATGTCACAATAAAACAATATGATTGAGTTATCTCTCCCCCTTTTGACAGTAACAAAAAGGAAGGGGGTGTTGAAGAGCAAAAATAGGTCTTCTCCAAAACTCAACCAAAACATGGATGCAATGAAATAAGCAGTAGTTTAAAAACATACATCACACAACCTCAGAAGAGAACACCCAATCCAAGTCATAATCAAAATATAGCTCAAAATGGCACCAAAGCATAATATAAAATAGAGTAAAGAACTATAGTGCACATTACAGATAATACAACTAAGATATATGTTCTCATGAAGGCAACTACAACCATAAGGCGATAAAACAAAGTTAAGAAATAGTATAACTCAGAATGATGTGCCATGATGTTTCTTATACAAAAGAGCCTAGAAAGATGTATATGATTGGCATGCTAGACTATAATCTAAGAACCCACCTAAACGTCTAAGCTATCTATATCAACTACGTCATCATCATCTCCGGGGTTGTAGTCCTTGTCTCCATCAGAAGGAGCAGTAGTTCCAGCATCGGATCCAACACCATCACCACCATTATCATCGGAGGTGTCCTTGCCATCACCATCCTCATCATCAGCAACATCCTCGGGCTAGTCAGCCATCTCCTCATCAGGAGGAGGTCCAAACGAACGACCGGGCCAGGGGGCATTCTGCTCAGTCCATGACATACCAAGAGTGTGAAGCTCATTGGCCTGTGGAAAGGACGGAGCAGACTCTCCCAAGGTGGCTAGCAGGGTGGCCAGGGGGCCAGCAGGAAGCGGCAGGATGGCAGGAACAGAGCTACCAACAGCAAATGGTGGCGGAGCGGAAGCAGAGGGTGCGGGAGTAGGGAAGTAATGCTCGTATGCATATGAAGTACAAGCACTACCTGGTGACCTGCCTAAATCGCGCGTCCAAAAGTGGAGGCGGATTTGAGGTAGTCGAGCTTTTACATTTATAAACTTGAATCCTTCTAGGCCCCCGCAACTTTGTTTACGGGGTCTAAGTAGACATGCGGGGTCGAACACAGGGACAAGGGGGGTAGTGCTGAGAATCTAGAATCGACACGCTACACTCTGGCAGGTATAAAGAGATGTAATTTCCCAAAAGGGAACAGCAAGATGTCACAAAATAAAACAAAGAAAACTATCTCCAACTGGAGCTACTAGAGAGATTTTAAGGTTTTAGTCATTTAGCAGTTTTTAGGGGTTTTCATGCAACAGAAACAAAAAGATAAAGACTAGAGCTAAAGCAAGGTACGAAGGATAAGACTACAGTAAAACAAGCGGCAGCAGTAACATCCTGCACCCCTCCTCTCAGAGCGGGTACCTGTGGGCTCCGATCTGGAAAACCACGATATAAACTCAGCGAAGCATTCGATTAGTTGCAGAATACGAAAAATTACTGGAAATTAAAACTTTTTGAGATAAGATTTGGAAACCATAACACTTCTTTTATAAGAAACAAAGTAAATAGTTTACATCTCTGTTAAACCACTTCTTGAGTAGATATATACAACATGATTCAAAAATCTCAAGAGTCAAAACCAAAATCTCAAATCACTAATTCCTAGGACCTGAGAGTACAGAGACGGCATAGGACTAACTAACTACATGACTCAGCAGATAGTATCTCCACCTGAGATTCCTTGCTGCCCCTGGTACTGTTGTTGTTGTTGCTCATCCTTAAATGGGATCCTTCGTCTTCGACGACCACCTAAAAAGTTGAAATCTACGGAGTGAGACAATGTACAAATTGTCCCAGCGAGAGTTATAACTCTCAACTAGAAGCTTTATTATAACATTAAGGAATATCATAGACAAGGTAACTTAAATCATGCAACAGCAGATTTAATAACAAGTCAAGCAACTTTTACTTAAGCAGTCATTTCTTTAAAGCATATAAAGAACATGTATACCAAATATCTGAATAGATCATTAATGTAAGCAATGTAACATCAAACATTGTTCCTCGTAGTTCAACCTAAGCAGATATACTACACGGTTGATTATGTTTTACAAACATTATTATGCCCTATGGAGATGAGGTATACCGCTCATACTCCAACCGATCACTAGTAAGTCGCATCAGTATCATACATAGGTCATTAAAAGAGCTGTATTCTTATGACCTCATCTTCCTCAGTCTGTAAGAGGATTGTTTGCAGGACATCTTGTGTCTCTGCTGTTATAGCTTACCAGGGTAATCTGGTCCTTCGCTATTTTAGAGTTACAGTGGCGTTCTGTACTCTCTTCCTCATCGGAAGATTTCTTGTTTATCTCTCACCGATGTGGTGTTTGTGTTTTCTTTGGGATATTTGTGGTACATCTCTTGGTTTGGATTTGTAGTGAAGGGTTGATGGATTATGATATATCTACATCAATTCCTACACTAGGATGTAAGGATTTACGCATCCATTTCCCCCACATACTCAAAAGTATGTGATCCAAGAGTTCCCTTAGGAATACCTGTTTCACCATCATTTGGTCTCTGACAATGATGGATCTATGATCAGGACTCTACATGGTATGATTATACTTGATTAGTTAGGTACATTTCAGTATTCTTTTAACATCATACATGTTCTCAAACATTAATCATTAGCATAACATCTATGAAAATAGAATACTAAATGTGACATGTCTAACTCACATCAATTATCATTTCCTACTTTTATCATCACAAGTCATCTGTCAAGCATGACCTTGATGATACTCATGGCTCTCACAGCCTATCAATTTCATTAGATGCCACTTGCTAGGTAACAGGGTATTTCACTATTCATAAAGTTAATAACATACTTTTAATGAATATGAAATCATCTTCATTACCTGAATATGATCATCCTCATATAATAACCTGCTTGGTTAATTTAACTAATAACAGTAAACAATTCATTTCAAAGAAGTTGTGCCTTCCTACTCTTATAAGAGTTAGGTTCCCTGAATCTCATCAATTAGTGTTATTCATTTCCTTTACTTATGATTAGGAATATTGGTTCCTCATCTCATTCTTCAATCATGAAGGTTCATGCTTAAAAGCATAACTGGAATTAGGGTTTTACCCTATTCAAATTAAGGTTATTGAAATCCCTTTATCTTATAAGGCACCATATTTTTGTAACTTGTTCACAGAGTTTCATACCTAAAAGCATAACACAGGACTAAGGTTAACATACCCCATCCTCCAATAATTAATGTTTTCTGTTCATATTATCAGTCCAACTCTAATATGCAACTTTTCCATCCTTGGAAGCATACCAAGGTATGATGAGTGTTTACCTTTAATTACAACATTTATCTAACATCATAATGATTATCAATTCAAGGTATGAATTCATATCTCATCTTTATCATGGTATGTTTACATCATACTCATTGATTTGGCTATACCTTACTTAAAGGCATTACCTTGTAGACATTTCCATAATTTCATAATTGCCAGGTCATAAACTAGGCTCACTATTCATCCCACTGGGATTTCCATATTTTCATTTCCAATTTAGGGTTTCTCATTCATATCACATCTCCTCTGGATTAGATCTATTGAACCTCTTAGCTCACAAGGCATAAAGGTTCCTCATATTACAACTTGTAATTAGGGTTTCATACTCAAAAGCATAACCCTAAATTACTACATTTATCAGATCACCCTAAATTAGGGTTTACTATTCACATTATATGTTATTACCCTATAATTAGGGTTTACTATACACTCCTTGGTGAATTGAACTCATAACATCATCATGTATGAAAAACATCATCATTAAATCCCTCAGATAAGATTAAGATTCATCAATTATCATAATTAGGGTTTCCATGATCTCACATAGGTGGATCATACCCTAATCATGCACATTCATATATATTGAAGGTACTTTACTTGAATTTAAACCATAAAAGGTATTTTCTCTCTCCTCTCACTAGTAGATGGTGATTACACCACTCTAGATTAGGTTGGGTTAAGTCCTCATTGACTATCATAAGCCATATCACCACTTACATGCCATTAGGGTTTGATTAGAACAAGGTATCCTTTGATTTAACCCTTCAAGGGCATTTTGGTAAAGTACATTATTGATCACCATCATGGATCAATTCATTAGTCACTTAGTCCCTTAATGTCTTAGGGTACCATTAGGGTTTAGGTTAAACCACCATTGAACCAAAAACACCTTCAAAAGATTAAGTAAAAACAACCTTGAAAGTCTCCAATCGGTTACACATATTCAACCTCCAAACGGTTTGAAACCGTTTGGATGTGTTGATCGTTTGCTAGGTTTGACTCCAAGACCGCATGACACTCAAGGTCGTTTTCCCTCAAACAGTCTTAAGACCGTTTGGGTGCGTTGACCGTTTGGCGAGAGTTGACCTCCAAACCATTTGAGCTTATGCGGTTTGAAACTGTTTGATCCAAAAATGACTTGAGATTGATTGGTCCAAACGACCTTGAGATCGTTTGAGGCCAAACGGTCTTGAGACCATTTGGCCCCAAATGGTCTTGAGACCGTTTGGCCCCAAACGGTCTTGAGACCATTTGGATCCAAACGGTCTTGAGACTGTTTGGTCCAAATGGGCTCAAACCGTTTGGACCTCCAAAGTGGTTTAAAAGTTGGAATTGGTCATGGATATGTATGTTGAAGCCCTCAATTATCCAGATCCATGACAACCACTTATAAATTGAGTCAACTAGGATTAGCCTTAATCAATTGGACATCAAATTGACCCTCAATTGAAAGCCAATTAGGGTTAATTCTAACTCAATTAGGGTTTCCAATCAGATGGTCATCAATGTTCAACAATGTGAGTCAATTCGAGGTCGAACCCATCAATTGACCTCCAATTGGGCCCAAACTTGGCCCAAACGGTCTTGAGATCGTTTGGACACCCTCCAAACGGCCTTGATACCGTTTTCCCAAAGTTTGACCAAAACCTAAGTCGGTTGGATAAGGGTTGAACCCTAATTAGGTCTAAAATCAGCAATTTTATCAATTCTTTAACTTATTGCAATTGGACCCTCAAACCATCAAATTGGCTCAACCCTAGACCTCCAAACGGTCTTGGGTTGTCACCAAATGGTCTTTAGACCGTTTGGATGAATCCCCAAACGGTCTCGAGACCGTTTGGGTCCTTCAACCCAAAACTCAACAAGATCTATACTTAAAATCAGCAATTCCAACCCGATTAGGGTTGGGATGTTGAAGTGCCTTCAACTCTCAATTGGTTTAGAATTAGATTATGATTCTTTGTAGGAATGAAATTCAATATGTTACCAACAGACCCTCAAACGGTCTTCCCTTGGTCAACACTATCAAATGGTCTTGAGACCGTTTTGATCCAAATGGTCTTGCAAGATCGTTTGAGATCAAACGGTTTGAGACCGTTTGACCTTAAACGGTTTGCAACCGTTTGGACCAAAAGGGTCCAAGGTCAGTTGATAAAGTTGCCTAGTAATTCATGCCCATCATCTTCAACCTCTGTTCAGGTCGGTTACTCCACCGTTTTACTTGCAAAAGTGCAAGGAAGAAGGGAGGTAGAAGAAGAACTAAGTGCAAATTGCAAGAACAAAGATATGCATAATAAAGCAAAGAGTTTAGAGTTATAAAACCCGCCTCAAACGTTGTTCCTAGAGCTCCAAGATTCCAAGATTTAAGCCTCTAATGGTGTATTGACCTCCACAACTTGGCCAGAGGTGATTCTCCAAGGAAAAGATGGGGATGGTCGGCTAGACAAAGAACCTAAGTTAGTTAACCATAGAACCAACCTTTTAAGAAGAATTCCTCCATGAATTCGAGCTTGAAGATGGTTTCCCCCTCACCTTAGCACTAGTTGGTTGTTCTCCTGAGCTCCAGAGCTTTGCCTTAGCCATTTGAGAAAGATGAGAAGTGAAGAGGATAAATGATCCGTTCACTTGGTTTGCAAAGGTTTTAGCTTATATAGTTTAGGCTATTTTACACCACAAGGACCTCTAGAACTTGAAATTCTCATCCAAGTCCCTCCTTGTTCAAGGGCACGTCCAAGCCATCTAAACTTATGCATATCTCATCAAAACTCAAAATCTAAGGGTAAAGGAACCAACTTTCAACTAGGGTACATATATGAAAGGTCTCCATTCTCATACTTGGTGAATCTTATGCACAAAGATCATCCTTTTTATCTGACTACTTCATTTATGTATCCCTTTCATCATTTTCACTCTAAATGATGTCAAGAGTCATACTAGAATTCTAGAAGGTGTATTTTACAAGTTGCACCCCATAATTTGGGTAAATTGCACTTTACTCAAAAATTAGGGTTTTTAAGCATAAGGATCATTCCACAAGCTGCGATCTTGATGCCCAAGCTTGGGAAATCCATTATACTTCATCATATTCATTCTTATGTTGTCTCAACATTAAAGGAACATATAAACATGTGTAATTTTCAAGTTAACCCCTCTGATTGGGTAAATTGCACATAGGTCCCTATATGCAAAACAATACTACAACATTGTTCATAGGGGACAGAAATGGAAACATATGTTCCATAGGAGCTTTAGTTACATACTAAAGGATAATTACAAACATCTAATTTCATATTTAGGCAAAACACCTAGGGTCAGCTTATAACCCAGGTCAGGGGTGTTACAATACCTCTATCCTCTTCATCAACACCCCTCTCGAGGTTACTGGGCTTTAGTTAGAGTGGAATGTTACTGAAGCAACTCCATTCCAGGCACTCTCGTACTCCAGAATTGGACTAAACACTAGATCCACAAAACGACTCTCGAAGATGTTGCGACGGGAAAACACGATTCGGTAGCTAAGCGAAACGCGATCCAAACATGCAAGCTAGAGTTCAGATATCAAACATAGCAGTCATCCAACATTTTGTACCCAGCATAGAGAAACAAGTAAATAAGCTTTGCTATTTTCATAAACATTAAAGGTCTTAGTACATTGTGTAAATAAAGAATTAAATAACAGAATTAAAAGATAGGTGTCGCCTCCTTGATGTAGAAGAACGACAGGGTGATGTATCTCTCCAGCCCGATATCGGTCAGGGGCCTAGCCCGATACAGAGGTGTCGGGCGACATGCACCGACTGTCGACCATATCGATCAAGGACCCTGGCCGATACGCTCATGTCGGGCGGCGCGCACCGACTGTCGAAGCGTATCGGGTTCGATATCGTGTCGGGCTATGAGCTACGCGTTCTTCTGTCGGGCACTTGTGTCTCTCATCTACGTCGGCCGATATCGGCCCGTAGTGTCGCCCGGGACGGTCCTAAGTGAACTATACCCTCCCTCTCGGGATGAGGAAAAGCTCACCTAGTATCGCCCGAGACAAGCATTGTGGCACAATACTTGTGCACTCGCAGTTTCCTCGGAAGATAGCTCAAGCTCCCAACTGTCCGAACCTATCTCTTCGTCTTCCTGTAGCTGCTATTTATAGTCAGCTGGCTAGGAGGAGTTATGGTGCTCGAGGCGCCATGTGGCCCCCTTATGCGTCAGTCGTTGTACGGATGATACAGGTATCGCTCGGCGCAGAGGTGTCGGCTATCGGTCACGTGATGGGCGGCGCGCCTGTCGGTGGGTGGCTATGTCGCCCGACAAGCTGGGTTGTCGAGGCGAGCCGGGCTCCCTGTCGGGTAGAAGGCGTGTCGTCCGCCAGCTTCTTCTTGCACGGCATCCCTTTGTCATGCGTCATTGTGTCGCTCTACCCTGTCGGGCAGGGGTTGTATCGGGCGTCAGGAAGGCCAAAATAGACTTGGACTTATTCATGGGCCGGGACGGCCTTATTACACCAAAATGAGGAAAAACTCTACAAAAGATGGGAAAATTGGATTAAGAGCATTGCTTGGCCAATCATTGCAAAAATGCTAATAAAATAGAGGAAAATAACAGAAAAGGGCAGCTTTGATAACAAAATAAAGGGCAAAAACGTCACAAAAACTGGTGTTATCAACTCTCCCAAACTTAGCGTTTTGATTGTCCTCAATTAATATTTAAACTATATTTAGTGATGCTTCTTCTGCTTGGGAAAGCTTCTTGTTCAAAAAGTGAAACAAGAATCGTAATGCCTTAAAGATAATGCTGCCTTAGTACGAACAAAAGACTTAGTTTTTCCTACCTTATTATTTAAGTAAGATTCTTCTCTACAGCTTCGACGAGACTTTGTTGTATGATTCCAAAGTTAGCTTACACACCAAACAACTTTATTTTTGGGGCAGAAAGTTGTGTATCGGGAAGGCTAAGGCTTTTTAGGGTTTTTTTTTCTTGTTTCCCATCAGTCCATCCAGGTAAGGGTCCGTTAGCGGGCAAGTGGTCCCTGCAGTCCAAGCCAGTTGGCTTTAGAGCAGTGATTTAACATCCTACATACCACTGCCCCGGATCTACCATGCCTAAAGATGGGTACTTTTGGAAGACAAGTGGGTATATATTTTTTTTTCTTTTATTGGGCACAACTCTCATGCTTTTATTCACACTCATAAGGCTTCTCTCTCTTTTTGGGATTTTCGTTGGGTGAGGGAAAACAAAGAGATTTCTGTTGTTTGGGCAGCTTTTTCCTTCTCCATACTTGTCTCTTAGATGTTTGCGAGATTATTATATTTTTGGAATTTTTGACATGGCAAACATATTCTTTTGTTTGTTTGAAACAGCATTATCAAAAAGATATAATAGAACTTGCATCTCATTAAGCACACAGAAAACTAACTTTGCAAGAAGTCGCAACAGATTTTTTTATTACATTTAAGCAACTTTATACATATGCATGGGAACAAACACGAAATTTTTCAAAACTTTTATTTGAGCATGGATATATACACATGATATAGGAGAAGCACAATATAAATGACATAAGAATTTTTATACCTCCTTCACTGGTACATGGGTACCCCCCCCCCAAACTTACTATGTACTCTGTCTCAGAGTAGCGAAGAAGACAGGGTGAGGTCATGTTAGCCCAGTGAAGGTTACCTAGAGGGTTCGCTTGTGCCATGGAGAAGCTGCAATATGCTGTTGGGTTTTAGGGGAGACAGAGAAGGCAGCGGAAACAAAAATTTCTCCCCAAACCCATACCGAGGAAACGCGTCAACGTCTATATAATAGGAAATGATGGTTTGCGGAATCATACCTTATCCCGAGGCTTGCTCGGCGACAATACCTCGTGTAATGCGCGGTCTTCAACTCCGGACTTCGACGGTGTCTGTGCAGCTCCTGGTCGCACCAGGACTCACAACTCCTACTCGAACCAGACTGTCGGATGACAGTTGTCCTCCAAAGCGCTAGTGTCCTCCCGCCTCCGTAGTAGTCCACACGGACCACCTGGAACTCCACACTCCTTGTCCCACAAGGAAGTGGAAGGAGTCGCACCCTCCTGTAGACGTACTAGTCGCCTACACGCTCTCCTGCCTCCTGTTGCAGCTGCAGTTGTCTTTCCCTTGCTGCACCTCCCTTTTGCGGGAAGCACTTGCTCGGGCTCTCTCACGGTTACCAAAACCAGAGAGAACGACAACTCGCAGAGCAACTGGTTGCACTGCGTTGTACTGTGAGAAGCCCCCAAGTACCCCTATATATATAGGAGAGTCATGGGACAGGGTTCTCCATCCCGGGCAATGCGGGACTAAAAGCAGGAGTAGAAGGGTTCGGGATTTTCCACAAAAAGCAACCATCTCACAACCTGAACTGATCGGTTCACTGCTGAACCGGTCGGTTCAGCCACTGAACCGGTCGGTTGGACCTGAGCCGACCGTTTGGGGCTCTCCAACCGATCGGTTGGTGCCCTGAACCGATCGGTTCATGGTCCTAATCCGGCTCAAATTGACTTTCCTTGTTTCTTTCCCAATTGGCATCGAAATACCAGTACTATTTCCAATCAAATTAGAAATCCTATTTCCAATCAAATTAGAAATCCTATTTCCAATCAAATTAGAAATCAAAACGAAAGGAAAATTCGCACCAATCCTACTTTCCCAAGTTGCTCGATTGCACCAGTTGAACCGATCAGTTCAACACTTGAACCAATTGTTTCACACTGTGCATGAGCCGATCAACTCAACCCTTGAGCCGACCGGTTCAGCAACCTCAGCCGACCGGTTCATCACATGAACCGACCGGTTGGGAATGTAGGTTGTGCAAAATCAGTTAAATGCGATTTCAATCAATCTGATACTCCAATCAATGCGTCCAACACCTTGAACCATATGATATTGAGCCATCGACTGATTGAGTGTTTAATTGAACTACTAAACTCCTTTAGTAATCAATCTAAACATTTCTTGTGGAAAAACTCCTCTTCCAGGTTAAATCCTATGTGTGTGACCCTACAGGTCCATTTCACGTTGGCAGTGAAAGTCCATAACACTTATGACTTCACAAGCACAGAGCGGTGCCTAGTCACACATCAGTGCTACCCAAGTGAAAGTAGAAAGTTGGAGAACAACTTTCATCCTACAATCCGTGAATGGTGTTACAGCGAGTGTATAATTCCTTTGTCACTGATATCCCGAATGAACTCGAGGCATGGATCTGTCATCCTGTCAACGTTCACTCACTTTCTTGATCTCAGAGTAGATTGGAAGAGATATGTATGACATCAGTATTACATACTGATTCACACATGCGTGCACGCCTTTCTCAATCCTACTCATCAAGTGGCCATGGATATCAAACTACCTCAGGAGGGACAAATCCCATATCTATCACTCGCCCCTCAAAAGCCCCATGTGTCAAAGCCACCCAATCATCACCTTTATAACAACCCATGTTTCAGGACTGTGTTTGATGATGTCAAAGTGTGCCCAACGACATGTGTTGAGTGCAGTGATTTCAGGTCTAAGAATCACACTCACCACCATCACTGTGAGTACTGACTGTGACTACCATCTCATGGTTCCATGTGTCAAACTCACGGTGGGTCTGTCAGGTACCTTGTTCTCAAACAAGTACCTATGTGTTTGGTTTGATATCTCTATATCATGACTAATGAGATTCTGTCATCAACCAACACCACAATCTAGTCTTGTGTGTCATTGCTGTCTATCTACCTTCCACAATGACATCCGACTAGGGACATAACAAGAATGTACAAACTCTTAGCATCCGTATGATCTCATCGTTCAGGTCCTCAACCTGAAAGCATACGTCATTGAGTACTGTCATTCTTTAGACATTCAATATGTTCTACCACTATCTCATATGACTGAACCAGAAAGAACTGGAAGCTTGCCTTTGATGTTTATCAAATCAATCTTAATGTATCCTACCAATCATCCCATGATTGGCTCTCAGGGCATACATACCAACAGACTCCCACTTGCACTGCGAGCCAATCACCCATGAATCATATTCATAGTGATCTTCAAACATGTCCCACATGTTACTGTGCTCTAGTGCCAACATAGTGAGTAATGACAACACCTTGCCAAAGTCTGTACAAATTGCATGTCTCACATCTCTTCGTTGTACGTCACACGTATGAGATGGAGTTTACGTAATATGCGATCTAGTATTCCATTTGCTAACTTTTAGCCACATTGCATGATCAAGGATTCCGGACTTGTCATCAATGAGTGGAATATCTACAAGTTCATCTCATGAACTTCTAGATCCATATAGTATCTATTGCTGTTCACTAACACATAGATACTCGACATTTCCCCCTTTTAAATGGTTTTATTGGAACACTTCCAATTATCAACAAACATTTACTTTTATACATCCTATGTATATTTTGCGATTAATTTTCTGTCTTTTCGGAAGTTCGCATCAATGTAACTCTTTACATCGAACTCTTCCTTATCTCCATAGAACTAGTACTTCACAAGTACTTATCAAGTTCTCATGGCATTCCAGTAACTCTTACTGGAAGCAGACAGACATCCCCTCGTCATGTCCCACATACGAGTTATCAGGATGATCACATCATATTGTCATGTCATACATACAAGATGATGAATACATTTTATTCTTGCCATGTCATACATGCAAGACAACGGGATGATTACATACATGATAGATCCATATCTATTCTTAGTGTTCCCATTCTTCATAAGAATTGGACACTTGGCCTTGGGATACTAACTCCATGTAACATGGACAAGTTTTCTCCCACTGAATCTGTGCATACTGAACATTTCAGTACAGATTGCCAATGTATGCTCTCTCTTTTCAGGTCAAGAGATTTTAGAGAACTATCTCTATAGATCTCTATTCCTATCACATAGGAAACATCTCTATCTTCCTTAAAGATAATTTCCACTTTTGGATTTCCAATTTAGAACATTTCCATTTCACATCAATATGTGGAATGTGAATACGCTCCCACTAAATCACAGATCCCTTCTTTATCTTTGACATATCAGTCAAAACCCTTTGACTATATCATCAAAGTAAAGATCCAAATTTGAGTTGCTTGTACTCAATCAATCACATTGATTAGTCCATTGTAACTTATAGACTTCATTTGCATTAGTGGATTCATAAACCTTATAGGCTGTGTCACGTACACATCCTTGTTCTATTCCTCATAGGAATGCGGTTTTAGTATCCATATGCCAAATGCCTTAGTCATTAACTTGCAATCAACAAGCATCATCCTTCTCAAAATGTTATCCATGTGTCTTAACACTTAAGACTCATTTGCACTTGTGGATATGATCCAATGAGTGCTACCATCAAGGTCATACCTTATGGTTCACATGGATGTCATTTAGGATGTAATGGTCATAAACCATAACTCAAGATCCGGTTCCTCAAATTCATCTTGATAGTTGACTCATCACATGAACAACTCATCACATAGATAATTGAGGTGTATCTATTAAGGATATAAGAACTCACAACCCTTGTGATTCTTAATTTCCTTTTATTAGTGTGGGGTATTCATTTATTAAGAAGAATTCAGTTATTTGATAATCATTCTCTAACTCCTTAGAGTATGATTCCTTCTTGATTTAGACATCACCATGCCTTAATCACGAGTTCACTATGATACACTATCATAATCACGCACAAGGATCTCAAACATTTGGTCCAAGTATTTTATTCATTGATCTCATCAAGAATTAATACTTTACCAAATTTGTACTTCATTTATGATAATCTTGAACACTTCAAGATATTCATATTGGTATTTCTCTAAACACCATTTGAAGTATTAGCATTTGTTCCAATAGGTATGTAAATACATCCCATGTATTATACCTAATAGGATAATCACTCTCCCACTACATTAGTGAAGATTGATTAATCATGTCCAAGATGTTCATGTCTCTTACTGGTTTTTTAACCAAAAGAGTCTATCTTTATCCATCACATGGAAAATAGAAATGAATTTCTCATGATCAATGCTAATTATATTGTTTGAGTTATCTATAACTTTAGGTATCATCTTATCTTATGCATATCAAATATCATAAGATAAATAAGGCATTGCCACAAAGATCACATCTTTATAAATTGAAACATCTCTTTATTAATTGCCATCATTGTCATACAATATGCAAAAATAAAGTGTTTCTATCTATTGGAAAATATGAAATAGCAGTTCATAACTGTATTACATGCCTTATTGGCTGAAAATAAACTAAAGTATTCCTATCTATAAAGGCAACACTTGCCCAAAATAAGAATGCTTTACACTTTACATCTTGATATCATATATCTCAGAAGTGTTACAAGTTTACTTTCATGACACCTTTAAGTAAAAGCTACAGTCGC
Organism: Alisma plantago-aquatica; assembly: GCA_963693085.1. Lineage (NCBI taxonomy): Eukaryota > Viridiplantae > Streptophyta > Magnoliopsida > Alismatales > Alismataceae > Alisma > Alisma plantago-aquatica. The sequence continues at coordinate 252,726,864 of OY856415.1, forward strand.
CTCCTTCTTCTTTTGTTCTTCCAGGTAGAGAGGACAATTCCTTTTCCAATGTCCTAGCTTTTGACAATGGTGGCAATTTCCTTTCTTGGTCACACCTCCCTTGGCCTTGAGAGCTGAAGATGGCTTGGATTCCTGGCTAGCTTCAGAACCTATCTTAGATTTGCCCTTGCCCTTGCGCTTGGACTTGCCCTTCTTGCTCGTGATCACCATCACGGACTTAGGCTTGTCCTTCTTCATTTGTAACTCGGCTGTCCTCAACATGCCCAACAACTCTGACAATGGCCTATCAAAGTTGTTCATGTTGTAGTTCATCACAAACTGACTGTAAGATTCTGGCAACGATTGTAGTATCACGTCAGTAGCCAACTCTTGGCTCAGTGGAAATCCCAGTCTCTACAGGTTCTCCACATACCCAATCATCTTGAGTGTGTGAGGACCAACTGGATCTCCTTCTGTCATGACGCACTTGAACAGCGCCCTAGAAACATTGTACCTCTCTTGCCGTGCCTGATCTTCATACATGTTCCTAAGATGCAGAATCATCTCTATGACACCCATGTTCTCATGTTGCCTCTGCAACTCATGGTTCATTGAACATAGCATCAAGCACTTTGCATCAATGGCATCATTAGAATGCTTCTTGTAAGCATCCCTTTCTGCCTTTGGTGCATTTGGAGCGGGTTCCTCTGGAATTGGAGTATCCAGGACATAGAGCTTACGCTCTTGAGTGAGAACAATTCTCAATGTCCGATACCAGTCGTGGAAGTTCGTCCCATTTAGCTTGTCCTTGTCAAGGACCGATTGCAAAGAAAAGTTGTTGTTGTTTGTTGCCATTTGAACTACAAAAAGGAAAATATGCAATTTTAGTCCAAAACTCATTTTTGACTTATTTGATTGATTTGAAAGTTTGACGATATAATTAGGCCTTTAATTAATTATCGCTCCCACTATTTTACTTCAAATTGATGGCCCTCACCATCAATTCGGAAGATTGCAGCGTACAACCTTCTAGTGGGCAAGATCCTGAAATCCTCTAAGTCATGAGTCATCTTTGGCTGATCGCCCACAACTTAAATCTCTCAGGTAGGGAACTTTTGCCAATTGCATCATATGCAACTCTTGATAAGATGTCATATACAACTCCTTGCAATGATCATCTCCATGCCTCAAGGTGCTAGATCCCATCTAGGTCACCTTGTTAAGTCCGACCCAAAGCAAACACGATGAAATATGCACCCTGCTTTGGCAGACCCACACATTCATCCTTCACGCTTCCACGAGATAGACGGTGCACCACGCTAGGGCGTGCCCACACTTGGTCGATCAAGCTTTTCACGTGTGTCGCATTTGGAAGGCATCTAAAACTTAATATTTTAATGAGGGATTTGGTTTTTATATACATATACATATCCAATCACCACAATACATAGTACGTATCATATACATGCTATATCCCACAGAAAACATGCACAAACGATAAAAAGTGATGATTATGGCCATCCTAATGTGATTCCTCGAGCCAAGAGGAATCACGGTCATCTAGGTCTACATCACATGCAACCTGTACAAGATGATCTCTGTGCCTTGCTATCCGAGTAGATCAACTCATCACATGAATGATCTGTACTCTCCAGCTGGTCGTCTGGGTGCCACCAGCCGATCGGTTGGCTCCTCCAACCAATCGGTTCGCCTGGTCATCGTGCATCTCATCATGTCTGCCACCCGCTCGTCTCGCTCCTCGAACCGGTCATCAACAGATCGTTTCACTCCTTGAACCGACCGTCTGGAAGGTCGTCTTGATGTCCTTCGGTCTTTGACATAATAGGAAATAAAACCCTATTCTATTTATTACATTGCTTTAAAAAGGGAAACCCCGATTTACATTCGGGGGGAGCAAAGGTAGAAAAGAACCTCGAATTATTTCGAGTTACATCAGGAATAAGAGAGGGAAGATCGGTGCGCAGACCGAGATGCAAGCAACCACACACAACCAATCACAGATAGGGGATTATAGGCCATAATCACGCTACACACATCCACCACAAAAATTGTTTAAGGGCGACGCGTATCGAGTGCATTAATAATACATATCATATATGTAATTAGGGATTTGTGGATTTAAGATTGGACATGCATAAAGCCGATATTATTCGCATCATATGCAATAAATAAAGGCGACAAACCAAAATCGATCATATCGATATTCCTAAAACATAGAGCAGTTGACGTGGCTCTGATACCACTGTTGGGTTTTAGGGGAGACAGACAAGGCAACGGAAACAAAAATTTCTCCCCAAACCCATACCGAGGAAACGTGTCAACGTCTATATAATAGGAAATGATGGTTTGCGGAATCATACCTTGTCCCGAGGCTTGCTCGGCGACAATACCTCGCGTAATGCGCGGTCTTCAACTCCGGACTTCGACGGTGTCTGTGCAGCTCCTGGTCGCACCGGGACTCACAACTCCTACTCGAACCGGACTGTCGGATGACAGTTGTCCTCCAAAGCGGCAGTGTCCTCCCGCCTCCGTAGTAGTCCACACGGACCACCTGGAACTCCACATTCCTTGTCCCATAAGGAAGTGGAAGGAGTCACACCCTCCTGTAGACGTACTAGTCACCTACACGCTCTCCTGCCTCCTGTTGCAACTGTAGTTGTCTTTCCCTTGCTGCACCTCCCTTTTGCGGGAAGCACTTGCTCGGGCTCTCTCACGGTTACCAAAACCAGAGAGAACGAAAACTCGCAGAGCAACTGGTTGCACTGAGCTGTACTGTGAGAAGCCCCCAAGTACCCCTATATATATAGGAGAGTCATGGGACAGGGTTCTCCATCCCGGGCAATGCGGGACTAAAAGCAGGAGTAGAAGGGTTCGGGATTTTCCACAAAAAGCAACCACCTCGCAACCTGAACTGATCGGTTCACTGCTGAACCGGTCGGTTCAGCCACTAAACCGGTCGGTTGGACCTGAGCCGACCGTTTGGGGCTCTCCAACCGATCAGTTGGTGCCCTGAACCGATCGGTTCATGGTCCTAATCTGGCTCAAATTGACTTTCCTTGTTTCTTTCCCAATTGGCATCAAAATACCAATACTATTTCCAATCAAATTAGAAATCCTATTTCCAATCAAATTAAAAATCGAAACGAAAGGAAAATTCGCACCAATCCTACTTTCCCAAGTTGCTCGATTGCACCAGTTGAACCGATCGGTTCAACACTTGAACCAATTGTTTCACACTGTGCATGAGCCGATCAACTCAACCCTTGAGCCGACCGGTTCAGCAACCTCAGCCGACCAGTTCATCACATGAACCGACCGGTTGGGAATGCAGGTTGTGCAAAATCAGTCAAATGCGATTTCAATCAATCTGATACTCCAACCAATGCGTCCAACACCTTGAACCATATGATATTGAGCCATCGACTGATTGAGTGTTTAATTGAACTACTAAACTCCTTTAGTAATCAATCTAAACATTGCTTGTGGAAAAACTCCTCTTCCAGGTTAAATCCTATGTGTGTGACCCTGCAGGTCCATTTCACGTTGGCAGTGAAATTCCATAACACTTATGACTTCACAAGCACAGAGCGGTGCCTAGTCACACATCAGTGCTACCCAAGTGAAAGTAGAAAGTTGGAGAACAACTTTCATCCTACAATCCGTGAATGGTGTTACAGCGAGTGTATAATTCCTTTGTCACTGATATTCCGAATGAACTCGAGGCATGGATCTGTCATCCTGTCAACGTTCACTCACTTTCTTGATCTCAGAGCAGATTGGAAGAGATATGTATGACATCAGTATCACATACTGATTCACACATGCGTGCACGCCTTTCTCAATCCTACTCATCAAGTGGCCATGGATATCAAACTCCCTCAGGAGGGACAAATCCCATATCTATCACTCGCCCCTCAAAATCCCCATGTGTCAAAGCCACCCAATCATCACCTTTATAACAACCCATGTTTCAGGACTGTGTTTGATGATGTCAAAGTGTGCCCAACGACATGTGTTGAGTGCAGTGATTTCAGGTCTAAGAATCACACTCACCACCATCACTGTGAGTACTGACTGTGACTACCATCTCATGGTTCCATGTGTCAAACTCACGGTGGGTCTGTCCGGTACCTTGTTCTCAAACAAGTACCTATGTGTTTGGTTTGATATCTCTATATCATGTCTAATGAGATTCCGTCATCAACCAACACCACAATTTAGTCTTGTGTGTCATTGCTGTCTATCTACCTTCCACAATGACATCTGACTAGGGACATAACAAGAATGTACAAACTCTTAGCATCCGTATGATCTCATTGTTCAGGTCCTCAACCTGAAAGCATACGTCATTGAGTACTGTCATTCTTTAGACATTCAATCTGTTCTATCACTATCTCATATGACTGAACCAGAAAGAATTGGAAGCTTGCCTTTGATGTTTATCAAATCAATCTTAATGTATCCTACCAATCATCCCATGATTGGCTCTCAGGGCATACATACCAACATATGCTTCTTTGCTGCAGCCTCCTTATTTCTCATTTGGAAACATCCAGAACAAGTGCAAACACTTGTGGATGCTTCCTCCTTAATAAGAAGATGGAACCGGGATGCCCAGGTTCCATCTGGAGGTCACCGGCAAATTACTCGTGTTGTCTCTGTAGGATGTCCTAAACACCAAAGAAGACAGACTATGATAAGGAAGTGATCCTCCTCTCCAGTTACCAAATCAAGAAAAATTCTCCTGCTTACTATCTGCGGTAGTCGATGGCTAGCTTCCTTGGGATTTTTACATTTCTGCCCGATAGTTGTTGCTTCCGCTTGGCTGGAGGTTTGCTTTGCGTGAGCCAACCCTGTTATCAAGTCAATGATCAGCTAAATGTTAGGTCGGCAAAAGCTGGAATCACGATAAGACTTATTTCAAAATTCGGGTATCGTCCATCAAAAGAAAGCTCGAGACGATACAAGGTTGGGCGATACGAGGAAAGTCGTGCGGCACAACACACTTCCCGATAGGGGTATGTCGGGCGATAAGGTTGCCAAAAATCATCCGCCTGAAAGGACGTCACAAAAGAAGAACGTGTCGCCTGATATGGCGCATCGGGCAAACACCATCGGCCGTTATTTCGTGCATAACTGCGTCGGGCGATACAAAAATCGGTTAGGCACGTAAACCCGATAAGCAGTGTGTGATAAGAAAACTCGTGTCGGGCGACAAGACTGTCGGGCGATAAGCATGTCGGGCGATAAGCATGTCGGTCGATAAGCCTGTCGGACTATACCTTTGCTCATAGGAGCCATCGCCTGATACAGAGGTGAAGGCAGGCCTGGCCGATACGGGAGCAAAAGCGGCTTACGGAATAAAACGGGTGGCTAAATTGAGTAAGCGTGATAGCCCGACATGGTAAATCCACCTTACTATATATAGCAAACTCAGCTGGGGGTAAATCAGGCATTCTGGGCGCCCGCGTCGACCGTTTGAGACATGTCGTTCCCGAGACGAAGGTCCCGTCAGTCAAATTAAGGGCATTTACTCCCCATGCACGAAATGGTTGTCGCTCGGGGATGTCAACCGTCGTGGCATTTACGACGCCCAAGAAACTTCGGCCCGATACAAGCGTGATAGCGCGCTAGCTGAGTTTCCGCCCGACACATCGTGAGAAAGGTGCCAGAAACTTAAAACAAAGCTGGAAAAAGCATTTGACGGGCAAAACATCATCAGTTAGGGCAAAGCCCACCCGTCCTCAGACAGAATTGTTCCTCAAAGCTTCACAAAATTCAGCGATGACCCATAAAATAGAAGAGTCGGCACGCTCGGCGCGTGCTCTGACTCGGGCCTTATTACAATCCATTAAGTTTGTTTTTACATGTAATAAGAAAAATGCAACCTATTCTATGAATGAAAGAAGAACTTGGGCTGCCTCTCGAGGAGCGTTGGGGTTCGCGTCTCCAGCTCGACCGGTGTAAGATCATCTTGATCAGCCCTCAACTGTACCTATATCTTGCAGACTGATCTCTGCTCTCCTGACAAATGCTTCATCTTCATTGAACCTTTTCACCCTGTGCCCATTCACCTGAAAGGCCTTGGTCGGATCGTCTTTGTCGTAGAGCTCCATCATCCCTGATGAATATATCTTTGACACCGTGAATGGTCCAGACCACCTCATTTGCAACTTCCTAGGGAAAAGATGAATAGAGGACTTGAATAACAAGACCTTTTCCCCTTCGCTTATATCTTTTCTCCTGATGTGGGCATCATGCCACAATTTTGTCCTCTGTTTGTAGATTTTTGCATTTTTGTAGGCATTCATTCTCAGCTCTTCGAGCTCTTGAAGCTGAAAAAACCTCTTTTCTCCAGATTTGTCGAGGTCCATATTTAGGAACTTGATTGCCCAAAGGGCCTTGTGTTCCAATTCTAACGGTAGGTGGTAGGACTTTCCGTAGATGAGACGGTAGGGGGTGGTCCCAATGGGTGCTTTGTAAGCGGTGCGGTAGGCCCAAAGTGCGTCGTCAAGTTTCATGGACCAATCTTTCCTTGTTCGGCTGACAGTTTTCTCCAAGATCTGCTTGATTTGTTTGTTGGAAACCTCTACCTGTCCTAATGTATGGGGATGGTAGGGTGTAGCGATCTTGTGCTTCACTCCGTACTTGTGCAGGAGTGCTTCAAACTGTCTTTCTCCAAAGTGCGATCCTCTGTCGCTTATAACTGTGCGCGGGATGCCGAAACGAGGAAAGATGGTCTTCTCGAAAAGCTTGATAACCGACTTGGCGTCGCAGGTTTGGGTGGCTACCGCTTCCTCCCACTTCGATACATAATCCACGGCCACGAGTATGTACCGATACCCCCGGGATGGGGGAAACGGTCCCATGTAGTCGATCCCCCCATACGTCAAATATTTCTACTTCGATCCAGCTGGCCATTGGCATTTCATTCCTCCGCCCTATGTTCCCCGTAAACTGGCATTCTTTGCAAACCTTCACAAACTGTGCAGCATCTTTAAATAAGGAGGGCCAGTAGAAACCTGACTGTAGCTCCTTTGCAGCTGTTCTTTCTCTGCCCAGGTGACCACCATAGGGGGAGGTGTGGCATTGCTTCAAGATGTCTGTGGTTTCTTCTTCTGGGATGCACCTCCTGTATAAGTTGTCGGTGCATCTTCTGAACAGGAGAGGATCATCCCAGTAGTAGTTTTTAACATCCGTGAATAGTTTCTTTTTCTGATTGTACGTGATGTCAGGAGGCAGTTCTCTGCTAGCAAGATGATTGCAGATGTCTACAAACTAGGGTAAGCTTTCTTCTTGGGCTTCGGCCAACATAAGAGCTTCGTCGGCGTAGTCTTCATTGATTGGAGGCCCTCTCTCTCTCAGTCACGATCCTTGATAGGTGGTCTGCGACCACATTCTCTGCGCCCTTCTTGTCGATAATTTCGTGGTCGAATTCTTGGAGCAGTAAGGCCCACCTCAACAGTTTGGGCTTTGCGTCTTTCTTTTGCATTAAGTATTTTATAGCCCCGTGATCTATGTATACCTTGACCTTAGCTCCAACGAGATACGACCTGAATTTATCAAATGCGAAGACGATCGCTAGCATCTCCTTCTCATTTGTTGTGTAGTTCACCTGAGCCTCGTCCAACGTGCGACTCGCGTAGCAGATCACATGGTGCTTCTTATCTTTCTTTTGCCCCAGGACTGCCCCAACAGTGTAGTCGCTAACGTCGCACATCATCTCAAAAGGTAAACCCCATTCTGGCGCTTGAAGGATAGGTGGTGATATTAAAGCATTTTTCAGGGCCTGAAAAGCACTGAGACAATCGTTAGAGAAAACAAATTCAGCATCTTTTACCAGAAGATTGGACAGTGGTTTGGAGATCTTTGAAAAGACCTTGATGAATCTTCGGTAATATCCCGCGTGCCTGAGGAAGCTTCGCACCCTCGTCACGGATCTCGGTGGAGGAAGTTTGGATATTGCTTCAACCTTGCTTGCGTCCACCTCGATCCCACGCTTCGAGATCTTATGCCCGAGAACGATGCCCTCCCGCGCCATGAAATGACACTTCTCCCAGTTTAGAACTAGGCTATTCTCCTCGCACCTTTGAAGGACCAATGCCAAATTCTTCAAGCAGCTATCGAAGTCCTTCCCATAGACTGAAAAATCATCCATGAAAACTTCTACAATGTCTTCTAGAAAATCTGAGAACATTAATATCATGCATCTTTGAAAGGTAGTGGGGGCTTTGCAGAGCCCGAAGGGCATCCTTCGGAAGGCATAAGTGTCGTAAAGGCATGTGAATGTCGTTTTCTCTTGATCGTCGGGCAAGATGGGTACCTGGTAAAAACCTGAAAAGCCATCAAGAAAACAAAAGAAATTGTGATGTGCTAACCTTTCGAGAACTTGGTCAATAAAAGGTAGAGGAAAATGATCCTTCTTTGTAGCCTAATTTAGCCTTCGGTAATCAATGCACATCCGCCATCCGGTGACGGTCCTAACCACCACCTCGTCGCCCTTCTCACCCTTAACCACCATCATCCCGCCCTTTTTGGGCACTACGTGGATCGGACTTACCCAATTGCTATCGCTGATTGGGTAAATGATCCCCGCATCTCTAAGCTTTATTACCTCTTTCTTGACGACCTCCTTGAGCATCTGGTTCAGCTTCCTCTGGGGTTGGGCCAGAGGCTTGGCAGATTCATCTAATTTGATGTGATGCATGCACAAGGCGGGGCTAAGGCCTTTAATATCATCTACCGAGTATCCTATAGCCCCCCTTGTGGAGTCTTAACTCCTCAAGGAGTCAGTCTAGTTGATCGCTTGAAAGATCAGCGTTCACGATGACGGGGTTTCTGTGCTCTTCATCTAAAACCTCGTACGTCAGGCCCTCGGGCAACGCTTTTAACTCTGGCTTTGGTCTGGGTGTCTTCTCCTGAGGATCTTCCTCGAGAGAGACATACATCGCAGAATCCACTGCCATATCCTCTTCTTGCAAGTCTTCGTCAGAAAGGTTGAAAAGGTTGAGATGCTTCGCGAACTCAGGATCTTTGAGGTCAGGATCTTGACAGTTTATGGCCCTCAAGAGGGGGTCTACTGTCTGGATATCTTCCTCTATTTCCTTGCAAAATTTATTGTAGCTATCTGCGAAACATGCTGATTCAGACAGGGACGGGCTTCTCATGATCTCTTTCAGCTTGAAGTCCATATGGTCATTTCTGACCCTCAAAGTGATCATCCCCTTGGAGACATCAATCAGCGCTCTCCCTGTTTCCAAGAAGGGGTGCCCAAAGATGATCGGGCACCGGGGGTCTTCATCTGTGTCGATGACGACTATATCGCAAGGGATGAAGAAATCGCCAACCCTTATCGGCACATCTTTGATAATGCCAACGGGTCTCTTAAAGGTGTGGTCCGCCAGTTGAATCCGCATGTTGGTTCCAACCATGTCGGTCAAACCCACCCTATGTGCGAAACTTAGAGGCATTAGGCTAATGCTCGCCCCCAAGTCCGCTAGACCCTTGCGCTCGACGTTGTCCCCAATGGCGAATGGGATTGTGAAAGCTCCGGGATCCCTTCCCTTATTTGGCATGTCGGGCTTCAAGAAGGCGGAGGAGGCGGAAGCTAGATACACTGTCTCTATCCTTCCTCCCCTTCTCTTCTTTGTGATAAGGTCCTTGAGGAACTTGGTGTACGCAGGCATCTCCTCCAATGTGTCAAGGAAGGGCACTTTGAGATGCAGCTTCCTGATCGACTCCATGAACTTCTCATGACGCTTCTTCATATTCTCCTTTATCATCTTGTACGGGAACGGAATCTTAGGAGCATAAGCATTCCTTCCACCAGGTAGCTCCTCAGGGAACCCTTGCGCAGACTCTCAAATGTCTGCCTATCTTTCTTCCCCTTCTGTTGGGTCTGCACCCTCAGGCCTTAGCTCACGCTCAGGCCTGGCTTCATCAGGGCGCTCCAGCGTTCTTCCAGACCTCAAGACCGCCAATAAGGCAGTTTCAGGGTATGGGAGTGCTTTTATTGCAGGATTCTCCATCAGAGCAGTCATCTGGGTCAGTAGATGATCTACCTCACACTGGCGCATCTGTAAGTTGGCCATCTGGCGTTGCATTGAATTTAGAGCCCCTGGGCTAGATAGCGTGCTCTGCACCAGTCGGCTGATGATGGTATCATGTCTCTTTACGTAGGCAGAAAGTTGACCAACCAAGTTAGGATGGCTCGACCTCTCGCCTCGGCCCTCACATTCACCCTCAGAAAGAGACTGCTCGTGACGAGACATGGTATCAAAGCTCGGCGGAACAGGTCACAGTTCTTCAGAGTTCCTGAAAAGGCATAAAAATCAAGTTTAGAAAATTGAATTATTATTTTTAAGGCAAAGAATAATGATAAGAAAAGAAAGAAAAAGAAAAAGAGTGTTGTCAAGCTCATTTCTAAGCTTGAGGCACTGGAGTGTAGTTAGTGGATTCGGGTCCGTGTACAGTATCGCGTTTGCCTTGTCCCCGGCAATGGCGCCAAAAAGTTGATCGGTCTAAATCGCGCGTCCAAAAGTGGAGGCAGATTTGAGGTAGTCGAGCTTTTACATTTATAAACTTGAATCCTTCTAGGCCCCCGCAACTTTGTTTACGGGGTCGAAGTAGACATACGGGGTCGAACACAGGGACAAGGGGGGTAGTGTTGAGAATCCAGAATCGACACGCTACACTCCGACAGGTATAAAGAGATGTAATTTCCTGAAAGGGAACAACAAGATGTCACAAAATAAAACAAAGAAAACTATCTCCAACTGGAGCTACTAGAGAGATTTTAAGGTTTTAGTCATTTAGCAGTTTTTACGGGTTTTCATGCAACAGAAATAGAAAGATAAATACTAGAGCTAAAGCAAGGTACGAAGGATAAGACTACAGTAAAACAAGCGGCAGCAGTAACATCCTGCACCCCTCCTCTCAGAGCGGGTACCTCTAACCTCTGCATCAACACCCCTCTCGAGGTTGTTGGGCTTTAGTTAGAGTGGAATGTTACTGAAGCAACTCCGTTCCAGGCACTCTCGTACTCCAGAATCGGACTAAACACTAGAGCCACAACACGACTCTCGAAGATGTTGCGACGGGAAAACACGATTTGGTAGCTAAGCGAAACGCGATCCAAACATGCAAGCTAGAGTTCAGATATCAAACATAGCAGTCATCCAACATTTTGTACCCAACATAGTGCAACAAGTAAATAAGCTTTGCTATTTTCATAAACATTAAAGGTCTTAGTACATTGCGTAAATAAAGAATTAAATAACAGAATTAAAAGATAGGTGTCGCCTCCTTAATGTAGAAGGACGACAGGGTGCTATAGCTCTCCAGCACTATATCGGTCAGGGGTCTAGCCCGATACAGAGGTGTCGGGCGGCACACCCTCTTGGGCGGAACGCACCGACTACCTACCGTATCACTCAAGGACCCTGGCCGATACGCTCATGTCGGGGGGCACACCCTCTCGGGTGGCGCGCACCGACTGTCGAAGCGTATCGGGTTCGATATCGTGTTGGGCTAAGAGCTACGCGTTCTTCTGTCAGGAACTTGTGTCACTCATATACATCGGCCGATATCGGCCCGCAGTGTTGCCCGGGACGGTCCTAAGTGAACTATCCCCTCCCTCTCGGGATGAGGAAAAGCTCACCTAGTGTCACCCTAGACAAGCACTGGGGCACGATACTTGTGCTCTCATAGTTTCCTCGAAAGATAGCTCAAGCTCCCTACTGTCTGAACCTGTCTCTTCATCTTCCTATAGCTGCTATTTATAGTTAGTTGGCTGGGAGGAGTTATGGTGCTCGAAGCGCCACGTGGCCCCTTATGCGCCGGTCGTTGGACGGCCGATACAGGTATTGCTCGGTGCAGAGGTGTGGGCTATCGGTCACGTGACGGGCGGCGCGCCTGCCGGTGGGTGGCTGTGTCGCCCGACAAGCTGGGTTGTCGAGGTGGGCCGGCTCCCTGTTGAGTAGGTGTATCGTCCGCCAGCTTCTTCTTGCGCAGCATCCCTTTGTCGTGCGTCATTGTGTCGCTCTACCCTATCGGGCAAAGGTTGTATCGGGCGTCAGGAAGGTCGAAACAGACTTGGACTTATTCATGGGCCGGGACGGCCTTATTTCACCAAAACGAGGAAAAACTCTGCAAAAGATGGGAAAATTAGATTAAGAGCATTGCTTGGCCAATTATTGTGAAAATGCTAATAAAATAGAGGAAAATAGCAGAAAAGGGCAGCTTTAATAACAAAATAAAGGGCAAAAACGTCACAAAAACTGGTGTTATCACCTGGGTATGGCTGGTAGGTGGGATAGGGTGAAGCACATGATAGGTTCATGGTAGACATGATTGAACACAAATCTTGGTGCAGGTGTTCCTGGACTTGGCGGTTGTACGCCAGTTCATGCATCATATATCCAAGGAGGGTTTCATTTGATGCATGAAAAGACGCACGGCTAGGGCGGGGATGTGGCTACAGTGGTGGAGCTCGGGTAGAGGAGGATGGGGCAGCAGAGGCTGAGGCGCACGCTGAGGCAGAAGCAGAAGTAGAAGCACCAGAGGCAGGGGTGAAAATAGGGACGGCCTTCTGAAGAGTGGTTTCACTAATATACACACCTTTTCTAGCAACCAGGTAATGGAAGTCAGAAAAGAGGGATTTATCAGTGGCGAATTTGAAAAGACCACAAATCAAAGTCAGATAGGGAGGGTGGGTTCCTTTGGTATTCTTACCGGTGTCAAAACAGGTCATGTGGTGTAAGACGTATCTGGCCCATTTGACACTGATATTGTTTAGCAAACAATACATAATGACTGCAGTGTTCTCTGCAATGTCCGTTTGATTTTTCTTTGGATGGACATTGCAATTGATCACTAAAGCCAATATGTGCCTCTGAAGGTCAAGAGAGGATGAGGGCAGGGTAGACTTCCTCTTGTAAGCCACGTCATGCTTTTTCAAAAACTGATGAATGTCTGGTAAAGTCAGCTCATGGTGTTTGTAAAATCCTTCCGGGTCAAGAAGATCAAAATACTCACCATAGTCCTTACGCCAAGTGTCGTTTTCCTCGTCTCTGGAAAAGAAGACATTTAAAATATCCTCGGAAATTTGGAAGTGACGACCGGCGATCATCGATGTAAGAACTACTTCGGTATTTGGCAGGGGGATAAGCGAATCATAGTTCCAACGCGGGTTGGCATAGAACTCGTGAACTGCCTTTGTGCTAGACATACGATTATGAAAGCAGTCACTCTCGATCGCTAGGGCGGACAAGTGGTGGCTAGCGAGAAGCCTCGAAACATAGGTAATAACTGCTTGAAAATGATTTGGGTCAAGCAAGGGGCAAAACGGAAAAGGAGATCGAGGTAGGAGATCCTTATACTGATTCACGGCCTCAAGAGACACAAATGAGGTATTATCAAAAGGAATCAAGCAATTATTCGAGGAAGAGGCATGAGCATTGCTAGGAGCAACACGTTTTCATCTATGGGAAGCCATAGAAATGAAAACAAGGAGAAAACATACTCACAAGCAAAAACAAACCTCAAACGCTGAAGAAAACACCACCACGAGCACCCGGGGAGGTCAAGAACGAGGTTGGGAGGTCAAGCTAGGCCTAGGAGCGGGAGGTTTAGGGCTGGGGGTGAGAGCTTAGGGTTAGAAGGCAAGGAATCGGTCGGCTATTTTCTAGTTGCAAGGGAAAATAGTCAGCCGATCCTAACTTTTAAGTTGGCTCAGCCCGCGGATCGGTCGAGTTCTGAGAGTGGTAAACTCGACCGAACGGTCCACTAAAGACAAGCTCTCGGCTCCTGATTGGTCGAGTTTTCCAGGGTGGAAATTCGATCGAAGGTCAACCTGACCTAACAGTCTCATTCTTAGTTTCTAGCCATATACATGCCAATTATATTCATTTTTCCATTCTATTATGCATAATTAACATACTTAGGCACATCTAGCTCATCATTGGGCACTATTTAGCGATAAAACATGAAATTCGATAAAAACCCAAAAACAAGCAAAAACTAAGCATGTTGATAAGCAATTGAAGCACATTCAGGCATATATAGGAAAAACAAGGTGAAGAGAGACATGAGAAAGCATATAGGTAAAAGATAACTATCTAGATCACACATCAAGATCATTCAATTCAACAATGAGCAGTTTAGATCGAATAAAGTTAAATTGATCTCTAGCTAGAGGTTTTGTAAAGATATCCACCAACTGATTTTCTGTGTCCACATGTGTGATATAGATATCTTTCTTGGCAATGTGGTCACGAATAAAATGATGGTGAACCTCTATATGATTGTCTCTACTATGCAATATAGGATTGTACGATTAGATTAATTGCACTAGTATTGTCAAAAAAATAGGAGAAGCATCAAAAAATATGTTAATGTCTTAGAGCATTTGCTTCATCCATAGGACATGTGCACAACAACTCCCGGCTGCAATGTATTCAACTTCGATAGTTGATAATGCCAATGTACTTTGTTTCTTGGAGAACCAAGATACTAAGCATGGTCCTAGAATGAAGCAAGTGCCACTTGTGCACTTTCTATCAACCAAGCACCCTGTGTAATCTGCATCACTATATGCTCTTAGAGTAAAATCTCTTGATTTAGGATACCATAGTCCAAAATTTTGGGTTTTGGCTAAGTACCTCAAAATCCTCTTAACTGCAATAAGATGTGATTTCTTAGGGAAAGATTGAAAGAGAGCACACAAGCCAACACTAAACATAATATCAGGTCTAGAGGCAGTTAAATAAAGTAAACTTCCAATCATACCTCTATAGAGCTTCTCATCTACCTTTTCACCTTCTTCATCTTTGTCAAGTTTGGTGGTGTTTGACATGGGTGTATCCATCGACTTCATGTTTTCCATCCCAAAGCGCTTGAGCAGTTCACTAGTGTACTTGCCTTGGTTGATGAAGTTTCCTTCTTTTGTTTGCTTGATTTGAAAGCCGAGGAAGAAAGTCAACTCACCCATCATGCTCATTTCAAACTCACTCTGCATAAGAGAACTAAACTCCTTGCAAAGATCAAGATCAGTCCCGCCAACAATGATATCCTCAACATATATTTGAATTATAAGAAAATGGGTAGAAGTGTGTTTTAGAAACAAGGTAGAATCAACTTTGCCCATGACATACTCGTTATCTAACAAAAAGTTCTTTAGTTTCTCATACCAAGCTCGAGGTGCTTGTTTGAGTCCGTAGAGAGCTTTTTGCAAGAGATAAACATGATTGGGTAACTTGTCATTTTCAAAGCCTGGAGGTTGAGCAACAAATACTTCCTCCTTGATTGTACCATTCAAAAACACACTTTTAACATCCATTTGATATAATAAGAAATCTTCATAGCTAGCAAAGCCAAGTAGCATACGAATAGATTCTAATCTAGCAACAGGAGCATAGGTTTCATCAAAATCAATACCTTCATGTTGGTTGTAACCTTGTGCTACTAACCTTGCTTTGTTCCTTACCACTTTACCTTTCTCATCTAGCTTATTGTGGTAGACCCATTTGGTGCCAATGATCTTTCTATCACTTGGTCTTGACACTAGAGTCCACACACAGTTCTTTTCAAATTGCTCTAGCTCTTCTTGCATGGCTAGGATCCACTCATCATCTCCAAGGGCTTCTTTGATGTTCTTTGGCTCTAGTTGGTAGATGAAGGCACTATCTGCTTGTTCTTTGTTGTGAGCAGCTCGTGTCCTCACTCTCTCAAATGGGTTTCCAATGATCAACTCCTTGGGATGATTCTTAGCAAAGCGGGGAGCGGGATCCTTCTTTTCTTCTTCTTCTTCTTCTTCCATCACCTGCTTACCTTTATTCTCAATGTTGAGGTCTTTTAGGATAGGAATCAAACCATCTGCAATATCATCATCACCAACATGCTTTCCAACAACAGGGTTAGTTTCAATAAACTTAACATTGATAGATTCTTCAATTTTAGACAACTCAATGTTGAATACTCTATATGCCCTGCTTGTAGTGCTATAGCCAAGGAAGAAAGCCTTATAGGATTTTGGATCAAACTTGTCGAGAGAATCCTTCATGTTTAAAACAAAACAAGGACATCCAAAAACATGAAAGAAATCAATGGATGGCTTTCTACCGCGCCACAACTCATAGGGCATTTTCTTAAAAATAGAATGTGTAAAAACCCAGTTTTGCACAAAACAGGCGGTGCTAACGACTTCGGCCCTAAACTTCTTGGGAATGTTGTATTCAAGAAGCATTTTCCTCACTGTCTCTTGGAGATACCTGTTCTTCCTCTCAACTACCCCATTTTGTTGAGGCGTACGAGGAGAAGAGAAATTGTGTGAATAATCGGATTTTTCACAGAAACTCTCAAAAAGATCATTTTCAAATTCTCCCCCATGGTCACTGCGGATAGAAATGATCCAGAAAGAAGCTTCATTTTCAACCCATTTACAAAAACTTGAGAAAACATCAAGAGTATCACTTTTCAAAACTAGAAAGAAAGTCCAAGTATATTGAGAGAAATCATCAACAATAACAAGACAATACTTGGAGCCACGAAGCGTTTGCGTTCTCATTGGTCCGCATAGATCAATGTGAAGAAGTTTAAGAACTCTTTTAGTACTCATGACTCCTTTGGATTTGAAGGAGGATTTGGTTTGTTTCCCTTGTGTACAAGGTTGACATTCCTCATCCTTATCAAAATCCAATTTAGGAAGTCCTCGAACCAAATCCCTTTTGTTCAACTTCTTCATTTGATGCAAATTCACATGACCCAAACGTCGATGCCAAAGAGAGAGAGATCATTTTTATCCACAACCAAGCATCTATCAAGAATGGGCTTAAGAGCATCAAGAACAATAACATAAAGATTACCATTTCTAGTTCCCTTATATATAACATTGTAGGAGAGGGAATCTAGAAGCAAGCATTCTAAAGAAGTAAACAACACAAGATATACATTGTCACAAAGTTGACTAACACTAATCAAATTGTGATGTAGGCCATCAACAAGAAATACATTTTTGATACATAGCTCATTGCCCACATCACCCTCACCTATGACCTTACCCTTCTTGTTGTCACCAAAGGTCACCGATCCTCCTTTCTTCTTCATGAACTTGTTGAAATGGCTTATTTCTCCAGTCATATGCTTAGAGCAGTGACTATCAACAATCCATCTCTTTTTAACCTGCAAGAAAGAAGGATGTCGGAACCCAACTCAAACCTTGGGATCTGGGGTTAGCTTGAGGACCCATTTTATATTTGGGTTGGTCCCCTTAGGCTTGTAAGGACAATAGGTAGAATAATGGTCATCACATTTGCAATGAATACATACCATAGGGTTCTTAGAGCCGGAAGACTCTCCATGGAAGATATGAGGTTCCACACTCTTTTTCTTACCCTTGTGTTTGTTCTTACTCTTACCTTTTTGAGCAGTCCCATCATATCCCAAACCACTAGTACCAATTTGTTTGGTAGAGTGTTCTAGGACATCATTAAGGGATTTCTTTTCGGATAAAAACCTTTGCAAAGTAGATCTTAACTTAGCATTATCATCATTAAGGTTTATAACAGTAGTAGAAAGACTAGCAAGATCATCTCTAGCATGCAAAAGGTCGGCCTCAAGATAGAGGGATTTAGTAAGAAGATAATCTTTTTCTAAAGTTAAGCTAGCAACTTCATTTCTTGGAAAAACAGGCCTAGAAGATAAATCACTAACTTGAGAAAGCAACTTGGCATTTTCAGATTTAAGCACAACAATCTCTCTTTGATAAGAATATACTTCATCTCTCCTAGCATCATCTATAAGCTTGAGTTCTACATTTTGAGTTTGAAGGATATCAAGCTCATCAAGGCACTTTTGGTTGTCTATCTTAATATTTTCAATATTTTTAAGATAAACACCATTTTCAACCTCTACTCCATTGTATTGAAGTTCAAGGTCAAGAAACTGCCCTTGCAAGGAATCTATGCTCTCAAGATGCAATTTTTCATTTTGATCAAGAATATCAATTTTAGCATAGAGATCATCAATTATCTTTCCTAATCTTTTCCTTTTAGACTTGCATTTAGAAAAAGAAGATTTGCATTCATTTAGCACATGTCAATGAGAGTTTCCTTGGATATCTCAAGCAAGTTAGCATGGCTTACCTCACTCACCTCACTTGCGTCACTTACATCTTCACTAGTGGAGGCCATGAGGGCAAGATGGCATTGTCCATCTTCAGAGCTTGAGGAGCTTGAGGATGACATCTCCCATGCCGCATGAGCTGCATCTTTGAATCTTCTCTCCTTCTTGTCTTTCCTCTTGTACTTGCCTTCTCTCTTATACTCCATGTCCTTCTTGTGGCTGTTCTTGTGGTGTCTTTTCTTGGCCTTTGGGCAATCACTCTTGTAGTGGCCATTTTGACCACATTCATAGCATCTTAGAGTTGAAGAGGAGGGCTTGTTCTTGAAGTGTTTCCCCTTTGAGTAGTTTGCTTCATGCTCATTAGAACCTTCATCTTCACTTGAGGAAGGCTGGGAGACTTCAAGGCGAGTTGTTGTTGCCAGACCATCTCTTCAATTTGTGCTTTGAAGGCAGTGTCCTTCATCTTCTTTGACTCTTTTTCTTCTCTCTTCTCTTCCTCTTCTTGCTTGTCAAGCCTAGGTTCATGAGCTTGGAGGTTACCAACCATCTCCTCGGTTGACAAGTCACTTAGCTTGTACACCTCTTCAATTGAAGTGACCTTAGGCTCCCATCTCTTAGGAAGAGATCTCAAGATCTTGGAGTTGATAGTACCTCTACCCATTACACTCCCAAGGGCTGCCAAACCATTTAAGATGACATTGAGCCTAGTGTACATATCTGCCACTATCTCATTCTTACCCATCTTGAAGTTCTCTCAAAGACCACCAAGCATGTAGACTTTGGCCTCCTTCACTTTCTCGGTTCCTTCATAGGTGACACACAATTTATGCCATATCTCATATGCGGTGTCCCAAGAGAAGATGTGGTTGAACTCGGATGGAGTAAGGGTGGCGTAGATGATGCTCACAGCTTTGGCGTTGAGTTGAGCACGCTGCATTTCATCTTCCATCCATGTGGTGATGTCCCCTTTTGGATCTTCATATTTGAGGTGGACAATCTTCCACATTTCATAGCTCACACCTTGGAGGTAGAATTGCATCATTCTCTTCCAATATAGGAAGCTTGTGTCATCGAAGACCGGAGGTCTCATTGAGAAGCTTCCTTCTAGGTTGAGTGAACCAAGAGCTGAATCGCCCATCTTCTCCTACTTGTTGAAGTAGCTTGGAGAAGACCTGCTCTGATACGACTTGTTGGATCAATGGGCTCTAGAGGGGGGTGAATAGATCTTCACAAACTTCACAAAAAGGATTAGACCACCAATGTATCTTTAGTGCAGAAACTAAACCAAACAGCAATTTGATGTCTTAACCTAGCATTCAAAGCAAGGATAAGAGACAAGGAATAGCAAGCACTTGGACAGGTGGTTTAGAGTGGTTCCACGTCCTAAACTTAGGAGCAATGTCAGTCCACTACCTAGAGTTGGTGAGACTCTAGGATTTGCAACTTGGTTCTCCTATATATCACAATAAGATTACAAGATACATAAACCACACAACCAAGGACTAAGCATCTCAAGCCAAGATCTTCTACCTCACCAAGGACTTACCCACTTGCAAGATTCTTCAGCCTTCTACAAAGGACTTACCCAATCTTACCTTAGTCTTCAGCCTTGCAGGAATTACCTATCTTGCTTGAGCTTTGCCTTGCACCTCTCCTTCTCTTGGAGAGCTTCTCCACATTTCACCTTCACCAAGGGATCTGGAGCAGCAAGCTATCTTCACTCTTGAAGAACAGCCATCATCTTCACCTTCACTCGGGGAAGAACAGCAGCAACCTCTCTTTCACTTGGAGAAGCAGCTTCAATCAATCTTCAAAGGGAATATGTGGTGGGAAGAGAGAAAGGAGAGCTTTACATCAAACAAGGGATAGCTCTCATACACAGGGACCTAACTCACTCATAGCTCACGAATTTCACTTGAAAGTAGAGAGAGAAAGGGGCTCAAGGTCTTGGAACACTCTCAACTATACTAGCACCAAGTTTGCAAGGAAGAGCAGCTTGGAATGAACTCCAAGGGGGTCTATATATAGTTGAGGGTGTGCCTATGAGTTTTGGGACACTTGGATACAAAAATAGCCATTTTTTGTTCAAGGAAACGACTCTATTTTTGCCCAAAAACACTCACTAACAGTCACATCACTTTTTCTACAAATTACGTACAGTGCAATCGGTCGAGTTTCAATAAAGGTAACTCGAACGATCAAGTAAAAGACAAAACCGATATTCAACTGATCGGTCGAGTTTGTCCTGACAAAACTCAACCGACCATTTGAAGTCAAATTGGTCAGTTACATGATCGGTCGAGTTCTATGAAAACACAACTCGACCGATGCAATCTTCAGAAAATTGACCAAGATTGATCGGTCGAGTTTCAAGCCAAGGAAACTCGACCGACCAAGTGCTTGTGATCAATTTTCTAATTTGCATCTAAAGTGATTAGCACTTGGTGAATTTTGTCCCAAACACTTTTCTCATCTAAGTTACAAGTCAATTCATCATTACAAGTGATTACATGGATGTTTAAAGGTCATTTACATAGAAATTCCAAATAGCACACTTGTAGCCATTTTGACTTGAACTTGAGCCATTCTAGGGCTTTAGATTTGAGATCCTTTTCATGTACCTAATGCCTGCAAACAATCTTCAACACACATATTAGATACATATGAACGGAATGGTTAAGTCATTATCAAAATATAGGTAATGTATAACCTCTAGGTCAACAGTTTCTCCTGTGACAAACTCGATCGACACCCTTGATGCATTTTGAGAATGTCCAGGTTTGGTCAAAGTTCAATACACAGAACTCGACCGACACCCTATACTAGAAAAACTAATTTTAAGCGACCAAACGAGTTTCATCTAGGATAAACTCGACCGATGCTTCAAATTTTCTTTGTCATATAGTGCAATTGATCGAGTTACCTTTATTAATAGTTGATTGAATGCACTATACAAAAAATGTAAAAAAGTGATTCTATCTATTGGAGTGTTGCAACACTCAAAATTGTATCCATTGCAACACCCCAAATGGATAGAAAATGTTCCTTAGTGCTTCTATCCTCTAGTGGACGCCCCCAACTATATATAGGACCTCTTGGAGTTCATTCCAAGGTTTCTCCTTCATGATATTCAAGATCCTAGGTATAGTTAAGTGCATCTAGTTCACTTGAGCCCCTTTCTCTCTTGTAACATCCATACGAGTGAGATAGAATATGTGTGAGAGAGCTACTCCATTGTAATCTTGAAAAGCTCTTAGAGCTTCCCTTTCCCCAACCCCTTTCTTCAAGATCAAGTTGGTGAAAGCTTCTCCAAGTGAAGGAGAAGGTGCAAAGCTTCTCCAAGGTGAAGGAGAAGGTGCAAAAGCTTCTCCAATGTGAAGGGTAAGGTTAAGGTTGAAGATCTAGGAGTAGAGTGGGTAAATCCTTCAAGGTAAAAGACTCGATGCAAGAAGGGGATCTCCTTGGAGAAGGTGTCCAGCTGCTTGCAAGAGTGGGTAAGACCTTTTAGAGGTAGAAGTCTCTAGCTCAAGGGATAGGTAAGTCCTTGGTTGGTTTATTACCTCCTTTTGGTCCTTAAAAAGGAGGTTGGGTATCCTTGGCCCGGAAAAGGAAGGTCATTTTGTATGTCTTACAATGGAATATAAGTATAATTAGGTTGCAAAATCCTAGAGCTTGACGTCTCTAGGTAGTGGACTGACTTTCTCGTAGTTTGGAGATTGTAACCACTCTACATAGCTTGTTCTTGTGCTTATACAATCTCTCTCATCCTTGCTATGTATGCTTAGTTGCACTACAAATTCAATGCTTGCAAATCCCAAATCTTTAAGTAGCTTGAATCTCTACACACAAAGAACTAAGATGATGTTCTTTGAACTCCTTAGCAACCTCTTTGATCACCTCACTCGTTGAAAAACTAGGTTCAAATAAAGCATGGAAAGAAAAGGTGAGTCCTAGGAAGGAGTTCCTTTCACCTATTCATGGATTGAGTTGAGATGAAAGAGGTGCCATCAAAGGAGACATGGTGAGGAGTAGTGGAGGAGGATTGAGCTCCAACTGGTGTGGATTGTTTCCTACAGTTGGACTCTATCTAGGTCAAATTGAGATGAAATGACCACCAAACAAGAAGGAAAACACAAGAAGCAGGTCGTCAAACCACATAGGTCACTATTGGGAGAGATAAGGAGGGTTGATGAAAGGCTAGGAAGGGTGTAGGAGAGGTTGGGTTAGCCTAGTGTTGGGGGAAAAGAACTGGAGGTTGGCTATCGGTCGACTTTCTCTAGTTGAGAGGGAGAAAAGCCGACCAATTTTCCTTCTTGATTTGCATCCATTAGTGTGATAGGTCGAGTTCAGTGTGTAGGAAACTCGACCGATAATGAATTATAGCTCGATCATCAATTAAAGATGGATCAAGTTTATCTAGGTCAAACTTGACCGATTGGTTAGCCTGTCCAAAACATAGAAAATTTAATTCTAAGCCTCTAGAGTGATATATAAATTTATTTTCTTCGCCTATCATGTATTTAAACATATTGAGGTACATTCCACTGATCATTGGCTACTATTTTGTGATAAAACATTAGTTTGCAAAATATAGCCAAAAATAAGAGAAGTAAGGCATGAAAACATGGAAATTATAGCACTTTCAAGTAAAATATGACCAACTACAAGAAAGAAACATATATGTATGTTAATATCTAGCTAGATTGCATGCCAATATCATCAAGAGCAGTTATGAGCAGTTTTGATCTGATAAAAGTAAATTTCTCTCCAACTAGAGGTTTTGTAAAAATGTCCGCAAGCTGATTCTCTGAGTTCACATGCATGATATAGATATCCTTCTTGGCAATGTGGTTACGAAGAAAGTGATGATGGACATATATATGCTTATCTCTACTATGCAATATAGGATTATAATAGAGATTAATTGCACTAGTATGTCACGATAGATAGGAAGCATTAAAATGAATGTTAAAGTCTTAAATCATTTGCTTCATCCATAGGACTTGGGCACAACAGCTCCCAGTTGCAATGTATTCAACCTTGATAGTTGAAAGAGACATTGTGGTTTGTTTCTTAGAGATCACCAAGAAACCTAGCATGGTCCTAGGAAGAAGCATGTAACATACTGACAATTGGTACCAATTATACTATTGAGCTATATTGCATGATTTCATATCTTGGAAACTTCATTTTTTTTATTTGATACATCTTGTTTGAACTTAAATTCAATTCTTAAGTTTTGATTTGATCTGGTCAGTTCAGGATCCCCACCAGTCTACATTATTTTAAATTTAAATCTTTTATTATGGAATCATATCAAAACATAGATATTCAATTTTTAATATAATGAAAATATGATAGTCAATTAATATAATCTTATATTTAAGAAGTAGCATCTTTTAAAAAAAATATTTTAGTAAAAGTTATATGCCTGGTAAAATATAATGAATGTTTTTTTTTGTGAGCCATAAAATTGGAAAATCCAATAGATACTATATTTGAGAGGAAAGTAAATTTGGTACTTTGCATCCGAGTATACCATGAGTTCTAAATTCTAGCACTAAATGTTAATACTGCAATGACCAACCAGAAAATATGTCTCTACATAAAAGTATAAATGCAGAATTTGTGTTATTGGATTTAAAAAAACACTAAGATCATTATCATATTAGGGAACGCTTCAATTTATATAATACTTGGTGGTTGGAAACAATATTGGATTTTATAAATGGATGTCATACGACAAAATTTAAGATTCTCAACTCACACATCACAATTTTAACCAATACAAAATATACTTATTGAACGCATACCTTTATTTCTGAATTATTCACGTGACTGTAACCCCTAATTGCTGTCAAGGACTCTGATCGTTGCCTTCTTGCCAAGACTTATGCGGTTGGTTTCCACATTATCCGTGCAAACAGAAACTAGTTTCCAGCAAAGACTAATATTAAAGCCACATGTTGCCGTTTAGCAACTTAAAAGGCACATAATGCTTTTTTTTTCTCCTTGACCACGACGCTGACCAAGATGCAAACGGAAAGCCAATAATGGAGTAGGTAATGTGCGTTAACATGATATAATGAGCCCTCTCCTGCTCTCTCTCCGATTCCACTTATTCTGCGGATTTCAGGAAAAGGCAAGGCAATAATTATCCGCAACGTATGCGGCCATCAATCTTCTCGTCCTTGAGCAAAACAGAAGCCGTTATGTACGACCATATATATAGACTTAGAACCCCGACCACAGAAGGGCTTACCTGCAAACCCGGAACTCTGACCAGTGCTGCCTTGTCTCCCCTATGCATCGTCCCCTGCCATCATCCTACAACCACCTGACGCCCTGCCAACTTCATCACAAACCTCCCTTATTCTTCCTTGAACCCTCGGCCACATTTCCACCGCCTCCTTCCTAGCCAGCCGGAATCCCCAATAGGCTTCCGGACACCCTACAGATTCCGGGTGGGTCTGCGCCAACTCCTCTTACCCTCTTCCTTCCCCTGGACCTGCTCTGCTGTCAGGCCAACAGCCAAAGATAAGTGCGTGTCGTCTCCATCTCCAGCCGGTCACAACCTCGACCAAACCAGAGTAGAGCACGCCGCACTGCCATCTTCAGCGTGACCTACCTGATGTTCTCAGCAAGCCTACATAATTAGAACCGCCAACCTTGCCAGGATCCACATGCTTTAGATCCGCCGCCGCTCTCTCTGACCCTGCCTTCTCTTCAGCCGCCTCTATCAATCTCACTGCTCAGATGGTGGCTATGCAAGCAAGTCGACAGGGAATCAATGACCGGGGGAAGTCAGTAACAGACCGCCGCTGCATCCCCTGGCCTCGAGACTCTCGAGGAGACTACCTCCAGTTCAGCTCTGATGAACACAGAGAATAGGGTGGGTCAGCTTCGGTCAAAGTATGCTGACCTGAAAGCTAATCATCGAGTGTCCAACACAGACTAACAAATCTGTAGGTCAGTACGCCGTCCTCCCAACATTCCTATATTCTATACTTTCATATTTCAATTCAGTCGCTAGGACTAATAACAAATCTAGTGTGAGATGATAATCAAAACTGAAACCATATCCTACAGAATACTGGTATATAGATAAATTATCAATCCTTTAAATGAGTGTTCCAGTTTTACTTCACCATTGATTCTGGAAATATTATTCATATTGATATGAAAGCTCAAATAAGTGTTTACCATGATGCCACCTATTATCATATATCCCTAGTATACTTACATGCAAAATATAAGGATTTTAGAAATATATGTATACATAGTTAGTAGTAAGTCTACATTTTAGTAATATGTTGAATTCATAAATTAACAATTTATGATAATATATGGATATATATCTAGCGACATTCTTGGAACATAAATTAAGGAATACAAGTTAACTTGGTCGATCCATCACATGTACGTGACATGTTTTGATATAAAAAGATTAGATTATTAAGACCAGTAAAGAGGGAACCTGCAATTACCAATTATTGTATTAACCATGTTTTGAACTAAATGCTAGACATATTTATGATTTGATGCATAATTGAGACCTAATTTGGGGAAAATATTTGTTATTCTATATGTATGAGTGACTTTTGAATACATACACATATATTGATGAATATAAATTCTAAAAAGAAGGTATGGATCAATGGATACAATTAATGGAGAGAGAATGTATAACAAGAAACTCTATACCTTATGGTGAAAAGAATTATCTAAATATCAACAAATAATATCTTCAATGAGGAAAATAAGTATATATACAACTTAGCCCATCTATGTATTAGTAATCAAATAGATGGATGACATTTGATAACCAAATATATTTTAGTAACTTTGTATCAAATTCAACCTTCACCTAGAAGTATATTAGTAAATATATAAGTACACCTATTTTCACATGACAGCAAACCTGGAAGGGGATAATGGGAAAAATATGAAATATGAATAAAATATAGTAAATATAACCCTAAGAAAAGTAAACAACGTTTGATTCCAAGACAATGATCATATAGTAATAAAATATCTTATCTTTCTAGATCTTACATGATCAGAACCCAATTAAATATTGAGTGGTGAAAGATATTGGAATCATATCTTGGAACAAAGGTACTACATTCTCAATTTTTTATTGAGTTATCAATTTCCCTCTTGAATTCCATGTACATTGTTTGGTGGTGAACCCTATACTTTTATTAGCCTTTCCTACCTCTTTAAAAGTTCACCAACTTGGATTGATAATTGTTTGATTAAATTGAATATAATAATAGCACTTGACTTGATCTGTTTGGAGTTTTTGACTCCATGGACTTTGGTCCCTTTGGGCTTTGGCCCCTTAGAGTTTTGGCTCACTTGAGGTAGGGTACGTCCCGCCGCCCTGTGCAAGGTTTTAATGGATTAGTTGTCCCCCCGGTCGACTGGTTAAAATAGTAATTAGGCTTCTGTGTCGTTCTTTTCATAGATGAGTGAACACAAGGCACTTTAGCCCTTGAAGGAAATGATATGATAATGCTCAACCTTAATATTCAAAAGTTGATCATTGCAAGTACTTTGATAATTTGATACCTTGAATTATTTTGAATAGCTTTGTGGAAATTTGATCTTGAAATTTAAATATTGAAATATTGTTATCCTTACTTTGATAAAACTAGTCCACCAAATAGTCCCTTCCTAGCTTTGGTATTACCTTGAAATACATTTAGTACCTATATTTTGCAGATAGCTCAATATTTATTTCCCTTCAATGGGGTCCGTGTGTGGTTTTGTTCCCCCTGAAAAATCATGGGCATGTGGTAGATGGAAAGCTTGAAGAGACATACATTGGGTAGTCCTTGTTGAAGACTAGATAGTAATGAATTTTATTCTTAAAACTTTGTAATTATTCATGTAAGCTTTTGCTACTCTGATGTACAAGCATGATTGTAATAAAGATTGTTTATGATTGTGATATTATTTTATAAATATTTGATCATAAAGATTGGGTCTTTAAAACATGGTATCAGAGTCATAAACGGTCGACACTCATCCATGTCTCGTGGAAATTAAGTTAGTTAGAAACATAAATTGTGTAGTGAAAACTTAGATAAATAGTTGACACCAAATCCCCATTTACTATCCCTAACTACCAAGGATAGAAGTAAATACATAAGTGGCCATATAGGTACCTTATCCTAGAAGTACTTTGAATATAATTTTGTCACCTAGTAGATTTTAAACTCTCTATCTAGGCATGAATTCATTTTTTGTTGTGGATGATATGTGTAGACTTTTACAATGAGGTCTAGTAAAACGTCTCTTTGACCCCTAGGTTTACAAATTTGGTAGAGTTTCCTAGATTATATCCTTAGTTTGGGACATCCACAAATAATTATGGAAAATAGAATGGATAAATAACATAAGACTCAAAATCTTTAGAAATCGTGATAATATTGTCATGTATGATGAAATTTCATTGTGAATATTGAAGATAGAGAAGAAAAAAATATTGACAAAAAATAATTAAAGTATAATCCCCTTTATAATTGTGTAGTTTCACCTTTGGAAAAAAAGGTACCTAAAGAAGCTATGTCACTTGGAACAAATTCAACACTCAATCCACATAAGTAATAAATTGAGGAGAAACTACAATAGGATGATACATAGATGATATTATGTTGAATTAGGATAAAGATGATGAACTCAATATTTTAAAAATGTAGTTTCCATATAGATATAATAGATAACTAATACAACCTAGACATCATAGAGAAATAAAACCCAACCTTACTTGAAATTAAAAACAGAAGTATATAAAACCTTCTTAACCCATTACATCATTGCACAAATATATGTGGCAACAATATTAAAAAAAAAGAAATTGATCAACTATAATATACATACATACATACATATATATAGACCTTCGAAAATACAATAGTTAGAGAAAAAAGTGTTTAGAATACAATATCACATACATACAAATAGGAAATATAAGGTAAAAAGAGAGGTAAAAATGATGATAATAAAAAAAAATGATCTCATCAACTATAGTTTTGACAAATTATTTTGTCATAAAAAAAATTACTTTTTGTAAAAAAGTTGATGCCTATTAATTTTAATCGTATAGATTCATATCAGAACAAGATATTATAAGCTTTACATGGACTCGTCATCACTAAGTACTCACCTCAAGTAAACGATACACCTTTCAAATATTTTGAACCTAGAACTATATTGGGCTAGTAAGAGAATTGGTTGGTCATTTTGACTAGGGCATAGGCTAGTCGAAGGAGAATCATAATTGTGCACATTAGTTGTGGATGATATTTGTACGAATAAGAGTAGTATGATAGAAAATTAGACCTTGGAAGGGAACTAGTTTTCAAGAAGGATAGGATTTTGGGCACAAAATCCATTTGAAGGGTGGAAGAGTTGTAACATATTGAAAATTGGTACTAATTATACTATTGAGCAGTATTGCATGATTTCATATCTTGGAAACTTTATTTGTTTTTATTTGATACATCTTGTTTGAACTTAAATTCAATTCTTAAGTTTTGATTTGATCTGGTCAGTTCAGTATCCCCACCAGTCTATATTATTTTAAATTTAAATCTTTGATTTTGGAATCATATCAAAACATAGATATTCAATTTTAATATAATGAAAATATGATAGTCAATTAATATAGTCTTATATTTAAGAAGTAGCATCTTTTGAAAAAATTATTTTAGTAAAAGTTATATGCCTGGTAAAATCTAATGAATGCATTTTTTTTGTGAGCCATAAAATTGGAAAATCCAATAGATACCATATTTGAGAGGAAAGTAGATTTGGTACTTTGCATCCGAGTATACCATGATTTTTAAATTCTAGCACTAAGTGTTAATATTGCAATGACCAATCAGAAAGTATGTCTCTACA
Organism: Alisma plantago-aquatica; assembly: GCA_963693085.1. Classification (NCBI taxonomy): domain Eukaryota; kingdom Viridiplantae; phylum Streptophyta; class Magnoliopsida; order Alismatales; family Alismataceae; genus Alisma; species Alisma plantago-aquatica. Next base: position 252,755,895 of record OY856415.1, read on the forward strand.
TAAAAGTATAAATGCAAAATTTGTGTTATTGGATTTAGAAAAACACTAAGATCGTTATCATATTAGGGAACGTTTCAATTTATATATTACTTGGTGGTTGGATACAATATTAGATTTTATAAATGGATGTCATACGAACAAAATTTAAGATTCTCAACCCACACATCACAATTTTAACCAATACAAAATATACTTATCGAACGCATGCCTTTATTTCTGAATTATTCACGTAACTGTAACCCCTAATTGCTGTCAAGGACTCTGATCGTTGCCTTCTTGCCAAGACATATGCGGTTGGTTTCCACATTATCCTCGCAAACAGAAACTAGTTCCTAGCAAAGACTAATATTAATATTAAAGCCACATGTTGCCGTTTAGCTACTTAAAAGTCACATAATGCTTTGGGTTAGTATTTTTTTTCTCCTTGACCACGATGCTGACCAAGATGCAAACGGAAAGCCAATAATGGAGTAGGTAATGTGCGTTAACATGATATAATGAGCCCTCTCCTGCTCTCTCCGATTCCCCTTATTCTGCGGATTTCAGTAAAAGGCAAGGCAATATCCGCAACGTATGCGGCCATCAATCTTCTCGTCGCTTGAGCAAAACAGAAGCCGTGAGGTACGACCATGCTTTCTCTTGTCACCTGAATACCTCCTCAACGTTTATTGTTCAATTATGATCAACCTTAGACCTTCCCCTCGTCAGTTATATATAGACTTCGAACCCCGACCACAGAAGGGCATACCTGTAAACCCGGAACTCCGACCAGTGCTGCCTTGTCTCCCCTATGCATCGTCCCCTGCCATCATCCTGCTACCACCTGACGCCCTGCCACCTTCATCGCAAACCTCCCTTATTCTGCCTTGAACCCTGGGCCACGTTTCCACCGCCTCCTTCCTAGCCAGCCGGAGTTCCCAATAGGCTTCCGGACTCCATACAGGTTCCGGGTGAGTCTGCGCCAACTCCTCTTACCCTCTTCCTTCTCCTGGACCTGCTCTGCTGTCAGGCCAACAGCCAAAGATCGGTGCGTTTCGCCTCCATCTCCAGCCGGCCACAACCTCGACCAAACCAGAGTAGAGCATGGCGCACTGCCATCTTCATCGTGACCTACATGATGTTCTCAGCAAGCCTACATAATTAGAACCGCCAACCTTGCCAGGATCCACATGCTTTAGATCCGCCGCCGCTCTCTCTGACCCTGCCTTCTCTTCAGCCACCTCTATCAATCTCACTGCTCAGATGGTGGCTATGCAAGCAAGTCGACAGGGAATCAATGGCCGGGGAAGTCAGTAACAGACCGCCGCTGCATCCCCTGACCTCGAGACTCTCGAGGAGACTACCTCCAATTCAGCTCTGATGAACACAGAGAATAGGGTGGGCCAGCTTCGGTCCAAGTATGCTGACCTGAAAGCTAATCATCGAGTGTCCAACACAGACTAACAAATATGTAGGTCAGTACGCCGTCCTCCCTACATTCCTGTATTCTATACTTTCATATTTCAATTCAGTCGCTACGACTAATAATAAATCTAGTGTGAGATGATAATCAAAACTGAAACCATATCCTACAGAATCCTAGAGTATTTTGGACCATCCACATCATATGAATACTATTATATAGATAAATGATCAATCCTTTAAATGAGTGTTCCAGTTTTATTTCACCATTGATTCTGAAAATACTATTCGTATTGATATGACAGCTCAAATAAGTTTTTACCCTAATGCCACCTATTATCATATATCCCTAGTATACTTACATACAAAATATAAGCATTTTAGAAATATATGTATACATAGTTAGTAGTAAGTCTACATTTTAGTAACATGTTGAATTCATAAATTAACAATTTATGATAATATATATATAGCGACATTCTTGGAACATAAATTAAGGAATACAAGTTAACTTGGTCGATCCTTCACATGTGCGTGACATGTTTTATTATCAAAATATTAGATTATTAAGATCAGCAAAGAGGGAACCTACAATTAACAATTATTGAAAAAACATTGTTTTGAACTAAATGCTAGACATAATTATGATTAGATGCATAATTGAGACCTAATTTGGGGAAAATATTTGTTATTCTATATGTATGAGTGACTTTGGAATATCTACACTTATATTGATGAATAGAAATCCAAAAAAGAAGGTATGGATATTCGTCAATGGATACAATTAATGGATAGAGAATGTATAACAAGAATCCCTATACCTTATGGTGAAAAGAATTATCTAAATATCAATAAGTAATATCTTCAATGAGGAAAATAAGTATATATACTACTTAGCCCATCTATGTATTAGTAATCAAATAGATGGATGACATTTGATAACTAAATATATTTTACTAACTTTGTATCAAATTCTACCTTCACCTAGAAGTATATTAGTAAATATATAAGTACACCTATTTTCACATGACAACAAACCTGGAAGAGGATAATGGAAAAAATATGAAATATGAATGAAATTTAGTAAATCTAACCCTAAGAAAAATTAACAATGTTTGATTCCAAGCCAATGATCATATAGTAACAAAATATCGTCTTTCTAGATCTTACATGATCAGAGCCCAATTAAATATTGAGTGGTGAAAGATATTGGAATTATATCTTGGAACAAAGGTACTAGATTCTCTATTTTTTATTGAGTCATTAATTTGCCTCTTGTATTCCATGTACATTGTTTAGTGGTGAACCCTATACTTTAATAAGCTTTTCCTGCCTCTTTGAAAGTTCATCAGCTTGGATTGATAATTGTTCTATTATATGGAATATTATAATAGCACTTAACTTGATCTATTTGGAGTTTTGACTCTCTAGACTTTGGTCCCTTTGGGCTTTGCCCCTTAGAACTTTGCTCACTTGAGGTAGGGTACGTCCCGCCGCCCTGTGCACAGGTTGTAATGGATTAGTTGTCCCCCGGTTGACTGATTAAAATAGCAATTAGGTTTCTGTGTTGTTCTTTCATAGATGACTAAACACAAGGCACTTTGGCCCTTGACGGAAATGATATGATAGTGCTCAACCTTAATATTCAAAAGTTGATCATTGAAAGTACTTTGATAATTTGATACCTTGAATTATTTTGAATAGCTTTGTGGAAATTTGATCTTGAAATACAAACATTGAAATATTATTATCCTTACTTTGATAAAAAAATAGTCCACCAAATAGTCCTTCCTACCTTTGGTATTACCTTGAATTACATTTAGTACCTCTATTTTGCAAACAGCTCAATATTTGAATTTAGTACCAGCTTTGTTTACCTTTTATTTCCCTTCAATGGGGTCCATGTGTGGTTTCATTCCCTCTGGGAACTCATGGGTAGGTGGTAGATGAAAAGTTTGAAGAGATATACATTGGGTTGTCCTCCATTGAAGACTAGATAGTAATGAATTTTATTCTTAACTTTGTAATTATTTGTGTAAGCTTCTGCTACTTTGATGTACAAGCATGATTGTAATAAAGATTGTTTATGATTGTGATATTATTTTATAAATATTTGATCGTAAAGATCGTGTCTTTACAAAGCAAGTGGCACTTGTGAACTTTCTATCAATCAAACACCCTGCATAATTAGCATCACTAAAGGTAGTAAGAGTAAAGTCCCTTGATTTGGGATACCATAGTACACATTTTTGAGTTTTGGCTGGATACCTCAAAATCCTCTTAACCGCCGCGAGATATGATTTTCTAGGACTTGATTGATATCGAGCACACAAGCCAACACTAAACATTATGTCAGGTTTAGACATAGTTAAATATAATAAACTTCCAATCACATCTCTATAGATCTTCTCATTCACTTTCTCACCTTCTTCATCTCTATCAAGCTTGGAGTTGTTTTACATGGGGGTGTCCACTGTCTTGGTGTTCTCCATCCTAAAGTGCTTCAAGAGTTTACTTATGTATTTTCAAGATGAGTTGTACCAAAGATCAAAGATCAATTCTGCCAAAAATAATATCATCAACATAAATTCGAATGATAAAAAAATGGGTAGAAGTGTGTTTTAGAAATCATATAGAATCGAATTTTCCTGTGATATAGCCTTGTCAGGAAAAAAGTTCTTTAATTTCTCATACCGAGCTCTAGAGGATTTTCTGAGTCCATAGAGAGCTTTTTGCAACAAATAAACATGGTTAGGCAATTTATCATGTTCAGAGCTGAGAGGTTGGGCCACAAATACTTCCTCTTCTATTGTACCATTCAAAAATGCTTTTTTAACATCCATTTGATAAAGTAATAAATTCTTATAGGTAGCAAAGGCAAGTAGCATTATAATAGATTCAAATCTAGGAACAAGGGCATAGATTTAATCAAAATCAATACCTTCATGTTAATTTCCTCGAGCAACTAACCTTGCTTTATTTCTTACCACTTTGTCGCTTTCATCTAGCTTGTTGCAGTGGAACTACTTGGTGTTAATGATATTCCTACCATTCATTCTTGGCACTAAGGTCCACAATTTGTTCTTGTCAAATTGTTCTAACTCTTCTTGCATAGTAGGATCCATTCATCATCTTGAAGAGCTTCTTGCACATTGTTGGGCTCAAGTTGTGAGATGAAGGTGATGTCCGTTTGTTCTTTGTTGTATGCAACTCGTGTCTTCACCCTTTCAAAAGGATTACCTATGATGAGCTCTTTAGGATGATGTTTTGCAAATTTGGGAGTTGGATCCTTCTTTTCTTCGTGTTTATCTTCTTCATTAGCTATCACCTCTTTTCCTTTGTCAACAATTTTGATCTCTTTCAAGTGAGGGATCACCTCATCTACAACATCATCATTCAAAATATTCTTGGAGATAGAGGGGTTAGTTTCAAAAAAATTAATATTGATATATTCTTGAACTTTAGACAATTCAATGTTAAACACACTATAAGCCTTTCCAGTAGTGTTATAGCCAAGAAACAAAGTCTTGTAAGATCTCACATCAAACTTGTTGAGGGAATCCTTGGTGTTCAAAAGAAAACAAGGGCAACTAAAAACATTAAAATAAATTGATAGAATGATTTTTACCACACCATAAGTCTAAGGGGATTTTCTTTAAATATGGATGAGTGAAAAATTGGTTTGCAGAAAACCTGAAGTGATAATGGCTTCGGTCTAAAACTTCTTTGGAGTGTCATACTCTATGAGCATGGTCCTAGACATTTCCTATAGCGACCTATTCTTTTTCTCCACAACCCATTTTATTGAGATGGAAAAAAGTTATGTGCATATCCAAATTCCTCAGAAAAATGTTCAAACAAGTCATTTTCAAATTCTCCCCCATGGTCACTGTGGATAGAGACAATGCAGAAAGAATATTTGTTTTAAACTCATTTACAAAAAGTCAAGAAAACATTGAGAGTATTGCTTTTTTGAAACAAGAAAGAAGGTCCAAGTAAAGCATGAAAGTCATCGACAATCACAAGGCAATACTTGTTACCATGAAGTGATTGAGTTCTCATTGGTCCAAATAGATCAATGTGAAAAAGTTCAAGAAATCTCTTGGTGCTAAGAAATCCTTTAGATTTAAAGGAGAATTTGGTTTGTTTTCATTGGGTACAAGATTGGCATTCCTCATCCTTCTCAAAATCCAAGTTTGGAAGTCCTTTGATCAATTCCTTTTTGCTCAACTTCTTCAACAAATGCGTATTTACATGACCAAGCTGACGATGCCACAAAGATATATCATTTGAATTGACAACAAAACATCTATCCAAGTAAAGCATGAAAGTCATCGACAATCACAAGGCAATACTTGTTACCATGAAGTGATTGAGTTCTCATTGGTCCAAATAGATCAATGTGAAAAAGTTCAAGACATCTCTTGGTGCTAAGAAATCCTTTAGATTTAAAGGAGAATTTGGTTTGTTTTCATTGGGTACAAGATTGGCATTCCTCATCCTTCTCAAAATCCAAGTTTGGAAGTCCTTTGATCAATTCCTTTTTGCTCAACTTCTTCAACAAATGCGTATTTACATGACCAAGCTGACGATGCCACAAAGATATATCATTTGAATTGACAACAAAACATCTACCAACAATAGGATTAATAGAGTCAAGAACAACAACATAGAGATTATCATTTCTAGTTCCCTTATATATAACATTGTAGGAGAGGGAATCTAGAAGAAAGCATTCTAGTGAGGTAAAAAGAATAATATAGCCATTTTGATATAACTGAAAAACACTAATTAAGTTGTGATGTATCCCATCCACAAGAAGAACATTCTTGATACATAGTGAATCACCTACATCACCCTCACCTATCACTTTACCTTTGTTGTTATCACAAAATGTCATCGATCCTTGGTTGAAGTGGTGGATTTCACTTGTCATGTGCTTTGAGAAACCACTATCAATAATCCATTTACCTTTTACCTACAAGAAAGGAAGATTTCAGTGCCAAATTCAAACCTAGGGATATAGTTTTAGATTTGGGACCCATTTCATCTTTGGGTTGGTCCCCTTCTCTCTGTAAGGATAATAAGTAAAGTAATGGTCATCATTCCTGCAATGCACACAAACCATAGGGTTCTTAGATCCGGGTGACTCTTCATGGAAAATATGAGGTTCCTTGTTCTTTTTCTTACCCTTTCCTTTTCTCTTACTCTTTGGAACTCCCCCTACATATCCCAAACCACTAGTACCAACTTGTTTGATAGAGTGATCTAGATATCCATTGGGGGACTTTTTCCCTTTAAGGAATTTATGCAATGAAGCTCTATGTTTGTGAGTATCATCACTAAGAGTAATGACAATAGAAGATAAGCTAGAAAGATCATCCTGTGCATAAAGTAAGTTGACCACCAAACAAAGGGCTTTAGTATGATAATAATCTCTCTCAAGAGCAATTCTAGCTACTTCATTACTAGGCAATAGAGATCTAGAAGAAAGATCATTAATTTGAGCAAGTAATCTAGCATTTTCGGTTCTAAGCATGATAAGTTCATCAACATAGATTTTATTTTCATCTTTAATAGCATCACAAGCATGTTTAAGATCATCATTTTCAGTTCTAAGTAAAACAACCTCATCGACGTAGGCTTAGTTTTCCTCCTTAAGACTATTGATGTTCTTAAGGTACATATGATTCTCTACTTCAACTCCATTGTATCAGAGCTCAAGATCAAGAAACTACCCTTGCAAATAATCAATACTATCAAGATGCATTTTCTAATTTTGATGAAGGATATCAAACTTAACATACAAGTCATCAATTATTTTCCCTAACCTCTTCTTCTTAGATTTGCATCCGGCAAGAGAAGAGCAAGAAGTATTAAGCATATCAGTGAGGGAAACGTAGATGATGCTTATAGCCTTTGCATGGAGCTGTGTCTTCTTGAGTGTAGCTTCATCCCAAGTAGTAACATCTCCTGTCGGCTCCTTGTAGGGGATGATGACAACTTTCCACATGTCGTAGCTCATCCCTTGAAGGTAGAACTGCATCCGTCTCTTCCAATAGAGGAAGTTTGTGTCATCAAAGATTAGGGGTCTCATGGATAAACCACCCTAAGTTGAGAGTTCGAAGTAGGTTGTCAGCCATCTTCTCATCTCGTAGGAGATTTGTTGGAGAAGATCATGGCTCTCATACCACTATTGGATCAATCGGCTCTATATGGGGGTGAATAGAGCTAAAAACAATTAAACAAGACTTGTTAGACCTTCAAGTTACTTCAAGATATGGGATTTGCACATATTGAATTTGTAGTGCAACTAAGCATACTTAGAAAGGATGAGAGAGATTGAACAATCACAACAACAAGATATGTAGAGTGGTTCCAATCTCCAAACTAGGATAAAGTCAGTCCACTACCTAGAGAGATCAAGCTTTAGGATTTTTCAACCCATGTATACTTATATTCCATTATAAGATATACAAGATGACCCTCCTTTTCCCTATCAAGGATACCTAGCCTTCTTTTCAAGGACTAAAAAGAGCCAATAAACCAACCAAGGACTTATCTATCCCTTGATCTAGAGTCATCTACCTCCACAAGGTCTTACCCACTCTTGCAAGCAGCTAGACACCTTCGCCAAGGAGATCTCCTTCTTGCACCAAGTCTTTTACCTTGAAGTATTTACCCACTCTTATCCTGGATATTCATCCTTGACCTTCTTAGTCACCTTGGAGAAGCTTTTACACATTCTCCTTCACCTTAGAGACACTTTGCACCTTCCCCTTCACTTGTATAAGCTTTCACCAATCTGATCTTGATGAGAGGGGTTGGGGAAAGGGAAGCTTTTAGATATTTATAAGATTACAATGGAGTAGCTCTCTCACACATATCCTATCTCACTCATATGGACATTTTGATTTGCAAACAAGAGCGAGAAAGGGGCTCAAGTGGACTGGATCCACTCAACTATATCTAGGATCTTGAATAACATGAAGGAGCAACCTTGAAATAAACTCCAAGAGGTCCTATTTATAGTTGGGGGTGTCTACTAGAGTCTAGGAGAAATAAGGAAAGTTTTATAGATGTTTGGAATGTTACAACAGATATAATTTCGAGTTTTGAAACACTCTAATAGCTAGAGTCACTTTTTCTAAACTTTTCGTATAGTGCATTCTGTCGAGTATTAATAAAGGTAATGTTGGGTTTTGGAGGAGGCAGAGAAGCAGCGGAAACAAAAAAATTTCTCCCCAAACCCAGAACAAAAGGAATCGCGTCAACATCTATACAAAAGGAATCGCGTCAACGTCTATATAATAGGAAAGATGGTTTGTGAATCATTCCTTGTCCCGAGGCTTGCTCGGCGATAGTACCTCGCGCCTTGCGCGATCTTCACCTCCGGTCTTGGACGGTGTCTGTGCAGCTCCTAGTCACACCGGGACTGACGACTCCTCCTCCTATCGGACTGTCGGATGACAGTTGTCCTTCTAAGTGGCAGTGACCTCCCGCCTCTAAAGTAGTCCACACGAACCACCTGGAACTCCACACTCCTTGTCCCACAAGGAAGTGGAAGGAGTCGCACCCTCCTGTTGACGTACTAGTCACCAACACACTCTCATGCTGTCAATTGCAACTGCAGTTGTCCTTCCCTTACTGCACCTCCCTTTATGGGAAGCACTTGCTCGGGCTCTCTCTCGGTTACCAAAACTAGAGAGAACGACAACTTTGCAGAGAAACCAACTTGCACTGAGTTGTACTCTGAGAATCCCCCAATACCCCTATATATATAGGCGGGTCGTGGGACAGGGTTCTCTGTGCCCGGCAATATGGGACTAAAATCAGGAGTAGAAGAGTTCGTGATTTTCCACAAAATCAACCAACTCGCAACTTGAACCGATCGGTTCACAAGTGAACCGGTCGGTTGGGGACCTGAACTGATCGGTTCACCATTGAACTGATTGTTTGGGACCCTTGAACCGATCGGTTCACTCCTAAACATGTCGGTTGGGGTTCTAAGTTGGTTCCCGATTGACTTTCCTTCTTTCGTTTCCAATTGGTATCGAATACCAATCCTTGTTCCAATCAAATTGGGCAAGTGAAATGCAAGGAAAATTCTCACCAATCCTACTTTCCCAAGTTGCTCGGTTGCACCAGTTGAACCGATCGATTCAACACTTGAACCGCTCGTTTCACTCTGTGCATGAGCCGATCGTTTCAACAATTGAGCTGACCGGTTCAGCAACCTCAGCCGACCGGTTCATCACATGAACCGATCGGTTGGGAGTGCAGGTTGTGCAGAATCAGTCAAATGTGATTTCAGTCAATCTGATACGCCAATCAATGCATCCAACACCTTGAACATTACGATATTGAGCTATCAATTAATTGAGTGTTTAATTGAACTACTAAACTCCTTTAGTAATCAATCTAAACATTGCTTGTGGACAAAACTCCTCTTCCAGGTTAAATCCTATGTGTGTGACCCTACAGGTCCATTTCACGTTGGCAGTGGAAGTCCATAACACTTATGACTTCACAAGCAAAGAGCGGTGCCTAGTCATACATCATTGCTACCCAAGTGAAATAGAAAGTTGGAGAACAACTTTCATCCCTACAATCCGTGAATGGTGTTACAGTGAATGTATAATTCCTTTGTCACTGATATCCAGAATGAACTCAAGGCATGGAACAGTCATCCTGTCAATGTTCATTCATTTCCTTGATCTCAGAGTAGACCGAGTGAGATGTGTGTGACATCAATATCATATATTAATTCACACGTGCATGCGCATGCCTTTCTCAATCCTACTCATCAAGTGGCCAAGGATATCAAACTCCCTTAGGAGGGACAAATCCCATATCTATCACTCACCCCTCAAAAGCCCCATGTGTCAAAGCCACCCAATCATCACCTTTATAACAACCCATGTTTCAGGACTGCGTTTGATGATGTCAAAATGTACCCAACGACATGTGTTGAGTGTAGTGATTTCAGGTCTAAGAATCACACTCACCACCATCACTGTGAGAGTTGACTGTGACTACCAAGTCATGGTTCCATGTGTCACTCTCACTGTGGGTCTGTCTGGTACCTTGTTCTCTAACAAGTACCTATGTGCTTGGTTTGATATCACCATATCATGACTAATGAGATTCTGTCATCAACCAACACACAATCGAGTCTTTAGTGTTATTGATGTCTATGGTTATTTCCACAATAACAACCGACTAGGGACTATACAAGAATGTATACTCTTAACATCCGTATGATCTCATCGTTTAGGTCCTTAACCTAAAAGCATACGTCATTGAGTCAAAACATTCTTTAGACATCTATCATGTTACACCATCATCTCAGAAACAGTTTAAACATATAGATCGAAAATTGCCTTTATATTATTCAAATCATTTACAAAGTATCCCATTACAATCATCACATGACTTGCTCTATGGGCATACATATCAACAGACACCCACTTGCACTTAGAGCCAGTCACCAAGGAATCGCAGTCCTTGTGACCTAGCATGACCATCATGCTTCTGCTGAGAAAGGGCCTTAGTCAGTGGATCAGCTATGTTGTCTTCAGTTGGTACTTTGCAAATCTTCACATCTCCTCGCTGTACGATCTCTCGTATGAGATGGAAGCGCCGCAATATGTGCTTGGACCGCTGAAGTGATCTGGGCTCCTTAGTTTGTGCAATAGCACCATTATTGTCACAATAAAGCTCAATTGCATCACAGCTACTAGGAACTACACCAAGTTCAGAAATGAACTTCATGATCCACACAACCTCCTTTGTTGCATGCAAAGCAACAATATACTTGGCCTCTGTAGTAGAATCGGCAACTGTTTCTTACTTGGAACTCTTCCAGCTCACAGCTCCATTATTAAGGCAAAACACAAATCCTGACTGTGATCTGTAATCATCTTTATCGGTTTAGAAGCTTGCATTGGTGTAACCCTTTACAACCAGCTCTTCCTCGCCGCCGTACACAAGAAATTGATCTTTAGTCCTTCGCAAGTACTTGAGGATGTTCTTCATGGATGTCCAGTGAGCATCCCCGGGATCTGACTGGTACCTGCTCATCATGCTTGGAGCATACGAGACATCTGGGCGTGTGCACAACATAGCGTACATGATGGATCCGATGGCTGATGCATATGGGATCCCATTCATCCACTCCCTCTCTTCACAAGATTGGGGACATTGAGCTCTAGAGACGGTGACTCCATGTAACATGGGGATGTTGCCTCTCTTTGAGTTCTCCATGCTAAACCGCTTTAGCACCTTGTCAATGTACGTGCTCTGACTTAGTCCGAGAAGCCTTCTAGATCTATCTCTATAGATCTTAATTCCTAGAATATAGGATGCTTCTCCTAAGTCCTTCATTGAGAAAGTTTTCCCAAGCAAAGTTTTTACCTTCTCTAAGGCTAAGACATCATTCCCCATCAAAAGTATGTCATCCACATACAATATGAGGAATGTGGTCGAGCTCCCACTAACCTTCTTGTACACACAAGGTTCATCTTCATTTTGATTAAAGCCAAACACTTTACCTTCTTCATCAAATCAAAGATTCTAACTCCGAGACGCTTGCTTCAATCCATAGATTGACCTTTGCAGCTTACAGACTTTATTGGCATTCTTTGGATCTACAAAACCTTCAGGCTGTGTCATGTACACATCCTCATGTATATTCCCATTAAGGAATGCGGTTTTAACATCCATCTGCCAAATCTCATAGTCATAATAAGCTGCAATAGCAAGCATGATCCTGATGGACTTAATCATGGCAACTGGAGAAAAGATTTTGTCATAGTCAACACCTTGAACTTGTCGAAATCCCTTCGCAACCAATCTGCCTTTATAAGTTTGCACATTGCCATCCATGTCGGTCTTTTTCTTGAAGACCCACTTGCACCCTATGGGTTTTACCCCTTCGGGTGGTTCCACCAAAGTCCATACTTTGTTGGAGTACATGGATTCCATCTCGGATCTCATGGCTCCAAGCCATTTCTTAGAATCTGGTCCCTCCATAGCCTCTACGTAGGTAGTTGGATCATCATCTATGATCAACTCTCCACCTTTCTGAGTTACAAGGTATCCAAACCTCTCAGGTTCAAGGTGCGTCCTACTAGATCTACGAGGTCCTTGTGTTACCTGAGGAGACTGAGATTCCACAACACCTTGTGAATCTGCAATTTCCTCTGGTACATCTATCGGTTCTATGTTTTCTTGTTAGGCTTGAACTTCTTCAAGCTCTATATTCCTCCCACTGCTTCCTTTGGAAATAAATTCCTTCTCTAGGAACACAGCTGTCTTGGCAACAAACACTTTGTTGTCGGTAGGGTGGTATAAATAGTATCTCCTCATTTCCTTGGGGTATCCAACAAAATAACATTTATCGGATTTGGGTCCAAGCTTATCAGGAAACGTTTTCTTGATGTAAGCCTCACAACCCCAAATCTTTAGAAAAGACAAATCGGGACGCTTCCCAGTCCATATCTCATATGGTGTCTTTTGAACCGATTTAGATGGCACGCGGTTAAGTGTAAACGAGGCGGTTTCAAGAGCATGACCCCAGAAGGAAATCGGAAGATCAGCAAAACTCATCATTGATCGCACCATATCCAACAATGTGCGATTCCTTCTTTCAGACACACCATTATGCTGTGGTGTTCCAGGCGGAGTCCATTGTGATACAATACCACGGGCTCGCAGAAGGTCCTCAAACTCTTAGCTTAAGTATTCTCCACCTCAATCGGAATGAAGTGCCTTAATACTTTTACCAAGATGGTTCTGTACTTCATTCATGAAATCCTTGAACCTTTCAAGGGTTTCTGACTTATGCTTCATCAGATACACATAGCCATACCTACTGAAATCATCAGTGAAGGTAATGAAGTACTGATACCCATTTCTAGCATTAGTTCTAAAAGGCCCACATACATCAGTATGTATGAGTCCTAATAGATCACTAGCTCTCTCACCTTTACCTGAAAAGGGAGTCTTGGTCATCTTTACCAACAAACAAGATTCACATGTCTCTATTGATTCATAATCAAAAGAGTCTAGATAACCATCTTTATGGAGTCTAGAAATGCGCTTCTCATTTATGTGCCCTAGACGACAATGCCAGAGATATGTTTTGTTTGAGTCATTGAGTTTTTGCTTTTTGGTGTTTACGTTGTATACACTTGTCTCCAAGTCTATCAAGTATAGACCATAAGACATAGGGGCACTTCCATAAAAGATCCCATCTTTAGAAATGGAACACTTTCCATTCTTAATAAGAAATTCAAATCCATCTTTGTCCAAAAAAGAGACGGAAATGATATTCCTATTTATGGCAGGTACATAATAGTAATTCTTCAACTCTATTATTAGCCCACTAGGTAGAGTTAACTCATAGGTTCCTACGACACTGGCGGCAACTCTTGCCCCATTGGCAACACGTAGTTCAACCTCGCCTTTCCCTAAAGGCCTACTTCTCTTAAGATCCTTCACATTTGAACAAATGTGAAATCCGCATCCGGTATCAAGTACCCATGAAGAAGAAGTAGTAAAGTTAATCTCTATCATGTATACACCAGAAGTAGAGATCTCTATCTCTGACTTCTTCTTCCATTGTTCCTTCCATCCTCTCCATGTAGAAGAAATTGGTTTGGCGAGAGAACACTTCTCTCCCTTACCTACTTTCTTCTTCACCAATGCATTAAGCGTACATAGAGTGGATTCTAAGGCTCCTGGTATATCTGGATTGTGCAGAACACTTCTCACAGTCCTCAACCAGATATGGAATTTATTCTCAATTAAATTGCCCATTTTAAAATATGATTCTTTTACCATTCTACAAGAGAAAATTTGCATTTGTCAAAACCCTTTTGATTTGATTTGAATAAATTTGACGATAGTTAATTAGGCCTTTAATTAATTACCGCTCCCACTATTTTTGACTCAAATTGATAGCCCTCACCATCAATTCAGAAGATTGCAGCGTACAATCTTCTAGTGGGTCAAGATCCTGAAATCCTCTGAGCCATGGACCAACTTGGGCTGTCACCCACAACTCAGATCTTCCAGGTAGGCAACTCTTGCCAATTGCATCATATTCAACTCTTGAAATATGTCACATGCAACTCCTTGCAATGATCATCTCTATGCCTCAAGGTGCTAGATCCTATCTAGGTCACCTTGTTAAGTCTGACCCAAAGCCAACATGATGAGCATGCACCCTGCTTGGGCAGACCCACACATTCATCCTTCACGTTTCCACGAGATAGACGGTGCACCACGCTTGGGCGTTCCCACACTTGGTCGATCAAGCTTTTCACGTGTGTCTCATTTGGAAGGCATCTAAAACTTAATATTTAATGAGGGATTTGGTTTTTATATACATATACATATCCAATCACCACAATGTATAGTATGTATCATATACATGCTATATCCCACAGAAAACATGCAAAACGATAAAAAGCAATGATTATGGCCATCCCATTTGTGATTCCTCGGGCCAAGAGGAATCTCGATCATCTAGGTCTACATCACATGCAACCTGTACATTATGAAATATGTGCCTGCCTTTCTGGGTTTGATCAGCTCATCTCCATGACTGGTCGGCTCACCATCAGGTTAGTTGTTCGGGTGCCACTAGCCGATCGACTGGCGCCTCCAGCCGATCGGTTCACCGGTCATCGTGCATCTCTTCATGTTGCCACCTGCTCATCTCGTTCCTCGAACCGGCCGTATGGATCACCAACCGATCGGTTCACTCCTTGAACCGGTCATCATCAGGTCGTCCTCTGTTCTTTGACATAACAGGAAATAAAATCTATCCTATTTACAATTGAATTGTGAAACCCCGAGTTACATTCGGGGGGAGCAAAGGTAGGAAAAGAATTCTCGAATTATTTCGAGTTAGATCAGGAATAGGAGAAGGGAATTGGTGCGCAGACCGAGATGCAAGCAACCACACAAACAACCACACACAGATATAGGGGTTTATAGGCCATAATCATGCTACACATCCACCACAAAACTCATTTAAGGGCGACGCATATCAAGTGCATTAATATTACATATCATATATGTATATTTGGGATTTGTGGATTGGACATGTATAAAGCCGATATTATTCGCATCGCATGCAATAAAGAAAGGCGACAAACCAAAATTGATCATATCGATAATCCTAAGATATAGAGAGGTTGACGTGGCTCTGATACCACTGTTGGGTTTTGGAGGAGGCAGAGAAGCAGCGGAAATAAAAAAATTTCTCCCCAAACCCAGAACAAAAGGAATCGCGTCAACGTCTATATAATAGGAAAGATGGTTTGTGAATCATACCTTGTCCCGAGGCTTGCTCAGCTACAGTACCTCGCGCCTTGTGCGATCTTCACCTCTGGTCTTGGACGGTGTCTGTACAGCTCCTAGTCGCACCGGGACTAACGACTCCTCCTCCTACCGGACTGTCGGATGACAGTTGTCCTCCTAAGTGGAAGTGGCCTCCCGCCTATGAAGTAGTCCACAAGGACCACCTGCAACTCCACACTCCTTGTCCCACAAGGAAGTGGAAAGAGTCGCACCCTCCTGTTGACGTACTAGTCGCCAACACACTCTCTTGCTGTCAATTGCAACTGCAGTTGTCCTTCCCTTACTGCACCTCCCTTTACGGGAAGCACTTGCTCGAGCTCTCTCTCGGTTACCAAAACTAGAGAGAACGACAACTTTGCAGAGAAACCAACTTGCACTGAGTTGTACTCTGAGAATCCCCCAATACTCCTATATATATAGGCGGGTCATGGGACAGGGTTCTCTGTGCCCGGCAATATGGGACTAAAAGCAGGAGTACAAGAGTTTGTGATTTTCCACAAAAGCAACCAACTCACAACTTGAACCGATCGGTTCACAAGTGAACCGGTCAGTTTGGGGACCTGAACCGATTGGTTCACCATTGAACTGATCGTTTGGGACCCTTGAACCGATCGGTTCACTCCTGAACCAGTCGGTTGGGGTTCCAGGTCGGTTCCCGATTGACTTTCCTTCTTTTGTTTCCAATTGGTATCGAATACCAATCCTTGTTCCAATCAAATTGGGCAAGTGAAATGCAAGGAAAATTCTCACCAATCCTACTTTCCCAAGTTGCTCGGTTGCACCAGTTGAACCGATCGGTTCAACTCTTGAACCGCTCATTTCACTCTGTGCATGAGCCGATCGGTTCAACAATTGAGATGACCGGTTCATCAACCTCAGCCGACCGGTTCATCACATGAACTGATCGGTTGGGAGTGCAGGTTTTGCATAATCAATCAAATGCGATTTCAATCAATCCGATACTCCAATCAATGCGTCCAACACCTTGAACATTACGATATTGAGCTATCGATTAATTGAGTGTGTAATTGAACTACTAAACTCCTTTAGTAATCAATCTAAACATTGCTTGTGGACAAAACTCCTCTTCCAGGTTAAATGCTATGTGTGTGACCCTGCAGGTCTATTTCACGTTGGTAGTGAAAGTCCATAACACTTATGACTTCACAGGTAATGAGCGGTGCCTAGTCACACATCATTGCTACCCAAGTGAAATAGAAAGTTGGAGAACAACTTTCATCCCTACAATCTGTGAATGTTGTTACAGTGAATGTATAATTCCTTTGTCACTGATATCCAGAATGAACTCGAGGCATGGAACAATCATCCTGTCAATGTTCATTCATTTCCTTGATCTCAGAGTAGACCGAGTGAGATGTGTGTGACATCAATATCATATATTAATTCACACATGCATGCGCATGCCTATCTCAATCCTACTCATCAAGTGGACAAGGATATTAAACTCCCTTAGGAGAGACAAATCCCATATCTATCACTCACCCCTCAAAAGCCCCATGTGTCAAAGCCACCCAATCATCACCTTTATAACAACCCATGTTTCAGGACTGCGTTTGATGATGTCAATGACATGTGTTGAGTGTAGTGATTTCAGGTCTAAGAATCACACTCACCACCATCACTGTGAGAGATGACTGTGATTACCAAGTCATGGTTCCATGTGTCACTCTCACTGTGGGTCTGTCCGGTACCTTGTTCTCTAACAAGTACCTATGTGCTTGGTTTGATATCACCATATCATGGCTAATGAGATTCTGTCATCAACCAACACATAATCTAGTCTTTAGTGTTATTGATGTCTATGGTTATTTCCACAATAACAACCGACTAGGGACTATACAAGAATGTATACTCTTAACATCAGTATGATCTCATCGCTTAGGTCCTTAACCTAAAAGCATACGTCATTGAGTCAAAACATTCTTTAGACATCTATCATGTTACACCATCATCTCAGAAATAGTTTAAACATATAGATCGCAAATTGCCTTTATTATAATTCAAATCATTTACAAAGTATCCCATTACAATCATCACATGACTTGCTCTATGGGCATACATACCAACAGGTAACTCCACTGATTGCATTGTATGACAAAGCAAATTTGAAGCATCAATTGATTTTATCCTGGATGAAACTCAATTGATCGCTTAAAATTAATTTTGCCAATGCAGGGTGTTAGTCGAGTTCTATGTATTGAAACTCCACCGAACCTAAAATTCATCAAGGGTGTCGGTCAAGTTTGTCATAGGAGAAACTCAAATGAATATACACTCTGTGATGTAATTTGGAAAATGTCATTAGAGTGATTAAATGTACAAATTAAGGGCTCCTAGTTTTTTCTCATCTTAGTTACGAGTTATAACATCAATACAAATGATTACAAAAATCATCCTAGGTTTTAGGGTGTTTTCCAAAAAAGTACATTTGCATTTCTTTTGACTTGAACTTGATTAAGCTAGAGCTTGATTGAATTGATCATTTTCATGTACCTAATACCTGAAATCTATCTCAAGTTGACATATTAGATACATATGAATGGAATAGTTAAGTCATTATCAAAATATTGACAATGTATAACTATCAAGTCAACATTCTCCCCCATTTTGATAACAAAAAACCATTCCTCAACATATTCAATAGGATATGAAAATTAAACTTTTACCTTGTGAATTGCAAGGGGATACATGAGTGAACAATGTTAATTTCTCCCCCTCAATTCATGCTTACTTTTACCTGCATGGTTACTCTTTGGACAAACAACCATACCACATAATGTACTACATGGTCCTCTAGCAAGTCACATGATATTTCAGATTATTGACTAGAAAAGGACCACATAAGCAATAAATTCAATATGGC
The DNA here is from genome assembly GCA_963693085.1 of Alisma plantago-aquatica. NCBI lineage: Eukaryota > Viridiplantae > Streptophyta > Magnoliopsida > Alismatales > Alismataceae > Alisma > Alisma plantago-aquatica. The sequence continues at coordinate 252,774,553 of OY856415.1, forward strand.
AGAGCTCATTTTTCCCCTGTGGAACCTGCAGTACATGAGCTCCCATTTTATTCTCCCCTTTGTCATTTCAAAAAGGCAGAGGTGGGGGTAGAGAGATATAAAACATAGGTCTTCACCACAAGCACAAACTACACAAGAAACTACTAAAGCAAGCACCAACATGATAGACAAAATATGGAGAAACAAGCAATCTAGAGTCATAATTAAAATATGGGAGAACATACCATCAACTCATCAGATGTAACCAAACAAAGATTTAAGGTACATATGATTAGGATTACAACACTAGATATGTCCTCTCGATATGAAAACTACAAGCCAACAAAAAACAATGATATAAGAAGAAGTATGCCTAAGATACAGTGGCCAAATGTTTAATACATGATAGTCTACAAAGATATGTATGAGCACCCTAATAGAATACATAAATAAAGATCTAGGGTATCTATATCAATGGGGTCGTCGTCAACATCATCATCCTCGGGCTCTAGTGGGTAATCATCATCTCCATCAGATGGTACATTAGTGGCAGTAGGAGTAGGATCACCATCATCACCTTCAAAGGAGCCATCACTTCGAGCACCATTAACATCCTCACCATTCCCATCATCTTCCTCACCATCTTGGTCCACCATCTCCTCATCAATAAGAGGTCCAAAGGCACAAATACTAGGCCACTTGGCATTCTGCACAGCCTAAGACATGCCACATTCATGTAAGGCATTTGCTTGCTTGAAACTAGGAGTAGCAACTCCATCATAAATAGTAAGTAGAGTGGCAACAAGGCAAAATGGAAGAGTCAAAAGTAGAAGAGCATCAAAGGCAGGGATAGGTCCACCATCAGAAGCAACATGGTGCAGTAGAAGAAGCATGTGGTCGGTCATGGTAGAATTGACTTTATGCATAAGAAGCATAATCAGCACCTGGATAAGCCTGGAAGGGTAGGTAGGGATGCTGTTGCACATGTTCATGTGTGACATGATTTGGACAAGGTCTTGGGGGAGGTGGTCCTGAACCTGAAGGTTGTACGCGTATTGATGCATCATTTATCCAATGAGGGTTTCCTTTGATAAAAAAATGAGTCGCCGTCAAGACAGGGTGGTGGTGGAGGGGTATGGGTGGAGGTAGAGGCACTTGGTGTGGTGGAGGATGTAGGAAGAAATGTTTTCTTGATGGTTGTCTCACTAATGCAAACTCCTTTCTGACTTGGTTTGTAGCTAAGGTCATGAAAGAGAGATTTTTCTCCATAGTGATCAAACACACCACACATCACGTTAGGATAAGGGAGATGGGTACCAGTGGTGTTCTTTCATGAGTCAAATTAAGTAGGTCATACGATGAAGAATAGAACAAGCCCACTTGACTTCGATATCATTCAATAGACAATACATGCTCACTGCAACATTATCTGCAATCTCTGTTTGATTCTACTTGGGATAGATATTACAATTGATGACTAAATTGATCAGACATGTCTTGATATCGAGGGAAGAGGAGGGTAAGTTGGACTTCTTATGGTTTGGGACATCAGGCTTCTTTAAGACTTTTGGATATCGGGAAGGGTAAGTGTAGGTTCAAAGCTTTGTAGAAACCATCAGGGTCCAATAGGTCAAGGTATTGAGGATAGGAAGCCACCCAAGAAGCGATGAAGTATGTACCAGAGAAATAGCTATTCAATCAATCCTCAAAGACTATTCTTGGTACCAGCTATCATTGAAGTCAATATGACTTGGGTATTAGGTGGTGGCACATTGGTGTTGTAGTTCAATGTAAGATTTTTGTAAAATTCATGGACAACCTTTGTGCTAGACATGGCATTTGCAAAGAACAAATGCTCTACACACAAAGCACTAAAATTATGTGCTTTGAACACCTTAGCAACCTCTTTGATCACCTTACTCATTGCAAAACAAGGCTCAAGCAAAACACAGAAAGGAAAGGGAGTCCTATGAAGGAGTTACTTGTACCTATTCATGACGAGTTGAGATGAAAGATGTTCCATCATAAGAGACATGGATATTTGAACACAATACCCTATGCATTTTTCTCTCTCTCATCTACAAGGTTTACTCATGTGAATCTGATGATATGAATCTTTTGTTGGATATTATTATAGACTTTAAATTTCACTCTACTTTATTATAAAAAATTAGTTTTGAATATGAACTATTTGAACACTTATGTGGTAGATGTTTCTTATTATCCATTTATGTATGACAGAACTTTCACTTGCCTCTACATTATGCATGCTTTGTGATTCAGTAGCCCTAGAGTAATGCAATTCTTTGGTTTTGTTGAGTTTTATTCCATGTTGAGTGTGACTTTTCAATCACATTATACACACACAAATACACACACACACAGATATATATATATATATATATATATATATATATATATATATATATATATATATACGTGTGGGGGGTGGGTGGGTGTTCCATTCCGACCAGCGTGTGCCTTTCTGCCCAGACTCTGGTAGTACATCATTCTCTATCAGGTTGTGGATTTTTGATCTAACCATCACTGAATTTATATTTACACTAGTGCCATGCTTATCTCACATGCATGCAGGTTGATGATTATTGTTGATAAGTTATGTTCCCTAAAATATTTATGTGTGTTTTGTGGTGCGTCATAAGTTTGTATAATGACAATTATTACTATTACTTATCATGTTATTGAAATTATTTTCTTTTTGATATCCAAATGGATGGTTCTTTTCCACTTGTATGGGAAGCCTATTTATATTTAGTTCCCTTTTTACTAAAGTTGCTCAATCCATACTTTATGCACATGTCGACTTTTATACTAACAACATCTACTTTGTATTCTCTTGTGGGGTAAGCTTCGAACCCTTTAGGTGAAAGAACACATAAGACTTGATGGATGAAATGTACCTGACTTAGAGAAGTTGTCTCTCGGGAGATAGACTTGAAAGTTAGGATATCATCTAATTAGATCCTAAAGTTGTTCTTTCATGTAAGCCCCTTAATGGGAGATTCTTTTGTAATCTCGATCAATTGAATATAGTCATGATTTATTATCCTGTTGTTATACTTTGGTCATTTTGTATATCATTATCTAACACATATTCTGACATACTGGATAGTATGTTTGGATTAGATATATTTTATTCCTCAAATTTTATTAAGGAGCGGATCCCCTCATGGGTCTCAGTCCTTACATGAGGAGCTTGAGATTCCACTACTACCAGTGACTCTTCTTGTTCCTTGTCTAGATCCATAGGTTAAATGTTTTCTTGTTGGTCTTGAACTGCTTTTAGTTGTACTTTCATCCCATTAGTTCCTTTAGAAATAAATTCCTTTACATGGAATATAACAGTTTTGGCAACAAACAATTTGTTGTCATATGGAATCTAGAATTCAATATCCCTCAGTTTCCTTAGATTATCAAACTAAATAATATTTATCTGACTTGGGTCCAAGCTTTTCAAAAAACTATTTCTTAACAAAAGCTCCAAAGCCCCAAATCTTCATAAAAGACACAATAAGATGTTTTGCCGCTCCATACTTCATATGGTGTCTTTTGAACCAACTTTGAAGGTACGCGGTTAATTGTAAGATCTATGATTTCTAAAGAATATACATAGAAGGAAGCTGGAAAATAAAAAAAACTCATCATCGATCATACCATGTCCAACAGGGTGATTCCTTATTTCTGATACACCATTATATTTTGGTGTTCCAATTGGAGTCCATTGTGATTCAATACCACAATCTCTTAGAAAGGCGCCAAACTCGTATCTTAAGTATTCCCCACCTCAATCATATTGAAGTGCTTTAATACTATTTAACAGTTGATTTTATACTTCATTCGTGAATTACTTGAACTTTTCAATGGTATCAAACTTGTGTCTAATTAGATACACATAGCCATATCTATTGAGGTCATCATTAAATACAATGAAGTATTGATAACAACATTTGTCATTTCTTCTACAAGGCATGTAGACATCAGTATGTTTGAGTTCAAGTAGGTCACTTGCCCTTTCATTTCTACCAGTAAAATGGTTGTTTTTCATCTTTCCTAATAAATAAGACTCACATGTACCAATTGATTCAAAATCAAATGCGTCCAAATATCCATCTTTATGGAGTTGAGAAATGTTCTTCTCATTTATGTGGCCAAAACAAAAATGCCATATATAGGTTTGTTTTAGTCATCAAGTTTAAGCTGCTTAATATTTATGTTATTGACACTTGTCACGAACCTAATAAGTAAAGACCATAAGACATAGAGGAACTACCATAAGGATCTCATCTTTATTCATAGAACATTGACCATTCTTGATATGAAATTCAAATCCATTCTTGTCCAAACATAAAAATTAATAAATAATGTTCCTATTTATTGCATGTAAGAGATAGTAGTTCTATAACTCTATTGCAATCCCACTTCTGATCAATAAACAATAAGTGTTTGTGGTAGTTGAAACAACTCTTGCTCCATTTTCAATGCATATCTGCACCTCTTTCTTCTACAATAGGTTGATCCTATGGTTCCTCCACCATTTTAGGGGTCCAAGGAAGGTCCAAGAGCTTCTGAAACCTACCCGTACTATATAGGACTTAATTGAAGCAAAGAAGTCCAAAAAAATCCAAATTTCAAGCTCAAAATGCCTTATAAGATTCCACCATGATCGTGGTGCCAAGGAACGTCAGTACAGTCACAACTATTTTCATAGTAGATTCATAGAGATGAAGCAAAGGAACCCAAGTCTAATAGCACGCCATGTTGCATAGAACAACCATGCCAAGGAAGACCTAGAACTGTCGTGCAACTTGCTACAACCATGGTGCCAGAGCTTAGCACGCTCGTTCTTATCAGAACGACCACCACTTTTCCAACCCATACAACCATGTGACCTACCATGTCTGTGGAGACATAGACCTGCCATGGCCATGCTACCCATCATGGCCATGCCAGTAGCCCCCCCAAATCCCAAAAACAACATGACCAATTTCCATTCCTTAGCATGGTCATACCACCCAACCACAGTTATGCTACCTATTACCCACCATGAACATGGTACCTATTACCCACCACAGTCGTGCTGCCCACCACGACTGTGATTCCCAACACGAATATGCTATTAGAAAACCCAACAGTCATTTTGCACTACATTTTCTATTTTAACCCCACTTGACATGGTGCTTCACCACCACCTATATATATTTGGGTTGTGGTTGAAGCACAAGGTTAGATACCTCAAAGCCCGTATTATCCCCATCTCATCCATTCACCCCACCCACTGCTCCATTCCATTTCCATTCCATCATCTTCCATTGAAAACCCTCTTTTACGATTGTTGGCCACTTTCCACCACATTTCTATACCATTCCACCTTGGAGGATGGAGGTACTCGAGTTGCTACTACTAGGAGGTGAAGAAGGAGGAGTCTCCACCAAGCTACCTTGGATTTTCACTCATCTACTCATTCTTCTTTCTCCATTTTTGTGTTTTCCTTTTATATGAGTAGCTAGGCCCCTTAGTTGGGTTTTTGGGGTCAAGAATGTTACTTTGATACCATGTTTAGGGAAATTGATATATAAACATTATAAATTCTTTTCTAATGATTATGTTCTACTTTTATATTATTTTCCATAAATTTCTTTGTGGTTTGTACTTGAAATCACCTAGGATTCTAGGGAATTTCCTATATGTAATTAATTCAGGAAATTGCTACTAGGTCCAATTAGTTGATCCCAAGATATTTATTCACCTTCCTATATGCTATAAATTCTCTTACACCTAGGTGAGAGATCTAAGTAGCTAGTTTAGAAGCATTTAGTGTAATTTGTTGGAGCCCCCTAATGGTTAGATGGTAGGTGAGTGAGGCCCAAAACCTCATTTCCACCTCCCATTACTACCCTCAGCCCCCAATTTCCCTAGGAGTTTCTATCCTAGAAACTTAGACTTAATTAAATCCTAATAGAATTACACCTAAACCCAAATTCAAGTGATCCTCACAAGGTTGTATAGGGGGTGTTAGGGACTAGTTATCCTACAGACATCCTACCTCATTTATGGTCAATTCGTAGTTTAGGAAAATTCATTAGCATCTATCTTGTTGTTTGGTTTGGTAATCTAAGTGAAAGAGTAATATTTACATGTTATCCCCCCCAGCTCAATTGAAAAGTTCATTCCCCCAAACATCCCACACTTCCCATTATTACATTAAAACCCTAATTTTCTTTCTTGCTTAGATAGTGTTTACTTGTTTAGATATTTACTTCAATTACCTTACTCTTTCCTGGTTCTTGTTAGTTTAAGTCTTTAATTGCTCATTTTCCTAGTTTTCTAGTCTAGTCTTAGTGTTAGCTCTTACATTGCCTATCTTAGTGTAATTTGACCCTTTCATTCCTTAGCTACCTTTCTTTCTCATTAGAACTAAATTGTCTAGGGTTAGATTAGATTTTGATTTCCTTACTTTCTTTAACGAGTTGTTTGTTAATCATTAGTGTAATCAACTCAAAACCACCTTAAAACCCTTGAAACCCAGAATCCAGAGTAGGAACCTAGCCCAAAAATAACTAAGATCTAGTGCCCATTCTCTCCCTTAGGTTCAACCTCTAACTTGATGCTTTCCTATAGTATAACATGACTATGTGCGCTTGTTGGTGAAGTATGTTAGTATATGTGAGCGGGCCTATTAGGACTTTATAAATTTCAAAAGACCATGTTGTGTGCCTAAGGTGTGTCTAGACAAGTCAATTGGCTATGGGTTCCTGAAAACACACCAAGCATTCTGGCACCATTGATGGGGAGAAAGGCGCTCAACCTAGCTAGTTAGTTTAGCTTTGATTTTTTCCTACCCCTCACCATTGTTATTATTTATTATTATTTTTTGTATTATTTGTGCATATTGGTTTGCTAACTTGTCCTCTTTTTTTGGTTGTTCCTTGTTCATGTGACAAGAAACCCATGGAAGACAAGTTGGAAGGCCAAAATGAACCTTACAAGCCACTTCACGAATACTTCACGCCTAGAAACCACAAATCACCAATTGCAAATAGAGTTGATCAAATGCCAGGGGAGCAATTCTCCATCCCTCTGAATCTTCTTGAGCTCCTACCCACCTTCTATGGCTCAGAGAGTGAGAACTGTTGCAAGCACTTGGATTCTTTTCTGGAAGTATGCTCTACCTTTAGGATGCCAACAACTAGTGACTGACTCCATTCCACTCACTTTATTCTCATTCTCTCTCAAAGACAAGGCCAAAGATTGGTATGAATCAAGAACTGACATCATGAACTGGGGATACATGAAGAATGCCTTTCTAAGGAAATCCTACTCCATTGTAAGGTTTACACAAATGTGACGTGCCATTGTGAATTTTAGTCAAATGGGTAATGAGCGATTCCATGATGCTTTGGAAAGATTTCAGATGATGTTGAGAGAGTGTCTACACAATGAAATCCCTTTGTGGAATATTGTTCAATCCTTTTACTCTAGTCTCTGTCCAATTGGTCAAGGTACATTTGATTTTTCTTATGAACGAGCTTTTATGGCTAAGCCACCTGAGGATACATGGCCCATGTTTGAGAATTTGGTAGGAGATTCAAGGATATGAGCTTCTAGCATGATTAATGATGGTGACCGAACCTTTGGTGTGAAACCTATGGCTCCTAATGATTCAAACCCAAAAATGATTAATATTCTTGAGGGAAATGATGATCCTCATGAAAAATCAAGTGGGAAGTGTTTCTTGTCACTCATTTTGATTCTTTATTGAGACCTTTGGTGAAGAAGTGAAGGCACTTATTCCTATAGCTACTTGGAACAACAAAGTCCAAGATATAGGCTAAGGTTTGAGGGTGGAGTTATCTCTAGGTTGAAAAGTTATGATGATGTGGAAAAGAATGTAACAAGGCTTGAGGAAAAAGTGGTGGTTATTATCTTCAATAATTGCTCCTCAAGCAAATGGAAAATTGTATTCTCAACCCATAATAAAATTTAATGAATCAAATGGATCAATGGGCGCCTCCAATGCAAGTTCGGCATATATATCAATCTCAAGGTCATCCTAATCCTTATATGCCTTCACCACCTACATCACCACAACCATCACACCACTTCACTTACCACCCTCAACTTTCTACTCCACCTCAATTCCAATGCCAAGGGCTACCTCCACATCCTCCACAACCACAACCCACTCACCATTTCCCCCATAATCAAATTAGTGTTGTAACAGCTCTAAGAGTGGAGAAGTCATTGAGAACTAAAGTATCAAATGGGCAATTATCATGTGATCCAAGGGCATATTAATCATAGAAGGCCAAAGAAACCAAGTGGTGGTACCATGATTGTTAAAGTTGAAGATGATTCTATGTCACCTCATGTTGAGTGACACTATGCATTCCACCTTTTACTCCATTTTTAGGTTCTATAATACATAGTGTTCCACCTCATGTCTTGCCATAAGAAGGGCATGCTATAAAATCAAGTGAGCCACCATTCGATGAGGCATTAGATGAACCTTCATCATCAAAAAGGAGGAAAAGACATGATGTTGTCATTCTAGATATGTTTTGATAAGTGAAGGTGAATATCCCTTTGTTGGATATTGTCAAGCAGATCCCATCTTATGTCAAGTTTCTCAAGCACATGTGCATTGTCAAGAGGAAGTCAACATGGAGGATACTTGTAACATTCTAAATTATAAGTGTTCTAATGAATATAATTTTATCCTTATGAGGTCCAAGATAAATACACGAAACATATGCTAAATTGGATTTTATGATCCATAGACGTATTTTGAGCATATTAATTGTCCATGACCACAATAGGAGTAAAATGGTATCTTGGATATTGTCATATGCTAATTAATTTTCCAAAAATATTATATATCATTGAAACAATGAGAAATACATTTGATGAAGTTTAATCATTTACTAATTTAATAAAAAGGGACTATGAGTCATTAAAAATATTAAATGATTTTATCTTACAATTCTAAGACCTTATGTATATTCTTTAGATAAATACATAGTAGTGGTAAAAAATTTATGATTTTTGGTTAACATTGGATAAGGAAATAAATTCAAGAAAGATAAGGCTAGATGTGGTTCACTATCAAAAAAATAAAATAATTTGAGAGATGATAAATGAATTGTTTCTTGAGATTTTAAAATTATACTGAAGAAAAATCAAAATCTTAGTCTAACCTCATGATATTGAGGTTCTACCTTTTTAGTTATTTATTTTTGGTAAAGATTCTATGTTTTTTTAGAGTAATGATAGAAACAACTTTGAAAAGATATATTTTTAATTTAGAAAGAGGTTAGTGACGTGGTTCTTACTGCACTAACAAACTCACCTAGGGCTGAAATCCCTAAGTTTTTACCAAAACCTTGTGCAATAATACCACCCGCAAGTGGACGGGTCTTATCACAGTATAGTTAAGGATCAAATCCCAAGGGACAACGTTATTAAGAATCTTTTCTGATCGGATCTAACTCAATCAAGACTATTATTTAGAACAGAGATTGGTTTGGGTTTAATTAAACTAATTACAAGGAAAGTAAAGGGAGGGATTAAAATTTGATTAAAGATTAATGATGGGAATTGATGGAATGGACCCGGGTTTCACCACCGCTACACATGCAAACATATCCAAACATGCACATCCAGGCTATATAACCATCCAAGTGGAGCTGTTTCAAACCCTCCATATAGACGTTAGGTTCGCGTAAGCATCACCTTAGACATCAGATGTTTCGTCGCCATCCAGATCACACACCTACGGCTCCAAAGATACATATATCCAACTAAAGTTGCGGGCCCCCCATATGGGCATTAGGCACATAGAAGCATCATCGTGGGCTAGATGTCTCGTCACCTCACAAATTACACACTTACGACTTTAGGGAATCCCATCAGAAGTTCTTGTCAAGGAGTCAACCGTGTTAATCGACATTCAAAACCTACACATTGAAGTTCTCACAACATAGGAACGAAATAGATCTTGCAAGTATGTGATCAATCCACAAGCACACATCAAACGATTAACAACGAAATGAAAAGTTATATACAAGCCATGGTATGTTTAATAAAAGGACATGTAAGCATGGGCAGCGGGGCTAGTCCCCACACCCCAACAAAAGGAAACTACTCACTCATGGTGAGAGAAACAAAAAGAATAAGAGAGAGGGAAGATTCTGCCATGGTCATGGTGAAGAAGATGATCGTGTCTCGGTAGAGAGACGGTCTTCTACACAATGTCGGGGAAGATCTAGACGAGGAGGGAAGAACACCACGACAGACGGGGTAGATCTTCTCTCACCACCTTCCTTCTCTTCTCGTGCTACTTGCTTGCAACAGGAGGAGCAGCTCGTGGACGTGATAGTGTATACAAGACATTGGAGATGTAGATAGATGGCTACAGATTTGGGCTTCCACCTCAGATCTAGATGAACGGAGGCTTTGGTTGTGCAAGAATGTCACAGAGGTTGGCTCTTGGCTATGGAGACTGTACTCCCTAGGCTGGGCACAGAGAGACAGCCTAGCGGCGTCTGGAGTCGATCCTTTGACAAGACAGGTGGGTGGCCTATTTATAGGCACACTCCACCGACTTACATCCGCAGTTGCGGTACTGGCTGCGGTCGAGGTTGTATACCGCAGTCATAGTGTGTTTCTGATCGCGGTCGAAGTCAGGTTGTGGAGGAGCACTGACCACAGTCACGATTAGCATTGATCGTGGTCCTCAACAGGTCACGGTCCTCAGCATGTCGCAGTCCTCAGGAGGTTGCAGTCTCCCATGCCAGTCACGGTGATCACTTCTGGGTCCACGGTTGCAACTATGTTCTTCTTGGTCGCGGTCGCGGTTGTATGCTGCGGTCACGGTTGTATGACGCGGTCACAGTTTTTCTCCTCTTGGTCGTGGTCGCGGCTTTCATGGATCAAATCCACCCCGCGGGGGGGATATTACTGAGGGTCGAATGGCATGCGTTAATGAATCCTCTGACGGCTAAGGATGCATTCTGATGAACGAACTGGCCATCGAAAAAGGGGTACAAATTATCAAAAGTTTCTGAGGAACCCACCCTGCAGGACCGCCATCCCCTACACCTCCTACACTGGCACACGTAGTGTGATGTTCAATCCTACAATGGAGATTAATAGATTTGATCAAAACTCTAAATAATGATATGAAACTGAGGAAAATTGTATATGAGCATATTCAAGGGATGAATATTAGCATTCAGTGCAAAACTAGGCCAAAGATGGCGACTGAAACTAAGATGAATATGCATTCATCATCTAGGTGACAAATACTCTGAGGTAACAAATACATGAGATGTTTTCTACAATATTTATTATGATTTTTACATGTCATTTTGCATTGGAAAAAATATTAACAGATTATCAAGATTTGTTTTAGACTTATTATTTTAGGTAAGTTAGATAAAATAATTATATACTAATTGAAATATAGTTGGTATTTAAGTAATATATTTGAAATAGAATTAGAGGGAACTTAAGGATATATTGCAATATTTTTTGTTAATATTAAAGTCTTGGATAAAGTAAACATAATATATCTAATTTTTAGAAAAGTGTTATACTAATAGAATGTTATAAGAAAGTGTTAGCATTGGACCATCACCTTCCCAATATAATTGAAAACCTTGACATGGATAAGGAAATTCAATTATGGGTATTTGCTTGTGATTTGAAAATAATAATCTATGTATTCAATATGCACACTTGAATATTGTCTACCACTTCATAAGTGTACAATCATGCAAACTTATATGATTTTAATCGGGGTGAGTAATCCTAGTTAAATAATTTTTAATTATTTGACCATTAAATTTTAATTCTGGGAAATATTTATGAAAGTTAATATGAATGTAGTATTATACTCTTCTTAATTATTTTCCTTAATTAGAGCCTTTGGTTCGAACATCTTTGCTATGAAACCAAGAGTTAGAGGATTTTGTACGTAATGGAGTTCATGGACATGGAATGCTATGAAAATGGAAGTTTTGATTTTTTTATTAGAATAAGAGAAATATGATGATGTGATAAATAGTAGTTTATTTGATATTTATAGGATCTTCAATAAATGTTAGGTTATTTTTGGTTGATACTAAATGTTTGAATAATTATTTATTGTGGTATCAAGAAACGGGTTATATTAGTTGGAGATTTTAAGAAAGTGTCAATATTCCACTATTACCTTCCATTTGAAATTGGATGGTGTGAATGAAAAATACATAGTCATTTATGAATGATAAGAGAGTATTTTAACTAGAAAAAGGAAACAAGGCAATCACTGTGTAAAATTGAAAGATAATTTATGATCAAGTAATCCATGCAATATATTGATCAACAAGTATGTTTTAAAAGAAATTTTGATGATGTGATATTAAAATGTAGAGCTAGTGTGTTAATTTGGAAATTTCAATAAACAATTTATTAATGTTTCAAGGGTTTTATTAATTATATGTTTTGGTTTGGAATAGTTGGCTAAATGGTCTAGTATTATCTATCTCTTTTCCTAAATCATGAAGTAATTAATATTTAAAGAAAATGTCTCCTCTAGTTGAGATAATCATTTTGGGAGATACAAATTTTAGGAAGTAAAGGTTTGATTTGGACTTGACTTTTTTCTTGGAATTATATAAAACATATCCTTAGCATATTTCAACCTTCAAATCATTTGGAGCGGAACAGAACAATAAATGAATGAGTCAGTATAATGCACAACATGTTATTTTAAGGGATCCAACTAGGTTTGTTGAAATCATCACATATCTTTGACCTCTTTGACATTCCTTTCTTTCTACGTCTCTTTTCATCACCACACAATAACATCTTAAGGTGAGAAGGTGTCAAGAGGATACATGATAGAGAGAATCAATCCGGGTTGTAGTAGAAAACTCCTTGAAGCCCAAGGATGGTATTTTCTTGGTATGGTAATGTTTACCTAGTTAGAGGTCTTGATGTTTCAGTTTGCAATGAATAACAAAAAAAGAGTCGAAACCTGATCAAGCACAACAAAGTGTCGAATCACACCATCAAGACTTGGTGAGTGTTTGGGTAGCTATAGGAAGTTTTGGGCCGATCCATAGCCAGATGATTAGCCATATGCTTTCTATAGTTGGTTCCCATGAACCTGGGTGTTGGAGAGATCTCCTCTCCATGGGCGGCATTGTGGTTTGTTGTCAAGAAAAAATAGGGAAATTGTCCCCCTTTCTTACTTAGAGAAGGTGTAAATGGAACATAGAGTAGTCCTTTCCTGGTAGGCAACAAATGATCTATGGTCCTAAGCATTTTAGCCTCCTATAAGTCCTAGACATCCTAGAAAGAAAAACAAATGAGTAATTTTTGTTTAGAAATTTATTTATTAATCAAGATTGTAGAATTCATATAAATGACATTGGTTGTTAGAATGATGTGTATAAGGATATTTGGAGTAATTGTGAAATGGACAATGTCTTGATAGAGGTTTCAGGACAAGGTATATACTAGAAGATGTGATTGTCTTAATGGAAAGATAGATATGTGTTTATGTGTTGATGTATTCTAAAATTGATGTTATAAGTGTGAATATCATCTTTGAACTTCAAGGAATCACATAACACAATATTAGAAGGAAATTGATTTGAAAAAACAAACCTAGATACAATGATTATGTTCTCTCCAAACCGCGTAAGTGGGCCATGTACATTGAGTTTCATTATTTATTGATCTAGTTTCTTGGTAACTTAGAGATTTAATTACTTTTAGACATTCAACATTTCATGTGTATTGCATATCTGGTGATTCTTTTAGAAATGAGACTATACATATATTGAATTAACTTAGTAGAACAACATATTTTAGATATTTGTTACTTAAGTTAACTTTAGGTACTTAGTATTTCTATATACAATTTAGTTTATTGTCTTAGTATTTCTATATTCAATTTAGTTTATTGTCTTAAGCTTTTAGATTAAGATGTCAAATATCAGATATCTAAACTAAATTAAATCATCAATTAAATAAACACTTTAGAATAAGGTTTACGAGATAATAAGAACATTATACTTAGCATTCAAATTTAGATTTAGCACAAAATTTAAGAGCAAAGATTTAGAATTAGATGTACATGTTCAATTATCAGTATTCATCATCATTAAAGATAAGATCAAATTCAGAATTTAATAAGTTTAAATTTAAGATAATTAATTCATAACTTTCAAATAAGCCATTGTAGGATAAGTCCTCATTTAGTTAGTCCTTAGACAATTCAGAGGCATGTAGTATCAATTCAAAGGAGTGTTAGTCCAATTCATAGGTACTTTGGTACCAACTGAGAGACACTTCATTGTCATTTAGAGGCATGTAGTGCCAATTCATAGGTACCTTGGTGCCAAATCAGAGGCATAGTCACTCCAAATCAGAGAGAACTTATCGTATAATGGTGGTCACAAAAAAGTTAGAAGTCATAGCTTCATCAAAACACCAAGTCTTTGACCAAAAGTGATTTTTCATGAATCTTTTTCTAAAAATCATCTAATTTTCTTCATTTCACCACTGTTTTAACGTGTACAACTTAAAACCAAACAAAATCAATAAAAAACAAGTGTGCATGTGTTTTCTTGGGAGGTGTAAAAGTAACCAAAAGTATCAAAAATGGAAGGTTGGGTGCAAAATTCTCCAAACCTAGGTGGGTTTCCTCCCACAAGCTCTAATTTCATGCCTTCAGTTGGGATTTTTAATTCATGCATCATTCACCCATTTGGAATCCTTGTGTGTCCACTCATGCAATAGATACATCCTCATTTGCATTCAACATGTGTTTCTTGTTCCGTTGATCACAAAAGCCATCCTCCAGCCTTCCATCAGGATCTCCTTCTTTCAAATGATCAGTTAGACTCTTCAAGTGACCATGTACAATATCCTCATCCCAGTCTCGTCAGGTTGGGGTCTTGTACATGTTCATCTTTATCTTCATGTCCATGAAAAATATTGTCATTGTGCCACTATGCACATGTATCTTGGCAACAACTATAGATAAGAATGGTCTTCCCAAGATGATGGAAATCTTCCTATCCTCTGGGTCCATGTAAAGAATAATAAAATCCACTAGGAACACTACTACCCTTTCTTTGTCTATCATAACCAAAAAAACATCCACTCTTCCTCTAGCCCCTTTGATGGAGTGACCCTCCAATTAGAGAGTGCAATGATCGAGTTTCAACTTGCCTAACTGATGAGTGCATACTCATCATGAAATTCAATTACCTTTTTGGAACAATTTCATCTCTATTCCACATCTTTTCACCCTAATATGAATCATAATGCACAAAACTACTTAATTGATTCAATAATCAAGATTTTAACTAAATATCTTTCATTTAATGCAGGAAAATCAAGCAACTCCATGCATACGGTCTCAAGACCGTTTGGAACCTTGCGGTCTCAAGACCGTTTGGGTCCACGCGGTCCAAAGACCGTTTGTCGGAATACATAAAGAACGAATGACGAAATCGGTTGCCAAAGCAAGCCATGCGGTCTCAAGACCGTTTGGTCCCATACGGTCCCAATACCATTTGGTTCCATGCGGTCTCAAGACCATTTGGTCCCATGCGGTCCCAAGACCGTTTGGTCCCATGCGGTCCCAAGACCGTTTGGTCCCATGCGGTCCCAAGACCGTTTGGTCCCGCGCGGTCCCAAGGCCGTTCGATGCAAGCACAAGGATCGATTGAAGAACTAAAGCCGCACGACCACGCCAAGGCCAGGACCGATCGAAGCAAACCGTTTGGTGCCCAAACGGTCTCCAAACCGTTTGGTGCCCAAACGGTCTCAAGACCGTTTGGCGCCCAAACGGTCTCCAAACCGTTTGGGGTCAAATCTGAATCTATAAATAGACCCCCAGGGTCCCCATTTGGAGGCATCAGATCCGGACGCCGATAGGCTTCCAGAGCACCACCCCGATCAAGTTCCACTCCACCTACTGTTGGTGTTGCGTCCAAGGAGGCCAAGAAGAGAAAGAAGATGGAGCAAGGAGCACATCTTCTTCACCGGGCTGCGTCCACCCTCTATACCGAACTCATGGCGGATCTATCTTTCTCCCCTATCCTTCTTGTATCTCGCATCATGAGCGAGTAGTCCTCTTTCGCTGGGGTGCGGGGAGTAGCCCCGCTGCCCATGCAAACCATGTTCTTTTGTTAAACTTTCCATGGCAATGTATATAACTCTTTTTTTTGTCGTTTATCGTTAAGCTTGTAGGTTGGTTATGTGCGTGTTTCCATCGTTGTGCTCCCTATGTTGCGAGAACTTCAATGCATGGGTATGAATGTCGTTTAGCATGTTAGACTCCTTGACGAGAACTTCCGATGGGATTCCTTGAGGTCGTAGGTGTATGATCCGCGAGGGGACGAGCCATCTAGCCTTCGGTGACGCTTCTGTGCGCCTGACGCTCGTATGGGGGGGGGTTCACAGCCTTAGTTGGATTTTGTATCTTCATGCTTTTCGTCAGTGTTTACACGTACTATAATCGCTTATTTGGTTAACGATTGACACGGTGGACTCCTTGACGAGAACTTCCGATGGGATTCCTTGAGGTCGTAAGTGTATGATCCGTGAGGGGACGAGCCATCTAGCCTTCGGTGACGCTTCTGTGCGCCTGACGCCCGTATGGGGGGTTCACAACCTTAGTTGGATGTTGTATCTTCAGAGCCGTAAGACATGTGATCCGGATGGTGACGAGACATCTGATGCATATGGTGATGCTTACGCAGACCTGACGCCCGTATGGGGGGTTCTGCAGCAGCTCTACTTGAAGTGTTGTACCTTGCCTGGAATGTTTGCAGAGGAGTGTGTTTGTGTGTGTAGCGGTGGTCAAACCCGGTACCATCCCAGAGATTTCATATCATTGATCCAAACCCATCTTTTAATTCAGCTTTTACTTTCCTGCATTTAGTTTAAACAACCCAAATCTAGCTATTGTTCTAAATATTAGTTTTACTTGAGCTAGATTCAACTGAAAAGGATTCTTAAAAACGTTGTCCTTTGGGTTCGATCCTCAACTATACTGCGATAAGACCCGTCCGCTTGCGGGTGGTATTGTTGCACTTGGTTTTGGTAAAAGCTCGGGGATATAAACTCCGAGTGAATTTGTTAGTGCATTCAAAAGTCACGTCAAATTATGGCGCCGTTGCCGGGGACAACGGAATCAGTCAGTCAAATCTAGTTCTTCTAAGACTAATCTAGGATTTTGTTTTCTTTTTTTGAAACTATCGCTCATCTACTTTACCGTTATTCTACTTTGTGGATCTCACTTTCGAATCTTTTCCAATTTCAGGTGCTCTTCAACGGTTAGTGCATGCACCGTTCGGATAGTCCCGGACTGACTGTGAGCTTTGATCCCAAAATAGATAGAACCTTCCATCGACATATTCGGGAAAATCAAGCAAGGATGGTGCAAGAGGAAGAAGTAGCCCACAGAGTGGCTCAAGCCATCAATGCACAGAGAGAGAGGCTCATGCAAGAAGCTAGAGCTGCGGTTCAACAGGAGATCTTAGCAGCACAAGCAGTCGAACTTCAGAAAGATCTTAGAGAGTTCTCTATCCCAAAGGCCGCGAATGTCTATCATCCGGTGCGACCTCCTCCCATCGAAGATGCCAACTTCGAGATTAGAGCACATTGGATAACTTTGCTTCAAAACAACCCCTTCTACGGCAAATAAGCTGAAGACAACCAAGGTCATCTTCTGAGATTCATCGACTTGTGTGCCATGACAAAGAAAAATGGGGTCTCCGATGATGCCATTCGACTCTGTATTTTCAAGTACTCTCTTGCTGATAGAGCCATTAGTTGGTACAATTCACTACAGAGTGAAGTAGCCATCACCACCTGGGAGCAGCTCCAAAATGCTTTTCTGGAAAAGTTCTACCCCCCATCTCTTACATATGAAATCAGGGGACGAATCACAAATTTCACTCAAGTCCCAGGAGAAACCCTTGCCGAAGCTTGGGTTAGGTACAAGGAGCTCCTACGCAAATGCCCACACCACGGAATTCCTAAGAACCAACTGATAGAGATATTCTATAGGGGTGTGGAGGATGACGTAAAGATGTTCCTTGATTCCTCGTATGGAGGGAACTTCATGCATCAAAGTTACGACAGCGCATGGAGAGTCGTCACACTGGGAGCAGAAAATCAAGCAAATTGGGGCAGATCTGTTGGTAAAGGAGTCTTAAAGGTAGCCATGGCTGAAGCTATCCCAAAATACAAATCTATAGCTAAAACTTTGAAGGTCTTAGTTGCAAAGCAAGATCACATAGAATCATCCCTTGCTGCAATTGGAAGAGGACATTCTCCTACTAGGCAACCAGAACAAGTCAAGTCCACTTCTTTGTTTTGTGAAGCATGCAAAGGCACTGATCATTCCACATTGTCATGCAATGTTCTCTATGATGTTGTTCTAAGTAATGCATGTGGACAAGGAGATAATTGCCAAATGGAGAATCTTAATGCTATTAACACCATCCCTGGGCAGAACTATTACAATCCAAATCAAAATAGGAATCACCCAGGCTTCCAATACGGAAACCCTTCAGGAGCTATGAACTCACATCAATTTGGTCCGAACAATCAACCGAGGGGCCCACCTGGGTACCAGTTTAACCAACAAAAGAACTTTGGGAATCAAGGAAACTTCAAAGGAAACTTTCAGAATAGGAACTACAATAATTATCAGAACAACTCTCAGTATCAGAACCTGAACCAACAGCAAATTTAGGCAGGGTCCATCCCTTCTGATGACAAGCTATCTACCATTGAAAAGTTGTTGCAAATACAACAAACGATGATAGCCAACCAACAAGCCCAACAAAAGGCTATTGAAACTCAACTAGCTCAACTTGCTGCTAGTATTAAGCAACAAGCTGGGGTCTTTGTCGGACAACCTGAGAACAATCCAAAACATCTTGAGCAGCTGAAGGTTGTCACCACTAGATCAGGGAAAGATTATTCGGATCCCCCAGCGAAGACAACTGTGGTTATCCCTGAGGAGAGTGAACCTATGGCAGTCCAAAACTTGACAACACCGGAATCGCAACCGAAGGAAAGCAATACTGATAAGGGAAGTTCTGAAAAAGTTGCCGATGAAGAAGTAGAGACACCAGAGCCAGATATTCCTATATATAAGCCTCGTGTTCCTTTCCCATCCCGTCTGAGGTAAACCAAGCTTGATACTAGATTCATCAAATTTAAGGAGGCTATGAAGAAACTCCATGTTGATATACCGTTCTTAGATGCTCTTAATGAGATACCAGCCTGGACTAAGTATATAAAGTCACTTCTCACTAAGAAGTATATAACTGAAGAATATGAAACCGTAAAACTGGCTACGACCACATCAGATATCATACTCAGCAAGATGCCAAAGAAATAGAAAGATCCAGGATCCTTTGGAATCTCTAGTCACATTGGTGACTCATCGTGCAAAAAGGGACCGGCAGATCTTGGTGCAAGTATTTCTATTATGCCATTCAGTTTATGCAAGAGATTAGGGTTCGCAGAATTGCTTCCAACAGCTATGACCATTCAACTTGCGGACAATTCGATCAAAAGACCGTTAGGAATTCTCGAAGACATCCCGGTCAAGGTAGGCAAGGACGCATATGTTCCATGTGATTTTGTCATCATGGACATAAAAGAAGACACCAGATACCCTCTTATCTTCGGTCGTCTGTTCCTCGCAACTGCAAGAGCCCTTATTGATGTCGAAGCAGGAACCTTACTGCTAAGGTTAGGAAAAGAGACTCTCAAATTTAAAGTTTTTGAAAGTATGAGAAGACCAAGTATACAGGAGGAAGTCTATCTAATAGATTGTGTTGAGCAAATGTCACAACTAACTCAAAAATATCACGAGTCATGCGATCCCTTGGAAACTTCTCTACACGACCTTTTTAATGACGAACCTATTGACCAACAAGCTAAGGATTGCATCGAATCTCCCAACTCTGCTAAAGAAAATGTTGAAGCTGCTTACGAAGAATTAAAGACTACTGGAACTCCAGAAGAAATCAGTGAAAAACCAGAACCTCCTGAAATGAAGCCCCTACCTGAAGGGCTGAAGTATATGTTTTTAGACGATCTCAAAGTTTGTCCAGTTATCATAAACTCTGATCTAACGACCAAACAAGAAGAGAAACTTCTAGAGGTATTAAGGGAGAGCAAGAAAGCCATAGGTTATAAGATGAGTGACCTCACAGGGGTCAATCAAGCTTTGTGCATGCACAGGATCCCCATGATGGAAAACCATAAGCCAACCATCGAGCATCAACGGAAGTTGAACCCGAATATGAAGGAAGTGGTCCGTCGTGAGATCATCACACTTCTTACAGCTGGAATAATATACCCAATATCGGACTCACCATGGGTAAGCCCAGTTCATGTGGTACCCAAGAAAGGAGGGACAACCGTTATAAGAAATGAAAACAATGAGCTCATCCCCACTCGAACAGTCACTGGGTGGCAGATGTGTATTGATTATAGAAAATGAAACAAGGCCACTCGAAAGGATCATTTTCCTATGCCCTTCCTCGATCAAGTTTTAGAAAGATTGGCCCATCAAGAATATTTCTGTTACCTGGACGGTTACTCTGGATTTTATCATATTCCCATACATCCAGATGATCAAGAAAAAATGACTTTCACCTATCCCTTCGGGACATATGCTTTTAAAAGGATGCCATTTGGCCTGTGTAATGCCCTCGCAACCTTTCAACGTTGCATGACTACCATTTTTGTGGGACTTACTGAAACTGTTATGGAGGTCTTCATGGATGATTTTTCTGTATATGGGGACTCCTTTGATTCCTGTCTTAAGCATCTCTCCATGGTCCTCAAACGTTGTGAAGAAGCACATCTGGTGCTAAATTGGGAGAAATGCCACTTTATGGTAAAGGAAGGCATTGTCTTCGGCCACAGGGTTAGAAACAGAGGAATTGAAGTTGATAAAGCCAAGATAGAAGTCATATCTAAATTGGCAGTTCCCACAAATGTAAAAGAAGTTCGCGATTTCCTTGGTCACGTTGGATTCTATAGAAGGTTTATACGTGATTTTTCCAAGATAACAAAGCCGATGACCAATCTACTTTTAAAAGATGTTGATTTCAATTTCAATGAAGAATGCGTCTGTGATAACCTAGATTTTTGAGTTTTAATAACTAATACAATAATTAGAGACAAGCATTCTATGTAAGATGTCAAATACCACATTGAAGAACTGGTAATCACATTTACCATAATACCCCTAAATATGAGGATGTTTGGAGGAATTAATTGGTTGTCAAATAGTGGATCTTTGGTATCAAACTTGGCTAAATGTTAGATTTCATTCTAAGGAACTAACGAATAAGATGTCATAGCATTTGCACTAGCCATGTGAGAGATATGGAGTCTTTAAATTTGATCGTATGATTATTGATTAAATGATTTCATACCTAAGTTTAATTAAAATGTGTCACACATCCAATATTGTCATGTCTCTGTGAGTGTACTAAAACGATGAGTTTTGGGCTTGTGGTACCATTCAAACTCTAGGATAAGTAGTATCGTGTCATGCTTCATCTTCTACATCCGTTTCTTACGGAGGAGTTGGTACCAGAAAGACCGAGTCCCCTGGTGCCACACACCCGAAGTAAAGGGAACGAGATTTGAGAGAATCCCTTAAGCCCCACTAGTCGCAGATCTTTCTAGCTACCCTTGTTGTAGGATTAAGTACACCAAGTGAGTGAGTCCAGTCTAGACCTTCTCCTCCCTTTGCCATCGCTACTCACAGGAAAACACCAGAAGGCTTGCGTGGGGTTTGAGGATGCAGTGTAGTCGACAATTTAGTGCTCCGGTCAGGGATGTGCAGGCGTTCCAAGATCTGTCTGATGGACTCTAGGAAGGCACAGTCGCCGTTTCCCTTTCTTTCTGTGATCGGGGCTTGACACATCAGGCTCGTTTGGCCATCTGCTATCCTCACTGATGTACAGACTGAAGCAACCCTACTGCAAGTATGCGTAGGTTCAAGGTCAACTATCACGATCCCTCGCCGGAGCTGTGTGTGGTGGTGGTGTGACCAGCAGACCATTTGAACTCATGAACTTGATATAAAGATATTTTTGGATCATAGGATATATGATCAGAAATATAGTTGTAACTTTGATCCTTTTCTATGTATGCTTCTAAGTTGAGTATGAATATCACACCATAGGGTGAAACCCTAATGGTCAAACATGTTACGTAATCCTTCTTAAGAAAAATCCTAATATTAAGGATGAAGATAAATATCCTCTGATTCCAAAATTATTGTAAGGTGTTGATCATAAAACATATTGATGATGTTAAATTTGAATTATCTAAATACCATGGCATATAGATGAATTCCTCTTGAACCTTGCAAGCATGAGCAAAACTTGTATCCTTAGGGGTGATATAATCCTAAGATATCATAATGTCATGCTATGGTTAAGACATTAAGTGATGCTTCTACATAATAAGGTGGGGTGGACACACTCAAGAATCTCTAGAACCTAAGCTGACAACTTAGAGTGCATATAACTATGATGGTCTTAGATACTAAGCAATGATGATGTATGTGAAGTGGAACTCCTCAATAGCCTCTTAAGGATGTGATTAGTTGAATTTCGAGGACGAAATTCCAAATAAGGTGGGGTGAATGTGATAACCTAGATTTTTGAGTTTTAATAACTAATACAATAATTAGAGACAAGCATTCTATGTAAGATGTCAAATACCACATTGAAGAACTGGTAATCACATTTACCATAATACCCCTAAATATGAGGATGTTTGGAGGAATTAATTGGTTGTCAAATAGTGGATCTTTGGTATCAAACTTGGCTAAATGTTAGATTTCATTCTAAGGAACTAATGAATAAGATGTCATAGCATTTGCACTAGCCATGTGAGAGATATGGTGTCTTGAAATTTGATCGTATGATTATTGATTAAATGATTTCATACCTAAGTTTAATTAAAATGTGTCACACATCCAATATTGTCATGTCTCTGTGAGTGTACTAAAACGATGAGTTTTGGGCTTGTGGTACCATTCAAACTCTAGGATAAGTAGTATCGTGTCATGCTTCATCTTCTACATCCGTTTCTTACGGAGGAGTTGGTACCAGAAAGACTGAGTCCCCTGGTGCCACACACCCGAAGTAAAGGGAACGAGATTTGAGAGAATCCCTTAAGCCCCAATAGTCGTAGATCTTTCTAGCTACCCTTGTTGTAGGATTAAGGAAACCAAGTGAGTGAGTCCAGTCTAGACCTTCTCCTCCCTTTGCCATCGCTACTCACAGGAAAACACCAGAAGGCTTGCGTGGGGTTTGAGGATGCAGTGCAGTCGACAATTTAGTGCTCCGGTCAGGGATGTGCAGGCATTCCAAGATCTGTCAGATGGACTCTAGGAAGGCACAGTCGTCGTTTCCCTTTCTTTCTGCGATCGGGCCTTGACACATCAGGCTCGTTTGGCCATCTGCTATCCTCACCGATGTACAGACTGAAGAAACCCTACTGCAAGTATGCGTAGGTTCAAGGTCAACTATCACGATCCCTCGCCGGAGCTGTGTGCGGTGGTGGTGCGACCAGCAAACCATCCTCGCCACCTTCCTCATTCGTCGCGACACCAAGTTCCCCTGCCTTAGCAACCGGAAGTCTGCAACTCGAACCCAGTGCCGTCGACCCCCTCACTACTGTTAAAGAGGGCTACACCGCCATCGGCGAAGGACACCACTGCCCGGGTTCCTATTTCTCCATTCCTGTCAGGCCGCACCTATGATCTTGCCGCCGTCCTAATCATCGGCCACCTGCAATCGACAACCACTTGGATCTAGCCACCACTGCTCGCCAGCCTCCACTGCCTTCCTCTTCCTCGCTCAACCTTCAGACCTACAACCCTGTTACCAGCTACCTCACCTCACCGGTCAATCCATCCACGAGGAGCGCGGGAGGACGACTGATCGATCGCTGGTGTTGCCCCCTCCGCGGCGGCGGATCTGAGTCACGCGATCAAGGGAAACGACCGTGGTCCTGCGCCCTGTTACGCGAGAACCAGAGAGGGGGGACCCTAGACCACCCGGTTCACTCGGCTCAGGAGGTGCCATGGTATAAACCGTGTGTAAGCTAGGCCCATCCAAAGAGATGAGGTGGCAATCTCTCAGCCACAGGATCGGTGGCCCGGCACATAGGATCGATGGCGCCAGTAATACCCAACAAGGTAATTCCTTTTATATACTCAGAAATATACCATGTCTTAGAAATATGATTAAAAATAGGTCCCTTGGCCAATAAATGCTCCAAAAATACCCTTAGACTCAGAAAAATATTCTCTACATTACTGCACTCCTAGATCAGACCCTTGAACCACTTTCAATGATGATATTCAATTTAGAGTATAATTCTTCTTTTAAATGGTATAATTAGAAAACGAATGAGATTAAATCTGATAAAAATAAGTTTGAACCCTGATATCATCTAGAAACTAAATGTTGACTCCTATGTTGATATGATTGAGCAATTTTAGGCCTTTTCTCATTATTGCCTAATTACATGTTTAATCCTCATAATAATTATAGAAAATAGACCAGCCATCAGAAAATTACAAAAATTGGACCAGACCTCTAAAATGACACCCTACTCAGTAGAAAAATATCAAACACAAGTTTAGATCAGTTTGAACCAAGGTTTGGCCTAAACCCTGATTTGGACCTAAAATACCAAGATTATGGTGTACCTATATTAATGATGATTAATTGTTATTAATCAGGTGATGACCAGATATGTAGATGATCCAGAATGTATATAGGAATCTATGAACTCAGGTACGTGGGTTTTATTTAAGTATATGACTATGGTTTTCTTGCTTGCAATCATGATATGTATGTATGCTCTCTTCTATTCACAAATATTGGATGTAGTAGCACTATATAGTACTCGATGTTTTATCACTTGTAAACATAAATGATAAGTAGATGCTTTGTAGTTATTTAAGGTGTTCATTATCCCCCTTACGAGGGAATGGATTAATGTTGGCTAGTACACCTCCCTAGAGCACACGGTGTACAGGGAGTTTCCCTAGAGTACTTGGTACACGGGGATGGGCCTAATATTTATGTTTTGGTACTAGTCCACCTTGATAATGCAATTCATCTAGGAAAATGACTTAAATTGGCATATTTCGCTTAATAAAGAAGTGTTTTCTATGATTTTCTTTCCTTCTGCAAATCTTTTTCAAAATTATGAAAGCCATAAATATATGTATCTTTCTTCCCACGTGCACAACACCTTGTGTGTTGATTCGTTGTTTCACGTATGTTTTAGGTTCAGAGCTAGCTTGGGACAAAAGATGTGAAGTGAGCAGTGTTCAGGTTGTACCTATTGTCTAAGATCCTGTTAGCATACATGTTCAGACTTTTAGAAATTTCATTCCATATGTAACTGTAAATCATGTTGTAATAATTTGTTTTGTAAAAATATACATGTTGAATGTTGAGTATGTTATGGTTGTATGTTCATGTATGCGTATTATGCTTCTGCATCACTTTCTGATATGATTGGATGATGTTTTCGGATTCTGACATCTCATTCCCAATAGGGTTTGGAGAAAGCAAAATGCGGGGACGTCACAGCGTCAAAAGTTTTGATACGCTAAAGAAAGCCCTTACAACTACCCCCATCATTAGAGCTCCCGATTGGGACCACCCCTTTGAAATTATGTGTGATGCCAGTGATTATGCGGTGGGTGCGGTTTTAGGACAATGCATAGAGAAGAAACATTATGTGATCTATTATGCGTCGAAAACCCTCGACGAAGCTCAAAGGAATTATGCTACTACTGAAAAGTAACTTTTGGAAGTCATCTATGCCTTCGATAAATTCAGATCCTACCTTACTGGTTCGAAGGTAATCGTTTACACTGACCATGCTGCTATCCGTTACCTTATGGCAAAGAAGGATGCTAAGCCAAGGCTGATCAGATGGATACTCCTTCTACAAGAATTTGACCTGGAAATAAGAGATAAAAAGGGGACGAAAAATGTTGTTGCAGATCACCTCAGTCGCATCCACACTCTAGATGCTGAAGGGATCCCGATAAATGACTCCCTACCGGATGATCAGCTTATGAGCGTCTCGGAAGTAGTGCCATGGTATTCTGACTTCGTAAACTACCTTGTCGCCGGAGTCATCCATCCCCAATACACCGGGAACGCTCGGAAGAAATTTATGCATGATGTGAAGCATTACTATTGGGATGAACCATATCTTTTTAAACTTTGCGCTGATGGTCTGTATAGACGTTGTATCGCCAAAGATGAAGCTCAATCTTTTCTGGAACAATGCCACTCGGGACCTGTGGGTGGACATATGAGCTCCAAAAAGACTGCCTTAAAGGTTTTGCAATGTGGATTTTTTTGGCCAACTTTATCCAAGGACTCTTACAATTTTGTATTATCCTGTGATAGCTGTTAAAGATCTGGTAATATAACCAAAAGAGACGAGATGCCACTTAATCTATGGCAAGAAGTCGAGGTATTCGACGTCTGGGGAGTGGACTATATGGGGCCATTCCCATCTTATAATAGATTCTCATACATCCTAGTGGCGGTAGATTACGTCTCCAAATGGGTTGAAGCTATACCAACCGTCACTAGTGATTCAAAACCAGTCATCAAATTATTCAAAGATATCATCTTCCCACGGTTTGGAGTACCGCGAACTGTGATATCTGACGGAGGCTCCCACTTCATTGAACGAAGCTTTGAAGCTCTTCTAAGAAAATATGGTGTCTCGCACAAGGTGGCTTCACCTTACCATCCACAAACCAGTGGACCGGTAGAGGTCTCTAACCTACAACTAAAGGCTATCCTTGAGAAAACCATTGGACGTAATCGTAAAGATTGGTCGATAAAAATAAACGACGCCTTATGGGCTTATCATACAACTTATAAAACTCCCCTTGGGACTACTCCTTTTCGATTGATATATGGAAAAGCTTGTCACCTGCCAGTCGAATTAGAACATAAGTCATGGTGGGTAATTAAACAATTGAATTTCGATATGAAAGAAGCAGGGCAAGCCAGGATTCTGCAACTCAACGAGTTGGACGAACTTAGAATGATAGCTTATGAGAATGTACGAATCTACAAAGAATGTACGAAACTCTGGCACGATGGACATCTGAAAAGAAAAGACATACAAGTGGGAGATCAAGTTTTGGTTTTCAACTCAAGATTACGGCTATTCCTAGGGAAACTCCGTTCCCGCTGGTCCGGACCCTTCATCGTCAAAAACATGTTCTTTTGTTAAACTTTCCATGGCAATGTATATAACTCTTTTTTTTGTCGTTTATCGTTAAGCTTGTAGGTTGGTTATGTGCGTGTTTCCATCGTTGTGCTCCCTATGTTGCGAGAACTTCAATGCATGGGTATGAATGTCGTTTAGCATGTTAGACTCCTTGACGAGAACTTCCGATGGGATTCCTTGAGGTCGTAGGTGTATGATCCGCCAGGGGACGAGCCATCTAGCCTTCGGTGACGCTTCTGTGCGCCTGACGCTCGTATGGGGGGGGGGGTTCACAGCCTTAGTTGGATTTTGTATCTTCATGCTTTTCGTCAGTGTTTACACGTACTATAATCGCTTATTTGGTTAACGATTGACGCGGTTGACTCCTTGACGAGAACTTCCGATGGGATTCCTTGAGGTCGTAAGTGTATGATCCGTGAGGGGACGAGCCATCTAGCCTTCGGTGACGCTTCTGTGCGCCTGACGCCCGTATGGGGGGTTCACAACCTTAGTTGGATGTTGTATCTTCAGAGCCGTAAGACATGTGATCCGGATGGTGACGAGACATCTGATGCATATGGTGATGCTTACGCAGACCTGACGCCCATATGGGGGGTTCTGCAGCAGCTCTACTTGAAGTGTTGTATCTTGCCTGGAATGTTTGCAGAGGAGTGTGTTTGTGTGTGTAGCGGTGGTCAAACCCGGTACCATCCCAGAGATTTCATATCATTGATCCAAACCCATCTTTTAATTCAGCTTTTACTTTCCTGCATTTAGTTTAAACAACCCAAATCTAGCTATTGTTCTAAATATTAGTTTTACTTGAGCTAGATTCAACTGAAAAGGATTCTTAAAAACGTTGTCCTTTGGGTTCGATCCTCAACTATACTGCGATAAGACCCGTCCGCTTGCGGGTGGTATTGTTGCACTTGGTTTTGGTAAAAGCTCGGGGATATAAACTCCGAGTGAATTTGTTAGTGCATTCAAAAGTCACGTCAAATTCTGGCGCCGTTGCCGGGGACAACGGAATCAGTCAGTCAAATCTAGTTCTTCTAAGACTAATCTAGGATTTTGTTTTCTTTTTTTGAAACTATCGTTCATCTACTTGACCGTTATTCTACTTTGTGGATCTCACTTTCGAATCTTTTCCAATTTCAGGTGCTCTTCAACGGTTAGTGCATGCACCGTTCGGATAGTCCCGGACTGACTGTGAGCTTTGATCCCAAAATAGATAGAACCTTCCATCGACATATTCGGGAAAATCAAGCAAGGATGGTGCAAGAGGAAGAAGTAGCCCGCAGAGTGGCTCAAGCCATCAATGCACAGAGAGAGAGGCTCATGCAAGAAGCTAGAGCTACGGTTCAACAGGAGATCTTAGCAGCACAAGCAGTCGAACTTCAGAAAGATCTTAGAGAGTTCTCTATCCCAAAGGCCGCGAATGTCTATCATCCGGTGCGACCTCCTCCCATCGAAGATGCCAACTTCGAGATTAGAGCACATTGGATAACTTTGCTTCAAAACAACCCCTTCTACGGCAAATAAGCTAAAGACAGCCAAGGTCATCTTCTGAGATTCATCGACTTGTGTGCCATGACAAAGCAAAATGGGGTCTCCGATGATGCCATTCGACTCCGTATTTTCAAGTACTCTCTTGCTGATAGAGCCATTAGTTGGTACAATTCACTACAGAGTGAAGTAGCCATCACCACCTGGGAGCAGCTCCAAAACGCTTTTCTGGAAAAGTTCTACCCCCCATCTCTTACATATGAAATCAGGGGACGAATCACAAATTTCACTCAAGTCCCAGGAGAAACCCTTGCCGAAGCTTGGGTTAGGTACAAGGAGCTCCTACGCAAATGCCCACACCACGGAATTCCTAAGAACCAACTGATAGAGATATTCTACAGGGGTGTGGAGGATGACGTAAAGATGTTCCTTGATTCCTCGTATGGAGGGAACTTCATGCGTTAAAGTTACGACAGCGCATGGAGAGTCGTCACACTGGGAGCAGAAAATCAAGCAAATTGGGGCAGATCTGTTGGTAAAGGAGTCTTAAAGGTAGCCATGGCTGAAGCTATCCCAAAATACAAATCTATAGCTAAAACTTTGAAGGTCTTAGTTGCAAAGCAAGATCACATAGAATCATCCCTTGCTGCAATTGGAAGAGGAGATTCTCCTACTAGGCAACCAGAACAAGTCAAGTCCACTTCTTTGTTTTGTGAAGCATGCAAAGGCACTGATCATTCCACATTGTCATGCAATGTTCTCTACGATGTTGTTCTAAGTAATGCATGTGGACAAGGAGATAATTGCCAAATGGAGAATCTTAATGCTATTAACACCATCCCTGGGCAGAACTATTACAATCCAAATCAAAATAGGAATCACCCAGGCTTCCAATACGGAAACCCTTCAGGAGCTATGAACTCACATCAATTTGGTCCGAACAATCAACCGAGGGGCCCACCTGGGTACCAGTTTAACCAACAAAAGAACTTTGGGAATCAAGGAAACTTCAAAGGAAACTTTCAGAATAGGAACTACAATAATTATCAGAACAACTCTCAGTATCAGAACCTGAACCAACAGCAAAGTTAGGCAGGGTCCATCCCTTCTGATGACAAGCTATCTACCATTGAAAAGTTGTTGCAAACACAACAAACGATGATAGCTAACCAACAAGCCCAACAAAAGGCTATTGAAACTCAACTAGCTCAACTTGCTGCTAGTATTAAGCAACAAGCTGGGGTCTTTGTCGGACAACCTGAGAACAATCCAAAACATCTTGAGCAGCTAAAGGTTGTCACCACTAGATCAGGGAAAGATTATTCGGATCCCCCAGCGAAGACAACTGTGGTTATCCATGAGGAGAGTGAACCTATGGCAGTCCAAAACTTGACAACACCGGAATCGCAACCGAAGGAAAGCAATACTGATAAGGGAAGTTCTGAAAAAGTTGCTGATGAAGAAGTAGAGACACCAGAGCCAGATATTCCTATATATAAGCCTCATGTTCCTTTCCCATCCCGTCTGAGGTAAACCAAGCTTGATACTAGATTCATCAAATTTAAGGAGGCTATGAAGAAACTCCATGTTGATATACCGTTCTTAGATGCTCTTAATGAGATACCAGCCTGGACTAAGTATATAAAGTCACTTCTCACTAAGAAGTATATAACTGAAGAATATGAAACTGTAAAACTGGCAACGACCACATCAGATATCATACTCAGCAAGATGCCAAAGAAACAGAAAGATCCAGGATCCTTTGGAATCTCTTGTCACATTGGTGACTCATCGTGCAAAAAGGGACCGGCAGATCTTGGTGCAAGTATTTCTATTATGCCATTCAGTTTATGCAAGAGATTAGGGTTCGCAGAATTGCTTCCAACAGCTATGACCATTCAACTTGCGGACAATTCGATCAAAAGACCGTTAGGAATTCTCGAAGACATCCCGGTCAAGGTAGGCAAGGACGCATATGTTCCATGTGATTTTGTCATCATGGACATAAAAGAAGACACCAGATACCCTCTTATCTTCGGTCGTCCGTTCCTCGCAACTGCAAGAGCCCTTATTGATGTCGAAGCAGGAACCTTACTGCTAAGGTTAGGAAAAGAGACTCTCGAATTTCAAGTTTTTGAAAGTATGAGAAGACCAAGTATACAGGAGGAAGTCTATCTAATAGATTGTGTTGAGCAAATGTCACAACTAACTCAAAAATATCACGAGTCATGCGATCCCTTGGAAACTTCTCTACACGACCTTTTTAATGACGAACCTATTGACCAACAAGCTAAGGATTGCATCGAATCTCCCAACTCTGCTAAAGAAAATGTTGAAGCTTCTTACGAAGAATTAAAGACTACTGGAACTCCAGAAGAAATCAGTGAAAAACCAGAACCTCCTGAAATGAAGCCCCTACCTGAAGGGCTGAAGTATATGTTTTTAGACGATCTCAAAGTTTGTCCAGTTATCATAAACTCTGATCTAACGACCAAACAAGAAGAGAAACTTCTAGAGGTATTAAGGGAGAGCAAGAAAGCCATAGGTTATAAGATGAGTGACCTCACAGGGGTCAATCAAGCTTTGTGCATGCACAGGATCCCCATGATGGAAAACCATAAGCCAACCATCGAGCATCAACGGAAGTTGAACCCGAATATGAAGGAAGTGGTCCGTCGCGAGATCATCACACTTCTTATAGCCGGAATAATATACCCAATATCGGACTCACCATGGGTAAGCCCAGTTCATGTGGTACCCAAGAAAGGAGGGACAACCGTTATAAGAAATGAAAACAATGAGCTCATCCCCACTCGAACAGTCACTGGGTGGCAGATGTGTATTGATTATAGAAAATGAAACAAGGCCACTCGAAAGGATCATTTTCCTATGCCCTTCCTCGATCAAGTTTTAGAAAGATTGGCCCATCAAGAATATTTCTGTTACCTGGACGGTTACTCTGGATTTTATCATATTCCCATACATCCAGATGATCAAGAAAAAATGACTTTCACCTATCCCTTCGGGACATATGCTTTTAAAAGGATGCCATTTGGCCTGTGTAATGCCCCCGCAACCTTTCAACGTTGCATGACTGCCATTTTTGCGGGACTTACTGAAACTGTTATGGAGGTCTTCATGGATGATTTTTCTGTATATGGGGACTCCTTTGATTCCTGTCTTAAGCATCTCTCCATGGTCCTCAAACGTTGTGAAGAAGCACATCTGGTGCTAAATTGGGAGAAATGCCACTTTATGGTAAAGGAAGGCATTGTCTTGGGCCACAGGGTTAGAAACAGAGGAATTGAAGTTGATAAAGCCAAGATAGAAGTCATATCTAAATTGGCAGTTCCCACAAATGTAAAAGAAGTTCGCGATTTCCTTGGTCACGCTGGATTCTATAGAAGGTTTATACGTGATTTTTCCAAGATAACAAAGCCGATGACCAATCTACTTTTAAAAGATGTTGATTTCAATTTCAATGAAGAATGCGTCTGTGATAACCTAGATTTTTGAGTTTTAATAACTAATACAATAATTAGAGACAAGCATTCTATGTAAGATGTCAAATACCACATTGAAGAACTGGTAATCACATTTACCATAATACCCCTAAATATGAGGATGTTTGGAGGAATTAATTGGTTGTCAAATAGTGGATCTTTGGTATCAAACTTGGCTAAATGTTAGATTTCATTCTAAGGAACTAACGAATAAGATGTCATAGCATTTGCACTAGCCATATGAGAGATATGGAGTCTTGAAATTTGATCGTATGATTATTGATTAAATGATTTCATACCTAAGTTTAATTAAAATGTGTCACACATCCAATATTGTCATGTCTCTGTGAGTGTACTAAAATGATGAGTTTTGGGCTTGTGGTACCATTCAAACTCTAGGATAAGTAGTATCGTGTCATGCTTCATCTTCTACATCCGTTTCTTACGGAGGAGTTGGTACCAGAAAGACCGAGTCCCCTGGTGCCACACACCCGAAGTAAAGGGAACGAGATTTGAGAGAATCCCTTAAGCCCCACTAGTCGCAGATCTTTCTAGCTACCCTTGTTGTAGGATTAAGTACACCAAGTGAGTGAGTCCAGTCTAGACCTTCTCCTCCCTTTGCCATCGCTACTCACAGGAAAACACCAGAAGGCTTGCGTGGGGTTTGAGGATGCAGTGTAGTCGACAATTTAGTGCTCCGGTCAGGGATGTGCATGCGTTCCAAGATCTGTCCGATGGACTCTAGGAAGGCACAGTCGCCATTTCCCTTTCTTTCTGCGATCGGGGCTTGACACATCAGGCTCGTTTGGCCATCTGCTATCCTCACTGATGTACAGACTGAAGCAACCCTACTGCAAGTATGCGTAGGTTCAAGGTCAACTATCACGATCCCTCGCCGGAGTTGTGTGTGGTGGTGGTGTGACCAGCAGACCATTTGAACTCATGAACTTGATATAAAGATATTTTTGGATCATAGGATATATGATCAGAAATATAGTTGTAACTTTGATCCTTTTCTATGTATGCTTCTAAGTTGAGTATGAATATCACACCATAGGGTGAAACCCTAATGGTCAAACATGTTACGTAATCCTTCTTAAGAAAAATCCTAATATTAAGGATGAAGATAAATATCCTCTGATTCCAAAATTATTGTAAGGTGTTGATCATAAAACATATTGATGATGTTAAATTTGAATTATCTAAATACCATGGCATATAGATGAATTCCTCTTGAACCTTGCAAGCATGAGCAAAACTTGTATCCTTAGGGGTGATATAATCCTAAGATATCATAATGTCATGCTATGGTTAAGACATTAAGTGATGCTTCTACATAATAAGGTGGGGTGGACACACTCAAGAATCTCTAGAACCTAAGCTGACAACTTAGAGTGCATATAACTATGATGGTCTTAGATACTAAGCAATGATGATGTATGTGAAGTGGAACTCCTCAATAGCCTCTTAAGGATGTGATTAGTTGAATTTCGAGGACGAAATTCCAAATAAGGTGGGGTGAATGTGATAACCTAGATTTTTGAGTTTTAATAACTAATACAATAATTAGAGACAAGCATTCTATGTAAGATGTCAAATACCACATTGAAGAACTGGTAATCACATTTACCATAATACCCCTAAATATGAGGATGTTTGGAGGAATTAATTGGTTGTCAAATAGTGGATCTTTGGTATCAAACTTGGCTAAATGTTAGATTTCATTCTAAGGAACTAATGAATAAGATGTCATAGCATTTGCACTAGCCATGTGAGAGATATGGTGTCTTGAAATTTGATCGTATGATTATTGATTAAATGATTTCATACCTAAGTTTAATTAAAATGTGTCACACATCCAATATTGTCATGTCTCTGTGAGTGTACTAAAACGATGAGTTTTGGGCTTGTGGTACCATTCAAACTCTAGGATAAGTAGTATCGTGTCATGCTTCATCTTCTACATCCGTTTCTTACGGAGGAGTTGGTACCAGAAAGACTGAGTCCCCTGGTGCCACACACCCGAAGTAAAGGGAACGAGATTTGAGAGAATCCCTTAAGCCCCAATAGTCGTAGATCTTTCTAGCTACCCTTGTTGTAGGATTAAGGAAACCAAGTGAGTGAGTCCAGTCTAGACCTTCTCCTCCCTTTGCCATCGCTACTCACAGGAAAACACCAGAAGGCTTGCGTGGGGTTTGAGGATGCAGTGCAGTCGACAATTTAGTGCTCCGGTCAGGGATGTGCAGGCATTCCAAGATCTGTCAGATGGACTCTAGGAAGGCACAGTCGTCGTTTCCCTTTCTTTCTGCGATCGGGCCTTGACACATCAGGCTCGTTTGGCCATCTGCTATCCTCACCGATGTACAGACTGAAGAAACCCTACTGCAAGTATGCGTAGGTTCAAGGTCAACTATCACGATCCCTCGCCGGAGCTGTGTGCGGTGGTGGTGCGACCAGCAAACCATCCTCGCCACCTTCCTCATTCGTCGCGACACCAAGTTCCCCTGCCTTAGCAACCGGAAGTCTGCAACTCGAACCCAGTGCCGTCGACCCCCTCACTACTGTTAAAGAGGGCTACACCGCCATCGGCGAAGGACACCACTGCCCGGGTTCCTATTTCTCCATTCCTGTCAGGCCGCACCTATGATCTTGCCGCCGTCCTAATCATCGGCCACCTGCAATCGACAACCACTTGGATCTAGCCACCGCCGCTCGCCAGCCTCCACTGCCTTCCTCTTCCTCGCTCAACCTTCAGACCTACAACCCTGTTACCAGCTACCTCACCTCACCGGTCAATCCATCCACGAGGAGCGCGGGAGGACGACTGATCGATCGCTGGAGTTGCCCCCTCTGCGGCGGAGGCTCTGAGTCACGCGATCAAGGGAAACGACCGTGGTCCTGCGCCCTGTTACGCGAGAACCAGAGAGGGGGGACCCTAGACCACCCGGTTCACTCGGCTCAGGAGGTGCCATGGTATAAACCGTGTGTAAGCTAGGCCCATCCAAAGAGATGAGGTGGCAATCTCTCAGCCACAGGATCGGTGGCCCGACACATAGGATCGATGGCGCCAGTAATACCCAACAAGGTAATTCCTTTTATATACTCATAAATATACCATGTCTTAGAAATATGATTAAAAATAGGTCCCTTGGCCAATAAATGCTCCAAAAATACCCTTAGACTCAGAAAAATATTCTCTACATTACTGCACTCCTAGATCAGACCCTTGAACCACTTTCAATGATGATATTCAATTTAGAGTATAATTCTTCTTTTAAATGGTATATTTAGAAAACGAATGAGATTAAATCTGATAAAAATAAGTTTGAACCCTGATATCATCTAGAAACTAAATGTTGACTCCTATGTTGATATGATTGAGCAATTTTAGGCCTTTTCTCATTATTGCCTAATTACATGTTTAATCCTCATAATAATTATAGAAAATAGACCAGCCATCAGAAAATTACAAAAATTGGACCAGACCTCTAAAATGACACCCTACTCAGTAGAAAAATATCAAACACAAGTTTAGATCAGTTTGAACCAAGGTTTGGCCTAAACCCTGATTTGGACCTAAAATACCAAGATTATGGTGTACCTATATTAATGATGATTAATTGTTATTAATCAGGTGATGACCAGATATGTAGATGATCCAGAATGTATATAGGAATCTATGAACTCAGGTGCGTGGGTTTTATTTAAGTATATGACTATGGTTTTCTTGCTTGCAATCATGATATGTATGTATGCTCTCTTCTATTCACAAATATTGGATGTAGTAGCACTATATAGTACTCGATGTTTTATCACTTGTAAACATAAATGATAAGTAGATGCTTTGTAGTTATTTAAGGTGTTCATTATCCCCCTGACGAGGGAATGGATTAATGTTGGCTAGTACACCTCCCTAGAGCACACGGTGTACAGGGAGTTTCCCTAGAGTACTTGGTACACGGGGATGGGCCTAATATTTATGTTTTGGTACTAGTCCACCTTGATAATGCAATTCATCTAGGAAAATGACTTAAATTGGCGTATTTCGCTTAATAAAGAAGTGTTTTCTACGATTTTCTTTCCTTCTGCAAATCTTTTTCAAAATTATGAAAGCCATAAATATATGTATCTTTCTTCCCACGTGCACA
This sequence comes from Alisma plantago-aquatica, assembly GCA_963693085.1. NCBI lineage: Eukaryota > Viridiplantae > Streptophyta > Magnoliopsida > Alismatales > Alismataceae > Alisma > Alisma plantago-aquatica. The sequence continues at coordinate 252,811,037 of OY856415.1, forward strand.
ACACCTTGTGTGTTGATTCGTTGTTTCACATATGTTTTAGGTTCAGAGCTAGCTTGGGACAAAAGATGTGAAGTGAGCAGTGTTCAGGTTGTACCTATTGTCTAAGATCTTGTTAGCATACATGTTCAGACTTTTAGAAATTTCATTCCATATGTAACTGTAAATCATGTTGTAATAATTCATTTTGTAAAAACATACATGTTGAATGTTGAGTATGTTATGGTTGTATGTTCATGTATGCGTATTATGCTTCCGCATCACTTTCTGATATGATTGGATGATGTTTTCGGATTCTGACATCTCATTCCCAATAGGGTTTGGAGAAAGCAAAATCCGGGGACGTCACAGCGTCAAAAGTTTTGATACGCTAAAGAAAGCCCTTACAACTACCCCCATCATTAGAGCTCCCGATTGGGACCACCCCTTTGAAATTATGTGTGATGCCAGTGATTATGCGGTGGGTGCGGTTTTAGGACAATGCATAGAGAAGAAACATTATGTGATCTATTATGCGTCGAAAACCCTCGACGAAGCTCAAAGGAATTATGCTACTACTGAAAAGTAACTTTTGGAAGTCATCTATGCCTTCGATAAATTCAGATCCTACCTTACTGGTTCGAAGGTAATCGTTTACACTGACCATGCTGCTATCCGTTACCTTATGGCAAAGAAGGATGCTAAGCCAAGGCTGATCAGATGGATACTCCTTCTACAAGAATTTGACCTGGAAATAAGAGATAAAAAGGGGACGAAAAATGTTGTTGCAGATCACCTCAGTCGCATCCACACTCTAGATGCTGAAGGGATCCCGATAAATGACTCCCTACCGGATGATCAGCTTATGAGCATCTCGGAAGTAGTGCCATGGTATTCTGACTTCGTAAACTACCTTGTCGCCGGAGTCATCCATCCCCAATACACCGGGAACGCTCGGAAGAAATTTATGCATGATGTGAAGCATTACTATTGGGATGAACCATATCTTTTTAAACTTTGCGCTGATGGTCTGTATAGACGTTGTATCGCCAAAGATGAAGCTCAATCTTTTTTGGAACAATGCCACTCGGGACCTGTGGGTGGACATATGAGCTCCAAAAAGACTGCCTTAAAGGTTTTGCAATGTGGATTTTTCTGGCCAACTTTATCCAAGGACTCTTACAATTTTGTATTATCCTGTGATAGCTGTCAAAGATCTGGCAATATAACCAAAAGAGACGAGATGCCGCTTAATCTATGGCAAGAAGTCGAGGTATTCGACGTCTGGGGAGTGGACTATATGGGGCCATTCCCATCTTATAATAGATTCTCATACATCCTAGTGGCGGTAGATTACGTCTCCAAATGGGTTGAAGCTATACCAACCGTCACTAGTGATTCAAAACCAGTCATCAAATTATTCAAAGATATCATCTTCCCACGGTTTGGAGTACCACGAACTGTGATATCTGACGGAGGCTCCCACTTCATTGAATGAAGCTTTGAAGCTCTTCTAAGAAAATATGGTGTCTCGCACAAGGTGGCTTCACCTTACCATCCACAAACCAGTGGACCGGTAGAGGTCTCTAACCTACAACTAAAGGCTATCCTTGAGAAAACCATTGGACGTAATCGTAAAGATTGGTCGATAAAAATAAACAATGCCTTATGGGCTTATCGTACAACTTATAAAACTCCCCTTGGGACTACTCCTTTTCGATTGATATATGGAAAAGCTTGTCACCTGCCAGTCGAATTAGAACATAAGTCATGGTGGGTAATTAAACAATTGAATTTCGATATGAAAGAAGCAGGGCAAGCCAGGATTCTGCAACTCAATGAGTTGGACGAACTTAGAATGATAGCTTATGAGAATGTACGAATCTACAAAGAATGTACGAAACTCTGGCACGATGGACATCTGAAAAGAAAAGACATACAAGTGGGAGATCAAGTTTTGGTTTTCAACTCAAGATTACAGCTATTCCTAGGGAAACTCCGTTCCCGCTGGTCCGGACCCTTCATCGTCAAAAACATCTCGCCATACGGTGTTTTCTCTCTATGGAGTGAAACAACAGGGGAATTCATAACAAACGGCCACCGCTTGAAGAGATATTTTACCTCGATTGACATTGGCACTGACACAATGATAGAACTGGCAAATCCAAAAGACCCACCATGAAGCTAAAGGACTCTGTCGAGCCAACAACATAAAACAAAGGCGCTCGTCGGGAGGCAACCCGATCAATAAATCTGTTTTACTTTTCCTTTTCAAATTTTGTTTCTTACCTTATAGTTAAATTTCCTTAAATAAAATTTTCCTTATGAGATAGTTTTCCTTACAGAATACGAGATCGGAGTGGCGCTGACCAGAACGAAATCAGTCTCGGCAGTCATAACTGGTGTTTCCTTTCCCCTCCATCTTGAATTTAGGGTTTGCTCGAGGACGAGCAAATCTCTAAGTTCGGGGTGGAGGGTGGGTGGTACGTACTTCACTTCCATAAACACCCTCTTTCACATAAGTCATCTTTATCATAATATTTTTCAAATTTTTGAACAGATACCTGATGAAATTTTGACTCTTGTCGATAAAAATGTAACTAACTATCTTGCTATGCATTTTCGATCATAATATCATCCTTATTCGAAGCGAATCCTCAAGAGGACTGACTTTTGAAACTTGCCTTTTGCCTGAAACCATCCTGTGAAGCTTATGATTCCTAACATCATAATACTTTTTACAAAATGGTAACTATCTGTCAAACTGATAGGGATCAAACACGTCGTGCTTCCTAACTGACTAGTGGAACAATGGCTCAGAATCCCCACCGGATCCACACCAAGTCATTATTTGAGCAGAGTATGACAAAGAGAATAGCCCGGTTTTGAATTGTAAATCAATTTGCATTTTGATCTGAACTCTCTTCTACACTTCTTCTATCATCTTCGTATCCCTCCATCCATCAATACCACCAAAATAGCCAAACTTGTGCCAAACCCTAAGTTCGGGGTGGCACGCCACTTCCCCCGTATCCACTTCTTCCATACCCCTTCCAATAAATAGGGGTGTACCACCAAAAATGCAATCTCGAGTCGAATAGAGGAGAGATCTGCAATAAAAGATGCCATAGTGCACACAAAAAATATGCAATAAATGAAATTGCAAAACAAATAAAAATCTCGAGTCGAATAGAGGAGAGATTTACTTCTTCTTTCCATACCACCTTTCACTCCTTTTTCTACCTAAGGGCACAATACATGCCCCACCATCCTGAACTACACCAGTGTCAGATCGGATGCATACTTGTTGATTCTGCGGATATCTCAGAACTCCTACAAAACTCTTCGACATGCTTGGTGTTGGAAAAAGTGGGGAGGAAGCGTTGTTGGGAAACGAACTCAGGAACGAAGCTATGGAAAGACGTGTGTAGTGGTCCCAGGAAGTTAAGATACTCATTCATACTAAGCAGAAAGAAAACATTTGTGATGTGAAGATGAAGAAATCACACGGATCGAAAGTATTTCATTAGGCAACAGTTTCAAACTTTATGTTACTCGAGGATGAGCAACGATTTAAGTTCGGGGTGTATTGATGAGTGCATACTCATCATGAAATTCAATTACCTTTTTGGAACAATTTCATCTCTATTCCACATCTTTTCACCCTAATATGAATCATAATGCACAAAACTACTTAATTGATTCAATAATCAAGATTTTAACTAAATATCTTTCATTTAATGCAGGAAAATCAAGCAACTCCATGCATACGGTCTCAAGACCGTTTGGATCCTTGCGGTCTCAAGACCGTTTGGGTCCACGCGGTCCCAAGACCGTTTGGCAGAATACACAAAGAACGAATGACGAAACCGGTTGCCAAAGAAAGCCATGCGGTCTCAAGACCGTTTGGTCCCATACGGTCCCAAGACCATTTGGTTCCATACGGTCTCAAGACCGTTTGGTTCCATGCGGTCTCAAGACCGTTTGGCCCCATGCGGTCTCAAGACCGTTTGGTTCCATGCGGTCCCAAGATCGTTTGGTCCCATGCGGTCCCAAGACCGTTTGGTCCCGCACGGTCCCAAGACCGGTGCGGTCCCAAGACCGTTCGATGCAAGCGCAAGGATCGATTGAAGAACTAAAGCTGCACGACCACGCCAAGGCCAGGACCGATCGAAGCAAACTGTTTGGTTCCCAAATGGTCTCAAGACCGTTTGGCGCCCAAACAGTCTCCAAACTGTTTGGCGCCCAAACGGTCTCCAAACCGTTTGGCGCCCAAACGGTCTCCAAACCGTTTGGGGTCAGATCTGAATCTATAAATAGACCCCTAGGGTCCCCATTTGGAGGCATCGGATCCGGACGCCGATAGGCTGCCAGAGCACCACCCCAATCAAGTTCCACTCCACCTACTGTTGGTGTTGCGTCCAAGGAGGCCAAGAAGAGAAAGAAGACGGAGCAAGGAGTGCATCTTCTTCACCGGGCTGCGTCCACCCTCTGCACCGAGCTCATGGCGGATCTATCTTTCTCCCGTATCCTTCTTGTATCTCGCATCATGAGAGAGTAGTCCTCTTTCGCTGGGGTGCGGGGACTAGCCCCGCTGCCCATGCAAACCATGTTCTTTTGTTAATCTTTCCATGGCAATGTATATAACTCTTCATTTTGTCGTTTATCGTTAAGCTTGTAGGTTGGTTATGTGCGTGTTTCCATCTTTGTGCTCCCTATGTTGCGAGAACTTCAATGCATGGGTATGAATGTCGTTTAGCATGTTAGACTCCTTGACGAGAAGTTCCGATGGGATTCTTTGAGGTCGTAGGTGTATGATCCGCGAGGGGACAAGCCATTTAGCCTTCGGTGACGCTTCTGTGCGCCTGATGCCCGTATGGGGGGTGCACAACCTTAGTTGGATTTTGTATCTTCATGCTTTTCGTCGGTGTTTACACGTACTATAATCGCTTATTTGCTTAACGGTTGACGTGGTTGACTCCTTGACGAAACTTCCGATGGGATTCCTTGAGGTCGTAAGTGTATGATCCGCGAGGGGACGAGCCATCTAGCCTTCGGTGATGCTTCTATGCGCCTGACGCCCGTATGGGGGGTTCACAGCCTTAGTTGGATGTTGTATCTTCAGAGCCGTAAGACATGTGATACGGATGGTGACGAGACATCTGATGCCTATGGTGATGCTTACGCGGACCTGACGCCCGTATGGGGGGTTCTGCAGCAGCTCTACTTGAAGTGTTGTATCTTGCCTGGAATGTTTGGAGAGGAGTGTGTTTGTGTGTGTAGCGGTGGTCAAACCCAGTATCATCCCAGTGATTCCATATCATTGATCCAAACCCATCTTTTAATTCAGCTTTTACTTTCTTGCATTTAGTTTAAACAACCCAAATCAAGATATTGTTCTAAATATTAGTTTTACTTGAGCTAGATTCAACTGAAAAGGATTCTTTAAAACGTTGTCCTTTGGGTTCGATCCTCAACTATACTGCGATAAGACCTGTCCGCTTGCGGGTGGTATTGTTGCACTTGGTTTTGGTAAAAGCTCAGGGATATAAACTCCGAGTGAATTTGTAAGTGTATTCAAAAGCCACGTCACTAACCCCATCTCAACATAGACACTATATGGCATCAAATTCATAGTAGATCCCAAATCAAGTAGGGATTTGTCTATGCAATGTCCCCCTATGTAGCTAGGTATGAGGGGGGCTCCTGGGTCTTCCCTCTTCACTGGAAGTGAGTGTCAGATGATAGAGCTCACTTGTTCAGTCAACTTTATTTTCTTAGGTTCCTCCCCATTAACTTCCTCTTGATACTGCATAGTTCCTTGAGAAACTTGATATCAGATGGGATTTTCTTGATAGCATCCAACAAAGGGATATTCATCTTCACTTGCTGAAAAATACATAGAATGTCACCATTGTGCTTCTGCCTCCTTTTTGCTTATACAGGCTCATTTAATGCTTCGGGGAAGGGTGGCTCACTTGTTTTTTCCTTTCTTACATCAACAAGATTTTCTTGTGGCATGACAAGAGCTGGAACACAAGGGATGGAATGTAAAAAAGGAGTGTGAGGTGCATTGATGTCCTCAACCTCATGGTAATCATTAGCACGCTCATCAGGAGAATGCTCAACCATCTGAAAGTTCACATTCACATTGTAAAGTTCACATTGTAAAGTAAATCACATTGTAACGTTCACATTCACATTGTAAAGTAATTCACATTGTAAAGTAATTCACATTGTAAAGTTCACATTCACATTGTAAAGTAATTCACATTGTAAAGTTCACATTGTAAAATAATTCACATTGTAAAGTTCACATTCAGAAAAATAAAACATATAAAAAAATATAAACATGCCTTTAATATTGCGATTTTTTATCAATTAACAATCCTTCATTGTGATCTCCACGCACATACAAGTCATCATTAGCTTCAATATTTGGTTGTGTTGGCAACCCAACTGAGAATGGTCTGGAGTCATCATACTTATCATAGTACTCTTCTTCATCTATAGGATTTTCAATGAACTGTCTTTTACCATGAAGAACAACCGACCATTTATCAGTTGCAGGATCATCGATATAAAATACTTGTTTCGCATGTGATGCCAATATGAATGGTTCACCCTTCTCGCCAATCTTTTCAAAGTTCACTAAAGTGAAACCCAATTCATCCACTATAACTCCTTTTGTGTTATCAACCCAATTATATTTGAAGAGAGAAATTCTAAAATCTATGTTGTCAAACTCTCATATGCCTTCAATGACACCGTAATATGACATTTTAGCTTCACGTGGACTCTTATCCTTTGCACTTTTGAAAAACATAGTCGACGCTTGAAGGGTGACCCCACTATTTTGGACGACACTCTTATCATCTTGGCACTTTGTGTAATATGTGAATCCATTAATGTCATACCCTTCATAAGACATAACATTCAATTTTTGTTTAAAGGCGAGGCATTTGATAGTTTCAGTAATATCATCTAGTGTTTGAGATAGTTGATGTAAGACTTTATCTTCAAACCACTTAATAAATGTCTTGTTATGCTCTCTAGCAAGCCACATTATATTGGCTCGAGGATATTGTCTCTTGATGAAATTGGTATGTTTAAACACTCACTTCATCCATGTTGTGTAAAATATACAAGTGACCTTGTTCCAACTGCTCATGGCTGATTACTTTCACCCGTGATCCCAAAATTCCTTTGCCAAATTGCTCCTCAATATTCTTGTCATTACCAGGAGTGTCATTACCACTGAGAAAGTCATTGCAAAAATCCATAACCTCTCTCACCACATAACCCTCAATAATACTCCCTTCAGGACGATAATGATTTCGAACATCACTTTTAAAAATGCTCATGTATCGTTCAAAGGGATACATCCAATGCAAGAAAACTGGTCCCAACATTTTCACTTCCGTAGTCAAGTGGACAACAAGATGTACCATGATATCAAAGAACGAAGGAGGGAAATACATCTCAAGCTGACATAGGGTAACAACCACTTCTCTTTGCAAATTATCGAGAGTATCAGGGTCAATAACTTTGCTACACAGACTATTGAAAAAGAAACAAAGTCTGGTGATTGCAAACCTTACATGCTTTGACAATATAGATCCAATTGCCACAGGCAATATTTGTTGCATTAGAGTGTGACAATCATGAGATTTAAGACCTATCAACTTCAAATCTTTCATTGATACCAATCTATAAATGTTGGATGAGTAACCCTGTGGCACCTTAACATTTACCAAGCATTCACAAAAAGCTTTCTTCTCCTTTCTAGACAACGTGTAACAAGCAGGAGGTAAGTATGTTCTCCAATTTTCCATTTCACGTAATTCTGTTAATTCTGACCTTATTCCCATTTCACGTAGGTCCAGTCTGGATTTTATCCCATCTTTAGTCTTACATGGTATATTCAACAAAGTACCAATGATACTATCACAGACATTTTTCTCAATGTGAATGTCATCGATACAAGGACTGACTGTCAAAGAACTCCAATAAGGAAGATCCCAAAATATTAACTTCATCTTGAATAAAGATTTTTCACTCCGTGTGGCCATAGTACATTGTGATCTCTTATCAAATTCATTGACAAAGTCTATTACACTTTCATAAACAACCTCCCCTGGTATAGGTTTAGGTGCACTCTGTTCCTCATTCAATCCATTGTATGCTTTGCGCTTCCTATGATACAGATGGAATTTTGTAAGAAACCTTTAATGACCAAGATATACAGTCTTACCACCATGTTTTAGTATTGTTGAATCAGTGTTCTCTTCACATAGAGGACACACTTTAGCTCCTTTGACACTATATCCAGACAAATTCCCATATGCTGGAATGTCATTAATAGTGTAAAACAACATAGCGTGCAAACAAAATGTCTCTCTTTGTGAAGCATCGTAGGTCATCACACCTTCACCCCAGAGTTTCTTTAAGTCATCAATCAGAGGTTCAAGATAAACATCGATATCATTTCCAGGTTGTTTAGGGCCCGATATCAACAATGACAACATTACGTACTTATTTTTCATACACAGCCAGGGAGGAAGATTGTATATAACAAGCATGACTGGCCAAGTGCTATGTTGGCTGCTCAATGTCCCATACGGATTCATCCCATCTGTACAAAGCCCAAGTCTTAGATTCCTGACTTCTTCACCAAATTTAGGGTACAATAGATCAATCTTCTTCCACTATGGGGAATCAGACGCATGTCGTAGGATCCCGTCATTATTTTTCTTAACATCTGCATGCCACCTCAAATTCATCACATCTATCGGATTGGCAAACAAGCGTTGAAACCGTGATATTATAGGTAGATACCACATCACCTTGGCAGGAGAACCAGTTTTGGACTCCCCCAAAGTCGTCAATTTATATCGTGACGCACCACATTTTGGACAATCTTTCAAATCCACATAGTCCTTTTGAAATAATACACAATCATTCGGGCATGCGTGTATCTTCATGGCATCCATTCCCATTGGGCACACCAATTTCTTTACCTGGTATGTTGAGATTGGCAACTCGTTTCCTTCAGGAAGCATTTCTTTCAACAAAGACAACAATGATGTGAAGCTTTTGTCGCTCCATCTATTGTTAGCCTTCAGCTTATACAATCTCAACACAGTGCTAAGCTTCATAAAATTAGTACAACCTATGTATAACGGTATCTCAGCATCATGCACAATGTTTCTAAAAATGGGAGGTGGATCGGTTTGCTCTACCCCACAACTATCTAGCATTGCATCAACGATATCTAATGGAACTGGTTCATTCACATCTACGTCATCGGAGGCAATTTCTTCTTCCACACAAGCACTGCTATCGACATCCATTGGTTTTGGGTTTGAAATCTCTCCATGCCAGTGCCATTCTGTATAGCCTTGTATAATCTCGTTGCACATGACATGACTTTTGATTTCATCACCAGTACTGACTTTCAAGTTGTTACCACAATTCCTACATGGACAGTAGAACCTATCTCCAGGTTGTTTCCTATGTTCCTCGGCAAATCTAATAAATTGGTCAAGACCAGAAATAAACTCTGGGGTGCATCAATTGCGAATGGACATCCATGATCTATCCATTCTATGATCAAAGAGAAAACAAGTATATATTATAACAAGATTAGGGTCTAGGGTTAACAGATTAGAGTTTTTGCATGGTTAAAACTTTAGGCCAACAAATACATGTGTTGTCATTCTTATATATAGTAAATGTGTACCACCTATCCCATTCTTGAACATCTAATCTCACTAGTAAGTGTATAATGTATATTGGGTTTTCAAGAAAATTTCGGCAGAATTTCCCCGCTGTTCTCCAAGTACATATGTATGTAGAGAACAAATGGGGAAATGCTATCGAAATTTTCTTGAAAACCCAATACACATTATACACTTACATCCTAAGTGAGATTAGGTGTTCAAGAACAGTCCTAAACTGGGGACTATCCAAGATTTACTCCTAATGAGTAAATCTTGGATGGGTTTCTAGGCCAATAAATACATGTGTTGTCATTTTTATATATAATAAATGTGTACCACCTATCCCATTCTTGAACACCAAATCTCACTAGTAAGTGTATAATGCGTATTGGGTTTTCAAGAAAATTTTGGCAGCATTTCCCCGCTGTTCTCCAAGTACAAATGTACTTAGAGAACAAACGGAGAAATGCTCTGAAATTTTCTTGAAAACCCAATACACATTATACGCTTACATCCTAAGTAGATTAGGTGTTCAATAACAATCCCAAACCGGGGACTATCCAAGATTTACTCCTAACGAGTAAATCTTGGATGGGTTTCAAGGCCAACAAATACATGTGCTGTCATTCTTATATATAATAAATGTGTATAAACTACAGGCAACATGGTTAATCCTAATCTATAGAGCATTATTAAATAATAAATCAAGAATTCAATAGTTTCAAACATGCAATAATTCACAATGCAATGTTATATCAATGTACTACTGATTTCCAAAATTCCTTAGGCCCTTAGTTGATATTACATCAATGTACTACTGATTTCTAAGATAGGATAGATGAGCCAGACTAGAGTTCATATTAGATGAAAAATAGCAACTTAGGACAAAGTCCATCACTAAAGTCCCAAACTCAACATATATGCACAATTAGCATCAAATATAGGACAAAAGGGTAGATTAGAACCCTAATTTACTCAAACTTGTATAAAAATTATCCTAATGACAAAAGGGCCAGCCAATGGTGGTCGAACAGGAGTAGGGTACCTTGAGGACGGAGGAAGAAGGCCCTTCGTGGTGGCAGTAGAAAATAGGCATGTAGGAGCCGGAGTAGGAGAGCTCGACAGCAGGCGGCACCGGAGCTGGATCAGGAGAGCAGGCCACCGGAGCAGGAGAGAAGGCCGCCGAAGCAGCGAGCTGGGGGAAAAGGAGAAGTGAGTGGAGCAAGAGGGGGCAATGGTGGGTAGAGGACCAGTAAGTGAGCCGGAGCAGCGGCCGGAGCAAGAGGCGGCGGGTGGCGGCGGAGGTGGGGGCAGAGGAGAAGCGAGCGGCGGTGAGCTGAGAAATCACCGGACCAAACCCTCAATCATGCGAGAATGAATGAAACAAAGAAAGAGGAAGAGTCTGGCTCGTGTGTGTGCTGTTAAGTTAACCATAGGAGTCAGTTATTAAATAAAATCGACGCTTAAAACTATAGGTGTCGGTTACCAAAAAAAACCCGACACTTTTTTTTGCTTATAGTCGTCGGTTCAAACAAGAAAAACTGATGTCTATATATATGCCAACAAAAAATAAATGTTCACAAATTAAGACCATACTTTTCGGTTTTTGTGTAAAACCCAACGCTATATGGTGGCAGAAATTTTCACGGTTAAGTGCGCGGAAACACATCAGCGTCAGTTACTGTAATACAACCGACGAAAAAAATTGGTCAAATTTCTGTTTTGCAGAAAACCTTTAGTCGTCGGTTTCTTTGTTAATAACCGGCGCTATATGTTAAATGTTGGAGGTAATTTTTTTCACTCAAAAAATTGGATTTGGCGGTCAATGTTTAGCGTCGGTTTCTGATTTAGGAACCAACGCTAAATGAAAAGTGATACCTGTGTCTGGTCGTCCTTCACATATATATGTCAATTTCATTATTTAACCGACACTTTATTGTTTAGGCGCCGGTTTTTGTGTACAACCGACGCCTTTAAATATGATGTTATAAGCCATTTCTGTAGTAGTGTGTGTTTCCTGAGGAACTCCCAGGTGTTCCTCCGCCCCGAGAGATTGATTTTGAGATTAATCTAATCCTGGACATGCAACCAATAGCACAAACACAGTATAGAATGGTACCTACTGAGATGGCAGCGCTCAAGAAATAGCTGTAGGAGTTGCATGAGAAAGGTTTTATCTGACCGAGTACTTCACCATGGGGTGCTCCGGTTCTCTTTGTCAAGAAGAAGGACGGATCTATGCGGTTATGCATCGACTATAGGAAGTTGAATAAAGTAACCATAAAGAACAAGTATCCTCTGCCAAGGATCGATGACCTGTTTGATCAGTTGCATGGTGCAACTATCTTCTCTAAGATAGATCTGAGGTCAGGATACCATCAGTTGTGTATCAAGGAGAGTGACATATCTAAGTTTGCCTTTAGGACAAGGTATGGTCACTATGAGTTAATAGTTATGTCGTTTGGACTGACTAATGCACCAGCTGCATTCATGGAACTCATGAATAGATTCTTCCGACCTTTTCTTGATCAATTCATAGTAGTCTTCATAGATGACATCTTGATATACAGTAGAGGTGCTCAACAGCATGAGCAACACCTCCGTCAAGCTTTAACTTTGCTAAGAGAGCATAAGATGTATGCTAAGTTTAGCAAATGTGAATTTTGGTTACCAGAAGTTTCTTTTCTAGGACACATAATATCTGCCTCAGGTATCCATGTTGATTCTAAGAAGGTAGAATCTGTCCTGCAATGGGAACAACCAAAGACACCGATGGAGATATGCAGTTTCCTAGGACTGGCAGGCTATTACAGGAGGTTCATTAAGAACTTCAGCTCTCTAGCTTTACCCCTAACCAAGTTGATCAGGAAGGAGGTTCCTTTTGTCTGGAATGACAAGTGTCAACATTCATTCCAGCCGTTGAAAGAAAGGTTAACAAGTGCACATGTACTGGTGTTACCTGAGCAAGGGAAGCGGTACATAGTTTTTTGTGATGCATTTAAGAATGGTCTAGGATGTGTGTTGATGCAGGATAAACAAGTGATTTCTTTTGCCTCTCGACAGCTTAAGAAACACGAGGAGAATTATATGACACATGATTTAGAGCTAGCTGCTGTGGTCCATGCTTTGAAGATATGGAGACATTATCTCTATGGAGAAACATTCTAGATTTTCACAGACCATAAGAAGTTAAAATATATCTTCTCACAACATCAATTGAACATGAGACAATGCCGCTAGATGGAGTTAATCAAGGACTACAATCGTACAATTGATTATCGTCCAGGGAAGGCTAATGTAGTGGATGATGCACTAAGTAGGAAATCATCATCACCAGCCTTAGATAAAGCACAGTTGAACTCCTTAGTGTTCTTTAAAAGAGATATGCTTATCTCCTTGAGGCAAAACAATATACAGCTTAAGGTATCGTTGTTAGCTGGACTGTTAGCTGAGATGCACATAAAACCTACTCTGAAGCAACAGATCAAAGAGGCACAACAGGCCGATGTTGTGACTCAACAGATCAGGTCAGAGTATGGTAGTGAGAAACGAGATGGCTTTCATGAGTCTGAGGATTAGGTAGTTTGTTACCATGGTAGAATGGTAGTGCCTGATGCCAATGAATTAAGGAAGTTGGTCTTAGAGGAAGATAATTCTTAAATGTATGCAATGCATCCAGGGAGCACCAAAATGTATCATAATTTGAAGGATACGTATTGGTGGCCCAGTTTGAAGAAAGATGTAGCTGAGTTTGTTATGCGGTGCCTAGTATGTCAGTAGGTTAAAGCTGAACATCAAAATCCTGTAGGAACAATGCAACCTTTGCCTATACCGTAGTGGAAATGGGATCATGTGACCATGGACTTTGTGGTTGGTTTGCCCAGAACAGCCAAAGGTCATGATTCTATTTGGGTGATAGTTGATAGGTTGACTAAGTCAGCACATTTTCTTCCTGTCAAAACAACCTACACTGTTGAGAAGCTTGCACAGATATATATATATATATATATATATATATATATATATATGAGATAGTGCGTTTACATGGGGTTCCAGCTACAATTGTTTCTGATAGAGGTCCCCAGTTCACGAGTCAATTTTGGGAGCGACTCCATAAAGTTTTGGGTACGCAGTTAAGGTTTAGTACTGCCTATCACCCACAAACAGATGGACAATCTGAGAGGACTATAAAACCTTAGAGGACTTGCTTAGGGCATGTGTCCTTCAATTTGTAGGAAGTTGGGATCTACACTTGAGCTTGATAGAATTTGCTTATAATAATAGCTACCAACACAGTATTGATATGGTACTATATGAAGCTTTATATGGTAGACGTTGTAGATCTCCTTTATGTTGGTATGAAATAGGAGAATACCAACTTTTGGGTCCTGAGTTAGTGCAGTAGACAACTGAAAAGATTAAAGTAGTCCAACAATAGTTGAAGGCTGCACATGATAGACAGAAATCTTACGCTGACAAACGACGAAGACCTTTAGAATTCCAAGTTGGAGACAGAGTGTATCTCAAGGTCTCACCTTGGAAATGTGTCCTTAGATTTGGGAAAAAGGGAAAGTTAGCTCCTAGATTTATGGGGTCTTATCCAATCATTACACGGATTGGAAAAGTAGCCTATAAGTTGGAGTTACCACCTAAACTACACATATTGCATCCAATATTCCATATATCCATGCCGAGAAAGTGTCACCCTGATACGGAGTTAGTCTTGCAACCTGTGGAAGTAGAATTAAATGAAGATATATATTATGTAGAAAGACCTGTGTTGATCCTTGATAAAAGAATTAAAAAGCTAAAAAAGAAATACGTCTTGTGAAAGTTCTCTGGCATCATTGTGGTGTTGAAGAAGCTACGTGGGAGCTAGAGGAAGAGATGAGGAGGAATTACCCTTATCTTTTATCTTGATGATTTTGGGGATGAAATCCCTGTTAGGGGTGGATAATTTGTAACATCCCTGACCTGGGTTATGCTTTAACCCTAGATTTTTTGCTTAACAAAGTTAATTATATGCTTGCTCTTATCTCTTGAAAAGTAATTAAGACCCAAGAGGAACTTATGTTTCAATTTTAGTCCTTTTTGAATAATGTTGAAACAATGTTTTGTCTGTTTTGGACTAAAGTGCAAATTACCCACGTTGAGGGGTTAACTTGCAAATGTTACATGATAAAATGTTCCTCAAGTGTTGAAGAATCATAAGAATGAAAATGATGCATAGGTATCGCTTGTGGAAGCCTGAGTACCAAGAAAAAGCTTGTTGAGCAATGTTTGTGCATTAAAACCAAGTTTTCGTGTAATGTACAATTTACCCATAACCTAGGGTTCAATATGCAAAATGTCACTTCTAGAGAGTCCCTCATGTTTCTTGGTATCAATTAGAGATAAGAAAATGATAGGGGCATCTCATTTGAATCACTTTGGAGGAGAGAGAATCTTGACATTAAAATAATCAAGATTTAAGCATAATTAGAACTCTAATTCAATTTAATGCAAAAATAAATATATTAATGGAAGAGCCCTTCAACCAAAAATGTATGGTTGAATTTATATAAGTGTGTAAGTCCTTGTGCCTTTCAATGGCCACAAAATATCTAAAGTGAGTGGAGAGTCCACTCACATTAGTAAAAGAAAAAGTAATATCCACTAATTTTTGGATATTATTATTATATTGATTAAGGTGCTTAATTTGTTTTCTTTTAATTCATGGATAATGAAGAGGAATTAGAAGGTGGGGAATATGTCTTCGTGTTCAAGGGATTGAGGGGAGTATGTGGAACCAATTTATGGAGTTGAAGGATTATTATATCCCTTTCTCTCTCATTAAATTTTCCTTATAAACACCCCATTTTCAACCCACATGAAAGGCTTTTTTGACCCTTCTTTCTTTCCTTTCTTTGGTCAAACACAAGGGAGCTTAGGAGAAATAGGAGGACGTGACCCAACCTGTAGGTGAGCTCCTTAATCATCTTCAACCTTGATTTCATGGTGGAAATCGAAATTCAATGCTTATTTTCTTCTTTTCTCCATTCAATCTTCAACTTTAGCCGTTCTTTTCACTCAAAGACTTGAGGATGGACCTTGGAAGTTGAGGAAGCTTCATTCACCATTGAATACGTGAATCTTAATGCTTGGATTAAACTTTGAAGGCGGGTTATATAACTTGAACCCTTAAATGTTGTTATTGATTTCATTCCTTTATCATATGTTGAATCTTTCTTTATTCTCAAAATTCCAATTGATAAGTTGATGAAATCACCACAAGAATCACAGAAAATTTCGAAGGTTTCAAGCTTGAAGATGATGATGTCATCTTAGTACACACCTCAATGAATATCATAAGCAAATGGTTTTGCTCTTTGGTGATCAAACTGTCTCAAGACCGTTTGACACCAAACGGTCTCAAGACCATTTGAGGGAAAACAGTCTCAAAACCATTTGAGATCAAATGGTCAAATGTTGATGTGGTTGGATGATGATCCAAGGGTTCTAATTGGTTAGATTTTAAAGGTTCCATGTATGGATGACCCACCAATTGCACCTAATCGATTGAATTGATTGAAACCCTAGTTGATGGAATCGAATTCAAGGTTGAATGGCCCAAACGGTCTCAAGACCGTTTGAGATCAAACGGTCTTGATACCATTTAGAGGTTAAAGGTTGTGATGGATGGTTAGAGATCCAAGGGTCATAAATTGATCTACTCTCAATGGTCTTGATGATGGATGGTTCAAAGAGTGCAAACCCTAAACTGATTATTTGAAGGAAACCCTAATTGATTCATTCGGTTTTGAGGTGGTTTGGACCAAATGTTCTCAAGACCGTTTAAGTCCAAACAGTCTTGAAAACGTTTGGAATCAAACGGTCTTCAAACTGTTTGGTGGTCCAATCTGTTTCAAAGGTGAATTGTCCAATCAATTTCTATATGGATGGGTCCAACCAGTTTCAATGTATAATTGTTCAAACGGTTTCACATGTAATTGTCCAAACGGTTTCAAAACCATTTGAAGGGCAAATGGTTTCAAAACCATTTGAAGGCTAAGGAGGTCAAAACCGTTTGAAGGTTCAAGGTACTCAAAAATGTTTGAAGACTTAAGTTTATGAAAGATCAATTAATCCCATGGATGTTAATGATGTATATCCAAGTTAATTACAATAGTTGTACCCCTAAGGTACTTAGATGATTAGTACCCTTAGAGTGGTTAACCTTTGATGCAATGAAAGCTATAACTCCATACACTATATTAACCCTAAATGTATGTACTTAAATGAAGGGTTGATTCAATCTAATCAAGTTTGGATTAATTAACATCCTAGAGAGGATGAGAGAGAAAGTCATATATGAGTAATAATCATGTAGTGATTAATCCTCGACACTTTCAAAATGAATAGAATATGTAATTAGGTTTTGATCATTAATAAAGAGATCATGAAACCCTAATCGAGAAGGTTGATGAACCCTAACCCTAATTTAGGGCAATATTGAGTGTAACCCTAATCTAGGGTGAGGATGTAACCTAATTTAGGGTAATTATATGAGAAATCACAACTCAAGGTAATATAATGAAAAACCCTAATTTTGGGTAAAGCTACATGAAACCCTAATTTGGGAAAATGTTATAAGGAACCTTAATTCAAGGTAATGATGTGTGAAACCCTAATACATGGTGATGTGAAATGAAACCCTAATCTAGGGTGATGCTATACAAAATTTGAAACCTTAACCCTAATATAGGGCGAAGGTATGGGAAACCCTAATTTTGGGTTATAATGCATGAAACCCTAATTTTGGGCAATGAAATGAGAAACCATAGCCCTAATTTTGAGTAATGGGATGAGTAACCCTAATTGAAATGAAATGGGAAACCCTAACCCTAATGAGGGAATAGTGGTGTTACCCTTGCATAGCATGGTGTTGATATGTAATTGATATAACTGTTATCATGTGTACTAACCATGCATGTATCATAAGATGATGAGCATAGCTAGGTATGAGCTATGATGTTTCATTTATTGAATTTGTTAATGGGCCTTGTGAGCCATAACATGCTTTGTTGCCTAGTGAGATGTAACAAGACATGAAATGGGCTTTGTGAGCCATGTAAGATGCTTGTGTAGCAAGTATCATGTTTACCTTGGTCAGATGACCTGAAGGTATTAGTTACCTGATAAGTGGTAACAAGTGTTCTTTGATGAACTGAGGGTTTGAATGCCCATATTCCATAATCAAGACGATGAGATGTTAAGGGATGAGAATACCCCTGATGGGATGAGTAATTGAGATCCCAATGCTTTATTATAGATTTGAACAATACTTGATGGAATAATTACACATTCTTTGGAGCATTTGTTATAATAATTTATGTTTGAAAACCTAACTGATGCTAAAACAATATGGTAATGTACTTAATTAATCAAGTGAAATCTTATCATGTAGAGCCCTGGCCATAGATCCATCATCGTCAGTAGTTGGTGATGGTGAAACTGGTTTTCCCACGGGATTTCCTGGGGGGCATACTGTTGAGTATGTGGGGGTTATGGGCGCGAATATCCTTACGCCCTAACGTGGGATTGATGTGAGATAAACATTAATTCTCTCAATATTTCATTATATGTGCCGGGATGGATGTATCACGAATCTTCCAATAATGTTAATGTCAGATCGATGTGAGATAAACCTGAAATCTCTCGATTGCGAAGAGAGTACAACCGCCACTATAACTCTATAGAGAAGTTTCAAGTATACCCTGGAAAGCTATTTAGCAGAGACACAAGATGTCCTGCATTTTGTACTCACACTGACTGAGGAGGATGAGGTCATGGAAATACGGCTCTTCCTTGACCTATGTATGGAACCGACACTTTAAGCCGTCATGGTCGGTTGGAGTATGAGCGGTATACCTCATCTCCTCATGGCTTAAGTATGATTGTAAAATGTAATCATCCATGTAGCATAATTGCTTAAGATTGAAATACAAGAATCATTGATTGATGTTATCTTGCTTAACGTATCCTAGATGGATATATGTTATACATGTTTTTCATATTCCTTATTGGATAAGTGACATGCTGCTTTATCAAGTTATAGCTAAAATGCTTTGAATAAGAATATTGCTCTAATCTGTTTCGACATTGATCTATATGCTGTTGAACATATATGTTTCCTCTGCTCAGTTTTGTTATATTAAGCTGCAATAATAATGTTTTTGGCAGAGAGTTATATCTCTCATTAGGACTGGGTCTCACTCTATTGGTCACCAACACTTTTTAAGTAGATGCGGAAGAAGATACTGGAACCCTTTAGCAAGGGAAGAGAAGCAGCAGTAGCAACATGGACAACAATGATATTCCAGGTGGAGACACTAGCTGTCATATCTTGTATATAGAGTCATATGTGTCATCTCTGTACTCTCAGGTCCTCGGAGTCAGTAGTTAGTTTTAATGAATCGATCTAAGATTTTGGCTTGATTCCTCGAGGTTCTTATACTGCCTATGTATACTTTTAATAGGGCAGTTGATGCTTGTAATCCTCGAGAAGAGATGGTACATGACATGCACTTGTGAACCATAATGTAATTGAATTACTTTGGTTCTTTGTGAAAGAGTTTTCTTGTGTATGGATCTATTTGTTAATGGTTTTAATTTTTAGTGATTTTCAGTAATCCGCTGCTAATTATTTCTTCTGCTTAGTTAATTACGGTCGGTGCGTCACAACAGGGATGACTCTAGGACACATTAGACATCTAATCAACTTTCTCAAACATTCATTACTATAGCTCCTCTTTGTTTCCACTTGTTTGTTTTTATCACTTTTGATTACCTAAAAAATGTGGTGAACCACAAGGGTGAGATCCATGACCCAGCAAGAGATATAAACTCCAACAACGCTTATTGAGTACAACATTTTAGGTAATGAGACAATTTAAGAAGTTTAATCATATATAACAAATAGGCTCAACAACACTGTTGATTAACAAAATACATAAAGGAGCTGATAACAATTATCATCATCAAGCTGACTATCATCATTTTCCTTATTAACCATATAAGAGATTCAATAGCATATGCATAACTGGCATAAGCAAGTCTAGTAGCATATTATCTCTATTAACATGAATAAGTCTAGCATCATAAGCATATCTAACAACATTAGCATGTCTAACTGTTTGAACATATCAATATCATAAGTAGAGCTATCAACATAAGCAGGAGTATCTGCATAAGCATGATTAGCAGTATATGCATTTCTAATTATAGAGGCATGGCTAGAATGCTAAACATAACTAACATCATGATATAGCTAGCATCCTAATTATAATCAGTAGTATTAGTATAGATATCAACTTAAGCATGACTACTATATGTACATATTTAAAATCTTATGCATATACACAACATAAGTATAATTACTATCTCTTAGTTGCACTAAGCATCATCTTTATGTAAAGAGAACAAACAAGGGTTATCATCCAATGTGAAGAGTCATGTATAACCCTAAACAGATATGCTATACAACTGTATTACATGTTTTATTATGCCTTGGAGAATTTGAATCATACCATTCAAAGTCCAATCGGCCCCTGCGAAGGGATATTCAGTTCCGTACAAGATCTAGGAGTGCCAGTATCCTAAGATCTCTTCCCCTCGGACAGTACGAGTAAAATGGCAGCGACATGTCAGTCAAAGCTGCAACCACAGTGACATATAGTCAAGCTGCTAACCACTAGTCCACCCTTGGTATAGGTCGCGAAACTAGAAACCAGGGTATACAAACCCAATCACTAAGGTACAACCACAGTTGTCTTCTAATCACATCATGTTATAATCACTAAGACATGACCGCAGTCATTCTCAATCACATCATATGTATGAGGCATGACCATAGCCAACCTCCATAATCTTCATTGTGGATGACAAGGATATATCCTCAACCTGCCACCCCCATATACTCAACAATATGCACTCTGAGTTTCCCTTAGGAATACTCATTTCACCATCCAACAAGTTCTGATACTGAAGATGGTTCTACGGTACAGGGCACTACATGATTAGAATTGCACTTGATTAGTTTTGCCAATTGGGTAAATTAAGGCTGCATCAAACAAGTGGACATACAAACCCTAATTCACTTCTAGCAAGCATATAAAAATATCACAACTTTGAAACAATATAAAATGTGTGAAACATAATTTCTCATCTCATCATCACATGGTACTATTCACTTGCCATTCATGATACCACACTAGTCATCATACTATCACAAGATATAAATCCTTTTCACAATATCACAGGGTATCAACCGTTATCAACATAAGAGGATTACACCTCATTTAGGGTTCAACCATGCCCAAAGGTCATTAAGACCATCATACTATTCCCTTTAATATCATCGTTATCTTCGCATGCCTTATAACAAGTCTCAACAACATCACTTTCATATAATACACCCGATCAACACAATATTGCATAATGAGCTAGGAGATATTCATAAACAATCATAGCAGGGTTATATTAACATTAAGGACATTCCTTTATTACATCAACATGCAAGGAATCTAGATATGATTAACCCTCATCATATTCATCATGTTTCGCATAAGCAAGTATCAACCATATGGCTATGACAACCACCAATTAACACATTAAGGTTATGATCATGTTAAGGAGGTTATTTCACCATCATGCCATCATATAAGAATGTTAAACATGAATAGTCATCATTATCTATTTGTGTTAGAGTTAGGTTCAACAAGATAAATTATATTAATGTTACTAATCAACACTTATACCTGAACCCTAACTCACATCATCCCCATTGGATCATAGATACATAAGGTGAAGCATCACCATCACATTCATACTATTCTCAAGTATGAACCCACACATAAATCAAGGTGTAACCATTGGGTTATAGCATACTAGGGTTTCAAAAACATTAACATAGTACTTCATGATTGTAATAGTCATTCAAGGAGTTTCATACCCAATTACCATCATTTAGTGATATTAAAGCTAGGTATAACAGGCTATACCTCATTAGGGTTACATATCAACACAATAAGATTATCATCCCTTCTATTCATATGAGTGAATGGGTAAGACTACCTTATTAAGGGTAACCCTCCATTTGTTCCATCATCATTCAACCCATATCACCATACCACAATGTCACCCAGAACCATTGGATGTTTAAAAGGTAAGAATATTAGTTTTTTACATAAGTAAACACCTTGGATAAACCACTTATGAAGTCCTTGATTTGTTCTCTATAAAGATTCACCATCTAACCCTAGACATACCTTGATTAACAACACAAAATGTTCCATTGAGAATAGGGTAAATCCCATAATCGACTGTTCATTTAAAATAAGACATCTATTGTCAACAAGTAAGATCCTTAAGTTGATCATATAAAGGAAACCATCTAAATCACATTTTTAGGACCAACATATTAAATTATCCATCATTCCACTTTATTGGAGGAATAAACATTATATCTTGACCATTGGGTCAAGTTCATATAATAAAACCATCAATTACAGTATAGGTCCGACCATTGCATCAAGTTACCAAAGAAACCATTGGTCTAAGTCTTAATTGATGATAAAAATATATAATTAACTCATCATAGGTTTTGGAGACCTGATCCACCTTCATTAGTGACCATTAATTCACCATAGGCTGTTAGATCAACACAATATTCATTAATCAACATCAAATATCAAACTAATATCACCATTGATTGATACCATCATTAGGGTACTTAGTTGTTAATCACTTGGCTTCTAATTAGGCTAAAACATGACCTAAAGGGTGAAATTCAGTTAACACCCTTGGTTACCACCATGAATTGTCATGAGGACAACACCATAGGGTTTTTTCAATGGTACCATCATGGGATCATTGGTTTATAGAAGAAATCAGCTTAAAACCCTAAAATTGACCATTGGTTGATATGTTCTTAGAACCATAGGTTGTCAAACCAACCTGATCCAAGTCATTTTGTACCTTAGGAATAACATACACATGATCATAGGTTCATCTATAACTAAAATCAGAACATGGAACATTATAAAAATCGAAATCCAATTCAAGCATAGCTTTTTAGTGCATTGATCATCGTTTTCAAGCAAGAACATGATCTAAAAAGCTTATGGTAAGAAATAAACGTGGAGAAAGTTATAAAACTTGCATATAATGAGAAGATTAAACCCCACACAGAAGAAATCTCAAGTAGGTAGGGTAGAAAATCCAAGCATAAGCTATGAACTCGTCCATCTAGCACCTTTCTTCATCAAATGAGCAAACCCTAAGCATAAGGACCAAGAAAGGTAGGGTTTTAGAGCTTTAGAGCAATTTATACCATGGAACAGCAAGGTTATAACCTGGAGGAAGGTCTAAGGAAGGAGAAGAGAAAGAGAAACTGAGAAGGAAGGAATAAAATAACTTTCCTTGGTCGAAATCCCTAGAAGATGACCTTGGAAACCCTAGGTAGGGCTAAATGGAGCTCTAGGAGACCTTGTTCTCCAAAAATAGGTTGTATTCTACCTTAGAGCACTTGGTTCCATAGAAAAACAGAGTGTATTCATTTCTCCAGGTTATAGGAAAGAGAAAGCAAGTAAAGTTTCATACTTGGGCAAGGTAGAGGTAAATATAGACTATGGATAAGGATGGGAGCAAGAATGAGGTGTAAAAGTAGCTTCCCCATGTGTCTATGGCCTTAAACTATTAAGAATATACAAGAACACACACCAGAAGATCCTCCACCGTTCTTATAGACCTTCTTAGCTTTCCTTTTTCGAATTTCCCAGCCAATCACATAATTCATTAGTTGATAGCTACTAAAGGTAGCTCATTCGTGAAGGGGTAAACCCTAAAATACC
The DNA here is from genome assembly GCA_963693085.1 of Alisma plantago-aquatica. Taxonomy (NCBI): domain Eukaryota; kingdom Viridiplantae; phylum Streptophyta; class Magnoliopsida; order Alismatales; family Alismataceae; genus Alisma; species Alisma plantago-aquatica. The sequence continues at coordinate 252,834,627 of OY856415.1, forward strand.
CTTAGAGAAAACACCTTCAAACTAAGGATTAAATAGGTGCCCCATGGCTCAAAAATCTCAATAATGATGAGAAAATATACAAAGAACACAATTCAACTGATAAATTGCAAATAAAACCTCTAAATTGGGTAAATTGTAGAAAAGTCCAAAATGTGCATAAAATTGCATAACGTGCTCGAACAATGTCCAAATTGGACCAAATTTGAAACTTAAGATTGTATTATGATTTTGAAGAATATCACAAGTTTATGTTAGGGTTATAATAATTAAACTATGGTAATCAATATTGTTCAACTCATTAAGCAAGTTCAGGGGCCTTACAAGGTGGGTGTTGAACCCGATCCTCTCCCTCCCTCTCTCTCGCATTCCGTGTGATCTCGCATTGTGCCTGTGTGTGTGGGTTTTGCTTCCCCACACGAAGCCACTGACCATGATCTATTCAAGTGTCACTGCACTGGAAAGGTATTTGGTGGAAAATCATCCACGCTATCCTCCTTGTCTTCATCGCTCTCGACTTCTCAGGGAGATGGCAACTGAACTAGAGCTCTCCCTGAATCAGATTGCCGACCATGGCCATCGTGCACTTCTCATTCTATGTGACCCAGATTGTCGCTACTGTAATGGGTGATCTGGAATGGTGTCAGTCATTATCTGTTACTCTAACCGGGGTTAGGCTCCCTACAGTTCAGCGTTACAGTGCATGAGAGCTTCTTGTACTCTGCGCCTCTGGTCTGCCCGTCCAGCATAGCCGTGAAGGTGGATTTTGCTCAGGCATTACCTCCTCTGGCTCATCTTCGCACATCATTTCCTAGAGCTTCATCCTTCCTTCAAGTCCAGACTGATCGATCACTATGTCTGGTCAGATCTGGGCTCATGAATCCATGACCCGGTGCTACGTTCTCTCCACCGCAAGCATCAATAATCAAGTCAGACTCTTCTATTCACCCTCTCTTGTTTTCACTCCTCCATCAAACAACCTACAACTTGTAGTGGAGAGGCAGTGGAGAGGAAGCCCTCAAACTAGAACTCAACTTTGTATTACATGAGTGATAGGTCACGAGTCATACATCATCTCTGCCACACCAAAAACAACTTCCCCATGTATACCTCCTTCTATCCCACAATCACTGATTGTAGATGTGTGGGAGTTTCTCTTTTCTCTACTCTGTGATCACTCCATGACCTCTAAGCAGTTCCAAGGAAGGGTCCAGTTGTGTGCCATCCATTCATTCCCATCCTAGGGGTGCAAAACTCTAGATCTATGCCATCTCCATCTAAAGGTTACCCACTGGATCAATACTATGTAGTCAAGACTTGTTATCGTAGCCAACACATAGCACATGAGCGTGACACTACATTGATTATGGGACTTAGCTATGTTTTCATTAATATACCAATATCTCACAACATCAAAAGCTTATGACTATTTGTAGGAACTTCTAAACATCATCACATCTGAAACATAGGTTGATTATCACAAAATCTACGTTCCATTATATTTTGGTTCTAGGTTACTACAATTTGATAATTTAAGTAATTAATTCAAAAGGCACATAGTTTGGGGCACTAATCATAATACCAACATCAATTAATTTCATGCTTAGTCAAAACAATTAGGACTCTCAAAATTACTCAAACACACCTGAATTCACTTAGGTCATTAATATGTGAGGTTTCTAAAAGTCTAATCCATAACATAATAACATCTAGTCATTCAATTCAAACATCCTTTTTCTCCCTGCTTCATCCAATTTGTAATTCAATTTTCTCAAGGCCCATTTCGACTTGTGTACTAACTCCACGGGTAAGTGACAAGCTCTCCCATAGATCAACCTAAAAGGGGTGGTTCCTTTAGGTGTTTTATATGATGTCCTTTATTCTCACAGTGCATCCTGAAGCAACATACTCCAATTTGTCCTATTAGTGAGACTGGTTTTTCTAAGATTTTCTTGATTTCTCTATTAGACGCCTCAACTTGTCCTTAGTTTGTGGGTGATATGGAGTACCTACCCTGTGTGTAACATACCGAATCTTGGACATTTTATCTTTTGATCCTATTTTTCATCTTTTCCTTTCATTTCTATCTTCTTTGGCCTACTTGTGTAATTTGTGGAGAATATGATGGTTTAATGAACATTTGTTCACCTTTTCTCTCAATATTTGGGTTATGCACAAATACCTCAGTGGAAGCTTAGTAATGGGTCAAATATGCAAAATATCCACATGAGTGATAAAAAGAATAAATAAATTCGAGTTAGAACTTTCTAGTATCTTTTAGAATATGTAAAAGGAGATAATTCTCAAAATATGCATAAAGGATATAATTAATGTGGTAATTGGAAATAATATGGAATATAATGGATAAAAGGAGATAATGAGGAATATATTGTTCAAAAAATCATAAGTGGAAACCCATGAAGATAATTTGGATGTCAATTTCTTTTTATTGACTTAAAAGAAACTTAAGGGCCAAGTATCTTTTAATTTGGAAGATAAATGCATATATTGATGTCTTTATCAAAAGAATTAATTTGGAAGATAAATGCATATATTGATGTCTTTATCAAAAGAAAAAAAAGGTAAGTCAATTAAGAAAAATAAAATATTTAGTGTTCCCAAATTGAAAAAATAACACCAAATTCGTAATCTACATATCAAATTTAGTCTATGTGTGAATTTGTATTTAATTTGGCCAAGGTTTAATATTTTATTTTATTCAGGAGAGAGAAAATGACTTAAAGACCAAAAATATTCAAAATATGTCTTAAAAATTAATTAATGCCACAATCATGTTACACATGTTTAGTATTGCTTGTATACCAAGTTTTATATTTTTAGAAGGTTTCTAGATGCCTCTAATAAATTAAAAGGATAAAATTAGTGATAAAATTTAAATGAATTAAATAAAATAATAAAAGTCTTCAAAAAAATATAATAATGCTAAATTCGTATTCTACATGTTAAATAGACATTTGGATGAATTTTGAATCAATTTGGAAAATATTTGATGAGACGATAAATTTAGGAGAGAGAAAGTGTGCAAAACTTTCAACTCATTATTTAAAATATTAAACAATTTCAACAAATAGAAATAATAGAAAATTCGTATCCACTATACCTAATGTGACTTATAGGTGAAGTTTTATTATTTTTGGATAATCTTAGAGTTGCTAATGCATGAGGAAAGAGAAAATATGATTTGAATTATTTAACCTATTAAAAGTCCCCAAAAGGAAAAACTAATTCCATATTTGGATTCTACGCATCAAAATCAATCATATTATGAATTTTGGTTATTTTTGGAGTTTTTTATAGCCCTCATTTGAGGATATAGAAAATCAAAATGAATTTAATGTCTCACTATATTCGATTTCAATTGGGAATCTAATTTATTTGTCGTGCATGGCTCGCAGCCGTTGGATGCTGATCGGGTGTCTTCCTAATCGTCATCTACCTCACTCCCAAAGTTCTCTCACCTCTGTGCTTGGTTTTTTGAGATTCTTTCTCCGTTGTCCTCGCGAGTGTCCCCTCTATGCAACAAGCCCTAACTTTATCCCTAGTGTGGACTATATAAGGAAGCCCTAAATCTACCTCAAAAGATGCACGACGGTCGAGTTACAGACTTCTCCCTATCACCTTTCGTTACTTGTGGACAGAATCAAAACCTTCCTCCACACCTCCTATGCCCCTCCTCTTCACCAAATTGGTTTTAGGGAGTTGACATTGCCACCGTGACGCTGAGTACCTATTTGGTTTGGCGCGACCTCCACCTGGGGCTCTTCGTGATGTCCCTCAAATTCATGGAACGGAGAGGATCTACACGACCTACTCGAGGTCCTTCTGTGCCTAGTTGACCCTGGAGTTCACCAGGATGGTTCCCCCTAGAACTCACCTCAGTTCCACCGCCGACCATCATCATCGACCCTTCTCACTCTCTCCCTGATGCCGGTAAGACCTCCTTTGTTCTCATCTCATGTCTGTAGATCCTTCCATGTAAGCAGATCATTGGTTTCCTTGCTTTATCGCTGCTTTTCCCTTATAGCTCTGGTTTACTCTGTTTTGTTATCTGCGGTTTGCTTGGAGGATCTTTCACCTCCATCGCTGCTTGCTGAACCCGAGCAGTTGGTATTTGAGTTCGGGGTGGTTTCGCAGATGCGTTAGGCTCGTTACCTGATCAAGAGGTTGATGAATCTTTGCTTCTACTCACCGGCCTACTCCTGTGGATGGCCATGGCGTGAGCGTAATCGGGGAGGAGACAATCCCCTCATTGCTTTCTCTTCTCTACCAATCGCTTCTTCACTCATTTTTGTTTGCTGCTAGGGGTATAAGAGTATTTTCTTAATTGTTTTATTTCCTTTTAATGCGTGACTTGGCCACTCTTTATTGGGCCAAATCAGCAGGTGGGCCCGACCTCTCGCTCTCTCACACTCTCTGTTTGTTACGAAGTGCCTACGTGACAATTGCTAATTGGTTGGTTTTAGAAAAATTGTATCTTTTGATTCGTTGGTCAAAAAATAAAAATTAAAATATGTTCTGGAATCAGAAAAATGTAACCTATCTAATAAAAATAATTTTGATGCTTGATTATGAGGTTTTCACAAAAGTGTTATTGAGGATGATTTAATTAACTAAAAATCACCAAAAATAACCCTAAAAGTCATATAATCAAAATACATAATATTATATGTTATTTTGATCAGAAGAATGTAACTAAGACATCAATGATGGTTTTAGAGTCTAATTTGATCATTTGTGGAAAAAGTTGACAGTGTTGGGGTTTTGGATCTTTAATGAATAAACATAGTATTAATACATGATCATGGTTATCATATTAGGGAAAATGGACCTGATCCCGTGTAAAGGTTATGAAAAGTGGTTTTATGGCTCTAATGATAAGGTATGTGCATAATACACTTTAGTTGGATAGAGGTCTGGCAATGCATGACTGGTGCCAGTAGTTCGGCTCTAGCAAAGTGATTCATCTTCCTATCTATAGCTCTAATCATGCCCCTATCATTATTTGTGTGGGGGGGGAGAGATCCTCACTGTAACAAATCGAGAAAATATTTCCATTTTGAGCCCATGTGGTTGGATGAAAATGATTGTGAAGAAGTTGTTAAGACGTCCTGGACACATATGAGGGGATAGACGTTCATAAGAAGATGGAAAACTGTAGTGAAAAACTTAAAAATTGGGCGGCTCCAAGATTTGGGAAAATGAAGGAAAGAATAAAAGAGGTGGAGAAGCGTCTTGGGGAGGAACAAAAGAAACATCCAGATGCAATTTTTCTTGATAGATGCATGGAGTTATCTAAGGAACTGGAGTACTGGCATAGATCTGAGGATTCCTATTGGTGTGCCCGGGCTCAAGTGGTAGCGCTACGTGAAGGGGACTGAAATATAACTTAATTTCATCACAAGGCTTCACAAAGACGTAAAAGAAACCATATTGAAGGGTTGAAAGATGAGCATGGAACCTGGCATACTGAGGAGGGTAAAATTCAACAGGTGGTGACTGAGTTTTTCTAGAATTTATTTTCTTGCAACAGCCCGTCAGGTTTTGAGGAGGCTACGAGGGGGATAGCGGAGGTTGTGGATGATGCTATGAACTGCTCTCTGGAAAGGGATATATCTGATACTGAAATTCTAGAGGCTCTCAAACAAATGCACCCAAATAAAGCGCCAGGACCGGATGGTATGAAACCCATGTTTTTTCAAAAGTTCCAGATGGTATAAAACCAGATGGTTGATACCAAAGGTGGAAAAACCTATCCAGATATCTGACTTTCAGCCTATAAGCTTGTGTAATGTGATCTACAAAATAGCGTCCAAAGTTATGACAAATAGACTCAGGCCGCTGATGGATAAAATTACTTCTAAGAATCAAAGTGCCTTTATTTCGGGGAGGATGATCACAGATAATGCGCTTATTGCTTATGAGATTTTCCACAAGATGAAGAATGAGGGCAAAAATAAGAAGGCATTTTTGGCTTTGAAGTTGGATATGTCTAAGGGGTATGACCGGGTTGAATGAAATTTTATGGATTTTGTTAAATAGAAGATGGGGTTTGGAAGTAGATGGAGGCAAAAAATTTGGGTGTGTGTTTCTTCAGTTGACCATTCCTTTGCTATCAATGGTGACCGGACTCCAAGGTTCAAGCCTTCCCATGGACTGCGACAGGGTGACCCTCTTTCTCCTTATTTATTCATTCTTTGTGCTGAGGCTTTTTCTACTTCCCTTTTGTATGCTACGAACGCCAAGTTTATCCATGGGATCAAGGTAAGCAGACATGAACCGTGCATTTTACATCTTTTCTTTGCAGATGACAACATTCTCTTTGCTAGAGCATCCTGTCACGAATGCCTGAATGTAGCTAATATCATTAGCCAGTATGAGCAGGCATCGGGTCAAAGAATCAATCTCTCTAAGATGGAGGTGGCTTTTAGTAAGGGAGTGTTGGAAGAAATGAAGGAGGCCATTAAAACCCAGCTGGGGGTCAAGCAAGTAGACAGACATGCTAAATATTTGGGGCTACCTACGGCTATTGGGAGATCAAAGAAACAAATTTTTAGCTTTGTCAAAGATAGAATCTGGAAGAAACTCAAGGCTAGAAAGAAAAGCTATTGTCCAAACTGGGAAAGGAAGTGTTGATAAAGTCTATAGCGCAGGCCATCCCTTCCTATATTATGAGTGTTTTCCAAATACCGGTAGGGACACTTGATGAGATACAAGGCTACATTGCAAGATTTTAGTGGGAAGCTAAAGATAAGGAAAGGAAGTTGTCATGGCAGTGTTGGGCGTCCTTGTGTAAACCAAAGAAAGATGGCAGGCTTGGCTTTAGAAATATGTGTGCCTTCAATCAAGCTCTTCTCACAAAATAGGTGTGGAAGCTTATGACAAAACAATCTTCTTTGGCGTACAAGGTCCTAAAGGCTAGATACTTTCCTTCGATGTCTATACTGGAGGCATCAAGGGCATATAATCCTAGCTATATGTGGAGGATTTTATGGGCAGCTAAAGCTTTGATCCTTGAAGGAATTAAATGGAGGGTAGGGAACGACGAGAACATCAGAATATGGGAGGATAGTTGGATCTATGATTTTAATGGGAACTTGGCGTCCATACGGGACATGGGTTCTTGGCAGCCTTCTTTGGTTAGTGAGTAGATAGATCAACAGTCAAGGTGGTGGGATTCGTAGCTTCTACCCCAAGTTTTCCCCCAGAGATTTGTGGACTGATTGAGAACACCCCTATTAGTATCAGATTGCCAGAGGATATGCTTTACTGGTGGCCGGATAGGAGAGGTATATTTACTACCAGGTCGGCGTACTGGTTGGGGCTATTGGGAAAGAGAGAATTTATTGCATCTAGATAGGCATCTTCAGAGTAGATCTGGAAAGTTGTTTGGGACTACATGTGGCCGCCGAAGGTTGCTCACTTTCTTTGGCGGGTTACTATAGGTGGTATTGCTACTACGGGGAGATTGCATGATATACACTATCATGTGGATGGTTTATGTCCACTATGCCATGAGGATAAGAAAACCATTCAACACATGCTATTTTGTTGTGTGGAAGTCAGAAAACTTTGGAGATCATCACCGGCAATGAGCATTGTTGCATCAACCCACATTCAATCTCCTAGGCAAACAATCTTGGAGTTACACGATGGTCTATCTCAGCAGGAGTTCACAGAGGACGTGGAAAATATGTGGGGGATGTGGACTTATAGGAACCACAAGGTTTTACAGGAGGATGGGAGGAGTCTTGCCATGTTCATATGAGCAGCACAAGCATATATTCTCGATACTTGGAGTGCCTGAGAGACAAAAATGGGACAGTGGCAAGTACAAGGCAGCAATGTAGATGTACACTGGAAGAGACTGGTGATGGGGACTGACAAGATCAACTCTGATGCAGTGGTGAAGATGGCACATTGATAGGGGTGTCATTGGTCATGACCATCGGGGTCGGGCAGTAGTTGCACGAGGTCGTCGTCTTTGTGGAGGGAGTGTGGTTGTCTGTGAGGCGGTGGTTGTGTTGGATGGTGTCCATCTGGCCAAGCAAGCTGGTTGGACATCCATTGTGGTTGAGTTAGACTCGAGCATAGTCATAGCTGTGCTTTACAATTTTGCAGAGAGGAGAGACCATCTCGGCATGATAGTAGATGATATAAAAGCTCTTAGTGTTGATTTTGTTTAGATTTCTTTTGTGCATGTTAGCCGATCCTATAATTTGGTGGCACATGAGTTGGCAAGCTTGCAAAAGCTGGTGATTTCATGTACACGGGTGAGGTGGGGGACCTTCTACAACCTCAACTGAACTTTGTAAACTCTAAATGTTATGATTAATAAACGGGATCAGCCCAGTTATCAAACAAAAGAAAAAGTTAACTAAAAATCACCAAAAATAACCCTAAGAATCATATAATCAAAATACATAATATTATATGTTATCTTGATCATAAGAACGTAACTAAGACATCAGTGATGGTTTTAGAGTCTAATTCGATCATTTGTGGAAAAAGTTAACAGTGTTGGGGTTTTGGATCTTTAATGAATAAACATAGTATTAATACATGATCATGGTTATCATATTAGGGAAAATGGATCTGATTCCGTGTAAAGGTTATGCAAAGTGGTTTTACGACTCTAATGATAAGGTATGTGCATAATACACTTCAGTTGGGAATTATTTGTTCCTTAACCTATGCTTTCCATAATGAGGCTTATTTGCACCTTATATTCTATTCTCTTGAATATATTGCTATACTTGCCTCATAATCAGTTTGGAATATTGTTCTTGGGTCTTGGTACCCCTTTCCCATTTTCTATTTAAATGATGCTATTACTTGCCATTGTTTCTAGCATGTTGATTTTATGAGACTAATTAACTAGTATAGTGGTACTTGTATGTGCAACCACCCATAGTTGGGGAATGTGTTATTTCTCCCCTGGGGAACGTGTTATTCTCCCCCACACATGAAATATGTGCAGGTGACTGGGAATATGTTACTCTCCCCTCATCCTTTTGGTTGAAGGTCTGGTAGGTGCCTCAACCCTACGTAGTTAAGATATTCAATATTAATCATACATGCAATCCTTGGTTATATATTATTTATGGCAAGCATCTATTGAAATATTCTTTTATATAAATGGCCCCATTCTCTTGGATCATCATCTTATGATGAACCCTAGCCTGCTTTTACATTCTTTTCTTATCTTTCCATTTTAGAATAACTTTTGTAACACATACTTTTTATTTTCCTTTCCCTTTTGCTGGGTGCCTTTCCAACCACCCAGATGTGGAGCAAGGTGATGAATAGGACTTGAAGATCTTAGCTTGGCTGGGACTTAGCTGATAGATATGTTGCTTGGAGGAAAAAGTGGAGTAGTCTAGACTTCCCTCTATCTAGATCCTAGTTGTGTATGATGATGTAAACCCTAAAAGGGAGATTTTTGATGTATCTTGTACAATCTTTTATAAAAATTGAATATAGTCAAAAAAATTTAATTCCGCTGCTTTCCAATGAGTTTTGTTTACCATATTTTAGTAGAGGGCGGTTTATTCCCACTCTTTACGACATGGTATCAGAGCCCATGGTAGTCAGAATTTGGCTATTTCAATTTTGTCTCCCAATTTAGAACCCTAGATTTGCATAGTTTCCCTTAAGTTACATGTTTGCCCTAGATTTGATATATGTTGATGAAAGGTTGACTTAGGAACCAATAGTTCTACATTAGAACCTTGATGGATAAAATCCTAAAATACTCATAACTAAATTATGCAAAGCTTGATGTTGTTTAGGTTTGTCTTTAGGCTACTATTAGGGCATGAAGTTGAAGCAAAGGTGTCTAGAAAGGATCAGGGTTTCAGAGGCTGGCAATATTTTCCTCCACGCCACTAGCTTGATTTACGAGGACTCCCGTACCCATATGATATTGGCCTGGCCTGAGCTAATATGAATTGCTCAAAATAGTTTGCTTTTAGGAAATAGTGACCTTAGCTTCTATGTTGTATATCTTTGGGAACCTCAGGTTTCAGGTGTTTGATGACTTGTTTTTAGGATCAATACCAAGATAGTTTCCTTATGTCCCTTAGGACCACATGCTTGGATACGTTTATCCATAGAACCTAGACCTTACAGTTTGGGTGTTTCAGGAAGATATCAGAGTGCACAATGGAAGCATGATGGATCTTGATATTGGTTTAGTTAGACTTATCCTTTAACCCTAGTGTAGTAGCTTGAGCCCTTTAAGGGGTGGAGTATGGTTAGTTGATGTTTGAGTGGTTAGATTTCGTGGACAAAATCCTTTTTAGGGGTTGGAACCCTATAAAGTCTTGAAGTCTATCTAATCTATCTTTGGAGACCCTAACTCCATACTTAGGAGGTTGTTGTGCTTAAATCCTTAGTGTCGTCCAAACAAGTAATAGTGGTAACCCTAACATGTTTATTTATATATAATGAACATATAATGAATAATTCATATGTTCAAACCCTAATGGATAAGCAATGCACATAAAAAGAAAAAGATAATAGTAACCTAATATTTAACTTAATGCATGCTAAGGATGAATAAGTGAAATATAATGGTCATGCTGACCTAAACCGTAAAGTTTTAATCATCTAACATTAACATATACAACCTTAATGCCTTTCATGATACATTAATGATGTTAAGTGCCATAATCAGTTAACATACTTTGATACACATAAATTATATATATATATATATATATATATATATATATATATATAATGCCTTTCATGATACATTAATGATGTTAAGTGCCATAATCAGTTAACATACTTTGATACACATAAATTATATATATATATATATAATCATTTGTTCACATATTTATCATGTCATATATAGGAAATGCATGTTACCTTGTTAACTAATATACACACGTGATTAGTCACCTAATGGGAATCAATTCATTAATATGTAATATATCTCATCTTGATCACTAAAATACATGTAATGGTTTCAATGTGAATATGAAGTGATGGGATTCACATAAATGTAAAAAATCAATAATATAAATGAATGAATATGAGAGATGATTAATGATGACATTAATGTGAGAAATAAAGATAATGTGACAATGTGAACCATGTTTAATATGAATATAATAACTAATGTGACATTAATTGAAATAATTATATGCATAACCACGAATTGAATAGAATGTCTGATATTCATGTAAAATAATTTGTTATAATTAATAAAGTGGTAACATGAGGATAATGAAGTATAAATCTAAATTATTAAGGACAATGATCAAATATAATAATGAATGTTGAGATAATTGAGTAACACCTAATTGTGATAAAATCCTTCATAAGATAAATGAGAAATACATATAAATAGTTTAATACATGATGATGAAGTATAACCCTTTTGGAAATAAAGTGAATATAACATGACATAATTAATATAATTTAGATAATGTGATATCATAAAGAGAATAATGTTAATGAGCCATAAATGTAAATAATGTTAAGTCTCCTAAAAAGAATATCTTAATATTGAAACCCTTGGTGATCCTTGAGAACCCAACCTATGATGAATTGTATGTGAAGTCTCTAAACCCTTAGGTGTAGTTGAAGTATAAGTTTTGGTGGAAGTTCTATGGTTGGAGGGACAACATGAAGTTTTGTGATGTGAGGTTGCACACTCACCCTTCCCAAATTGCTAGTGATTTCGGGGAAGAAATCCTCTTTAAGGGGTGGAGTGCTGTAACATACCGAATCTGGGATATTTTATCTTTTGATCCTCTTTTTCATCTTTTCCTTTCATTCTATCTTCTTTGGCCTTCTTGTGTAATTTGTGGAGAATATGACGGTTTAATGAACATTTGTTCACCTTTTCTCTCAATATTAGGGTTATGCACAAATACCTCAGTGGAAGCTTAGTAATGGGTCAAATATGCAAAATATCCACTTGAGTGATAAAAAGAATAAAGAAGTTCATGTTAGAACTTTCTAGTATCTTTTAGAATATGTAAAAGGAGATAATTCTTGAAATATGCATAAAGGATATAATAAATGTGTTAATTGGAAATAATATGGAATATAATGGATAAAAGGAGATAAAGAGGAATACATTGTTCCAAAAATCATACGTGGAAACCCATGAAGATAATTTGGATGTCAGTTTCGTTTTGTTGACTTCAAAGAAACTTAAGGGCCAAGTATCATTTAATTTGGAAGATAAATGCATATATTGATGTCTTTATCAAAAGAAAAAAGGAAATAAGTCAATTAACCAAAATAAAATATTTAGCATTCTCAAATTGGAAAATAACACCAAATTCATAATCTACATATCAAATTTAGTCTATGTGTGAATTTGTATTTAATTTGGCCAAGGTTAAATATTTTATTTTATTCAGGAGGGAGAAAATAACTTAAAGACCAAAAATATTCAATATATGTCTAAAAAAATTAATTAATGCCAAAATCGTGTTATACACGTTTAGTATTGCATGTATACCAAGTTTTATATTTTTATAAGGTTTCTAGATGCCTCTAATAAATTAAAAGGATAAAATAAGTGATAAAATTTAAATGAATTAAATAAAAAAATAAAAGTCTTCAAAAAATATAATAATGCCAAATTCGTATTCTACATGTTAAAATTGACCTTTGGATGAATTTTGAATCAATTTAAAAAATATTTGATGAGACGATAAATTTAGGAGAGAGAAAGTGTGCAAAACTTTCAACTCATTATTTAAAATAATAAACAATTTCAACAAATAGAAATAATAGCAAATTCATATCCACTATACTTAATGTGACTTATAGGTGAAGTTTTATTATTTTTGTATAATCCTAAAGTTATTAATGCATGAGGAAAGAGAAAATATAATTTGAATTATTTAACCTATTAAAAGTCCCAAAAGGCAAAACTAATTCGATATATGGATTCTACGCATCAAAATCAATTAGAGTATAAATTTTGGTTATTTTTGGGGATCTTTTAAGCCCTCATTTGAGGAGATAGAAAATCAAAATGAATTTAATGTCTCACTATATTCGATTTCAATTGGATCTAATTTATTTTTCGTGCGTGGCTCGCAGCCGTTGGATGCTGATCGGACATCTCCCTGATCATCATCTACCTCACGCACAAAAGGAAACCGGCCGCACAGTAGCCCGAATTCCTCTCCCAAAGTTCTCTCACCTCTGTGCTTGGTTTTTCGAGATTCTTTCTCCGTTGTCCTCGTGAGTGTCCCCTCTATGCAACGAGCCCTAACTTGATCCCTGGTGTGGACTATGTAAGGAAGCCCTAACTCTACCTTGACAGATGCATGACGGCCGAGTTGCAGACTTCTCCCTATCACCTTTCGTTACTTGTAGATGGAATCAAAACCTTCCTCTGCACCTCCTATGCCCCACCTCTTCACCAATTTGGTTCTAGGGAGTTGACATTGCCACCGTGATGTCGAGTACCTATTTGGTTTGGCGCGGCTTCCACCTAGGGCTTTCTATGATGTCCCTCGAATTCATGGAACGGAGAGGATCTACACGACCTACTCGAGGTCCTTCTGTGCCCAGTTGACCCTGGAGTTCACCAGGATGGTTCCCCCTAGAACTCACTTTAGTTCCGTCGCCGACCATCATCATCGACCCTTCTAAGTCTCTCCCTGACGCTGGTAAGACCTCCTTTGTTCTCATCTCACGTCTGTAGATCCTTCCATGTAAGTAGATCGTTGGTTTCCTTGCTTTATCGCTGCTTTTCCCTTATAGTTCCAGTTTGCTCTGTTTTGTGATCTGCGGTTTTCTTGGAGGATCTTTCACCTCCATCGCTGCTTGCTGAACTCGAGCAGTTGGTATTTGAATTCGGGGTGGTTTTGCAGATGCATTAGGATCATTCCCTGGTCAAGAGGTCGATGAATCTTTGCTTCTACTCACCGGTCTGCTCCTGTGGATGGCCATGGAGTGAGCGTGATCGGGGAGGAGACAATCCCCTCACTGCTTTCTCTTCTCTACCCATCGCTTCTTCACTCATTTTTGTTTCCGCCAGGGGTATAAGTGTCTTTTCTCAATTGTTTTGTTTCCTTTGAACGTGTGACTTGGCCGCTCTTTATTGGGCCAAATCAGCAGGCGGGCCCGGCCTGTCGCTCTCTCACACTCTTTGTTTGTTACGAAGTGCCTATGTGGCAATTGCTAATTGGTTGGTTTTAGAAAAATCGTATCTTTTGATTCGTTGGTCGAAAAATAAAAATAAAATATGTTCTAGAATCAGAAAAACATACGCTATCTAATAAGAATAATTTTGATGCTTGATTCTGAGGTTTTCATAAAAGTGTTTTTGAGGATGATTTAATTAACTAAAAATCACCAAAAAATAACCCTAAAAGTCATATCATCAAAATACATAATATTATATGTTATTTTGATCAGAAGAACATAACTAAGACATCAATGATGGTTTTAGAGTCTAATTTGATCATTTGTGGAAATTGTTGACAATGTTGGGGTTTTGGATCTTTAATGAATAAACATAGTATTAATACATGATCATGGTTATCATATTAGGGAAAATGGATCGGATCCCATTTAAAGGTTATGAAAAGTAGTTTTATGGCTCTAATGATAAGGTATGTGCATAATGCACTTCAGTTGGGAATTATTTGTTCCTTAGCCTATGCTTTCCATAATGAGGCTTATTTGCACCTTATATTCTATTCTCTTGAATCTATTGCTATACTTGCCTCATAATCAGTTTGGAATATTGTTCTTGGGTCTTGGTACCCCTTTCCCATGTTTTATTTAAATGATGCTATTACTTGCCATTGTTTCTAGCATGTTGATTTTATTAGACTAATTAACTAGTGTAGGGTACTTGTATGTACAACCACCCATAGTTGGGGAATGTGTTATTTCTCCCCTGGGGAATGTGTTATTCTCCCCCACACATGAAATATGTGCAGGTGATTGTGAATGTGTTACTCTCCCCTCACCCTTTTGGTTGAAGGTCCGGTAGGTGCCTCAACCCTACATAGTTAAGATAGTCAAAATTAATCATACATGCAATCCTTGGTTATATATTGTTTATGGCAAGCATCTATTGAAATATTCTTTTATATAAATGGCATCATTCTCTTGTATCATCATCTTATGATGAACCCTAGCCTACTTTTACATGCTTTTCTTATCTTGCCATCTTAGAATAGTTTTTGTAACACATACTTTATATTTTCCTTTCCCTTTTGTTGGGTGCCTTCCCAACCACCCAGATGTGGAGCAAGGTGATGAATAGGATTTGAAGATCTTAGCTTGGCTTGGACTTAGCTGATAGATATGTTGCTTGGAGGAAAAAGTGGAGTAGTCTAGACTTCCCTCTATCTAGATCCTAGTTGTGTATGATGATGTAAACCCTAACAGGGAGATTTTTGATGTATCTTGTACAATCTTTTATAAAAATTGAATATAGTTAGAAATTTTTAATTCTGCTTCTTTCCAATGAGTTTTGTTTACCATAGTTTAGTAGAGGGTGGTTTATTCCCACTCTTTACTACATGGTATCAGAGCCAATGATAGTCAGAATCTGGCTATTTCAGTTTTGTCTCCCTAGTTAGAACCCTAGATTTGCATAGTTCCCCTTAAGTTACATGTTTGCCCTAGATTTGATATATGTTGATGAAAGGTTGACTTAGGAACCAATAGTTCTACATTAGAACCTTGATGAATAAAATCATAAAATACTCATAACTAAATCATGCAAAGCTTGATGTTGTTTAGGTTTGTCTTTAGGCTACTATTAGGGCATGAAGTTGAAGCAAAGATGTCTAGAAAGGATCAGGGTTTTGGGGGCTGGCAATATTTTCCTCCATGCCACTAGCTTGGTTTACGAGGACTCCCGTGCCCATATGATATCATCCTGGCCTGAGCTGATATGAATTGCTCAAAATAGTTTGCTTTTAGGCAATAGTGACCTCAGCTTCTATGTTGTATATCTTTGGGAACCTCAGGTTTCAGGTGTTTGATGACTTGTTTTTAGGATGAATACCAAGATAGTTTCCTTATGTCCCTTAAGACCACATGCTTGGATAAGTTTATCCCTAGAACCTAGACCTTACAGTTTGGGTGTTTCGAGAAGATGTCAGAGTGCATAGTGGAAGCATGATGGATCTTGATAATGATTTAGTTAGACTTATCCTTTAACCCTAGTGTAGTAGGTCGAGCCCTTTAATGGGTGGAGTATGGTTAGTTGATGTTTGAGTGGTTAGATTTCGTGGACAAAATCCTTTGTTTGGGGGATGGAACCCTATAACGTCTTGAAGTCTATCTAATCTATCTTTGGAGACCCTAACTCCATACTTAGGAGGTTGTTGTTCTTAAATCCTTAGTGTCATCCAAACAAGTAATAGTGGTAACCCTAACATGTTTATTTATATATAATGAACATATATGGTCATCTAACGAATAATTCCTATGATCAAACCCTAATGGATAACCAATGCACATAATAAGAGAAAGATAATAGTAACCTAATATTTAACTTAATGCATGCTAAGGATGAATAAGTGAAATATAATGGTCATGCTGACCTAAACCCTAAAGTTGTAATCATCTAACCTTAACATATACACCCTTAATGCCTTTCATGATACATTAATGGTGTTAAGTGCCATAATCAGTTAACATACTTTGATACACATAAATGATATATATAATCATTTGTTCACATATTTATCAAGTCATATATAGGAAATGCATGTTACCTTGTTAGCTAATATACACACGTGATTAATCACCTAATGTGAATCAATTCATTAATATGTAATATATCTAATCTTGGTCATTAAAATACATGTAATGGCTTCAATGTGAATATGAAGTGATGGGATTCACATAAATGTGCAAAATCAATAATATAAATGAATGAATATGTGATGACATTAATGTGAGCAATAAAGATAATGTGACAATGTGAACCATGTTTAATATGAATATAAGTAACTAATGTGACATTAATTGAAATTATTATATGCTTAACCACGAATTGAATAGAATGTCTTATATTCATGTAAAATAATTTGTTATAATTAATAAAGTGGTAACATGAGGATATTGAAATATAAATCTAAATTATTAAGGACAATGATCAAATATAATAATGAATGTTGAGATAATTGATAACACCTAATTGTGATAAAATCCTTAATAAGATAAATGAGAAATACATATAAATTGTTTAATGCATAATGATGAAATATAACCCTTTTTGCAATAAAGTGAATATAACATGACATAATTAATATAATGTTGATAATGTGATATCATAAAGAATATAATGTTAATGAGCCATAAATGTAAATATTGCTAAGTCTCCTAAAAAGAATATCTTAATATTGAAACCCTTGGTGATCCTTGAGAACCCAACCTATGATGAGTTGTATGTGAAGTTTTTGAACCCTTAGGTGTAGTTAAATTATAAGTTTTGGTGGAAGTTCTATGGTTGGAGGAACAACCTGAAATTTTGTGATGTGAGGTTGCACACTCACCCTTCCCAAATTGCTAGTGATTTTGGGAAAGAAAACCTCTTTAAGGGGTGGAGTGCTGTAACATATCAAATCCTGGACATTTTATCTTTTGATCCTCCTTTTCATTTATTCCTTTCATTTCTATCTTCTTTGGCCTTCTTGTGTAATTTGTGGAGAATATGATGGTTTAATGAACATGTGTTCACCTTTTCTCTCAATATTTGGGTTATGCACAAATACCTCAGTGGAAGCTTAGTAATGGGTCAAATATGCAAAATATCCACTTGAGTGATAAAAAGAATAAAGAAATTTGTGTAAGAACTTTCTAGTATCTTTTAGAATATTTAAAAGGAGATAATTCTCAAAATATGCATAAAGGATATAATAAATGTGGTAATTGGAAATAATATGGAGTATAATGGATAAAAGGAGATAAGGAATATATTGTTCCAAATATCATAAATGGAAACCCATGAAGATAATTTGGATGTCAATTTCGTTTTATTGACTTCAAAGAAACTTAAGGGCCAAGTATCATTTAAAAGATAAATGCATATATTGATGTCTTTATCAAAAGAAAAAAGGAAATAAGTCAATTAAGGAAAATAAATATTTAATGTTCTGAAATTGGAAAAATAACACCAAATTCGTAATCTACATATCAAATTTAGTCTATATATGAATTTGTATTTAATTTGGCCAAGGTTTAATATTTTATTTTATTTAGGAGAGAGAAAATGACTTAAAGACCAAAATATATGTCTAAAAAAATTAATTAATGCCACAATCGTGTTACACACATTTAGTATTGCATGTATACCAAGTTTTATATTTTTAGAAGGTTTATAGATGCCTCTAATAAATTAAAAGGATAAAATAAGTGATAAAATTTAAATGAATTAAATAAAATAATAAAAGTCTTCAAAAAATATAATAATGACAAATTCATATTCTACATGTTAAAATAGACCTTTGGATGAATTTTGGATTTATTTGGAAAATATTTGATGAGACGATAAATTTAGAAGAGAGAAAGTGTGCAAAACTTTCAACTCATTATTTACAATAATAAACAATTTCAACAAATAGAAATAATAGCAAATTCGTATCCACTATACTTAATGTGACTTATATGTGAAGTTTTATTATTATTTGTATAATCCTAGAGTTATTAATGCATGAGGAAAGAACAAATATGATTTGAATTATTTAACCTATTAAAAGTCCCCAAAAGGCAAAACTAATTCCATATTTGGATTCTACGCATCAAAATCAATCAGAGTATGAATTTTGGTTAATTTTGGAGATCGTTTAAGCCCTCATTTGAGGAGATAGAAAATCAAAATGAATTTAATGTCTCACTATATTCGATTTCAATTGGGAATCTAATTTATTTGTCGTGTGTGGCTCGCAGCTGTTGGATGCTGATCAGGCATCTCCCTAATCGTCATCTACCTCACGCACAAAAGGAAACCAATCACACAGTAGCCCGAATTCCTCTCCCAAAATTCTCTCACCTATTTGCTTGGTTTTTCGAGATTCTTTCTCCATTGTCCTGTCCCCTCTATGCAACGAGCCCTAACTTGATCCCTGGTGTGGACTATATAAGGAAGCCCTAAATCTACCTCGACAGATGCACAATGACTGAGTTACAGACTTCTCCCTATCACCTTCCGTTACTTGTGGACAGAATCAAAACCTTCCTCCACACCTCCTATGCCCCTCCTCTTCACCAATTTGGTTCTAGGGAGTTGACATTGCCACTGTGACACTGAGTACCTATTTGGTTTGGCGCGGCTTCCACTTGGGGATCTCCATGATGTCCCTCGAATTCATGGAACGGAGAGGATCTACACAACCTACTTGAGATCCTTCTTTGCCCAGTTGACCCTAGAGTTCACCAGGATGGTTCCCCCTGAACTCACCTTAGTTCCGCCGCCGACCATCATCATCGACCCTTCTCGGTCTCTCTCGGACGCCGGTAAGACCTCCTTTGTTCTCGTCTCATGTCTGTAGATCCTTCCATGTAAGCAGATCGTTGGTTTCCTTGCTTCATCACTGCTTTTTCCTTATAGTTCCAGTTTGCTCTGTTTTGTGACCTGCGGTTTGCTTGGAGGATCTTTCACCTCCATCGTTTCTTGATGAACTCGAGCAGTTGGTATTTGAATTCGGGGTGGTTTCGCAGATGCGTTAGGCTCATTCCCTGGTCAAGAGGTTAATGAATCTTTGCTTCTACTCACCGACCTGCTCCTGTGGATGGCCATAGCGTGAGCGTGATCGGGGAGGAGAAAATCCTCTCATTGCTTTCTCTTCTTTTCCCATCGCTTCTTCACTCATTTTTGTTTTCCGCCAGGGGTATAAGAGTATTTACTTAATTGTTTTGTTTCCTTTGAACATGTGACTTGGCCGCTCTTTATTAAGCCAAATCAATAGGCGGGCCTGACCTCACTCTCTCACACTCTCTGTTTGTTACGAAGTGCCTACGTGGCAATTGCTAATTGGTTGGTTTTAGAAAAATCATATCTTTTGATTCGTTGTTCGAAAATAAAAAAAAAATATGTTCTAGAATTAGAAAAATGTAAGCTATCTAATAAAAATAATTTTGATGTTTGATTCTGAGGTTTTCACAAAAGTGTTTTTGAGGATGATTTAATTAACTAAAAATCACCAAAAATAACCCTAAAAGTCATATCATCAAAATACATAATATTATATGTTATTTTGATCAGAAGAACGTAAATAGGACATCAGTGATTGTTTTAAAGTCTAATTCAATCATTTGTGGAAAAAGTTGATAGTGTTGGGGTTTTGGATCTTTAATGAATAAACATAGTATTAATACATGATCATGGTAATCATATTAGGGAAAATGGATCTGATCCTGTGTAAAGGTTATGAAAAGTGGTTTTGATGGCTCTAATGATAAGGTATGTGAATAATACACTTCAGTTGGGAATTATTTGTTCCTTAACCTATGCTTTCCATAATGAGGCTTATTTGCACCTTATATTCTATTTTCTTGAATCTATTGCTATACTTCCCTCATAATCAGTTTGGAATATTGTTCTTGGGTCTTGGTACCCCTTTCCCATGTTCTATTTAAATGATGTTATTACTTGCCATTATTTCTAGAATGTTGATTTTATTATACTAATTAACTAGTGTAGTGGTACTTGTATGTACAACCACCCATAGTTGGGAATGTGTTATTTCTCCCCTGGGGAACGTATTATTCTCCCCCGCACATGAAATATGTACAGGTGACTGGGAATGTGTTACTCTCCCCTCACCCTTTTGGTTGAAGGTCCAGTAGGTGCCTCAACCCTACATAGTTAAGATAGTCAATATTAATCATACATGCAATCCTTGGTTATATATTGTTTATGGCAAGCATCTATTGAAATATTCTTTTATATAAATGGCCTCATTCTCTTGTATCATCATCTTATGATGAACCCTAGCCTGCTTTTACATGCTTTTTTTATCTTGCCATCTTAGAATAGTTTTTGTAACACATACTTTATATTTTCCTTTCCCTTTTGTTGGGTGCCTTCCAACCACCCAGATGTGGAGCAAGGTGATGAATAGGACTTGAAGATCTTAGCTTGGCTTGGACTTAGCTGATGGATATGTTGCTTGGAGGAAAAAGTGGAGTAGTCTAGACTTCCCTCTATCTAGATCCTAGTTGTGTATGATGATGTAAACCCTAAAACAGAGATTTTTGATGTATCTTATACAGTCTTTTATAAAATTGAATATAGTCAGAAATTTTTAATTCCGCTGCTTTCGAATGAGTTTTGTTTACCATATTTTAGTAAAGGGGTTATTTTACACTTCTTTACACTATGTTTCACTCCATATTTTTCAAAAGTGCACCAAATTTTTTATTGGTGAAATGAGATCCAACATCACTAAACATCACAAACCTACATACAACTTGGGCATCATTTGTGTAGTTTGGAATTGCTTCCACCCACTTAGACACATAGTCAAAAACAAGTAATATGCATAAATTAGAATTTGAAGATACTAACGAGCCCATGAAATCAATCCCCCACAAATAAAACACCTCAATTTCTTGAAAAACATTTGAAGGCTTTTGATTTCTTTTTGAAATTTTACCTTCAAGTTGACAAGCATTACAATGAAGTACAAACTTATATGCATCTTTAAAAAGTGTAGGCCAATAAAAAACACATTTGAGGACCTTAGCCGCAGTCCTAGAACTAGAGTAATGACACCAAGTAGGTAAAGAATGATAATGTGCCAAAATACTCTCAAACTCACAACTTGACACACGTTTCCTCAAAATACCATTCCTACATTGCTTGAGAAAAATGGGATCATCCCAAATGTAATGCCCTCAAAGAGTGGAAGAATTTCTTCTTCTCCTGATATCTCCAATCCACTGGCATCTCTCCACATGACAAGTAGTTTACAATATCTACAAACCAAGGATCTTTGCTTTTCATAGCAAAGATCCACTCATCTAGGAATTATTCCATTATAGGTATATCTATGTCGTTTTCATTTACCATTTCAAGCCTAGGCAGGTGATCAAACACCACAATTTCAGTATTTCCTTTATCTTTGATTCCAATATCAAATTCTTGTAGCAACAAGATCCATATTATAAACCTAGTCTTTGCATCCTTCTTTTGCAGCAAATATTTAAGGGATGCATGATCTATCAAAACAATGACCTTATCCCCTATCAAATATTGGCAAAATTTCTGAAAAGAAAAAAAATAAAAAATAGTTCTTTTTATATGATTGTTTAGTTTATTTGGACATCATTTAATGTCTTAGATGCATAATAAATGATAGCAGGAACCTTATCTCGATGTTGGTCTAGAACAACCCCTACTACAAAATCTAATGCGTCACACATCAGCTCAAAGGGTTGGCTCCAATCTGGAGCCTAGAAAATAGGTGTGGAGATTGGTTTCTCCTTCAGCACCTCAAATACCTTTATACACCGCTCGTCAGAATTAAAGTCGGCATCCTTTTCCGACAACTAAGAGAGCGGCTTGGTGATTTTTAAAAAATCTTTTATAAACCGTCGGTAAAATCCAACATGTCCTAAAAAACTCCTCACTCCCTTCACTGATGATGGTGGAGGTAGCTTGGAGATTACTTCTATTTTTACCGGGTCAACTTCCCTTCCCTTATTGGACACCTTGTATCCCAAAACAATCCCTTCATTCACCATCATGTAGTATATTTCCCAATTCAAAACTAGGTGAGTGACCTCGCATCTTTGTAAAACTATATCTAGATTATCAAGGAAATCATCAATGATTCTTTGTACACTGAAAAATCATCCATGAATACCTCGAGACATCATTTTACCATATCGGAAAAAATGGTGAGCATGCATCGCTGAAAGGTAGTTGGTGCATTGCAATGACTGAACGACATTTGAAGATACGAAAAAGTGCCATGAGGACAAGTGAAGGTTTACTTCTCTTGATCTTGTGGCTCAATAGAAACTTGATTGTATCTGAAATAACATTTGAGAAACAAAAGTGAGAGCGACTGGAGAGTCTCTTAAGAATTTGATCAATAAAGGGGAGCGGGAAATGGTCCTTCATAGTGGTGGTGTTGAAACGTCAGTAATCGATATATACTCACTACCCAATAACTAACCTAGTAGAAATCAATTCATCATTAGAATTAGCTGTGACCACAATCCCCCTTTCTTAGGAACCAGCTGTTGGACTAACCCAGTTAGAGTTAGAGATAGCATAGATAATACCTATAGATAAGAGTTTAACTACCTCCTTCTTCATTACTTCAGTCATTATGGGGTTGAAACACCGCTGAGGTTTCATGATCATCTTTGCTCCTTCTTCCAATCAGATCTTGTGCTGGTAGAAACTTGGGGAGATCCCCTTTATGTATGCAACAGACCATTTGACTGTTGTGCGGTGGTTTTTTCAAAACCACAAGGAGTTTCTCCTATTTTTGAATGTTCATTGAAGCCCAGATGATGACCAGAAGCTTCTCCTCTGTTGCCAAGAAAATTTACTTCAAGTGCAGCGGCAATGGCTTTAGCTCTAGCTCTGGAGGACTAAGTAAAGATGGGACCAAAGGAGCTGGAGGTGGTCCTAGATCCTCAAAGGGGCTGGTGTAGTAACATGGTAGTACCTTGAGAAACAAGACACACTCCTCCAAAGAACAACATCATGTATAGTCATCCACCAAATTCATGAGACATGCCTCTAGGGAAAATTGTGGATATGCTTGCACAAATGCTGAAGAAGCTGCCTCTTCAATTGTTGTTGGCCAATGTTCCTCCTCTTCATCATCTGGAAATTGAACTACCTTAGTTAATGAAACTTACTTAGTGTTCTATAAGATATTCACTAATAGTGTACCCTTGTGGACCTGTGTCATCACGTGAGCCATATCTAGGATATAGAGATATCTTTCCTTAGACCTACTACAAAATATGACATTGTACCTTATCTTTAGTTGTTTGTGCAGATTCAGGCATCTTGATTTCAAAGAGATCTTATTTAATCCCAAGTGTCAACCTTCCTCTTCCCATCTCTAAAATCATATCAGCAGTGGCTTGAAATGGTCTCCCAAGTAGTAACTCATTGTTGTGATCTTCTTGCATCTCCATGACCATAAAGTCTACCCGAAATACAAATTTATCCACTTTGACAAGAATATCCTCACATATACCATATGGGTTAACCACTAAGTTGTCCTCCAGGTGCATGGTCATATTGCTTTTTTTGGACTTTTAAA
Organism: Alisma plantago-aquatica; assembly: GCA_963693085.1. Taxonomy (NCBI): domain Eukaryota; kingdom Viridiplantae; phylum Streptophyta; class Magnoliopsida; order Alismatales; family Alismataceae; genus Alisma; species Alisma plantago-aquatica. Next base: position 252,858,890 of record OY856415.1, read on the forward strand.
ACCCAACTTCTTGAAGGTGGTCAAAGGCATGAGATTAATACTTGCCCCTGAATCACATGAAGGCTCTCCAAATTCTCTCTTCTCGATGTAACATGATATGTTGAAGCAGCCTGGATCTTGCCTTTTTGGGGGTAATGTTCCCAATAAAAGAAATAATTTGCTCCTTCAATACCACTACATCTGTGTCATCTATTCTCCTCTTCTTATTAATGATGTGCTTCAAAAATTTGCCGTAGGCAAAAATATGTTCAATTGCATCTATGAGAGGAATGCTTATATGCAATTTTCTGAAATTGTCTAGAAATTTTTGAAATTTGTGGTCCATTTTATTTGCCTTCAAGCTATTTGGGAAGGGCATTGGCTTCACCTTCTTCCTTTGTGAGGTGGAATATATGCCTCCTTCCTTGTCTCCTTTGATTTCTCAATTTCTTCATCATGCTTCTTTATCCTGTACAATGGTATCAGGCTCAACTGGATCAACTACAGTAGTGATCACCTGTGATCCTGTGTCATCCTCTTTGTCCTTTAACTCTAGAACTACTTTTTGCTCATTTAACAACTTCTTCCCACTACGTAACAACACAACCTTCACCTGTTAGTTTTCGGATGGTATATTAGTGTTTTTTGGGAATTCATGCTAACCTGACTTCTTCAAGGAGGCAACCTCTTGTGTAATTTGAGAAATCTGAGTTTTAAATTGTGGATTTTTTATCCTTGATTTCGTAGTTCACTATGGGTCTGAATGATGATAACTTTATTCTGGCTAACTATCTTACCAAGATTGTCCTCTATGTGGTCTATCTTTCTAGTGTCCTCTCATGTTGTTGTGGATTTGCTTGATGTTGTGCTTGTGATGGATCCTGGTGAAAATTATTGGGGTCTTTCCCAGAGAACTTAGGTATTTCCTCTAGGAATAGCCATTTCCCCTATAATTTTTCTTACATGCAAACATGCACTTCTCTTCTTTTCCTCTAGAAGTGCTTCCATCCTTGGCACATAGTTTCTTAGCAATCAAATCCAATTTCTCATTCAGTGCAAAAATTACCTTGGACTCTCCAACAATTTTAACAGATGTTGCATGTTCCCTTTCTCCTCCCCAGGACTATGTTTTTATCCATATTCATCAATATTTCATGACACCTGGATGGCTTGTTGTTGAGGAAGAAGCTTGTCCCTACACTGTCCAAAGTGGTCCTTTCCCCATGATGCATTTCATAATAAAATATTTTTGCTTAGCCATATCGATCCCTTGATGAGGTACCTTCCTCAACATGTTCTGATATCTTTCCCATGCTTCATAGTATGACTCTTCTTCCAACTTCTTCAAGTTGTATGCTTTTCTTACTAGCTCATTTGTCTTCTGAGGCGGGAGTAATGCTCAAAGAAAGCATCTTTCATCTGGTCCCATGTCTCAATCGACTTAGGGAGAAGGTTATAGAACCAAGACTTGGTGTTGTCTTCCAATGATGACGAGAAAAGCTTCAAGTAGATGATAGTAGCTGGTACTCTATCTATCTTCACCATATCACAACTCTCCACAAAGGTGCTTATGTGTGTCATTGGATCTTAACTATGGCCATGAAAAGCTTCAGACTTGACCAATGTCACCCGTCCTAGATCAATCTTGTAGCTGTCCATATTTATTGCTTGCCTTTTGATAGGACCTAACCGATATATTGAGAAAGATGGCTTGATCTTCTCAAAAATAGTCTGCTCTTCTTTTGTGTTACCCATCTTAGCTAGTTATTTTGGTTTCTCTAGTGGAGGTGTAGGTGTAATTGGTGGTGGAGTTGAAATTAGCCTTGGTGCTGAGTTACCAAACTCTCTTCCTTGGCATAAGAACTCTGCCTGATTAAATCCTTATGGAGACAACTCTACATAGTCGTGAGCTCTTGTGTGCAACATGGACTAGTACCTAATATTGTTAACGACAATGCAAGAACGGGTAGTAATGATTGACTAAATGATATTTGAAATTCAGCTTTAAAGAGAATGAAAAGAAAAATAAAAGGTGTGACCTAGAGTGGCCGATTACAACATTCGTAGTGTTGGATTTGCTATTTTTCCAGCAAAGATACCCAAAACATGATAGGGATTTACTATACGTGCTAAAATGCAAGTGCACACTATTAGAATAATATAGGCCAAAGATGCTCAGATATTGAACACGGGGAAACATAAATTTATAAACTGTTACGATTTGTAATGCAATATGCTAGACCGATGAAAACTTGGTTTGATGGTTTAATTATATAAAGCAGAAAATAAATCTAAATTAGTGGTTGTTGATCTCCATTGGAGTGAATTCCTTAAGGTTAGGTTTTACCTCGATTAACATTGCAATTAACAGTATAACATTAATAAATATCTCTCCTAACCCTAGATTAAGAGCCTAGCCTATAGCAAGAATTACCCGCTCTCACGACGTAATTCACTACCTAATCTAGTACCAATCCCACTGTCGTATTCATTATGTTACTAGTTAGGTGCTTTATAGACAATTCTGGGTGAACTCTTCATATTCGTAAGCCACCTTTCTCAAAGGGTGATGAAAACATGTATTTCTATGAATTTTCCAACCATTACTTTCCTTTTCCAAAACAATTAAAATTCTAATTAACTACCTATGGTGATCAAGAATAGATAGTTCATGACAATCTCATAGAAATAAGTCCATAAATTAAAAGAAACTAGTATATTAATGCATAAAAGTCAATTACAATACAGAATCACGCTACTCTCGGGTCCTAAGGAATAAGGGGTTTAGCCCCACATGGTTTCCATTGTCAAGTTCATGAGAGAGGAGAAGAAAAACATGGGAAACATTAGGAAAACTAAAGAACCCTTACAGAAGACGGTCCAAATGATCCCCTATCACACACGTGCCCATTTTCTACCTTTTGATTGCAAATCTATCTGTTAGAAGTTCCTGGATCGTCCAGTACGTGTATCTTTGACCGCAGATATGGTGATTGGCCAGCGATCTCTAGGTCAATTCACATCCTTTGGTTGCAGAATAAGTGTTGTTTGTTGGTTGTTGGGGATGGTGCATCTTTGCCCATAGAAACAGTTAATGATTCAACAACTGCTAGAGTGGCTTCCTCATAAGTCGTTGAAGTTTCTGGTCTGTTTAGAATATCATAAGAGTAGTGAGTCTAAGGTTAGTAATGATAAGCATTATCTACATAAAGTATGGTAAATATTGAAAAAAGAGAAAAATATGCAAAGTAATGACCACAAAAATAGAAGTTATCAACTCCCCCAAACTTTCTAGCATGTCCTTAGGCTAATAGATAGAATCAAAGCATTGAGCAATGAGCTGAAGTTTCTTTCTTTTTATGCATGAACCACTACAAAATTATTCTATCCTTATAGAAAAACCTTTGTGATAGGCTTGATCCAAACACTGAGATCCTATTCTCTCCCTACATTTCAAGGGTTGCATGACTTTATGTGTCAACCACTGCCTTTAGTAGTAAAGGGCTCTCCCTCATAATGTCCTCCTTTCCTCGATTCCTAGTTGTACTCATAAATGATTCCTATACGGGGCATCTTTCACACCCTACCTTTATTTTGGTTGTTTCTAAACTATTGTGTTGGGGAAGGTTAGGTTTTAAGTTTTTTTATGCATTTCTCATTTTACCTCAACCATAATGTTGTCGTAAGACAACATCACTCGGTTGGTCCCTGATGTAATGTCAGGTGGTTGTGTGAGGCCTGCTTTAAAATGCAATTGGGTTAGAATTGGCTTCCAGATTCCACTTTCGGGAACGACATATTTGAATTCTTGAGTGCAGCAATACACCAACCATGTGAAGCCCTTTCTCATCTTTTCAGGCACAACTCACATGCTGTTATTTCTTTTGTCCTTTTATTTTGCTTACTATCTTAGGAAAAGGGATTAGGGAGAATATTCTACACGGCCAAGCCTCTTTTGATCCCGATGCATGTATATATAGAGCTGGATGGGGTAGTTGTTTCCATCTTGCTGGAGGTGTATACTTTTTAACTATGCTGTCATCTAGGGTGATTGGTTGGAAGTGTGACTGACCAAGTCCTCCTTAATTCTAGGGGTTTCATAAGGTCAGAAGTATTCTTCTGCTTTACACAATATTTTGTTGTAAGAATGGAATAAGATTGTAAAGTTGTGTCGTTGTGTTATATGTAAATTAGTATCTCATTTGCACCACTCTTAAACTAATTATGCTAATAGGTAGCATAAGGACAAACAACTCTAAGAATGGGGTTATTGAATAATTGTTGAAATTGTAGATATCAAAAAAATTTAGAAATTTCCTACAATGTAGGGGTAAAAGTAAATTTGTACATGACTTTCAAAAGTGGACCTCAAAATTGGAATCAAAATTAAGTGGAAAAATTGTACCTCTGGTGCCCGTTTATAGCTCCCCCCAAATTTATCCTTCACTCCATCCTGGAGTGTCAAAAATGAAGGTTTAGGTATAAATGAGATTGCTTTATTGTCGTTGATGTTCAACAACCGCCCATTTAGATTGTAGCAGCATGTCATCATACCCTGCTTGGAGTGTGTGATAATGTTTGTTTTGTGGGCTTTCAACCTTTGCATCCCTTAGGACCAGGGCTATCATCCATTCTAGATAGTAGAAACCACAGTCATTAGATAAAGTCATCTGTTGGGGACTTCTGTGATATAATTACATCTCTTGAAGTCTTTGCTTTTTACATATTTGTACCCCTTGACATGTTTGTGGGTCATTGCGATTATCCCTTTTGTGCATGTTACTACCTTCTCTTCACTTGGCATCTTCGATATAGTTATGTTGGTGTACTTTTTTAGTGTGAAGGATGAGTCTGAATTGTTGTATATAATGGAAGTCTTCACCTTGATGATGACTACAAGAAGGGTCCAATGATTATAATGGAGTATTGGTAAGAAAATGATATCAGGGAGGGAGTCTATCATACACAGTTGCAAATGTAGACATGACACTTACAACTAGGTATCCTCCTAACTTTAGCGTATCACAGAGGTCATCTTTGATTACACAAATTCCATCCCGTTTGAAATGACTTTCCCATAGTATTGCCCTCCCTCAGCCTATTCATTATCAAAATCAATGAATCCTGAGGTATATCTTCGTAGGCTCATCTGTCAAAGTCATGGAAAGTTGGTTCAATGGCCCCTGATGGCCCGTCTGGTCAGATTTCTTACATATCATCTTCATTAAATTCTCCCTCTTCTAGTTTCTCAACATGTTCCTCTTGTTCTTTTTCTAATATGGGGGTGACTTCAGGATTTTCAACAGCTTGGGTGTTACGACCCGCATCGAGCTTATCCCGTAAGTAAGCTGTTCAGCATGTGTTTAGCTGATGTGTTAAGTTATAAGCTTGTTTTTGTTAATAATGTTTAATATGGTTATGATATGTACTTAGTGTGTTTTCTAGCTTCTAAAGCGTGTAGGATCTTACGCTTGAAGCGTTTCCAGAGAAATCTTTCGAATCCGACATTCGAGTCAAAAGTTGCATGTTTTTGGGCTTATAGGGACCCGATTGTAATTTTTGAAAGTTTCGAACTTTGCGATTAGGCCCCTAAGTTTCTTCCTTATCCTTTCTCTCTTCCTTACCTCGTTTCACTTTCACAGAAACGAGAGAACGCTCCTGCATTCTCCTTCCTTGCATGAGAAAGAGAGAAAGAGAGAGAGAGAGAGGGAGCTGAGAAGGGAAAGGCGTCGGAGCTTCGTTTTGCTCCGATCAGTTGCTGCAGTTCGTCCTTTTCCTCCGTGGATCTTCTTCTCCGTCGATTTGAATCGGTTTTGCAGCTGGAGCTGCGTTTGCAGGGAAAACGGCTTGGAAATTGGGGTGCACGGTGCAGCCCTAGCTCATTTTCTTCTTCTCTTCAGGTGCGGTTTAGTCATATGTATCGATTGTGATCGTATCGCGGTGTTTGTTCGAGATTTGCCCGTCGATTTGAGAGAAATCGACTTTTGTAGGCCGTTTTTGTGTTCTTCCAGTGTGCGGTTCGGCCGAGTTTCAATTCGGTCGGCCGAGTTCCTTTTTAGGGCATTTGTACAGCGTTTTTGGGTCGGCCGAGTTTGAGTCTTGGGTCGGCCGAGTTTCCTAATTAGATATACGAACAGCGATTTGGTCGGCCGAGTTTGGTCCTGATCGGCCGAGTTTCTTTGTAGGTATATAAAGCGGTGTGTTGGTCGGCCGAGATTGTTCGGCCGAGTTTCAGGATCTGGGAAGCGTTCGGCCGAGTTCCATAGTGTTCGGCCGAGTTTCAAGTGGTGAGTGGCAGTTCATTTAGAAATCATTATTAAACTCATTTAAAATGCTTATTTGCTTCAGTATCAGTTGATATGACTTTTAAACAGTGTAGCAAGTACTTTTGTAGTATGAATAGTTCGATGGAACTTAAAATGCGTGATATGAAAGATGGAAAAGAGGGAATTCTATGTCTTACAGTTGATATGAAATAATCTTGTTTAATTGTATATCTGTTAAACAGTTAATAGACTTAGGTGCCCCAACATCGTAGAACCCCATTGCACGGTCTGTACTTTTGGGGTGAAACGGTCAGTCCTGGGGATACGCCCAGGCATCGGAGACTCGTGTCCAACAAATACCGATTGTCTCGGTGACACGTAGTCTAAGTGGTAGGATTCCGGTCAGTCCTGGGGATACGCCCAGGCATCGGAGATCCAAGAGAACGTTCCGGTCAGTCCTGGGGATACGCCCAGGCATCGGAGAAGTCCCGGTCAGTCCTGGGGATACGCCCAGGCATCGGAGACTTAGAGTCCCTCCACTGTGCACTACAGGTTGCGGAGGAGTCCAGAGCACTCAGAGTTAGTGCAGTGAGGCCTTGTGAGCCTGAGAGTCCTATGCAGACCAGGACGAGAAGTCAGACTTAGCATTTCCTGGGTGTGTCGCTAAGTCTTGTACGGTGAGATCGTAGTTCGCTACTGATCTTCATATGCAGAGTGCGCTGCATATGTTTGGGGCATAATAATGTAAATATGTAATCATATAGGATCACAGTAAATTTATATAATCGAACTCCTGTACAAATTTTGTATATCTGTTTATTCACTTGAAATATCTGTTTCTGCTTAGATATGTGATTATTATCTGCAAAATTGTTATGTCATTAGAACTGCCCTGCTTGCACTGTATACATGTTTTATTTCAATTATAAACCTAACGAGTTGTTTAGTGATAGCTAGGTGAAATGTTATTCACTGAGCGAGTAGGCTCACCCCTCTACTCAAACATTTTCAGGTCAGCACCAGCATCAGGAGTCGGAAGGATCGTTTCATCCTAACGCTTAGTTGATAGAAGGTTTGTAGTTAGTCTTGTTAGAGGTCTCTTAGTCCATTCCCCTCGATCTTCGGGACAAGGTGTGAGTGAGAGAGAGAATGTTTACAAAGATGTAAATTAACTGTTATGCTTTATTTTATGTTGAACAATGCAATATGCTGTAGACTCTATTTATATTTCTAGTCAGTCTAATAGAAATGCTTCCGCAACTTGTTTAGTTTCATTTGCAGCATAAATTAGATTTTCTTATTAATGTCTTTAATTGTTTAAAAAAAGTGATGAATGGTTGGTTGTGTGTTAATCCATCCTGTCGCGTCCTAATCTCGTGGTTTGTGGTTAATGTGAGATTGGGGCGCGACAATTTTTGGTATCCACCCACCTTCCAGAAGACAAGAAGATCAATCATGCAGTCTACCTTTTGACAGGCGATGCAGAACTGTGGTGGCGTGGTGTGGAAGAAAAGAGGAGAGGTACAGAGCTTTCCTGGCAGGATTTCTCTGAGGAGTTTCATCTCAAATTCTATCCACCCACCTTTCTCAATGAGAAAATCAGGCAGTTGCAGAATATCAAGCAGGGGAACATGACAGTTACAGAGTATGAAGCGCTTTTCACACGGTTGGCGAACTTCTGTCCGCAGCTTGTTCCCGATAACATAGAAAGATGCAGGAGGTTTCAGGAAGGGCTAAGGCCAGAAATTCGGCATACAGTTTCTGCTACTAGCAGGAGGAACAGAGAGAATTTTGGTGAGTTTGTTGAGGCAGCGAGATAGGTTGAAGAATCGGTGAATGCTGACAGGGTGCCTGAGTCTAAGAAAAGATATGCAGATTTCAATAGAGGGCAGTCCAGTAGTGGATATAGAGGTGGAGGTAGAGGCTTCTTTTCTAAGCTTGGGCGTGGCTTTGGTTGTTTTGGCAGGCAGAGATCTGAGGACGTTTCTTCTTCTAGAAGCAGAGGAAGATACAACCCAGGGAGATGGGGCAGTGCGTCTAGAGAGAAGCCATCTGGATCATCTACTTCTGTAACTGGTCCACAGAGACAGGAGATGCGGGTATGTAATACTTGTGGAAGGTTTCACTCTGGATAATGTTGGGGTTCAGGCCCTATAGAATGTTTCCACTGTGGACAGACAGGACATACAAAAAGGGATTGTCCTCAACTTCGGCAAGCGGCATCACAAGCTTTCCAGCCTCAATACCATGATGTTCCAAGTTCTTCTGTGGCTTCTGGTTCTAGAGGTGGTGGAGTGTCTAGTGGCAGGAGTGGTCAGAGAGGACAGCGTGGTAGAGGAAGAGCTTCAGCACGTTTCTTTTCTTTGACACCTCAGGAAGGTATAATCTCTTCACAAGTTGTTACAGGAGAGATGCTTTTGTTTAACAGTATACCAGTTTTAGTTTTGATAGATCCGGGAGCTACTCATTCTTTTATACGACGTTCTTTAGTTGATGAACTTAATCTGTTATCTCAAGAGTTGGCAGATGAGTTAGTGTTGAGGGTTCCACTAGGTGGACCAACAGTTTTATCCGAGTTTTGTCCCGGATGCTTGTTATCTTTTGGAGGTTTCACCTTTGCTGCTAATCTCATACCCTTGGATGTAAATACTTTTCAAGTCATCTTGGGTATGGATTGTCTTGAAACATATCGAGTGCAACTCGATTGTTGGAAGAAGGAAGCTACCTTTCAACTAGGAGAGTTTTCTTGTGTCTTTACTGGAGACAGGAAAGTTCTGCCTACGTGCATAATATCAGCCGCTGTAGCTGATAAGATGTTACAGAAAGGATGTGAAGCGTTCCTTGCTCATGTAGTTGACACCAGAGCAGAGAAGAGCACCGCCAGTATTTATGATGTGCCTGTGGTTCGTGAGTTCTCTGATGTTTTTCCAGAAGAGTTACCAGGCTTACCTCCTGTCAGAGACATTGATTTTGAAATTTAAATATATCCAGGTAGTCATCCAGTAGCACTGCCAGCCTACAGAATGGCACCTGCAGAGTTGAAAGAACTCAAGGTGCAGTTACAGGAGTTGTTAGATAAATGTTTCATTAGACCCAGTTCCTCACCGTGGGGTGCTCCAGTCCTGTTCGTTAAGAAAAAGGATGGTACCATGCGTCTCTGTATAGATTACAGGTAATTGAACAAGATCACTATAAAGAATAAGTATCCTTTGCCGAGGATAGATGATCTGTTTGATTAGTTGCATGGAGCGACGATCTTTTCTAAAATTGATTTGAGATCCGGATATCATCAGCTTAGAATAAAGGCTTTTGATATTCCCAAAACAGCTTTCAGAACTAGGTATGGGCATTATGAGTTTTTGGTCATGTCGTTTGGGCTGACCAATGCCCCAGCAGCCTTTATGGATATGATGAATCGGATTTTCAAACCATTTCTAGATCAGTTTATTATAGTCTTTATAGATGATATTCTGATCTATTCCAGAGATGATGAACAACATGAGCAACACTTGAGAGTAGTGTTGCAGTTGTTGAGACAACACCAGTTGTTTGCTAAATTTAGCAAGTGCGAGTTCTGGTTGGCCGAGGTAGCATTTCTTGGACATGTTATCTCGAGAGATGGAGTTAGTGTAGATCCTAAGAAAGTTGAATCTGTACTTCAGTGGGAACAGCCTACGACTCCTACTGAGATCAGAAGTTTCTTGGGTTTGGCAGGATATTATAGAAGGTTTATAAAGGACTTCAGTGCCATAGCATCACCATTGACACGCTTGACGAGGAAGGATGTACCGTTTGTTTGGTCTGAAAACTGTGAGAAAAGTTTTCAGATTTTGAAGAAAAAGTTGACTTCAGCACCAGTGTTGATTTTGCCAGAAGCAGAAAGAGGTTATACAGTGTTATGTGATGCTTCTAGGAGAGGTTTGGGTTGTGTACTGATGCAAGAAGGTAAAGTTATTGCTTACGCATCTAGACATCTTAAGAAAAATGAAGAGAATTACCCTGTTCATGATCTGGAATTAGCTGCTATAGTTCATGCTTTGAAGACATGGCGTCACTACTTGTATGGTGAGACATGTCAGGTGTTTACAGATCATAAGAGTTTGAAATATATCTTCACTCAGAAAGACTTGAATTTGAGACAGTGCAGATGGCTGGAGCTGATTAAAGACTATGATGTGACAATCGATTACCATCCTGGTAAGGCGAATGTTGTAGTTGATGCCTTGAGTAGAAAGTCAAGTTCAACAGCCAATGCATTTTCTATGGCATGTTTCAAGAGGGACTTGCTTGTAGATATGCGAAGATTGAACTTAGACTTGGATGTGACTGGACAGAGTGGGTTGATTGCTCAGATGCAAGTCAGACCTACTTTTTATAATCAGATTAAGGAATTACAACAGAGTGATGATGAGTTGTGGCAAATCATGCAAGAAATGTCAGAAGGTAAGAGAACAGAGTTCAGATTTTCTGATGAAGGCATGTTGTATCTTCATGATAGGTTGTGTGTACCTGGGAACAGTGAGTTGAAAGAGCAGATCCTTGAAGAAGCGCATACTTCTATGTATGCTATGCATCCAGGTAACACAAAGATGTACAGGAACCTCAAAGAGTTGTACTGGTGGTCTGGCATGAAGAAGGATGTGGCTGAATACGTGGCTAGGTGCGGGGTGTGTCAGCAGGTTAAGGCTGAGCATCAGAAACCTGCTGGTACTTTGCAGTCGCTTCCTATACCAGAATGGAAATGGGAACACATCACGATGGACTTTGTGGTAGGATTACCCAGGACGCCGAAGGGTTCAGACTCGATATGGGTAATTGTGGATAGACTAACTAAGTCTGCTCACTTTCTTCCTGTCAAGTCAACCTTTGACGTTCCAAAGCTGGCTAAAGTTTATGTGGATGAGGTAATCAGGTTGCATGGAAATACCAGTTTCTATTATTTCTGACAGAGATCCAAAGTTTACATCTAGATTCTGCAATCAGTTACATCGTGCGTTGGGCACAAGGCTGAAGTTCAGTACAGCGTTTCACCCACAGACAGATGGTCAATCTGAGAGGACCATTCAGACCCTTGAAGACATGCTGAGAGCATGCGTGCTACAGTTTAGAGGTAACTGGGAAGAACACTTAAGCCTAATAGAGTTTGCTTATAATAACAGTTACCATTCTAGTCTTGGAATGGCTCCATATGAAGCTCTTTATGGCAGGAAGTGTAGATCGCCAGTTTGTTGGTACGAGGTGGGTGAGAAGGAAATCCTTGGACCTGAGCTAGTTGATGTAACTACGGAAAAGATATCTGTGATCAGGGATCAGTTAAAAGCTGCTCAGGACAGACAGAAAAGTTATGCAGAAAGACGACGTCGACCTCTCGAGTTTGAGGTTGGTGATGAGGTCTACTTGAAGGTTTCACCGTGGAAGGGAGTTCTGAGGTTTGGCAAGAGGGGTAAGTTGACCCCTAGGTATATGGGTCCATATCCTATTATTGAGAGGATAGGACCTGTAGCTTACAGGTTGGATTTGCCGTCTGAGTTGGCAAATCTTCATGATGTCTTCCACGTGTCTATGCTGAACAAGTGTCACCCCGGTATAGAAACGATTGTAGATCCAGAACCAGCGCAGCTTAGGACAGATGTGTCCTACGTTGAAGGACCTGTGTAGATAGTTGATCACCGGATTAAAAAGCTTAAGAACCGCGAGATTCCTTTAGTGAAAGTTTTGTGGAGAAACCATAATCTTGAAGAAGCTACGTGGGAGCTGGAGTCTGAGATGCGTGGCAAATTCCCTTTTCTCTTCTAGGAATTTCGAGGACGAAATTCTTATAAGGGAAAGAGGAATTGTTACGACCCGCATCGAGCTTATCCCGTAAGTAAGCTGTTCAGCATGTGTTTAGCTGATGTGTTAAGTTATAAGCTTGTTTTTGTTAATAATGTTTAATATGGTTATGATATGTGCTTAGTGTGTTTTCTAGCTTCTAAAGCGTGTAGGATCTTACGCTTGAAGCGTTTCCAGAGAAATCGTTCGAATCCGACATTCGAGTCAAAAGTTGCATGTTTTTGGGCTTATAGGGACCGGATTGTAATTTTTGAAAGTTTCGAACTTTGCGATTAGGCCCCTAAGTTTCTTCCTTATCCTTTCTCTCTTCCTTACCTCGTTTCACTTTCACAGAAACGAGAGAACGCTCCTGCGTTCTCCTTCCTTGCATGAGAAAGAGAGAAAGAGAGAGAGAGGGGGAGCTGCGAAGGGAAAGGCGTCGGAGCTTCGTTTTGCTCCGATCAGTTGCTGCAGTTCGTCCTTTTCCTCCGCGGATCTTCTTCTCCGTCGATTCGAATCGGTTTTGCAGCTGGAGCTGCGTTTGCAGGGAAAACGGCTTGGAAATTGGGGTGCACGGTGCAGCCCTAGCTCGTTTTCTTCTTCTCTTCAGGTGCGGTTTAGTCATATGTATCGATTGTGATCGTATCGCGGTGTTTGTTCGAGATTTGCCCCTCGATTCGAGAGAAATCGACTTTTGCAGGCCGTTTTTGTGTTCTGCATGTGCGCGGTTCGTCCGAGTTTCAATTCGGTCGACCGAGTTCCTTTTTAGGGCATTTGTACAGCGTTTTTGGGTCGGCCGAGTTTGAGTCTTGGGTCGGCCGAGTTTCATAATTAAATATACGAACAACGATTTGGTCGGCCGAGTTTGGTCCTGATCGGCTGAGTTTCTTTGTAGGTATATAAAGCGGTGTGTTGGTCGGCCGAGATTGTTCGGCCAAGTTTTAGGATCTGGGAAGCGTTCGGCCGAGTTCCATAGTGTTCGGCCGAGTTTCAAGTGGTGAGTGGCAGTTCATTTAGAAATCATTATTAAACTCATTTAAAATGCTTATTTGCTTCAGTATCAGTTGATATGACTTTTAAACAGTGTAGCAAGTACTTTTGTAGTATGAATAGTTCGATGGAACTTAAAATGCGTGATATGAAAGATGGAAAAGAGGGAATTCTATGTCTTACAGTTGATATGAAATAATCTTGTTTAATTGTATATCTGTTAAACAGTTAATAGACTTAGGTGCCCCAACATCGTAGAACCCCATTGCGCGGTCTGTACTTTTGGGGTGAAACGGTCAGTCCTAGGGATACGCCCAGGCATCGGAGACTCGTGTCCAACAAATACTGATTGTCTCAGTGACACATAGTCTAAGTGGTAGGATTCCGGTCAGTCCTGGGGATACGCCCAGGCATCAGAGATCCAAGAGAACGTTCCGGTCAGTCCTGGGGATACGCCCAGGCATCGGAGAAGTCCCGGTCAGTCCTGGGGATACGCCCAAGCATCAGAGACTTAGAGACCCTCCACTGTGCACTACAGGTTGCGGAGGAGTCCAGAGCACTCAGAGTTAGTGCAGTGAGGCCTTGTGAGCCTGAGAGTCCTATGCAGACCAGGACGAGAAGTCAGACTTAGCATTTCCCGGGTGTGTCGTTAAGTCTTGTACGGTGAGATCGTAGTTCACTACTGATCTTCATATGCAGAGTGCGCTGCATATGTTTGGGGCATAATAATGTAAATATGTAATCATATAGGATCACAATAAATTTATATAATCGAACTCCTGTACAAATTTTGTATATCTGTTTATTCACTTGAAATATCTGTTGCTGCTTAGATATGTGATTATTATCTGCAAAATTGTTATGTCATTAGAACTGCCCTGCTTGCACTGTATACATGTTTTATTTCAATTATAAACCTGACGAGTTGTTTAGTGATAGCTAGGTGAAATGTTATTCACTGAGCGAGTAGGCTCACCCCTCTACTCAAACATTTTCAGGTCAGCACCAGCATCAGGAGTCGGAAGGATCGTTTCATCCTAACGCTTAGTTGATAGAAGGTTTGTAGTTAGTCTTGTTAGAGGTCTCTTAGTCCATTCCCCTCGATCTTCGGGACAAGGTGTGAGTGAGAGAGAGAATGTTTACAAAGATGTAAATTAACTGTTATGCTTTATTTTATGTTGAACAATGCAATATGCTGTAGACTCTGTTTATATTTCTAGTCAGTCTAATAGAAATGCTTCCACAGCTTGTTTAGTTTCATTTGCAGCATAAATTAGATTTTCTTATTAATGTCTTTAATTGTTTAAAAAAAGTGATGAATGGTTGGTTGTGTGTTAATCCATCCTGTCGCGTCCTAATCTCGTGGTTTGTGGTTAATGTGAGATTGGGGCGCGACATTGGGGTTGTTGCTCCTTGTTCTCCTTAGTGTCGTTTGATTGTTGGGTGTTCACCCTGCCCTCCAAGCATAAGCTTGAGTTGGCTCATAGGATCAACCCACATGGTCTTAAACTACTCGGGTCATGGCTTTTTTTGGGCAAAGGAACTCATGTATATAACCTATGTGGCACAACATTAGGGATCATTGCTTGGTCTTTGAAGAAGTGCCCATTATAGATAACTTCCTTGATGTAGGTTCCACATAAACCATGCAGGTCTTCAATAAATAGGTTTTCTATTGGAGTTCCCTTGTTTATTGCTTCCATTATTCTCAGTATAATGAAGGCGCGGTCTCTTGTCCCCTCTTGTTCTTGAGGACATCTAGTGGTGATTGAGAATTTTGTCCAATTTGACTTATGTCGGTTACGTGTCCCTTGTATGGCTTGTTGAAGATGGCTGAAACTTTCAAGATGTCTCTCACTTCCTTGTTCTTAAACATCATCGATGTACTATGTAAAAACCTGCACTTTTGAGTGTCTAAAAGACCTTAAAGTTACAAATCATTACTCATAAATTCCAAAATCAAATTCATGAAACAATACAGAATAGTACACAATTCCAATTAATGAAAAAATACTTATATGTTTGCCTAAAAAGTTCCTCTAAGGAGTTACATAAATTTTAAAAAGAGTTAACATGTACATTTATGATGATATACCATTATATCTAAACCCTCATGAATAACTTTAGTATCTTCAACGTCTTTAATATGTAACCTCATGTCCACAAATCAAGTATACCTAATACCTAAAACACTGACAAACAAATACGCGATCAGTATATTTCTATACCAGTAAGTGGGTTCAAACAATAATCACAAGTACACATATAAGCAAACATATTTATCTTGCATATAATAACATAACCATGTTTTCATATTTTAACCAATATTTGGTCTACTATCTGAGGTGTAATCACTGTCCCTATGGGGCTCATGTGCATTACCCTTAAGATTCATTCCATATTTCCTTTTAACAACTTTCTTTCTTTTCACCTTTGGCCTAGATTACTAGAAATGACAGCAATTGGGAGACCTTTACTCATGGTTCTTTCTGGAGAGGTTTTCTCTCTTTATTGCAAATAATTAATTCACCTGTTTATAGATGATGCATTTTATACTGCCAACCAACCTAGATGCTATCCTTTCCTCTAAACATGTATCCTCCCAATACTGTGAAATCCCAATGACTGTTGGGAATCCTCTGTGCATTGTATAAAATAGTAGAGCTCTAGCTGGGCAATGATGGCCTTTGGGTTTACCTGAAGGGCCGCCAATGATGTGACCTGGTTTCATACCTTGGAAACATCCTTGATTTACTACCCTGTAGTCTGCAGGACCACCCAGGGTATGTTCCGTTATTGGGGCTGCAGGGGGGATCACCCCACAACTCTTGTTTAAAATAAACTGGTAAGGAGTTCGAATGTTAACTTGGTTGATTGTGATGACCCCAATTCTAGTATATTGGCTTTGATGAATATCTCATTTGAATGTGTGCACCCACCCAAGCCAATGAGTAATAAAAAAGGGCAGCAAAAGTAGACTTGTGGTTATCTAGAGTTTTCCCACGTACCATGTAGTACTCTATGGAGGTTCTAATCAACAATATTTGAATCCCTTTCTTTCGGGTGATTATTGAGCACCGCGGTAACTATAAAACATTATTAAACATTTGTTATTAATGACAAGGTGATACGATATTGCTGAACTCATTATGCATGCAATAATCACAAGTAGGAATATTATACTTAATAAGTTTCAGGTAATAAAACATAGCATTGAAAGATTTTTTTAACCATAAACATGAGTAGGCATGAGCACTGGTCTTGATTGCTTTGGATATGTCACAAGTTTACCAACCATGTCAGGCCTTTGGCTGGGTCTTGATCTGAAAAATGTTAATGATGAGGTCCCACGACCTGGCCTAGTTGAGATATGTGGGCCGCGGGCCAGCTCTTGTTGCAAACCCATGCTATACCAGCAATAATACTTGAATAAAGCAGAAACATTGTTTGGTATGTCTTTGGTATCAAAAGAAGTTAATGGATAAAAGCATTCAAAATGTTAATACGTAATAAATCAATTGATGAGTCCTCATTCAAGGATAAGAATGTAAATATTTGTAAATTAGAACTTGTCTTGACAACATGTAGTAGAATCACAATTTAGGAATGACTTGTGGTTCATGTTTAATAAACATAGCACATGTAAGAGTTTGGGCCTAAAATCAATAATTGCTTCTGGGCTAGATTCCATGCATCAAGTTGTACATCACTATACCCAACTGTGACTTGATTGATCTCTAAAATTAGACTGACTTATGTTGCACAAAAAATTGTATTTCATTATATAAACATTTTTATGATATTGGAGATTTGTTAGGTCTTGTGGTTTAGTCCCACAACAATTACATGTAGACACCTATATATATATGCTATGCATGACTCATTAAACGGCCGACTTGATGATTGAGTTTAATAACTTTTTGATACTTGATTGAGAACATTAATGTTAAATTTTAATTAGTTTGGTTATCATTAGCTACAATCTTCATTCTTACCGCAACATATGGGGTTTACCATGCACAATAAAAAAACATCGTTGGCACTATTAATTATCATCATCGTCTTCATCATCTTGCAAGCCTCAACCCCAACCATGTTGGTTCATCTTCATGGGTCCTTCTTTTCCATTCATCCCGCTTACGTGGGAAATTATCCCAACAATTGTCTTCCCTTCTATTTTGGTATTCCTCATTCTTGTTAACATCAAACTTCTTGTTGCTCCCTTTGCTGGGCCCAACTTTCTCAAAGGAGGCATAGCATTCACAAAGAGCTTTGTTACTGTGAAATCTAAATCAACATGGGAGAATCCCTCGACACATAGTAATAGAGGTATAGAGTAGATGATATAGAAGAATAAAGGCACAACATGAAGGTGAAAAATGGCTATATGAATCAAAGTTAGAAATGGGAAGCAAAATATTTTAAGAGTGCATGATTTGACACATTTATTAAAAGCAATAGGAAGAATCTGTTATAAATATGGAAAAGGAACTATCTCTACCCTTCCTTCTGACAAGGAAGCATCTGGAGGAGCTGACTGGCGCGAGCCTTTGTTCCACCCAAAGTTATCAAGTCTCCCACCTAGGTCGGCTCTAGGTGCTTCACCTTAAACTGGGCACCTAGGTTTTTCGATGACTAAAGTGGATGCCTAAGGCCTTTTGGGCCCAAATTAAGACAGACCAAATTAGCATGGGTTAGGTATGGATCTGCTCAAACTAGATCAAGTTTAGTTATTTTAGGGAATATATAGGTCTGAATTTTGGCCAAATCAGATCTAATTTGTGCATGTTAGGTCTGATTTGGGGAAAATAGGCCTGATTTGAGGAAATAGGCCTTAGCTAGGAAATTTAGGACTGATTTTGCCAAATTAGGGCTCATTTAGGTCAACGTAGGGCAAAGTGGGGAAGTTAGATCTGATTAGGTCATGTTATGACAAAATACGTCTGACTCATGCCAAATTTGGGCAAACGAAGTTAAATTAGGTCCAATTTAGATCATGTTAGATCAAATTAAGGCAACATTGGCCTAGCCTAGGTCATGACATGTATGATATAGGTGAAGTTATGATTGATGAAAATTAAGCTCAAGGATAACTAATACAAATGTACATAGTGTTGTATATATTTGAAGATAGCTAAATGTATATGCAAAGTCATTTATATAAATGTAGAAAATAAACAAATATGAAGAACGCCTAGCCCCCCTAGGCTCCCCTTAGGTGGGAAGAACTGCCTAGCCGCGTAGACAAGTATAGTACATAAACTGGACTGTTCACATGCACTTGTACAAGAATAGACCTGAGTGATTGGGGGTCTAGCACAATTGGGTGGAATTACATCACGAGGACCGCCATCTTTAGGGAAATCAAAGATAAGAGACCCGACAATGACTACGGGTCTCACTGAAGAACTATCATCAAAATAGGATGTCTCTTCACAGATGGAAAAATCTGTAGATATTGGGTCCAAATTAAGACAAAGACCAAATTAGCATGGGTTAGGTATGGATTTGCTCAAACTAGATCAAGTTTAGTTATTTTACGAAATAAATATGTCTGAATTTTGGCCAAATCAGATCTAATTTGTGCATGTTAGGTCTGATTTGGGGGAAATAGGCCTGATTTGAGGAAATAGGTCTTAGCTTGGAAAATTAGGTCTGATTTTGCCAAATTAGGGCTCATTTAGGTCAATGTAGGGCAAACTGAGGAAGTTAGATCTGATTAGGTCATGTTATGTCGAAATACGTCTTGACTTGAGCCAAATTTGGGGAAACCAAGTTAAATTAGGTCCAATTTAGATCATGTTAGATCAAATCAAGGCCACATTGGTCTAGCTTAGGTCATGAAATGTATGATATAGGTGAAGTTATGATTGATGAAATTGAAGCTCAAGGATAACTAATACAAATCTACATAGTGTTGTATATATTTGAAGATAGCTAAATGTATATGCAAAGTCATTTATATAAATGTAGAAAATAAACAAATATGAAGAACGCCTAGAAATGCCTAGCCCTCCTAGGCTCCCCTTAGGTGGGAAGAACTGCCTAGCTCCGTAGACTAGTACATAAACTGGACTGTCCACATGCACTTGTACAAGTATAGACCTGAGTGATTGGGAGTCTAGCACAGTTGGGTGGAATTACATCACGAGGACCGTCATCCTTAGGGAAATCAAAGATAAGAGACTCGACAATGACTACGGGTCTCACTGAAGAACTATCATCAAAATAGGATGTCTCTTCAAAGATGGCGAAATCTACAGATACAAAGAAGCAATGTCTGGTATGACTATAGCACTTGTACCCCTTTTGAACCCAAGAGTAACCGAAGAATACACATTTGACAGACTTATGAACTTATCTAATCTTGGGCTGAGATAATGGACAAAACAAGCACATCCAAACACTCACCTCATAGGATGAAGATATATGTATGTCGTTATGGAGAAGGGATGATGACATACATTTGATGAGGCGGGTGGTAGTGAGAACTACACCCCTTAGAATTATCTAGGTGCATACTAACGAGAAGAATGCGAGCAGTCTCAACAATATGATGAAGTTTTCTCCCAGCCACCCCATTCTATTGTTGAGTTATGCGGGCATGATGCCATGTGTGGAGGTGAAATGGATGAACTCACGACTGAAGTACTCTCTGGCATTGTCAGAACAAAGAGCACACATTTTCTATTTAAATTGGTTTTCCAATTTCCACTTCTGTAGAAAAGTATCTAAACATAGACAAAAGTTCAAATCATTCCTTCATCAAATAAAGACTTGTATTATGAGAGTAATCATCACCAATCATTTTGGGGTTGGCTACATCGATCCTTTTCCAATCAACTCTATCATAGGTCATACTTTGATCAAGATGTAAAGATATATAATTTCTCTTTATAAGCTCTTCCCAAGTTAATTTAGGTCTTCCTCTACTTTTTTTAAACGTGCTTGACTCAATAATCGGTCTGCACTGCTCATGTTTGTACCACCTTAAATGACCTTTACAGTTTGTTTTTGATGCTCACCACCCCCACTTTGTTCCTGATAAAACCATTCCTTATACGATCTTTTCTTGTCTTCCCATACATCCATCTCAGCATATGCGTTTCTGCCACATTCATGTTGTTGAGACCTTGTTTCTTCACTGCCCATTCATTCTCATACTGCATGGCTGACTGTATATATATTCTATAAAATTGCTTTTTAAATTGGGAAGGATCTTCTAGTCACATACTATTCCAGTTGCACTCTATTCAACCATCCTGCTGTGATCCTGTGACAAACGTCATATTGAACCTCACCCTCCCTTTCAATAATGAAAGTTATTACATATTGGTACATGAATTCCATCCAACTTGACTCCATTTACAATTCTAGATTGGCTAAAATTGCAATGCATATATTTGGTTTTGCTCCTATTGATCATGAATCCATTAGATTCCAATGCATTTTCCAAAGTTCAACTTTGTCATTCAATATTTTTTTTTCTTTCATCAATCAACACAATATCATCAACAAATAACATGCACAAGGGATATCATCTTGAACATTCTTTGTCAACCCATCCATAACAAGAATGAATAGATATGGACTGAGTGTTGATCCTTGATGTACCCCAACAATGATATGAAAAGTTTGTCTCTCTCCTCTAGAATTCCTAACACTTGCAGTTGAGCCATCCTACATGTCTTTAATCTGGTCAATGTATTGGATAGGCACACCCATTTAATGCAAAAACCTCCACAAAACTTCCTTGGTTACTCGATCATAGGTATTTTATCGATAAACACCATATGAAGATCTCTTTTGTTTTCTTTGTATTTTTTCTTTAGTATCCTTATCTAAAAAAATAACATATGTTATTGTTCTTCCGACATAAAACCGAACTGATCGTCTATTATCTGTGTTATCGGTCTTGGCCTTTGCTGAATAATCTTCTCCCAAAGCTTCATAGTGTGACTCATCAGCTTGATACCTCTGTAGTGGTGTAACTCTAAACATCTCCTTTGTTCTTGTAGATTGAAACTACAGTATTGTTTCTCCATTCATCCGACAACCTCTTTGTCTACATAATCTTGTTAAAGAAATTTTGTTAACCACATAGCTCCTTCATCCCCATACTCTTCCACACATCAATGGGAATGTTGTATGAACCACATGCATTTTTCATTTTCATCTTTTTTCATAGAATTCTTGACCTTAGATAGTGAAACTTGTGCGTAAGTGATATCTCTTGCATTCATGTCACCCGAGTATCTTACTTTATTTACAATATCTTTATTGAAAAGCTTATGAAAGTAGTTTCTCCATTGGTTCTTTATATCATAATCCTTCACCAACACTCAGCGATCTTCATTCTTGATGCAATTTACTCAAGTCTGTTTATTTTCTTTCTCTTATATGAGTCGTTTATAAATATTTTTATCCTTCTTTAATGTCCAACTTCTTATATATTTCATCAAAATATATGGACCTTGCCTCTTGAACTGCCTTGTTAGCATCTTTTTTTGCTTGTTTGTATCTATGAACAGTTGCATCATCTCTAGATTTGGGCAAGTTTCTACAGATCCCCTTTTGAGTTTAATTGCCTTCATCACGAGAGTAATCATCGATAAAAAATCTATTCAAGTTTAGATGTGACACGATTCAAACCTCGTATCTAAAACTCAAAAAATAGACTTTGTTCTTTGACTCAAAAATCTTTTCTTGTATGAGACAAATATCTTGTAAGAAAGTAATAAAAGGCTTGAAGAGAATGATTTGATTTTCTAATTGATAAAAAGTCAAAAGGAAATAGGAGAATGAACAAGGTAGACGAAAGGTGTAACGTCCCAGGATTTGAGGCCTTGGATAAGACGATCTTAAAAGGAATGATTGGACTACCCATATCACCAAGGTGCACCTCCTTTTCCGGGAGCCTATCTCTAAACAACTCCATAGTTAAGCATGCTCAGCTTGGAGTAGTACTAGGATGGGTGACCAGTCGGGAAGCTGACCCCAGCTTGCGTGTGAGTGAGGAAAAAGCACGCAGTTAAGGCTAATGGTGGTCTGTGGGGCCAGTCGTGATTCCTGAAACTCTACAAGAGCCTAGGGCATTGGGCTCGGGCATTACATAAGGGATACATGTGGCGTTGGTGACACCGTACCGATTCCCTTAACAGGAGTAACATAGCCATTTGCAAGGGTGACACCAGGTAGGTTGGGCTAATGATTGTAGGTATTGAACATCTTTTGTACCATGATGATGTGATAAGTTGCACCATAATCAAGGATCTAGTCTGATTGGATGTCGATGCCTATGCCTATGAAATGCATGCCGACAAATCAAACCTCTGTGCAATGGAGACAGAAGTCATTGCCTGCTTTGAAGCTCGAAGATGTCAGCTGAACATATTCTTCTTTAGACAAAGACATGTGGTATGCAGCCTCCTCCAAATATCATCAAAAATGTCAAATTGGTGGACTTCAGATGGAATTCATATAATTCATTATGGACTGTCACATTGGATTGGTGAATCACAGACTCTTTGTCAGACATGCTGACTACAAATGCACCCAATCAATAAAAATATTAATCAAATCAGCAAAAAATGAACCAAGCGAAAAGAAATCAAATTTTTATGGCATCGATTTAGACTTTTCCTTCACCAAGGGAGCCTTTTTCTTCAAAAAATCAGACCAATGGACAATAGAATAACTTGTAATCAGGCTTTTGCACACTTTGTAGAAGTGGAAAACCTTGAAATCAAACTTTTTGGCCTTGAAAACAAACTGTTGCCTCACAGCCACACTACAATACTCTGACACTGAAGTAGTTAGGGAGAATGATGAATGCACCCTACTCCCACGACCTTCTAGGGCAAGGTAGTAGGGTCAGGGACACCCCCGCGAACTAGTCAAGGGAGGAAAACAACCCTTAAACCTTTTTGTTGAAGCCAAACTTCTGGTTGCAACAAAAGGCTGTTGACACTTGACAGCAGCCTGATGCAAGATGATTTGGAGAAGAAATAGGGATGTAGCAACCAACCACTACCACTGTGGAACTACCAAGACCAATGGGATAAACTGCCCAACATGGCTGATCCAAAATCCAACTAGAAGCTAGGGATGTAGCAACCATTCTAGTGGTCGTCACACTATAGTACAATACTTAGTGACGAATGGAAAAGCTTGGGATGTTGCTGATCCTAATGGTTGTAGATGTTAAGTTGGGGATTACGACTCCCTACAACTTTACTGGAGAGATTGACTGCTCCCTTAGGGCTTTCTCCATAACTCTAATACCATGTGAAAGCCAGAGCAAAGTGGGAGAAGAATCCCTTGACAACTTCTCGCGGTAGGAGGTGCTTGTATATTTATATACAAGAGACTTTACCAACTTTATACATAGGTCCCTGACCTTTTCTCACACTTACAAGTAGGTCCATGGACATACATATTAACGATTACTGTAAAATACTAAAAGACGCTAATCGTTCTTTTGATTAGAAGAAATCCTGCTCCTACAAATAGGAGAACATGGAAGCATACAAACACAACCTAAACCTAATGGGCCAAGACATACTTGGGCCCATATTACAAAGCACTTAATAAAATAAACATACTCTCTAACACTCCCCCTCAAGCTGAATTTGGGAGAATCCCAAATCAGCTTGGGAATAGACAAAAATACTAAAAAAGATGGATAAGTCAAACCCATAATTTTTTTTCTCCTCAGATTTACAATTAAGCACTCAAAACACTTAAGACACTCCTCCTCAAGTAATTACTCCATAGTAGGTAAGCAAGTCGTAGAAGTTTCTCAATCATATGGAGCAGAAGTTTCTCGATCATCTGGAGAAGAAGTAAGTTGCAATAGAACATCATGGTCTTTATCCCAGGCACTAACATTACAACCCAGAGAGTGTTGGGTCACAACAACACTATTAGTCAACGTACGAAACAGAGCACGGACGGGCCAAAGAGTGCTGGCACACAGAAGCAGAAAGTCAACGTGTAAAAGTAAAAAAGGTCAACATGTGTAAAGCATAGACAAGTTAGAGAGTGCTGGTTCACAGTAGAAAAGTCCAGAGAGTGCGGGTTCACAATAGAAGAGTCTGGAGAGTGTTGGTTCATAGTAGAAGTAGTCAACGTGCAAAGAAAGCACATACAAAAAGTAGACAATATAGTCAACATAGTCGGATAGAACACCATCATCTTGAAAAAAGGAAGCAAAATACATGAATCTCCAGATAATAAGCTCTCTAGGAAGCATATAGCAGTAAATATCAACATCAGAAGTCCACAAGTACTTCAAGAAGTACATCAGGATCCACAGAAATATAAAGCAGCAGAATATAATCTTCCTCTTCTTCATCTCTATCTAATTCTCTTCTCTTCCTCTTGTTCTCCCCCTCACACCAAGCACAAAAGGAGTCAAAAGGATTGGTTGGGGGTGGAAAGTCAAGAAAAGTGGTAGAGGTAAATTTTTTTAGGTAAATGTATGGAGGAGGATAATCGTTAACTCGAGTCAAGGTGCAAAATGACCCGATTAGGTAGATCCAGGTTGAAAAATAAATGGATCTATCTCTGACCGAAAAAGGGGATTTGTACGGGGCAAAAAATCCGATGAGGCTAAGAGCCGATTAGCACAGATATGTAGAGTGTATATGTGGGGGGGCAGTAGAAAAAAACATTGAGGTACTTGAAAAGATATGTAGGGTTGTTTCGTAGCAGTGACAAGTGTGGTGGGCAGCGACAGACAACAATGGGTGACCGTGAGTGCGGCTGTAGGAGAAGACATGAGTGCCCAACAACCAAGAAGAGAAGCAACATAGTAGGGCGGCCGATGGGGCAACATGGAGTAGCGGGGCGGTAGAGCGGTACGGGCGGCAGGACAACACACATCACGCAGGGCAACAGGAAGCAACAAAAGGCATAGCGGTATGTAGACCTGTCAAACGGGTGGGTTGGTTTGGTTTGGATTGCTTGATTGCGGGTTTGGGTCTCAAATATGCAATTCTAAACGGGTTGAAGAAAGATAAATCCAAAACCAATCCAACGGGTTGCAGGTCACCCGCGAGTGCCCATATAATGTGTGTTCAATAAATAATTACTTTGTAAGTTGCTATTGTAACGATAAAAGAAGACCATTCGCTAGTGTGTTTACATGAAATATAGCATAAGAACAACCAACTACTATACATTGACACTATCAAATAAAAAAGTATGTTATATTTTTACAACCATTCAAGAACATACATATTTTTAGGTAAAATTCTCTCACGTACAATTAAAATCCTCTAGTGTATGACTATGATCAATAAACTAGAGTAATTTGCACTATCACTCTAGATTAGTTTGATAAAACAAATAGAAAATGTAGTAGAATTGAATTTATTTTTGCCAATATCTCTCTCATATAAAATCTTGTTGGGCAAGTTTGAGTTTGAGCTGGAACTCCTTAAGAATTAATGGTTAGTAGTAGATCATCTTATATATATTAATTGCTAGTGTATAATTATATTCATTTTTAAGTAAGTAATTCAGTTAGTGGGTTACCCGCGGGTGCCCACGGGCCACCCGCGAAACATGATGAATCCTCCAGATTCATTTGCACAGTCACCAATTCTAGGGATTTTGTTCCCCATATTGACTGATTTACCCTCGCTTTGGTTCACCTTGAGTGTTTCACTAATTCCTTGCAAATAATGCCTAAATTGTTCTAATTACTAGTTTATTCGATGCTATTCTTACAGATCACCACTAGTCAGTCTTGATCCATTTAGTTTCATCCATGCGGTCTTGAGCGTTATACGATCCTGACCTCATGCGGTCTCAAGACCGCATGAGCCCATGCGGTCTCAAGACCGTTTGAGCTCATGCGGTCTCAAGACCGTTTGAGCTCATGCGGTCTCAAGACCGTTTGAGCCCATGCGGTCTCAAGATCGTATGAGCCCATGTGATCTCAAGACCGTATGAGCCCATGCAGTCTCAAGACCATTTGAGCTCATGCGGTCTCAAGACCGTATGAACCCATGCGGTCCCAAGACCGTATGAGCCCATGCGGTCCCAAGACCGTTTGAGCATGATGGCATGCGACATCGTTTGAGCTATACGTCATCAACAACGTCGACACCCACCTACGCATGATCTTCGACGTCGTCGTCTTCACCTACTCCGGCAATCACACCGCCCTCGCCAACCATGCATGCAAACCGTTTGAAGCACGCAACATACACTGACAGCCACCTTCGTCCCCGCCATCGCAAGCAGCACTTGCAACCTACCCGTCGACACCACTGCTGACAGCGACCGCTGGCGTCGTCCTTCTTCATCAACCCTGCTCCGCCACCATCGCTCATGCACGAAGCAGCGCTGCCGTCATCATCTTCTTCTCGCGACTTGCATGCACACCAACGCATGACCGCATGGGGCTGTTGCAAAGCGAAACCGAATGAGCGAGACCATGCTGGAGGACATTTGGATTGGATAGATCCAAAGACCGAATAAGCTGCTGGAACAGAAGACCGAATGGATAAGCTTGCGGGATCGTTTGATAACTTTGATAAGAGCTAATTGCTTTGTAAAACCGCACGAAGAACTAGAAGCCGAGACCGCATGCACGTAAAGCTGCCAAAATGAATGAACCAATGTGCTGGAAAACAACTTACTCATGAACAGATAAAAGGAAAAGTAACTATTCACGTGAAGAGTACTGATCGTGAGGAATGTTGTTGGGACCACATGAGTCCACGTGATTCAACTAGGTGAATGGAGCATTGCATTACGGCCACGTGAAGATGCTTGCGAAGCGCACAGCACATGAAGACCGCATGGATTTGCATGCTACCAAACCGAATGAGGAGAGAAGACGGAGGGAAGACCGTATGAGGAGAGAAGACCGTATGGAGGAGACAAGACCGAATGGTCGGGGAAAAGCAAACCGAATGAGCTATGAGACCGAATGAATTGGCAGCGTCAAAACCGTTTAGCGCTGGCAGAGAAACCAAAGCTGCAGTCCGTGAGAAATGAAGACCGCATGACTCGCTGCTATGAAGGATCGAATGAAGTTGCCGACCACCAGGACCGTGAGGCCTCTCACGATCTCAAGACCGTGAGGCCTCTCACGGTCTCTGGACCGAGAAGCGCAAGACCGTATGGAGGAAAGATTCAAGACCGTATGATAAAGTAAACAAAACCGTGTGAACAGCTGGCCAATTCAAGACCGAATGGCCTCTCACGATCTCAAGACCGTGAGACCGTATACCCTACCAAACCGAATGGCCAAGCAGACCGAATGAACTAGAAACCGAATGGAGCAATTGCATATGAGACCGAATGGCAAAGCAAGACCGTATGACCAAAGCAAACCGTATGAAGAAGATCTTTTAGTAAACCATTTGGACTCACACCAAAGGCATGAGGGACAGATCTGTGCCTATAAATAGGACCCCAAGGGTCCTTATTTGGGATCTCATCTCACTACGGCCCAAGGCTGCCGGACTGGGACCAGGCCGGAGCGCTGCCAGATTGCCCGAGCACCGTTTCCGACCAAACTTCACCCACAGCCTCAGAATCCCATCCTAAGTCCAGATCCGGTGAGCAGCCAGTCCGGGTGCAGATCTAGTAGGTTGTTCCATCACCATCTCACCATTGCTCACACCATAGCTCCACCTCATCCTAATTTTGCTATTCCGGAGGTTGACCCGAAGATCGAGGCGGAGAAACGGACGACATCGACCACGACGGAGCAGTCCCGGAGACTGCGACGATCTACACCGGGCTGTCACAGATCTACTCTTCTGCTCCGACGATGCTTTCTCTCTCTCTCTTCTCTTTCTTTGTTGCTCCCTCTATGAGGAGCGAGTAGTTTCATTCACTGGGGCGCGGGGACTAGCCCCGCTGCCCATGTTTTGTATATTGTACTAAAAAGATGTTATCATTTCGTTTTAATACTAAATCGTTTCATACATGCTTGGATGTTGGCCACGTTCTTGTATGCATCTATTGTCTTTTGTTGTGGTTTGTCTACGACCGCTCTCGAGACTCGAATACCGATTTAGTGTTGGTCTCTGGTGTGTGTATCCACCACGCATCCGTTTCGGTATCTAGGAACGCTTTCCAAGGAATGGAGTAAACTCACCTCCATCATTGTACTTTTGCACTATGAAATGGAATCAGTTGACGTGCAAAAGTGCAATCTTGACAGGTCGAGGAACACACTCCAAGGAGAGAGTGGTGCAAAGTACTTGACCATTCGTTCGGGGATGGCTGACGTTGCAACACTCTCACGTTTCTCGTAGCTATATCCTCGAAAGAGGGATAGTCTATAAGGATACTAATCGATTTGGTAATTATCACTCACTTGTTAGTTTTTCGATGCACGTTTCACGAGGTTGAGTAAGATTTTCTCTTCGGAGACTACATATCTTCATTGACACGTAGATACGTACCGAATGAGAGTTACTCAATCCATGAAGGATGTATGCATTACTCTTGTCCTATAAGACATCGGTATTGCACGACATCCATGTATCTTGCTTACAAGTCTTGCCATGTTTGGTACAAGTACAATTCATGCGTAGTGGTGGTGATTACCCGCATAACCCCAGTGATCCATCATCATTTGCCAATCCTAGTTTTTACTTTCTTTCCTTTACTTTCTTGCACTTAGTTTAAAAACAACCAAATCAAACTTTCGGTCTAATTATCAATCTTTAAGTAGTTAAGTAAGGCTAAAAGGTTTTCCATCTTGTTTAACTCTAAACAAGACCGTTGTCCTGTGGATTTGACCCTTAACTATATTACGATAAGACTTCCGCGTGTCTTTGCACACGCGGGTGGAGATCTTACCATAATACAAGCAAGGCTAAACTTAGAGACTCATCATCTCTAGGATTTTTAGTGGTGTTGCAAAACTCCATCAAAACACACTTAATAAACCAGTGGATATGGGTTTGGGTAATTGCTGCTGGATGGCAAATTTCATCACCCGTATCCGACTTAAACGGGTCGACCCATGGGTGGCTGCATATTGTGACCCAATTTGACGAGTCTAGCGGCAGGAGTCAATGACAGGCAGCCATCGACGGCTAGGCAACAGGGTGCCGGCGGTGGGCCATCATATAGCAACAAGGGGTGGCGGCAGTCAGCAAAGCTTCTTGGTAGCGGCACAAACATGCAGCGGTGGGTGCATGAATGGGGAGACATCAAGGGTTGGCAACGCTGCAGGAGTAGGGTGGTCGGTGGAGGGGGGGCAATAGGTAGTAGATCCGGCGGCCGTCAACTATCAGGGATTAGCGGTGGGTAGGGATGATCATAGGAGTAGATAGGAGCAGCAAAAAAATGGATAAACAAGAGCTACAAAGATGGAACAGCCGGCGGGCAGCCGACCTACAAGGAAGAAGGGTGGCCACCCGCTGGCTACATGTGTCTTCCTTTTCTCTCTCTCATGTACAACGTCTCAGGTTCACTGTTTTGATACCATGTAAAATACTAAAAGACGGCTAATTGTTCTTTTGAATACAAGAAACCTTGCTCCTATAAATAGGAGAACAAGGAAGCATATAGACACAACCTAACCCTAATGGGCCAAGACATATTTAGGCAATATCACAAAACACTTGATAAAATAAACAAACTCTCTAACAATTACAATGATCATTCATTCTTGTGAGCTTGACAATACAATCTTTAAGTGAAAATCCCCTCACCATTTGCATGTTTATGAAATATCTATGTCTATCAATTTTTATCGGTGTACTGACCTCACCGTATGTCCGACCTATGATTATAGTTTCATGCTAGCAAGCAATGGAAAGTTTGATAGATATGGAACACAATTTAGTAAGGATGTGTCCCATGAGATATCCAATCATTTGTTTGTGCCCTATCCAAATCATTTTTGCATATGGAGTTGAGTTTTATTATTAGATGCTCGTGCCCTAGCAAGCAAGCCATTCATTTTATAGATTAACACTTATTATCAACAATGTTTTGTAAGAGATCAATAGTTTTCATATGTAATGTTACTTCTCCATCATTTTTGTCTATACCTACGCTTGCCTCTTCAATTGGATTTCTATGCATTTCAGGTGAAAATGAAGATGCTCAAAGTGATTGCTAGAACTATTGGGTTGCATCGGTTGATTTTATTGAATTTCTATCCCTTCCTTCAAAAATATGTTCAGGTATGGGAGCTTTTTCTTCAAGAATAATAGCAAATCATGTTTGTCACTTATCAATATAGTTTCTTTTTTGATGTTATGACATCCAACAGCCTCATCAACGTGATGTGACTAGTTTGCTTGCTGCAGCTGTTCAAGCATGCCATGACATGGTTTGTCTCAATCCATTGAATTGATCATATTGAATTACTTGATCCTCTGAGGTTGAACCTTGACATTGTTTTTAGGTGCCTCTGGATGCGGTTGAACCGTTGATCAGACAAATTGTTAATCAGTTTGTACACAATCCTGCAGGTACAGAGGTACTTGCAATTCCCCATTCCTAAAAACTGGCTTACATTTATCTGAGATTTGCATCGGTGATTGGATTTTTAAACTTATTTTTTCTTACTCACAGGCAATTGCTGTAGGAATCAATGTTGTAAGGGAGATTTGTCTACGCATTCCTTTGGTAAGTTCTTTTATCTGGCTGTCCAGACTTTGGAATGGTCAGGCCGGTTCAATTTGGAATATAAAAAGAGGATTAAATAACTATTATGTTGTAGTGCATGACCTGCAAATGATGACATCATATTTATTAAATGTTACTGGAATCAGTAGATAGCTCACGTTAAAGTATACTCAACACTTCATCTCTTTCGCCCATCCAAACTAACTTAGCGTGGTTATGCTATGTTGTGGGCAAATCTTGAATAAGCGAAGGTGGCATCTGGTAGTTATCTGGATATTAACCAACAAAGTGTTACACTTGAGAAAACACATACCCTACACATCATTAGTCAACTCAATACAACATCGACCGTGGTTCTCTTTTATTTTTTAGCTACCTGGATAACTGTTTTTCTTTAATAATTAGTTAATGGTAATAAAAAGTGTTCAGTTTTTAAGCTCCATCAGTTACGACTTTCACAAGACAACGGTTTTGTGAATAGACCTGATTAATCTCCAGCGCAGCCTTTTCTGTTTGGTCATATAATATGATTGCAGTTGTTTACATGATACATTTCCTCCATACTTGCTTAATCTCATACCAATTTCATGACATCACTCTGACTCCTCTGTTGATCTCTTTCTAGTTGATGACTGAAGATTTGCTACAAGACCTTGTTCTGTATAAGAAATCTCACGAGAAAGCCATCTCGACTGCTGCTCGTTCACTTATGTCTTTATTTAGGCAGGTTCGTTTGGGTTTGTTTCTAGCTCGAGTTAACAATCAGTATTCTTTGTCTGACTACCATATCTTTTTTTCTTGTCTAGATTTGCCCATCACTTCTTGTTAAGAAAGACCGAGGACGTCCTGTTGATCCAAAAGCAAGACCAAAGGCCTTTGGAGAAACAAGTGTTGCTTCCAATGTTCCTGGTGTTGATCTGCTGGAATCTACTCATGCATCCGTTTCCAATAGCGATAATGAAGAGTGTGTTTCAGATGATGAAGATGGGGATGTGGTCAGTGCTGGAACTGCAGAGGCCTCATTTGGAGTGTCTGATGAAGATGATTCAGCATCTGGTCAAGTAGATGAATATACCGAACATGGCATTGGGACCGACGAAGATCTTGATGGTGACAGTGATGACAATGGTGACGGTGGCATCAGTGATGAAAATGCTGAAGACACTGATGGTAGTGATGATGAGTTGGAAATTGAGTGTGAAAGTGCCACGGATAAGGACATCGCTAGTGATAGTGGTGATATTGGAACTGAACATGGTGGAAATCTGGACGACGATGAAGAAGAGCAAAAGGACCACAAGCGGAAGTTTGTTGACTTAGATGGACCTCTTGATGATGCACATGCCAGTCTCAGGGCTCTTAAAAGCCTGACTGTTTTAAAAGCTCAACGTGCTGCAGCTGATACGGAAGATGGTATTCTTTCAAATGAGGATTTCGAAAGGATTAAAGAGCTGCAGGTATTGTACTCTCTAGCAGCTATTCAGTTCAAACAATACTTTCTTGCTACTGAACTGTGAAACTTATGGGAATATTATTAAACTTGTTTTTTTTAGGCAAAGAGCGAGATGAAAATGGCCTTATCACAAAAAGGTCTTTCTCGAAAAGGAACAGACTCTAAGATCCCTTCCCTTAAAATCCCATCTTCTGATGATCTCCGTACTAAGCGTGTCGATCCTGCCAAACTTGAGGTTTGTTCTCATATTCAGTGTCTTGTTTTTGTTTATTATTCCTTTCCCCCATCTGTTTGCAATGGTCAAGTCTGTTGCATATGCTGTGTCTGAAGCTTCATTGACAACTTATATCTTTTCTTGCTTCCTCTCGGTGAATATAAAAAGGAAGTTCATGAAGGAGGAGAGGCTAGCCTTGGTGAAAGCCGGAAGAGAGGAAAAAGGCAAGTACCAGTCATGAACAGCTGTAAAACAAAAGAAGGCAAGCACCCTCGATCTTATCTTGAAAAATCATCGATGTTGAATATATCTGGCGTTTGTTCTTCTTTTGAACAACTGTTATCTGTAATTTCTTTTAATGACGACGATATTGCTCGGTACTCTTAAGAATACATACCACCATCTGGGCAACAAACCACCTTCTTCAAGAACATGTCCCACCCCAGCCTCATACAGCTTTTATATTCAGGCTGTGTGTTTGAGTTGATGTCAAGTACATGTTTATCATTTCCACCCTTTCTACATTTACACGGTGTGCTTTCCACAATACCAACTCAAACACGTTGATACTGATATTTATCATATAAATTTGAGACCTAGAAAAGGCTAATAACACCAACGAAAGGTCAAGACTACTGACTACCCTGGAGTGAATCTAATCAAATAGAACTTTAGAATGCAAATGCACATTAAATTCTCTTAATTGTAGTTATTAAGGTTTCCTTCCCTTAAATGTGAAATTTTATCAACAACAGTAAGTTTTGAGTTTCTCAGATATCGCTGACAGTCTATAAAAAATACAACTATAGTTGTGAAACGTTTGGCCACCTTATATGTGAATGTAATCAACCTGGCTTCATCACTCACAATATCCTTGATATGCTTCACATTGTGATGTCCTCATCATTGTCATCTCCTGAGCCTCAACCCCAAGCATGTTAGGGTAGGATACATGGATCCTTGTTTACATTCAGCTTTGTTATGGGATTCAGAATCTAAATAAGGCACTTTTATGCCAAACTTATATATGAGCCAGGCTAGGCTGGAACAGGTAAATATTTCGGAGATTGAAGCAGAATAGCATCACTTTGGCTATACCAGCAACATTTTGCCAGAAAAACAAACAGCAATTATGCGACAGGCATGACACTTCTTTTGTTGCAATTCACTAATCAAAATTGAGTTTCAAACTAATATTAAAGGAAAAAAACCATTCCACTTTGTGATAGAGCCATAAAAAAATTTCACACTGCTTTCGCAGTCTGTCGTGACCGGTAATGTCTATGAAACTTCTAAAGTTGTTTTGATCAAATTTGACTTTCAGAACAAACAATGAGATCAAAATCAATTCATTTGGTGATATAAAACCAGAAAAAAATCACTTTGCTTTGCACAGTCCAATCCGTGCCAACTTTCTATTTATTATTTTAAATATTCTATTGTTAGTTGGTTTCGTCTATGCCTCTTACCTGCCTGAGTTAGGATTAATCTAGAATGAGTGAAAGTTTATTCACAATTTTATTCTCATACTTGAAGGCTTCTAGTCCTCTTTTTTTTGTTTTTCCCCTAACAAGTGATTCATTTTTTATATAATTAAGCTTTTTATCCCCCTCATTGAGGATAGGCTTCATCGATAATGATCACTTGCAATTACTTGGTTATAAGTGGGGTAAAGGGAATCTAGAGAGTTGGGTGACGGAACTAAATGAATACAATTGCTTGGATTATTTGGTTCTACTTATTAAATTAGAGACAATGATACAAATAGATTGGCCTTCATGGACATTATGCATTCATCAGCAGGCTCCCCTGATCCACTTAGCTCGGAAACCTTTGCCCTTTGCTTAAAAAAATTTATATTAGAGAAAATAATATTTTTAGCTACCCTAATAAATATTGTGCCAGATAATGAAGATGAATTGCATGACTATACCATCATTCACTCTGCACGTAATATGTGTCCGTCCAAACTTTAGTTTTCTTAAACTCCATTAAACAAGCTAATCACATAACTTTGTCCCTAACTTAGTGAATTCCCTCTGTATCAAAAGTTTATATGAAGTGGTCTAAAGTGGAATACCGTCTATTAGATGCCTGGAGAAATACATCTCTTGGATTCATTGTTCCACTTTTAATTAGATACCATAAATCAGGGGGAAAACTTACTATTCCTTCTTCCAAGCCCATACTGTGAAGAGGAACCAATATCATAGCTTTGATCATCAGTCGGTACCAACCCTCCCCCAACTCCAGTGCAGGGGGAAACGATATGGCTGCAATGTATGAGGAACCTCTCCGATATGTGAATTCATGATCTTTACAAGCAAGATGTCATAACTTTGACCATCAGTCGGCACTAATCCTCCCCCAACTCCAGTCCGGGGGGGGGGATGGCATGGCCGCCATAGAACCTCTTCGATATGTGAATTCATGTTCTTTACAAGCAAAATAAATTATATATTGTTAATACTGTGAGGGCCATAGAGGCAGTTGCCAATGAATCTTCCTTTGAACAAGGTAAATGAAGATGACTTCATTGCTTTTCTCATAATGGATAACAGTCAAACTTATGAAGTGACAGATGCAAGGCTACATACGCTTTAGATATATACGAAGACGTAGTAAACACGTAGTAATCTGCACACATCAGGTTTACACCAGATGTGATAGATTTGAGGTAAATATTTTATTATTTATGATGTCCAGATCTTTTGGAAAATGCCTCGACAGCTTATAAAACACCGATCACTACTTTGGCAGTCCAGATTAATCTTTGGGAGTTTACAAAGCCATCAGTCATTAGATGACCACAAACTTGCCACAGGAAACCACCACACCACTATCAATAAAATTTAACTAATGCATCTACTGCTGAGTGATAATAATCACAATAAGGGCTACTTTGGTTGAATGTTGTAGAGTGCAGTTGTGTGAGTTCGCAATGTAAAAATGTACATCAAACACGCACTTTGTCATCCGGCCACACCCTACCAAACTGACCCTAAGCTCAATATAGGCAAGCTCCACTTCATTGTCAAAGGATTACTATACTTGATAACAAGAAAAAAAACCCAACAATTTACAAACAGATTTCTACTACTCAATATTGACTACTAAAGGAAAAATTTGTATTTAACACCAATATCAATATAAATATTTTTTTATGTGATCGGTATATCCCTCTCATACTAAAAAAAAGATTGTTGGGCGGTGAAGAAACAATGTCTCAATAAGATGAATGTGGCTGAAATGCGTATGCTGAGATAGATTTGGGAAAAAAGAAAAGATCGCTTGAGAAATGACTATATCAGGAATAAAGTGGGGGTGGCGAGCATTGATAACATCAGTTTTTGTGACGTTTTTGCCCTTTATTTTGTTATCAAAACTGCCCTTTTCTGCTATTTTCCTCTATTTTATTAGCATTTTCGCAATAATTGGCCAAGCAATGCTCTTACTCCAATTTTCCTATCTTTTGCAGAGTTTTCCTTGCTTTGGGCAATAAGGGCCGACTCCGGCCCACGAATAAGTAAAAGTCTTCTCGCCCTACAGATGCCCGATACAGACCCCGCCCGACAGGGCAGAACGACACAGTAGCGCGACACCAAGGGGCGCTGCGTGACAGGAACGTGTCGGCCGACACACCTTTTACCCGACAGGGAGCCAAAGCCACCTCGACGACCCAGCTTGTTGGGCGACACAGCCACCCACCGGCAGGCGTACCGCCGACCACGTGACCGATAGCCAGAACCTCGCGTCGAGAGATGTCCAGTATCAGCCGTCCGACGACTGGTGCTTAAGGTGGCCACGTGGCGCTTTGAGCACCATGTCTTCTCACCAACCAGCTGACTATAAATAGCAGCTACAGGGAGCCGAAAAGACGTTTCGCAGTTGGCAAGTCCACAGCGGGAGATTCGGACAGTGAGGAGTTTCGAGCTATCTTCGGAGGAAACCTGCGAAGAGCAAGAGTATCGTGCCCAGTGCTCGTGTCGGGAGACACTAGGAGAGCTTTTCCTCATCCCGAGAGGGAGGGGATAGTTCACCTAGGACCATCCCGACCGACACTGTGGGCCGATATCGGCCAGCTATGACGAGCGACATAAGTGCCCAACATGTGGATGCATAGCTCTTATCCTGACATGATATCAAACCCGATACGCTTCGACCGTCGGTGCGTGCCGCCCGAAAGGGTGTGCCGCCCGACATGAGCGTATCGGCCAGGGTCCTTGAGCGATACGGTCAACCGTCGGTGCGTTCCGCCCGAGAGGGTGTGCCGCCTGACACCTCTATATCGGGCCAGGTCTCTGACCGATATCGGGCAAGAGAGCTACAGCACCCTGTCGTCCTTCTACATCAAGGAGGCGACACCTATCTTTTATTTCTGTTATTTTAATTCTTTATTATATGCAATGTATTAAGACCTTTAATGTTTATGGAAATAGAAAGGTTTAATTACTTGTTGCCCTATGCTTGGTACACTGTGTTGGATGACTGCTCTGTTTAATATCTGAACTCTAGCTTGCATGTTTGGATCGCGTTTCGCTTAGCTACCGAATCGTGTTTTCCCGTCGCAACAACTTCGAGAGTTGTGTTGTGGCTCTAGTGTTTGGTCCGATTCTGGAGTACGAGAGTGCCTGGAACGGAGCTGTTTCTGTGACATTCCACTCTGACCAAAGCCCAGCAACCTCGAGAGGAGTGTTGATGCAGAGGTTAGAGGTACCCGCTCTGAGAGGAGGGGTGCAGGGTGTTACCGCTACCGCTTGTTTTACTATAGTCTTATCCTTCGTACCTTGCCTGAGCTCTAATCTTTATCTTTCTGCTTCTGTTGCATGAAAACCCCTAAAAACTGCTAAATGACTAAAACCCTTAATCTTTCTTGTAGCTCCACTTGGAGATAGTTTTCTTGTTTTATTTCGTGACAATCTTGTTGTTCCCTTTAGGGAATTTATATCTCTTTATACCTACCGGAGTGTAGTGTGTCGATTCATGGTTCTCAATACTACCCCCTTGTCCCTGTGTTCGACCCCGTATGACTACTTCGACCCCGTAAGCAAAGTTGCGGGGGCCTAGAAGGATTCGGGTTTATAAATGTAAAAGCTCGACTACCTCAAATCCGCCTCCACTTTTGGACGCGCGATTTAGGCCGGTCAACTTTTTGGCGCCGTTGCCGGGGACAAGGCAATAGCAGTACTGTAGATGAACCCGAATCCACTAACTACACTCCTGTGCCTCAAGCTTAGAAATGAGTTTGACATCACTCTTTTTCTTTCTTTTCTTGGCATTATTCTTTGCCATAAAATTAAAAAAAAATTCAATTCTCTAAACTTGATTTTTTATGCCTTTTCAGGAACTCTGAAGATTTGTGACTTGTTCCGCCAAGCTTTGAGACCATGTCTCGCTGCGAGCAGTCCCTTTCTGCGGATGAATGTCAGGGTCGAGGCAAGAGGGCGAGCCAGCCTAACTTGGTTGGCCAGCTTTCTGCCTATATAAAGAGACAGGATGTCATCATCAACCGACTGGTGCAGAACACGCTCCCTAGCCCTGGGGCTCTGAATTCAATGCAGTGCCAGATGGCCAGCTTGCAGACGCGCCAGCGTGAGGTAGATCAGCGCCTGACCCAGATGGCTTCTCTGATGAAGAATCCTACAATAAAAGCACTCCCACACCCTGAACCTGCCGTAATGGCGGTCTTGAGGTCTGGAAGGACGCTGGAGCGCCCAGAGGAAGCCAGTCCTGAGCCTGAGCGAAGGCCTGAGGGTGTGGACCCAACAGAAGGAGAAGAAAGACAGGAAGACGTTCGAGAGTCTGCGCAAAGGTTCCCTGAGGAGCTACCTGGCGGAAGGAATGCCTACGCTCCTAGGATTTCGTTCCCTTACAAATTGATAAAGGCGAATCTAAAGAAGCGTCATGAGAAGTTCATGGAGTCGATCAGGAAGCTGCATCTCGAGGTGCCCTTCCTTGACGCATTGGAAGAGATGCCTACGTACGCCAAGTTCCTCAAGGACCTCATCACGAAGAAGAGAAGGGGAGGAAGGATAGAGACAGTGCAGCTAGCTTCCGCCTCCTCCGCCTTCCTAAAGCCTGACATGCCAAATAAGAGAAGGGATCCCGGAGCTTTCACAATCCCTTTCGCCATCGGGGACAGCGTCGAGCGTAAAGGTCTAGCAGACTTGGGGGCAAGCATTAGCCTCATGCCTCTAAGTTTCGCACGAAGGGTGGGCTTGACCGACATGGTTGGAACCAACATGCGGATTCAACTGGCGGAACACACCTTTAAGAGACCCGTCGGCATTGTCGAAGATGTGCCGATAAGGGTTGGCGATTTCTTCATCCCTTGCGATATAGTCATCATAGATACAGCTGAAGACCCCCGGTGCCCGATCATCTTTGGGCGTCCCTTCTTGGCAACAGGAAGAGCGCTGATCGATGTCTCTGAGGGGATGATCACCTTAAGGGTCGGAAACGACCATATGGACTTCAAGCTGAAAGAAATGATGAGGAGCCCGTCCATCTCTGAATCAGCACAGTTCGTAGATAGCTATAATAAATTATGCAAGGAGATAGAGGAAGACATCCGGACAGTAGACCCCCTCTTGAGGGCTATAAACTATCAAGATCCTGACCTCAAAGATCCTGAGGTCGCAAAGCATCTCAACCTTCTCAACCTTTCTGGGGAAGACGTGCAGGAAGAAGATATGGCGGTGGAGTCTGTGATGTACGTATCTCTTGAAGGAGAGCCTCAGGAGAAGACACCCAGACCAACACCAGAGTTAAAAGCGTTGTTGACTCAAGGTCAATTAGGTCAATGTTGACTCACGTCTAAATTGACTAAACCCGTGTTTTGATGATGACTAACCATTCCACATATTGGTGTCTAATGCTTCTACTTGAGTAATTTCAGATTAGGTATAGACACACTCCAATTGCCCTAACTTGCGCATCTCAAATTGGAGAAAAGACAAGTCAAAGTCATACAAGTGCACGTTTTTGTAATATGATGTATATCCATTAGAATCATGTTGTAAATCACTTGTAATGATTGTATGACTTGTAATTAAGCTTAGAAAAATATCAGGAACACTTAGATCGAATATTAGAGCACTTTTAAAGCAACTTTGAAAATCAATTACAGGCACTTGAATCGGTCTAGTTTCCCACCCTGAAACTCGACCGATCCACCTAGGCTGATTTTCTGAAGATTGAATCGGTCCAGTTTCCCACCCTGAAACTCGACCGATCCACCTGGGATGATTTTCTGAAGATTGCATCGGTCGAGTTACACATATAGAAACTCGACCGAATGCACTGTACGGAAAAGTGCAAAAAAGTGTTTCTAGCCGTTGTGGAGTTGCAACAAGTGAAAATAGATTCGTTGCAAGCCACAAAACGGCTAGTTTTCATTCACAAGTGTTCCCAAAGGTTACGAGGCATCCCCAACTATAAATAGGACCCCTTGGGCTTCATTCCAAGGTAGAGCATTCATTGCAAACTCTTTGTGAGGTTCCTACTCTATAGTTGAGTGCTTCCTATAGCCTCCTCTCTCTCTCTAAGCTTAATCACTTGCTACATCCATTAGAGTGAGTAGGAGATTTGTAAGAGAGCTAGTTTCTACTTGTATATCTTGTGAGGCTCTCACTTCCACCACCTCCACTTCTCTCATTTGCAATCATGAAGATGAAGGTTCTCTCTCTTGTCCAAGAGAGGTGAAGAAGAACAAGGGAAGGCGTCCCTTGGTGAAGATCAAGGCAGAAGACTTGGAGCTAGAGTGGGTAAGCCCTTGGAGAAGGCAAAAGACTCAAGCTCAAGTAGGTAAGACCTTGGTGGAAGCTTCTCCGAGTGAAGGTGAAGTCAAAGGCGGAAGATCCAAGAAGAGTGGGTAATTCCTATAAGGCTGAAGACTTGTGCTAGAGTGGGTAAGTCCTTGGAGAAGGCCGAAGACTCTTACAAAGTGGGTAAGTCCTTAGTAAGGTTGAAGACTCTTTGTATTAGATAGGTAAGTCCTTTTGTTGGTCATGTGTTGTAAGTCTTATAAGTGAATATAAGAGTGCAATTGTTGGAAGTCCTAGAGGTTGACCTCTCTAGGCAAGTGGACTGACACACTTCTAGTTTGAAGTGTGGAACCACTCTAAATAGCTTGTCTAATTGGTGCATATTCAATCTCTCTTATCCTTGCTATGCATGATTTAGTTGCACTCAAATTACCTATTTAGCAACCTTATCTTGTCATATATTTTGAAGGTTTAATGAGTTTTGTTTAAGTGCTTTCAGCTCTATTCACCCCCCCCCTCTAGAGCATCTAATCACCCATCTAGGATCCAACAAGCGTTACCCGAGGGCCTGAAGTATGAATTCTTAGATGAAGAGCACATAAACCCCGTCATCGTGAACGTCGATTTTTCAAGCAGCCAGCTAGACCGACTCCTTGAAGAGTTAAGACTCCACAGGGGGGCTATAGGATACTCGGTAGATGATATCAAAGGCCTTAGCCCCGCCTTATGCATGCATCGCATCAACTTGGAAGAATCTGCCAAGCCTCTGGCTCAACCCCAGAGGAAGCTGAACGAGATGCTCAAGGAGGTCGTCAAGAAAGAGGTAATAAAGCTTAGGGATGCGGGGATCATTTACCCAATCAGAGACAGCAATTGGGTAAGTCTGATCCACGTAGTGCCCAAAAAGGGCGGCATGACGGTGGTTAAGGGTGAGAAGGGTGACGAGGTGGCGGTAAGGACCGTCACCGGCTGGCGGATGTGCATTGATTACCGAAAGCTAAATCAGGCTACAAAGAAGGATCATTTTCCTCTACCTTTTATTGACCAAGTTCTCGAAAGGTTAGCGCATCACGATTTCTTTTGTTTTCTTGATGGCTTTTCAGGTTTTTACCAGGTACCCATCTTGCCCGACGATCAAGAGAAAACAACGTTCACCTGCCTTTACGACACTTATGCCTTCCGAAGGATGCCCTTCGGACTCTGCAACGCCCCCGCCACCTTTCAACGATGCATGATATCGATGTTCTCAGATTTTCAAGAAGACATCGTGGAAGTTTTCATGGACTATTTTTCCGTCTATGGGAAGGACTTTGATAGCTGCCTGAGGAATCTGTCATTGGTCCCTCAAAGGTGCGAGGAGAAAAGCCTAGTTCTGAACTGGGAAAAGTGTCATTTCATGGTGCGGGAGGGCATCGTTCTCAGGCATAAGATCTCGAAGCGTGGGATCGAGGTGGACGTAAGCAAGGTTGAAGCAATATCAAAGCTTCCTCCGCCAAGATCCGTGATGGGGGTGCGAAGCTTCCTCGGACACGCAGGATATTACCGAAGATTAATTAAGGACTTTTCAAAGATCTCCAAACCACTGTCCAATCTTCTGGTAAAAGATGCTGAATTTGTTTTCTCTAACGATTGTCTCAGTGCTTTTCAGGCCCTGAAAGACGCTTTAACCTCACCACCTATCCTTCAAGCACCAGAGTGGGGTTTACCCTTTGAGCTAATGTGCGACGCTAGCGACTACGCGGTTGGGGCAGTCCTGGGGCAAAAGAAAGACAAGAAGCACCATGTGATCTGCTACGCGAGTCGCACGTTGGACGAGGCCCAGGTGAACTACACAACAACTGAGAAGGAGATGCTAGTGATCGTCTTCGCGTTTGATAAATTCAGGTCGTATCTCGTTGGAGCCAAGGTCAAGGTATACACAGATCACGG
Organism: Alisma plantago-aquatica; assembly: GCA_963693085.1. Classification (NCBI taxonomy): domain Eukaryota; kingdom Viridiplantae; phylum Streptophyta; class Magnoliopsida; order Alismatales; family Alismataceae; genus Alisma; species Alisma plantago-aquatica. The sequence continues at coordinate 252,900,917 of OY856415.1, forward strand.
AGCTATAAAGTACTTGATGCAAAAGAAAGACGCAAAGCCCAGGCTGTTGAGGTGGGCCTTGCTGCTCCAGGAGTTCGACCACGAAATTATCGACAAGAACGGTGCAGAGAATGTGGTCGCAGACCACCTATCAAGGATCGTGACTGAGAAGGAGAGAGGACCTCCCATCAACGACGACTACGTCGACGAAGCTCTTATGTTGGCCGAATCCCAAGAAGAAAGCCTACCCTGGTTTGCAGACATCTGCAACTATCTTGCTTGCGGTGAGCTGCCTCCTGACATTACGTACAATTGGAAGAAGAAACTTCTCGCGGATGTTAAAAACTACTACTGGGATGATCCTCTCCTGTTCAAAAGATGCGCCGACAACTTATACAGGAGGTGCATTCCAGAAGAAGAAACCGCGGACATCCTGAAGCAATGCCACGCCTCCCCCTATGGTGGTCACCTAGGCAGCGAAAGAACAGCTGCGAAGGTACTACAGTCAGGTTTCTACTGGCCTTCCTTATTTAAAGACGCCGCACAGTTTGTGAAGGTTTGCAAGGAGTGCCAGTTTACGGGGAACATAGGGAGGAGGAACGAAATGCCTATGGCAATCTGGATTGAAGTGGAGTTATTTGACGTATGGGGAATCGATTACATGGGACCGTTTCCCCCATCCCGGGGGTATCAGTACATTCTCGTGGCTGTGGATTATGTATCGAAGTGGGTGGAAGCAGTAGCCACCCAAACCTGCGACGCCAAGTCGGTTATCAAGCTTTTCGAGAAGACCATCTTCCCTCGTTTCGGCGTCCCGCGCACAGTTATAAGCGATGGGGGGTCGCACTTCGGAGAAAGACAGTTTGAAGCACTCCTGCGCAAGTACGGAGTGAAGCACAAGATCGCTGCACCCTACCATCCCCAGACGTCAGAACAGGTAGAGGTTTCCAACAGACAAATCAAGCAGATCTTGGAGAAAACTGTCAACCGAACGAGGAAAGACTGGTCCATGAAACTTGATGACGCACTATGGGCCTACCGCACCGCTTACAAAATGCTCATTGGAACCACCCCCTACCGCCTGATCTACGGAAAATCCTGCCACTTGTCGTTGGAATTGCAACACAAGGCCCTTTGGGCAATCAAGTTCCTAAATATGGACCTAGACAAAGCAGGAGAAAAGAGGTTTTTGCAGCTTCAAGAGCTCGAAGAGCTGAGAATCAACGCCTACGAAAATGCAAAAATCTACAAACAGAGGAAAAAGTTGTGGCATGATGCCCATCTCAGGCGAAAAGACGTAAGCGAAGGAGATAAGGTCTTGTTATTCAAGTCCTCTATTCGCCTTTTCCCTGGGAAGTTACAAACAAGGTGGTCTGGACCATTCACAATGTCAAAGATATATCCATCAGGGATGATGGAGCTCTACGACAAGGACGATCCGTCCAAGGCCTTTCAGGTGAATGGGCACAGGGTGAAAAGGTTCTATGAAGATGAAGCGTTTGTCAGGAGAGCAGAGATCAGTCTGCAAGATATGGGTACAGTTGAGGGCTGAAAAAGAAGATCCTACACCGGTCGAGTTGGCGACGCAAACCCCAGCGTTCCTCGGGAGACGGCCCGAGTTCTTCTTTCTTTCTTTCTTAGACTAGGTTGCATTTTTCTTATAACCAGCAAAAACAAACTTTATGGATTGTAATAAGGCCCGAGCCAGAGCACACGCCGAGCGTACCGACTCTTCTATTTTATGGGTCATCGCTGAGTTTTCCGAAGCTTTGACGAGCATTTCTATCTGAGGGCGGAGGGCTCTGCCCTGACCGATGATGTTTTGCCCGTCATATGCTTTTTCAAGCTTTGTTTTAAGTTTTTCGGCCGCCTGTTTTAGGCCGTTTCGGGCAGCTGCTCAGCTGTCGCGCGGGCACGCATGAATCGGACGGCGGTTCTTGGGCTCCGCAAAGGCCGGGACTGTTGGCATTCCCGAGAGTCACACGACCGCATCATGGGAATAAATGCCTGTCTCGAACGACCGATGCGTACCCCGGACCGCCCGGTCTACCCCCAGCTAAGTCGCTATATATACAGTCTGTTAGTTTTACCGTACCGGGTTATCACTCTTACTCTTTTTACCGCAGAGTTAAACTCAGTAAGCCACTTTTGCTCTCGTGTCGGCCTGCTGAGCTTCATCCTTCTTGTCGGGCGATGGCCCCCATGAGCAAAGGTATAACCCGACACGGATATCGCCCGACATGATTGTCGCCCAGAATGCTTATCGCCCGACACGTTTGTCGCCCGACATAGACCGACACGCTTATCGAACGATAACCTTGTCGCCCGACGCAAGTTTCTTAGCACACGCTGCTTATCGGGTTTACGTGCCTTGCAGATTTTGTATCGCCCGACACCTTTTTGCACGAATAACGACCGATTTTGTCTGCCCGATACGGCATATCGGGCGACACGTTTTCCTTTGAAGCACCCTGTCGGGCAATTGCTTTCATGGGACCCCATCGACCGATACACCGTATCGGGTGACATGGTGTGTGTCGGCCGACTCTTTTCGTGTCGTCTTACCTCGTATCGCCCGATATTTTCCTTCGATGGGCGCTACCCGAATTTTGATATAAGTAGTACAATTATTAAATTTTTATCCGTTCTAACATTTTAATAATTGTTGAACTTGATAACAGGAATGGCTCACCCAGATAAAACTACCAGCAACAACTGTCGGGCAGAAACGGCACCAACAAGAAAGGGATGGATTCTTTCTCATATGATAGCTCAAATGGAGGGTCACCTGATTATAGTCTGTCTTCTTTGGTGGTTTAGGATCATCTCCAGAAACAGCACGAGTACGGCAACCAAGGCCTCTGAACAAGTTCGGGGCATTCCGGTTCCGTCCTTCTAAGGGAGAGGGCCCACCCTGACTACACACTCCTGGGACTGAACTGGGACTGATGATCAGTCCTTTTGTTCATGTTCACGAAGGAGAGTTGGAGAAAAGGTGGGCCAGGCAACAATTTTGAGGGTTTACGCTCCTGCTCAACCTCTCATTGCCAGCAGCAAACCTGCTAGACAACCTCCCAATGGCATGCTGCAACTTCATAGGAGCATATTGCAGCACATCAGCGAGCTAACCCTCACTGGCTAAACATTACCTTACCCTGCCTTCTTCACCACTCTGGGACAGAGTGTGGAGTAAGTTTGGGGGGGTACCCGTGTGCCAGTGAGGGAGGTATAAAATTTTTAACTCTTCAAGCTTTTTACGCTTGCAGGTTTCATTTTTATCTGATGTGTTCCTATAGCTTCCTGTATATCTGATGTACGCATGTATGCCATACAAAAATTTTCAAAAATCTTTCCTTTACAAATTTCTGTCCCTATGCATATGTACAAAGTTGCTGTAATAATAATGAGAAACCTGATGCAAACTTCTTGCAAAGTTTATTTTCCTCGTGCTGAATGTGACACAAGTTCTGTTATATCTTTTTGATAATGCTGCTTCAAACGAACAAAAGAGTATGTTTTGCCGTGCCAAAAATTTTAAAAATATAATAATCTCGCAAACAGCTAAGAGACGAGTATGGAGAAGGAAAAAGCTGCCCAAACAGCAAAAATCTCTTTTGTCTTCCCTCACCCAACAAAAATCCCAAAAAGAGAGAAGCCTTATGAGTGTGAATAAAAGCATGAGAGTTGTGCCAATAAAAGAAAAAGAAAAAATATATATACACACTTGTTTTCCAAAAGTACCCATCTTTAGGCATGGTAGATCCGGGGCAGTGGTACGTAGGATGTGAAATCACTGCCCTAAAGCCAACTGGCTTGGACTGTAGGGACCACTTTCCCGTTAACGGATCCTTACCTGGATGGAATGATGAGAGACAAGAATGAAAAACCCAAAAAGCCTTAGCCTACCCTATACACAACTTTCTGCCCCGAAAATAAAGTTGTTTGGTGCGTAAGCTAACTTCGGAATCATACAACAAAGTCTCACTGAAGCTGTAGAGAATATTTCTACTGAAATAAAAAGGCAAGGAAACGCATAGTCTTTTGTTTGCAGTGAAGCAGCATTACCTCTAAAGGCATTACTATACTTGTTTTACCTCTTGGCCTGAAAGTTATCCGAGCAAAAAGGAGCATCACAAAAATATAGTTTAAATATTGATTGAGGATAATCAAAACGCTAAGTTTGGGGGAGTTGATAACATCAATTTTTGTGACGTTTTTGCCCTTTATTTTGTTATCAAAACCTGCCCTTTTCTGCTATTTTCCTCTATTTTATTAGCATTTTCACAATAATTGGCCAAGCAATGCTCTTACTCAAAATTTCCTATCTTTTGTAGAGTTTTCCTCGCTTTGGGCAATAAGGGCCGACTCCGGCCCACGAATAAGTCAAACTCTTCTCGCCCTGCAGACGCCCGATACAGACCCCGCCCGACAGGGCGGTACGACACAGTAGCGCGACACCAAGGGGAGTTGCGCGACAGGAACGTGCCGGCCGACACACCTTTTACCCGACAGGGAGCCAAAGCCGCCTCGACGACCCAGCTTGTCGGGCGACACAGCCACCCACCGGCAGGCGTGCCGCCCACCACGTGACCGATAGCCAGAACCTCGCATCGAGAGATGTCCAGTATCAGCCGTACGACGACTGGTGCTTAAGGTGGCCACGTGGCGCTTCGAGCACCATGTCTTCTCACCAACCAGCTGACTATAAATAGCAGCTACAGGGAGCCGAAAAGACGTTTCGCAGTTGGCAAGTCCACAGCGGGAGATTCGGACAGTGAGGAGCTTCGAGCTATCTTCAGAGGAAATCTGCGAAGAGCAAGAGTATCGTGCTCAGTGCTCATGTTGGGCGACACTAGGTGAGCTTTTCCTCATCCCGAGAGGGGGGGATAGTTCACCTAGGACCGTCCCGACCGACACTGTGAGCCGATATCGACCAGCTATGACGAGCGACATAAGTGCCCGACACGTGGATGCACAGCTCTTAGCCCGACACGATATCGAACCCGATACGCTTCGACCGTCGGTGCGTGCCGCCCGAGAGGGTGTGCCGCCCGACATGAGCGTATCGGCCAGGGTCCTTGAGCGATACAGTCGACCGTCGGTGCGTGCCGCCCGAGAGGGTGTGCCGCCCGACACCTCTGTATCGGGCCAGGTCTCTGACCGATATCGGGCAAGAGAGCTACAACACCCTGTCGTCCTTCTACATCAAGGAGGCGACACCTATTTTTTATTTCCGTTATTTTAATTCTTTATTATATGCAATGTATTAAGACCTTTAATGTTTATGAAAATAGAAAGGTTTAATTACTTGTTGCCCTATGCTTGGTACACTGTGTTGGATGACTGCTCTGTTTAATATCTGAACTCTAGCTTGCATGTTTGGATCGCGTTTCGCTTAGCTACCGAATCGTGTTTTCCCGTCGCAACAACTTCGGGAGTTGTGTTTTGGCTCTAGTGTTTGGTCCGATTCTGGAGTACGAGAGTGCCTGGAACGGAGCTGTTTCTGTGACATTCCACTCTGACCAAAGCCCAGCAACCTCGAGAGGGGTGTTGATGCAGAGGTTAGAGGTACCCGCTCTGAGAGGAGGGGTGCAGGGTGTTACCGCTACCGCTTGTTTTACTATAGTCTTATCCTTCGTACCTTGCCTGAGCTCTAATCTTTATCTTTCTGCTTCTGTTGCATGAAAACCCCTAAAAACTGCTAAATGACTAAAACCCTTAATCTTTCTTGTAGCTCCACTTGGAGATAGTTTTCTTGTTTTTTCGTGACAATCTTGTTGTTCCCTTTAGGGAATTTATATCTCTTTATACCTACCGGAGTGTAGCGTGTCGATTCATGGTTCTCAACACTACCCCCTTGTCCCTGTGTTCGACCCTGTATGACTACTTCGACCCCGTAAGCAAAGTTGTGGGGGCCTAGAAGGATTCGGGTTCATAAATGTAAAAGCTCGACTACCTCAAATCCGCCTCCACTTTTGGACGCGCGATTTAGGCCGGTCAAGCATTGTGGACAAGTTGCGTGAGGGTAGACTTAGATGGTATGGCCATGTGCAACACAAACCGACGGATGCGCCTATATGAAGCAATGTGATTGAGACAAACACAATTGACAGAAGAAGAGGAAAGCCTAAATTAACATGAGAATGCAAGCTTCACTTCATTGTCAAAGGATCATTATACTTGATAACAAGAGAAAAAACCCAACAATTTACGAACGGAATTCTACTAAATGTTGACTACTAAAGGAAAAAAATGTATTTAACACCTATATCAATATAAATATTTTTTCATGTGATCAGAAGATCCCTCTCAGACTAAAAAATAAGTTTTATAAAACAACTATATAGCCAACCATGCTCTATGGGAGTGAATATTGGGCGCTGAAGAAATAAGGTCTCAACAAGATGAATGTGGCTGAAATGCGTATGTTGAGATGAATGTGTGGGAAGATAAGAAAATATCGCTTGAGAAATGAATATAATAAGAATAAAATGAGGGTGGCGAGCATTGAAGACAAATTGCGTGAGGGAAGACTCAGAGGATATGGACATGTGCAACAAAGACAGACTAATGCGCCTATACGAAGCAATGCGATTGAGACAAACACAAATAATTGAAGAGGGAAAGCTAAATTAACATGGGAAGACCTTATAAAGAGAGATTTTTATCTCTACATCTCGACCAGAACGTGACCCATGATAGAGCTGAATGGAAATGAAAGATCCATGTAGCCGACCCCAACATAATTGTGACTGAGGCTTAGATGACGATTGTAGAAATATTAAAAGATGTATTCTACGTATGTTGTATATTTCTTTGATACAAGACACCCTCTCCTATATATAGGAGAGGTGGACACAACCTAGACCTGATGGACTGACTGACTTATATGGGCTTACAGACACGAGCCCATATTACATGACTAATATCTCCTTTTTACTTCTAACACTCCCCCGCAAGCTGGAGCATGGAAGAATCACGCGACCAGCTTGGACATAGACAAGACAGACTTAGACAGAATACAAACATAGACGAAAAGGAAGATAGACTTTGCACAACATTTGCACTCCCCTTTGAATTTGCTTGCTCTCCTTGGACGTTGACATCTTGACCTTCTCGATGTCTTTGAATTAGTAGGTCTGACCTGAGACTATTGAAGCTTTAACCAAAACTTGAATTAGCATCTTGACCTTCTCGATGCTTGTAAGCTGAAGAAATCGGAGACAACTCTTTGGGCTTTAACATCTTAACCAGCTCAATGTCTTTCCCTACCCAAAAAGGAGACAACCCACATGACTACCATCTTCTTGCCTTGACGATGAAGACCTGTGGATGGCAACTCAGAAGCTCCAATCTGTAGACAACCTGCATTACATAGAATGAGAGAAATTTCTTCTCTCTCTTAACTTGACTTGGCTCTTCATCTCTCTTCTTCTCCTTATACTCATTCTTCTCTTCTCATCTCTATATCTCCCCCGCACACCAACCACAAAGAGACCACAAGAGTGGTTGGGGTGGACAAAGACAAAGATAAACTCCCCTTTCACATGTAGGGGATATGGGTTGGGGGGGACATGAGTGGATGAGGAAGAGTTGAACAAGACCAACTTGACTTTGGCAGCAGCAATGCACTTGAATGGACCAAAAAGATTGACTTTGGACAGCAACAAGAGACCAGAATAGTCGTGCTACAGTACTCCGCCGGTGACAACGCCTGGGAAGAATGACCAATGCTCCCTCCTTGGAGTACCTTTGCCCTTGACCTTCTAGGGCAGCGTAGCAGGGTCAGGGGCGCCCCTTTTGGACCAGATTTAAGGGGGAAACAACCCTCTGTCACTCCTTTGTTGAAGCCGCAAACTGCTGCAATAAAAGGCTGTTGACAGCAGCCCAAACTCTTGCTGATTTAGAGAAGAAAGAGAGATATAACAGGTAGCTGCAAGCACCATTTGGGAGCTAGGACCAAGGGGAAGAACATCCCAAAAGGGTTTGACAGAATTTCAACCGGAGAAGCAGCAGCATCCACTTTACTGGCCGTCGAGCTACAGTACGGCACTGTAGTAACGAACGTAAAACTTCAAGCTGCTGCATTTCTTGATGGTTGAAGACCCCGTGAAGACTTTATTGGAGAGTTTGACGGCTCTCACTGGGTTTCCCCTATACCTTTAATGTAGATGACAACTGCGGAAGCTCGAAGAGAAACCAAACTTGACTTTGACGGAGAGAGCAGCAACAACAATGGGGGGATGAAACTGGACAGCTGTTTTTTGACGACAACTTTTGAGACAGCTAGAGAAGACTTGGAGACGAAGCTAGGGGGAGCTGGAGACAACAGGAGACGACGTCGGAGGAGAAACTAAACGGCTGGAGACGACAACCTTACAGAAGAGGAAGGACTAGGCCAACTACTCGCCAGCATAGATGGCCCTGCGGGCAACCAACCGTGACGGCGGCTGCCGCCCGCAGGCGGAGAACTCCTTTTGCTCTTTCTACAGCCTAACCCTAGGCTCTGATACCATGTAGAAAGATTAAAAGATGTATTCTACGTATGTTGTATATTTCTTTGATACAAGACACCCTCTCCTATATATAGGAGAGGTGGACACAACCTAGACCTGATGGACTGACTGACTTATATGGGCTTACAGACACGAGCCCATATTACATGACTAATATCTCCTTTTTACTTCTAACAACGATGATGATCAATATAAATACTTGATTCCTCATTCTCATGGTCCAATAAGTCATCCTCTTCAGAGGAAGAAGAGATAGCGACTTCTCCTTTGAGCACTCTGATCTCGATAGGTCATTTGTGGCCCTTTGGATTGATTTGGTTGAACTGGCATTTCCTCAACCACCGTTTGCCATTTGCAGTAGTTGCATGAACCCAGAGCAGAAAGATCTGTTTTGATTGGTGTACTGACAGAACTGGCCATTTGTTAAATGAGATGTATGGTAACACTTGCAGCATTGGAAGAGCATCAGTGCTGTTAGTGGCACCTGGAAAACCGGACGATAAGGTATCTGATTTAAGTTCACTTTTCCTTTACCAAAGCTTCTGATTACACCCACCACCCTCCCTAAGCTGTTGCTAACAGACACAGGAGTACTCACTAGTCCCTTAACCTATAGCTGAATAAGCATAGGCTGAACCACTATAAGAACTTTCCTCAGGAATGGTAACTTCAGGTTTATGCTTGTTTGCCTTTGGCTGCTTGTCATTTGCTGAGTTCTAGCAATCGATCAGAACAATTCCTGCAACCTGACCTTCATTTTTTACATTGTTTCCACATTGTTGAGACATTGTTTATCTTCTTCTTATTGGCCAGAATACTACTTCTAGAAGCCAATTTTTATCTCCTTTTGTTTTTCTTTTTCTTTCTCTTCTGAAGCTGAGGCAGCAGAAGCATCAACCTGTCTCTGTTGTGTGCCTTTCTGGCTGCATATGTAACAACATCCTTATAGACAGGGTTTGCATATTGATTTTCATCTTGGATTAACTTTGTTTGCCTGTTTGCCATTTGTTGATGCCAGACCGGTGGGCTGAGCAACAAACAGAAAGAGCACAAGAAAGCAATGCCTTTGGCCGCGAAGAAGTCAAAAGTTGCCTGGTCCCGCCAAGAGAAGAGGAAGCAGCAAAGGCGAGCTGGAAAGCAGTTCAGGGGAAAGAAAGCGTGGAAGTAATAATCATATATGGATCCGGAAATCTTATTTCATCTTTGTTGGTCCTTGATTCCAAGCTGCTGGGCCATTTTCCGATTTTGTTTTTGTTATTTCCTAGCTTGGGAGCTTGTTCCTGTGTTCCTTTGTTCATGTTTCTTTTTCGAAGTTTATCAAAATTTTGTCCACTCAAAGATCCAATAAATGCAAGATGGCGGGCCTGGCATAGTAACTGAGAATTAGAATATATGGTTTCAATCTGTTGCTAAATTGCGTTGCTCGCTCTTTAAAATAATGAAAGCAAGGCGCGACTTTTTTGCAGCAGGGTTTTTGCTGCCGTGGAAGTTTCAAACAACCACCCATCTGTGCTGCTTGTGCACAACTTGTGTTTATCTTTATGGAGTCCAGAACGTCCATACGAGTGCAATATCATATAAGAAGTTAATGAAGGCGGCAAGGCACGGTACTCAGCGCAAAGACAATCACGGTGTAGTACTATAATTTGTCGTTTGCCTGGATTGTGAATGAGGGATGCTTCGTTTCTTCTGTAAAATAGAACTGAGTAGGTAGTATTTCCTTACTCTAGTTTTATAACCGGTCAGAGGTTCGATGGTTGATAGTCTGTTAGCAATCAATGTGGAAGTGGCTTGAGCCGTTATGAGTTAGCAAAATACTTGTTGCTCTGCTAGAGCTTTATTTGGGGATAAGGAATGATCTTGTCGTGACCAGACATGTAAGGTGAGGTTGATCTGAGTACTTAGCGAAGAGTATGGTGAAACAAGGATGTAAAAGGACTGAGGAAGTGCTCTATAAGCTAACCACACATCTTGTTTGTTGATGGTAGTGGATAACTGCTGCAACAGAGCTCCGATGGTTGGGGAAGTTGGGTGAGTCTGGCCATGGGTGAGAATGTGAGAAATCGAGAGGTCTGAGTTGTGAAAGTAGGGTAGGGCTAAGTTTCTCTGTGGTTAAAATGCGGTGGGGTTTAGTGTAGTGGGAAGATGAGAACCCAGAGGTCAACGACAGATGAAATCCAAAATCTTATGGTTAAGTGTTTTGTGAAACACCACAGAAGCGAAAGAAAGAAAAATTAAATTATGTGACCCATGGGAAGGGGGAATCTTGTAGCCGAATCTTGTGATTGCGGGGGAAGCCCAAACGGAGGAATCGCAGCTTTAGTTCAGTTAGATGGTGTGGTTGCGGCTTTGAGGGCCTCAGATAATGCGAGCGGGACAAGGAACATATAAGAAACCTTAGGTCGAAGCGACAAATTTAAAATTGATTAAAAACTTGTGGTACTTTTTTTATGAATTGGTGGTGCAAATGATATCCAATTAACTTAAAGATTAGCAAGTAGAGTGATATATGTGCGGGGAACCAAAACTTATTATCAATTTTGCAAATTTGAGGACATTAAGTGTTTAATTACACTACTTGAATATTACATGTTTACTTCGTGCATTTATTACTTCTTTTAACCATTCACGATATTGTATTTATTACTGTCTCCGATTCCTTCACCCACTAATCCTAGAAAGTTTCAAAAGAGTCAAACCAAGTTCTAGCTCATCAATTGGTGTATTGTGCTTAACCCTACTATTGAAGCGAATTAGGTGATTGTCATAAATCTTCACGTAATAAGATATTACTGACGCCTAATATTATTGAACTTTCAATTACTCCAAATATGATTAAATTTAGGGAAAAAGCAACTTAACATGATTAGAGACAAAAGGACATAAGAAAAGAGTGGGTTAAGACAAATACTTAGGATTGAGTATGTTACAACACTCCACCCCTTAAAAGGAATGTCATCTTCTAAATCTCAAGCAAAAGGAGGGGTGTGTATGCAACATATCATCTTTGACATTCTAGATGGTTCTTTCAAGACCATGATATCAGTAGCTTAGTCTCTTTTTTCTTCAACTATTTCCTTTTGGAATCCATAATCTTCATTGAGAACTCCTCATAAGCAGTGGCGGATCCTGCAAATCACACTAGGGGGGGTAAGCTTAACAAGTCACGACCGAAATTGATACTTTTTTACATTGATTGATATTATTGAAACATATGAGTTCATAGCTAATGAATATATTTTAGTATATTACTAGTGAATCAATATTTTAAATAATTTTTTACATCACAACACCAACTAAGTAAAACAAGAATCACTATTATTGTGACACATCAACAATTATGATGTAGTTAAAAGATATATGACTAATTTGAACAAGAGAGTAGAATCTGATAAATTTTTAATGTTTTAAGAATGTTGCAAAAAAAATCGATTCGTAGTTCCCATAAATACTTCTCACTCAAAGTAGCATATCATCAAATCATTTAATCAGTCAACAACTATTGTTGCACGGTTCAATTTTGAGTTGTTCATTACTTTTACAAGTGAGATATTTATTCATTAGCTGAATGATAATGATGTACACACTGAATTTTGTCCAAAAAACTAAAATAGACTTATAGCCTATAAGAACTAATTCAAACTTAACATCTTATATGATTATAATTCGTAAGAAAATGATATTACAATTCACTGAAAACTACGAGTTGTATACTTTAGGACATACCATAACGAGATAAATGTTAAATTAAATTTATTAAAATATACCTTACAAGAGCCTTTTGAACAATAGTGGTAACAAACACATGGAAGACTGAGAATGAACTAGAGAGAAACCGACCAATTAGCTAGATCGGCGGATGGGGTTGGCTTTTTACAAACTGATTTCTTTTAACATCGACGTTGTCCGCAGGAAAAACATTCCAAGAAGGTAAACAATGCTTGTGACTCCCAACTCTGAAGTTTTGGTGTGAAAGTCATAGAAGCAGCCTGTCAGTTACGTTTTGTGAATTTGATTGACTCTTTAGTCTCGGTCTTTTAGTCTTCACATTTATACCTATAGACATTATGGCAACACATTGTCAAAGTGCAAGTGACCCACAATCTTCATCTTTTATTCATTTGGGTAAGTGGAACAGTTTATACCAATTTTTATGGCTTAACAAATCTGATTGACCAATAAATGCTATGTGTGAAATGTGGGGATTGGTTGGGGGGGCTTCAGCCTCGGTAGCCCCCTGGATATGCCCCTGCTCGTAAGGCATATGCTCCCATAACTCCAAAGGTTCTATAGACAACATATGAGAGGGATCATTTAACACACCTCTTAATATTTGGCAAATGGAACAAACTATGAATCTTTTCATAGGCATGGCGAAGACCTGAATGATAGGCATACTCATCAACCTTATCCAATATCTCAAACGGTCCCAAGTATCATGGCGAAGAGTTGAATGATTGGAACACTCATCAACCTTATCCAATATCTCAAACTATCATGGACGTTGCAATATATCTGATTAGCTTTATCTTGAGAAGTAGGTACTCATCTACTAGAAGTTCACATTCGACCTCTTTTTATCAGCATACATCTTTTCTCAATCCTAGGAAGCCTTCATCCTTTTCTTAATCATTCATATCGTATTGGTCATCATTTGCATGCCACCATTCTTCATCAGAGAAGTATCTCTCACATCATTCCTAATGTAGTGAGGAATGACAAGGTCAAGCATAGAGTTCTTCTGAAGGTGGCATACAAATACTGGCTTGGTAGTCATTGTTGTAAGAAAATTTGGCCAAAAGGAGATACTTATCCCAAGTATCTCCGCAGTCCATCACAAGTACACAACAAGTTGTCCAAAATTTACACTACACATTCTGACTATCCATCTGTCTAGGGGTGGTAAGATGTGCTGAATCATAGGCCGTGGGAAGACTTGGTTAAGCGATCATTATTCAATATCAGATTCTTCTATGTGCTCTTTGTTAGTATATTTGATTAGTTGGGCTTAGGCCCATTGTATTTTTCCTTTTCTCTATGTAGCCCATGTACTCCCTGACTCCTATATATTGGATACCCAACACTCTTATTTGTGTTATAGAAAGCAAAATCCTTTTACATGGTATCAAGATCAGTATGCTAAACCTAATACTCACCACTCTTTCTTTTCCCCTCCCTATTTCCTTTCTCTTTTCCTTCTCAGAGGCTACCATAGAATGACAACATGTCTTACTTGTTCAACAATATTACTACTTCTGCCTCTTTAGATTGGCAAGTTGGGAATTTACCGATTGTTGATTCTTCTGCCCACCTACCCACCGCTTCTCAAGGTAACTTTGGGGCGTCCATGCTTACTTCCAGTTCTAACTGGATTAGGGATTCAGGTGCGACTCAACTTATGATTGGTATGCCCCATCTTCTAACTACATCTAATTCATTTATCCCTCACTCCTTTATCACCGTGGCTGATGGGTTTGTTAAATGAGTAACTCAATGTGGAACCATTCCTGTCTCTTATAAAATCATGTTGGCTCCTGTCCACTTTGTTCCAAATTTTCCATATGATTTGATGTATGTAGAAAAAATTGTTGACTCTCTCAAATGTTTTGTAACATTTAGTCCATATGATTTTATTTTACAAGATCAGAAGAATTTGACAATGATTGGGCAGCAAGTACGCCCTGGTCATCTCTACTGCTTCTCTGCCCCACCCTCGAATTGACCACAAGCCCTTCTTATCTCCACGCCACTTCAACTGCATCTATGTTGTGGCCATTTACCTTTAGATAAGCTTAAACTATTAGAAAGTTCATTGTCTTCATGTTCTTCCATTCAGTGTAATACTTGTCAGCTAGGAAAACATCATCATGTGTTTTTCGTGGCCCGTATCTGTAAACAATAATCTTGTATGTTTGACTTAGTTCATACTGACGTCTGTGGTCCATTTAGAACTACTAATAATAATGGCTATATATATTTTGTTACATTTGTGGATGATTTTTCTAGAATGACATGGATTTCGCACTCGTGATGAAGTCTTTACATTAATTCACGAGTTTTACAGGTTGGTTTTGGTTTAATTTTCAATGTCTATTAAGATTCTTTGAACTGACAACACCCTTGAATATACCCAAAAGGTTGTCGCCTCCTTTTTCCGCAACATAGGGATGATTCATCAACAATCGTACACATACTCTCTACAACAAAATGACATTACAGAGTGTGAAAATCATCATCTACTTAACATTACAAGATCTCTTCTCATTCATGCCAACTTGCCTAAGTCTTTTTGGTCTGATGCGGTCCTTACCGCTTGATTTCTTATGAATCACCAATCTTCCTCTATTCTCAGGAAGCAGACCCCTTTTCCATTTTTTACCCTCAATCCACACCATTCCCTCTCCTGCCTTGGGTTTTCGATTGTGCTTCCTTCATTCATAATTTTGTTCCTAAGACTGACAAGCTTTCCCCCGATCTATATGAACAATAAATCTTGGTTATCCTTGTTCTCAAAAAGTTTACAAATGTCTTGAACCTAACTCTAGTAGAATGTATTACTCTATGGATG
The DNA here is from genome assembly GCA_963693085.1 of Alisma plantago-aquatica. Taxonomy (NCBI): domain Eukaryota; kingdom Viridiplantae; phylum Streptophyta; class Magnoliopsida; order Alismatales; family Alismataceae; genus Alisma; species Alisma plantago-aquatica. The sequence goes on from OY856415.1 coordinate 252,915,980, forward strand.
TCACCTTTCATGAGGATGAAATGTTCTTTGTATCCAACTCACCCCATTGATTATAATGATACTATGATTTCGTTGCCTAATCCATTCATCCCACTAACACCACTACCACTTCCACCATCCACAACACCACACCAACGCATGGAAGATGAGTTATTGGCTTCATCTCCTTCATCATCATCAGTTTCAGACCAATCCAATCTACCAAGGGCACTACACAAAGGTATACACTCTTGCACTACCAAGCTTTCCATTTCTAACACTTGTTGTCTAGCATATCTTTCTTCTTCCGTCTCACCCTTTGCTATTTCTTTGGACACAACATATGTTCCTAAGTATCCAACATATGCTCTGTGCCCTCCTAGATGGAAAGATGCCATGATGGAAGAAATACAAGCTCTCCATGTAAGCAAGAAATGGGATCTTGTCACCCCACCCGCATGCAAAAACATTGTAGGATGCCGATGGGTTTTCTCTATAAAGCATAAGTCGGATGGTCATGTTGAACAACTCAAGGTGCACCTGGTTGATAAAGGATTCACTCAAACCTTTGGCATAGATTACTTCGAGACATTCTCTCCAATGACTAGGATTTCATCCATCCACATCCTTATGTCCCTTACATCTCACCTTGACTGGTCTCTTTATCATCCCAACATCAAGAATGCATTTCTTCACGGAGATCTTGTGGAGGGATTCTACATGCAACAACCACCTGGATTTGTTGTTGAGGGGGCATCTTCTCACAAAGTATGTCACCTCCAACGATCTCTCTATGAACTCAAACAGTCTCATAGGGCCTGGTTCAACAAGTTAAGTGATGTCCTAACTTGTCTTAACATTTAGAGAGTATCTATAGACCACTCCTTATTCTTCTCCAAGTCTTCCATAGGCCATGCTCTTATTGCTCTCTAAGTTGATGATATTGTCATCATTATTATTGATGATTGGGTGGAGATATCCCAACTGAAGAAGTCTCTGCATGCACATTTCCACACAAAAGACTTGGACACCCCGTGACACTGTCTCTGAATTAAAGTCCTCTGCTTAGCCTTAGGGATAAGTTTGTCACAATGACATTATGTCTTAGACCTGCTTCAGGATGCCAACAAGGTAGAAGTCAAATCAATCTCTACCATGATAGATTATCATATGAAGCCTATTCATAAAGGAGAACTCTTTACTGATCCAGAGAAGTATCTCCGTATAGTTGGGAAGCTAATTTACTTAACTATTACTCGACCAGATATTTACTATGCTCTTGTGGTAGTCAACTAACACATGAGTGCACCACTTCAGGTCCACTGGTCCAGCGTTCAACACATTCTTTACTATCTAAGGAGTGCTCCAGGAAGAAGATTTCTCTAAAAAGTCATAAGTATAAAGTAATCTTCATCTCTGGATATGTAGTTGCAGATTGGGTCGGTGATTCTAAAGACTGATGGTCCGCTTCCATCTATTGTGTCATGATTGGAACTCACCCAATTCCTTGGAGGAGTAAAAAAGAGGATGTGGTAGCTTGCTCCAACACTGAGGCAGAATATCGTGCCATGGCTTATGCATGCTATGATCTACAGTGCGTCATATACAACCTGATCGACTTGGAATTCCTTTTTAAACTCTAGCTACTCTATATTGTGACAACCAGGTGGCTATACACGTAGGTAATAATCCACTCACGAGCACACAAAACACATTAAAGTTTACCGCCATTTTGTGTGGGACATGGTCAAATCCAAACAGATCATCACTCCTCACATTAGGTCAGGTGATCAAGTTGCAAACATCTTTACCAAACTTCTTCCTCCTGCTTTATTCAAGTATATGGGTGTCAAATTGGGACTTTACAATGTTTACTTTCCAACTTGAGGGGACGTGTCAATATATTTGATTAGTTGGGCTTATGTCCATTGTATTTTTCCCTTTCTCTATTTATCCCATGTACTCCTGAGATCCTATATATAGGAGACCCAACACTTATTTGTTAAGCGTGGGAAGACTTGGTTAGGCGATAAAAGCAACTCATATTGTATTTTTTTGATACATTCAATTTGGTGGGTATTTCATGCCTAAATTTATCCTAATTTCCTCTCTTTATTCATATTTACCTTAACTTTCTCTCAAATTTTAATCAACTTTACCATTAATGTGAATGTTGCATGTTTATGAGAGAGACTAGATGCTGAAACTCAATCCAAATTTCCCCATCCATACTTGATACCTTATCTTTTGACATTCTTGTTCTTTTACTTTATTTCTTGATTTGTTTTACTTGTTTATTACTTGCTTGTTGATAATCATAATTCCATGGAGAACACAAACTTTACCTTACACTTTTGATTGATGTAACTAAGCTAAGCTTAAAGGATCTTAACACTTACCGCCCTTGTCCTTGAGTTCGACCCCAATCTACTACGTTGGACCTTGTATTATTATTGCGGGGGCTTGAGTGTCAGGCATAAATTTAGAAGTTCGATTAGTCTAGACACCTCTCCTTTTGAATGTGTGATTAGGATGATCAGCTTTTTGGCATTGTTTACGGAGAATAGACTATCAATACTATTAAGAATTGAGTCTACTTAGCATACACTTGTGCCTCAAGTCTAGTATTGGCTCGAATGCACATTTTTAATCTCACTAACTCTAATCAGGCCTTGTTTGGTTAGGCTGTGTTGGAAGACATATAGTTGCAACTCATCCTATTTTTCAACTTCAAGTGTTTGGTTGGATACAGCTCCAACCCACGGCGAGGAAACAAACCACACGAAAACATTCGATTACATACAAAATTATGGAAAACCGACTGCGTCCTTCTTGGGCGCGGTCTGTTTCCCTTGTGCTAGCGTTATCTACGGCACTGGGAACAATGTTCCTCCACTCTCGTCGTTGTAGTTTTATTTATACACCTCCGTCTATCTTCTCTGTTTTCATTCACGACATCACTCTTATCTCTTCAACCGGTCCATCTACTCCATTATTTGCTGTAGGATCAACCTTCCTTGTTGCTCGCTCCTCTCTGCTTCACTTTCTATTGCAGCAACAAATTTACATGTTTGCACTAATCAAGAGGAGATTAAAGTTGTATATCTACTTGCCTCACCTTCTTTCTTGTGATTAAATGTCCTTCTATGCTTCCTCATGGACCTCCAGAGTGCAACAAGTAGCATCTGACATCTGTCGGCATCTGCTGCAGTTGTGGCGGGGACGCGCATGTTTCCTAGAAGGAGATGACCACCACCAGATTCTAGGATCATGCTGCACTAACATCCCTGACGTCTCGTCTTCTGCACCTTCTGCACTATGGTTCTAATGGCCAACGAGTACAAGCAGATTAGCAACAACTTCATAGATATCTGGAGGATCAGAATTGCCATGTGTACCTAACCCAGTCGACGGGTCTGCTTAGTTGTGCTAATAAAATAGGAATGACTATGGTAGGGATGATGGCCATGGAAAATTGTTTTTTGATGGTTTATAGGCTACTGATAGCCTTGAACCACCTTCAACCAAACATAAACCAACAGACAAGTTGCGTTCAAATCACATCCACCAAACGATGGCAACATAGCCTTAAAATATGCTTTACATTTCCTATTTTTGAACTCATCGTGTGTCTTGGAAACACATACAACCAAATGAGCCCTCATCTTGAATATCTCGTGTCACACGTCCAATTTCTAACTCGACTATGCAACTTATTTTAGGAATTTTGAGTGAGTTAGATCAAACCCACTACCAACTGCAAGAATCATGCCTCCTCGTAGAGTGGAAGGCTTCCACGAGAAACGTGAGGGGGATCAAGATAAAGAGCATCATGAAGAGGAAGAGCATGCGGAAGAGCACCATGAAAAGAAGAAGAAAACTCCCATAATAGAGCAAGGAGAATTAGGAGGAACAACAACGATGATGATGAAGATGACAGAGGCCTTCTCTTTGAGATCTGGCTGCTACAAGGGCGAATGAGTTCAGATGCCTGATCATTATTCCTTGGTTCAACGCTCCAAACTTTGAGTTGAAACTTGTAGTTATTAGTATGATTCATAAAAAGACTTTTGGTGGAAACTCTTTAGATGAAAACCCTTATCACAACCTTGATGCTTTTAACAATATATGTGACACCATCAAGATAAAAACGGTATCGCAGAAGTCATCGACTGCAAGGAATTCAACTTTTATCAAAGGAATAAGGCTCTATCTTAGTTCCTTTCTCTTCTCGATAAAAACATCAATGGAGGGGATCTCTGGCTGATGCTTTTGTGACCAAGTCTTATCTAGTGGAAAAGACTATTAGAAACAAGCATAAGATCACCAATTTCATGCAAAAGACCGGTTAGAACTTGTATGAAGCATGAGAAATATTCCAAGAATAACAAAGGACTACCCTCATCAAAATTATGATAAAGGATTTTTGGGTACAACCTTCTATAATGGCCTGCCTCTTCCAAAAGGACCTCATTGAATGCAACTGCAGGAGGTGATTTCCTAGATAAGAACCAAAGAAAACCATGAAGATTAGTGACAATATGACTTCATGCAAGTTAGTTTGAAATATGACAGGGGAACAACTAAGAAGGTATCAACTGAAGGAATAACTACCAAGTCTAAGGCTCTAGAAGCTATAAGTTCTCAAATCCAAAAGATTGCTTCAGATGTGAAATTATTGAAGGATTCTAGAAGCAAAGGAAAGAATAGAGAAGAAAAGATGGTGAAGTGTGTTACATGTAGAGAAGGAGGTCATGGAGTAGATAATTGTTTCTATACCCAACTAGATGAAGATGATCAAGAAGATGATACTGAGAACGTTTCTTATGCTAATTTCTAGAGTTTGGATCATCCTAGTTTCTCTTACGGAAACAAAAATACTACAAAAAATGCTCACTAGTTTGATGAACCACCTAAAACACCGCCAGGTTTTGATAGAGGCGGTGGACCACATGTGTTCACACGTAACATAACTTATCAGCAGAACATGAACAATTACCAAGGACAAGGCCAGAACCAAAAAATAGACTCAAGCAGTTTAAGTCATGGTCAAAGTTAGAACAGAAACTCTAATCAACAAGATCACATTTCTGAATTGTTTGATTTTGCAAAAAGGCAAGCAACCGTGAACGAGCAACTAATCCAGAGTGCTATCAACAATAAGGGACTACAATCCATAATCAAACCTAGCTAGGGGGAGTCACTTCTCAGATGACTGATATGAAAGCTCATAGTAGGATGATTGACCAACAACTGGCACACTTATCTGAGTTGATAAATAACCCACAAGGAAAAATCCCTTCCACCAATTAGAGTGCAAAGATGGCTAGACTCCATTCACAAAAAGTCTTAGAGGAGTCGACAAGCAAGGCTAACCAAGAAGAAACTCATGTCACTGATTTCCTACATATAATTGACTTGATAGAAGAAGAACTAGAGGTTAAAGTTCTCACCTAGAAAGGAAATTCAAAAGCGAACAATAAGGAAAAGAATCTAATAAAAAAGAAAAAAACCTATTGCGGCTGAAGCGGCCATAGCTAACAGAGAATCGTATGAACCGAGAATCCAATTCCCATACAAGTTAATCAAGTCTCATTTGTAAAAGAGGGAAAAATTCATGGAGGTTGTGAAGAAGATACATAAGGATCTTCCATTTTTTGATGCTATAGAAGAAATGCCAACCTATGCCAAGTTCTTCAAGGACCTCACTATGAAGAGGAGGTAAGGAAGTGAAATCAAAACTATTCAACTTGCTAAGATGTCTAGTGCCTTTGTGCTAGCAAAAATGTCGACCAAGAAGAATGATCCCATATCCTTTACTATACCATTCTAAAAAGTTTATCAAGCTAAATCATGTCTCCAAAAGGAGTGTTCTCTAGAGTAATAGAACTTTTGGATTTATAACCCTACAGTCAGGCCCCCACAGTGATAGAATGGGGCCTGAAGTAGTAGATTAGGGTCGAACTCAGGGACAAGGCTGGTAAGTGTTAAGATCCTTTAAGCATTGGCTTAGTTACACCAATCAAAAGTGTAAGGTAAAGTTTATTTTCCCTATGGAACAATGATTCATCAATAGGCAAATAATAAACAAGTAAATGAAATCAAGAATTAAAGTAAAAGAACAATAACGTCAAAAGATAAGGTATCAAGTATAGATGGGAAAATTGGATTGGTATTTACCATATAAGCTCTCTCATCCACATGAAACACTCACATTCATTGTATACCCTTATAAGGTTTACAAGCAATCATCATAAGTGTTTATTTTCTCTTCTTGCTATCTAAGGATTGATCTAGATTATAGGGATGACTCTATCCCAAGATGGCAAACAAATAATCAAAGTAAAACCATATGATCATTAGCTTCAGAATTCCAACATTCTCGTGTATTCATGTAACTCCATAACACTTAGATAAAAGTTGATACTGATATTTAGAGGTATTAACAATCAAACAACATAATATGGTAGCTAATCATGCAAGTGAAGCATTAAGAACAACAGTATGGAGATAAACATTGCTAAGAACATATATTCAACAAAAATACACATTTACATGTTGGGAGAGCCTTAGTAGATACTCCAAACCCAAGATAGATGACTAGCCACTCATGGCGGTGAGTAGCATAGCAAAATTACAAGTATGGTGAGACATGGAGATGGAAGGGAATGAAAGTGAATGAATAGATTCGAAGAAGAAGGAGAAAGATACACCAATAGTGAACACAGACTGGTCAAGGTCAATAGCGAGTTTCTCCACTCTGAATTTGGCTTTGACGGTGAAAGTGGATGCTTCATCTTCCTCCTTCCCTCAAAGGAGGAACCTGGAACTACTCGGCGGAGATGGGAGTTTGCTTCTCCTCGAACTCTCATCCTTGAAGATTATTCATCGATGGCTCAAGGTGGAAGGCAATGGCAAGATGGCATAGCGGAATAACTTTGTTGTCTCCCTTGGGTGGTGACCCCCTTTTAGTTGCATGAGGTATCCTCTTTATAGCTCTTGGTGTGGGAGTCAAGGTAGTTGAGGGTGTACTTTTGCTTGCACCACAAGTCTGAGCACGTGCCTTGATGCACACACTTGATGGTATGGATGACCAATGTGTCTAGTATCACCATTGTTAGGTGGGTCATGCAAGTGAGCCATCATCTTCCTATCCATCAATTGAGGTTGGTTAGGTAGACCATTGAGTTTTTCCACTCAACTGGCCATCAGTTGCCTTGTCCAATCCTTCCTTCATGCAAGCTCAGATAGGCCATCGTCAGATGCATCCCTGGTAAGCCATCCGTAGGCAGACCTCTATTCCCATGGGTCTAGGATGGCCATCCAATTTGGGGACCAATGTTTGTCTTGACATGAGGTCTAGGCCGACCATCAATTTTGGGAAAGCAATGGTTATCCTAACCACACCTTCTAATGGGCACCTGGGTGTAACTGGGGGGCATTGATTTGGGAATTGATGGTCAATCAGCTACAAGGGATGGCCTAATGTTGAGGGTGAATGGTCACCATCAATTATGAAAACCATTGGGGGATCTGCATAAGGGTTGAGGCCATCATTTGGTGAGTTACCTGCATGGAAATGAGTAGTTACCTTTGAGTCAAGGCATAAATGGTAAACATGAGAAAAATTTGAGGAAATGAAGGTAACTCTACATAAAGAGAGGAAATTAGGGGTAAATTTAGGCATGAAATATCCACAAATTGGATGTTATAACCCTCAAACTTAGAGTCTAGCTTGTCCTCTAGATAATAAATAGAATCAAAGCATCAAATAACTGCTAAGGGTTTTATTTGTTTAGTGTTTCTTGACTGTTGACCATGCATGAACTCTGCATAATAGCTTAGATTGCTTACTATACCCCCCATGTTTTGTTCTCCTTAATCTGGAGTTGTGTGACCTCTTTTGTTTGGAACAACCTCTTATCAAGACGAGTGTCTCCTTCATGATTTGTACTCAACCTCCTTTCCAAGTTGTACTTATGCAAGACATCATCCGAGGTAGCTTTCACACCCAACTTTTATTTTTTTGGATAGTTTTAACTAGTAGTGTAGGGGTAGGTTAAGGTTGCTGATTTTTCCTATCCTTTTAAGGTTCACTCAACCATGAAAATTGTTGTAAAATAGTTCCATTCAACTGTCAGTCCTAATGTAGTTTTAGGTGGTTATGTGAGATAGCCATCAAAGGATAAGTGTGTTTTTGTTTGACTTCCAAGATCCACTATTCGGCACAAAAGATCTACAATTTTGAGTGCAACTATACATCAGTGGGTGGATCCTTTTGACATGTTTCTGGGCACAACTCTCCTATTTTTATTCATGCTCGTCTTAATTTTTGCTCACAAAGCTAAGGCGATAGAATTTTTATTGGAGTGGGATGCCAAGCCTCTTTTGATCCCAAGATGATATTTAAGCATTAGGAGGTTTAGCTGTTTCCTCTCTTGTTTGTGCTTACACTTTTTGACTCGTACTAGGAGGTTAGGAGGTCGATCGAGAGTGAACCAAATGGGGTCTTCCTTATTTTAGAGGGTTTCTCCTAAGACAATAGTGTTTCTTTGCTATTTGTAGTATCTTGAGATACAAATGGTGCAAAGACATAGTCAAGTAGATTTTTACTAGGTGAATTTGTAGCGCAAAACATCACTCTTGGAATGATCACACTAAAGGCACATTTGGTTACCTAGAATTTTCCAGATTGGATTGTATTTTGGACTCCAAATCTGTAAATTTAATGTTTGGTTTGTAGGATTGGAGAAATGAGGCTAATCCTGGGATTTTTAGAAAAAATAGGAATCCCACATTTTGGCCTCCATCAAAATTCTCCTGGATGCCGAAATCCATCATGGGCAAGACAACATACACGAAAAAATATAAATCCCACACTTACCAAATCCAACAAACCAAACATAAAATTTTACTTTGCGAGATTTTGAGAATGCACCATTTCAACAATACAGGATGGACAAAATACATGATTTCAGTAAATCTAGCTAACCAAACGTGCCCTGAGAAGTAGCTTGAACACAAGAAGTTCTAAGATAACAGTGGTGACAACACCTAGGAAAATGGATTCAACATTTTCCTTCAAAATTTTCTATTCATAAGAATATTTCCTTCTAATGTTAAAAAGATTAAAATATATACATCGACAAAATTTGTCATTTGACTTTTCAAAAGTTTAAATAAATATTGTTGGATGAAAGAAATAGAATGAGTAACACAAAATATTGAGATGTTGGTCTAGTAAACATACCTAGCTCGTCTGTTCGGACCCCCCCAAACTTATCATGCACCCTGCCCTCCAAGTGTCAAGAGTGAGGTTGAGCAAGAATAGGCATGTTAATTCTTTGAGCTTGTCAATGCCCAATCTTACATTAAGATCTATAGTGCGGATGTCTCATGAAGGTGGTGTAATAATCTTCCTGATATTATTCCACTTTTTGATTTGATGTAGCCAACATTTGCATCCAGAACAATATGTAGAAACGACAGTCGTTGGATCATGGTGCCTGGTGTGGGCTCCTGTGATAGAACTATAGTTTCTTGAACTTCAAACCATCATCTGGGAGGCCCCTACCATACATTCTTATCATCTCAACAATATTGTAGCTGTTTCATGCTAAACATAACATCTGAGCTATTGTATAAGATTGTTGTTTGAGCCTTTGTATCAAATGATAATAGCATACAATGTCCGTCATGCCAAATAGGCACAAATACAAAGTGTGGGACATTGTACTTTAGGTGATCAATAAGGCCTAGTTTGGCCACTGCCATCACAAATCCTAGTATTCGTCTACAGATAGTTGGTGCCTGTGCTGGGATGGAAGGATGCCAGTTGTGCAAAGTAGTGTTGTGCACCTCGTGTCGTACCTGCAACCCAAGCAAAATGGCACGGAAGATGGCAGTTGAGAAGCACCCTATTTCTGACGGGATTTAGAATCCGACAAAACTCTGTATCAAAGACTATCTTACGGTAATCATAAGTACCGAATATAAAGGTCCTAAGTATCATTCATTGCATCAACTACTAGTAGTCGACATGACCCCGTCCAAACTAGGCCTAAGTCACTATAGATCTCCAGAATCTTTCTTCTAAACTATGTCCCCAACGATATCACAGAAGGACATAAATAAATCATTGAGCTCGTCAACTAAGAGTAACCGACATGCAGTCATGACGTTGACTGTCATATAACCTCCAACTATAAGCATCTCATGAAGGTCTGGTTGTAGGACCTGAACATTGTCTGGTTCTAAGATGGTAACGATTTCATCTTCTTGTGGCCTCATTTCATCCACAAGGAAAGTTGGATCTTCAACCGACAACCCATAGCAAATGTGATCTATTAAAAATTTCAAAAGTGGGTTATATCAGATCAATTGGTACCAACTCATCTGGTTCATTTCTTGCAACATCTTATAAGCCCCTTCTACTTTTGCTTCTTGGTTGGATGGTACTGGGGCATCATCTTCTTCATAGGTTGCTACTTCCTCTTCTACCTTTGGTTTGTGGTCTTGAGGTGGGGAGGTAGCTTTTCTAGTCTTAGGTACTTTAGAGGGGGAAACTAAGGGTTGTTTAGGAGTTTATTTGAGAGCCACTTGTTTGGATTCAATTTCTTCCATGAATAGGTTGGTAGGGATGTTTGTTTTCGTCTGAGGAGGTAAATGGAAACTGTGATTGGGAGGGAGGAACCACCGATCTAGTTTTGATGTCATTCAGAGGAGAGGTCTTGTTTCATTCTATAAATTTTTAGTTGTTCCATCCATGGAGTCCGTGTGGGAGAGGAATGAGAGTGTACATCCTTATTGGTATGTTCACTATGTTCTAGTCATAGAAGAATCTTTTATCTTAGACAACCTACATGATTTACTTATTGGTATGTATGCCAGCGAGCCAATCATACGATGATTGTAATGGCATAACTTGTAATTGATTTGATTAATAAAATAGGCAAGCTTCCAATTTATTCTATTTAATTCAATTATGAGATAATGATGCAACATTATAAATGTCTAGAGAAAAATAGTACTCAATGACGTATGTCTTCAAGTATAGGACTTGGGGAAATGAGATCATACAAATGTGAAGAGTACATATACATATCCTCATTATGTCCCTGATTGATTGTTATTGTGGAAGGTTGATAGAGAACAATGACACATAAGATCAGAGTGTAAGTTTGTTGATGAGAGAATCTCATTAGTCATGATAGGTCTATATCAAACCAAGCAAACAGATACATGTTAAGAGAATAGTGTATCAGACAGACCCACCGTGAGACTGACACATGGAAGCCATCATTATGGAAGTCATAACCGTCTCTCACAGTGATGGTGGTGGTTGTGGTTCTTAGACCTAAAATCACTGCACTCATTACATGTCGTTGGGTATGCTTTGACATCATAAAATGCATTCCTAAAACATGGGTTGTTATAAAGGTGATGATTGGGTGACTTTGACACACGAGGATAGACTGTGAGTGATAGGAATGAGATTTTCTCTCCTACGGGAATTTGATGTCCTAGGCCTCTTGATTAGCAAGACTGAGAAATGAATGGCCATGTACATGTGAGTCAATATGTGATATTGAGCTACATATATCTCAGACAGTCTACTCTGGTTCAAGAAATAAGATTGAATGATGAAAAGAATGAATGCTCCATGCCTCAAGTTTGATCTTGACATCAATGACAAATGAATACACTAACACTACAACACCATACACAAATAGTAGGTTAAAGTTGTTATCCAACTTTACATCTATTTGGGTAATGTTGATGTGCGACTAGGAATCACTCATTGTTTGTGATATCATAAGTAGTTATGGACATTCATTGCCAACATAATCTGGGACCTATAGGGTCACACACATAGGTCTTGTCCTAGAAGAGGAGTTTAATCATGAATGACAATTGAATCGATTACTAAAGCATTAAGGTATTGTAATTACACTTCACATAGGATGGTTACACTGCCAAACTCCCATCTCATAGAGTAAGATGGTCGTCAGGAGTGCCAAACAGTCATCTCAAGGGTTGAGACGAGTGTTTGGAATGTCAGACCGATTCGAGTTGAAATTGGCTATGGATGACCTGATCGGCTTGACTCAACTCACTAGATGACCATTTGGGTGAGCGAGACAGATGTCTTGCATGGGTGAGATCTCTCAATTCCGTCGAAGGTAGGTTTTAGATATTTTCCCATAATCATTTGGATTGCACATTACTTGTAGTGCAAGGAATTAATGTTCAACATTACTGAGGAATGAATTGTTCAATTTCGTATGCGATTGGGAAACTGTGAAATGACTGTCTCACATGCCAGACAGCCATTTGGGATGCTAGACGATCATTTTGTTTGTCACAAGTTGCAAAAATTCAAGATCCTGTGATCCCTTCCACTCTCGCACAACATGGAAACCCTAACCCAAACCCCACCTATGAATAGAGGGGTACTGAGGGCTTCCCAGAACACAATACAGACAATTGAGAATTAGTTGCTCTGCCAATTATTGTCCTCTCTGGTGGTGGTAACCAAGAGAGACTAGGGAGGGATAACATGGGAGAGAACAACTGAGATCATTGTTGTGGGAGAGCAAGTTGATGACTAGTATGCCAAAGAGAGGGACAACTTCTTCATGTCTGTTCTAGCAAGGCGACAAGAGTTCTAGGCAGTCTGTGGGGACTTTTCTAGAGGCAAAGTGGCCTTTGTCCATCACTAAGGAGGACATCGTCAACCAACAGTCTGTGATGAGAGGAGCTATTGTAGAATATGACGATCAAGTCTACTGTGGAGGAGTAGTCAGATGAGTCCCAATACAACTAGGAGTCAGAGTTGCACGTTGACAACAATGAGGAGATGACGCTAGACTTTCTCTAAGACCAGGTGCATCCTCGAAATCATTCCTTCCACATTATAGTTATTGACGTGATCCGCTAGTTATAAAAAATATGGTAGATATAATTTTTATTTTTGGTGCCTGCTTTGTAGCCATATTTCCCTATAGTGGTATTAGAGCCAACATCAATTTACTATATTATGGGATAATCGATATGATTGGATTTTGGTTTTGTCATTCTATTAATGCATGGGATGCAAATGATATCCTATCCAATAAAATACCATGATAATACCAAACTAATATATATATATATGTATATATATGATATGATATAGATATGTAATTCACACCCGTCTCCCTAGATCCAACATATGGTGGACAAGTCGAACCGATCGCCTGGCGGACCCGACCGATCAGCTGGAGGAGCCAATAGATGGTGGAAAAAAGAACGAGACGACCAAAGAGACAACCAAATGACCAACCAAGAGGTGAGCTGATCGGTTTAAGGGTTGAACCAATCAACCCAGATTGGCTAGTAGGGATCTTCATCAACAATAGGTTTCTGCATGTGATGTAGACCTAGGATGTGTTAATTCCTTGTGGCTTCAAGAAATTACATTAAGGTGGCCATAACCATCACATTCATTTATTGCATGTTTTTGTTGTGGGACATACATGTATACGATACATACTATATATGTGGTGATCGGATAAAGTATATTTATTTATAAATAAAAACTCTCTCAAATAAAATATCAATGTCTTAGATGCTTTCCAAAAACAACATTCATAAAAATCTTGATTGACCAAGCGTAGGTTACACCTTCGCATGGTGCACCGTCTATCTAGTGGAAGTGTGATGGTAATAATGTAGGTTCCACCTTTGCGGGGTGCATTATTATTGTGTCAGTTTCTGGGCCTAGAAGCTTGCAAATGATTATGGCAAGGGGTTGCACATATCATATATCCAAAATTTTATATGATGCAATTGTCAAGAGTTTCCTATCTTGATGGTTGACTGTGTTTTGTGGTGTTGATCGGGCCACAATCAAATTATTTTGGATCTGGCCCACTAGAATATTGTACGCTGCAATATTCCAAATTGATATTTAGGGTTATCAATTTGAATAAAATAGTGAGAGAGGTAATAATTAAAGACCTAATTAATATTGTCAAAATTTTCAAATCAAATCAAAAGTTTTTGACAAATACAAATGTGCTCTTATAGAATCAAATGACGAACAAATCCGTATTGTGATTGGTCCTGAAGAAGGACAAACTTGATGGGACAAATTTCCATGAATGGTTTTGGACTTTGAGAAGGGTTCTTAGTAAAGAGTACAAGCTCTACATCCTTGAAAAACTAGTTCTGGAAATACCTGCTCCTGATGCACCTAGGGAACAAGTGGATGCTTACTGGAATCATGTCAATGATGCCTTAGAGATAAAGTACCTTATGCTTAGCTGCATGAACTATGCATTGCATGATTAGTGCGAGGACATGAGTGTTCTTGAGATGGTAACACATCTTAAGAAAGTAACACCTGGCCTTGAAGAGAAAGAAAGGGACAATATGATAAAGGTGCTACTTGAGTCTAAGCTGACAGAGGGAACCTCAGTACAAGAACACACACTCAATATGATTAGACATGTGTATCATCTTCAAGAACCATGATTGACCTTGAGATAAGAGTTTTCCACTGATATGATGCTAAAGACCATGCCAAAATCATATAGTTGTTTTATTGCATGTCATCACGTGAATAATATGGATGGACATATATTTGACTTGCTTGCCATGTTGATTCATGTTGAAGAAAAATTGAAGAAGGACAAGGCCGTGATGGTGATCAACATAGGTGAGTCCAAGGATCAAGGAAAGGTTGAGAAGAGTTCTGAGGTCAAGACCAAATCCATATCTTCAACACTCAAGATAAGGAGAAAGAAAAGTACAAGAGGAACTCATCATTTGTAGTTGAAGGCATTCGGGAAGAATAAGATGGGTATGGTGATCTCCACTTCAGGTATATACTTAATTGAGTAAACCTATCTAATTCATAATCATGGGTACTAGATACTGGATGTGGATCTCACATATGTTCTCATATGCAAGATCTAAACGGAAGTAGGCCTTTGAGAAAAGGCAAGGTAGAACTGTGAGTTACCAATGGAGCAAGAGTTGCGGCCAACACAGTTTGAACCTATAGTATATACTTCCCATAGGGATTGTAACAGAGTTAAAGAAATGCTACTATGTACCTACTATAAATAGAAACATTGTTTCTATATCTTGTATGGACAATGATGCATTTGAATTCCATATTAAAAATGGTCGATGCTCTATTTCAAAAGATGGCATCTTTTATGGCAGTGCCCCAATATCTTACGATCTTTACTTGTTAGATCTAAAGACATTTGTATATAAATCTAATACCAAAAGACTAAAAATCAACAAACCAAAAAAAACATGTCTTACGATCTTTACTTGTTAGATCTAAAGACATATGTATATAAATCTAATACCAAAAGACTAAAACTCAACAAACCAAAAAAAACATACCTTTGACATTGTCATCCAGGGCACATAAATGAGAATCACATATCTAGACTCCATAAAGATGGTTATCTAGACTCTTTTGATGTAGAATCAATAGAGACATGCGAATCTTGTTTGTTGGGAAAGATGTCTAAGACCCCTTTCACCGATAATAATGAGAGAGCTAGTGTTGTTAGACGCAAGAGTAGTGATGTTCAACAATCTAGATTTTTTTAGTAAGAGAGGTTTTGTTATGTTAACTAAGAAATATGAAAGGAAATGAACTAAAACAGAAAACACTTGTATTAAGGATCAATTTGGATTAGGGATTCTTGAGGATAGGATTTCATATCCACATCATAACATCAAGAACAACAAAGATCAAGAACACTAGAAATAACACAAGGGATTCATAGATGACTTCAGTAGGTATGGCTATGTTTATTTAATGAAACATAATCAGAAACTCTCGATAGGTTCAATGAGTTTATGTATGAAGTACAGAACCAACTTGGTAAAAGTATTAAGACACTTCATTCTGATTGAGGTGGAGAATATTTAAATCAAGAGGTTGAGGATATTCTTAAAGCCCATGGGATTGTATCCTAGCGGAATCCACCTAGAACACCTCAACATAATGGTGTGTTAGAAATAAGGAATCACCCATTGCTAGATATGGTGTGATCGATGATGAGTTTAGCTGAGATTTTGAATACCTTCTGGTGTTTTGCTCTACATACTTCTGCATATACACTAAACCGAGTACCATATACATTAGTTCAAAAGACACCATATGAGATATGGCATGCGAAACATCAAAAAATGTCTTTTATGAGGATTTGTGGATGTGAAGCTTATGTTAAAAGAATGTTTTCTGATAAGCTTGGTCCCAAATCTGACAAATGTTATTTTGTTGAACATCCTAAAGAAACAAGAGGATATTACTTATATTCCCAATCTGAAAACAAAGTGTTTGTTTCTGGTGATGCCACATTCCTTGAGATGGATTTCATTTCCAAAGGAATTGGTGGGAGAAAAGTGGAACTCGCAGAGGTTCAATACCAACAAGAAAACATTGAACAGATAGATGAAAAAGAGGAACCAAGAGAATCATAAGGTGTTGTGGAGTCTTAAATTCCTCAAATAACACATGAACCTCATAGATCTAATAGGACATGCCTTGAACCTGAGAGATATGGATATTTTATGACTCAAGAAGGCAGTGAATCAGTCATAGATGATGGGCTGACAACATATCAAGATGCTATAGAGGGACTGGAGTATGAGAAATGGCTTGAGGCCATGAGATCTGAGATGGAACCCATGTATGCCAACAAAGTATGGACCTTGATGGATACATCTAAGGGGTAAAACCCATAGGGTGCAAATGGGTTTTCAATAATAAGACCGAAATGGATGGTAAAGTACAAACGTATAAGGGCAAATTGGTTGCAAATGGTTTTAGACAAGTTCAAGGTGTTGACAATGACAAAGCCTTTTCTCCAGTGGCCATGGTTAAGTCTATCAGGATCATGCTTGCTATTGCATCTTGTCATGACTATGAAATTTGGCAGAAGGATGTTAAAACTACATTCCTCAACATGGATCTTCTCAAGGATGTGTACGTGACACAAACTGAGGGTTTTATAAATCCAAAGGATGCAAATAAAGTTTATAAGATATAAAGATCAATTGATGGATTGAAGCAAGTATCTCAAAGATGGAATCTTTATTTTGATGAGCAAGTCAAAGAGGTTAGCTTTATTCAAAATGAAGATGAACCTTGTATATATAAGAAGGTTAGTGGGAGCATAGTGAAATTCCTCATATTGTATATAGATGACATACTACTTATGGGGAATGACATCCCTACTTTACAAAGGGTATAGATATGGATCATAAATACATTCTCTATGAAAGACTTGAAAGAAGCATCCTACATCTCGGGGATAATGGAGAACCCAAAGGGAGAAAACTTGAAAACATTGCATGGAGTGACCATATCTAAAGTTAGTGTCCCAGTTCTTGTAAAGAAAGGGAATGTATGAGTTTGATTTCATATGCCTCAGTAATCAGATAGATCATGTACACAATGTTGTGTACCCGTCCAGACGTCTCATATGCCTTGAGCATGATGAACAAATATCAGTCAGATCCAGGTGATGCTCATTAGACAATGATGAATGCATATTCATCCATCTTTTTACATATTTTTCTTTGTTACTTTCATTAGATTTTTCTCCTTTTTAGTTTTTTTTTGACTAAATTAATTTACCCACTTCTTGATTTACTTACCCAGATACTTACCCAATTTTCTCAAATATTATAGGAATTTAATCCAAAGTTCATGTTGATCCTCTGAGTCAGTGAGATGACCGTCTCACTGATCCATACGGTCAGCTCACATCCCTGAAGACCCTCATTTTAGAGCCAAACAACCACTTGGCCTTGGCTCAATTAGCTAACATAGCATGCCAAATGGTCATCTCGCTTTAGTGAGACAGTCATCTCATGGATCCGGATGAGCACTCTCACGAAGCCAGACAGCTAGGTCGACCAGACCTAGCCTCACATCACAAAGGAGTTGTCCAACCACTTGATTAGGGTTCCAAAGCCTTGATTTCACACATGGCGGCGCGAGTCGATTGCCGCAGTTTGCCAAACGTCCGTTTTGTGTTCTTACTTTGAGACCAAGAAACAAGAGACAACCTCCACCGCTAGGGTTTAGCCACTGCTCCCAAGTCAAGCAATGTCACATAGGGGGCTCACAGGCCCTAGACGGCCATTTGGGACATCACTTTGAGCCCAAGAAATCCTCCAGACAGGTGCCACCACTACCCTCTTTAGGGTTCTGCACTAAACATTCTAGACGAGCGCCCAGCCAGTGCCAAGTGACCGTCTTACTTAGCGAGATGGCCATTTTGCTGTGCACGAACAATGTTTTTCAGCATCTACCATTTATGTGTTTCTTTTCCCCCTTGCTAGGGTTTCCACCCCTCCTTCCTCTATGAAAGGAGGGAGACTCCACAAAGAAAAGGGTCCCAATTTTTGTAAGCAATAAATAGTGAAACTCTATTATTTTCTTTCTAGTGTAATTTTACAGTTCAAAAGTAATAAAGTTGGTTCTTTTATTCTACATCAGGAATCTCTCTTTTTTCATTCTTCTTCTCACATTTTCATCTTGGAACAGGAAATAACAATCAAGCCATTTAATTGTCACCACCTTGGACTCTACGGAGATTTCAAAATTGCATCTATGGCTCCTTTGTTTTCTCTCCTCGTTTCTCCCATCCTCGCTATGAGTAGTTTTCTTATCGAGGCGAGGGGAGTGGCCCCTTAGACATGTGTTAATCAGATCGAGCTTTAACACGACTGTTTTGGATGAATGGATTTTGGTTTAGAAATAATTGATTTAAACAAAGTAATAATTCATTTTAATCGCTTATTAATTCCAATGTATGCGACTGTGGTACCTGAGATTTAGAATGCCTAAGCCGACTTCACGAGGATTTGGATGTGATCATGGATAAATCCTCCTTAGGATGAAGAACAAGGATATGTAAACACCAGGACCAATGGGTTCATGAGGAGTTTCTCTTTTGAATTTTGTTTACAAATAAATTGCATACCTACTTCTATCTTGTTTGTCGTGTATCACTTGATCCTATTTTCATAATGGCTAAGGCGATTAAACCCCTAAACCCCGATGCCTTCTTTCTTGATTTCAATCATTTCTTCTAACACTTGTTTAAATTTGTCTCTTTTAATTTTAGAAATTTTATTCTTGTTATTAGATAATATTTTATTTGTGCTAATCATCTTTTCCCTTTACTTCTTCTGCTTTTGTTTAATCTTTCATTTCCTTTCTTTAGTGTGACACTTTATTTCTTCATATTTTAATTTCTCATTCTAGCTTAAACAACGAACCCCCAAACTAGAATTTATTTTTTGTTTCTTATTAAAAATACCAAAAAGAATTAATTTTAGGAATCAATCAGGATTGAAAGAAAATAATCTTAAAAATATTGTCCCCTGGGATCAACCCTTCTATACTAGCCTTAACTGGAAAGTAAAAAATAATTAAACTCTAGGATAATCATTCTAGTGAATTGGTGTGTAAATGTTGCATATCAATTTTGACGCCATTGCGGGGGACAACAAATCATTTCTCAAACCCCAGAATTTTTTTGAAAAACTTTTTATTTTTATACCTTTCGAGTAACATTTTATAATTACTATCTTCTCTTTCTACTTAGTTTCCATTCCAACAGTACCTTTATATCTGTATAACTGTGCATGCGCCGCCCATCGAACGATCTTACGCCGCCAATTTTTGATCCCGAGCCGAAAAGGACTTTCCATTGCTTAAATAGACAACACTGATTTAGGATTAATGAAGAGGAGGTTGCCCGTAGGATTGTGCAGACACTTATTGCTCAAAGAGAGATAATGATGGCTGAACATGTGTCTCAAGAAGCCAACTTGCGCGTAGCCTATATCACTGAGCAAGAGGCTATAGAATCTTCTCAGAGGGAGGCCGAGAGACAAAAATAGCTAAAAGATTTTTCCACTCTAAAAACCGGATATGCACAACACCCAGTTGTGCCAGCCATGGTTACTGCCCCCCAGTTGAGATCCGCACTCAGTGGATCACCATGCTTCAGGCCAACCCATTTTCGAGGAACAAGGGTGAGAGTTGTCAAGATCACCTCCAACGTTTCATAGACCTTAGTTCCTTGACCAAGATCCCGGGTGTCTGTGAAGATACTATTAGACTTAAGCTTTTCAAATACTCTCTCTCAGGGGCAACCAACAGTTGATATAATGCCACGGAGAGTGACAATCCCATCACCACTTGGGAAGCACTTCAAACAATTTTTTTGGATAAATACTTCCCTCCTTCCCTTACCTATGGGATCAGAGGACAAATCCTTTTATTTTCAACGGTCCCTAGAGAAACCTTAGGAGAAGCTTGGGAGATATTTAGGAAAATCCTCCGCCGTTGCCCCCCATCATGACATATCACAATCTCAACTCATTGAGATATTTTATCGTGGTGTTGATGATGACACCAAGAAATTTCTTGATTTCTCATTTGGAGGAAACTTCATGTTCTAAAACCTAAGCAGCACGTGGGAGGTAGTTAAAAGAGATTGTGAAACCTAGGCTAGATGAGGAACTGATGGGGTCTTAAAAGTTTCTAAGGTTGAGGTAAACCCAAACATTCATACAATCGCCGAAGCTCTTAAATTGGTCTCTTTGAAACACGAACTCTTAGATTCCTTGTTTAATGCCTATGAAAGACAACCTCAACAAGTGAGGGCTGTAGAATCTTTACGTGGGATATGCCAAGGGCATGATCATGCTATCCTCCAATGTCAATATCTCTACAACACCCCTATGCATCCTGATGTTGATCAAAAAGTAGAGGACGTCAACTCTATTCATAGTATCCTGGTCCAGGATTACTATAATCCAAACCAAGCTAGAAACCATCACTAATTTCAATATAGAAACCCCTCAGGAGCTGAAAACTCCATTCAAATTCCCCCTCCACAAAGACCCCTACAACCCCAAGTCAACTATCATCCACCACCAGGTTTCCCATACAATAACAACCAAATAAATTTTGGGAATCAAGCGTACTTTAGGTGCAAATTTGAAAATAATGGACCTTACCAAGGACAACAATATCAAAACCTTCATCAACCACCACCTAAAAAGAATGTCCTGAAAAACACTAGAGGGGGGGTGAATAGAGTTTTAAAACAATTTTAATAATTATTTAACTCAAACAACCACAATTGAGATTAGAAGAAGGAGACAGGCGTTTAGAGTGGTTCCAACTTTAGCAAATACTAAAGTTGTTAGTCCACTACCTGGTTGCTTACCCAACTGGGATTTTGAAAGTATTTATTTTATTACCTCTCGAGGATTTGTACAAAATACAATACTTTCCTTTACACCCTTTGAGCAGCCTTCACTTGAAGTAGGTGCACCAACTCGAGGTAGCCTTCTTGAAGTAACTCCAAGCTCCCCCTTGAAGTAGCCTTCCTCTCTAGAAGTAACCTCTCGTTGCACCAGCCTTCTGAAGTAGCTCAAAGTCACCTTCTTCACCAAGAAGACCTTCACCCTCTCCAATCCGCAGCCTCCAACCTAGGAGTAGCAAGGAGAGTACAAACAATAATAGGGAACAAGAAAGAAAAAGGAAATTACAACTTATCCTTTATAGCCCAAGGCTTGATTTGCCTAGATCAAGCGTATAGATCTCCTAACCAAGTGTGTGAACTTGTGGTTGTAGTGGGTAGGAGATACTAGCCTATAGGACACGAATTTGAGCTAAGGAGAAAGTAGGCCAATTGTCACAATGCTCAATTTGCTCACAAAACAGATTGCTCAAAGTATGCTCAAGAATTTCTCAAGTGTAACAAGTGAGTTTGAGTGTCCTATGGCTTGTCCTATTTATAGGAATGGCCTAAGGATCTTAAGGACGTTCTAGACAACTTCTAGGGGTTTCTAAGTGCTTAACTAGCCATTAGGTACAAGTTTGTTGCTTTAGCAACGGCTAATTAATTCACTCTGCAGTTGCTGTCATAGTTCATCTCGGTCGAGGAATGGTCGACCGAGATACCTACTCGGTCGAAGTTTTGTCGACCGACAGGCTCTCTGGATCAAGTGATTTGCAACGTCTATCTCCAACTTCCAACTACCTTGTCAGTTGTGTCTAACGGCTACTTTGGATCTTTCTCGGTCGAGAAGATTGTCGACCGAGAGTGTCTCAGTCGAGGAGTTGGTCGACCGAGATTGACCCTGTTTCAATGTTTCAATTTAGGCACTAATTATATGTATGAGTGTGCATAAGTGATCCTATTTGAATGGGATGACTTGTCTAAATGTGGTGTTTAGCTAGGGAGAATCTAACGCTTGATTTACATGCAATCTAAGTACTTGTACATTATATATTTGTACAAGTTTTTACAACAGTGATTACATTGCATGAAAATATAAATATGTAAGCATATGGATTTCCCTAGTTGCTTTGTCATCCAACTTAATCCTGCACACTCAAGTAGCTCGTTAGATTAATAAGAATGAAATGTTTGTCATTATCAAAACAAAGGGATTTATAGATGTCCATTTAGCCAACAATCTCCCCCTTTTTGAAGATGACAAACATTTCAAAAATATAAATAAAGGAAATATAAAACATATGAGTTTCATACCTGAAGATTTCCTTTTGTAGCCATTTTTGTTTTGCAAGTACGTGCTGGCCAAGATGTTATGAAACTCATTTATATTTTTGATTTTATTTTATATTCTTTTTCTCCCCTTTTGTCATTTCAAAAAGATATCCAAGTTAAATATTTTATAGTATTTCTCCCCCTTAATTTTATACTATGCTCCCCCTTAGATAAATATCCCAAATAAAAGTTTGAATTCTTTGCAATATGTTTAAGGATTTTCATATTCATAATATTTATCTTAAAAAATATTTTGTTTCAAGAATGATCTTCAACATTTATTTTTTTTAAAAAAAGTCATTGATAGCAAATAGATTACTTGAAAACATATTCAGCAGATTTGTTGCAGTCTTGACAATAGAAACCTGCTCGGTCGACAATTTCTGGACCGATTGTGTTCTCGGTCGAACAGTTTCTCGACCGAGAAGGATTCTGTACTGTTTCAGAACTGTTTTAAGTAATTGTGTCATAGATCGTTTTCAATTTAGCCACAATGTTAAAGGTTGCATTTTTATTTATTACTCCCCTTATTTTGTATGCTCTACTATGATAGTCTTATAATCCATATTTAGAGGATGTCTAATATGCTTAAAAAAATATCCATTGGAACAAGTAAAGATGACCAATTTCATTAAAAACATGGAATGTATTACAAGCATGGAAAGATCAACAAATCATATAGAGATGACCCATTTATTACAATCATTCAAAAGATGTCATTACAACTAATATAACTCCAACACTCACTGGAAAGACTTAAGAATTACATCAATGTCAGGGTCTTTCCCAAGAAACGACTCAGCTCCATAATATTTAACCAAGGTTTGCCAATCCAGAGCACCTGTCTTGGTTAAAGCATATGCTTCCAAGAATGTAGGAACTCGATCAAATCGGAAATGGGCGGCAATATCTTGCAGTTGCATGGATGAAAATTGAGTGTGTGTAAGATCCATAGATGGTGGAGGTGGAGTTTGATAATAGTTATACGAAGGATTGTATGGATTGAGCATGCCAGGATTTAAAGAATACGGATATTCGTCAGGTTGGTTTGGGGAAAGTGTTTGCATTCTTTGGTTTATATAAGTCATGGCATGATGGTTATAATCTAGTTGTCTGCTAAGGTGATATTGTGAACCCGCAATATAAGTAAGAGTGTTTTGAATGGGATCATAGGGTGGGTTAGTAGGAGGAGGAGGTGGTGGTACGTCTTGATGAGATGTTTCTCCTTCTACTCTAGCCCTTTTATGACCAAAATCAATTCCCATTTTTTCTACGGTATTCTTACTTATCTTTTGTGGTCTACGCTCCCATGTATATCCCATATCCTCAATTTGTAACTTAAGACAATGTTGAGTGATTTGGCATACAAAATCAGCATATGGTGGGTTGCCAGAAAACTCAAGCATGTTCTTAAGGATTATGCGGATGAAGTTTGTGGGAATACGGTTTATGATAGCATAGATTAGGCACATACGGAAAATTGGAACTTTAGACTTATTGGCTCTAGGATGTATATTTGTAGAAACAATAAGATTAACAATCCTACATGTAGGTTTAAGATTTATGGCGTAGTAGGTTCCCCTATCTTCGTGACAAGTAGTATTTGATTGAAAAATGGCTCTTTTTATGTCACTAAGACTAATGGTATGGTCTCCTTGGGAAAATTGATTAAGTGGGTTTCCAGTAGTAAGGTCAAGGGTGTCTTGGTATTCATCTAGGTCAATGTTTAGCATGTCAAGAATATCCTCTTCAGTAAATCGGAAGCTATGCCCATTGACCATAGTATAGAAGAAGATGGTTTCATTTTTTGAATGGGAGATGAGGTTAGCATAGAATTCATTCACTACCTTAGTGGAATAGGAAGGGAAAGAAGGGTTGATGAATTCTTTCAACTTTTGCACTTCGAAAAGATCCTCCAAGTCGACGATGTTGAGGAAGTCCATAACTTCGACTGGTCGTCGTGGGAGAGGAGATTTGGAGGAGAGCCGTAGGTAGCGATCACCAGCATCTCCGTCGACGAAGGCAATGTCGTTGATGATCGTCAATGGTGGAGTAGCTTCCCTAGCTTCCCTTCCTTTCCTGTCGGCGACCTTCTTCTTCCCACGAGCAGATGATGAGGCCATTGCGTTGCTTGAAGGTGGAGAAGAAGCAAGGAAGGCTTGGGGATGAGGATGCTAAAGACTTGCACAAGAAAGCACTAGAGAGAGCCTATGGAAGCAAGAATATGCAAGTGTGAAGAAGTGACCCGTTTTTGGTTCCTTTTATAAAAATCCAGTGGCCAGGTCGGTCGACAATTTGTCGACCGAGCGTCCGCAATGGTCACATTCCAGACGCGCCACTCGGCCATCCAACGGTCGACTTGCAACGGTCGGCCGTTAACGGTAATGGTCGGATTGCAACGGTCATATCCCAACGGCTCTTTCTCGGTCGAGCAATTGTCGACCGACACTGTCTCGGTCGAAAAATTGTCGACCGGAAGTGTGTCCGATGTTAGGTCTGTCTAGATTCTGTCGGTCGAGAGAGGTGGACTGACCGAGAGGTTCTCGGTCAAAGAATTCGTCGACCGACAGACTTACTGGGTACGAATTTTTTAAGCTGATTTTTAATACAAATGATAGACTATATTTGTAGAGCATATATATATTTTCTAAGGGAGTAATATTGTGTTTTTATTATTGACAATATTGGGACAATTTTGTGATCATAAATTAATTTTTCTTTTGATCACAATAAAATGATATTCAAATAGTTATTGTGTCAAAACTTATTTTAAGTCGATTTTGACTACGACCATAGCGCCCCTTGGTCAGATTTTATTTTGACCAAGAGGCAAATTTGCAGATTTTCAAATTGAATATATTGAGTATAATATAAAATTTGATTAAGTATCAAGTTGAAGCATAATACTATGTGTTGCAAACAATAGCATATTCAATTATCATTGTCTATGCGTACCAAGTAGTGAAAGCATATCCATGATGTAATGATAGAACAATGACAGCATATAATGATAATTCTATCACATGATTTGTATATGAATAGACCAGAAAATACTTTAGGAAAAATCATGTGAAAATAGAAATTTTCTTTTCATTGAACTAAGCATAATTTCAGTTCAAACTTAAATTATTTAGGGAATAAACTAATATTAATCTCATTTAAATTTGTAGGGATGATTTCCAAAATATATCCAGTCATCAATCACAAATAGATAGCAATTTCATCAATTTAAAAGGAATTCAGCAATTTTGCAGTAGACTGGAGAACAGTGATATGCCCGGTCGACAATTTCTCGACCGATGGGCTCTCGGTCGACAGTCTCTCGACCGACAAGTTTCCTGGAACTGTTAGTTGTTTCTAAATAAAACATAATTATGCAAGTTAAATATTTAGATACTTAAATTTATTTGTAATCTCATTATGTTGAGTTGAGATAGACATAGAAATATGCAACTAAAGTCCTTGGTCATATCTCAACTTAAATCTATTCATTTAGTTTGGAGGTTTTGGAACCAAAACTAACTCAACATCTTTTCTCTTGTAAGGACATGAGAAAGAATAGTGACCAAGGCGCAAACAATAATGACAACATATTGAGTCAACCTCATATCTTTTTCTATGGTTGTGTTCTGTGTTGTCCTTGGGTGAAGATGTTCCTTTAGGTACATATATAGAGTGATGGGTTTGTGACTTTCTCCAACTAGGTTTTTGATAGGATTTCCCTTTAGGCTTGTAACCTAGTCCTCTTCTCCCAATTTGATGATAGGGATTATCTAGGATTTGATCAAGAATGCCATTATTGTTTAAACTACGAACTTGTTGTTGTAACTTGGCAATCTCATCCATTCTCTTCTTGATATCTAGTTTGGCTTGGTCTAGATTAGATGACAATGAATTTCTTTCTTTAACAATAGTGTCATAATCTATATGGGTGCACAATATGGGTTGTTTTTGAAGATCGTTCACTTGAGTCTGCAAATTGATCTTTTATAAAGAGAGTAAATTGCAATTTGCCTCTATAGATTTTATCTTACTATCATGATCTTCAATGATCTTTTTAAGATCTTGATTTTCGGATGTCATAGCAAGAAGCTTAGCATGTAATTCATCGTTTTCTTTATTAGATTTCTTTAATTTCTTCTTGCACTCAACATATTTAATATGTGTTTCTTCAAGACTAGCAACTAGTTCTTCTTTAGATAAATCATAAAGACTTACCTCTTCTTCTTCTTCACTAGTTGTAGCAATAAGACACTCTTTGTGCTCATCTTCCTTCTTTGATCTCCATGGACATCTAGTTGTTGTATGGCTTGTTCCTAAGCACCAATTGCAGCATGTTGTGGTTTTGTCCAAGCAGCACCTTTTGTTGTGATTGTAATCACCAGTACCCTCCATTCTTCAAGACCTGGTTAGGGTTCCTTGAAGCCTGCTCTGATACCAATTGAAAAACACTAGAGGGGGGGTGAATAGAGTTTTAAAACAATTTTAATAATTATTTAACTCAAACAACCACAATTGAGATTAGAAGAAGGAGACAGGCGTTTAGAGTGGTTCCAACTTTAGCAAATACTAAAGTTGTCAGTCCACTACCCGGTTGCTTACCCAACCGGGATTTTGAAAGTATTTATTTTATTACCTCTCGAGGATTTATACAAAATACAATACTTTCCTTTACACCCTTTGAGCAGCCTTCACTTGAAGTAGGTGCACCAACTCGAGGTAGCCTTCTTGAAGTAACTCCAAGCTCCCCCTTGAAGTAGCCTTCCTCTCTAGAAGTAACCTCCCGTTGCACCAGCCTTCTGAAGTAGCTCAAAGTCACCTTCTTCACCAAGAAGACCTTCACCCTCTCCAATCCGCAGCCTCCAACCTAGGAGTAGCAAGGAGAGTACAAACAATAATAGGGAACAAGAAAGAAAAAGGAAATTACAACTTATCCTTTATAGCCCAAGGCTTGATTTGCCTAGATCAAGCGTATAGATCTCCTAACCAAGTGTGTGAACTTGTGGTTGCAGTGGGTAGGAGATACTAGCCTATAGGACACGAATTTGAGCTAAGGAGAAAGTAGGCCAATTGTCACAATGCTCAATTTGCTCACAAAAAAGATTGCTCAAAGTATGCTCAAGAGTTTCTCAAGTGTAACAAGTGAGTTTGAGTGTCCTATGGCTTGTCCTATTTATAGGAATGGCCTAAGGATGCTTAAGGACGTTCTAGACAACTTTTAGGGGTTTCTAAGTGCTTAACTAGCCGTTAGGTACAAGTTTGTTGCTTTAGCAACGGCTAATTAATTCACTCTGCAGTTGCTGTCATAGTTCATCTCGGTCGAGGAATGGTCGACCGAGATACCTACTCGGTCGAAGTTTTGTCGACCGACAGGCTCTCTGGATCAAGTTATTTGCAACGTCTACCTCCGACTGCCAACTACCTTGTCATTTGTGTCTAACGGCTACTTTGGATCTTTCTCGGTCGAGAAGATTGTCGACTGAGAGTGTCTCAGTCGAGGAGTTGGTCGACCGAGATTGACCTGGTTTCAATGTTTCAATTTAGGCACTAATTATATGTATGAGTGTGCATAAGTGATCCTATTTGAATGGGATGACTTGTCTAAATGTGGTGTTTAGCTAGGGAGAATCTAACTCTTGATTTACATGCAATCTAAGTACTTGTACATTATATATTTGTACAAGTTTTTACAACAGTGATTACATTGCATGAAAATATAAATATGTAAGCATATGGATTTCCCTAGTTGCTTTGTCATCCACCTTAATCCTGCACACTCAAGTAGCTCGTTAGATTAATAAGAATGAAATGTTTTTCGTTATCAAAACAAAGGGATTTATAGATGTCCATTTAGCCAACATGTCCCCACCCCTATGGTAGAGGATAGGATTTTATCCTTAGAGCAAATCATAATAGCGCACCAAAGGTCGACCGACGCTCAATCCATTTGTCTTTTTGCCCAACAAAAAATCCCTGCAGGGACCTTCATTGGACAGCTCGAGAACAACCCAAAACATCCCGAACAACTAAAGGTTGTCTCCACCAACTTAGGGAAGACTCATAATCCTCCCCCATAGAAACATGTAGTTGTCCCCTTGGACTTTGAGGATGATGGTACAATGGTCATCAAAACTCCTTCCTCGCCCACCCCTACCGTTCCCACTCCTTCCACTCCCTCTCCTGTGGTCCCACCCTTGGAGATCGATGAGCCGGGACTTCCTGTTTACAAACCTTATCCACCTTACCATGCCCAACTAAAGAAAACTAGGGTGGACACTCATTTTGTGAAATTTAGTGAAGCCACTAAAAAGTTGCATGTAGATATTCCCTTTCTTGATGCTTTAGATGATATGCCAACCTAGTCCAAATACATGAAATCTCTTTTAACCAGGAAGTACCACACTGACGAGCATGAGATAGTCATGCTTGCTAGGACCACCTTCGATATATCCAAAGCAAGATGTCGGCAAAGAAGAAATACCCTGGTTCCTTTGGTATTGGGTGTTACCTAGGTGATAATTCTTGCAGGAAAGGTCTTGCAGATCTGGGTGTTAGTATTTCTATTATGCCCTACAGTGTTTATAGGACGCTAGGATTTGTTGACTTGCTCCCTACCACCATGATCATCCAACTAGATGACTCATCCATGAAAAAACCTGTGGGTATCATTGAAGACATTTCTGTAAGAGTTGGGAAGGATGCCTATGTCCCATGTGACTTTGTCATCATGGACATAAAGGAAGACTTAAGGTACCCCATCATCTTTGGCTGTCTTTTTTTGGCCACCGCTCGTTGCTTGATTGATGTTGAGGCCAGAACCATTTTCTTGCACTTAGAAAAACAAACACTGAAGTTTAGGATATTTGAAAGAATGCACAGACCTAGCCTTCAAGAAGAGGTCTATCTTTTTGATTGTATTGAGAAGATGCAACAATTGAGACAAGAATGGGAGTTAGTTGAAAATCCCCTCCAAAACACCCTTGTGACCCCTATTGATTATTGATTTGAATATGAGAAATTGGAGCAATTCAAACATCTTCTCGACACCTTTGAGGAGATTCATGATGAGGTGGTTGAACACCTAAAAATGGTATCCATTATAGCTGTAAAACTTGAAACCCTAAGGCACCTAACATGAAACCCCTCCCTGAAGGTCTTAAGTATGCCTTCCTTGATGAGCAAAAGCTTTATCCTATTATCATTAACTATAATCTCACCCATGAATAGGAAACCAAGCTAATGACTGAACTTAGGAAGAGGAAATATACCTGAGGATACAAAATGGCTGATTTAACAGGAATAGATCAATCCATTTGTATGCATAAAAATTCATATGATAGAAGAGTACAAACCTTCTAGAGACCCCCAAAGGAAACTAAATCCCAACATGAAAGAGGTGGTGCATCTATAGGTTATCAAGTTTTTGATTTCAGGATCATCTACCCCATCTCTGACTCCCCTTGTGTTAGCCCAGTTCATGTCATCCCCAAGAAAGGGGGTATCACCGTCGTGAAAAATGACAATGATGATCTTATTCCCACTCACACTGTCATAGGGTGGAGGATGTGTATTGACTATAGGAAATTGAATGAGGCCACTAGGAAAGATCATTTCCCCCTTCCCTTCCTGGATCAAGAACTAGAGCATTTCACCCATCAACAATACTTTTGCTATCTTGATGGCTATTCAAGTTTCCATCAAATCTTCATTCATCTGGATGACCAAGAGAAAACGACTTTCATTTGTCTGTTTGGCACTTCTGCATTCAAGAGAATGTCGTTCAGGTTGTGCAATGCTCCAACCACCTTTTAGCGGTGCATGTTTGATATTTTTGCTAGATTGATCGAAACCATCATGGAGGGTTTTATGGATGATTTATCCATCTATGGAGATAGTTTTGAATGTTGTCTCCACCATTTATCTCTGGTTTTAGAAAAATGTGAAGAGGAACACTTGATCCTCGGTTGGGAGAAGTGTCACTTTATGGTGACTGAAGGAATTGTTTTAGTCCATAGGGTGAGCAACCGTGGCATTGAATAGGATAGAGCCAACATTGAGGTCATCTCAAAACTCCCACCACTTTTTTCCATCAAGGATGTTTGTTCCTTCCTTACGCATGCATATTTTTATAGGTGTTTCATCTGTGATTTTTCTAATATCACCAAACCCTTAGCTAATATCCTTCAAAAAGACACTCCTTTTGTGTTTGATAAATCTTGCATGGCCAATTTTCTTTGTTTGAAGGATGCCCTTATTTCTACCCCCATCATTAGGGTCCCCGACTGGTCCCTGCCATTTAGGTTAGTGTGTGATGTGAGTGATTATGCTATTGATGTTGTTCTTGGACAACATGTTGATAAAAAGCACCGTGTGATTTACTATGCATTCATAACTCTTAATGAAGCTCAGTGAAATTACACAACTACTGAAAAGGAAATGTTAACCATAGTATATGCCTTTGACAAATTCTGCTCATATTTGGTAGGTTCCAAGGTCATGATTTTACACAGATCATTCATCCATTAGATATTTGATGACCAAAAAGGATGCCAAACCTCACCTTCTTTGTTGGGTACTTTTACTTCAAAAATTTGACCTAGAAATCCTAGACAAAAAGGGATGCAAAAATGTTGTTTCCGACCATCTTAGTCACCTTGATTTTTGCGATGATGATGGCATCCCCACAAGCCTCCCTTCCTGATGATAAATTGTTAAAAATATGGAATCCCAATATCTTCCTTGGTTTACAGATTATGTGAATTTTCTAGCCACAGGTGTATTGCACCCCGAATATAAGGGACATTCTAATGCTAAATATTTGCATGATGTAAGACAATATTATTGGGATGATCCATATCTTTTTAGATTGTGTTCATATGGACCTTATTGTAGGTGTGTTACTGAGGAAGAGGCTCATGACACACTTGAACAATACCATGTTGCTCCCACTGGAGGGCACATGAGCTCTCAGAAAACTATTAGGAAGGTCTTACAATCTGGGTTTTTCCGGCCTACTCTATTCAAAGATTCATACCATTTTGGCCTTGCTTGTGATGGATGCCAAAGGACTGGAAACATATCTAAGACAAACCAAATGCCCATGACTTCATGGTAGGAGATTGAAATTTTTGACGTGTGGGGGGTAGATTATATGGGTCCATTCCCTTCTTCTTGTGGGTACAAATAGATCTTGATGGTTGTTGAGTACGTTCCAAATGGGTTGAAGCCATCTTCATCAAAACATGTGATTCCAAGCCTGTGAAAAAACTCTTCAAAGATATCATTTTCCTCAATTTGGGGTACCTCATATCATAGTTTTTGATGGAGGTTCCCATTTCCTAGAGAAGAGTTTCGAGTCCTTGTTGAAACGGTACAGAGTCCATCACAAGGTTGCCACTCCTTACCACCCTCAAACTAGTGGTGAAGTTGAGGTGTCAAATAGGCAAATCAAGTCCATCCTAGAGAAAATGGTAAATCACACTACGTCCGACTGGGATTTAAAACTCAATGATGCCTCGTGGGCATATAGGGCCGCCTACAAAACTCCCATAGGCACCACTCCTTTCTAATTAATTTATGGGAAATTGTGCCATCTGCCCATAAAATTTTAGAGCATAAGGCCAATTTGGCCATCACAACTCTTAACTTTGACTTAAATTCTGTAGGTGAAAACCGCTTTTTGTAAATGCAAGAGTTGTATGAACCCCCACCTCCCCTTCCCGAGCCTGCAATGACTCCCTGATTTAGCTCTGTCGGGCCTTCAACATTAAATTAGGCACTTATTGGGAGGCAACCTAATCTTTTAACTTTTTGCAAAAATCTTTTATATATGTCTTAGCTAACACTTCTGTTTACTTCTCCGATACTTGGTTCTTTTCCTCTAAAAAGGGGGGGGGGGTTGGCTATCCAACTAGTCATTCATTTGATGATGGCCAACTAACCCACCAGACGACCATTTGGGAAGAGCGATATGACTGTCTTGTCAGTCTAAAGCATCATCAGAAAGTCCTGGTCAACTAGCATTCAAAAAGTGTTGGGCACCATTTTCCTCCCAGTCGACCGTATGATAAGCACGAGATGGTTGTCTGGTCCGCAACATGGCACAATCAAGGCATATTCAAAATTTAAACTGTTGCAAAAAAGGAGGCACTGACCTTGACCCTAGAACTACTAGATGATCATCTAACTTAGACAAAACGACTGCTTTGCCTCTCAAGTTGGCCTATAAGATGTGCCACTTGGCAGTGAGAGACACACTGCTCTAAGCTTCTCCTTCTCTCGCCTGAGTTTTTGTTCTCTGCCCAGATGGCCACCCCCGCCGCAAACTCACTATACCCGTCATTTCCCTCCCCACCAACGAAGACCATGTCATACTCTCCACCGCTTCTTCAGCTACACCACCTCCTTGCATCGACGGGCGTTCCTCATCTACCAACCGATCACGTGCTACCATCCTCCACCATCGTGTCATGACCGAAATGGTTGTTCTTCGTGTCCTCACCCCACTTTTTCAGCCAGTCGGCTCAGCAGTGATGCCCACCGCCTTGAAGATGACTGTCTACCCTGACTTGGATGACCATTCCACTTCTAGACGCTTGTCTTATCTTGAGGTGACCCTCTCGCTAGCCTACATCGCTACCCACTAATCGTGTTGCCGCCGACCCCTCCCTATCTAGGCGATCATTTCCCTTTCATCAGGCAGCCGTTCCACCAATATTAGATGCCTACCTCACCTCTTAGACATCTACCTCACGCTGCCTCATCAAAATCAACCACTTAGCGGTAGATTTGTGGCTGTGGTCATAAAAAATCCAAATGAGCAGTTGATTTTCATCAGACGATTGTCTCGTCATCATCAAACAACCGCCTCAGTTAAGTTAGGAGACCGACTCATCCCCCCAAAATGACCATTTGGTCTTAACCAAGCGCCCATTTCGTGACCTTTACTAGTAGATCTTTAACATACCAAAAGGATGGTCAAGACACAACTTCCTTGATCGCTTGCGTAAGGGCAAGCACCCAGCTAAACATACTATTTCTTGTGAGCCACCTTGCCATTCCACTACAAGGCCCGAGATTCACACTAAGGAGCCAACTAGAGAGTCTTACCCGGAAGTGGCCTCAAAAACATGACATGATTTTGATGGGCTCGATTTCATCATGGCGTTTGAGCAAGGACGATCTGCATCGTGAAGCAACTCTAACTCTACAAAGCCTCACCCGCCCCACATAGCTCCTACCCTAGAGAATTATGCACATTTTGTCAACACCGAGCACTTCAAAAGGTTCAAGGAGACCATTGTAATTGGCGTCTCTCTTCCTCATTGGGCCCACGACATCACCCTTAATGTGCTTGGCATTCAGGAGGCATTCGAAAACAACCTGAGGAAGAATCACATTCTTATCTTCCAATATTATGTCACTCCAGTATATAGTGATTTGACATTGGAGTTCATCATTACTTATCACCAATACCACAATTCTTGGGGAAAATCCAGTTGAAAAGCCCGAGTCTTTGGAGAGGATTTTGAGATCTCTGCCAGGAAGCTGACCTCCATGATACTTGATGGCGCTGACGATACTTGGTTCTTTTCCTCTAAAAGGGGGGGGGGTTGGCTATCCAACCAGTCATTCGTTTGATGATGGCCAACTAACCCACCATACGACCATTTGGGAAGAGCGATATGACTGTCTTGTCAGTCTAAAGCATCATCAGAAAGTCCTGGTCAACTAGCATTCAAAAAGTGTTAGGCACCATTTTCCTCCCAGTCGACCGTATGATAAGCACGAGATGGTTGTCCGGTCCGCAACATGGCACAATCAAGGCAGATTCAAAATTTAAACTGTTGCAAAAAAGGAGGCACTGACCTTGACCCTAGAACTACTAGACGATCATCTAACTTAGACAAAATGACTACTTTGCCTCTCAAGTTGGCCTATAAGATGTGCCACTTGGCAGTGAGAGACACACTGCTCTAAGCTTCTCCTTCTCTCACCTGAGTTTTTGTTCTCTGCCCAGATGGCCACCCCCGTCGTAAACTCACTATACCCGTCATTTCCCTCCCCACCAACGACGACCATGTCATACTCTCGACCGCTTCTTCAGCTACACCACCTCCTTGCATCGACAGGCGTTCCTCGTCTACCAACCGATCACCTGCTACCCTCCTCCACCGTCATGTCACGACCGAGATGGTTGTTATTCGTGTCCTAACCCCGCTTTTTCAGCCAGTCGGCTCAGCGGTGATGCCCACCGCCTTGAAGATGACTGTCTACCCTGACTTGGATGACCATTCCACTTCTAGACACTTGTCTTATCTTGAGGCGACCCTCTCGCTAGCCTACATCGCTACCCACTAATCGTGTCGCCGCCGACCCCTCCCTATCTAGGCGATCATTTCCCTTTCATCAGGCAGCCGTTCCACCAATATTAGATGCCTACCTCACCTCTTAGACATCTACCTCACGCTGCCTCATCAACATCAACCACTTAGCGGTAGATTTGTGGCTGTGGTCATAAAAAATCCAAATGAGCAGTTGATTATCATCAGACGGCTGTCTCGTCATCATCAAACAACCGCCTCCGTTAAGTTAGGCGACTGACTCTTCCCCCCAAAATGACCATTTGGTCTTAGCCAAGCGCCCATTTCGTGACCTTTACTAGTAGATCTTTAACATACCAAAAGGATGGTCAAGACACAACTTCCTTGATCGCTTGCGTAAGGGCAAGCACCCAGCTAAACATACTATTTCTTGTGAGCCACCTTGCCATTCCACTACAAGGCCCGAGATTCACACTAAGGAGCCAACTAGAGAGTCTTACCCGAAAGTGGCCTCAAAAACATGACATGATTTTGATGGGCTCGATTTCATCATGGCGTTCGAGCAAGGACGATCTGCATCGTGAAGCAACTCTAACTCTACAAAGCCTCACCCGCCCCACATAGCTCCTACCCTAGAGAATTATGCACATTTTGTCAACACCGAGCACTTCAAAAGGTTCAAGGAGACCATTGTAATTGGCGTCTCTCTTCCTCATTGGGCCCGCGACATCACCCTTAATGTGCTTGGCATTCAGGAGGCAGTCGAAAACAACCTGAGGAAGAATCACATTCTTATCTTCCAATATTATGTCACTCCAGTATATAGTGATTTGACATTGGAGTTCATCATTACTTATCACCAATACCACAATTCTTGGGGAAAATCCAGTTGAAAAGCCCGAGTCTTTGGAGAGGATTTTGAGATCTCTGCCAGGAAGCTGACCTCCATGATACTTGATGGCGCTGACGATACTTGGTTCTTTTCCTCTAAAAGGGGGGGGGGGTTGGCTATCCAACCAGTCATTCGCTTGATGATGGCCAATTAACCCACCAGACGACCATTTGGGAAGAGCGATATGACTGTCTTGTCAGTCTAAAGCATCATCAGAAAGTCTTGGTAAACTACCATTCAAAAAGTGTTGGGCACCATTTTCCTCCCAGTCGGCCGTATGATAAGCACGAGATGGTTGTCTGGTCCGCAACATGGCACAATCAAGGCAGATTCAAAATTTAAGCTGTTGCAAAAAAGGAGGCACTGACCTTGACCCTAGAACTACTAGACGATCATCTAACTTAGACAAAACGACTGCTTTGCCTCTCAAGTTGGCCATTAAGATGTGCCACTTGGCAGTGAGAGACACACTGCTCTAAGCTTCTCCTTCTCTCGCCTGAGTTTTTGTTCTCTGCCCAGATGGCCACCCCCGCCGCAAACT
Organism: Alisma plantago-aquatica; assembly: GCA_963693085.1. Classification (NCBI taxonomy): domain Eukaryota; kingdom Viridiplantae; phylum Streptophyta; class Magnoliopsida; order Alismatales; family Alismataceae; genus Alisma; species Alisma plantago-aquatica. The sequence continues at coordinate 252,952,334 of OY856415.1, forward strand.
CACTATACCCGTCATTTCCCTCCCCACCAACGACGACCATGTCATACTCTCCACCGCTTCTTCAGCTACACCACCTCCTTGCATCGATGGGCGTTCCTCATCTACCAACCGATCACGTGCTACCCTCCTCCACCATCGTGTCACGACTGAGATGGTTGTTCTTCGTGTCCTCACCCCACTTTTTCAGCCAGTCGGCTCAGCACTGATGCCCACCACCTTGAAGATGACTGTCTAACCTGACTTGGATGACCATTCCACTTCTAGACGCTTGTCTTATCTTGAGGCGACCCTCTTGCTAGCCTACATCGCTACCCACTAATCGTGTCGCCGCTGACCCCTCCCTATCTAGGCGATCATTTCCCTTTCATCAGGCGGCCGTTCCACCAATATTAGATGCCTACCTCACCTCTTAGACATCTACCTCACGCTGCCTCATCAACATCAACCACTTAGCGGTAGATTTGTGGTTGTGGTCATAAAAAAGCCAAATGAGCAGTTGATTATCATCAGACGACTGTCTCGTCATCATCAAACAACCACCTCAGTTAAGTTAGGCGACTGACTCATCCCCCCAAAATGACCATTGGGTCTTAGCCAAGCGCCCATTTCATGACCTTCACTAGTAGATCTTTAACATACCAAAAGGATGGTCAAGACACAACTTCCTTGATCGCTTGCGTAAGGGCAAGCACCCAGCTAAACATACAATTTCTTGTGAGCCACCTTGTCATTCCACTACAAGGCCCGAGATTTACACTAAGGAGCCAACTAGAGAGTCTTACCCGGAACTGGCCTAAAAAACATGACATGATTTTGATGGGCTCGATTTCATCATGGCGTTCGAGCAAGGACGATCTGCATCGTGAAGCAACTCTAACTCTACAAAGCCTCACCCGCCCCACATAGCTCCTACCATAGAGAATTATGCACATTTTGTCAACACCGAGCACTTCAAAAGGTTCAAGGAGACCATTGTAATTGGCGTCTCTCTTCCTCATTGGGCCCGAGACATCACCCTTAATGTGCTTGGCATTCGGGAGGTAGTCAAAAACAACCTGAGGAAGAATCACATTCTTATCTTCCAATATTATGTCACTCCAGTATATAGTGATTTGACATTGGAGTTCATCATTACTTATCACCAATACCACAATTCTTGGGGAAAATCCAGTTGAAAAGCCCGAGTCTTTGGAGAGGATTTTGAGATCTCTGCCAGGAAGCTGACCTCCATGATACTTGATGGCGCTGACGATTACTAGCACACCCAATGCATGGAGCGTCACCACGATTTCCATCCCGACAAATACAATGTAGAGAAATTCTGGGTGGACATCACAGGGCTTCCACCCAAGTTACTTGGCAACATGAAGGCCTCTAGCATCCACAACCTGGTGGTCCATTACATTCGTCACATCCTGGCGAGCACATTCTTCAGCAGGGAAGGTACTTAGGGTACTCTTACTATTTTTATCTATATACGCTATGGTGTCTTCTGAACAGTGTGCCCTACAATTGGGTTTGTGCCATGATTGACCATATTCACTACCAAGCCACCCATACCACGTCTTCTTACTATATTGTCCATGTAATCACGTATATCATGCTTTTCCTGGGCTACACTCATATCCTGTTCTAGCCACTAGCCCTAAATCACCACTTGATCGAACTGGCTTACTTGAAGGGGTGCAAGTTCATACGTCAGGGTACCAATGAAGTCTACCGCTTGCTTTTCAAAAACTCTCAGGTGGTCTTCGAGCTTCTCCACCATGCTAGGTTTGCAACATCCAACCTACTTTTTGACTTGACAGATCTGCCACTGCATGTTGCATGATTTCTTCTGGAGGATCCCCATGCTGATGACATCCCCGAGCCCACGGCCCATAGGAGGAGTGTCTCCTTAGAGGCACATGGGGACGAGAATGGATTTCCGCCGCCACCTTCACGTCAGTCCACTAGGAGACACCAAGGAAATGAGGAATTCCCCGAGGAGTCTTATGGCTTCTAAGAGGTCCGCAACTAGTTGGAGGAGATTCAACGCGAGCAACAACATCAAGGCCATCAACTCAACCACATGTATCTAATTCAACGCTCCCACAAGTCATGGCATGTTCATCGAGGGCCACTCCGACGCCAACAAACCTCAATACAAGGAGTATGGGGCCCATCAGGACTACCCTAACCCCAACTCCCCTTATTGGGGAAACTACTACTAAAACCCTCCATAGTCTTCACATTTTCTACCGCCTCAGTGATTCTCTTCCCTCTATCTCTGATTTAGGTTTTTCTCGAGATGAGCAAAAGTCTAAGTCTGGGGTGGAGTTGGGTGGTACAATTATATTCCACCCCATATCTTTTTTTACTATTTGTCTTTGCTTCTTTATGTTTTTGGATTTTTTTTACTTTAGTTTATGGCCTTTATCTATTCGGACATCATTTTCTATTTATTTATATGTAAAGGCCATTACTTAGTCAGCCATTGAATAGTATCTATCATTGTACCCCCTTGAATTTAGTGAAACTTTTTGCAAATTCCGTTACAAATTGCCATGTCTAAAACTATTATGTCACCTAGGACCCTTAATGACATCACTCCTTAGAATAGTTGGCAAGTCATAAGGAATTGATTAGTACCAAGCATAAATTTTCCTTATTTTTAGAGAAATAGATTATCTTATAATAAAACTTATATGATGGGAATCATATGAATATTCTAACTTGAACAGTGTCACTATCAGAAAAAATAAATCATATTGAATGTTTGAAATCACAAGAGCATGTCTTCTATCACTCTATCTTTCTTCTAAAAAAGAGAAGTAAAGAATCACCATCGGATAAAATTTAAGTCCAGGGTGTCACGCTTAAAAATTTTTCATACCCACAAAAGGGACATACCACCAAAAAGATGCCAAAGTGCACAAGAAAAAAAATTGGGACCAAAGTAGCCACAATGCAAAAATCCAAATCCCAAGTTGAATAGAGGAGGGATCCAAATTTGTTTTATCACTTCCTTCTTTTTTGACACCCTCCTTCTTCTTATTCTTGTGCAAATAACTTACACAAAAGTAAAAAATTGAGAGTGTCAAAGTGAAAGATTGAGGGAGCCTATTTTTCTACAAACTCTCATTATAAAAGCAAGATTTGATATTTGTTCTTAATTGTGAATATAGAATCTTATGCTACATGGTTCTAGGAGATTCAGTCACTTGGCCAAAAATCTGGAGGTAAGGAAAACAATGATGTTACAAAGGCGAGGAGGACATTTTGGGAGTATAAAATGGATTTTTTGTAATATAATTTGCTCGAGACGAGCAAAGATTCAAGTCCATGGTATTTTGATTAATGCATATTCATCAATCTTTTTGCGTATTTTTCTTAGTTATTTTCATTTTTTTCTCCTTTTTAGTAATTTTTGGACTAAACTAATTTACCTACTTCTTGATTTTTGCATGGATTTTATCCAAAGTTCATTTTGAGCCTCCGAGTCAGTGAGACTGACATCTCACCGATCTAGATGGTTGGCTCACACCCTGGAATACCCTCATTTAAGAGCCAAACAACCACCTTGGCCTTGGCTCAATCACCTAACTTAGCACGCAAAACAGTCATCTCATGGAGCCGAACAAGCACTCTCACGAAGACATATGGCTAGGTCAACCAAACCTAGCCTCGCATCACAAAGGAACCATTTGACGAATTGATTAGGGTTCCAAAGCCTTGATTTCACGCATGGCGGCATGAGATGAGCACCTCAATTTGCTAAATGTCCATTACGCGGTCTTACTTCGAGACCAAGAAATGAGAGATGACTGCCCCACTCGGGTTTGGCCGCTGCTCCCAAGTCAAGCCATGTCACATGTGAAATATGTGGCTCACATACCCCATACGACTATTTGAGACATCTCTTCGAGCCCAAGAAATCCTCCAGATGGGTGCTGCCACTACCCTCTTTAGGGTATCACACTGAATATTCTAGACATGTGCCCAGTTAGTGGCAGACAATTGTCTCACTTAGTAAGACGACCATTTTGCGGTACGTGGACAATGTTTTTCATTAGCCTCCACTTATGATTTTGTTTTCCCCTTTTCAGGGTTTCCACCCCTCCTTCCCCTATAAAAGAAGGGGGGACTCCACAAATAAAAGGGTCCCAATTTTTGTACGCAATCAATAGTGAAACCCTACTATTTTTTTTCGAGTGTAATTTTATGTTCAAAACAAATAAAGTTGGTGTTGACTTGAGAGTTATACATTTCCCATATTTAGATAATGACTTAACCATTTCATTCTTATGTTTCTAATATGTTTGTTCAAGATTGATTTTAGGCTTTATGTACATGAAAAGGATCAAATTACATAATCCCTAGCTTGTCCAAGTTCAAGTCAAAAGCAAAGAAAGTGTGCATTTTGGGAAATCACTCCAAATTACCTTAGATTAGTTTTTAATCACTTGTGTTGATGATATGACTTGTAACTAAGATTGGAAAAAATTAGGGATACTTAATTCCAATGTTTGGTCACTCAAAAGTCAAATTATAAAATTTGTCACAGGATGACCAATTGATCGAGTTGCACACTCACATCACTCGACCAACTGATCAACTAAGAAAATTTGATTTTGACTCATCGATCGAGTTTCCCAGAACAAACTCAATAGATAGGTTGAAAATTGGATTGGTCACTTAGTGGATCGGTCAAGTTACATTTATTGAAACTCGACCAAATGTAGTGTATGGAAAACATAGAAAAAATGATTATAACCATTGGAGAGTTGTTGTGAGAAAAAATAGATCCGTTGGAACTTGTAAAATAGCTATATTTCATCCTTTAGTGATCCCACACTCAAAGAAACACCCCCAACTATAAATAGGACCCCTTGGAGTTCATTCCAAGTTTTCTCATTCATGCTATTCTAAGTTCTTGCTATAGTTGACTGTGTTGCAACCCTTCGAGCCCCTTTCTCTCTCTCATGTACAAAGCATTTCGTGATTATAGTTAGGCATGTTGTAAGAGAGATACCTCCACGTGCTTGTAAATCTCTCATTTCTTCCATCTTCCCTACCCCCTTTCTCAAAGAGCAAAGGTTGAAGCAAGCTACTCTGATTGAAGGTGAAGCTATTGTTGGTCTTCTTCAATGTTGAAGAAGAGGTGAAGATCTTCTCTAGGTGAAGGAGAAGGGAAAGGCCAAGATTCAAGAAGAGTGGGTAAATCCTTCAAGGCCAAAGACTTGATACAAGTGTGGGTAAGTCCTTTTTGAAGGATGAAGACATTTTGATCATAAGCCCTTATGTAGGTGGAAGACTCTTGTCTTGAGTAGGTAAGTCCTTGGTTATATGGTGGTCTCCTTGTATCTCTTATGAATGAATATAAGTATACACATATTGCAAAGTCCTAGAGGTTGACCTCTCTAGGTAGTGGATTTGCTATCTCCTAGTTAGGAGACTAGAACCACTCTAAACCAATGTTTCAATTTCTCCCATACTTGCTATGCTTGCTTAGTTAGGACTTCAAATTTCTCTTAAGCTATTGATTTCAATTAATATAATTTGAAGGTCTAACTTTTCTTGTGACAATTTTGAAGCTTCATTCACCCCACAGATCCCTAGATCCAACAACTGGTATCAGAGCTAAGAATCTTCTACAACAAGCTCCCATGAGATAAGAAGATGGGCGACAACCTACTTGGTTCACTCAACCTAGAGGGAGGCTTCTCCATCCATCCTCCGGTCTTTTGCGGCACCAACTTCCTCTATTGGAAGAGGCATATGCTATTCTACATTCAAGGGATGAACTTTGATATGTGGAAGGTGATGGTCACACCATACAAGGAGCCAACTGGAACTATGTCAACATGGAATGAAGTTGCACTAAAAGAAGCCCAACTCAATGCTAAAGCTATAAGCATCCTTTATGCAACCCTTATCCCAATGGAGTTCAACCACATCTCATCATGGGATATAGCCTATGATATTTGGAATAAGCTATGAGTCACCTATGAGGGGAAAAAGTAAGTTAAAGAGGTTAAGATATATATGTTGAACAACCTTCTAGAGAACTTCAAGATGGGAAAGAAAGAAGAGATTTCTGAGATATACTCTAGGCTCAATGTCATCATAAATGGCCTAGATGCTTTGGGCAACAATTTGGATAGAGGTATAATCAACTCCTAGGTCTTTAGGACTCTACCAAAGAGATGGGAGTCAAAGGTGACTTCCATTGAAGAAGTGAGAAGCCTTGGTGACATCCCAACTGAAGAGCTCATTGGTAATCTACAAGCTCATGAGCCAAGGATTGACAAGAAAGAAGAAGAAGCCAAGCAAGAAGAGAAGGAGGAAAAGAAGATCAAGGATAGTGCCTTCAAAGATCAAGTGGAGGCTGTAATCCTTCAACAACAACTTGCTTGCCAAACCTCTCCCTCCTCCTCTAGTTAAGATGATGGCCCTAGTGAATATGAAACCAACTACACCAAGGACAAGCACTTTAAGGGAAAACAATCCTCCTCCTCTACTCCTAGATGCTACTAGTGTGGAAAAAAGGGACACTACAAGAGTGAATGTCCTAAATCAATAAAGACACACCACAAGGGCATCTCTAAATAGGAGTAAGAGTAAAAGAAGGAGAGCAAGTACAAGAGGAAGGAAAATAAAGAGAAAAGACAGAAGAATGCAGATCATGCAGCTTGGGAAGCTTCATCCTCAAGTAGCTCAAGCTTCAAAGAAGACAGGGAGTGCCACCGTGCACTCATGGCCTCTACAAGTGAAGAAAGTGGTGAGGTAAGTGAGGTAAGTTTGCATGAGTTATATTAAGAAACTCTTATTGATATGATTTTTACTACCCGTTCTTCTTTTACTAAATGTAAATCTAAAAGAAAGAGGTTAGGAAAAATTATTGATGATTTGTATGCTAAACTTGATATTCTTCAGTTAAATGAGAAAATTCATTTTGAGAGCATTGATAACTTGCAAGGCCAATTTCTTGATATTGAGCTCCAATACAATGGAGTTGAGGTAAAGAATCATGTTTCCTTAAGAATATTGAAACTCTTAAGGAAGATAACCAAAAATGCCTAAATGAGCTTCAAACATTTAAAACTAAAAATGCTGAATTCAAACTTATTGTTGATGCTCTTAGAGATGAGAGGGATGTTTTTCTCAAAGAAATTCAATTGCTTAAATCTAAAAATGCTAGGTTACTTGGTAAAGTTAATAATTTATCTTCAAGACCTATTTTTCCTAGTAATGACGTTGCTTCTATCTCTCTTGAAAAGATTCTTATTTGACCAAAGCTCTCTATTTAGAGGCCAACCTTGTTCATGCTAGAGATGAACTCGCTAGTTTGTCTTCTACAGTTATATCTCTTAATGATGACAATCATAGACTTAGAGCCTCTCTTTAGAAATTCCTCAAAGGGAAAAACTCCCTAAATAAAATCCTTGACCATTCTACCAAACAAAGTGGTACTAGTGGTTTGGGATTCGTAGGGGGAGAACCTAAGGGCAAGAACAAAGAAAAAGGTAAGAAAAAGAGTAAGGAAACCTCCTTTTCATTGGAGAGTCTTCTGGCACTAAGAACCGTATGATTTATTCTCATTGCAAATGTGATGATCATTATTCTACTTATTGTCCTTACGAGCCTAAGGGGACCGACCCAAAGATGAAATGGGTTCCCAAACTAACTGCGGATCTCAAAGTTTGAGATGGGAACTAACACTCTCCTTTCTTGTAGGAAAAGGTAGATGGATTGTTCATAGTGGCTGCACTAAACACATGACAGGTGATATAAGCTATTTCAACAACTTCACTAAGAAGAAAGGAGGCTCAGTTACCTTTGGGGACAATAAGAAAGGTAAGGTTAAAGGTGAGGGTGATGTAAGTGAATTCTTATGTATCAAGAATGTTCTCTTTGTGGATGGCCTACATCACAATTTAATAAGTGTAAGTCAATTATGTGATAATGGTTACCTTGTGCTATTTACTTCTTTTGAATGCTTAATTATAGATTTCCTCACCTATCAAGCATGATGGGTGATCTTACATTCTTCCTCACCTTTCAAATCAAGCAAACTAAAGATGGGAACTTCACCAACCAAGGCAAGTACACAAGTGAGCTACGTAAGCACTTTGGGATGGAGAACACCAAGACGATGGACACACCCATGTCAAACACTACCAAACTTGATAAAGATGAAGAAGGTGAGAAGGTAGATGAGAAGCTATATAGAGGTATGATTGGAAGTTTACTTTATTTAACTACCTCTAGGCCTAATATAATGTTTAGTGTTGGCTTGTGTGCTCACTGTCAATCAGATCCCAAGAAATCACATCTTACAATTGTTAAGAGGTTTTTAAGGTACTTAGCCAATACTCCAAATTTTGGACTATGGTATCCCAAGTCAAGGGACTTTACTCTTACAGCTTATAGTGATGCAGATTACACATGATGCTTGATTGATAGAAAGTGCACAAGTGGCACTTACTTTCTCCTAGGACCATGCTTGGTGTTTTGGTTCTCCAAGAAATAGAGCATAATGGCATTATCAACTATCGAGGTTGAGTACATTGCAACTGAGAGCTGTTGTGCCCAGGTCCTATGGATGAAGCAAATGCTCCAAGACTTTTACATTTATTTTGATGCTTCTCCTATCTATTGTGATAATACTAGTGCAATTAATTTGTCATACAATTCTATATTGCATAGTAGAGCTAAACATATAGAGTTTCATCATCATTTTCTTTGTGATCACATTGCCAAAGGGATGTCTATATCACACATGTGGACACAGAAAATCAGTTGGCGGACATTTTTACTAAACATATAGCTACACACCAATTCAATTTTATTTGATCTAAACTGCTCATAACTGCTTTGGATGAATCTGATATGCCTTCTAGATTGTTTTCATCTATCCTATATGCTTTGCTTATGTTTTGATCACCCTTGCTTGCTAAAATGCTAAAACCAATTTTTCATGCTTGTTTTGCTTTTTTTACTTGATTTTGGGTATTTTACACTAACACTTGTTTTATCACAAAATGGTACCCAATGATGACTGATATGTGCCTAAGTATGTTTAAAATGATAAATAGATAAGAAAAATAAATTTAATTAGCACTCTAATGGCTAGAAATTAGAATTTCTAAAGTTGGTTCAGGCCGACCATTGGTCGAGTTGCCAACTCGAGCGGTCTGTGGCCGAGGGCTTTTGCAAGAGCCATTCAGTCAAGTTTCCCATTCAAAGAACTCAACCGGTGACCAAGTTAGAGCAAACTTAAGTTAGGTTCGGCGGAGTTTTCTCCCTCTCAACTAGAGAAAAATTGACCGATCCAACCTCTAGCTCCCTCAAGCTCTCAACCTTAGCCCCAACATTCCTCTCTCTAGCCCTAGTTCGACCTAGATCGACCTTCCTGGACCTTTTTCCCATCGACCGTAGGTGTGTTGATGGTTTGTGGTGTCATTTTTGTTCTCTAAATCCTTCTCATTTTATCTCCATGGTGTCAAATAGGAGAAAGAGTGCCACCCCAGTTGGAGCACCATCCTCCTCCTCCTCTTACTCACACCTTATACCCTTTAATGATACCTTCTTTGTCTCCAATGAGGCTCTAAATAGGTATAAGGAGATCCTTCCTAGGAACCCCTTTCCTTTTCATGCCCTTTTTGAGCCATCCCCATGTAGACAAATGGTTCTCAATCAAGTAGCCAAGTTTCTATAGAATCACCACCTCTCTGCCTTGTGTGTCAAACATTTGTGCTATGACAATTCCATCACGGGCACAAAATCCATTCATGAATTCTATGCTAATTTGCAACATAATTCTGACACTCTCATACCCCCACTGAATGCTCAAGTAGTCCTTACTTCCTTGATTGATGGGAAGAAGTTCCAAGTCTCTGAGATACCCTAAATATCTTTTCCTCGGCATCTGAGGTGACTGACACTTGGTGGAAGGATTACTTGAGTATTTTGACCTTTGTGACCCTGAGGCCTTCTACAAGCAGTATGATCTCACTCTTCCTGACATTCATAGGTTCTCAAAGAAGCCTTAGTTTCCCTATAGGAAGAAGTATACCCTTCCCTCCTCTAACTTAGACCTTAATAACTGCATATTTTCTCTAGTTATCAATTGCAATATTCATCCGAAGAAAAACTAGACTAAAATTGTAGAAAACACTACAATGATTATGTTCTATATCTCGCTGAACATCAGAGTCAAATGGGATTGATATATCCTTCACCACATGACCTATTTTGACTCTAGTAAGAACACCTGTGGCACCCATCCACTCTATCCTGCTCTGATTTGTGGTCTTTTTCAGATTTTCCACTGGTAAATCTCTTTTCCATGACCTTCATTACAGACCTATCCGGAAAGGAGTTTGCATCAGTGAGACCACACTTTAGAAGTCTATGACTATCCCTTCCTCTACCACCCCTAGAGCCTCTACCTCCATCCATGCATCACCACCATCTCAGCCTTCTCGACCTACCTGTACCTCGTTTCATGTAGCAAATGAAACCCTCATGGGCTACATGATGCATCAACAGACGTATAACCTTCAGGTTCAGGAACACATGCATTAGGATCTCTGTGCTATCATGTCGAACATGAACCTATCATGTGCTCATCCCTTTCGAACCTACCAGCCCTACGTAGGAGGCAACTATGCATCCTATGCATACGATCACTTTTACCAGCCCCTCCACCTGCTGCTTATGCTACTACACCCTCTGCTATTGGTGGATCTACCCCTGCTGTGCTACCTCTCCCTACTAGTCCTATAGCTACCTTTCTTGCAGGACTTGGCATTTTTGCTCCTTCTTATACTCAAGCTCAAGAGTTACATGACCTTGGCATGTCATGGGCTAAGTTGAACGCCAGGTGGCCCGATCATGATTTCAGTTCCTCTGTCGATGAGGAGATGCCATATCAGGTTGATGAGGAAGCTACTACTGCTGATGAGGAGGCATCTGAGGATGACGGTGATGATGGTTTTGATGGCTTTGCTGGTGACTCTGATGATGAAGGTAATGTTGCTGTCTCTACTGCACCTTCAGACGAAGATGATGACTATGAGCCAGAAGCCTCAGACACTGATGATGATGCTGTGGATATAGATGAAATAGATGTTTATATATTTTAGTTTTTAGTCTATACATGCTGATCTTATATATCATTCTAGACTATTTTGTACAAACAACATCTGGGCACATTATATGAGCTGTACTATTTATCATCATGTTCTTCTCATCATTTTGGCTTATAGATTTTTTTGAGGATATGCCTTCAGTTTTGTAATCTTAATCATATGTACACTTACTCTTTGATTGCTACATCTCACGAGTTGGTGCTATGTTTACCATATTTTGATTATGTCTTAGATGGCTTGTTTATCTCTCGTCTCTATTTGGTGTGTGCTATGAGATTGCTTGTTTTCATCTTGTGGATGTATGTTTTAGTTATGCTTAGAGAAGACATGTTTCTGTGCTCTTCTACCCCCTTTGTTGTTGATAATGTCAAAAGAGGGAGAAAAGTTCAATGTTTTGAAGCTCAACTATATTACTTTTATTGCCTATGCAATCCTTTTCTTATTCATTATATGCTTTATCGCGTGACTTGCTAAAGGACCATAGAGTATATATGTTATATTTCTTTGTGTAGAAAGATAAACTATGTAGGAAAGAGTAATCATCGATTGAGGGGGAGCAATTCACATTGTTAAAATCATGAATCCCTTTGCAATTCACAAGAAAATGTTTAACCTTGCATATCCTTTTCAATATGATTGGGGAATGGTTTGTCATTGTCAAAAAGGGGGAGACTGTTGACTTGAGAGTTATACATTGCCCATATATTGATAATGAATTAACCATTCCATTCCTATGTATCTAATATGCTTGTTCAAGATTGATTTTAGGCTATAGGTACATGAAAAGGATCAAATTACACAAGCCCTAGCTTGTCCAAGTTCAAGTCAAAAGCAATGCAAGTGTGTGTTTTGGGATATCACTCCAAATGACCTTAGATTAATTTTGTAATCACTTGTATTTATGATATTACTTGTAACTAAGATGAGAAAAAATTAGGGACACTTAATTCCAACATTTGGTCACTCAAAAGTCAAATTAGAAAATTGGTCATAGGATGTTCATCGATCGAGTTGGAAATTGACCGATCTAGTGATGGATTTTCTGAAGAGACCAATCTGTCGAGTTGCACACTAACAAAAATCCACTGATCAATCAACTAAGACAAACTAATTTTGACTCATCGTTCGAGTTTCCCAGAACAAACTCGACCGATAGTTTAAAAACTGGCTTTGTCACTTAGTGGATCAGTCGGGTTACCTTTATTGAAACTCGATCGAATGTATTGTACAAAAATGCAAAATAAGTGATTATAATAGTTGGAGAGTTGTTGTGAGCGAAATAGATCTTTTGTAACTTGTAAAATGGCTATATTTCATCCTTAAGTGATCCCACACCCAAAGGAACACCCCAACTATAAATAGGACCCCTTGGAGTTCATTATAAGTTTGCTTATTCATGCTATTCGAAGTCCTTACTATAGTTGAGTGTGTTGCAACCCTTTGATCCCCTTTCTCTCTCTCATTTACAATGCATTTTGTGATTATGAGTGAGTTAGGTATGTTGTAAGAGAGCTACCTCCATGTGCTTGTAAAGTTCTCATTCCCTCCATCTTCCCTACCCCCTTTTATCAAAGAGTAAAGGTTGAAGCAAGCTACTCCAAGTGAAGGTGAAGCTATTGCTGGTCTTCTTCAAGGTTGAAGAAGAGGTGAAGATCTTCTCCAGGTGAAGGAGAAGGGCAAGGCCAAGATTCATGAAGAGTGGGTAAATCCTTCAAGGACAAAGACTTGATGCAAGTGTGGGTAAGTCCTTGTTCAAGACCGAAGTCATCTTGATCAAGTGGGTAAGCCCTTGTGTAGGTGGAAGACTCTTGTCTTGAGTAGGTAAGTCCTTGTAGGTCTTGTGGTCTCCTTGTATCTCTTATGAATGAATATAAGTATACACAGATTTCAAAAGGCCTAGAGGTTGACCTCTCTAGGTAGTGAATTGACTATCTCCTAGTTTGGAGATTGCAACCACTCCAAACCACCTTTTCCAAGTGCATGTTTCAACTTCTGTCATCCTTGCTATGCTTCCTTAGTTAGGACTTCAAATTTCTCTTAGGCTATTGATTTGGTCTAACTTTTCTTGTGATAATTTTGGAGCTCTATTCACCCCCTCTAGAGCCCTATATCCAATAGTTGGTACTTTTATTCTACATTTGGAATCTCTATTTTCTTCTTCTTCTTCTTGTGTTTTTATCTTGGAGCGGGAGACAAAGCAATCAAGCCATTTAATTGTCACCTCCTTGGACTCTACTGAGATTCTAAAATTACAATCTATGGATCCTTTTCTCTCTCCTCATTTCTCACATCCTGGCCATGAATAGCTAGTAGTTTTCTAATCGAGGCGAGGGAAGTATCCCATTAACCATGTGTTAATCGAATTGAGTTTTTACATGAATGCTTTATACAGATGTGTTTCAGTTGAGAAATCATTGATTAAAACAAAGTAATTAATCGTTTTAATCACTTGTTAATCTTGGAGGATGCGACTGTGGAATCTGAGATTTAGAATGCCTAAACTGACTTCACGAGGATTTGGATGCGACTATGGAAAAGTCCTCCATAGGATGAAGAACAAGGATACATGAACACCATGACCAATGGGTTCATGAGGATTTTCTCTTTTGCATTTTGTTTATGAATAAATCACATACCGCTCGGTGCCTTCTTTTTTGATTTCAATCATTTCTTCTAATGCTTATTAAAATTTGTCTCTTTTAGTTTCAAAAATTTTATTCTTGTCATTAGATAATCTTTTATTTTTCCTAACCATCTTTTCACTTTACTTCTTCTGCTTTAGTTTAATATTATCATTTCCTTTCTTTAGTGTAACACTTTACTTTCTTTATATTTTAATTTCTCGTTCTAGCTTAAACAACCAACCCCCAAATTGGAATTTATTTTGTATTTCTTATTCAAAATACCAAAAAGAATTAATTTTAAGAATGAATCATGATTAAAATAAAACAATCTTAAAAATGGTGTCCTATGGGAGGGACCCTTTTATACTAGCCTTAACTGGAAAGTAGAAAGGGATTAAACTCTAGGATAATCATTCTAGTGAATTGGTGTGCAAATGATGTGTATCAGACAACTGTGAAGAACATCCTCAAGTACTTGAGAGGGACTAAGGATTAGTTATTGGTCTACAATTGAGAGGATGAGTTGGTGGTAAAAGGTTACACCGGTGCAAGCTTCCAGACTGAAAAATATGATTACAAATCATTCTAAGGATTCATGTTTTGCCTCAATAATGGATCTGTTAGCTGGAAGCGTTTCAAGAAAGAAATAATTTCTGATTCTACATGTGAGGCTGAGTATATTGCTGCATCGAATGCAACAAAGGAGGTTGTATGATCAAGAAGTACATTAGAAAACTTAGGGTTGTTCCAAGCATCAACGATGCAATCAATCTATATTATGATAAAAATGGTGCTATTGCACCAGCTAAGGAACCCATATTGCATCAATGCTCAAAGCATATACAAAGGCTGTAAAGACCAAGTCTCTACTATTAAACATGATAAACAAATACATCAATTGTGTAGCAGCAGAAATTTAAAACTTAACTTTATTCAAAATGTATAAATAGTACCTTACAAATATATCCCAAATGGGAGTACAACTTTATACAAGCATAGGACCTAGGTAGAGGAAAACTTAGACTAATACAACATTGTCTCCAAACAAAACAAATTATAACATAAAAGCAACTATGATCATGCATGCTATATATTCCTTTTCTTCTTGTCCTTATCCTTAGCCTTAGGTTCACCAAGCTTCCATGTGCACTCTGATCCTAGCATGGATGGTTGGGGTCATCCAGCAAGAGAAAGATAAAAGGTATGTGTCAAATAAGAAGAATTGGACAAGTAATAGTCAACAACATTGCATAATAAAGGATTCTCTATGCTATAAGAGTTTAAGAGAATGAGATAGATATTCAAATAAGAATAAGAGAATTGCCATATACAATCACCACAATAACAATCACATAGCATGAATATATTAAGACACAAACTCATCTCAATGTAGGGTGAGGCACCTACCAGACCTCACCAATGGCAGGGGGACTAAAACCCCAGTGCCAAAAAAGTGGAAGGGGGACTAAAACCCCAGTGCCTAATATATAAAATGGCAGGGGGACTAAAACCCCAGTGCCCGGCAGGGGGACTAAAACCCCAGTGCCCTATGGGTGGTTTGTACTCATGTACACTACATTGTCATTTGGCCTAAAATACATCATGCTTAAATAGTCACTTGGTAGTATAGTGAAAAGTATATCAAGGTAACAACATAGCATTGGGAATAAAACCCAAATAAATATATGGGCCACCATAGGCAACAGCAATATCCAAGAACTCCAAGAAATAAAAGAGCCAACAAAGCAACAACATTATATAATGTTACCAAATATTTCAAAAGGATAAGCCAACATAGGCAATAACAAGATTAAAGCATTTCCAAGTAGGGGAGGCAACATATGTAGTAGCATGATTCACATGATTCAAGTGAATGAGCCACAATGGCATAAAATAAGTAAAGAGCCAATAAATGCAATTAGAAGGATAACAAGGCTAGCACCATAATGATTGTGGGGTTGGAAAAGTCCCAACTGAAGGATAGGTAGTTTGTACAATAAACATTCACATAGATTTCACATTCACCATGGATGTCACATACTAAAGTAGGCTTCACATACAAAATAGGGTGCACATACTAAAATAGGCTTCACATACCTATTTTAATTATTTACCATCACATTCACCAAACTGATTGCATCACCATTCCATATTACCCTAGTTACATTATTACACATGTATTAATATATATAAAGACAAAGTATAGGAAAAACCCTAATTTTACAAAACCACGATTTAGGGTTTAAAACTTACCCCAACATATTGGTCATATGCTCCTGAATAAGAATACATATTTTATTTTACAAATTGGAGTTAAAATGGATTAATTAGGTATTTTAGAACATTTAAATCATCAAAAGAGTATCTTCAGAAAACTTCGAAAAATCATTTAGAATCAGGCTTCAAAAACCACAAAATTGGATTCTACTCGAAAAATCCTTTCCATTGACTATTTATTTGCATTTTTCTGACATGGGAATGATTTATTATGAATTAAATCATCCCAGCCAATCAGAATGCAAGAAAAACCATAGCGTGATAGGTATTTAAATCCAAATACAATTCGATGTAAATAACTTGTGAAATGACTAAACTACCCTTGTGGGTTAAATAAATCTATCACAGCCACAGGGGCACGCTTGTCATTTGCACAATCTGATCAATCGCAGATGAGAAACAAATCAAAAGATGAAAAGACAAAAATGCCCATACCCGCAACCAATAGTCTCATGGCAGGGGCATGGATACCTTGGTCATTGCCTGACCAGGTGTCTTCCAGCCCAGGCATGGTGTGAGCAAGCTCGCAGGGGCTTGGTTCCTTAGCCTCAAATCGCCATCAGGGCGCATCATAGAGAACGCAAAAGGGAAACGAGTCCGTTGAGACCTGGAGAAGCCGAAGGCATCCTCGCCACAAGGCGGAGACCCTTGCAACCACCAAGAGAGCCAGAGAAGGTCGGGAAACAGGGGAGAGGTATCGGTGAGCTAGAACATCAAAACCAAAAAGGAGGATCTCAGCTAAGGCTCAAAAAATGCTCGCGGACTCAAGGCGAGTCAAAAACTGGAGTTGCGAGGGCAGAGGCGCACTGAGGTGGGAAAAAGTCAGGTGCCACCGAGGTGCTTCCGGCAGTCTATAGGTTACGTCGGTCGGGGGTTGCTCGAGCCAAATCGAAAAGGCGAAAAGAAGGAAGAGAGGCTAAAGATGGTTACCTAGCCTGCAATTTGACTGAGGCGGCCGGAGCTACGAGATACGGGTCGCCGTCCCTGAGGGACAAGGATGAGTAGGTCCGCGACATCCAGGAAAGATGGGGAGAAATTGGAGGGATAGAAAGAAGGCTCGAAGCCCGGGGGTGCTCCATGGCCCCTTAAGTAAGTGTGGGGAAGGACGGAGCTATCTCTGCTACTCCATGGTGGAAAGGAGGAGGCGGTCCAAGTTGGGCGTTTCTCGCGTAGGGAGAGGGAGGGGATGAGTCGGGGCTAGTTAGGACCGCCATCGTAAGCCGAAGCGAATGCAAGAGGAATCACGCGAAACGGTCAAACAGGGAGGGAGATTGGGTCGAGGGAGCCAAGGAGCCTGGCAGCCCGAACGACTGGAGGTAGAAGACGAGTCTTCAGCCGTCCGATCAAGGCGGAGATTAGATGATCAAATCTAGGCCGTCGGATGGCTCGCATGTGAAAGGGGGCGCGTGACAAGTAAATAAATGAAAACTATAGCATTACACAGTGAAATGAAATGGATTAAATGTATTTTATTTAAAAACTTTAATCATACTATATATTAAAAGCTTTAAAATCGATTTGGAGGGTCAAACGAAGTCCAAAAGCCACCAAATTTTAACCACATGTTCACATTAAAGTGTAGCATCATGCTATATAATTAGATTTCGTATTTAAGCTCACTAAGGCTCATAACTCATATATTGTCCATTATTACATGTATTAATATATTAAAAGAGGTGAGATAATATGGAAAACTAATTAATTGAAATATGGGAGTAATATTTCGAGGCAGTCATATCCTAATTATTTCAAGAGAAATAACTCACCATATTATCCCATTTTCACACATTTTATCCACTTAAGAGGAGAGAGAAAATAAAGAGGTTAATATACTCATAATTAATTCAAGTACACATTATTACTAATATATTTATCCAAAAAGCTCCAAATTAATATTATCTACTTATCTCCATCCTTAATGACCAAGTTACATTATTAACCCTCACTTATCTCCTTAATTGGGTTATTTGTGCAAACACCCCTTCATTATCATAAATGAGGGAAAAAGATAATTCTAAACATTGAATTGTGCTCAAATTTCACAAGGGTCCAAAAAGAATATAAAACAAGGGAAATTTATGAAAAAGGTCCAAATGGACTAGGAAGCAAAGAAAAGCTCAAAAGTGGGTAAATTGCAGGGAAGACCCTAAATTTCA
The DNA here is from genome assembly GCA_963693085.1 of Alisma plantago-aquatica. Taxonomy (NCBI): domain Eukaryota; kingdom Viridiplantae; phylum Streptophyta; class Magnoliopsida; order Alismatales; family Alismataceae; genus Alisma; species Alisma plantago-aquatica. The sequence goes on from OY856415.1 coordinate 252,970,529, forward strand.
GTATGTTACAACACACTACCCCTTAAAGAGGATTTCGTCCCCGAAATCACAGCAAGAGGAAAGAGATGGTGGGTGTGCAACTTCCCAACCTTAAACACTAGGTTATAACACTTAATCTAGGGTACAACACAAAATCTACATAAGTCAGGTGTTACTAAGGTTTCCACAAATCCTATAACCCTTTATCAAACTCAGATTAATTAACATTTTTGCCTTATTAATATAATATCCATCATGAAGAGGTATCTTTTATATTATACTACTACTTGTGCCACATTATATTCAAAACAATTATATCTCAACATTATATCATGTGTATTTCCCTCATCAAGGGTTTTAAGCACCATTAAGGTTTACTAAGGCATTTCAACGTTATTTAATGTATTAGGTCAAAAACCTTAATAACATGAATTCATTTTTCCATTATCCTTTTGAAACTATTCATGTAGAATTATCACAAATTATTTTGTAGAAAAATTTAATATTATCCAACAAGTTATTAAGCCTATAATAATTCCCAATAATGTTCATATTGCACATTTTCATATCATCTTTCATACTCATATTAATGACATCATTAATCTTTTTCGTCCATTACACTTCATATTATAAGTTATACATATTTTACTTCACAAAAGGCATTTATGAATATTTATGTGAATCCAATTATTCATTATCATATCTGAGTCATTTTATGCATTTTAGTGAATATGATGTAACCCATTAAATATTAATGAATTAATTCATATATCAAGTTATGACGAGGTGTTCACTAGAGAAAAAGGTGATATACCTTATATATATTGATAACTTAGTGACTATAATCCATTTATATGCATTAAGGTATATTATGTGATGATGACACCTAATGTCACTAATGTATCATGAAAGGCATTAAGGGTATATATATATATATATATATATATATATATATATATATATATATATATATATATATATATGTTGTCAAAACTAGATGATTACGTATTAAAGTTTAGGTCAACATGATCATTACATATTAAAGCATCCTTAGGGTGCATTATCCATACACATTTTACCATTAGGGTGGCATAGTCAACGTTATGTATATTCACCATTAATAATGAGTAACTCATTATTATGCGCATCAAGCCTATATTAAGGTTCAAACATATGAATTATTCCTATATGACTTACTACATATTCATGTGTGTATAAACAAACAAGTTGAATTATAAGTATAATGTGTTTGGTAAATTATTGTATATGTTATTATGTACATAAGTCCACATAGCTAGGGTTTCTAACTCTAAAGGTATTTGATTTTGCTTATATTGGGATTCCATCCCCCTAAGAAGGGATTTCGTCCTCGAAATCATATTTGCAAAACCAAATAGGGCACCAACACCATTACCCTCACTCCACCCCTTAAAAGGGTCAAACTAAGTCAAACTAAGATAAGGGTAAAAGGGTCTATAAAACTCAACACTAAAAGTATTTACTAACCAAGCTTCAGGGTGTAACATATGGTACACTAAACCCTAAACATAGGAGTATAAGGTATTTAAGGATGATTTTTGTGTAAGAGATCAAATCATCACTTATGGTTTTCCTAAGGTATTCAACAACTAGGCAACATGCCCAAAGATAGACTATTTCGAGCTGTCTGTATCAGATCAGGCCAGGCCAGGTCATATGAGCTCAGGAGTCCTCGTTACCAAGCTATTGGGGCGGAGGAAAATATTTCCAGCCCCCAAGCTCTGACCCTTTCTAGACACCATCACTTCAACTTATTGCTCTAGTAGCTTCTCAAGTGATATGATAGATCATACAACAAGGAGATGTAAAGATTTGTATAGTATCAATTGAGAATAATTCTACTGACCCCTAGATAAAGGCACTTTCACAATAGAAGCATGATGGTCATGTTAGATCACTTGGCATACAATTCATGAGTGATTGGTTCTAAGTGCAAGTGGGAGTCTGTTGGTATATATGCCCAGAGATCCAACCATATGATGATTGCAATGGCATAACTTGTAATTGATTTGATTAATAAATAAAGTCAAGCTTCCAATTTATTCTATGTAATTTAGTTATGAGATAATGATGCAACATTATAAATGGCTAGAGAAAAATATTACTCAATGAAGTATGTATTCAAGTATAGGAATTGGGGAAATGATATCAAATAGATGTTAACAGTACACATACATATTCTCCTTATGTCCCTGATCTATTTTTATTGTGGAAGGTTGATAGACAACAATGAAACATAAGACCATAGTGTGAGTTGGTTGATGTTAGAATCTCCTTAGTCATTATATGGCTATATCAAACCAAGCAGTCAAATACATGTTAGAGAATAGTGTATCAGACAGACCCACCGTGAGATTGACACATGGAAGACATCATTATGGGAGTCATAGTTAGCTCTCACAGTGATGGTGGTGGTTGTGGTTCTTAGACATGAAATCACTACACTCATCACATGTTGTTGAGTCTATTTTGACATCAACAAATGCATTACTAAAATATGGGTTGTTATAAAGGTGATGATTGTGTGACTTTGACACATGGGGATAGACTGTGAGTGATAGGAATGGTATTTGTGTTGGTATGTATGTCCTAAGAGCCAATCATGGGATGATTGGTGGGATACATAAAGATTGATTTGATAAACATCAAAGGCAAGCTTCCAATTCTTCCTGGTTCAGTCATATGAGATAGTGATAGAATAGATTGAATGTCTAGAGAATGACAATACTCAATGACGTATGCTTTCAGGTTAAGGACCTGAACGATGATATCATACGGATGCTAAGAGTTTGTACATTCTTGTTATGTCCCTAGTCAGATGTCATTGTGGAAGGTAGATAGACAACAATGACACACAAGACTAGATTGTGGTGTTGGTTGATGACAGAATCTCATTAGTCATGATATAAAGATATCAAACCAAACACATAGGTACTTATTAGAGAACAAGTGTACCAGACAGACCCACCGTGAGTTTGACACATGGAACCATGACATGGTAGTCACAGTCAATACTCATAGTGATGGTGGTGAGTGTGATTCTTTGACCTGAAATCACTACACTCAACACATGTCATTGGGTACACTTTGACATCATCAAACGCAGTCCTGAAACATGGGTTGTTATAAAGGTGATGATTGGGTGGCTTTGATACATGGGGCTTTTGAGGGGTGAGTGATAGATATTGGATTTGTCCCTCCTGAGGGAGTTTGATATCCATGGCCACTTGATGAGTAGGATTGAGAAAGGCGTGCATGCATGTATGAATCAGTATGTGATATTGATGTCATAACATATCTCTTCCAATCAACTCTAAGATCAAGAAAGTGAATGAACGTTGACAGGATGACTGTTCCATGCCTTGAGTTCATTCGGGATATCAGTGACAAAGGAATTATACATTCACTGTAACACTATACATGGATTGTAGGATTGAAAGTTGTTCTCCAAATTTCTATTTCACTTGGGTAGCACTGATGTGTGACTAGGCACCGCTCTTTGCTTGTGAAGTCATAAGTGTTATGGACTTTCACTGCCAACGTGAAAAGTAACTGCAGGGTCACACACATAAGATATAACCTAGAAGAGGAGTTTTGTCCACAAACAATGTTTAGATTGATTACTAAAGGAGTTTAGTAGTTCAATTAAACACTCAATTAATTGATAGCTCAATATCATAGTGTTCAAGGTGTTGGACTGATTGATTAGAGTATCAGATTGATTGAAACTGCAATTGACTATTTCTGCACAAGCTGCACTCCCAACTGATCGGCTCATGTGATGAACCGATCGGCTGAGCTTGGTGAACCAATCAGCTCAGATGGTGAGTCGATCGGCTAATGGACAGGGTGAAACGACCAATTCAAGTGTTGAACCAATCGGCTCAACTGGTCCAACCGAGCAAGTTGGGAAAGTAAGATTGGTGAGAAATTTCCTTTCATTTTACTTGCCAATTTGATTAGAACAAGGATTGGTATTAGGTACCAATTTGAAACCAAAGAGGAAAAGTCAATCGGGAACTGACCAGGGCCGCGAACCGACCAGTTTAGAAGTGAACCGACCGGTTGAGGTGTCCCAACCGATTGGTTGAGGTGTCAACCGACCGGCTCAGGTCCCCAACCGTCCGTTTTAGAAATGAAACGATCGATTCAGGTTGCGCAGTTGGTTGTTTTTGTGGAAAATCTCGAACCCTTCTACTCCTGCTTTAGTCCCACATTGCCTGGGATAGAGAACCATGTCCCATGACCCTCCTATATATAGGGGTATTGGGGGCTTCTCAAAGAACAACTCAGTGCAACCAGTTGCTCTGTAAAGTTGTCGTTCTCTCTGGTTTCGGTAATTGAGAGAGCTCGAGAAAGTGCTACCCGATAAGGGAGGCACAACAAGGGAAAGACAGCTCCAAAAAGCGACTGGTGGCAGGAGAGTGTGTTGGTGACTAGTATGCCGATAGGAGGGTGTGACTCCTTCCGATTCTTTGTGGGACAAGGAGATCGGAGTTCTAGGTGGTCCATGTGGACTACTTTAGAGGCAGGAGATTTCTATTTCTCGGAGGACAGCTGTCAATCCCGACAGTCCTGGTGAGACCAGGAGTCGTCAGTCCCGGTGCGACCAGGAGCTGCACAGACACCATACAAGACCGGAGGTGAAGACCGCACAAGCCACGAGGTATTGTCGCTGAGCAAGCCTCGGGACAAGGTACGATTACATAAACCATCCCTTCCTATTGTATAGACGTTGACACGTTTCCTTGTTCTAGGTTTGGGGAGAAGAAAATTTTTGTTTCCGCTGCCTTCTCTACCTCCATTAAAACCCAATAGTAGTATCAGAGCCACGTCAACTGCTCTATACTTTAGGATTATCGATGGGATCGATTTTGGTTTGTTGCCTTTATCTATTGCATACGATGCGAATAAAATTGGCTTTATGCATGTCCAATCCTAAATCTAAAAATCAAATTTACATATATGATATGTATTATGAATGCACTCGATACGCGTCACCCTTAAACGAGTTTTGTGGTGGATGTATAGCGTTGTTATGGCCAATAAACCCTATCTGTGTATGGTTGTATGTGGTTGCATGCATCCCGGTCTGCACACTGATCTTCTTTCTCTTATTCCTGATGTAACTCGAAATAATTCGAGATTTATTTCCTACCTTTTCTCCCCCCGAATGTAACTCAGGGTTTCCCTTTTACAATGTAAAATAGGATAGAATTTTATTTCATGTTATGTCAAAGAATGGCGGACATCCTGGCGACAACTGAGACGATCGGTTCAAGGAGTGAACCGATCGATTGACGTTTGAGACGATCGGTTCAAGGAGTGAGCCGATCAGTTGATGACCGGTTCGAGGAGTGAGATGAGAGGGTGGTGGCCATGAGGAGATGCACGACGACCGGGCAAACCGATCGGTTGGAGGAGCCAACCGATCGGCTGGTGGCTCCCTGACGACCGGGCTAGAACAAGGAAGTCATTCATGTGATGAGCTGATCTACTCAGATGGCTATATGATAGAGTTCATCTTTTACATGTTGCATGTGATGTAGACCTATATGACTGTGATTCCTCTTGGCTCGAGAAATCACATTAGGATGGCCATAATCATCGCTTTTATCGTTTCACGTGTTTTCAGTGGGATATATCATGTATATGATACATACTATATATTGTGGTGATTGGATATGTATATGTATATAAAACCAAACCCCTCATTAAATATTAAGTTTTAGATGCCTTCCAAATGTGACACACGTGAAAAGCTTGATCGACCAAGTGTGGGCACGCCCAAGCATGGTGCACCGTCTATCTCGTGGAAGCGTGAAGGATGGATATGTGGGTGTGCCCAAGCAGGGTGCATATTCATCATGTTGGCTTTGGGTCAGACTTAACAAGGTGACCTAGATAGGATTTAGCACCTTGAGGCATGGAGATGCTCATGGCAAGGAGTTGCATATGACATCTTATCAAGAGTTGCATATGATGCAATTGGCAAAAGTTGCCTACCTGAGAGATCTAAGTTGTGGGTGACAACCCAAGCTGGTCCATGACTTAGAGGATTTCAAGATCTTGCCCACTAGAAGGTTGTACGCTGCAATCTTCCAAATTGATGGTGAGGGCTATCAATTTGAACTAAAATAGTGGGAGCGATAATTAATTTAAGGCCTAATTATATCATCAAACTTTTCAAATCAATCAAATAAGTCAAAATTGAGTTTTGGACTAAAATTGCATATTTCCTTTTGTAGTACAAATGGCAACAAACAATAATCACTTTTCTTTGCGATTGGTACTTGAAAAGGACAAGCTGAATGGGACAAACTTCCACGACTGGTATAGGACATTGAGAATTGTTCTCACTCAAGAGCGAAAGCTCTATGTCCTGGATACTCCAATTCCAGAGGAACCTGCTCCTAATGCACCAAAGGCAGAAAGGGATGCTTACAAGAAGCATTCTGATGATGCCATTGATGCAAAGTGCTTGATTTTGTGCTCTATGAACCACGAGTTGCAAAGACAACATGAGAACATGGGTGTCATTGAGATGATTCAGCATCTCAGGAACATGTATGAAGATCAAGCACGACAAGAGAGATACGATGTCTCAAGGGTACTGTTCAAGTGCGTCATGATAGAAGGAGATCCAGTTGGTCCTCACACACTCAAGATGATTGGGTATGTGGATAACCTGACAAGACTGGGATTTCCACTGAGCCAAGAGTTGGATACCGACGTGATACTGCAATCGTTGCCAGAATCCTACAGTCAGTTTGTGATGAACTACAACATGAACAACTTTGATAGGCCACTGTCAGAGTTGTTGGGCATGTTGAGGACAACCAAGACACAAATGAAGAAGGACAATCCTAAGTCTATGATGGTGATCAACATCAAGAAAGGCAAGTCCAAGCGAAAGGGCAATAGCAAAGCTAAGAAATGTTTTGATGCTAGCCAGAAGTCCAAGTCGTCTTCAACTCTCAAGGTTAAAGGAGGCGTGACCAAGAAAGGCAATTGCCACCATTGTCAAAAGCCAGGACATTGGAAAAGGAATTGTCCTCTCTATTTGGAAGAACAAAAGAAGAAGGAGGCGACAGACGTCTCTACTTAAAGGTGTCATGAAAGTAAACTTGTAACACTTTTTGAGGTATATGATACCAAGATGTAAAGCGTAAAGCACTCAATAAATGGGGCAAGTGTTTCCGCCATAGATAGGAGTACTTTAGTTTATTTTCAGCCTTGAAGGCATGTAATACAGTTATGAACTATTATTTCATATTTTCCAATAGATAGAAACACTTTATTTTTGCATATTGTATGACAATGATGGAAATTAATAAAGTTGATGTTTCAATCTCAAAGATGTGATCTTTATGGCAATGCCTTGATTATCTTGTGGTATTTGATATGCATAAGATAAAATGATACCTAAAGTTATTGATAACTCAAACAATCAAATTAGCATCAATCATGAGAAATTCATTTCTAGTTTCCATATGATGGATAAATCTAGACTCTTTTGGTTAGAGAACCAGTAAGAGATATGAATATCTTGGACATGATTAATCAATATTCACTAGTGGTAGTGAGAAAATGATTATCCTATTAGGTATAATACATGTGATGTATTTACATACCTATTGGAGCAAATGCTAAATACTTCAAATGGTGTTTAGAGAAATACCAATATGAATATCTTGAAGTGTTCAAGAATATCATTAATGAAGTACGAATTTGGTAAAGTGTTAATTCTTGATGAGATCAATGAATAAAATACTTAGACCAAATGTTTGAGATCCTTACGAGTGATTATGATAGTGTATCATAGTTAACTCATGATTAAGGCATGGTGATGTCTAAATCAAGAAGGAATCATATTCTAAGGAGTTAGAGAATGATTAACAAATAACTAAATTCTTCTTAAATAAAGAATACCCTACACTAATAAAGGACATTAAGAATCACAAAGGTTGTGAGTTCTTATATCCTTAACAATCACACCTTGATCATCTATATGATGAGTTGTTCATGAGATGAGTCAACTATCTAGATGAATATGAGGAACCGGATTTTGAGTTATGGTTTATGACCATTACATCCTAAATTACTTCCATGTGTACCATAAGGTATGACCTTGATGGTAGCACCTATTGGAATGAAATCCATAAGTGCAAATAAGTATTAAGCGTTAAGACACATGGATAACATTTTGAGAAGGATGATGCTTGTTGATTTCAACTTTATGACCAAGACATTTGGCATATGGATGCCAAAACCGCATTCCTTTGAGGAATAAAACAAGGATGTGTACGTGACACAACCTATAAGGTTTAGGAATCCACAAATGCAAATGAAGTCTATAAGTTACAATGGACTAATCAATGTGATTGATTGAGTACAAGCAACTCAGAACTGGATCTTTACTTTGATGATATAGTCAAAGGGTTTGACTGATATGTCAAAGATAAAGGAGGGATCTCTGATTTAGTGGGAGCGTATTCACATTTCACATGCTGATGTGAAATTGAAATGTTCTAAAATGGAAATCCAAAAGTGGAAATTATCTTTAAGGAAGATAGAGACATTTCCTATGTGATAGGAATAGAGATCTATAGAGATAGTTCTCGAAAATCTCTTAACCTGAAAAGAGAAAGCATACATTGGCAATCTGTACTGAAGGGTTTAGTGTGCACAGATTTTGTGGGAGAAAACCCATCCATGTTACATGGAGTCAGTATCCAAGGCCAAGTGTCCAATTCTTATGAAGAATGTGAACATTAATAATATATATGGATCTATCATGTATGTAATCATCCCATCATCTTGCATGTATGGACATGACAAGAATAAAATGCATTCATCATCTTGTATGTAGGAGATGACAATATGATATGCTCATCTTGATAACTCGTATGTGGGACATGACGAGTGGATGTCTGTCTAGTTCCAGTAAGGGTTACTGGAATACCATGAGAACTTGATAAGTACTTGTGAAGTACTAGTTCTATGGAGATAAGGAAGAGTTTGATATAAAGAGTTACATTGATGCGAACTTTCAAAAAGGACATAAAATTAATCGCAATATATATAGGATATATGAAAGTAAAAGTTTGTTGATAATTGGAAACGTTCCAATGAAACCATTCAAAAGGAAATATCGAGTATCCGTGCATGTGTTAGAGAACAACAGTGGATATTGTATGGATCTAGAAGTTCATGAGATGAACTTATAGATATTCTGGTCATTGATGACAAGTATGGAATCCTTGATCATGCAATGTGGCTAAAGGTTAGTAAAGGAATACTAGATAGCATATTACGACAACTCCATCTCATACGTATGACGTACAGTGAAGAGATGTGAGGCATGCAATTTACACTGACTTTGGAAAGGTGTTGTCATAACTCACTATGTTCGCACTAGAGCACAATAACATGTGGGACATGTTTGAAGATCACTATGAATATGATTCAAGGGTGATTGGCTCACAGTGCAAGTGGGAGTCTGTTGGTATGTATGCCCTGAGAGCCAATCATGGGATGATTGGTGGGATACATCAAGATTGATTTGATAAACATCAAAGGCAAGCTTCCAATTCTTTCTGGTTCAGTCATATGAGATAGTGATACAACATATTGAATGTCTAGAGAATGACAATACTCAATGACGTATGCTTTCATGTTAAGGACCTGAACGATGAGATCATATGAATGCTAAGAGTTTGTACATTCTTGTTATGTCCCTAGTTGGATGTCATTGTGGAATGTAGATAGACAACAATGACACACAAGACTAGATTGTGGTGTTGGTTGATGACAGAATCTCATTAGTCATGATATAAAGATATCAAACCAAACACATAGGTACTTGTTAGAGAACAAGTGTACGAGACATACCCACCGTGAGTTTGACACATGGAACCATGACATGGTAGTCACAGTCAGTAATCACAGTGATGGTGGTGAGTGTGATTCTTTGACCTGAACTCACTACACTCAACACATGTCATTGGGTACACTTTGACATCATCAAACGTAGTCCTGAAACACGGGTTGTTATAAAGGTGATGATTGGGTGGCTTTGACACATGGGTCTTTTGAGGGGTGAGTGATAGATATGGGATTTTTCCCTCCTGAGGGAGTTTGATATCCATGGCCACTTGATGAGTAGGATTGGGAAAGGCGTGCACCCATGTATGAATCAGTATTTGATATTAATGTCATAACATATCTCTTCCAATCTACTCTGAGATCAAGAAAGTGAATGAATGTTGACAGGATGTTTGTTCCATGCCTCGAGTTCATTCAGGATATCAGTGACAAAGGAATTATACATTCACTGTAACACCATACACGGATTGTAGGATTGAAAGTTGTTCTCCAACTTTCTATTTCACTTGGGTAGCACTGATGTGTGACTAGGCACTGCTCTTTTCTTGTGAAGTCATAAGTGTTATGGACTTTCACTACCAACATGAAAATGACCTACAAGGTCACACACATAGGATTTAACCTGTAAGAGGAGTTTTGTCCACAAACAATGTTTAGATTGATTACTAAAGGAGTTTAGTAGTTCAATTAAACACTCAATTAATTGATAGCTCAATATCATAGTGTTCAAGGTGTTGGACCAATTGATTAGAGTATTAGATTGATTGAAACTGCAATTGACTATTTCTGCAAAATTTGCACTCCCAACCGATCGGCTCATGTGATGAACTGATCGACTGAGCTTGGTGAACCGATCGGCTCAGATAGTGAGTCGATCGGCTAATGGACAGGGTGAAATGACCAGTTCAAGTATTGAACTGATCGGCTCAACTGGTCCAACCGAGCAAGTTGGGAAAGTAAGATTGGTGAGAAATTTCCTTTCATTTCACTTGCCCATTTTGATTGTAACAAGGATTGGTATTAGGTACCAATTCGAAACCAAATAAGAAAAGTCAATCGGGAACTGACTAGGGCCGCGAACCGACCGGTTCAGAAGTGAACCAACCGGTTGAGGTGTTCCAACCGATTGGTTGAGGTGTCAACCGACTGGCTCAGGTCCCCAACCGACCGTTTCATAAATGAAACGATCGGTTCAGGTTGCGCAGTTGGTTGTTTTTGTGGAAAATAGTGAACCCTTCTACTCCTGCTTTAGTCCCGCATTGCTCAGGATACAGAACCCTGTCCCACGACCCTCCTAAATATATAGGGGTGTTGGGGGCTTCTCAAAGAACAACTCAATGCAACCAGTTGCTCTGTAAAGTTGTCGTTCTCTCTAGTTTTGGTAACTGAGAAAGCCCGAGCAATTGGTACCCGATAAGGGAGGCACAGCAAGGGAAAGACAACTGCAGAAAGCGACTGGTGGTAGGAGAGTGTGTCGGTGACTAGTACGCCGACGGGAGGGTGAGACTCCTTCTGATTCTTTGTGGGACAAGGAGATCGGAGTTCCAGGTGGTCCGTGTGGACTACTTCAGAGGCAGGAGATTTCTACCGCTCGGAGGATAGCTATCAATCGCGACAATCCGGTGAGACAAGGAGTGGTCAGTCACAGTGCGACCAGGAGCTGCACAGACACCGTCCAAGACCGGAGGTGAAGACCGTGCAAGCCGTGAGGTATTGTTGCCGAGCAAGCCTCAGGACAAGGTATGATTCCACAAACCATCCCTTCCTATTGTATAGACGTTGACACGTTTCCTTATTCTGGGTTTGGGGAGAAGAAAATATTTGTTTCCGCTGCCTTCTCTGCCTCCCCTAAAACCCCATAATTTGTCCCTCCTATAGGAGTTTGATGTCCTAGGCCTCTTTATTAGAGAGTTGAAGAAAAGCATGGCCATGCACATGTGAGTGAAGATGTGATATCGAGTTTACATATATCTCAGATAGTCTACTATGGTTCAAGAAACATGATTAAATGATGGAGAGGATGATTGCTCCATGCCTCAATTTTGATCTGGACATTAGTGCCAAAGGACTATACAAACACTGCAACACCATACAAAAATTATAGGTTGAAGTTGTTCTCCAACTTCCCATTTACTTGGCATTACTTACGATGTCATAAGTAGTTATGGACATACACTACCAATGCAATATGGTACCTATAGGGTCACACATAGGTATCAACCTAGAAGAGGATTTTAATCTTAAATGATAGTTGAATTTATCACTAAAGTGTTTAGGTATTTGATTCACACAACAAATAGGCTGAGTGTACCGCCTAACATCCATTTCATAGAGTGAGGCCTCCGTCTAGAGTGACAAGGTGTTTGGAATGACAGGTCGGTTTGATTTGAAATTGGCTATGGATGAACCAAACGACTCAGATCAGTTCACCAGATGACCGTCTGGGTGAGAGAGACGACCATCTTGCATGGGCGAGATCGCTCATTTTGATCGAGAGAAGGTTCTAGATATTTTCCCATATTCATTTGGTTTGCATATCACTTGTAGTGTAAGAAATTAATGTTCAACATTAATGAGAAACGAATTGCCAATTTTGCATGCAATTGGGAAACTACAAACCAATCATCTCGTAGTACGAGACAACTATCTCGTATGAAAAATAGGCACCTGGGATTCTAGATGACCATTTTGGTTGTCACAGGTCACAAAAATTCAAGATCTTCCGATCCATTACACTCTTGTAGAGTCCGGAAACCCTAGCCCAAACCCCTACCTAAAATAGAGGGGTATTGGGGGCTTCCTTAAACACAAAAAATACAATTGAGAATTAGTTTCTATGACAATTGTTGTCCTCTCTGGTTGTGGTAACCAAGATATCCCAAGCAAGTCCTACCCGAATAGGGAGGGATAGCAAGGGAAAGAACAACTGAGAACATTGTTGTGGGAGAGAAAGTTGATGACTAGTATGCCAATGAGAGGGACAATTCCTTCTTGTCTGTTCTAGCAGGACAACAAGAGTCTAGATGGTCCGTGTGGACTTATTTAAAGGTGAGGTGGCCTTTCCTATCGCTAAGGAGGGCATCATCAACCAACAATCTGTGATGAGAGGAGAAACTCTAGAAGACGACGTTCGAGTTTGCTCCTTACGGGATGGGGTTAAGCTCCCCAAGTTGGGCTCGGCGCAATCTTTACGAGTCTCTTGGGTTACCAAAAAGTATGCTATCTATAGAGGAGAATTTAGATGAGTCCCAATTCAACTAGGATTCAGAGTTGTGCATTGAAAATGATGGAGGAGATGTCACTGGACTTGCTCTAACACCAGGTGTATCCTCGAAACCATCATTTCCATATTATAGTTATTGACGTAATCTACTGGTTATGGGGAATATGGTAGAATTTTTTTTTATTTCCACTACCTTCTTTGTAGCCATATTTCCCTGTAGTACTTTCCTCATAGGGCATGTAAGTATTCATTCACAATTTTCTCTAGAGTTATTCCCCTATTTGGTGCTTTAATTTTTCTCAGCACCATGAATAACATTCCCTCAAATCTTGCATTTGTTGGGGAACATTTCCATCTATTGATATTTCCCTCTGGTTGGGATGATACCAGGATCCTACTCCTTGTATATGACATCTCAGATGCATGGGAATGCCTTGTATCATCCTCTATTCTGGCCTCTTAAAGACCATCCTTCCACATGGTAGGTTGTTTGCACTATAATTTTAGGCAATGACTCACCTAGTAGAAAGATCCACCATGGTCAGAAGCCAATGGTTGAAGGATTTGAAAGGGAGAGTTATGAACTATATCTTCTTTGTTTTGTGTAGAGTGCCTTACAACTCTTCAAACAAGGGTGCTTTGTAAATTTCCATGCACAACTGAGCAAGTAGAGTTGATTTGGCTTTTAAAACAAGACCTATTTTGTCCATGTACATATATTCTTAGATTATTGTTCCACAGAGGACCTTGAAGAATACCATATTGATAGATACATTATGTCTAAAGGATTAGCGCATGTCATCTCTTCGCTGATAGTATCTATGATTGTTGTAGATGTCATCTTGTCATAGTTTATCATCATCAAGGATATCTTCCAGAACATGGATGTTCTTGATACCAAAGTCATGCCCATGTCTTTCATTTTACATGGAAGCGGTGGTGATGTTGTCGGGTTTAAATCAGGTATCACTGATGGTTTAAGAAACACTAAACTATCTGGTTTATTCAGGGCATTATTGAACATTTAGTTCATGTTTCCTTCATCTTTCTCAACAGTTTTCTCTTCCATCTCCACCTCAAAAGGATTTAGATGAATCCTACTTTGATCTGTTCATCCATCAACAATTTGTTGACAAAGTCTGCATACTCAATTGGAGGTGGTGGAGCTTTATAGTCAGATAAAGGATCTAGCTGATTCATTATGTCTATGTTGTTTTTGGTGCCTCCCCCTCATTTAGTTTGATTTGAATATGATGTCATTCTCACAAGTCACTTCAACAACTTTGGCGGGAATGACTTGTTCTCTATGGTTCGTCCTCCATGCATTTGTTGGTGAAGTGACCTGGTAAGGCTGGGAATTTGCATAACTATCCTCCCCAGTGGGCACTTCCATGTTCCTCATAGAAATTTCCTCTCCCTATGCAATAAAAAATTCATCCATGGCCTCTTTTTTTGGAGGTGGTGCAACCTTACTGGTGTGTATTTTGGCTAGCACCACATCCACCTTGAGTTTCACATCAATGTCAATTGCGGTTGAAGAGGTGGACTCCTCATTCACCACCTGTTGTCTTTTTGATGATGTTACTTTGTGGGAATGTGATGTCATTGGTGCCTCCTTCCACTTCCTCTGTTTGGCACGCATTCACTCATTTTCTCATTGTAGGTCATTCCACTACTGAAGGAGTAGGGTGACCTTTTTAGTCATGTATACTAGAGATTCCATTACCTGCATCTGGTTTGCAACCAAGAGCTGCATCTGTTGCAATAGGGTTAGCAATGGCTGTGTGTCTTCCATTATCTTCTCAACCTACAAAGTTAGTGCAAACGTATTTATAGTTAAATTTATATAGTTAGAGAAGATTTAGATACAATCTCATAGAGCTCCTAAATTCTTGCCCTTTCTGCATGAATTTTGCTACGAGAGGGGTACACCTCTTTGAACTTGCCTTCTGATTGTATTCCTTTGTCTGGACAGATCTTTTCTATCCCCAACTCATGTGTAGGCTTTGATCAGCCTCAAATCTTGAAATGGGATGCCCTTTTTCTAAAATCTCTTTCTCTGGTTCCTCCCTTTCCTATTCCCAAATTGACGGTGATCGTTTCTTATTGTATCCATCATTTCCTTGTTGACCCCTTGGTTGGCTAGTTTACCAACCAAGACATTGTTGGTGATTTCCTATGTACTAGAAGTGGTGTGGCATTGTGATGGAGTGGACTTTGAAATCCTAAAATGTCCAATGACTTAAGTGAAAGCATAAGTATGAGTTAGATTGAGGGTTCCAAGCCCTTGACAAAATATGTTTGTTGATTGATGTTAATATCATCCTTAACTTTATGCCTTTTGAAGTATTGAAGTGGATGATTGAACAATTGAGTTTTGACACTAAATTTGAGTAGAAGATAGTTTGAGTGGTGAGGAAGCAATGGTTAAAATTTGGTGACAATTGGATATTCCTAGAAGGAGTTATGAAGGTTTGCAATTTGAGAAATAATAGAAAATTTTGAGGACTTATAGACCTAAGTTGGTTTTAATAAGTGTCACACCCCTTTTGATTTTTGGATGGGCGTGTGGCCTTTCTATTTCTCGTGGACCCAGTAGTTGCACCCAAGCAGTTCAGTAAAGCCTAGAAGCCACAGATTGGCTGCATGGGGTTTTCTCTGCCCTTGGATATGCTGGATCGAATGGTTTTTAGGTTGTCACCTTCATGGCAGTTGCCTCTTGACCATGTTGATGGCCTTCCACGATGGGGTGGCTTTGAGAAAGGTGGGGGAAGATGAGTCTGTGACTGCCTCCACCATCTCACAGATCGTGGGTGTGAGGAAGACTTCAAACCAGGTAGTTGGTTTCGGACTGGGAGGAGTTCCCTTTTGACCCACCTCTCCATCGTCAGTCATAGGGAGAGCATGAGAATAGTAGATTAGGGAGAATGCAGTAGAGATCGAGGAGGAGCAGGATGCTTCCATGTACTTGCCGTGGTGTAGCCTTACGACGGTGAGCATGTGGAGGCGGGATCTGATGCAGCCTGTGAGGCGGAGCACCAGGTCATGGGTGCGCAGACTAATGCGAGAAAGAAGAGACGATGGGCGAGCGTCGAGGCCTGGTAGTCCGCACGACGTGGGAATAAGCCTGGGATCTTTCCTGGTGGCTCAGTAAGTAAAGAGCAGGATCCCAGGGGCGGAGGCTCTTGCATCTCACTCACCCACAGGCGTCGGAGAGTCAGACTCGAGAGGAGAACAAAGGCGAGCTACGACGGAGACACCTCGACCTGGAGAGCTCGTTTGCAATGGCGACTAGTTATTGGAGACCAGGGAGGAGCCGTAAGGAATAGAGGAAGCGGGCAATGCCAGGAGCGGGTTCCAGCAAGCTCCCTAAGCCAACAAGAGAGGCAGAAGAGGAGGACTACAGCTACAGATTCCTCTCACCGGAGGAGACCAGTCACAGCAGCGGTCTGCGTAGGGAGACGAGCACAATGCTCGTGTTCTTTGTGAGAGAGGACCAGGTCCAGTAGAAATAAACCAACAAATTCTAGATTAAACCGGATGGCTCAACCGCGAACCCAGGCAACCAAGGAGTGAAGCCATGTGGCAGACCAGGATTGGCCGATAAATGGTAATTCTCAGAATTTCCAATGATCTTGCATAATTCATAATAAATAGCTCGCTTATCAGAAAAATACAAATAAGGTACCGAAATTCTCAAAAAAATGTGTAGAATAATATGGAAATATAACATCAGGATTTTAATGCATTAATATCAGTGATAATATGTAAGATGTGAAATGCTCATAGGATGGATAATAAATATCAAACATCAACCAAAAATTATGAGAAAATACCAGTAAGTGACAAATCATATCTGTAATCCATCTGAAGTCAGTAATCATGATGTTGATACACAAAATCTTGTAATTTTCTCTATATGCCTAATTAGGGCTAATAACCCTAAATAAAATGTATTAAAAGCACACATGCTCAATAAATGATGAAATTTACAGAGTAAGCTCATATCAGTATATGGAACCTCAGTTTTAATTATTAGATCATAATGATGAACAGAATCCATGTTATATGAAGATGAACCTTGATACATGGGTTGTAACCCTAATGTGAATGATGTATATAAACTAGGGTTAATATGTCCACCAAAAAGGATATGGAACCTAATGTTCAGGTAATGAACTATACTCTAGAATATGACATTAGTAAGATAAATCTAAGACCGGAATAGAAGTAATGGAACACACATCCTATTGAAATAAGCTAAACCCTAATGAACACGATTAGGGTTAAGATGAGATATAATAGGATGAGAACCTGATGATAGTTTATGGTCTTGTCTTGATCAGGTTTGACTAAAGTTATAGTTGACATCAGTGATATGTGTTTAGTATGATCTATCTCTTTAGAAGGTACGTCATTACCTCTTACTTGGCTTATTATACAATATGATTGTGTTATATGAGTAGTAAATTACTTGGCATATGGTATTGGATAAAATGATTGCTCTTGTATGATATGTTGCCTGATTTTCCGTACTCGCTGCTATGAACACATCAAACATAATATCTTTGTTCCGTTATATGAAAACACCAACTCTTTGGTAGTGTTCTTGGAAGTGTCCGAACTCTTTGGTAGTGGTCACATTGTACATATGGAAGCACCAACTCTTTGATAGTGTGCTTGGACCCAACTCTTTTGTAGTGGTCACAGTGTACATACGATCCAACTCTTTGGTAGTGATCATAAAGGCCTTGAGAGATAATGGAAAATGTGCTTAAAATATGTGTTCTCTTTTGTTGATGGACATCTTTGTGTAAGTATATGATTTTCTTATATTTCTTCTGTTACTGCCAAGTATTAGTTTTATCTTATTGCCAAGATATGATGAGAGGTAAATAAAAGACACGTAGGCCTACTCAGTACAATATTCTTGAAATATTGTGCTTACGTGTACCACATGTAATCTTTTGTTTAGGTTGTGGTTTTTCTCTTGAAGATCCAGGATAGTGAGAGTTGTGTGGCGAGCTGATGTAAAGGTGGACCTGTTGTCTTAAGATCATGTAGTTTAGTGGTAGTACATGTATATGTATAAGTTTGTTGTTCAATATGTAATATCAAATGTTGTAACAATTCATGTTGTAATCATATGTTGAATGTTGTACATGTGTGTATGGTTTTATTATTGTTCATGTACATGTGCTACTGTGTTTCCTTGTGACTCCCTTGATTTCTCTTTCTTAGCCTAGTGTGGGATGTTTAAATTGGGATTCTCGCTGAGGTGAGGGTTTCAATTTGGATGTCACACATCAGATTAAGTTTTAGAAAATCTGGGGATGTCACAGGTGGTATCAGAGCATGAAAAATAGCAAAGCCTGACATTTGCTCATTATGCAACTCAAAACTAGAGAACCTTGAACCTTAATAATCTTTAGGGTTAGATTAGTCCTCCCTTAGAGACTAGATCTGACCTAACCTCTAGGTTAGCACCTGAATGTCTGAGAACTAGGTCTAGATTGGTGCTTGTGTATAGCAAGTCCTTAGATGTCGTTCTTTCCCTGTAGTGTGGCGGTATGGGACGTTGTACTATTTGGAAATGACGTGCATCAAGGGAAGAGAAACCCTAGACATATGACACTCGTTGTCTAGAGTAGCTACATTAGTCTACACCATGTTCTCACCCCCTTCCTTAGTTTTCATGACACTGTACTCTCTACTATGTGTGGGGAACTCGTTTCAGGATTTGGTTTTTGATTCCAAACAGATCGAACTCGATAGTTTTCTCTAACGCTTATTTTATCGGAGAAAAACTATATAATATTTTATTATGTATATGTTTACAAAAATGTGCCCCCACACATGTACGAGTTGGAGGTGATCATGCAACCTAAGTGAAAAGTGAATGACATCAGTCTAGAAGAGAGAGTAGTTCTATATTAGATGTCTAGAGCCTTGTTTGGAATATATGATAGATGGATTAGATGAAATAAGTTTTGATGATACGGTCTAAGTATTATGTAGATGATATAAGATGGTTATGATGATCTATGTTTGCCTTTGAGGACATGAGTTCAGTTTTGAGGTTTTGAGATAAGTTCTGATGATGCAAGTATGCATTCTTTTATGAGATAAGATATGATAAGTTAAAACAAGGTTGTGAGTCAGCATGAGCCTCAAGCTCTTTTATGAAGGAGGACCTCTAGTGTTAGGACCAGTTTTGGGGTTAACTCCAAAGAGAGTGAGACCCATTGGGAGAAGGTCAGAGAACCTAAACTGCAAGATATGAGAATTATGAGATATGTGATATGATATGTCCTAAACTAGACTACTCCTGAGTGATTGAGACGAGTCACTTTATGCATGATTCCTATAGTTTTTTTGAACCCTAGATGTCCTTGGGAGGACAAAACCCTAGAGACAGAGAGAGGCTGGTTATATGAACATGTGAACTTGAATATGAGTGCCTACCATCTGGGTGAGGGAGAGAGCCCAAGACCCTGGAGGAGGTAGCTATGTTAGTTTTTGAGAAGCCTCGTGCTCGGGTTGGTGGTTTCTCATATAGGAATCTAGTGGTGTATATAAGAGAGTTTTGGGTAACCATGTTTCATGGGTAAAAGCTGAGAAGAGAATGTCATAGAATGTTTTGGTTTGTGCTTATGTGGCTCGAGCTAGTAAAGCAATCGACTAGTACCAATGAGGTAATCCGAGAACCCTAGACTAGGAGGGAAGATAAAGTTTTGTTATGAGATACACATAGAAATGAGTGAGCTCAAATAGATTGAGCATGACACCACCCTCAGGATAATGGTTGGGAGAACCTCAATTGGACTAGATAAAGATTTGATACATGTTTCATGAGCCACTTGTATAAGTTTGTTAGCACAACCATGATATAATATATGTAAGATGTGATCTAACCTCGAGACGCGATCTATAGACATGATGTGATGGAAAACCTAGAGACGGTTTGATAAATATCAATGCATAAATGGTTAACCATATACATGAATAGTGATGATAATGTAATACTGTTGGCTAATCTTGTGATGCAATCACTTGTAAATGTTGCAATTTATTATGAGTAATGAAATAAGATCTTGTGAATGAAACATGTTACATGAGGTAATCTTAGTGCTTAATAAAGAAAAAAAAGGGTTTTACAGTTAGCACAACATAATGATTATGACATCTTGATATGATCTAGATGGATAACGTGGGTTAATTATAGTTAAATCCCTCTTAAAAGGCATATGTTAATGATGAACATGTTCTAACAATGAGCTAAATAAAATGTCGATGACACCTTGATATAATGAGTTAATCTTAGTTAACTCCATTAGAACATGGTAATACGATGTGGGAACCCTAATGCGTGGCTAATGATAAGGAAGCATATTGAACATATGAGATATGTAATGACATAACCTAAGCTTCTAAACCCTTGTTTGAGCCTTTTATGGAGTGAGGTTTCACCCTTGATGCTTTTGAAACCTCCTAATAGTGCTTGGATACATGGTTCTAGGTAACCTTTGTGGATATGTTACACATAGAATGGTGCCTACATGTGGATGAGAGCAAGATAAGGTTTTCCCTGGAAATATGAGAATGGTTTACTTTCGAGGATGAAAGTTCTTTTAAGATGTATATGATGTGACAAAGTGAGTTTTTTGGCTTAATTTTGAGTACAAAATATCTTTTAAGGTGTGTAGGATGTGATGGAGTGGACTTTGGAATCCTAAAATGTCCAATGACTTAAGTGAAATCATAAGTATGAGTTAGATTGAGGGTTCCAAGCCCTTGACAAAATAGGTTGTTGATTGATGTTAATATCATATTTAACTTTATGACTTTGAAGTATTTCATTGGATGATTGAACAATTGAGTTTTGACACTAAATTTGAGTAGAATATAGTTTGAGTGGTGAGGAAGCAATAGTTAAAATTTGGTGACAATTGGATATTCCTAGAAGGAGTTATGAAGGTTTGCTAGAAATAATAGACATTTTTGAGGACTTATAGACCTAAGTTGGTTTTAATAAGTGTCACACCCATTTTGGTTTTTGGATGGGCGTGTGGCCTTTCTATTTCTCATGGACCCAGTAGTTGCACCCAAGTAGTTTAGTAAAGCCTAGAAGCCACAGGATTGACTGCGTGGGGTTTTAACTGCCCTTGGATATGCTGGATCGAATGGTTTTTAGGTTGTCACCTTCTTGGAAGTTGCCTCTTGACCATGCCGATGGCCTTCCACGATGGGTGGCTTTGAGAAAGGTGGGGGCGGATGAGGCCGTGACTGCCTCCACCATCTCACAGATCATGGGTGTGAGGAAGACTTCAAACCAGGTAGTTGGTTTCGGACTGGGAGGAGTTCCCTTTTGACCCACCTCTCCATCGTCAGTCGTAGGGAGAGCATGAGAATAGTAGATTAGGGAGAACGCAATAGAGATCGAGGAGGGGCAGGCTGCTTCCATGTCCTTGCCGTGGTGTAGCCTTACAACGGTGAGCATGTGTAGGTAGGATCTGATGCAGCCTATGAGGCGGAGCGCCAGGTCATGGGTGCGCAGACGAACGCGAGAAAGAAGAGACGATGGGCAAGCGTCGAGGCCTGGTAGTCCACACGACGTAGGAAGAAGCCTGAGATCTTTCCTGGAGGCTCAGTAGGCAAAGAGCAGGATCCCAGGGGAGGCGACTCTTGCATCTCACTCACCCATAGGCGTCGGAGAGTCAGACTCGAGAGGAGAACAAAGGCGAGCTACGACGGAGACACCTCGACCTGGAGAGCTCCTTTGCAACGACGGCTAGTTATTGGAGACCAGGGAGGAGCCGTAAGGAACAGAGGAAGCGGGCGGCGCCAGGAGCGGGTGCCAGCGAGCTCCCCAAGCCAACAAGAGAGGCAGAAGAGGAGGACTGCAGCTGCAGATTCCTCTCACCAGAGGATACCCGTCACGGTGGCGGTCTGCGTAGGGAGACGAGTGCAATGCTCGTGTTCTTTGCGAGAGAGGACCAGGTCCAGTAGAAATAAACCAAAAAATTCCAGATTAAATTGGCCGACTCAACCGCGAACCCAGGCAACCAAGGATTGAAGCCACGTGGCAGACCAGGATTGGCCGATAAATGGTAATTCTCAGAATTTCCCCTGATCTTGCATAATTCATAATAAATAGCTCGCTTATCTGAAAAATACAAATAAGGTACCGAAATTCTCAGAAAAATGTGTAGAATAATATGGAAGCATAACATCAGGCTTTTGATGCATTAATATCAATGATAATATGTAAGATGTGAAATTCTCATAGGATGGATAATAAATATCAAACATCGACCAAAAATTATGAGAAAATACCAGTAAGTGACAAATCATATCTGTAATCCATCTGATGTCAGAAATAATGAAATTGATACACAAAATCTTGTAATTTTCTCTATATCCCTAATTAGGGCTAATAACCCTAAATAAAATGTATTAAATGCACACATGCTCAATAAATGATGAAATTCACAGAGTAAGCTCATATCAGTATATGGAACCTCAATTTTAATTATTAGATCATAATGATGAACAGAATCCATGTTATATGAAAATGAATCTTGATACATGGGTTGTAACCCTAATTTGAATGATGTATATAAACTAGGGTTAATATGTCCACCAAAAAGGATATGGAACCTAATGTTCAGATAATGAACTATACTCTGGAATATGACATTAGTAAGATAAATCTAAGACCAGAATACAAGTAATGGCACACACATCCTAATGAAATAAGCTAAACCCTAATGAACACGATTAGGGTTAAGATGAGATATAATAGGATGAGAACCTGATGATAGTTTAGGATCTTGTCTTGATCAGGTTTGACTAAGCTTATAGTTGACATCAGTGATATGTGTTTATTATGATCTATCTCTTTGGATGGTACGCCATTACCTCTTACTTGGCTTATTATACAATATGATTGTGTTATATGAGTAGTAAATTACTTGGCATATGGTATTGGATGAAATGATTGCTCTGATATGATATGTTGCCTGATTTTCCGTACTTACTGCTATGAAAACATCAAACATAATATATCTGTTCCATTATATGAAAGCACCAACTCTTTGGCAGTGTGCTTGGAAGTGTCCGAACTCTTTGGTAGTGGTCACATTGTATATATGGAAGCACCAACTCTTTGGTAGTGTGCTTGGACCTAACTCTTTGGTAGTGGTCACAGTGTACATACGATCCAACTCTTTGGTAGTGATCATAAAGGCCTTGAGATATAATGGAAAATGTGCTTAAAATATGTGTTCTCTTTTGTTGATGGACATCTTTGTGTAAGTATATGATTTTCTTATATTTCTTCTGTTACTGCCAAGTATTAGTTTTATCTTATTGCCAAGATATGATGAGAGGTAAATACAAGACACGTAGACGTACTCAATATAATATTCTTAAAATATTGTGTTGACGTGTACCGCATGTAATCTTTTGTTTAGGTTGTGATTATGCTCTTGAAGATCCAGGATAGTGAGAGTTGTGTGGGGAGCTGATGTAAAGGTGGACCTGTTGTCTTAAGATCATGTAGTTTAGTGGTAGTACATGTATATGTATAAGTTTGTTGTTCAATATGTAATATCAAATGTTGTAAAAATTCATGTTGTAATTATATGTTGAATGGTGAACATGTGTGTATGGTTTTATTATAGTTCATGTACATGTGCTACTATGTTTCCTTGTGACTCCCTTGATTTCTCTTTCTTAGCCTAGTGTGGGATGTTTAAATTGGGATTCTCGCTGAGGTGAGGGTTTCAATTTGGATGTCACACATCAGATTAAGTTTTAGAAAATCCGGGGATGTCTCAGGCATGGTGCTACACTCGCGTTGATGGAGGGTTCTCTTATCTCCTCTAGTGATGGTTCTACTGGTATATCTGGTATATCATTGTTGATATCAACAGAGTGAGATGGTTCACTAGTACCAGCCAAAACCTATTATAGGTGCATTAGATGGAGGTTCACCCTCTACTTATTCTGATTCCCTAGTATTGAGTGTGGGAGATTTTGTGCACTTTGGTTTGGTTGCCGTGTTCTTTGACAGGCGTAATATTTCTCTTTTCTATGTACAATGTCTTTTTTCTATTTCATTTGTGGTTCAACCGATGCTTATTTGCTGATAGGTGGGAGGGGTGTGACTCCATACCCCAGAATAAGAGTCTATCATAATTGTAATTACTCATTTCAAGCAGTGGGAGAACGTCCTTTCGACTACAAAACCTATAAAAGTACTTCTCCTTCTACCTTTCCAATATGCTTATAGTAGTTAAGTACTTGGAGTCTACTAGCCATTCCCCAATAGATTTTAGGAAGAACTTCGGTTCAGTGGGGTAGCCTAGAAGATGCGAAATATATGTGATAAGTCCACCCACATAGAAATTAGAGGTGCCTTGTTATGACCTCATTTTTGCTTGTATTTTGATAATTAAAATGCAAATATTCTATGAAAATAGTCTTGTTTGGAAATTTGTGTGCATTGTTTTAAAGAACACATTTCCTTGAAAATTTCACTTGAATGATGGTTTTTGTGAGTTCTACTGTCTTATTGTTCTAATAAGGAATAAAAGAAAAAGGAAGAGAAGAAAAATCCCATAATAAGCAAAGAGCAAAAGAAAATAGACAATAAATGAATGTGCTTGAGAGAATAGTATAGAATTATCTAGAAAGTGGCATACATGGCCACATTTGATTGGTTTTCATTTAAATATGATTTCTAATAAAAAGAATAGCCAACACAAAGAAAAAGGAAAAGAAATAAAGAGAAAAGATGTGTTTTAAATGCATAACATATGCCGTATAAGTGGATGACTTGCATATGAAGAAACGTCCCTTATCTATTCAAATTTTGGTCTCAATCTTGGCATACATATAGATTAAGCCATTAGAGACTTTCCCTTATAATTTTAGATTAAAAGAATGAATGGTTTGAGAGATATGGATATTATAAAAATCCCAAAAGTGTAGGGAAAAGCATTATAAGTCACGATTAGATATTTTCTGGAAATAACATACCCCATTATTAAGCACGTGCTTTTTGGATCGTGAATATTTGATCCAATGCTTCATAGTTGTCTTCTACTCTGAGTCGAGAAAGGAAACATGAGCAGAGTTTTAATGGTGTTCCTGCTCAATTTTATCACAAGCCAATGCGTGTGCAAATCTGGAAATCTCTTCAGTAAATTCATGAGATAAAAAAACACTAGATCATCCTAAGTTTTGGCACCTTTGGGAAGTAATTAACAAAACGCCCAATCCCAATCTCCTCTGCATCTGACCTCTCAACCCAGACCTATAAAAGGAGGGTTAGAGATCCCCACTGAGGAAATCAACTCATCCTCTAGGACACACTCAACATCCCAAATGTGTCCCTACTGCTAATTCAAAGATGAACCCCTTTCTTCACCCCTAGTCATCTACCTCAGTAGTAGGTTGACTTTGATGAAAACCTCTATGTATTCCCTCTTTATCATGCCCCTTCGATGCAACTGAGACCACCTTCGAGTTCGGAGGAACACCACGAGGGTGATGGTGTCGTTTCTCAACCCTCTAGTACCTTGGAGCGTGGATTCAACTCAGTAGTTGACTCACCTAGGAAAGGTGCATGGTCGGTCGAGAGGTTGAAGACGAGAGATGATGGAAGGACTCCCTTGCCCCTAGGCATGCAAGGCTCGAATCCAAGATCGCAGGGGAAAAAGTGTTTGTTCTCCCGACCCAAAAAAATGCTTGTGTGGAATGAAATGCCCATGTGGCCAAGAACCATTCTCTAAGCTAGACCTATGTGGAAAAGAGGTAAAATGAAAAAGATACCCTTTTTGCTGATGTGGCATGTAAATATTGGCCCATAAGTAGTTATTTTGTAAAAACCATAACAAATCATAGGATGATCACATAATAGCAAATAATGTATGTATTTTTCTCAGAAAAATATGGAGAATCCAATACAAATATGATCATGATCTAAATCTTCTTCTAGTTCTAAAAATGTCTAAAGTTAGCATCTTTAATGTGTTAAATGAACTAGAACCCTAATTACTAAGACATGATGATTCTAATATGTCCAATTGATATGATGATAAAAGATTGATCTTTTAAGAATAAAAAGAGCAAGTTGAAAGTTATATGGACTTAGAAACCCATTTTTTTATAATTAGAGTTTCCTTGAGATAAAAGATGTAATTAATGATGAATTAGGGTTTATAAACCCAATGAACACGAAAAAGGGGAATTAGGGTTTGGAAAGACAAAACCCTACTAAAACCCTAATGTTGACCTAGAAAAGCCTAACTTGAGACCCAAGTTAGTCTTAATGATGATTTGTATAAAATGATGATGCATGGGTACATTGCTTTAACTTTCATGATAATTTGCTTGGTTGACTTGCTTGGACTTCAAGAACACTAGATCAAGGTATGTGGTTACGCTTATGACTGATCACTTTAGTTTCCTAAAGTTTTCTAAGGTTTTATCAAGTTGCTTGAAATAAAATGATTGGATGATATTTATTTCCTGCAATCTATAAAGTGACTATGACTATCACAATTTATGCTTACAACTTGCTCAAACCCCACATATCAACTCTATAGGTTTGAAAATGGAAAGGAATGAAAATTCATGTCGATGACTTAAAACCAGGCCCCATATTGGGGAGGTTAGACTAGTCCCATGATCAGGAAGGTCATGTAAGGTCAGACTAGGCCCCAGACCGGGAAGGTCATATGAGGTTAGGCCTAGATTAGGAAGACCAACATAGGCACCTGTTACCAGATTGAGAGATGGCCTAAAGTCCACTATAGGGACAAAACCCTAAGTAAGGGAATCCCAGAGGTTGAGTAGAATGGGTTGAGAAGTTATGAAGAAAATGATAAATTTTGATTTTGTAACCAATAATTATTGTGATTATGTAGTTACTAGTATATGCAAACATTTTTGTTTCCCCCACATACCAATATAACTTGGTATACTGACCGCATGTTTTATTTGTCAGCCTTTTAGGATAATATGCTATTTTGCCAGTACATGCAAATGCAAATTCCAAAAAATAACAAGGCACTAAATGAAGAGACTTATAGTGGATGGGAAAATTTCATATGGTAACATTAGAAATCCATATTTTTGTAACCATGTTGGAAACTTATATGTCATCTTGTACCAAACTCTTTCCCATTTAGAGAAATTTATTAATTATTTATGGTTATTTTCTAAACCTTTGATCATGTATAAGAGTAATGGCCCTCTCTCTCTCGTATGCCTAAATAGGGGATGACAGGGGGAAGGGGTTGTTACAAGCCTTCTGGTCCAAATGCCACAATTAGCCAGTCAATTAATATTCATCCAGTATTGAGTGTATTCTTTTCCATGATGCTCCACCGAATGTGGATATCCATTCTAGTCACATTCTCTGTGTCTGTCATGAAGAATATGATGTTGCCAAAGATCTTATGTATGACACACTAACTCACCAAATGATGGCCTCAATCCTAGTGTAGACCCCCCATCAGTTTTCACAACTGTTGGTGACCATCCACCCTCAACATCAGGCCATCCCTCAGAGCTAATTGACCATTGGTTCCCAAACCAACACCCTCCAACAATGCAAGGTGTTCATCAAAAGGCACACTTAGGATAACTACCGATTTCCTAGAACTGATGGTTAGCCTTGAACTCCTATAAAGAGAACCATCAGTCCCCAAAACTGATGGCCAGCCTAGACCCATGGGAAAACAAATCTACCTATCGATGACCCACTAGGGAAACATCTGTCAGTGGCCGGTCTAAGCTCACCTGATGGAAGGACTGAATGAGGCAACTGATGGCCAGCTGAGTGAAAACACCTAATGGTCTGCCTGACAAACCTAAACTGATGAACAGACAGATGACGGTCACCTGCATGACCCACCTATTGGTAGTGATAAATAACTCATTGGTCATTCATATTGTGAAGCTCATGCCCTAATGCACATGATGAGACTTGAGGTGCAAGCAAAAGTACACACTTGAGCACCTCAAGCCGACACCGATAACTATAAACAGGAGACCTCATGAAAATTGAGAGGGGACCGCCACCCAGAGAGGCAACAAAGTGCTACCTCTAAGCCATCTCATCATTTCCTTCCACCTTGAGCCGTTGGTTCGTGATCTCTAGGATGAGTGTCCAAGGAGCAGCAAACTCCCATCTCTACCGTGCAGTTCTGGGTTCCTCCTTTAAGGGAACGAGGAAGATAGAGCAACAACCTTTGCCACCGATACCAGATTCAGAGTGGAGAAACTTCTCATCAACCTTTAAAAATCCATTCTCACCATTGGTATATCGTTCTCCTTTTTCTCCAAAGATGTTCATTCACTTTCATTCCCTTCCTTCTCCATGTCTCACCATACATGTGAATTCACCATGTTACTCACCACCATGAGTGTCTAGTCATCTAACTTGGGTTAAGAGTAGGCATTAAGGATATCTCAACATGTAAATGCTTATTTCTATTGAATATATACTCTTAGGAATGTTTATTTCTATACTCTTGTTCTTAATGCTTCACTTGCATGATTAGCTATTATCTTGTGTTGTTTAATTTTTTATACCTTGAAAGAGTAGTATTAACCTTTATCTAAGTGTTATGGAGTTGCATGAATACATGAAAATGTTAGAATGCTTCAACTAATGTATCATATTGTTTTACTTGGATTGTTTGTTTGCCATCTCAAGAAAAAACAAGCTTATAATCTAGTTTTATGATAAGCTCAAGAGAGGAGTGAATAAACACTTATGATGATTTCTTGTAAACTTGATAAGGATATAGAATGGATGTGAGTGTTTCATGTTGATGATAGATATTATATGGTGAAACCCAATCCAAGTTTCCCCATCCATTCTTGATACTTACTTCTTGATTTGTTTTACTTATTTATTACTTGCTTGTTGACAAATGATCACTCCATAGGGAACATAAACTTTACCTTACACTTTTGTTTGGTGTAACTAAGCCAAGGCTTAAAGGATCTTAACACCTACCACCCTATCCCTAAGTTTGACCCCGATCTACTACATCAAACCCTGTATTATCATTGTAGGGGCATGAATGTCAGGTTATAAATTTAAAAGTCCAATTACTCTAGATATCACTACTTTTGGACATGTTATTTAGGCCGATCATGTATCCACTCTACAACCTCAGAAATCATGTCATAGAATCCATTGTTGGTTTTCTTCCACTTCCATTCCAGTATCTATAGAGGATTGAGAAACTCCCATGTAACTGATGATATATTTGTTGACTTGAGAGTTATACATTACCCATATTCTGATAATGACTTAACCATACCATTCCTATGATATAATATGTTTGTTCAAGATTGATTTTAGGCTTTAGGTACATGAAAATGATCAAATTATATAAGCCCGAGCTTGTTCAAGTTCAAGTCAAAAGTCATGCAAGTGTGTGTTTTGAGAAATCACTTTAAATGACCTTAGATGATTTTTGCAATCACTTATATTGAAGATATGACTTGTAACTAAGATGAGAAAAAGTCAGGGACACTCAATTTTAAGGTTTAATCACTCAAATGTCAATTTATAAAATTTGTCACAGGTTGTTTATCAGTCGAGTTGGAAACTCGATTGATCTAGTGATGGATTTTCGGGAGAGACCAATCAGTTGACTTGCACACTCACAAAACTCGACCGACCGACTCACTGAGCAAAACTGATTTTAGCTCATCGGCTGAGTTTCCCAGAACAAACTCCACCGATAGTTTGAAAATTGGCTTTGTCATTTAGTGGATCGGTCAAGTTACCTTTATTGAAACTCGACCGAATGTACTATACAGAAGATGCCAAAAAAGTGATTATAACCGTTGGTGAGTTGTTTTGAGCGAGAATAGATCTATTGCAACTAGGAAAATAACTATATTTCTCCCTTAAGTGATCCCACACTCAAGGGAACACCCTCATTTATAAATAGGACCGCTTGGAGTTCATTCCAAGTTTGTTCATTCTTGCTATTCTCACTACTACAGAAATGTCTTATAACGTCACTTTTAAAGGCGTTGGTTGTATAAATACACCGACACCTAAACAATACAGTGTCGGTTGATAACATAAACTGACATCAATCTATGAAGGGCGACCAGACACGGGTATCACTTTTATTCAGTGTCGGTTACTTAATAAAAAATCGACGCCTAAAATTAACAGCCAAATCCAAATTTCCAGCGAAAAAATTACCTCCAAAATTTAACATATGGCATCGGTTGATAAATAATAAACCGACGACTAAAGGTTATTCGCGAGATAGAAATTGGGTACATTTTGGTCGTCGGTTTTACTACAATGACCGACGCTTATGAGTTTTCCCGCGCTGTTCGTGGGGAATTTTTCACATCCATTAAGCGTCAGTTTTTGGAATAAACTGACGACTATGGTCATTAATCGAGAACAATTTTTTAATCGGAATATGTATATAGACGTTGGTTGTTTTGTAGTTAAAATTGACGACTGTAATTGAGAATAGGTGTCGGTTTTTGTGGAGAATCGACACCTTTAATTGTATGTGTCAGTTTTTTTGAATAACCGACGCCTATGGTACAGTTAATAGCCACACAAAACAGAGAACTTTTCCCCATTGTCTCTGTTTCATTGCGAACCTCTGCTAGGTCTGGCGATTGTTGTCGGTGCTCCCCGCCGCCGTTGTTGCCCCCGCCACTGTTTCTCCCCGCACCGCCACTACTCCTGGTTGACGCTCCTGCTGCTCTCCTCTCCTCACCGCCGCCCCCACCGGTGGGTGCTTTGGTGCTCTCCTTGTCGGCATTGGCTGCCTGCTGATAGGTCTCTGCTCCGTCCGCTGCTCTCCAGGCCGGGCCTTCTTCCTCCTCTTCTTCCTCTACCCTCAAGGTATACCCTACCTTCTTCCTCCTTCCTTCCTCTACCTAGGCGGCGCCTAGGCAGCCCAGGCGTTCACCTAGGGTCCCAAGCCCAGGTGCCCTGCCTAGTTAGGCCTTTGGGCGGATGCTTGGGCGGCACCAAGGCACGCCTAGGCTGTTGCTGGGCATTTTTTTTATTTTTTTATTAAGTTATTTACTTATTTGTGTTTATTTATGTATTGATTTTGTTATGATTTAATCATTTACTTAATGAAATTTATTTATCAACTGCTTTAACTTTATTTTTCAATTGATCTGTATGTATTCATCTAATGTTTGTATTTATTTATGTACTAATTCAGCAATTAATTGATCATCTACTGATTAATATTAGTTTATCAATAGATTTGTATTTATTCATCTACTTATTTGTATTTTTTGTGTACTGTTTTTATTTAGTTATCTACTCATTTGAATTTATTTGTGTACTACTTTTGAAATTATATAATCATCTAGTGATGTAACTTTTAATTGATATAACTTTATCACAGGCTCATTATGAACCATTAGATCTAGATCTTAGGGTATCTCTACCGTCCTAACTATGAAATTGGTAACTTGTTTCATTGTTGAGTATATTGAGAATCCTAATCACCCTTCTTGCTTAATGATGAACTGTAATGCACACACATGACATGCTTGGAATGTAAATGATGAACTTTTCCCTAGATTTCCAATCATACTTTTAAAGACATCAATAATCACGCTAACTTGAAGAACTAGGATTTTAGGTATAAGAATGACAACACATGTATTTGTTGGCCTAGAAACTCATCCAAGATTTACTCATTAGGAGTAAATCTTGGATAGTCCCCGGTTTGGGACTGTTCTTGAACACCTAATCTCGCTTAGGATGGAAGTGTATAATGTGTATTGGGTTTTCAAGAAAATTTCGACAGCATTTCCCCGTTTGTTCTCTAAGTACATATGTACTTGGAGAACAGAGGGGAAATGCTGCCGGAATTTTCTTAAAAACCCAATACACATTATACACTTACTAGTGAGATTATGTGTTCAAGAATGGGATAGGTGGTACACATTTATTATATATAAGAATGACATCACATGTATAAACCCTAAAGTTTTAACCATAAACTCTAATCTGTTTACCCTAGACCCTAATCTTGTTGTAATATATACTTATTTTCTCTTTGATCATAGAATAGATAGATCATGGATGTCCATTCACAATCACTGCACCCCAGAGTTTATTTCTGGTCTTGATCAGTTAATTAGATTTTCCGAGGAACATAGGAAACAACCTCGAGATAGGTTCTACTGTCCATGTAGGCATTGCGGTAACAACTTGAAAGTCAGTACTGGTGACGAAATGAGAAGTCATGTCATGTGCAACGGGATTGTACAAGGCTATACAGAATGGCACTGGCATGGAGAGATTTCAAACCCGAAACTAGTAGATGTTGATAGCAGTGCTTGTGTGTTAGAAGAAATTGTCTTCGATGATGTAGATGTGAACGAATCAGTTCCAGTAGACATCGTTGATGCAATGTTGGATAGTTGTGGGGTAGAGCACACCAAAACTGATCCACCTCCCATGTTTAGAAACATTATGCATGATGCTGAGATACCGTTATACATGGGTTGTAAGTTTATGAAGCTTAGCGCTGTGTTGAGATTGTATAAACTGAAAACTAACAATCGATGGAGCGACAAAACTTCACGTCATTGTTTTCTTTGTTGAAAGAAATTCTTCCTGAAGGAAACGAGCTGCCGATCTCAACATACCGGTTAAAGAAATTTTTGTGCCCAATGGGAATGGAGGCCAAGAAGATACACGCATGCAAGAATGATTGTGTATTATTTCTAAAGGACTATGTGGATTTGAAAGATTGTCCGAAATGTGGTGCGTCAAGGTATAAATTGACGACTTCGGGGGAGTCTAAAACTGGTTCTCCCGCCAAGGTGATGTGGTATCTACCTATGATACCACAGTTTCAACGCTTGTTTGCCAATCCTATAGATGCGAAGAATTTGAAGTGGCATGCAGATGTTAAGAAAAATAATGATGGGATCCTACGACATGCGTCTGATTCCCCACAGTGGAAGAAGATTGATTTATTGTACCCTGAATTCGGTGAAGAGGACAGGAATCTAATACTTGGGCTTTATACAGATGGGATGAATCCGTACGGGACATTGAGCAGCCAACATAGCACTTGGCTAGTTATGCTTGTTATATACAATCTTCCTCCCTGGTTGAGTATGAAAAATAGTATGTTATGATGTCATCTTTGATATCGGGCCCTAAACAACCTGGAAATGATATCGACATTTATCTTGAACCTATGATTGATGACTTGAAGAAGCTCTGGGGTGAAGGTGTGATGACCTATGATGCTTCATGAAGAGAGACATTTTGTTTGCACGCTATGTTGTTTTGCACTGTGAATGACTTTCCAGCATATGGGAATTTGTCTGGATATAGTGTCAAAGGATCTAAAGTGTGTCCTATATGTGAAGAGAACACTGATTCAGTACGACTAAAACACGGTGGCAGGACTGTATATCTTGCTCATCGAAGGTTTCTTCCAAAATTTCATTCGTATCGTAGGTTGCGCATAGCATTCAATGGACGGAATGAGGAACGTAGTGCACCTAAGCCTATATTAAGGGAGGATGTTTATGAAAGAGTGAAAGACATCACCAATGAATTTGGTAAGAGATCACAATGTACGATGGCCACAAGGAGTGATAAGTCTTTATTCAAGAAGAAGTCGATATTTTGGGATCTTCCTTATTGGAGTTCTTTGATAGTCAGACATTGTATCGATGTCATCCATGTTGAGAAAAATATATGTGATAGCGGCATCGGTACTCTGTTGAATATACCATGTAAGACTAAAGATGGGATAAAATCCAGAATGGACCTACGTGAAATGGGAATAAGGACAGAATTAACAGAAGTAGTTAGTAGCGATCAGAGAACATACTTACCTCTGTCTTGTTACACGTTGTCTAGAAAGGAGAAGAAAGCATTTTGTGAATGCTTGGTAAATGTTAAGGTGCCACAGGGTTACTCATCCAACATCCGTATATTGGTATCAATGAAATATCTGAAGTTGATAGGTGTTAAATCTCATGATTGTCACACTCTAATGCAACAAATATTGCCTGTGGCAGTTTGATCTATAATGCTGAAGCATGTACGATTTGCAATCACCAGACTTTGTTTCTGTTACAACAGTCTGTGCAACAAAGTTATTGACCCTGATACTCTTGACCAATTGCAAAGAGAAGTGGTTGTTACCCTATGTCATCTTGAGATGTATTTTCCTCCTTCGTTCTTTGATATCATGGTGCATCTTGTTGCCCATTTGACTAGGGAAGTGAAAATGATTGGACCAGTTTTCTTGCATTGGATGTATCCCTTGAACGAAACATGAGCATTTTTAAAGGTGATTTTAAAACTGTTATCGACCTGAAGGGAGTATTATTGAGGGTTATGTGGTGAGAGAGGTTATGGATTTTTGCAATGACTTTCTGAGTGGTAATGACGCTCCCGTGAATGACAAGAATATTTATGAGCATTTTGGCAAAGGAGTTTTGGGATCACGGGTGAAAGTAATCAGCCGTGAGCAGTTGGAGCAAGGTCACTTGTATATTTTACACAACATCGACGAAGTGAGTGTTTATATCGAGGAACATACCAATTTCATCAAGAGACAATATCCTCGATCCAATTCAATGTGGCTTGCTAGAGAGCATAACAAGACATTTATTAAGTGGTTTGAGATAAAGTCTTACATCAACTATCTCAAACACCAGATACTCTTACTGAAACCATCAAATGCCTCGCCTTTAAACCAAAATTGAATGTTATGTCTTATGAAGGGTTTGACATAAATGGTTTCTCATATTTCACAAATGTGTCAAGTTGATAAGAGTGTCGTCCAAAATAACGGGGTCACCCTTCAAGCGTCTTCATTGTTTTTTGCAAGTGCAACGGATAAAAGTCCACGTGAAGCTAAAATGTCATATTACGGTGTCATTGAAGATATATGGGAGTTTGACTATGTAATTGGGTTGACAACAATAAAGGAGTTATAGTGGATGAAATGGGTTTCACGTTAGTGAACTTTGAAAAGATTGGTGAGAAGGGTGAACCATTCATATTGGCATCACAGGCGAAACAAGTATTTTATATTGATGATCCTGCAAATGATAAATGGTCGGTTGTTCTTCATGGTAAAAGACAGTTCATTGAAGATCCTATAGATGAAGAAGAGTATTATGATAAGTATGATGACTCCAGTCCATTCTCAGTTGGGTTGCCAACACCACCAAACATTGAAGCTGGGGATCACAATGACTTGTATTTTCACGGGGATCATAATGAAGGATTGTTAATTGATAAAAGATTACAATATTAGAGGCATGGATGTTTATATTTTTATTATGTTTTATATTTCTAAATGTGAACTTTACAATGTGAATGTGGACTTTACGATGTGAATTACTTTACAATGTGAATGTGAACTTTACAATGTGAATGTGAACTTTACAATGTGAATGTGAACTTTACAATGTGAATGCGAACTTTACAATGTGAATTACTTTACAATGTGAATGTGTACTTTACAATGTGAACTTTACAATTAGTGTTATTTTACAATGTGAAATTTATAATTTGAATGTGAACTTTCAGATGGCTGAGCATTCCCATGATGACTTTGTTGATGATCACCGTGAGGGTGAGGACGTGATTGCACCACTTGACAATGTTAGTTAATTTTAATTATGAATATATCCCTGAGGTTTCTATCTATATGTTCATTTATAATTATATCATGTAAGTGTGTTTTTTTTATCAAATTTTAGGCTGGTGATGTACCCCCTGAAGTTGTTACAACACTTGATGAGCAACAAAAGAAACTTGAGAAAGTGAGGGGTATCACAATGATGAACAAGTTAATACATCAAAGGGGCAATGGATCCAAATTGGCTGTGGATTTCGATCAGGCAGGAAATCCATATGGAGTGAACCACAACTCATTTGTTTCATATCTTGGGGTTCTTACTCGCAGCCATTGCAGTCCTATCCTAGAATCATGGCATAAAGTTCCTAAGGGGAAGAAAGACCACATATGGAAGGAACTATGCATGAGTTATTATTATTTGTAATTCTATTTGTGTAGCAATTCTATTTAATTTGCAATTCTATTTAATTTTCAGATACTAGTTAATAGCAATTCTATTTAATTTGCAGAGCATATTTGATATGGATGAAAAGCTGCATCGTAAATGTGTAATGCAACATTCTGGGAGGGTCCTAAGGAACTATAAGATCAATCTCACCCGAGATTACATACGCGATGTTGAGAATAGGTTATTGATTGATTCTAATTCTAGACATTGATCAGTATTTCACTAACTCTACACTGATAATTATTTTTGTTTGCATTCTCTTTGAAAAATAAATATAGGAAGAAGAAAGCCACACAGTAATGGAACTACTTCGACCCCAAAGCCTGGGAGGAGTTTTTTACCCAAAGAAAAATAGATGAATTCAAGGTATTAAGCGCCACTCCCAATTTAATTAATATATGTTTTTATGTATTCACCTATTCAAGATTAACCTTTAGTGTTACTACCCAAATCAATGTGCAAGCTAACTAGGCTAAGAGCGATGCTCAACGAGCAAGGCGCGCACTGAATGTGCACGACCACACAACAGGTCTAAGAGGATATGCAGGTGTTCGCCAAAGACTATAGGCTGAGTCTACTCAGCCTCCTGCTACTCAGGAGACTGTAGAGTCCTCTATTGTTGCTCCCGCACCTCTGCCTCGCCATGCTTTGTGGATAGCTGGGAGGTAAAGCAAGAAGGGAGAGATACTGAAGCCTACAACCATTGAGGCGGCTGCAAAAATGATAAAAATTAACTCTTAGAGCAATCTATCGATATTGATTATTGTTATGTTTACTTACGAGTTTTTGTTGATGGTGATTAGCGGGAGCTACACAAGTAGAGGAAGGAAGGAAAGTTCATCCCTCATGGCACAAGGGATGAACTGACAGTTGCTCTGGGTAACCTAGAGCATCCTGGACGTGTAAGGGGTGCAGGCGCTGGTGTGGGCATCAAAGCGTTCTTTGGGCCATCCCAGCGCAAAATTGTCCCAAAAGCTAGACTTTCACAAGATGAGGTAACTTATTCTGGTTTTTGAATGTTATTGCGAAAGGGAATTTAATAATCAGAAACTAGCATTTCTTTTATCCATGTATAGGTAGATTCCTTAATTGATAGGAGAGTCGAGGAAGTAATGATAAAAGACTCCATGAAGTGATTAACAAGTGGCAGGCATCTCAGACTGCCACTCAGATAGTACTTGTGGCGGACCTCTCTTCTCCTACTGCTCAACTGTAGAGGTTGGGAGTATTCCTATACACCCACAACCTAGCACGTCCTCTATGAGTATTTTTATGGCATATATAATAGCTAGTCTGTTCAAGATGATATATTTATGTATATATGCATATAACATTCTTTACATAAATTTTTAGGGGTTGAATCCATACCGACTAAAAAGTGAAGGAGATATCGTTGCAGAGGCATCGGCTTACCCACGCCTTAAAGGGTGCATGTTTCATGGGAGTCTAGTACCAGATGGCATGATACGTGTGAGCCCGATACATATACTCCCTGGTTGGATGAGTCTTGCACTTCCTCATGCACAGCCAGATGCTGAAACACTTGGTGAGGCAGTAGGCGGAGTGATACTGTGGCTCAAAGCGGATGTCCTCTATACTGATATTGTATGATAAATTTTCATTACTTTAATTTGTTAGTGTGTATATATATATGAGTCAATTGATATGAAATTATATATACAGGTCAAAAAGATGAGACCCGC
Organism: Alisma plantago-aquatica; assembly: GCA_963693085.1. Classification (NCBI taxonomy): domain Eukaryota; kingdom Viridiplantae; phylum Streptophyta; class Magnoliopsida; order Alismatales; family Alismataceae; genus Alisma; species Alisma plantago-aquatica. Next base: position 253,008,473 of record OY856415.1, read on the forward strand.
TACATCTCGGCCTCCACCTCCTCGACTCCCAAGTTGGCTTCCAGGGGACCTACACGCCTCGATAGGTCCTAATTGTAGGAGTGTGGCAGTATAGATCGGCAGACATAATCCAAATTGCCCTTTAAATGTTACTATTCCGGAGAATGCTGCAGGTAAATCATACGATAACAATCTATTTATACAAATTTAGCATACATATTAATGCATACGTAATAGAAGTTCTGGATACGTATTAATGCAGGTCAAACATTCGAAAACAACAAATTTATACAAGATATTTTGGAGTTGTTTAGTTATGAATGGCTGAACACATCTATGATAGAGTTGTGGATATGGTGAGATTAATGCATACGAAAATCTGGTTTATACATCCATATACCTTGTTTTATACACGGCAATCTGGTTTCTTATATATTAATGCATATGCAATACATGTTTTGCAGCCACTTACACAAGACATGTACATATTTTGGGTTTTCCCATGTGGGATTTTTGGTTCCATCTTTGATTAGTCTTGTAGATACAGACCCGTATTTAGTTACTTCATACTGCTGTGATGCTTTTGAATATTTTGGTAAAAATAATAAGACATTGATAATAGCTTCATTCAATGTCGAGTAAGTTTACTTTGCTTGTAATTTATACTTAAGCAAATTACATTTTTATTGCGGATATTGAGTTATTAATTTTTTTACTTTCTTACCTGTAGTGGTAAGCATTGGGATTTATTAGTTATTATCCCCAAGACATTCATCGTCTATTATCTAGATCCTATGGGGAGAGAGTTGGATGTATTATATGGACATGTAATTAAAAAGGCCATTATTCTCGTGAGAAATATTTTATATTTTTATATCTGTTAACATCTGTTACTGCATTACTATTTAATTATGCAATTTAATGTGTTACATTAACATATATAGGGCTTTACAAGAGTATACAAAAGCTGGAGGAAAGGTCCCCAGCAAAAAAAATGTGACACTCATTTGGGAGAATGTGGAAGTAATTTCCTGACTCCAATGTATATATTATTTATGTGAACTGTGCTTATTTGTATTTTATGAATATTTTGTATGTTTCAATTTATACTGTGCTACACAAGACAATGGCTGAGCATCTGCCTACTATGTGATGCGATTTATGGACCTAATCATCAAACATGATGTAATTGAAATCGAAAACATACAACAGGTATTATACATAGTCTCGTTAGATAATATGAAATATATGAATCTTATTATATATTATTATAAATATGTATATATGTCATTCTCTTTGTAGGTCTTTAAAACTGAGGACTTCAAAATAGGTACAAAGCATTTCGATGTACATGCTCCTTGTACAAGAGATGAATTAGATGTTGTAAGAGAAGATTGGGCAAAAGGCCTGCAAAGAGTGGGAATTTTTAAATATAATTTTGTTGACAATGATGAATAAAGAATAACTTTGTTCTCATAATTAATTTTGTGTGAATGTGAATGAATTTTTATGAATTGTCATGTGTGTGAAAATCATCAATACATGAATGTTTCTACATGTGTCTGAATGTGAAAAGAGATGAAATAAATGGAACTACAGGTTGCTACTGGTTTCTACATGTGTCTGAATGTGAAAAGAGATGAAATAAATGGAACTGCAGGTTGCTACTGGTTTCTACATGCATGTGATGAAAAAATAATATAAATTAAATATTCTTGTACATGAGTGTCAATCACATATATACAATATTGTCCATCATGTTAATTTTGCAGGTTTGTGGCCTTTTGTTGGTTGATATCAATGGATGTCGTAAACCTGCAGTGTTGGATAAATTGGACATTATGATAAATCCCTTTGTTTCGATGATGACAAACATTTCATTCTTATTGAGCTAACGTGCTACTTGAGTGTTGCAGGAATAAGGTGGATGACAAAGCTCTAGGAAATCTATACGCTTGAATGTTTGTAAATTTCATGAAATGTAATCAAATGTAAACTTGTACAAATATATAATGTACAAGTACTTAGACTTCATGTAAATCAAGCGTTAGATCTTCCCTAGCTAAACACCACACTTAGTTAGATCATCCCCTTCAATAAGTGTCACATATGCACACTCATACACACACTTAGTGCCTTAATTGAAAGATTGAAACAGGGTCAATCTCGGTCGACAAACTCCTCGACCGAGACACTCTCGGTCGACAAACTTCTCGACCGAGAAAGACCCAAGTAGCCGTTAGACACAACTGACAAAGTAGTTAGCAGTTGTAAATGAACGTTGATCCAGAGAGCCTGTCGGTCGATAAAACTTCGACCGAGTAGGTATCTCGGTCGACAATTTCTCGACCGAGATGGACTCTGACAGCAACTACAGAATAAAGCAACTAGCCGTTACTAATGCACCTAACTTATACCTAACGGCTAGTTAAGCACTTAGAACCCCCTAGAAAGTGTCTAGAACGTCCTTAAGCATTTGTAGGTCATTCCTATAAATAGGACATGTCTTAGGACACCTAAAAACACCTAAGCTACACTTGTGCTACACTTGAGCTTGAATACTCATTGGCAATCTGTTTTTGAGCAATAGAGCAATTCCTACATTAGCTATTCATTCCCATTGCTCCTAATTCGTGTCCTATAGACTAGCATCTCCGTTCCACAGCACTTACACTTCTACACTCATTGGTTAGGAGATCGATACGCTTGATATAGGCAAATCAAGCCTTGTGCTTCAAAGGATAAGTTGTAATTTCTATTTTCTTTCTTGTTCCTTTTATTCCTTGTATTCTCCTTGCTACTCCTAGGGTTGGAGGCTACGGATTGGAGAAGGTTCTTCTCGGAGGAGAAGGTGGACTTCAAGCTACTTCAAGAAGGCTATCGCAACGGGAAGCTACTTCAAGAAGGCTATTGCAACGGGAAGCTACTTCAGGAGGAAGGCTGCTTCAAGGTTGGTGCAATTACTTCTAGGTGAAGGCTGCTTCAAGGTTGGTGCGATTACTTCTAGGTGAAGGCTGCTTGAAGGGTTTAGGGAGAGAATTGTAATTTTATGTAAAGTCCTTGCGAGGTAATAAAATTAAATTCTTTCCAAATCCCGGTTGGGTAAGCAACCGGGTAGTGGACTGACTACCTTAGTATTTGCTAAGGTAGGAACCACTCTAAATCCTTGTCCCCTTTTCCAATATTCTTGTGGTTGGTTGCTTGAGTTTAATCATTGTTAAAATTACTTTAAAACTCTATTCACCCCCCCCCCTCTAGTGTTTTTCATGCAGTTCATAACTGAACTGTAGGTTCTCATCCTACGACCAGCCACACCAGGCCTACAAACTGATAAGAAATAAATACAAACAATCGGCGTCGGTTATTTGTAAAAACCCGACGACAATAGATTACAGTGTCAGATAAAAACAAAAACCGATGCCTAAGGAAGAAGATATGGCTTCGGTTATAATTGAAAAACTGACGCAAAAGGTTCTTGCGTTGGTTGGCATCTTAGTAATCAACGTCTATTTCCCTAAATAGCCATACACCATGGTTGTGCTGGACAACACAGTCGTAGCACCTGGCCAAACAACATGGCCGTGCTGGTCAACACGACTGTGGCAGAGGGTGAAATGTCATCAGTTTTCACTAATAAACTGATGCTTATAGTGCCCTAGATGGCACCCTTTCTGTGGAATGAAGTTTTATGGCGTCGGTTTTTATTCTAATAACCGACGCTTATACCCCCTGCTGGCGCGCATTTTCTGTGGTTCACAAAGGGTTATGGTGTCGGTTTCAATACCGACGCCTAAGGATCTGCCTTTTAGCGGCGCCCGCATAGGTGTCGCATTAAAACTGACACTAAAGGGCTTAAATAACTGACACTAAAGGCATGTTATGTACTAGTGTCTAAGTCCTTGCTACATTTGAGTGTGTTGTAACTCCTTGAGCCCCTTTCTCTCTCTAGTTTGCACTTCATTTCATAATTATGTGTGAAATAGGCCAATTGTCTGAGAGCTACATCTTTGTGCTTGTAAAGCTCTCATTCCATTCCATCTTCCCTACCCCTTTCTTCAATGAATAAAAGATGAAGCAAGCTACTCTGAGTGAAGGTGGAGCTGTTGCTGTTCTTCTTCAAGGTTGAAGAAGAGGTGAAGATCTTGTCCAGGTGAAAGATAAGGAAAAGGCTAAAGATCCAAGAAGAGTGGGTAATCCCTTAAAGGATGAAGACTTGTGTAAGAGTAGATAAGTCCTTAGAAGAAGGCAGAAGACTCTTGCAAAGTGGGTAAGTCCTTGGTAAGGTGGAAGAATCTTTGTATTGGATAGGTAAGTCATGTGATGGTCTTGTGTTGTAACTCTTATTGGTGAATATATAGAGGAAAACACTTGCAAATTCCTAGAGGTTGACCTCTTTAGGTAGTGGACTGACTCTCTCCTAGTTTGGAGAGTGGAACCACTCTAAATGACCTTGTCAAGTACTTGTTTCATTTTCTCTCATCCTTGTTATGCTTGTTAGTTAGGACTTCAAATTGCACTTAAGCTATTGGTTTGGATTGATATAATTTGAAGGTATAATCTATCTTGTGAGATTTTTGAATCTCTATTCACCCCCCTCTAGAGCCCTAGATCCAACAAGTGGTATCAGAGCCAAGGATCTTCTCCAAAAATCTCCCATGAGATGAGAAGATGGGAGACAACCTACTTGGTTCTTTCAACCTAGAGGGAGGCTTCTCCATGCATCCTCCAGTCTTTGATGTCACCAACAACCTCTGTTGGAAGAGGCACATATAATTCTACATTCAAGGCATGAAATTTGACATGTGGAAGGGAAGGTAACACCATACAAGGAGTTAAATGGTGTTGTTGCAATGTGGGAGTGAAGATGCACTTAAAGAAGCCCAACTCAATGCCCAATACATAAGTATCTTCTATGTAGCCCTTGCCCCAATGGAGTTCAACTGTTTCAACTAGATCTCATCTTGGGACACCGCCTATGAGATTTGGGACAAATTGTGCATCACTTATAAGGGCACAAATCAAGTCAAGGAGGCTAAGATCTGCATGTTGAACAACCTTCTAGAGAACTTCAAGATGGGCAAGAAAGAAGGGGTTGTGGAGATGTACTCAAGACTCAATGTCATCATCAATGGGTTGGCTACTTTGGGCAACACTTTGGATAGAGGTGTAATCAACTCTAAGATCTTGAGGACTCTACCAAAGATATGGGAGTCAAAGGTGACCTCCATTGAAGAAGTGAGGAGCCTTGGTGGCATTCCAACTGAAGAGCTCATTGAAAACCTCCAAGCTTATGAGCCAAGACTTGACAAGCAAGAAGAAGAAGCCATGCAAGAAGAGAAGGAATCCAAGAAGATCAAAGATAGTTCTTTCAAAGCACAACTGGAGGTGGTCATCGTTCAAGAACAAATTGCTTACCGGACTTCTCCTTCCTCCTCTAGTGAATATGATGACCCAAGTGAGCATGAAGCCAACTACATCAAGGTTAATTACTTCAAGGGAAAGCAAGCCTCCTCCTCTACTCCTAGATACTACAAGTGTGGACAAAAGGGGCACTACAAAAGTGAATGTCCCAAGTCAATAAAGTCACACCACAAGGGCAGCTCAAAGAAGGAGGAAGAGTACAAGAAGGAGAACAAGTACTAGAGGAAGGATAGGAAGGACAAAAGACACAAGAATGTAGCTCATGCAACTTGAGAAGCTTCGTCCTCAAGTAGCTCAAGCTCCAAAGAAGGTGGAGAGTGCCACCTTGCACTCATGGCCTCTACTAGTGAAGAAATTGGTTAGGTGAGTGAGGTAAGTGAGGTAAGCTTGCATGAGATATCTAAGGAAGCTATTATTGATATGCTTGTTTCTACCTATTCTTCTTTTGCTAAATATAATTCTAAAAAAAATAGTTTGGAAAAATTATTGATGATTTGTATGCTAAACTTGAAATTCTTGAGCTTAATGAGAAAACTCATCTTGAGAGCATTGATAACTTGGAAGGCCAATATCTTTATCTTGAGCTATAATACAATGGAGTTGAGGTAGAGAATGGTATCTATCTTAAGAACATTAAAACTCTTAAGGAAGATGACCAAAAGTGCCTAAAGGAGCTTGAAACTCTTAAAATTGAAAATGTTGAATTTTAAATTCTTGTTGAAGCTCATAAGGATGAAAGAGATGTTTATCTTAAGGAAATTCAAGTGATTAAATCTAAAAATGCTAGGTTGCTTGGTCAAGTTAATGATTTATCTTCTAGACCCATCTTGCATAGTAATGATATTGCTTCCATTTCTCTTGAGAAAGATTCTTATTTGACTAAAGCCCTCTATCTTGAGGCTGACCTTGTTCATTCTAGAGATGATATTGCTAGTTTGTCTTATACTATCGTATATCTTAATGATGATAATCATAGGCTAAGGGCCTCTCTATAGAAATTCCTCAAAGGAAAAAACTCCCTAAATGAAATCCTTGGCCATTCTACCAAACAAAATGGTAATAGCGGTTTGGGATTTGTAAGAGGAGCACCAAAGGGAAAGAACAAAGCCAAAGGTAAGAAAAAGAGCAAGGAGACCTCTTTATTTGTTGGAGAGTCTTCCGGTACTAAGAATCTTATGGTTTGTTCTTATTGCAAGTCTGATGATCATTATTCTACTTATTGTCTTTACAATCCCAAGGGGACCAACCCAAAGATGGAATGGGTCCCCAAGCTAACTCCAGATCCCAAAGTTTGACTTGGGAACCGACGCTCTCCTTTCTTGCAGGAAAAAGGAAGATGGATTGTTGATAGTGGCTGCACTAAGCATATGACATGTGATATAAGCCATTTCAACAACCTCACCAAAAAGAAAGGAGGTTCGGTCACCTTTGGGGACAACAAGAAAGGTAAAGTCAAAGGTGAGGGTGATGTAGGTGAATCCTTGTGTATCAAGAATGTTATTTTTGTGGATGGCCTACATCACACTTTAATTAGCGTTAGTCAATTATGTGACAATGGTTACCTTGTGTTATTTACTTCCTTTGAATACTTGATTGTAGATTCCCTCACCTACCAAGTTATATATAAGGGAACTCGAAGTGGTAATTTTTATGTTATTGTTCTTGACTTTATTAAGTATGTTGTTGGTAGATGCCTAGTAGTCAACTCGAATGATATTTCTCTTTGGCATCGTTGGCTTGGTCATGTAAATATGCATCAGTTGAAGAAGTTGAGAAAAAAGGGACTTGGTCAAGGGACATCAAAAATTGGATTTTGAAAAGGACGAGGAATGCCAACCTTGTACCCAAGGAAAGCAAACCAAGTCCTCCTTCAAAATCCAAGGAGTCCTTAGTACCAAGAGAGCTCTTAAACTTCTTCACATTGATCTATTTGGACCAATGAGAACTTAACCTCTTTGTGGTTCCAAGTATTGCATTGTTATTTTCGATGATTTCTCTAGATATACTTAGACCTTCTTTCTCATTTCCATGAGTGATACGCTTGATGTTTTCTCGAGCTTTTGCAAACGAGTTGAAAATGAAGTCTGTTGTTGCATCATTTCCATATGTAGTGCAATACATGAGATGTCTAGGGCCATGCTTCTAGAGTATGACACTCCAAAGAAGTTTTGGACTGAAGCTATCAGTACCTCATGTTTTGTGCAAAATTAGGTTATTACACACCCTTCTTTGAAGAAAACCCCCTATGCGCTATGGCATGGTAGGAAGCCTTATATTGACCATGTTTTCAGATATCCTTGTTTTGTTTTGCTTTGAATACGAAAGATTCTCTCAACAAGTTTGATCCGAAATATTACAAGGCTTTCTTCTTGTCTATAGCACTACTAGCAAGGTTTATAGAGTATATAATGTCGATCTTGGTAAAGTAGGAGAATCCATAATTGTTAAGTTTATTGAGACTAAACCCTCTATTCCCAAAGATATTGTTCTAAATGATGATGTTGCAAGTGAGGTAATTCCTATTCTAAAAGAGCTCAAAATCACCCAAAAGGGAAAAGAGGTGGTCACTCAAGAAGAAGAAAAAGATGAAGAGAAGAAGGATCCAACCCCCCAATTTACAAAGAATAATCCAAAAGATCTAATCTTAGTTTATCCATTTGAAAGAGTGAAGATGCAGGCTACCTTCAACAAAGAACAAGCCAACAACGCCTTCATCTCACAACTCGAGTCAAAGTACATCAAAGAAGCTCTTGTGGATGATGAGTGGATCCTAGATATGAAAGAAGAGGTGGAGAAATTTAAAAAAAAATCAAAGTATGGACCCTAGTTCCAAGACCGAGCAATAGAAAGATCATTGGCACCAAGTGGGTCTACCGCAATAAGCTTGATGAAAGCGACAAAGTGGTAAGGAACAAATCAAGGTTAGTGTCTCAAGGCTACAATCAACATGAAGGTATAGATTTTGATGAAACATATGCACATGTAGCTATGCTTGAGTCCATTCTTATGTTACTTGCCTTTGCTAGTTATAAAAACTTTATTCTATGGATGTTAAAAGTGCATTTTTGAATGGTACAATTGAGGAGGAAGTGTATGTTGCACAACCCCCGGGCTTTGAACATGATAGTTCACCTAACCATGTTTATTGTTACAAAAAGATCTCTATGGACTCAAACAAGCACCTAGAGCTTTGTATGATAAATTAAAGAACGTTTTGTTAGATCATGGGTATATCATTGGAAAAGTGGATTCTACCTTATTTCTAAAGCACACTTCTAACAATTTTCTTATCATTCAAATATATGTTGATGATATCATTTTTGGAGGAACTAACCTTGATCTTGTAAAGAATTTAGTGATCTTATGTAGAGTGAATTCGAGATGAGTATGATGGGTGAGCTGACGTTCTTTCTTAGCTTTCAAATCAAGCAAACAAAAGATGGGAACTTCATTAACCAAGGCAAGTATGTTAGTGAGTTTCTTAAGAGCTTTCAGATGGAGAACACCAAGTTGATGGACACACCCATGTGAAACACTGCCAAAATTGACAAAGATGAAGAAGGTGAGAAGGTAGATGAGAAGCTCTATAGAGGTATGATCGGAAGCTTACTTTACTTAACTGCCTCTAGACCTGATATAATGTTTAGTGTTGTCTTGTATGCCTCTTTCAATCAAATCCTAAGAAATCATATCTTATAGATGTTAAGGGGATTTTAAGGTACTTAGGCAAAACCCTAAATTTTGGACTATGGTATCCCAAGTCGAGGGACTTTACTCTTACTGCTTATAGTGATGCAGATTATGTAGTGTGCTTGATTGATAGAAAGTGCACAAGTGGCACTTTCTTTCTCCTAGGACCATGCTTGGTGTCTTGGTTTTCCAAGAAATAGAGCACAATGGCATTATCAACTATCGAGGCTGAATACATTTTAGCCGGGAGTTGTTGTGCCCAGGTCCTATGGATGTAGCAAATGCTCCAAAACTATAACATTCATTTTGATGCTTCTCCTATCTATTGTGATAATACTAGTGCAATTAACTTGTCATATAATCCTATCTTGCATAATAGAGCTAAGAATATAGGGCTTCACCTTCATTTTCTTCATGATCACATTGCCAAAAAGGATATCTATATCATGCACATGGACACAGAAAATCAGCTGGCAGACATTTTCACTAAACCTCTAGCTAGAGAGAAATTTAATTTTATTAGATCTAAACTGCTCATAACTTCTTTGAATGAATCTGACATTCCTTCTAGCTAGTTATCATCTATCCTATATGCTTTGCCTATGTTTTGATCACCATTGCTTTCTAATATGCTAACAATCAGTTATTCATGTTCATTTTGCCTTGTTTTTCTCTTATTTTTGGGTATTTTTGCAAACGCTTGTTTTATCACAAAATAGTACCCAATGACGAGTGATATGTGCCTAAGTATGTTTAAGATGCATAATGGACTTTAAAAGTAAATTTAATTAGCACTCTAATGTCTAGAAATTAGGATTTTTAAGTTTAGGTTAGGTTGACCATCGGTCAAGTTGCCAATGCCAAATCGACTGATCAGAGGCCAAGGACATTTTTAAAGAGCTTGTCGGTTGAGTGTTTGAGTCACATAACTCGACCGATGTCCGGGTTGGAGGAAACTTAAGATAGGTTTGGCCGACTATTCTCCCTCTCAACTAGAAAAAAGTCGACCGATCCAACTTCTAGCTCCCTCAAGCTCTCAACCCTAGCCCCGACCTTCCTCTCCTTAGCTCTAGTATGACCTAGATCGACCTACCTTGACCTTCCACCTTTCTAACCTAGGTCTGTGGATGATTTTTGGTGATGGTTCTTTAGCTTTTGCTCTCTCCTTACTCTCCTTTTCATCCCCATGGCATCCAATAGGAGGAAGAGAGACACCCCATCTAATGCACCTTCATATTTGTTCAACTCTCACTTGATTGCCTTTGATGACACTTTCTTCATCTCAAATGAGGCTCAAATAGGTAACAATGAGCTCCTTCCTAGGAACCTTTTCCCTTTTAGTGCCCTATTTGAGCCAAGACCACAACGAAAAGAGGTCATAGATCAAGTAGTAGAGTTTCTTTACAACCATCATCTCTCAGCCTTAGGTGTTGAATGCGCATTCTATAACAATTCCATCACAAGAACCAAAGCGGTTCATGAATTCTACACAAATTTTCTTTGGAATTATGACACCCTCGTACTTTCACCTAATACTCAAGTAGTCCTCACATCTATGATAGCCAGGAAGAAATTTCAAGTCTCTGAGGATACATTGAACATCTTCTTTTTGGTTACTGAAGTGACTGACACCTGGCGTAAGGACTATCTCAAATATTTTGACCTAGTTAAGCCTGAGGCCTTCTACAAGCAATATGCTCTTACTCTCCCTGATATTCATAAGTTCTTGAAGAAGACTCAATTATCATATAGGAAGAAGTGCACCCTTCCCTCCTCTACCTTGGACCTCAAGAGATGCATCCTTGCCCTAGTCATCAACTACAATATTCATCCAAAGAAAAATCAAACTGAGATTGCAGAAAACACTACGGTAATCATGTATTTTCTCTTGAAGAACATTGGAGTCAAGTGGACGAGATATGTTCTCCTCCATATGACCTGCTTCGACTCAGTGAAGAACACCCATGACACACACCCACCCTACCCAGCCCTGATCTGTGGTCTTTTCTAGCTTGCCACTGATAAATCTCTTTTCCATGACCTACAATACAAACTGTCCCGGAAAGGAGTTTGCATCAGTGAGACCAATTTTTAGAAGTCAATGCCTATCCTATCCTCCACCACACCTGGTTCCTCTACCTCTACCTCTACCCAAGCACCTCCACCACCTCAGCCTACCCGACTTGCTCGTGCCTCGTTCCATGTATCTAATGAAACCCTTATGGGCTACATGATGCATCAACAAGCATACAACCTTCAGGTTTAGGATAACCTACATCATGACTTATGTTCCATCATGTCCAACATGAACATGTCTGGTACATACCCCTACTCTGACTAACAGCCCTACCCAGGAGGTGACTATGCATCCTTTGCATATGATTACTTTTACCCTATCCCTCCACCTACAATTTATGCTAGTACACCCTCTGCTGTTGTGGATCTACCCCTGGTGTGCTGCCTCTGACAGATGGCCCTTTGTCCACTCTTCTTTCTAGTTTCGGTAGTTCTTCTCCTTCCTTACCAAAGCCGTATGAGCTCCATTCTCTTGGTATGTCTTGGGATGAGCAGAATGCACGTTGGCTCGGTCATGGTATTGATCCTCTTACTGATTAGGAGATGTTTGACCAGGCTAAGGAGGAGGTTGCTGATGATGAGGAGGCTGATGATGATGATGGTGATGCTTCTGATGATGGCTCTGATGGCTTTATTGGTGCCTCTGGTGACGAAGGTGATGTTGTTCTCTCTACTACACCTTCAGACAAAGATGATGACTATGAGCCTGATTCTTCTAATGTTGATGATGATGATGATGTTGACATATATAGCTTGGATGTTTAGTTGTTCTAGTTTCTAGTCTAGATGTTGATTATATACATCTTTCTAGGCTATTTTGTATTAAAAACATCTAGGCACATTTTCTGAGCTGTACTATTTAATCATTTAGCTTTCATCCTTTTGGCTTTTAGTTGTTTTTTGAGAACATGCTTTCTGGGTTGTAATCTTAATCCTTTGTACACTTACTCTTTGATTTACTATGTCTCATGAGTTGGTGCCATGTTTTACCATATTTTGATTATGACTTAGATTGTTTCTTTCATCTCTATTTAGTGTATGCTTTGAAGTTGAATGTTGTGGATATATGCTTGGTTGTGCTTGGAGAAGACCTATTTCTGTGCTCTTCTGCCCTCTTCCTTTTTGATAATCTCAAAAGGGGGGAGAGAAGTTCAATGTTTTGAAGCTCGACCATTTTGCTTTTATTGCCTATGTGATCCTTTTCTTGTTCATTATATGTTTTATCATGTGACTTGCTATCCACTTGCAATTCACAAGGTAAAGGTATAACTTCAATATCCTTTTCAACATGATTAAGGAATGGTTTGTCATTGTCAAAAAGGGGGAGAATGTTGACTTGAGACTTATACATTGCCCATATTTTGATAATGACTTAACCATTCCATTCCTATGTATCTAATATGTTTGTTCAAGATTGATTTCAGGCTTTAGGTACATGAAAAGGATCAAAATATACAAGCCCGATCTTGTTCAAATTCAAGTCAAAAGCAATGCAAGTGTGCATTTTAGGGAATCACTCCAAATGACCTTATATTATTTTTGTAATCACTTGTATTGATGATATGACTTGCAACTAAGATGAGAAAAAACCAGGGACACTTGATTATAAGGTTTAGTCACTCAAATGTCAATTTAGAAAATTTGTCACATGCTATTTATTGGTCGAGTTGGAAACTTGACCAATCCAGTGATGGATTTTCTGGAGAGACCAATTGGTCGAGTTGCACACTCACAGAACTTGACCGACCGACTCACTGAGCAAAATTGATATTATCTCGTTAGTTGAGTTTCCCAGAACAAACTCGATCATTTGGTGGATCGGTTGAGTTAACTTCATTGAAACTCGACCAAATGTACTGTAAGGAAAACGTAGAAAAAGTGATTATAACTGTTGGTGAGTTGTTTTGAGTAAGAATAGATCCATTGAAACTTGAAAAGCGGCTATATTTCTCCCTTAAGTGATCCCACAGTCAAGGAAACATACCCATATATAAATAGGACCCCTCGGAGTTCATTCCAAGTTTTCTCATTCATTCTATTCTAAGTCCTTGCTATAGTTGAGTGTGTTGCAACTCCTTGAGCCCCTTTCTCTCTCTAGTTTATACTTCATTTCATAATTAATAGTGAGATAGGCCAGTTGTGATAGAGATACTTCCTTGTGATTTTAAATCTATCTTTCCATTCCATCTTTCCTACCCCTTTCCTCAATGAAGCAAAGGTGAAGCAAGCTACTCCGAGTGAAGGTGGAGTTGTTGCTATTCTTCTTCAAGGTTGAAGAAGAGGTGAAGATCTTCTCCAGGTGAAGGAGAAGGAAAAGGCTGAAGATCAAAGAAGAGTGGGTAATCCCTTGAAGGCTAAATACTTGTGCAGGAGTAGGTTATTCCTTGGAAGAAGGCGGAAGACTCTTGCAAAGTGGGTAAGTACCTGGTAAGGTGGAAGACTCTTTGTATTGGATAGGTAAATCTTTTGGTGGTCTTGTGTTGTAACTCTTATTGGTGGATATATAGAGGAAAGTACTTGCAAACTGCTAGAGATTGACCTCTCTAGGTAGTGGAGTGACTCTCTCATAGTTTGGAGAGTGGAACCAATCTAAACGACCTTCTCAAGTGCTTGGTTCATTTTCTCTCATCCTTGCTATGCTTGTTAGTTAGGACTTCAAATTACACTTATGGTATTGGTTTTGATTGATATAATTTGAAGGTCGAATCTATGTTGTGAGAATTTTTGAAACTCTATCCAACCCCCTCTAGAGCCCTAGATCCAACATTATTCATTTCCTAGAATGTCAAACATTTTGCAACAAATGTATGAATCTGTTTCTACATGTTTCTCCACAAATAACATCATAGTAGGTCCTTGTACATCTTGGTATTTCTAGAATGAATCAAGTACTTAGACCCATGGGATTGAATCAAAATTCTCTACCCCCGATCATCAATGTCAAGTATCCACAACCTATCATGCAAGAACGACACATCGACTCCAATAGAAAAATCATACTGTGGCACCTCAATTACCCGAGACCGACTAACTATGCGAGAAGGACTTCATAAATCAAAGAAGTGGTGATATATAGTCAAGACATGTTCATTCTTGGCTTCTTCACAATTATATCAACAATAAGCTCTAACAATTTGAATCTGTAGCTCAAGATGTGCTCCAAGATCCTCGATACAAAAAATAGAGAGAAGCACAAATCATGTCTTTCTTTGTATTCAGGGCGTCGTGACAAATTTAGATTTTACAAGACAATATGTGATGGTAAATATCATAATCTTTGAGACACTACCCATCTCCTCTTTTGCAGGTTCAGATCTTTTTGCGTCAATAGACACAATCATTTACGATTGAAGAAAAATTCAAATCAAACTCTATACAAGTAGTATTGCCAAATTATAAACATTTAAATGGATGCCTGCTTTATAAACCATGAGTAGTTTGATTCCCCTCATCTGACTTTAATTGGAGTTAGGCATAGGAGATCACTCGTCCTTCTTATGCACAACCTAACCCTTTTTTAGAAGCATCAATGAAGATACTGTAGCCTCTACCCTTAATAGGTAGGGCAAGCACAAGTACATAAGTTAAGCATCTTATCAACTCCAAGAAACTCTTCTCACATTTAGGGACCTGTACAAACTTTTCATCCTTGAGTGCCAACTTCATCATGGGGATATTCATCTCTGAGAAATCCTAACTAAAACTTCTAAGTAACTCGTAAGGCCAAGAAACTCTGTATCTCAAAAGGATTTTTAGGGATTCCCACATCATCACTGCTTCAATATTGGCTAGATTGATAAAAATATGAGAACCAAAGATCACGTGGCCTAGAAATGTATCATCTTTTCCAGAATAACACTTAATATTGGTTCTCTTATAAAACTTGGAGAATGATATGCAAATGCTCACAATATTGACCCACTGTCTCAGAGTAGATACATACTTAATAACTGAATACAACCAAAAAGCTTTTGATATGAGGACAGAAATTTTGTTAATGAGTTCCATGAAGGTCACTGAGTCATTAGTCAACTTGAAATTAGAGTTTATAACATGTCTAAAAGGCCATATTTGATATGTCTTCTTCCTTCAAACACATCTAATAGTAATTTTTATGCAGATCCATCTTTGAGACAATGGTAGCAACCTTCAGTTGATCAAGCAAATCATCAATGCATGACAAGGGGTGGCAATTCTTCACAATCACTTCTTCAACATGTAATAGTCCATGCACATCCACATCAAAGAATCTTCATCTTTACAAATATAATTAGATCTCCCAAGGGAGAGACACTAGGTGTATAAAATCCATGTCTAGGAGCTCCTTTAATTTTTGGTTAAATCAACAAGTTCTGCATGTACCATATGATACGACGACTTTGAGATAGAATTCATTCTTGGTACAAGGTAGATAGAGAATTCAATTTCTCAAGAATGATGAAATCCATACAACTCATCAAGAAATAAATTGAGAAATACTAGATCCTCATTGATATCATCAATCTTGAGTGACATATGGTTGAGAAGCATTGATTCTAGATAGACTATACAACCATGAGAGATGATATTTTTGACCTAAAAAATTGAGTTGATTAATTACTTATAATTTCAAATTTTCCTATAATACAAAAACACACTTAGGGTGCATATGATAACCTTCTTTTCTTCATAGGACATAGCCACATCAAACTTCTTCAACTAGTCCATCTCTAAAATGACATGAAAGCAGCCATGTTTAGGAGAATGGAGTGTGTCTTAAACTTTTTCCTAGATATACATAGGTTTACATGAGGGATTTTTAAGAAAGAAGTTCATACCCTACCACTAGAGGTTTGGAAATCTAGAATATGGTCCATATATCAATTCCTTTCTACTATTGTTGCAAGCTTGGATGCTATAAAGGTATTTGATGCTCTAGAATAAATAAAGACTTTATGGGTTGTTTTTTTGTTCGTGATATTTTAAGTAACTTGATTACCTTCTTTAACCTTCACATAATCAAGAGAAATGATGTATCAAACAAGCCTCTCAACATGTCAACATATTACTTGTTGACTATTTTCTTGAGGGCTGATTTTGATGCTGGTATGAATGTTGTTGTTTTGCAAATGGTTGAGCTGGGGATGGTTGTTACTGGATCTGGGGGCACTAGGGCCCAATGTTCCTGCTTTGGCCACACTAGTGAAAGACCACAGGTCTACCATATCTAAGTGCTACATGGTTTCCTAAAAATCACTTTCCCATGGTATGGTGGCACATACAAGACTTGCATGTTTCATGCCAATTTCCATCACCAAAGTCTTTCTTTTATTAGAATTATGTGATGACGATTAATATCTAGGGTAAGCTTCCACATTGGTGACTTATCCACCAAATATTGGAAAGTGAGTGGAAGTTGTGGAACTTGGGCTTTCCCAATATAGTAGCTCAATCACTCTATCAAAAAGGTGTCTCAGTGGGACTCTTCTAGGATGGTGACACAAAGATCTAGAAATAGGAATTTTTGAACATAGACTGGGAGTCTTACTAATCCTTTCTTAAAACTATTGAACTCAACTTCCTTATTTCTTAGGGTGGTAGAAAAAACAAACTTCTAGCAGAAGAGGGTGAGGAATTTGTCCCAGGTCATAAAAGAAACTTCACATGAACGAGTGACCCCTTTCCACCACACACGACCTAGACTGTTTGGCACATAAGAAAAATCATAACTATGGGTGAGGATCACACACCATGCCCTTGAAGGTACGCTCCACTAACAATACCCAGTCGCCCCCTTTGTTCGCCATCTCAATCTTTCTTTCACCCTTAAGGTGGGTGTTTTGATTAACTCAATCAACTAGAACTGCTTGGGCTTTGTTAACAACACAAATAACATTAAGCTCCCCACCACAACAGTGGCGAGAAGCTGGCAAAGAAGAGCCAATTCATGTACAAGAGGAATTTGGTTAACATGGATATTGACATTAGGGGTAACCACAACAAGAGGTTGCACCTTAGGGTTGACGTGAGAGATAGGGTTCACCAAACGAGGGTTCATCAGTGACATCCCATAATAGGGTTCTATAATGTGAATAATGTGGATAGTCCACCAGGGGATTGAGAGGAACCAACATCCATGTTCCTAAAAGACCGTTTCTCACTAAAAGGATAGGTAAACAAAGAGAAACATATCAAGATATATTATAAGATTCTACTTTACCGACTATTATTCTATGATACCATCCTAAAAGGAGCATGATCCAAAAGGGAATCTAATCCCCACTTTTATCTAAGAAATATACCAAACGACCCCATCAAACAAATTCTTACATTCAATCAAAGGGAAAAGGGTGCACAAGACTACTAAAAATTGTACAAACATGGAGCATATTCAATTCTAGAATGTGAATAATGTGGATAGTCCACCAGGGGATTGAAACGAACCAACATCCATGTTCCTAAAAGACCGTTTCTCGCTAGAAGGATAGGTAAACTTAGAGAAACATATCAAGATATATTATAAGATTCTACTTTACCAACTATTATTCTATGATACCATCCTAAAAGGAGCATGATCTAAAAGGGAATCTAATCCCCAGTTTATCTAAGAAATATACAAAACGACCCCATCAAACAAATTCTTACATTTAATCAAAGGGAAAAGGGTGCACAAGACTACTAAAAATTGTACAAACATGGAGCATATTCAATTAAAGCAATAAAAAGTAAACTAAGCTATAACAAGCTTTATCATTGCCCTACAACATGTCCACATAGGAATATCAAAAAAAAATAGTAATATGACTAGATAGATTGGCTGTAGAGGGAAACATAGGCATCACAAACACCATCTCCATGAACTACTCTTGAGTAGGATCCTCAAATCTATCTCCAAAAATCCTACTCAACAAGATGTTGAAATTCTAATTGGAGGGTGAACATCACCCCGAGAAGACAAGAAAAAGGCTACATGTCAATAAACTGGTATATCTACACAATTAATAAAATTTGGGCATTAGAAAGACTATAAGTAAAAAAGAGAGTGTTTCCACAAGAGAGTGTAGGTTACACATACCTAAGTTCAAATAAGATATTCATCAAAAGAATGAGGTATTTTATTCTTGAGGAGAAATAATAAATAAATAGTAGTACTGCCATGGTAACATACCACAATTTCAAAAATTACATAATTGCATGCATATATAGTAAAGATTACATATATATACAATAGGATTAAGATAACATAAAATCTCTGACCTTAAGTTGGTTGGAAAGGTACATCCTAGGGGAAAATATGCACCCCATATATACAATGAAGGTGGAAATGCATACCCTGAACAAAAAACATTTTCAAACAAATATGGTTATGTATAAGCATTTATAATATACATATAAGTCTAAATTCTAGGAACAAAAAATAGTGGGGAAAGACAAAATAATTCGTTCAATATTGCTTTCACAATATGTATAGAATAATCAACAAATCATTACAAGGGGTATACACAAGTCAACCAGATATTCACAAATGGATTACAAGCTAATAGAATGTAAGTCAAAAGATTTCCAATAAGGTTTTAAAAATGATATAAGCAAGAGTATGCCTCATCAAGGAAAAATTGTGTTCTTAGTTATTCATATTTTGAAAAAAGGGAACCACACATACATTACAATGGCCTAAAAGTTGAAAATTACTCTAAGGTTAAGGATTAGGGTTTTACAATACCTAATAGAGCTACATACACATATTTTTCACTACATATTCCATTTTCTTCTAAAACTCTAGAAGTGAACTTACCATAAATTTTGAATTTCAGTTTCAAAACCTAGACTACAAGTTAATTTAATTTCCATTTATTAATAAAAATGAATTGTGAAAATGAGTGATATGACCTCACATTTTATTATTGACCAATTTAATGCCACATTTTATTATTGAACAATTTAATGCCATGGGGCATATGAGCCATTATCCTAAATTCAAACTCCACATGAGTGTTATTGATTAAAGGGTCAAAACCCCAAAATAGCCCGCCCCCCTAAATATTAGGCTTGGCATGGGCTAGGTATCGTTGAACCCAACCCCAGTTGGACTGGACCCAAATTGGACCTGAACTAATATTGATCCGACCCAAAATAGTCCCATACCCAAAAGGACCTGGACCCGCATAGAGCCGACTTGAATTCAACCAGACCCGGCCAAATTAAAAAATCATAAAAATACTCTAATACAAAATTTGTTAAAAAATTATGGCAAACCCAAAACCTAACCTGACCAGACCTGACCCAGAATAGATTAGAACCGACCTGATCCAGTAGGAATTATAATGGACCCGAACAGACCTGACTCAAAATTAAACATACTCGAAAAAGACTCATATTTTTGGGTTGGATCGGGCTGGGATGGGTATGGTAGGGTCAGGTCGAGTTTTATTTGCAACTTCTACTAAATATAACCTGATAGTAGGCTAATAGAACAAGGGAAAATTCCTATAGGGATTGTACACCTCCTCTCCCCCACACTCCATGTCTCCCACAACTTTAGCGAAGCTCACTGTCTAGGCCTCAAATCCACCTCCGATCATGCTCACGACATGGTGAGGTACAATTCCTACTCCCTAGGCTGTGGTGGATCCAACAAGCCTGACCATGAGGTCTAAAGATACATGAGTGAGGTGTAGATGCTCTTAAAAAGAAACAAAGGGAAAGGAAATTTTGGTGATGAGAAAGAGCACAATGCATTCACTGGGAGGGGGAGTGTCGAAAAGAGTTCAGTTCACTGGGAGGTTGTCTAAAAGAGATCAATAAGAATTAATAGAGAGACACAACATAAACCATCTCTAAAATAAGTTCAAATGTGTCAAAGAGAACCAAATGTGGGTTGGTTACAATAAAAGGAATTAAAACATTCAACATAGAAAACACACTTCAATTGGTCATACACTAAAGTTTTTCCAAGTCCCCTCACAGGATAACCAACTTACCATTCTCTAGGGACCTCAAGATAATCTTGTCGGCAATCGACCAGATCACCATAGAAACTCGAGTTCGGTGCTAGAACTTAGGGAAGTGTATGGTGAAACAAGGATGCTAAAGGAAAGAGGAAGTGCTAATGAAGCTCATGTAACACACACGCTTACTGTCCAATGCTCTAGTAGAGTTTTAGGAATGCCCTATAGACTACCACTAGACTTAACTGCACACTTTGTTCTCTCTCACACGTAAGTCCATATAAACTTCCTGACGGGTCACCCATACTACTACTACTACTACTACTACTACTACTACTACTCTGGGATGAGCACACTTAACCATACAATTTTTTAGTGATGGGATCCCTGAAAAGTAGGTGCAAGTTGGTGATATGGATAGTCCAATCATTCCTTTTAAGATCATTTTATCTGAGGCCTCAAATCGTGGGATCTCCCCCACTTAGACTCTTCTCGTCAAGTCTCAACTACATGCCTCGTAATATTTATCCATTATATTGTAGATCCAGAATGGCCCATGGACACTAAGCTACCTATTATGGAATACCAGTGCAAGGGTGGCTACATAACCATAGACAACCCTTTCCATCTTGCCTGGACCGCACAACTCAAGACTGGAATGCCACATGCCCATGTGCGCCCCAAATAATGGAGGGGTTATGGCTCTAATACCATTTATAACACCCGAGTCCACTGCCAGGGCTCTAGTAGAGTTCTAGGAATGACAACTTTCGGCTAAGCATGCTTAATCACATAGTTCCTTAGTGATGGACTCCCTGAAAAGGAGGTGAACCTTGGTGATATGGGTAGTCTGGTCATTTCTTTTAAGATCATCTTGTTTGAGACCCCAAATCTTAGGACATTACAACTCACCACACATATAGTTGGTCGAGGGAAGCTGCTTGAGCCTATTTGAGCATCATTTGAAAAAAACAAGAAATTAAGGGATCTGAGTGATGAAATTGAGAAGGTTTAAGTTCTATGGTTAAAATGCAACGAGGTTTAGTGTAGAGGGAATATCAGACACAGATGTCGAGGGCATATGAAACCCCAAAGCTAACTGTTAGGAATTTCAGTAAATGATGAATGCACAAAATGATTGATGGCTCATTCAATCTGTGAGGTGAAGAGGAAGTGAAAGTAAGTCAAATTAAATGATGAGACCCACAGGGGGAGAATGTCATAGAAATTAAAACATAGGTAGAAGATGATGGTTCCACCATTGGATCATGTAGTTATGGCTTGAGGGTCGACAAAACTTGCGGCCAGACTCATCATGAGCACGATAAGGAAAATGTAACAAACCTTAAGTACATTATAGTGACAAATCAATAAAATTGATTAAAAACTTAGGCTTATAAAATACTTTCTTACCTACTTTAATTGGTGGTTCAAATGATGTTCATTTAACTTGAAAATTTACACATAGACTGATTAAGGGGTGGGAAACCTAAATGTATCATCAATTTCATCTTTTGAGGACAGCAAGGGTATTATTTTTTACTAGTGCACTAATTAATTCTTTTAATTAATCACAATATTATATTTCATATGTTCTCTAATTCCTTCATCCATTAATCATAGGAAGTTTTGAATGAGTTAAATTGATGTCTAAGTCACTAATTGGTGTATTTGTACGACTCTCCCTACTATTAAGTGCAATTAGGTAATTGTCCTAAATCTTCATGTAATAGGTTATTAAGTAAATGTCTAATTTAGTAAAATTCCAATTACCATTAATATGACCTAATTGAGGGAAAAAGGAAACTAACATTACTATAATCATAATGGCATAAGAAAAGAGAGGATTGAGATAGAAACCTAGGTGTATGTTACTTATTCTCTTATATGTAGACCTACATGGATAAAGAGGATATGGGAGAGAGAAGTGGAGCTTCTCAAGTTATATTATAATAATTTGTTCTTATATTAGGTATAGAAAAGTACTAGAAACAATTCTAAGATAGTAACCAAGGTTTACCAAACAAGGGTTTTATAGTTCTTACTCAAGTTCTTTCCATCACCCTAGAATATCCTTCTAATCCATCAAGAAAAGGGTTTGGTTCAGGTGCATACTAATAAAATGAAGTTAGGTATCCATATCTATACTTACATATTTAGTAGATTTGACATACTACCATTTTCATGATTGATGAAAAAGGTGCATCTTGGGCCCAATAGCCACCTAACTAGTGCATTAGTTGGTATGACTAGTGTTGAGACTAAATGTTATGATATGTTATTTTCCTCACTTTCTAGTTAGACTTGCTAGTCAGTCGATTGAAGGGCATCAGTTAGTCCATCTTGTATTTACTCAGGTGGATTATAAACTCAGTACCATGGACCAAAATTCTCTAATGGGATCCTCTATGGATCCTTGATACTTGATATTAAGTCTGACTATCCATTGTTTAGTCAACTAAGGTCTGCTACAACAATGGACCTCACTATCAATCTATTAAGTAGACCCTTACAAAAGTGATATCTTTTCCCCTACTACTAATTAGTCGACCCATCTATCTCACTCATCAATTGACTAATGTCCTCCACCTGGGTTGAATGAGGGTCAAGCTCTGGAGATGCTCATACCCGTTGATGTGTGGGGTATATACACCCTAAACTTCCCATGCATGCTCCACCAATATCACCCAACACACCATGAATTGTCGCCCACTCACCCTCCTCCTACTATTTTTCAAGATGGAGCAAGGTGTCAACACACATACAAACATTAGTAGATGCTTCTACCACTGTGCCACATATCCATGGATCCAATTTGGGCCTATGCCACTTGTAGGGATAAGATGGGATGGGATGGGGGGGAGAAATCGGAGAGGTTTTTCTTTTTCTTTTTGGATTCTTGAATCCAAAAATCTCCCTAAAAGAACCCAGTCCCCCCCTCTAATAATCACCCTCTCTTTTTCTACCTTTGACACTACACCTTCGACTTCTGGTTATATCTTGCTTATTACTGATAATGCTAATCCTCACATCTCATTCAACCTTCATTGTGCCTTTTCCTCTTCTCTTGTATTCATTGCTTCCTACCATCACCACGTCATCTCTCTCCTTATTCCTCCTCACTACAAAAAAAATTGACCTTTATTGAAGAACATTTGTGAGGAACCAGAAATCGTGAATAATGATGTCTATTTGTGAGGGATCATCCTTCAAACATGGGACCAAATCCCTCAACCGTGTTTTTTACATCCTTAGACCTTTTATGTGAACACTAATCCCTCACAAATACATTACTCACTAATCACCCCGTGAAAAATACCATGCCAAATATTACCCTCCATCTCATAACCCTTCCCTCCATTCTAAAACACAACATTTGCAAATCAAAAATAAAAAAAAGATAAACCCTCCCCTCTCACGTCGTGCTCCCTCCCCTCTCATGTCGTGCTCCCTCCCGCGGGGTGCTGCCCCGCGATAACCAGGAGAAGGAACCGCCGCACAACCAGGGCAGATTTGGGTGATTGTATGCTCCCCCTAATACCTTGACTAGTGTTTGCCTTGACGTTGTAGTGTACAAAGCTGGAGAGGCAGCACGACAGCCACAAAGATCAGGAACCCCCGAAGGTGGAGCATTTTGTCAGTGCTGCTAGGATTGGGTGCTAGACAGGGTGCCCCCACATCCTCCGACGCCTGCGTGCGTGAGAGCAGTCACGACTCATAGGACTATTGGACTAGCGTTGTTGTGGCCAACTCTGGCTGCTAAAGCATCAGTCACTACTTCAAAGGTAGGTTTTTGCTTGGCACGCGACAGGACTCCAGTGGCTTTGAGCATCTCTTGATCGGATTTTGTCTGCCCCTACGTCTGCGTGTAAGCCGTCGGAAGACTGGATCTCCGACGAGTGAAATACAAGTCATGTTGCTCCCTTTCAATCGAAAAATGTCTCCGTTAGACCCTATATGCTTCTCCACAGAGCAGTCCCCAGTGTACCTCAACGACGATAGGTTGGGTTTCTCACTTGTCAATATATCTTCTTCCTTTCTTGTTTGTTTCCTAATTTCCCATGTCCCCTCTTCTTCTTGATCAGTAAGGGGTGGTATGAATTACAATTTTTGAAATTCTAGTAGGGGGTCGCACTTTACCTATGTCCAAGGAAGTGAAAACAAAGAGAGGGATCATTGCTAATCGGTCTTTGATAACAATAACATCCTCAAAATCGAGGACAGGTCTACATGGGGAGCTTGCTAGGCTCACAAAATGAAAATGGTTGATTTAAGGAGTGTGAAATTGTTCTGATTGAGTGATGCTACTTCTCTTAGCTCTGGGTGACGATTGTCTTTGGCTGTGAAGGATTTCCCACCTCTCCCGCAACAGGTGATCACTTGTTCATACAGTAGTAGATGCATAAATAATTGTAGTGGTTGTCTTGATCGGTACTGATAAATATTCAATCCCCCATAGCATCCTGGTTTTAATAAAATCCTTGACAACTGTTGCTTGCCATATGTATTGTTTTTTTCTGGCTGCAGCCTGCAACACCTGCTTCTCACTTTGATTTTACCATACAGATTCTTGTCAATGAATCATTAGCTTCCAATTATCAGCATTAAGCAGCATAATGCTTACATGAAGAAAACATAAAAATAATCGATATCAATCAGTAATGAATTATGTAACTGGAGCCATGGGAACAATGCCACTGTTTGGATAAAGTAAACAAGACCATCAAATGAAGGTAAAAAACAATACCACTGGCTTTGATATTAACTTATTATGGTTATAATGTTTTTGTTTTCTTGGTGCACATTTTATTAAAGGTGCTTATGAAGTGTGTTGGTAATTCATAAATGGGAGAGCTCGAAAGGAGACATGAGGAAACAAACATACAACATAGAACATACAACATAGAAAGGAGTTTGACCTAAATAAGGTAATGAAGTCCAAAAGAGCACATGGTGTTCCATGTGTTTAAAACCCATCCAAAACATTGTCAAACAAAGTCAGTTAACATGAGATTTGGAAACCTACTTCACCTTCTTACCCTCTGAACCTGAATGCATATCTTCTCTTTTGATAACCAAACTATTTTCTTTGAAAATATTTGGTAATTTTTCCTCCAATTCAATTTGATGGACTAGGTAGTCATAACTGGTAAAGAATCCCTATATTTTACATAACAAGTCAATTTATTTTCTTTATGGAAATCAAACTGAGTTTATTTTCTTGATTATCTACATTATACAAGATCCAATTGCAAAAGCTCATAGAGTTTCCTACATCAACATTAATGCTCAAAAAATATTATTTCAATTCATAATTTACATAGAATAATATTTATATGTACTCTTATAGTCGTTGATAATTGTTTATCATTGTTAAATCCATTTTGCTTAATGTCACAATGTTGTTTTCTATATGCCAAATTTGGTTTCGATGGTAGGACAGAGTTGTTAAGTGCGAACGTTACAAATATGTTTGTACCATTTAGTATAGGTAAACATATATGCTATATATTTAGTATCAAAGATGATCATGTTTTTGGTAACATGTCTTTCTTTGTTGGAGCACAAACTGATTAGATGAGTTCATACCATCTTTATTTTTGGTTTCAAATTTCATTGCAACTTGCCCCTTAACATTATTCTCACTATTCTCAAGAGGGTGCTCTTTTCACACAACTTTAACATCATACTTCTCACAAGGAACAAGCCCAAACGAGAGGTGATTTTCCACACTAAAATTTTTGGGATATCTTCTTTTCATAGCATGGACTGAAAGCTATTGATATAATCCATAATCTAAAGCAGATCTAGTTTTTCTTTTGTAAACTAGAGTATAAGTAAGTATCATTTAGAACAACCATATCCTCCTACTTTCCTTATAAATTGTAATGTCGAGTAGTTGTATGAGATTTAGTTTGCTCTTATATTATTATGCCATTGACCAAGACATTGTTAATATATCAACAATCACTATTCTAGGTCATGTGATTATTGAAGATGCAACAATTCCACTTCCAAAGATTCATGGTTATTAGGAAGAAAAGAAAGCATGGCAAGCAAGGTTCTATCTTGGGTTTTGACACTGGATGGAAGATCTAGGAATTGATGATCATGAAAATCCAATTATGGGAAATGAAGGTGCACTTTCTCTTCCTTTCTTTGACAAATTTCTTTAATTCATGATAACTATTTCAATTTTATATATATGCTCGACATCTATAAACACCAAATGATGGATATTTTTCACTTCTCTATGTTGCATTTATTTGTATATAATGTTGATAGAACCTAGTAATTTCTTCATGTGAACCCACATGAAATATGTGAAATGATCTGTATAGTTTTTTATATTTTAGAAAAATTGGATGGTTTTCTAACCAAATGTCAACCTGTATGGTTTTGTTCCTGCTTGGTTTGGTTTTTCAAGATATCTCTGATAGAATTGATGGGTATTTTGAGAAGTTATCCTGCACCAGTCCTGGTCATTATAGGAGCAAAGACCATTGTCTTTCTATGATGGTCAAACTTTTATTCTGAGAGTAACTACTTTTTTGTTGCTAGAATGCTTGAAAAATAGTATTGTACCTTTAGATTTTGGGTCACTAGCGCGATGTGAACACAATAATATCATGTGGATCATATGACCATTTTAGGCTCATGAGGCCGGGAGTTCAAGGTCACTGGTGGTCTTTAAATTTGTTCAGATGGGATTCAAAGAGGAATTGGTCTTATAGGCAATCCAACAAAATGGTACATGCTTACATGTTCTTGATGTATTGCATCCTAGCCAACATTGGTTTCCAATTTTGCTTTGGGTGGTTTTAAGGATTCTTGGATAAAGTATATTTCACTACTTCCCTTTGCTTTTTTGTAGTTGAAGGGGATAGTGAATCTATTCTGGAAACTCTTCTTTCTTATCAGGTAAAGGCCTTCCTCTCATAGATATGTCTTGGGTGTTGTGATATTTTCTATCTTCTGTCTAGAATGGGCCATCAATCTTTTTATGAGGCTTGATACTAAACTCAACTACCTGATGTTTGCAGGTTAGTTTGTAGGACCCCTAAAGTTTCATATTTGTAGGATGATCCTTTTAAAACTAAAGTTTGCCATTTTCTTGATTACACAGGTCAGTTTTAATCTTTAGAGTCGCAATTGATGATGTAGAAATTACTTTTGTTGTATCATATCTCCCATCTTGAGTATGTACAAGGATTTGATTTTTTCTAGCTCAAAATTTTCAGCTGCTTGAAGTCTCATATTTCAATGTCTATGGTTCAGACAAGTAGTAGGCATCAGGTATGATTATATTATATCATATTTCAATGTCTATGGTTCAGACAAGTAGTAGGCATCATGTATGATGATAATCTTGCATGTGTTGCTTGTACATTGTGAGCCTATATATTCATGGCACATAAAATTTATTGTGCTCTTGTAGTTCTATCAAGTTTTCTAATCATGCTTCTTTTGAAGTGGGTTTCAGTCTATCTGTCAGTCCAAATCAAAAGAATCCTCACAACATAGTTATTCAGACACACATGTACTAGTAGCAAAGGCAAACGGGGCTAAACCTTGGTGGGTGTCTCAAGGCACCCCATGGCACTCTTTACTAGAGTCACAACACAAACTTCATTGCATCATACCCATTTTTTAGGGCTCACATACCCAAATTACAGATTTCCAATTATTTTTAAAGCCCATAGTGTCCATATCATGTATTAATGGTCATGATATAGAGTCACAGACTTCAGTGCATCATGTCCATTTTTTAGGACTTGCAAAGACAGAGAATGCTGAGGTTCCACAAAGAACCGATAACGATGACGCGACGGAAAAGACATATAGTGACAAGAGATGGCCTGGTTGGCCTGGAGAAAGCATCTTTAGGATACTGATTCCATCTCCCAAGATCAGAGGCATAATTGGCGGCAAAGGGGAATTCATCAAAAAAATGTGCGAGGAGTCGAAAGCCCGGATCAAAATCCTAGACGGTCCTCCCGGAACTGTAGAATGCGCTGTAAGTCTTGAATCAATTTAAAGAAGTTCTTTAATGTTTTTCTATAACGAAATTCACACACTAGCCCCAACTATCTGTGGTTGTCACGTCTCAAACTGAAACTTCAATACTTTGTCCGTTACACCAGGGGTTTACTTGTTTGGATGATTTCTATCAAAGAAAAGACTAGTTTATATGTATTAGGTTTTACTTGGTATGCTAGCATTATATATTTTTCTTTAAGATCGTACTTATTTTAATCACCAGGAATTTTGATTCTATAATGTTTGCATCTCTTTTTGGAAGCAAATTTTCTAATTAACATATTTCTGCAATAGCAGAAACTGACATAGTTAGATGCAAGATTGCTTGAGATATTACTTGAAATCATCAAAACAGCACAGGAGCCCTCTAAATTTTAACTGAGAAACAATGTTCCTTTTGAAGAAACCCTAAAATCTGCACAAGTTGGTTGAGAAATGTAATCTAGACCATGACTTTCCAAGCTTATACATTAGTGAGAATGATTAATGCAGCCTTTTAGGCTTTACATGTAACAACAAATCAACTAAGAACTGGCAGTCCGGCAGTTTTCGTTGTTGTACTAAGTTTTCAGATGCTCATCTATTATTCATAGCTGTTAACATTGCGATTTCAAAACTTCCATGCCTTCAGAATATTTTATAATAATTCCTTTGCACGTGTTCCCTAAACATAAACTATAACTATGAATCGAGTCAGTCTGAGACTTATTTGTGTTGTAGATATGTTCCACAATACCTGATCATGTCTCAACATTTCTGAACCTATTTTTAGGCTTGAAATATGTAGACATTTGTGTTCAAGCTGTGTCCAGTATGGTCATGTCTATTGTGTAAAGTATATATCATTCCATTAAATTATGGCTTCTGTCAAACAAGTTCATCTGGTACAGGACCATGATCGTTAAAAGTATGTGAAGCTCTTAGTAGTTGATGTAATCAGTATATAGTTTTTCCCTTTCCAACTGAAATCATGACTGTTCCAAAACAGCCTTTCTTTTGTTCAGTTGTCCCATTGAACAAACTTCCAAATCTTTCTGAATGAATATAAACTATATAGAACTACAAATTACATTGTGGTAATAGAATTCTGAAAGAAGACCTAAAAATTCACTGCAGTTATAGACCTAACTTCAACATTTAACTTGTTTCCCTCGCTTCTTCTGACGTTCCACTGCAAATAGAATTAGACTTGTTATTCTTATCAGTAAAACAGTTCGCGTATTTCAGGATATCAAGGCATGAATCATGCACTGCATTTTATACCTGCATGTCATTGGTTGACGCATTTGTAAGTGATTTTCCATTGACATATGTATAATCCTATAGCAGTGACGAGTCCTGTGTTTCTCGTTGAAGTTGTTTAACAACTTTACCTGAAATACAGGACATTAGAAAACAAAAGAAAGGGTTAGCAAGTCAAGTCAGTCTGATTATGCATGTATATAATTGCAGTGGCGGTATAGTAGATAACACAAAAATATTTATGTTAAGCATTAATAAAATTAAAAAGGACCATTGTACCCTATAGATATACATTGGATCTTCAAAATAACTCAAGAAAGCATATTAGGCAAGGCCACCCAGCGGCCTCAGCGCTGCCTAGGTGCCCCTTCACAAGTATGTTGAGAGCTGAGAACACCTGCTGACAAGTAAACCGGTGGGAAACGAATTCCTAAAAACTCAAATTCATAATCAAGCAATGTAACTACCCAGACAAATACCCCAAGGCTGGCATCCATAACAAACTGGTTGAAACTGTAATGACACTGCACACAGAAATGCCTAATTAATAAACTAATCAAAGCACAAACTTAAATAAAACAGTAAAACTCAGACTTACAACTAAGTTCCTAAAACAAAAAAATCAGTCCAAAAACTCAGACTTACAACTAAGTTCTCTGTTATACAAAACCAATAATGGGACCACAATGGAAAAGATAGGAAAATGAAGGGAGATACCATCTAATTGCATGCCTTTTATAAGAACGTGATGGTATGGCTTCTTGGCATGTGGCTGTCAGAAAATTTACGCATGCTCCTCTTCTATCTGCTGCATTTATCTTTCTGGCGTGCTTCAGATGTAAGCATAGCAGCTGTTTTTGGTTTTACCACATCTAGTGTAGGTCAGGTAATGAGAGAACTTGTCAAGGTTAACATTGGATACATGTTATCAGCTTCAAGAAAAAGCTATGTGATTGTCATATCAACTGCTACCCCTTTGTTAAAGAATTATTCTACTGGTCCAAGGCAATGCAATAATACAAACTGGAATATGTTATTAGATCGGGAGCACAATAGTTGAAAAAAGCATATGGTGATGAATTTTCAATCAATAATGAGGTGGGTGTTGAGACGACAGTGTTTGGAAAGATAAAATTATGTATTAATAAGGCTGAATCATGCTTGGAAATAGGGCTGAATCAATCATCACCCGTCATGCAGCTTTTATACACATCCTTATACTAAGTTCAATCCTAATTTTAGTTTACGGGTGCATGTTGCTTCTATGTTGGTTCACTTACATTTATCTCTACTTCTCACTCACTCTGATTCCTTTTTGTATTTATATTGATAGGGTAGAATTACTTTTAATGATGGATTTCTACGGACAATGCACCTTGGAGTAGACCAAAACCGAAATATAAGGGTAAGTTGTTTGTTGTACTATGATTTATGTATTAACTTTAAATTCTATTAATATAATGATTTTTCATTTTTAGGAGAAGAATATTCAAGTACCTAACCGTATGAGGCCTGGCATTGATGAAGAGCACCACACCATTTGAAGGAATATGGAGTTATTATAGATCTTAAGAGTTTCTAGCATGATATGTTGATTGTCATCAATCTCAAATTTTAGAACCATATGTACTCTTTATTTATATCAACGTTGAGCACGCAATGTATGGATAATATTTTTCTTCAATAACAAAAATTGGTTTGAGGTGATTTAACATTTTTATGTGTCATTTTGGTGTTGAATCTTCTTATGATGTCATGTGAATTAGTACAAAAATATTGCTTGAGGTTATGTATACAAAGTTTTCATTTAAAATTTGATATTCACTATAGTAACAATTAATTAACATGTAATAAATCATCCAATAATCAATAACCAAATCATTTACAGTAGTCCCTCATAAATATATTGATGAAGGTCCAGATTGACCATCAAAATTGCATTGATGACGAAAACATAGCCCCTCAAAAATAATATTAATGAAGGCATTATCCCTTCAAAAATATATTCTCCAGGACCATCAAGTCCCTCAAAAATGTATTTATGAGAACAAAACATGCCCTCAATAATGTTATTATGAAGGCTAAATAGTCCCTCAAAAATGTATTTATGAAGGCTAAATAGTCCCTCAATATAACATTCTTGAGGGTCAGTTGGTCCGTGACAATTATATTCGTGAGGGCCACTGGTATTTGTCACGTGAGTTCTCTTCACGGACCATTTGTGAGGGCCAGACCCACAACCGTCCCTATTTCTGAGGGCTTGTAGAGAGGGGTTTGTGACAGGACTCTCCCGTGAATAATGGCCCAATTTTTAGTAGTGCCTGCTCTTGGAGAATGCCTACTAACACCAAATACGACATCCTTCCAGCCTCCTTCCACCAAATATATAGCCGGGATGACAACCTTGAACAACGGCTTTGAGGAGACTCTAACAATCAAACCCCAACACTGGAATGAATGAGGTTGCAAGATCAAGGCAAATGGGTGAAGTCCTGAGTGACCAAAATGTTAATGATGGTGATGAGATCGCTAGATATCAGAAATGCAAGGACATAAGAGGCCAACAAAGCATCTCCATGGCTGATATGTGTAAAGTCAGATTATTCTACTACTCTATGTCCAAAAACTACGAAACCTCCAAATATCACATCACAAACAAAAAAGATTGGGAATGATGAAAATGTGAATAGTCCAGATAAGAGGCCAACAATGAAGCAAAACATGATCGTAGAACCTCAATTGAATTTGGAGGCAAGTGAGGATGCAACATTTGATACAAAGAAGACAAATCTCTTTAAGTCAAGGTGTTAATGGAAGATACTCTATGAAAATTACAAAATGCTTATAGATGAAAAGAAAACTATTGGTGCATCCACACAATTCCAAAGCCTACTTCATATGTAGAGAAGCTCTGGAAATGATTTGAAGCTCATTCACAAACTTTCTTTGTGTTACAATGAAGCAAATTAAGGTTCAAATTTGGAGATAATATGGTTGACTTTAATACAGCTCAAGTCAAAGAACTACTTCCTCTACCATTTAGAGGTAACAGCATACTCCACACTTGCCAACTAGCTCAGCTGGTCAAGCCTGCTGCTTGTGATGCGCATGTTGTTGGTTTGAATCTCAACAAATCCTGTCGGAGAACTACAAGAAGAGATTAAAGACCATCGACGTATGCTGTTGGCTGTTCTCTCTCTCCCGCTACCTTGGACTGGGATGAAATTCCCACTATCCAAAAATAGGTTACAACATACTCCGACCTCTTCTTGCTTACTTTACATATGGTTTTCCTACAACTACAGTTCTTTTAGATTCTTCAACTCATTCTGCACTTACTTATTAAACATTTGTGCATCCTTTTGATATGCTTACGTCTTCTTTTATCCACCTACCGAACCACCACCACATTGTCTATGCCTTATTTGCTTCTTTGTGCATCTATTTAAAGAGCAATTGCCCCTATTAATGGTTTATTTCCTCCTAGTAATATGAGTTGACTCTTCGTTTCTCAAAAGTATGTAATTGTGCCTCTTCTACCACATTATATGCTTGTTCATGCATTTGCGCCTCATTTTCAAACACTTTTGATATAGTCGTGTCTTTTCTTATCCACCTACTAAACCACTACCTCCACGTTGACCAACCACATCCACGCCTTGTTTTCTTTCTGTGACTACTTTACTAACAATTGTGCATAATATATGTATATTCTTCGAACCTCTTTTGGTTCCGCGATGATCCTTTAGTAGAAATTGTGCCTTCTCTACCTGATTCTACATATGTGAGTTTGAGCCTACTTCCACTATACTTGCACCTTCGTTTATCCACCTAGTGAACCACCGCTGCCTCGTCTATGCCTTGTTTTCTTCTTTGGGTGCCTATCATGAGAAATTATGCCTAATAATTGTGGATTCCCGCCTTGTGTTGTTAATTGACCCTTCCAATTAAGAATCTTCTCCTTTCCCTCATTCCGTGCCTACTTTACATGCAACAACGCCTCTTTTTGTTATTCTTGCACCTTTTTTCCACCATTGACGGACTATCTCACCGGACACCCACATCTACGCCTTGTCTTCACATTTGCACCTACTTTACGTGAATTTGCACTTACTTCGACTATACATGAACCTTCTTTTTTCCACCTACTAAACCAGCACCGCCTCGTCAACCACCCACATGTGCACCTTGTTTTTTTTTTGCCTACTTTGTGAACAGTTGCACGCAGTAATGATGAATTCGTGCCGGATTCATGCCCCTTTATATCATGCCTACTAAGTACCTACGCCCCCTTTAGCTCATTTTGTGACTACTTTACACATATTTTTGCGTACTTATGCTATAGTTGTACCTTCCTTTTCCACCTACAAAACCATCACCGCCTTGTCAAGTACCAACAATGATGCCTTGCGTTCTTCTTTTGGCAGTTACTTTACACACAATTGCACCTATTAATGGTCAGTTCACGCATAGTAATTGTGAGTTGACCCTTTGTTTCTTTGAGAGACTAACTAAGCGAGCAATAGGTAAGAAAGAGAGAAATTCGAGTTTTGATAAATTAATGAAGGTGTAAGCTGTTTGGGGTAAGCGGTTTGGGGTAATGTGACTATTAATTAGGTTGGAGGTCATAATATTCAAACAATACTCATTCATTTATATATCAACCCAAACAATAAAATTAGATGATAGGGAGTTGCCCTAAACTACTAATTGGCCATGGATGGAATAGGGCACGTATAGGGGAACTACTCCCTATCACCCCTATCCAACCTTTCAAGGCTCACTTGATTTGGATTTTGGTGGAATTCAACTAAGGCCTAACATGTCTAGGTTTCTAGGATAGAAGCTCTTAGGGTGATTGGGGACCAATGGTAGTAATGGAGGGTGGACATGAGGTTTTGCACCTCACATCACCTACCATCTAGCCTTTAGATAGCTCCATGATGAATGCACTAAGTGCTTATAAATTAGATACTTAAATCCCTCACTTAGGTGTAGAAGAATGAGTTGATATTTAGGAAGATGAGTAGCTATCTAGGGATTTACAAGTTGGACCCAGGAGCAAATCTCAAAATAGCTACATATAAGACATGTCCTCTAGAAACTAGGTTATTTCAAGCATAAACAACAATGTAATCCATGGGAAATGTGAAAAAACTAGAAGATAATAATTAGCAAATGAATTTATAAAGTTTAAATTTCAGTATCCCCAACATGGCATCAAAGTCACATTTTAAACCCCAAACATCCCACCTACGGGCTTAGCTACTCATATAAAAAGAAATGGAGAAAAAAGGTGTAGATATCCATATATGCTCGGTGAAGACTCCTCCTCCTTCACCTCTAGAAGCATGCCCTTCTTTCTCCTTGGTTGATAGATGGCTTAGGATGATGGAAGGAAGTATTCAAAACCCGAAATGGTTAGGGTTTGAGGTGTAAGATGATGGAAATGAGGCGGGGGTAGATGGAAATGAGTGGGAGAGGAGTAGCTAGCACCTATAATACTTAGAGTGGATGATATATAGCTCCCAACAATAAAAAATGGTAATATAGTGGCTTGGAAAGCATAGGGATGAGTGGGGATATTTGGGTAAAATGATACATAATAAGTAGTAGGTTTAGTGGGAGCACAACAGTTCTAGGCAGAACAACTGTGGTGGTGGATTGGTCGAACATCAATGTTGGGAGGGAACGACCATGTTGGTCAATGGAAAATCAAAGTGGAAAAGATTTTAGAGGTTGGTAGCATGGTCGTGCTAGGTAACACGACCACGGTGACTGTATGGTGGAACGACCATACTAGGTAACATGGTTGTGGTCACGGGGTCTTCTTGGCTCGATTGTGCTAATGGACTTCAATTGAGATGCTTCCTTGCTATTCTCTATGTGGTTCTTAGAATTTGTATCCCAACCAGTTCATGGTACCACGGACATGTTGGGGGTCTTCTAGTGCACTTTCATCTTCATAGTCGCCATCTATAGAGTTCTTTGCTTTAGCTTGACTCTTGACCACTAGGGGTCGGTTGGGGAATCTCTTGTACTCTCTTAGTCTCCTCTAAGGCTATATAAACCCATAGATCCTCCTTCTCTTCTGTCCATTAAAAGCATGGTTAAGATACCTGAAAAACATGTAGAGATCCTCCATAAGTGAATTTGAGAATGAACCATCAATTGGGAGAAGTAATATGCATTTTAACATGTTTAGATATGATAAATGGGCTTAATAACACAAGATGAATCACTAAATTAGGGTTGCATAACCACCCCAAATCCAAACATACTTGTCCTCAAGTATGATCCAACTCAATATCTCATCTTCAATGCATTTAAAAACCTTAGAATAATGTAAGCATCATGATGCTTATTGGCTAAATTAAGTTCACATGTGGAATTAGGCATCCAATCCACCACTCTCTATCCATTTTTCTATTTTTCAATGTAATTCAAGAACATAGCACATGAAATTCAAATATGGGATACCAAATATAAGTCATGTAACTTTTCATAATGCTCCGAGTAGACCGTATCATGCATAACATACACAAAAATGATTAACATTCCTATTTCAATTGCTAGGACTCAATGATACACTTTACTTGATCCCATATGACCCACTTGTCTTGTATAGGGTGTATGGGATATATTTTATTTTCCCTAGTCCTACTAGACATAAAAAGAGAAGAAATGGTTGTGGAAAGGAGTGGAGTATTTTTACATAGGTGCACCCATTTTTCATTTCTTTTTATGAGATGATATTACACAGAGATATCTATTATTTCTTTTCTTTTCCTTTACCTCATTTATAAGGAGGGCATAACATTATTACAAGAATAAAGGGGGTATTGATATGGCGACCCCAAACTTTTGGAGGGTGTCTAAGGCTAATGGGTGCACTTTGGCATCCTTTCATTGAGGTGGAGAGGAAAGAAAATGATAGAAGAAATATCATGTCAAATAGGGATCACATGTGGTGAAAATTCATGTATGATCATCACTCAACAAAGATAATCCAAAAAAAATTCACCATATTAGACAAACTATGCATAAAATGAGAAAGTATGGTATATCAAAATCTTTCCACATGGAATGAATAATCGCAAGCATTCAAGGCTTCTTAGAATCACATTTTGTTATAATATTCAATTTCTTGTAAGATACTTGGAGCACATGAAGATTCCAATCATAAACTCAATAAGCCAAAAATAACATCAATGGGCTGCATTCTTCAAGTTTTTGACATTCACATCACAACAAGTAAAATTTAAGTTAAAACACACTATTGGGAAAATATGTCA
Organism: Alisma plantago-aquatica; assembly: GCA_963693085.1. Lineage (NCBI taxonomy): Eukaryota > Viridiplantae > Streptophyta > Magnoliopsida > Alismatales > Alismataceae > Alisma > Alisma plantago-aquatica. The sequence continues at coordinate 253,045,143 of OY856415.1, forward strand.
AGATTGGGCAATATTGGCCAAAATGGTGTCATATTTCCTTAGGATTTTATCTAAACCTACAATAGAAAGTAGTAAATAACTAACAAGAAAATAGTAGTTAAATCACACAAAAATATAAAATCTTATGAAATGCAATGCATGGCATGGAATGGAATAAATACCAAAAACTTGGAAAAATTATACAAGAATGCAAGAAAATAAACCATGCATATGCATGTATGCAAATAAAGCAAAAATATAATCTCAATAGGTGTTTCAATCATCAATTATAGGACACGGTGGAACATATGGAACATGCATATCAAAATGAAATTGAGAATAAGGATGCATACATCCCTACCACCCCAAACATTTGAATAATGTCATCCACAACATGACATAAAGTATAGGAGTGATAAGGTAGAGGTGATTTATGTTGTGGCATCTATGATGGTGGTCCTCCCCGTGGTGGAGTATAGTGGTAGTAATGACCCTTAATAATCCACCTATGTATGAGAGCATGTCTTTGGATAACAAGATAGGGCACCCCATAAGTCCTTCCCCCATTGGGGTCTCTCTGAATATGTGCATGCTAATACTGATACATTTGATTGATCAGATGTTGCATTTATTGTTGATCCAACCACATATCCTCCTATGTTTTCTGAATACTCTCTAGCTACACATGTATGGTGTACATGTCATAACCATTCATGTGGGCTTTTACACATCAAAATCATCCACTCTCTGTCTGGTGTGGCAAGGATGCTCAAGAATGTGCTGGTTCTCTATGATATTTGTTTCTTCCTCTCCCTCAGGTAGGTTTATATGTGGTTCTCTAAATACCTCTTTGGAATGATACTTCTCCCAATATATAATTTTCTACTTGAAATATTTGCTCCTATCTCACTAATCAAAACACTAATGTGATATGGAATCTCCATGGTGAGGCCAGGATATCTAGGGTTCATACCAAAGATAATATTTTCATCATACAAGGAGACTATTTGAGACCATGCAATATGGTTAAAGTCAACAAACTTGACCCCTCTACCTTCGTAAGGCTCTCTGTATCACAATCTAAGGCTCAAGCAATTGTAGTAAATATACCCCCATAATGAAGATTTTTCCTCTCTTGGATGAGATTGTTTTCAAATGATCAATCATTATCCCACCTAGATTGACATATTTCTCATTTTTCATCATAGTTATACCAAAAAAATCTTTTTGAGAGAAGTATTCTTGATTATCATATCTAAAAAAATGGTATTAGCTAGAACCTTTTGGAGATACCTCATGATGAGATTATGTAGTCTGCTTGTGTTGTACTTTCTTTCTGCAAATGTATCTTGACTGGTTAGGTCTTTCAACATTATTGAATAGTTGTATCTCTCACTTTTGTTAAATACTCCCTCATCTAATTTCTTTGCTATTTCTAGGGTTGTGAAAAAAAATCTTGTTGAGATGGGAGTCATTAAGAACACGTGTCAAATCATTTACTCAAAACTTTATTGCATCCTTGCCTTGGTAGCTTACCTTCTCCAATGACCCATAGAATTCATGGGTAGTCACAATGTAGGTCTCTTGGACCTCAGTCAATAATTTAGATAACCCACATATATCCATGTAACTTTAAATGAATAGTGAACCTCTAGAACCTGCATAGTAGACATACAAGCATATCACGTTGGATCGCCCTCTTTGTTGTGCACTCGGGGTGGAGAGGCTTTACAAAAAAAATTCTCTTTTTCTCTTATGCCAAATGTTACTCCTTCTATATGTTTTCCCAAGATATCCATACTCCATGCTTCCAACCTTTACAACATATCCACCTCTTCACTTTTTTTACCCTCTCCTTATTCTTTTTGGTTATCATGTAACCCCAAAATTGTGTCCAAGTTGAGGGAGACTATTTCGGTTGGTGCATCATCATCATCTTGTTCTTCTTTTTCTTCAACGAACAAGCTTCTTCTTGTGGGTTCTTGTGTAGTATGTGGCTACATTAAGTAAGTAGAGTGCCTCACTAGATTAGAAGGAGGGTGTGAAGATGAGGAAACAACAACCTTCTTGCTCCTTTCTCTAGCCAAAGCATAAACATCAATAAAATTGACAACATCTCATGATTTGATGGAATTTCCTCCTCGCCACATTGTCTATAGGTGGGATCTTAGCATGGAGATTTGATGATGAATGAAGATAGGATCCATTCCCTTGAGTAGAACATGGAACATATTCTAAAATGAAGTTAGATGGTTTTGGAGTAGACCTATGGCATGGTGGGGTGATTTTGGAGGCTCTCTTTGTGTGGAATTTAGCACTGATGATGGCTTGGATTCCACTTTGGATCATGTTCTTCACCTTCTAGCTGATTGCCTTGATTTTGCAAGGATTTTGGTGGGAAAATGGAGATGGATCTAGGTTGTCGTCCTTCTAAAGACTTGCGGAAGAATGGAGCGTGAGATGAAGATTTGGAGGTGGAAATGGATGGTGATGAGAAGATGGAGGTAGGGGAAGGGTATTGGGAGCTCAAGGAATATTGAATGGAGGTTGGAGATGAAGATTGGAGGGATTTGAGGTAGATGGAGTCGTGCCCTAGGTCACCAGTACACGGAATAGGCATTTTGGTTCATGGTTGAATGAAAAAGATTGTGTTGTTTTCCCAAAATTTTGATCACTTAAGTATTGTGGGACTGGGCCAGCACGACTTTTCTAGACAACATAGATGTGCTAGAAAAATGCCAAAATGGTCGATTTGGTCAACACAATTGTAGTGGTTGACCCCAAAACTCTCAAATTTGCACTGTAACTTTGACAAAACCAGCACATATGTTCTATGATAGCATGGTCGTGTTGGCTATTTTTGGTTCAATTTTCTTCATTTGTTCTTAGTCCCACAAAATCACATCTCTTCAATTTCATTGATCCAAAAAGATGTTATCAACTTTTTTCCACTAACTTGAGCCCTCCTTATCAATCTCTCACTTGTTTTCCTATCACACTTTAAAAATCAAACTAATAGTATTAAATACATGTGTATGTGTGTTTTTCTTGGAAAATGAACTGAATAACAAAAAGGTACAAAAATGTGAAGGTTGGGGTCCAAAAGTTACCAAACCTAGGTGGGTTGCCTTGAACTAGCACTAAGTTTTATGCATTTAGCTAGGCTTCTTGTTTCATGAGTTACTCATCCTTTTGAAAGGCCCAAAACAACCTTAACATAGTAAATATCTTTCTCATGTGAATTCAAGCACGTCTCTTCATCAATATGAACATCCTCAATCAACATCACAATGTCAAAATGTTTATTGGCCTTGTCTGGCCAAACTTTAACATCTTTCTTCAGTCTTTGACCATTCACTATGAACTCCTCCACACCTCCTTTTTGATGAATCACATTAATTACACACAATTAGACATGCTTGACTTGATATGGACCTTCTCATCTTAATTTTGACTTACATGTGAATAACTTCATGCTAGAGTTATAAAACCATATCCATTGATGGGACTCAAATGTCTTCTTCTTTATTAACTTGCCATGCAAGAACTTCACTCTCTCTTTATAGATCTTGGATATCTTATAGCCTTCTACATCATTTTGTCTAATTCATTAACCTATAGATTTCTTCTTATCTAGATGATATCCATATCCATATCCATTGATCTCAAGGACCATAGTCTTGTGTTGTAACTCTGTTAGAAAATGATAGTGTTTCCCGTATAAGATCCTAAAAGGAGTGGTGCCAATCAGGGCTTTGAATGAAATCATGTATGCTAACAAAGATTCATTAAGATAGAGTGACCAACCCTTATGTTCTGGTCTCACTGTCTTTTCAAGAATGAGCTTTATCTCCCGATTGGCTAACTCAACTTGTCAACCCATTTGAGGATGGTAGGAAGTAGCTATACAATGATTCACGTCATGTCTCTTCAGCAAACTCTCGATGATTCAATGAATAAAGTGGCTTCCAACATCACTAATCACAACTCTTGGGACTACAAAGCGGCTAAAGATGTTGGACTTCACGAAATCACACACCACTCGGTGATCATTGGTTTAAGTAGTAATGGCTTGCATAAATTTAGAAACAAAACTACAACCATCAAGATATACACAAAGCTAAAAGGAGGAAATGGGCCCATGGTATCAATGCTCCATACGTCAAACACCTCCACTACAAGAGTAGAAGATAGACACATCATGTCCCTCTTTGAGATTGTGTCCACCTTTTGGCACTTCAAGCAAACTTTGAAATAATTGTGCAAATCCTTAAACAAGGTTGGCCAAAAGAAGCCACATTATAGAACTCTGGAGCTAAGAATCTTCTACAACAAGCTCCCACAAGATAAGAAGATGGGCGACAACCTACTTGGTTCACTCAACCTAGAGGGAGGCTTCTCCATCCATCCTCCGGTCTTTTACGGCACCAAATTCCTCTATTGGAAGAGGCATATTCTATTCTACATTCAAGGGATGAACTTTGATATGTGGAAGGTGATGGTCACACCATACAAGGAGCCAACTGGAACTATGTCAACATGGAATGAAGTTGCACTAAAAGAAGCCCAACTCAATGCTAAAGCTATAAGCATCCTTTATGCAACCCTTATCCCAACAGAGTTCAACCACATCTCATCATGGGATATAGCCTATGATATTTGGAATAAGCTACGAGTCACCTATGAGGGGAAAAAGTAAGTTAAAGAGGTTAAGATATATATGTTGAACAACCTTCTAGAGAACTTCAAGATGGGAAAGAAAGAAGAGAATTATGAGATATACTCTAGGCTCAATGTCATCATAAATGGCCTAGCTGCTTTGGGCAACAATTTGGATAGAGGTATAATCAACTCCAAGGTCTTTAGGACTCTACCAAAGAGATGGGAGTCAAAGGTGACTTCCATTGAAGAAGTGAGAAGCCTTGGTGACATCCCAACTGAAGAGATCATTGGTAATCTACAAGCTCATGAGCCAAGGATTGACAAGAAAGAAGAAGAAGCCAAGCAAGAAGAGAAGGAGGAAAAGAAGATCAAGGATAGTGCCTTCAAAGATCAAGTGGAGGTTGTAATCCTTCAACAACAACTTTCTTGCCAAACCTCTCCCTCCTCCTCTAGTGAAGATGATGGCCCCAGTGAATATGAAACCAACTACACCAAGGACAAGCACTTTAAGGGAAAACAATCCTCCTCCTCTACTCCTACATGCTACTAGTGTGGACAAAAGGGACACTACAAGAGTGAATGTCCTAAATCAAGAAAGACACACCACAAGGGCATCTCTAAGGAGGAGTAAGAGTAAAAGAAGGAGAGCAAGTACAAGAGGAAGGAAAATAAGGAGAAAAGACAGAAGAATGCAGATCATGCAGATTGGGAAGCTTCATCCTCAAGTAGCTCAAGCTTGAAAGAAGACAGGGAGTGCCACCGTGCACTCATGGCCTCTACAAGTGAAGAAATTGTTGAGGTAAGTGAGGTAAGTTTGCATTAGTTATATTAAGAAACTCTTATTGATATGATTTTTACTACCCGTTCTTCTTTTACTAAATGTAAATCTAAAAGAAAGAGGTTAGGAAAAATTATTGATGATTTGTATGCTAAACTTGATATTCTTGAGTTAAATGAGAAAATTCATTTTGAGAGCATTGATAACTTGCAAGGCCGATTTATTGATCTTGAGCTCCAATACAATGGAGTTGAGGTAAAGAATCATGTTTCCTTAAGAATATTGAAACTCTTAAGGAAGATAACCAAAAATGCCTAAATGAGCTTCAAACATTTAAAACTAAAAATGCTGAATTCAAACTTATTGTTGATGCTCTTAGAGATGAGAGGGATGTTTTTCTCAAAGAAATTCAATTGCTTAAATCTAAAAATGCTAGGTTACTTGGTAAAGTTAATGATTTATCTTTAAGACCTAGTTTTCCTAGTAATGACGTTGCTTCTATCTCTCTTGAAAAGATTCTTATTTGACAAAATCTCTCTATTTAGAGGCCAACCTTGTTCATTCTAGAGATGAACTCTCTAGTTTGTCTTCTACAGTTATATCTCTTAACGATGACAATCATAGACTTAGAGCCTCTCTTTAGAAATTCCTCAAAGGGAAAAACTCCCTAAATAAAATCCTTGACCATTCTACCAAACAAAGTGGTACTAGTGGTTTGGGATTTGTAGGGGGAGAACCTAAGGGCAAGAACAAAGCAAAAGGTAAGAAAAAGAGTAAGGAAACCTCCTTTTCATTGGAGAGTCTTCTGGCACTAAGAACCGTATGATTTATTCTCATTGCAAATGTGATGATCATTATTCTACTTATCGTCCTTACGAGCCTAAGGGGACCGACCCAAAGATGAAATGGGTTCCCAAACTAACTACGGATCTCAAAGTTTGATATGGGAACTAACACTCTCCTTTCTTGTAGGAAAAGGTAGATGGATTGTTCATAGTGGCTGCACTAAACACATGACAGGTGATATAAGCTATTTCAACAACATCACTAAGAAGAAAGAAGGCTCAATTACCTTTGGGGACAATAAGAAAGGTAAGGTTAAAGGTGAGGGTGATGTAAGTGAATTCTTGTGTATCAAGAATGTTCTCTTTGTGGATGGCCTACATCACAATTTAATAAGTGTAAGTCAATTATGTGATAATGGTTACCTTGTGCTATTTACTTCTTTTGAATGCTTAATTCTAGATTTCCTCACCTATCAAGTCATATATAAGGGAACTAGAAGTGGTAATCTTTATGTAATTGTGCTTGACTCTATTAAGCCTATTGTTGGTAGATGCCTAATAGTCAATTCGAATGATATTTCTCTTTGGCATTGTCGGCTTGGTCACGAAAATATGCATCGATTGAAGAAGTTGAGGAAAAAGGACTTGGTCAAGGGACTTCCCAAATTGTATTTTGAAAAGGATGAGGAATGCCAACCTTGTACCCAAAGAAAGTAGACCAAGTCCTCCTTTAAATCCAAAGGAGTCTTTAGAACCAAGAGAGCTCTTGAACTTCTTCCCATTGAACTATTCAGACCAATGAGAACTCAATCGCTTTGTGGTTCCAAGTATTGCCCTATTCTTGTCGATGATTTCTATAGATATACTTGGACCTTCTTTATCATTTCCAAGAGTGACACACTTGATGTTTTCTCTAGTTTTTGTAAATGAGTTTAGAATGAAGACTCTTGATGGATTGTCTCCATTTTTAGTGATCATGGGGAAGAATTTGAATGATCTTTTTGAACATTTTTGTGAAGAATCTGGATATGCACACAACTTCTTTTCACCCCGAACACCTCAACAAAAATGGGATCATAGAGAGTAAGAATAGGTCACTACAGGAGATGGCTAGGACCATGCTTTTAGAGTATGATACTCCAAATAAGTTTTAGACCGAAGTTGTTAGTACCTAATGTTTTGTGAAAAATCGGGTTTTTACAAATCCTACTTTGAAGAAAACCCTCTATGAGCTATTGCATGGTAGGAAGCCTTCTATCGAGTATTTATATGTTCTCAGATGCCCTTGTTTTTTTTAGAATATAAAAGATTCTCTCGACAAGTTTGATCCAAAATCTTACAAGGCTTTCTTTCTTGGCTATAGTACTACTAGCAAGGCTTATAGAGTATTTGATGTTGATCTTGCTAAAGTAGAAGTATACATAAATGTTAAGTTTATTGAGACTAAGCCCTCTATTCCCAAAGATATTGTTCCAAATGATATTGCAAGTGATGCAATTCGTATTCTAAAAGAACTCAACATCACACAAAAGGGAAAAGAGGTGGTCACTCAAGAAGAAGAGAAAGATGAAGAAAAGAAGGATCCAACCCCCCTCTTTGCAAAGAATCATCCAAAAGATCTGATCTTAGGCTATCCATTTTAAAGAGCGAAGATGCAAGCTACCTTCAACAAAGAATAAGCCAACAACACCTTCATCTCACAACTCAAGTCAAAGAACATCAAAGAAGATCTTGGGGATGATGAATGAATCCTAGCCATGCAAGAAGAGTTGGAGAAATTTGAAAAGAAAAAAGTATGGAACCTTGTGCCAAGACCAAGTGATAGAAATATCATTGTCACCAAGTGGGTCTACCGCAACAAGCTAGATCAAAGTGGCACAGAGTTAAGGAACAAAGCAATGTTATTGGCTCAAGGCTACAATCAGTAGACAGGTATATATTTTCATAAAACATATGCACCTCTATCTAGACTTGAGTCCATTCATACATTTCTTGCTTTTGATAGTTATAAAAACTTTCTTATTTATCAAATGGATGTCAAAAGTGCATTTTTAATGGTAAAATTGAGGAGGAAGTGTATGGTGTACAACCCCTAGGCTTTGAACATGATAGTTCCCCTAACCATGTTTATTTGTTGCAAAAATCTCTCTATGGACTCAAACAAGAACCTCGAGCTTGGTATGAGAAATTAAAGACGTTTTTGGTAGATCATGGGTATATCACGGGCAAAGTAGATTCTACCTTGTTTCTCAAACACACTTCTAACACTTTTCTTATCATTCATATATGTGTTGATGATATCATTTTTGGCAGAACTAATCTTGATCTTTGCAAGGAGTTTAGTGATATTATGTAGAGTGAGTTTGAGATAAGCATGATGGGTGATCTTACATTCTTCCTCACCTTTCAAATCAAGCAAACTAAAGATGGGAACTTCATCAACCAAGGCAAGTACACAAGTGAGCTACTTAAGCACTTTGGGATGGAGAACACCAAGACGATGGACACACCCATGTCAAACACTACCAAACTTGATAAAGATGAAGAAGGTGAGAAGGTAGATGAGAAGCTATATAGAGGTATGATTGGAAGTTTACTTTATTTAACTACCTCTAGGCCTGATATAATGTTTAGTGTTGGCTTGTGTGCTCACTGTCAATCAAATCCCAAGAAATCACATCTTACAATTGTTAAGAGGATTTTAAGGTACTTAGCCAATACTCCAAATTTTGGACTATGGTATCCCAAGTCAAGGGACTTTACTCTTACAGCTTATAGTGATGCAGATTACACATGATGCTTGATTGATAGAAAGTGCACAAGTGGCACTTACTTTCTCCTAGGACCATGCTTGGTGTTTTGGTTCTCCAAGAAACAGAGCATAATGGCATTATCAACTATCGAGGTTGAGTACATTGCAACTGAGAGTTGTTGTTCCCAAGTCCTATGGATGAAGCAAATGCTCTAAGACTTTTACATTCATTTTTATGCTTCTCCTATCTATTGTGATAATACTAGTGCAATTAATTTGTCATACAATTCTATATTGCACAGTAGAGCTAAACATATAGAGTTTCATCATCATTTTCTTTGTGATCACATTGCCAAAAGGATGTCTATATCACACATGTGGACAGAGAAAATCAGTTGGCGGACATTTTTACTAAACCTATAGCTACACACCAATTCAATTTTATTTGATCTAAACTTCTCATAACTGCTTTGGATGAATCTGATATGCTTCTAGATAGTTTTCGTCTATCCTATATGCTTTGCTTATGTTTTGATCACCCTTGCTTGCTAAAATGCTAAAACCAATTTTTCATGCTTTTTTTGCTTTTTTTACTTGATTTTGGGTATTTTACACTAACACTTGTTTTATCACAAAATGGTACCCAATGATGACTGATATGTGCCTAAGTATGTTTAAAATGATAAATAGATAAGAAAAATAAATTTAATTAGCACTCTAATGGCTAGAAATTAGAATTTCTAAAGTTGGTTCAGGCCGACCATTGGTCGAGTTGCCAACTCGAGCGGTCTGAGGCCGAGGCCTTTTGCAAGAGCCATTCAGTCGAGTTTCCCAATCAAAGAACTCAACCGGTGACCAAGTTAGAGCAAACTTAAGTTAGGTTCGGCGGAGTTTTCTCCCTCTCAACTAGAGAAAAATTGACCGATCCAACGTCTAGCTCCCTCAAGCTCTCAACCTTAGCCCCAACATTCCTCTCTCTAGCCCTAGTTCGACCTAGATCGACCTTCCTGGACCTTTTTCCCATCGGCCGTAGGTGTGTTGATGGTTTGTGGTATCATTTTTGTTCTCTAAATCCTTCTCATTTTAACTAAGCCAAGGCTTACAGGATCTTAACACCTACCACCATATCCCTAAGTTTGACCCCGATCTACTACATCAAACCCTGTATTATCATTGTGGGGGCATGAATGTCAGGTTATAAATTTAAAAGTCCAATTACTCTAGATATCACTACTTTTGGACATGTGATTTAGGCCGATCATGTATCCACTCTAAAACCTCAGAAATCATGTCATAGAATCCATTGTTGGTTTTCTTCCACTTCCATTCCAGTATCTATAGAGGATTGAGAAACTCCCATGTAACTGATGATATATTTGTTGACTTGAGAGTTATACATTACCCATATTCTGATAATGACTTAACCATACCATTCCTATGATATAATATGTTTGTTCAAGATTGATTTTAGGCTTTAAGTACATGAAAATGATCAAATTATATAAGCCCGAGCTTGTTCAAGTTCAAGTCAAAAGTCATGCAAGTGTGTGTTTTGAGAAATCACTTTAAATGACCTTAGATGATTTTTTCAATCACTTATATTGAAGATATGACTTGTAACTAAGATGAGAAAAAGTCAGGGACACTGAATTTTAAGGTTTAATCACTCAAATGTCAATTTATAAAATTTGTCACAGGTTGTTTATCAGTCGAGTTGGAAACTCGACTGATATAGTGATGGATTTTCAGGAGAGACCAATCAGTTGACTTGCACACTCACCAAACTCGACCACCGACTCACTGAGCAAAACTGATTTTAGCTCATCGGCTGAGTTTCCCAGAACAAACTCCACCGATAGTTTGAAAATTGGCTTTGTCATTTAGTGGATCGGTCAAGTTACCTTTATTGAAACTCGACCGAATGTACTATACAGAAGATGCAGAAAAAGTGATTATAACCGTTGGTGAGTTGTTTTGAGCGAGAATAGATCTATTGAAACTAGGAAAATGACTATATTTCTCTCTTAAGTGATCCCACACTCAAGGGAACACCCTCATTTATAAATATGACCACTTGGAGTTCATTCCAAGTTTTCTCATTCTTGCTATTCTCACTACTACAGAAATGTCTTATAACGTCAATTTTAAAGGTGTTGGTTGTATAAATACACCGACACCTAAATAATACAGTGTCGGTTGATAACATAAACTGACATCAATCTATGAAGGGCAATCAGACACGGGTATCACTTTTATTCAGTGTCGGTTACTTAATAAAAAATCGACGCCTAAAATTAACCGCCAAATCCAAATTTCCAGTGAAAAAAATTACCTCCAAAATTTAACATATGGCGTCGGTTGATAAATAATAAACCGACGACTAAAGGTTATTCGCGAGACAGAAATTGGGCACATTTTGGTCGTCGGTTTTACTACAATGACCGACACTTATGAGTTTTCCCGCGCTGTTCGTGGGGAATTTCTCACATCCTTTAAGCGTCAGTTTTTGGAATAAACTGACGACTATGGTCATTAATCGAGAACAATTTTTTAATCGGCATATGTATATAGACGTCGGTTGTTTTGTAGTTAAAATTGACGACTGTAATTGAGAATAGGTGTCAGTTTTTTGTGGAGAATCGACACCTTTAATTGTATGTGTCAGTTTTTTTGAATAACCGACGCCTATGGTACAGTTAATAGCCCCGCAAAATAGAGAACTTTTCCCCATTGTCTCTGTTTCATTGAGAACCTCTGCTAGGTCTGGCGATTGTTGTCGGTGCTCCCCACCACCGTTGTTGCCCCCACCGCTATTGCTCCCCGCACCGCCACCACTCCTGGTCGACGCTCTTACTGCTCTCCTCTCCTCGCCGCCACTCCTCTCCTCACCGTCGCCCCCACCGGTGGGTGCTTTGGTGCTCTCCTTGCCGGCACGGGCTGCCTGCTTCTAGGTCTCTGCTCCGGCCGCTGCTCTCCAGGCCGGGCCTTCTTCCTCGTCTTCTTCCTATACCCTCAAGGTATACCCTGCCTTCTTCCTCCTTCCTTCCTCTACCTAGGCGGTGCCTAGGTGGCCCAGGCGTTCACCTAGGGTCCCAAGCCCAGGTGCCCTGCCTAGTTAGGCCTCTGGGCGGATGCTTGGGCGGCGCCAAGGCACGCCTAGGCTGTTGCTGGGCGTTTTTTTTTGTTTTTTTATTAAGTTATTTACTTATTTGTGTTTATTTATGTACTGATTTTGTTATGATTTAATCATTTACTTAATGAAATTTATTTATCAACTGATTTAACTTTATTTTTCAATTGATCTGTATGTATTCATCTAATGTTTGTATTTATTTATGTACTGATTCATCAATTAATTGATCATCTACTGATTAATATTAGTTTATCAATAGATTTGTATTTATTCATCTACTTATTTGTATTTTTTCTACTATTTTTATTTAGTTATCTACTCATTTGAATTTATTTGTGTACTACTTTTGAAATTATATAATCATCTAGTGATGTAACTTTTAATTGATGTAACTTTATCACAGGCTCATTATGAACCATTAGATCTAGATCTTAGGGTATCTCTACCGTCCTAACTATGAAATTGGTAACTTGTTTCATTGTTGAGTATATTGAGAATCCTAATCACCCTTATTGCTTAATGCTGAACTGTAATGCACACACGTGACATGCTTGGAATGTAAATGATGAACTTTTCCCTAGATTGCCAATCATGCTTTTAAAGACATCAATAATCACCCTAACTTGAAGAACTAGGATTTTAGGTATAAGAATGACAACACATGTATTTGTTGGCCTAGAAACTCATCCAAGATTTACTCATTAGGAGTAAATCTTGGATAGTCCCCGGTTTGGGACTGTTCTTGAACACCTAATCTCGCTTAGGATGGAAGTGTATAATGTGTATTGGGTTTTCAAGAAAATTTCGACAGCATTTCCCCGTTTGTTCTCTAAGTACATATGTACTTGGAGAACAGAGGGGAAATGCTTCCGAAATTTTCTTAAAAACCCAATACACATTATACACTTACTAGTGAGATTAGGTGTTCAAGAATGGGATAGGTGGTACACATTTCTTATATATAAGAATGACATCACATGTATAAACCCTAAAGTTTTAACCATAAACTCTAATATGTTTACCCTAGACCCTAATCTTGTTGTAATATATACTTATTTTCTCTTTGATCATAGAATGTATAGATCATGGATGTCCATTCACAATCACTGCACCCCAGAGTTTATTTATGGTCTTGATCAGTTAATTAGATTTTCCGAGGAACATAGGAAACAACCTGGAGATAGGTTCTACTGTCCATGTAGGCATTGCGGTAACAACTTGAAAGTCAGTACTGGTGACGAAATGAGAAGTCATGTCATGTGCAACGGGATTGTACAAGGCTATACAGAATGGCACTAGTATGGAGAGATTTCAAACCCGAAACCAGTAGATGTCGATAGCAGTGCTTGTGTGTTAGAAGAAATTCTCTTCGATGACGTAGATGTGAACGAATCAGTTCCAGTAGACATCGTTGATGCAATGTTGGATAGTTGTGGGGTAGAGCACACCAAAACTGATCCACCTCCCATGTTTAGAAACATTGTGCATGATGCTGAGATACCGTTATACACGGGTTGTAAGTTTACGAAGCTTAGCGCTGTGTTGAGATTGTATAAACTGAAAACTAACAATCGATGGAGCGACAAAACTTCACGTCATTGTTGTCTTTGTTGAAAGAAATTCTTCCTGAAGGAAACGAGCTGACGATCTCAACATACCAGTTAAAGAAATTATTGTGCCCAATGGGAATGGAGGCCAAGAAGATACACGCATGCAAGAATGATTGTGTATTATTTCAAAAGGACTATGTGGATTTGAAAGATTGTCCGAAATGTGGTGCGTCAAGGTATAAATTGACGACTTCGGGGGAGTCTAAAACTGGTTCTCCCGCCAAGGTGATGTGGTATCTACCTATGATACCACAGTTTCAACGCTTGTTTGCCAATCCTATAGATGCAAATAATTTGAAGTGGCATGCAGATGTTAAGAAAAATAATGATGGGATCCTACGACATGCGTCTGATTCCCCACAGTGGAAGAAGATTGATTTATTGTACCCTGAATTCGGTGAAGAGGACAGGACTTGGGCTTTGTACAGATGGGATGAATCTGTACGGGACATTTAGCAGCCAACATAGCACTTGGCCAGTTATGCTTGTTATATACAATCTTCCTCCCTGGTTGTGTATGAAAAATAGTATGTTATGTTGTCGTCTTTGATATCGGGCCCTAAACAACCTGGAAATGATATCGACGTTTATCTTGAACCTATGATTGATGACTTGAAGAATCTATGGGGTGAAGGTGTGATGACCTATGATGCTTCATGAAGAGAGACATTTTGTTTGCACGCTATGTTGTTTTGCACTGTGAATGACTTTCCAGCATATGGGAATTTGTCTGGATATAGTGTCGAAGGATCTAAAGCATGTCCTATATGTGAAGAGAACACTGATTCAATACGACTAAAACACGGCGGCAAGACTGTATATCTTGCTCATCGAAGGTTTCTTCCAAAATCTCATCTGTATCGTAGGTTGCGCATAGCATTCAATGGATGGAATGAGGAACGTAGTGCACCTAAACCTATATTAAGGGAGGATGTTTATGAAAGAGTGAAAGACATCACCAATGAATTTGGTAAGAGATCACAATGTATGATGGCCACAAGGAGTGAAAAGTCTTTATTCAATAAGAAGTCGATATTTTGGGATCTTCCTTATTGGAGTTCTTTGACAGTCAGACATTGTATCGATGTCATCCATGTTGAGAAAAATATATGTGATAGCGTCATCGGTACTTTGTTGAATATACCATGTAAGACTAAAGATGGGATAAAATCCAGAATGGACCTACGTGAAATGGGAATAAGGACAGAATTAACAGAAGTAGTTAGTAGCGATCAGAGAACATATTTACCTCTCGCTTGTTACACGTTGTCTAGAAAGGAGAAGAAAGCATTTTGTGAATGCTTGGTAAATGTTAAGGTGCCATAGGGTTACTCATCCAACATCCGTATATTGGTATCAATGAAAGATCTGAAGTTGATAGGTCTTAAATCTCATGATTGTCACACTCTAATGCAACAAATATTGCCCGTGGCAGTTCGATCTATAATGCTGAAGCATGTACGGTTTGCAATCACCAGACTTTGTTTCTGTTACAACAGTCTGTGCAACAAAGTTATTGACCCTGATACTCTTGACCAATTGCAAAGAGAAGTGGTTGTTACCCTATGTCATCTTGAGATGTATTTTCCTCCTTCGTTCTTTTATATCATGGTGCATCTTGTTGTCCATTTGACTAGGGAAGTGAAAATGTTTGGACCAGTTTTCTTGCATTGGATGTATCCCTTTGAACGAAACATGAGCGTTTTTAAAGGTGATGTTCAAAACTGTTATCGGCCTGAAGGGAGTATTATTGAGGGTTATGTGGCGAGAGAGGTTATGGATTTTTGCAATGACTTTCTGAGTGGTAATGACGCACCCGTGAATGACAAGAATATTGAGGAGCATTTTGGCAAAGGAGTTTTGGGATCACGGGTGAAAGTAATGAGCCGTGAGCAGTTGGAGCAAGGTCACTTGTATATTTTACACAACATCGACGAAGTGAGTGTTTATATCGAGGAACATACCAATTTCATCAAGAGACAATATCCTCGATCCAATTCAATGTGGCATGCTAGAGAGCATAACAAGACATTTATTAAGTGGTTTGAGATAAAGTCTTACATCAACTATCTTAAACACCAGATACTCTTACTGAAACCATCAAATGCCTCGCCTTTAAACCAAAATTGAATGTTATGTCTTATGAAGGGTTTGACATAAATGGTTTCTCATATTTCACAAATGCGTCAAGTTGATAAGAGTGTCGTCCAAAATAACGGGGTCACCCTTCAAGCGTCTTCATTGTTTTTTGCAAGTGCAACGGATAAAAGTCCACGTGAAGCTAAAATGTCATATTACGGTGTCATTGAAGATATATGGGAGTTTGACTATGTAATTGGGTTGACAACAATAAAGGAGTTATAGTGGATGAAATGGGTTTCACGTTAGTGAACTTTGAAAAGATTGGTGAGAAGGGTGAACCATTCATATTGGCATCACAGGCGAAACAAGTATTTTATATCGATGATCCTACAAATGATAAATGGTCGGTTGTTCTTCATGGTAAAAGACAGTTCATTGAAGATCCTATAGATGAAGAAGAGTACTATGATAAGTATGATGACTCCAGTCCATTCTCAGTTGGGTTGCCAACACCACCAAACATTGAAGCTGGGGATCACAATGACTTGTATTTTCACGGGGATCATAATGAAGGATTGTTAACTGATAAAAGATCACAATATTAGAGGCATGGATGTTTATATTTTTATTATGTTTTATATTTATGAATGTGAACTTTACAATGTGAATATGGACTTTACGATGTGAATTACTTTACAATGTGAATTACTTTACAATGTGAATGTGTACTTTACAATTAGTGTTACTTTACAATGTGAAATTTATAATTTGAATGTGAACTTTCAGATGGCTGAGCATTCCCATGATGACTTTGCTGATGATCACCGTGAGGGTGAGGACGTGATTGTGCCACTCGACAATGTTAGTTAATTTTAATTATGAATATATCCCTGAGGTTTCTATCTATATGTTCATTTATAATTATATCATGTAAGTGTGTTTTTTTATCAAATTTTAGGCTGGTGATGTACCCCCTGAAGTTGTTACAACATTTGATGAGCAACAAAAGAAACTTGAGAAAGTGAGGGGTATCACAATGATGAACAAGTTAATACATCAAAGGGGCAATGGACCCAAATTGGCTGTGGATTTCGATCAGGCAGGAAATCCATATGGAGTGAACCACAACTCATTTGTTTCATATCTTGGGGTTCTTACTTGCAGCCATTGCAGTCCTATCCTAGAATCATGGCATAAAGTTCCTAAGGGGAAGAAAGACCACATATGGAAGGAACTATGCATGAGTTATTATTATTTGTAATTCTATTTGTGTAGCAATTCTATTTAATTTGAAATTCTATTTAATTTTCAGATACTAGTTAATAGCAATTCTATTTAATTTGCAGAGCATATTTGATATGGATGAAAAGTTGCATCGTAAATGTGTAATGCAACGTTGTGGGAGGGTCGTAAGGAACTATAGGATCAATCTCACCTGAGATTACATACGCGATGCTGAGAATAGGTTCTTGATTGATTCCAATTCTAGACATTGATCAGTATTTCACTAACTCTACACTAATAATTATTTTTGTTTGTATTCTCTTTGAAAAATAAATATAGGAAGAAGAAAGCCACACAGTAATGGAACTACTTGGACCCCAAAGACTGGGAGGAGTTTGTTACCCAAAGAAAAATATATGAATTCAAGGTATTAAGCGCCACTCCCAATTTAATTAATATACGTTTTTATGTATTCACCTATTCAAGATTAACCTTTAGTGTTACTACCCAAATCAATGTGCTAGCTAACTAGGCTAAGAGAGATGCTCAACGAGCAAGGCGCGCACTGAATGTGCACAACCACACAACGGGTCTAAGAGGATATGCAGGCGTTCGCCAAAGACTACAGGCTGAGTCTACTCAGCCTGCTGCTACTCAGGAGACTGTAGAGTCCTCTACTGCTGCTCCCGCACCTCTGCCTCACCATGCTTTGTGGATAGCTGGGAGGCAAAACAAGAAGGGAGAGATACCGAAGCCTACAACCGCTGAGGTGGCTGCAAAAATGATAAAAAATAACTCTTAGAGCAATCTATCGATATTGATTATTGTTATGTTTACTTACGAGTTTTTGTTGATGGTGATTAGTGGGAGCTACACAAGCAGAGGAAGGAAGGCAAGTTCATCCCTCAGGGCACAAGGGATGAACTGACAGTTGCTCTGGGTAACCTAGAGCATCCTGGACGTGTAAGGGGTGCAGGCGCTGGTGTGGGCATCAAAGCGTTCTTTGGGCCATCCCAGCGCAAAATTGTCCCAAAAGCTGGACTTTCACAAGCTGAGGTAACTTATTCTGGTTTTTGAATGTTATTGCGAAAGGGAATTTAATAATCAGAAACTAGCATTTATTTTATCCATGTATAGGTATATTCCTTAATTGATAGGAGAGTCGAGGAAGTAATGATAAAAGACTCCATGAAGCGATTAACAAGTGGCAGGCATCTCAGACTGCCACTCAGATAGTACCTGTGGCGGACCTCTCTTCTCCTATTGCTCGTACTGTAGAGGTTGGGAGTATTCCTATAGACCCACAACCTAGCACGTCTTCTATGAGTATTTTTATGGCATATATAATAGCTAGTCTGTTCAAGATGATATGTTTATGTATATATGCATATAACATTCTTTACGTAAATTTGTAGGGGTTGAATCCATGCCGCCTAAAAAGTGAAGGATATATCATTGCAGAGGCATCGACTTACCCACGCCTTAAAGGGTGCATGTTTCATGGGAGCCTAGTACCATATGGCATGATACGTGTGAGCCTGATACATATAATCCCTGGTTGGACGAGTCTGGAACTGCCTCATGCACAGCCAGATGCTGAAACACTTGGTGAGGCAGTAGGCGGAGTGATACTGTGGCTCAAAGCGGATGTCCTCTATACTGATATTGTATGATAAATTTTTATTACTTTAATTTGTTAGTGTGTATATATATGAGTCAATTGATATGAAATTATATATACAGGTCAAAAAGATGAGACCCGCTACATCTCGGCCTCCACCTCCTCGACTCCCAAGTTGGCTTTCAGGGGACCTACACGCCTCGATATGTCCTAATTGTAGGAGTGTGGCAGTATAGATCGGCAGACATAATCCGAATTGCCCTTTAAATGTTACTATTCCGGAGAATGCCCGATAACAATCTATTTATACAAATTTAGCATACATATTAATGCATACGTAATAGAAGTTCTGGATACGTATTAATGCAGGTCAAACATTCAAAAACAACATATTTATACAAGATATTTTGGAGTTGTTTAGTTATGAATGGCTGAACACATCTATGGTAGAGTTGTGGATATGGTGATATTAATGCATACGGCAATCTGGTTTATACATTCATATACCTTGTTTTATATATGGAAATCTGGTTTCTTATATATTAATGCATACGCAATACATGTTTTGCAGCCACTTACACAAGACATGTACATATTTTGGGTTTTCCCATGTGGGATTTTTGGTTCCATCTTTGATTAGTCTTGTAGATACAGACCCGTATTTAGTTACTTCATACTGCTGTGATGCTTTTGAATATTTTAGTAAAAATAATAAGACAGTGATAATAGCTCCATTCAATGTCGAGTAAGTTTACTTTGCTTGTAATTTATACTTAAGAAAATTACATTTTTATTGCGGATAGTGAGTTATTAATTTTTTACTTTCTTACCTGTAGTGGTAAGCATTGGGATTTATTAGCTATTATCCCCAAGACATTCATCATTTATTATCTAGATCCTGTGGGGTGTGAGTTGGATGTATTATATGGACATGTAATTAAAAGGCCATTATTCTCGTGAGAATTATTTTATGTTTTTATATCTGTTAACATCTGTTACTGAATTACTGTTTAATTATGCAATTTAATGTGTTACATTAACATATATAGGGCTTTACAAGAGTACACAAAATCTGGAGGAAAGGTCCCCAGCAAAAAAAATCTAACACTCATTTGGGAGAATGTGAAAGTAATTTCCTGACTCCAATGTATATATTATTTATGTGAACTGTGCTTATTTGTATTTTTGAATATTTTGTATGCTTCAATTTATACTGTGCTACACAAGACAATGGCTGAGCATGTGCCTACTATGTGATGCGATTTATGGACCTAATCATCAAACATGATGTATTGGAAATCGAAAACATACAACATGTATTATACATAGTCTCGTTAGATAATATGAAATATATGAATCTTATTATATATTATTATAAATATGTATATACGTCATTCTCTTTGTAGGTCTTTGAAACTGAGGACTTCAAAACAAGTGCAAAGCGTTTCGATGTACATGCTCCCTATACAAGAGATGAATTAGATGTTGTAAGAGAAGATTGGACAAAAGGCCTGCAAAGAGTGAGAATTTTTAAATATAATTTTGTTGACAATGATGACAATGAAGACAATGATGAATAAAGAATAACTTTGTTCTCATAATTAATATTGTGTGAATGTGAATGAATTTTTATGAATTGTCATGTGTGTGAAAATCGTCAATACATGAATGTTTCTACATGTGTCTGAATGTGAAAACAGATGAAATAAATGGAACTACAAGTTGCTACTGGTTTCTACATGTGTCTGAATGTGAAAAGAGATGAAATAAATGGAACTGCAGGTTGCTACTAGTTTCTACATGCATGTGATGAAAAAATAATATGAATTAAATGTTCTTATACATGAGTGTCAATCACATATATATAATATTGTCCATCATGTTAATTTTGTAGGTTTGTGGCCTTTTGTTGGTTGATATCAATGGATGTCGTAAACCTGCAGTTCATAATTGAACTGCAGGTTCTCATCCTACGACCAGCCACAGCAGGCCTGCAAACTGATAAGAAAAAAATACAAACAATCGGCGTCGGTTATTTGTAAAAACCCGACGACAATAGATTGCAGTGTCGGATAAAAACAAAAACCGACGCCTAAGGAAGAAGATATGGATTCGATTATAATTGAAAAACTGACGCAAAAGGTTTTTGCGTCGGTTGGCATCTTAGTAATCGACGTCTATTTCCCTAAATAGCCAGACACCACGGCCGTGGTGGCCAGACACCATGGTTGTGCTGGACAACACGGTCATAGCAGCTGGCCAAACAACACGGCCGTGCTGGTCAACACGACTGTGGCAGAGGGTGAAATGTCATTGGTTTTCACTAATAAACCGATGCTTATAGTGCCCTAGATGGCACCCTTTCTGTGGAGCGAAGTTTTATGGCGTCGGTTTTTATTCTAATAACCGACGCTTATACCCCCTGCTGGCGCGCGTTTTCTGTGGTTCACAAAGGGTTATGGTGTCAGTTTCAATACCGACGCCTAAGGATCTGCCTTTTAGCGGCGCCCACATAGGTGTCGCATTAAAACCGACACTAAAGGGCTTAAATAACTGACACTAAAGGCCTGTTATGTACTAGTGTCTAAGTCCTTGCTACAGTTGAGTGTGTTGCAACTCCTTGAGCCCCTTTCTCTCTCTAGTTTGCACTTCATTTCATGATTATGAGTGAAATAGGCCAATTGTCCGAGAGCTACATCTTTGTGCTTGTAAAGCTCTCATTTCATTCCATCTTCCCTACCCCTTTCTTCAATGAAGCAAAGATGAAGCAAGATACTCTGAGTGAAGGTGGAGCTGTTGCTGTTCTTCTTCAAGGTTGAAGAAGAGGTGAAGATCTTCTCCAGGTGAAAGATAAGGAAAAGGCTAAAGATCCAAGAAGAGTGGGTAATCCCTTAAAGGATGAAGACTTGTGTAAGAGTAGATAAGTCCTTAGAAGAAGGCAGAAGACTCTTGCAAAGTGGGTAAGTCCTTGGTAAGGTGGAAGAATCTTTGTATTGGATAGGTAAGTCATGTGATGGTCTTGTGTTGTAACTCTTATTGGTAAATATATAGAGGAAAGCACTTGCAAATTCCTAGAGGTTGACCTCTTTAGGTAGTGGACTGACTCTCTCCTAGTTTGGAGAGTGGAACCACTCTAAATGACTTTGTCAAGTACTTATTTCATTTTCTCTCATCCTTGTTATGCTTGTTAGTTAGGACTTCAAATTGCACTTAAGCTATTGGTTTGGTTTGATATAATTTGAAGGTCTAATCTATCTTGTGAGATTTTTGAATCTCTATTCACCCCCTCTAGAGCCCTAGATCCAACAACTGGTATCAGAGCCAAGGATCTTCTCCAAAAATCTCCCATGAGATGAGAAGATGGGCGACAACCTACTTGGTTCTCTCAACCTAGAGGGAGGATTCTCCATGCATCCTATAGTCTTTGACGTCACCAACAACCTCTGTTGGAAGAGGCACATATAATTCTACATTCAAGGCATGAAATTTGACATGTGGAAGGGAAGGTGACACCATACAAGGAGTTAAATGGTGTTGTTGCAATGTGGGAGTGAAGATGCACTTAAAGATGCCCAACTCAATGCCCAATACATAAGTATCCTCTATGTAGCCCTTGCCCCAATGGAGTTCAACCGTTTCAACCATATCTCATCTTGGGACACCGCCTATGAGATTTGGGACAAATTGTGCATCACTTATAAGGGCACAAAGCAAGTCAAGGAGGCTAAGATCTGCATGTTGAACAACCTTCTAGAGAACTTCAAGATGGGCAAGAAAGAAGGGATTGTGGAGATGTACTCAAGAATCAATGTCATCATCAATGGGCTGGCTACTTTGGGAAACACTTTGGATAGAGGTGTAATCAACTCTAAGATCTTGAGGACTCTACCAAAGAGATGGGAGTCAAAGGTGACCTCCATTGAAGAAGTGAGGAGCCTTGGTGGCATCCCAACTGAAGAGCTCATTGAAAACCTCCAAGCTTATGAGCCAAGACTTGACAAGCAAGAAGAAGAAGCCATGCAAGAAGAGAAGGAATCCAAGAAGATCAAAGATAGTTCTTTCAAAGCACAACTGGAGGCGGTCATCATTTCCATGAGTGATACGCTTGATGTTTTCTCGAGCTTTTGCAAACGAGTTGAAAATGAAGTCTCTTGTTGCATCATTTCCATCTGTAGTGCAATACATGAGATGTCTAGGGCCATGCTTCTAGAGTATGACACTCCAAAGAAGTTTTGGACTGAAGCTATCAGTACCTCATGTTTTGTGCAAAATTAGGTTATTACACACCCTTCTTTGAAGAAAACCCCCTATGTGCTATGGCATGGTAGGAAGCCTTATATTGACCATGTTTTCAGATATCCTTGTTTTGTTTTGCTTTGAATACGAAAGATTCTCTCAACAAGTTTGATCCGAAATATTACAAGGCTTTCTTCTTGTCTATAGCACTACTAGCAAGGTTTATAGAGTATATAATGTTGATCTTGGTAAAGTAGGAGAATCCATAATTTTTAAGTTTATTGAGACTAACCCCTCTATTCCCAAAGATATTGTTCTAAATGATGATGTTGCAAGTGAGGTAATTCCTATTCTAAAAGAGCTCAAAATCACCCAAAAGGGAAAAGGGGTGGTCACTCAAGAAGAAGAAAAAGATGAAGAGAAGAAGGATCCAACCCCCCAATTTACAAAGAATAATCCAAAAGATCTAATCTTAGGTTATCCATTTGAAAGAGTGAAGATGCAGGCTACCTTCAACAAAGAACAAGCCAACAACGCCTTCATCTCACAACTCGAGTCAAAGTACATCAAAGAAGCTCTTGGGAATGATGAGTGGATCCTAGCTATGAAAGAAGAGGTGGAGAAATTTAAAAAAAAATCAAAGTATGGACCCTAGTTCCAAGACCGAGCAATAGAAAGATCATTGGCACCAAGTGGGTCCACCGCAATAAGCTTGATGAAAGCGACAAAGTGGTAAGGAACAAATCAAGGTTAGTGTCTCAAGGCTACAATCAACATGAATGTATAGATTTTGATGAAACATATGCACATGTAGCTATGCTTGAGTCCATTCTTATGTTACTTGCCTTTGCTAGTTATAAAAACTTTATTCTATGGATGTTAAAAGTGCGTTTTTGAATGGTACAATTGAGGAGGAAGTGTATGTTGCACAACCCCCGGGCTTTGAACATGATAGTTCACCTAACCATGTTTATTGTTACAAAAAGATCTCTATGGACTCAAGCAAGAACCTAGAGCTTTGTATGATAAATTAAAGGACTTTTTGTTAGATCATGGGTATATCATTAGAAAAGTGGATTCTACCTTATTTCTAAAGCACACTTCTAACAATTTTCTTATCATTCAAATATATGTTGATGATATCATTTTTGGAGGAACTAACCTTGATCTTTTAAAGAACTTAGTGATCTTATGTAGAGTGAATTCGAGATGAGTATGATGGGTGAGCTGACGTTCTTTCTTAGCTTTCAAATCAAGCAAACAAAAGATGGGAACTTCATTAACCAAGGCAAGTATGTGAGTGAGTTACTTAAGAGCTTTCAGATGGAGAACACCAAGTTGATGGACACACCCATGTGAAACACTGCCAAAATTGACAAAGATGAAGAAGGTGAGAAGGTAGATGAGAAGCTCTATAGAGGTATGATCGAAAGCTTACTTTACTTAACTGCCTCTAGACCTGATATAATGTTTAGTGTTGTCTTGTATGCCTCTTTCAATCAAATCCTAAGAAATCATATATTATATATGTTAAGGGGATTTTAAGGTACTTAGACAAAACCCTAAATTTTGGACTATGGTATCCCAAGTCAAGGGACTTTACTCTTACTGCTTATAGTGATGCAGATTATGTAGTGTGCTTGATTGATAGAAAGTGCACAAGTGGCACTTGCTTTCTCCTAGGACCATGCTTGGTGTCTTGGTTTTCCAAGAAATAGAGCACAATGGCATTATCAACTACTGAGGCTGAATACATTTTAGCCGGGAGTTGTTGTGCCCAAGTCCTATGGATGTAGCAAATGCTCCAAAACTATAACATTCATTTTGATGCTTCTCCTATCTATTGTGATAATACTAGTGCAATTAACTTGTCATATAATCCTATCTTGCATAATAGAGCTAAGAATATAGGGGTTCACCTTCATTTTCTTCATGATCACATTGCCAAAAAGGATATCTATATCATGCACATGGACACAGAAAATCAGCTGGCAGACATTTTCACTAAACCTCTAGCTAGAGAGAAATTTAATTTTATTAGATCTAAACTGATCATAACTTCTTTGAATGAATATGACATTCCTTCTAGCTAGTTATCATCTATCCTATATGCTTTGCCTATGTTTTGATCACCATTGCTTTCTAATATGCTAAAAATCAGTTATTCATGTTCATTTTGCCTTGTTTTTCTCTTATTTTTGGGTATTTCTGCAAACGCTTGTTTTATCACAAAATAGTACCCAATGACGAGTGATATGTGCCTAAGTATGTTTATGATGCATAATGGACTTGAAAAGTAAATTTAATTAGCACTCTAATGTCTAGAAATTTGGATTTCTAAGTTTAGGTTAGGTTGACCATCGGTCAAGTTGCCAATGCCAAATCGACTGATCAGAGGCCAAGGACATTTTTAAAGAGCCCGTCGGTTGAGTGTTCGAGTCACATAACTCGACTGATGTCCAAGTTGGAGGAAACTTAAGATAGGTTTGGCCGACTATTCTCCCCCTCAACTAGAAAAAAGTCGACCGATCCAACTTCTAGCTCCCTCAAGCTCTCAACCCTAGCCCCGACCTTCCTCTCCTTAGCTCTAGTATGACCTAGATCGACCTCCCTTGACCTTCCACCTTTCTAACCTAGGTCTATGGATGATTTTTGGTGGTGGTTCTTTAGCTTTTGCTCTCTCCTTACTCTCCTTTTCATCCCCATGGCATCCAATAGGAGGAAGAGAGACACCCTGTGATAAAGTGAATTTTCTAATTCTTTTATACTTTGTTCCTTTAATCTTCAGTATATCTTAAAACCCTAATTCTCCTAAAAATTAGTTAGTCATTCAATGATAGGAATCTCGATCCCAAACTTTAACAACATGTGGGGTATGCTATGGTGAAGCTATGGTTCAAATTTCATGTCATTTGGACATTCCTAGCTCCCTCTACGATTTTTACAAGATTTGACTAAGTTTACCTAATAAATTGTCACAATTCAAATCATTTAACCTAAGATTTTGCCTTCTTTTTCTCTGTCACGCGGTGCTGACGTCAGCAATCCACGGACTCTCTCTCGCGAGCTATCCTCAACCGTGGGATGGCGCGCCCAGGGATCGGACGGCTAGGAGGTCGTCCCTAACCTCCGATCAACCCGGGGAAGACGTGGCTACAGCCACGAGTTTGAACCCCAACCACGATCTCTGCCCCTACCCACTCTCGCAAGAAACCAACCGAACGAATGACTCCACCTTGTCCCCACGAACCCAGAGAGCACTCACACGTCCCCTGAAGATGACCAGGAGTGCCCCCATGATCGCGCTGACGAGCACCCCTCTCCTACCTCCACTGACCGAGATTGGGCGTTCGTGGCTCACTTGATCTCATGCTTATTTAAGCACACCAGGAGCTTCGCCAACACCCCTTTACATACTCACTCGCTCCAATTCGCCCGAAGCAAGCCGGCATCGCTCCACCCTCAAGCTTTCCCCCTTCCAGTCTATCCGCCACCGTCGAGCTGCTGGACGAGGCTCCTACCGGCCTGCTCGTCCCCAATTGGGTACACCCGAAGCTCCGAGGCACCTCCACCTACCTTGGCGGCCCCTCACCTTGAAGTTTCATCGCCTGCTCCTCCCTCTTCCTTCACCCTCCGCCGCGAGCTCTACACCTCGCCGGATTCTTGGTCGACCCAGCATCTCGCGGGGAGCTGCGACCTGCAAGCTAGCCGCCCGAGTCCGGATCCGCCTCCCGAAGGTGAACCCGACCCCTTTCTCGCGCAAGGACGAGCACCGCCTCCGCTCGAGCTCGCCGGAGTCCACTTCCCCTACCTGCTGTTTGTGAGTGGAGCAAGAAGGAGGAGGACCCGCTTGGCTTAGTTGGACCAATCGCGCGGGTCCAGGTGGACGAACCACAGTTCGCCAAGTAAGCAACCCTTGACCCGCCACAGCCGTCTTGAACGCGTACGCGCGCAATCTCGACCGTTGGATCTGAACATCCAACGGTCCACGTTTTTCTTTTTCTTTTATCAACTCGAAAATTCAGTTTATGACCTAATCTTGGGAAATTCGTAAAAATTAGTAGGAATGTCATAAAAATATGAATAGGTACTCCATTTTGATCAGAAAAATACGAGGATCACGATTTTGACATCTATTGACCCTAAATCTGACTCGAGTAAATGCTCATGCCTAATTATGTTCATATTGTGATTAATTATTTGGAAAATACTCGAATCTGTTTAAATCACCAAAAACCTGTGATAATCACCTTTTTGCATCCTTATCATCATGGAACGATCAGATCCTTTTATTATGACTCAATTAGCAATAAAACCCATTTATCACTCTTTTCCCTATTTTGACCTACCAAAATGTGCATAATTAATTAATATGATCTTTAGACCTTGATTCTGACTTTATGAACCTACTTTGATGTGATAATAATAATCTTGGACTCAACTCCATACTCTAAGATCCGTACTCAACTCTCATGACTCCAAATCTATAAAGGGCCTTTTTATATACTCTTTAGAATAAGGGTAATTTGAACAATATATCTAATAAATGTCAAATCTCTAATAATTCCAGGAAATCAAAGGTACCAGTGAGGAGCATCTCTGGACTCCCCACTTCTGAGTAGAAGGTACACCATTAACTCTCACTTGGCCTATAATAATGTATGGTTGTAAATAGTGTACGAACTTGGCATATGGTATTGTTTGAAGTAGAGCTATATGAGTATCCAATTTTGATGATGTTTGCTTTATATGTATATTTTGCAAAAACCTGAACATAATATATATTTGTCCATTATATCCAAAGCACTTCAACTCTTTGGAAGTAAAGTGCTGGGAATTATAGTACTTCAACTCTTTGGTAGTAAAGTACTTATCGGTGATCCAACTCTTTGGTAGTAGATCACGTATTGAAATGATCCAACTCATTGGTAGTAGATCATAAAGGGCCTTGATGCATTCAACTCTGAGGTAGTAAATGCAAGGGTGATATAATGGAAAATATGCTTAAAATCTATGAGATCTCTTTGTTAATCATACAGTTTCTTGGTTCAATAATGTTTTTGTTATACCGCTTATTACTGCCAAGTCTACTTTTAATGTATTGCCAAGATATGATGAGAGTTGAATTTGAATAATGCGGAGGCGTACTCAGTACAATATATTTATATATTGTGCTGACGCGTACCAATTGTACATGTTTTATAGGTACCTTCTGCTTATGATGCTTATGATGAAAGAAAGATGATGTTGCTACTCTATATGCTGGCTCACAAATCAGATCTATCATGGGGATGCTAAAGCTAAATGGGACTCTTAGATTATGTTTCTTTTTCTTCTGTATTAGTTTCTCATGTAGTAAGTTTCTTCTGTAGAACTCCTATGCCTTCGGGCCCCTATGTAATGAACAATTTGGTTTATGTATGGAAGCTTTTTATTCGGTGCATTTATATATTCATGTGTTTGATCCACTCAGGGACGGGCAATTGTAACTCTATTGTACGCCTTATGATGGCGCCTGAGGTGTACAGTGGAGTTAGGTTGTTAACCCGTGACAGATGGTATCAGAGCGGGCACATGAATCAATATAGATGTATCAAATAATTAGTAACCTTACCTAGACCTAGGGTAACCCACATTTAGCAGTAAATTGCCGAGGTGTCTAGAAGGGTACCTTGCGGAAGGTTCTGACATAATACTCTCCCCATCCGTTTTCACGGTGCGAGGGTTCCCGTCGCAAGCTATCTGCCTGGCTAACACAATTATTGTTAAAGTGGGCACCCTTACCTTAGAAAAATCCTTCCTCTCATCTTTTCTCAATTAAGGACTACCCCCCCCCAACCAACCTATTTAGTGAATAATGTACACTAGGTTTCTCATCTACTTTCTCTCTCATGACCATGATCGATGATATACTCTCTCTATTATGTGGGTAGATTAGGAAAATGGGAACAACTAAAAGACATGAAAAATTGGAAAAATGTGTGCCATGATTGCTAAATCTTTAACACTTGTTTTATGATCTATCTCAAATAAATCTCTAAACTGCCTTTTATACGAACTTGCAGATGCCTCCAAAAACTAGGTCCAAGAGAACAAGATCTAGTGATGGCTCTGGTGATGAATCTGAATCACGCCCTAATAAGACCAAGGCTGTAGGCAGTTGGGAAGAGCAAAAGAAGGTGATGTTGGAATGCATGCATGCCCTAGCCCTAAAAGAAACCAGCAATAGTGCCTCATCCTCTAGGACCAACCATGAAACCACCATTAGTGACTTCCTTAAGCTCAAACCCGAAACCTTTCATGGAGAAGACTTAGGTGAAGTCCTAGATAAGGCCGATGCATGGATCATATCTGTTGAAAATGCCTTTAGAGCCCTTAAGTGTCCTGAGGAAGATAAGGTCACCTTTGCTACCTACCAACTGAGGGGGTCCGCGAAGTTGTGGTGGGAAAATTATTACCATACACGAGAACTTCCAGATGCCCCCATAGGTTGGGAGGAGTTTAAGGGGATCTTTACCAACCGCTTCATGCCCATATCAGCTAGGAAGGAGAAGAAGAAACAGTTCAATAACCTCACCCAAGGAAACCTATCCGTTGCTGACTATGTTAGGGCCTTTAGACTCCTAGAGCGTCATGCTCGCAACCTGGATGAAGATGAAAAGATTGAACACTTCATAGATGGCCTTAACCAAGAAATCAAAGTTCACCTTTGCACCTCCACCCATCCTACTTTTGAAGCTGCCATCAACAATGCCCTCACCAAAGAAAGAACCTTAGGGAAGAGCAAAACACCAAGCTTGGGATACCTGGGTCTAACCGATGCATCCGTCACCAAGGGCAAGGAGAAGGAAAATGATAAGAAGAAGCCTAACAGCCATGGCATGGGCAGAGGAGGAGGAAATCACCATAGGGGTCCATCATACCGAGGAGGACCGAACCGGGGAGGCTGAGGCCGAGGTGGGCCACACCGAGGCCCACCCCCTAATACTGTCAGATGCAGGATCTGTGGAGGTATGCATGGGGGAAAGTGCAAGTTCGAAAAACCAGTGTGTTACTACTGCAAGAATGAAGGGCATATGAGGTATAATTGTCCAAATCTGGTCCAGGGGGCACCTCAGAATCGTCCTGCCCCATTACCTCAGCCTGGAGCTCCACCTGCTCAACCAGCTGTCCCGATAGCTCAAGCTCAGCCAGAACATCATCAGGGCCGAGTCTTTGCAATTGATGCAGAGGAAGCTAAAGCCAATGATAACCGTCTGATTGAAGGTAATAATGTTAAAATTTCTTTATTGTAATAAATCTCTGAAAACCATGATCTCATATAAAATCATAATGTAGGTATGATATGTCTCCAAGATCATCCTGTTGTGGCCCTATTCGATTCAGGATCAACACATACTTTCATATCTAGAAATCTTGCTTCCATGCTCAAGTTCGAGATCAATGATCTAGGTTATATCTTGGATGTGACAACTCCCAGTGGCAAAATTTATACTTCTCTTCAGAAAACCAAAACTTTGCCTTTTTCTTTTGGCGGTCATAAATTTCAATCTGCTTTCATTCTTCTTGATATGGAAGATTTTGATTTAATTTTGGGGATGGATTGGCTCTTTTCCAACTTTGTTATGCTTGATTGCCGAGGAAAGAAAGTAATCTTTTGTGCACCCAATTCTAAACCTTTGACAATTTCCGAGAGAAAAGAAAGACACTGAAATATGATTATTTCTTCTCTTAAAGCCGAAACTTTGATAGCCAAGGGATGTAGAGCCTATCTTGCTGTTGTATCCATGCCTGATCCTAAGGTGAGACCTATAGAGAGCTTGGATGTGGTGAGAGATTACCCGGACATTTTTCCTGAGGAGCTTCCAGGGCTGCCTCCAGATCGTGAGATTGAGTTCTCAATTGAGTTAGCACCGGGCACCGCACCAGTCTCTAAGGCACCTTATAGGATGGCACCTGCCGAGCTTGCAGAGCTCAAGAAACAACTAGAGGAACTTCTTGATAAAGGCTTCATCCGTCCTAGTACTTCTCCTTGGGGTGCTCCTGTTCTCTTTGTCAAAAAGAAAGATGGGTCAATGCGAATGTGTATTGATTATCGCATGATCAACCAAGCCACCATTAAAAATAAATACCCCCTTCCAAGAATTGATGACTTGTTTGACCAGCTTCGTACTGCCACTGTGTTCTCCAAGATTGACCTTAGATCAGGTTATCATCAATTATGAGTAAAAGATTGTGATATTCCAAAGACAGCTTTCAGAACTCGATATGGACATTATGAATTCATGGTGATGTCGTTTGGTTTGACTAATGCTCCTGGAGTGTTTATGAATCTGATGAACACTGTCTTCCAGCCATTCCTTGACAGCTTTGTTGTGGTCTTCATTGATGATATTCTTGTATATTCAGATTCTGTTGACCAACATCGTGAACACCTCCAGAAAGTCCTTGATGTTTTGAGAGCCCAGAAATTGTATGCTAAATTATCTAAATGTGAGTTTTGGATTGACCAAGTCATGTTTCTTGGCCATGTCATTTCGGGTGGGAAAATTTCTGTTGATCCTGCCAAAGTTCTAGCTGTCCTTGATTGGAAAGCCCCTACCAATGCTTCTGAAATTCGTAGCTTCCTTGGCCTGGCGGGCTATTACCGTCGTTTCATCCTTAATTTCAGTAAAATAGCCCTACCCATGACTAAACTTACCAGAAAAGATGCAAAATTCGTTTGGACTCCTGAGTGTGAAGCTAGTTTCCAAGAATTGAAATCTCTCTTGACTTCTGCTCCTGTTTTGACCCTACCTTCTGGGAATGATGGCTTTGTAATTTATTCTGATGCTTCTAAAATGGGTCTGGGTTGTGTCCTCATGCAAGACGGTAAAGTTGTTGCCTATGCCTCTAGACAGTTGAAACCTAATGAGGTCAATTATCCAACTCACGATTTGGAATTAGCTGCCATTGTCTTTGCTCTCAAAATTTGGACACATTATCTGTATGGTGCTACTTTTGATATATTTACAGACCACAAAAGTCTCAAATACCTCTTGACTCAGAAAGATCTCAATCTTCGACAGAGGAGATGGTTGGAGTATCTTAAAGATTATGATTTCACTATTGCATATCATCCAGGCAAAGCCAATGTTGTAGCTGATGCCCTTAGTCGTAAGAAGTCGATTTGTGCATCAATGCATCTGGAACCTTCATCTTCTGGGTCATCTCAAGCAGAATCTAGCTCTATTATTTTGGCGAATATCAATATTATTCCTAGTCTTCTTTCTGAACTCCTGATATCTCAAAAGAACAGCCCTAGTTTGGAGGAGATGACAGCTCTTGTGGCAAAGCCCCAGACACATCTATCTGTTGGTGTGGACGGTGGACTAAGGTACAAGCATAGGATGTGGGTACCTGAAGAGTCAGAGATTAGGAAGCGTATCCTGCAAGAGGCACATGGGTCTAAGTATTCCATACATCCTGGATCTACTAAGATGTATAAGGACCTGCAGAGACACTTTTGGTGGAGGGGTATGAAGAATGATATCGCTGAGTTTATCTCTAAGTGTCTCACTTGCCAGCAGATTAAGGCCGAGCACCAACGTCCCGGTGGTCTATTGCAACCCTTACCAATTCCTGAATGGAAATGGGAAAATATAACCATGGATTTCGTGGTGGGACTACCCAGGACCAGGAAGGGTCATGATGCGGTTTGGGTCATAGTAGACCGGTTGACCAAGTCTGCACATTTCTTACCTATGCGGACTACGAACAAGGTTCCTGAGCTTGCTGAGTTGTATATAAAGGAGATTGTACGACTGCATGGAGTACCAGTTTCGATAGTTTCAGATCGAGATCCAAAGTTCACATCACATTTATGGAAGCAGGTGTAGAATGAGCTGGGTACACAGTTGAACTTTAGCACAGCATATCATCCCCAAACTGATGGCCAGTCAGAACGTACTATCCAAATCTTAGAAGATCTTCTCAGAGCATGTGTCTTAGATTGGGGAGGATCTTGGGATTACTACCTTCCATTAGCAGAGTTCGCTTACAATAATAGCTATCAATCTAGTATTGATATGCCACCCTATGAAGCTCTCTATGGTAGGCCATGTAGATCCCCTCTCCATTGGGATGAAGTTGGGGAAAGGAAGATGCTAAAGTCCGAGGAGTTACAATTATATGCTGATAAGGTGTCTTTGATCAAGCAGAGGTTGAAACGGGCCCAAGATCGTCAGAAGTCGTATGCAGATGCACACAGGTCAGACAGACAGTTTAATGATGGCGACTATGTATTCTTGAAGATTAGACCTATCCGTGCCATAGCCAAGAACAAGGGGAAGCTTAGTCCGAGGTATGTGGGTCCTTTTGAAGTTCTGGAGCGCATTGGCGAATGTGCTTATCGACTTGCTCTTCCTCCGCAGTACAGCATAATGCATAACGTCTTTCATGTATCCAACTTGAAACAGTATGTGAAGGATGATAGTCATGTGCTGAATCACGAGCCTCTTGAGTTACGGGAGAATCTCTCTTATCCAGAACAACCTACAAAGATTCTCGACTCTAGGGTAAAGGAGCTCAGGAACAAGCAGATTCCGATGGTGAAGGTACAGTGGAACCATCACGGTGCAGAAGATGCCACCTGGGAGCTACGAGCAGACATGGAGCGACGTTTTCCTCACCTCTTTCCTCCAGTTTAATTTTGAGGACAAAATTTCTTTTAAGGTGAGTAGGATGTGATAAAGTGAATTTTCTAATTCTTTTATACTTTGTTCCTTTAATCTTCAGTATATCTTAAAACCCTAATTCTCCTAAAAATTAGTTAGTCATTCAATGATAGGAATCTCGATCCCAAACTTTAACAACATGTGGGGTATGCTATGGTGAAGCTATGATTCAAATTTCATGTCATTTGGACATTCCTAGCTCCCTCTACGATTTTTACAAGATTTGACTAAGTTTACCTAATAAATTGTCACAATTCAAATCATTTAACCTAAGATTTTGCCTTCTTTTTCTCTGTCACGCGGTGCTGACGTCAGCAATCCGCGGACTCTCTCTCGCGAGCTATCCTCAACCGTGGGATGGCGCGCCCAGGGATCGGACGGCTAGGAGGTCGTCCCTAACCTCCGGTCAACCCGGGGAAGACGTGGCTACAGCCACGAGTTTGAACCCCAACCACGATCTCTGCCCCTACCCACTCTCGCAAGAAACCAACCGAACGAATGACTCCACCTTGTCCCCACGAACCCAGAGAGCACTCACACGTCCCCTGAAGATGACCAGGAGTGCCCCCATGATCGCGCCGACGAGCACCCCTCTCCTACCTCCACTGACCGAGATTGGGCGTTCGTGGCTCACTTGATCTCATGCTTATTTAAGCACACCAGGAGCTTCGCCAACACCCCTTTACATACTCACTCGCTCCAATTCGCCCGAAGCAAGCCGGCATCGCTCCACCCTCAAGCTTTCCCCCTTCCAGTCTATCCGCCACCGTCGAGCTGCTGGACGAGGCTCCTACCGGCCTGCTCGTCCCCAATTGGGTACACCCGAAGCTCCGAGGCACCTCCACCTACCTTGGCGGCCCCTCACCTTGAAGTTTCATCGCCTGCTCCTCCCTCTTCCTTCACCCTCCGCCGCGAGCTCTACACCTCGCCGGATTCTTGGTCGACCCAGCATCTCGCGGGGAGCTGCGACCTGCAAGCTAGCCGCCCGAGTCCGGATCCGCCTCCCGAAGGTGAACCCGACCCCTTTCTCGCGCAAGGATGAGCACCGCCTCCGCTCGAGCTCGCCGGAGTCCACTTCCCCTACCTGCTGTTCGTGAGTGGAGCAAGAAGGAGGAGGACCCGCTTGGCTTAGTTGGACCAATCGCGCGGGTCCAGGTGGACGAACCACAGTTCGCCAAGTAAGCAACCCTTGACCCGCCACAGCCGTCTTGAACGCGGACGCGCGCAATCTCGACCGTTGGATCTGAACATCCAACGGTCCACGTTTTTCTTTTTCTTTTATCAACTCGAAAATTCAGTTTATGACCTAATCTTGGGAAATTCGTAAAAATTAGTAGGAATGTCAGAAAAATATGAATAGGTACTCCATTTTGATCAGAAAAATACGAGGATCACGATTTTGACATCTATTGACCCTAAATCTGACTCGAGTAAATGCTCATGCCTAATTATGTTCATATTTTGATTAATTATTTAGAAAATACTCGAATCTGTTTAAATCACCAAAAACCTGTGATAATCACCTTTTTGCATCCTTATCATCATGGAACGATCAGATCCTTTTATTATGACTCAATTAGCAATAAAACCCATTTATCACTCTTTTCCCTATTTTGACCTACCAAAATGTGCATAATTAATTAATATGATCTTTAGACCTTGATTCTGACTTTATGAACCTACTTTGATGTGATAATAATAATCTTGGACTCAACTCCATACTCTAAGATCCGTACTCAACTCTCATGACTCCAAATCTATAAAGGGTCTTTTTATATACTCTTTAGAATAAGGGTAATTTGAACAATATATCTAATAAATGTCAAATCTCTAATAATTCCAGGAAATCAAAGGTACCAGTGAGGAGCATCTTTGGACTCCCCACTTCTGAGTAGAAGGTACGCCATTAACTCTCACTTGGCCTATAATAATGTATGGTTGTAAATAGTGTACGAACTTGGCATATGGTATTGTTTGAAGTAGAGCTATATGAGTATCCAATTTTGATGATGTTTGCTTTATATGTATATTTTGCAAAAACCTGAACATAATATATATTTGTCCATTATATCCAAAGCACTTCAACTCTTTGGAAGTAAAGTGCTGGGAATTATAGTACTTCAACTCTTTGGTAGTAAAGTACTTATCGATGATCCAACTCTTTGGTAGTAGATCACGTATTGAAATGATCCAACTCATTGGTAGTAGATCATAAAGGGCCTTGATGCATTCAACTCTGAGGTAGTAAATGCAAGGGTGATATAATGGAAAATATGCTTAAAATTTATGAGATCTCTTTGTTAATCATACAGTTTCTTGGTTCAATAATGTTTTTGTTATACCGCTTATTACTGCCAAGTCTACTTTTAATGTATTGCCAAGATATGATGAGAGTTGAATTTGAATAATGCGGAGGCATACTCAGTACAATATATTTATATATTGTGCTGAAGCGTACCAATTGTACATGTTTTATAGGTACCTTCTGCTTATGATGCTTATGATGAAAGAAAGATGATGTTGCTACTCTATATGCTGGCTCACAAATCAGATCTATCATGGGGATGCTAAAGCTAAATGGGACTCTTAGATTATGTTTCTTTTTCTTCTGTATTAGTTTCTCATGTAGTAAGTTTCTTCTGTAGAACTCCTATGCCTTCGGGCCCCTATGTAATGAACAATTTGGTTTATGTATGGAAGCTTTTTATTCGGTGCATTTATATATTCATGTGTTTGATCCACTCAGGGACGGGCAATTGTAACTCTATTGTACGCCTTATGATGGCGCCTGAGGTGGACAGTGGAGTTAGGTTGTTAACCCGTGACACACCCCATCTAATGCACCTTCATATTTGTTCAACTCTTGCTTGATTCCCTCCTCTACCTTGGACCTCAAGAGATGCATCTTTGCCCTAGTCATCAACTACAATATTCATCCAAAGAAGAATCAAACTGAGATTGCAGAAAACACTGCGGTAATCATGTATTTTCTCTTGAAGAACATTGGAGTCAAGTGGACGAGATATGTTCTCCTCCATATGACCTGCTTCGACTCAGGGAAGAACACCCATGACACACACCCACCCTACCCAGCCCTGATCTGTGGTCTTTTCTAGCTTGCCACTGATAAATCTCTTTTCCATGACCTACACTACAAACAGTCCCGGAAAGGAGTTTGCATCAGTGAGACCAATTTTTAGAAGTCAATGCCTATCCTATCCTCCACCACACCTGGTTCCTCTACCTCTACCTCTACCCAAGCACCTCCACCACCTCAGCCTACCCGACTTGCCCGTGCCTCGTTCCATGTATCTAATGAAACCCTTATGGGCTACATGATGCATCAACAAGCATACAACCTTCAGGTTTAGGAGAACCTACATCATGACTTATGTTCCATCATATCCAACTTGAACATGTCTAGTAGATACCCCTACTCTGACTACCAGCCCTACCCAGGAGGTGACTATGCATCCTTTGCATATGATTACTTTTACCCTATCCCTCCACCTACAATTTATTCTAGTACACCCTCTGCTGTTGTGGATCTACCCCTGGTGTGCTGCCTCTGACAGATGGCCCTTTGTCCACTGTTCTTGCTAGTTTCGGTAGTTCTTCTCCTTCCTTACCAAAGCCGTATGAGCTCCATTCTCTTGGTATGTCTTGGGATGAGCAGAATGCACGTTGGCTCGGTCATGGTATTGATCCTATTACTGATGAGGAGATGTTTGACCAGGCTAATGAGGAGGCTGCTTCTGATGAGGAGGCTGATGATGATGATGGTGATGCTTCTGATGATGGCTCTGATGGCTTTGCTGGTGCCTCTGGTGATGAAGGTGATGTTGTTCTCTCTGCTACACCTTCAGACAAAGATGATGACTATGAGCCTGATTCTTCTAATGCTGATGATGATGATGTTGACATGTATAGCTTGGATGTTTAGTTGTTCTAGTTTTTAGTCTAGATGTTGATTATATACATCTTTCTAGGCTATTTTGTATTAAAAACATCTAGGCACATTTTTTGATCTGTACTATTTAATCATTTAGCTTTCATCCTTTTGGCTTGTTGTTGTTTTCTGAGAACATGCTTTCTGGGTTGTAATCTTAATCCTTTGTACACTTACTCTTTGATTTACTATGTCTCATGAGTTGGTGCCATGTTTTACCATATTTTGATTATGACTTAGATTGTTTCTTTCATCTCTATTTGGTGTATGCTTTGAAGTTGAATGTTGTGGATATATGCTTGGTTGTGCTTGGAGAAGACCTATTTCTATGCTCTTCTGCCCTCTTCCTTTTTGATAATCTCAAAAGGGGGGGAGAGAAGTTCAATGTTTTAAAGCTCAACCATTTTGCTTTTATTGCCTATGTGATCCTTTTCTTGTTCATTATATGTTTTATCATGTGACTTGCTATCCACTTGCAATTCACAAGGTAAAGGTATAACTTCAATATCCTTTTCAATATGATTAAGGAATGGTTTGTCATTGTCAAAACGGGGGAGAATGTTGACTTGAGAGTTATACATTGCCCATATTTTGATAATGACTTAACCATTCCATTCCTATGTATCTAATATGTTTGTTCAAGATTGATTTCAGGCTTTAGGTACATGAAAAGGATCAAAATATACAATCCCGATCTTATTCAAGTTCAAGTCAAAAGCAATGCAAGTATGCATTTTGGGGAATCACTCCAAGTGACCTTAGATTATTTTTGTAATCACTTGTATTGATGATATGACTTGTAACTAAGATGAGAAAAAACCAGGGATACTTGATTACAAGGTTTAGTCACTCAAATGTCAATTTAGAAAATTTGTCACATGCTATTTATCGGTCGAGTTGGAAACTCGACCAATCCAGTGATGGATTTTCTGGAGAGACCAATTGGTCGAGTTGCACACTCACAGAACTTGACTGAACGACTCACAGAGCAAAATTGATATTATCTCATTAGTTGAGTTTCCCAGAACAAACTCGATCATTTGGTGGATCGGTTGAGTTAACTTCATTGAAACTCGACCAAATGTACTGTAAGGAAAATGTAGAAAAAGTGATTATAATTGTTGGTGAGTTGTTTTGAGTAATAATAGATCCTTGTGATTTTAAAGCTATCTTTCCATTCCATCTTTCCTACTCCTTTCCTCAATGAAGCAAAGGTGAAGCAAGCTACTCCGAGTGAAGGTGGAGTTGTTGATGTTCTTTTTCAAGGTTGAAGAAGAGGTGAAGATCTTCTCCAGGTGAAGGAGAAGGAAAAGGCTGAAGATCAAAGAAGAGTGGGTAATCCCTTGAAGGCTAAATACTTGTGCAGGAGTAGGTTATTCCTTGGAAGAAGGCGGAAGACTCTTGCAAAGTGGGTAAGTACTTGGTAAGGTGGAAGACTCTTTATATTGGATAGGTAAATCTTTTGGTGGTCTTGTGTTGTAACTCTTATTGGTGGATATATAGAGGAAAGTACTTGCAAACTGCTAGAGATTGACCTCTCTAGGTAGTGGAGTGACTCTCTCATAGTTTGGAGTGTGGAACCAATCTAAATGACCTTCTCAAGTGATTGGTTCATTTTCTCTCATCCTTGCTATGCTTGTTAGTTAGGACTTCAAATTACACTTATGGTATTGGTTTTGATTGATATAATTTGAAGGTCGAATCTATGTTGTGAGAATTTTTGAAACTCTATCCAACCCCCTCTAGAGCCCTAGATCCAACATTATTCATTTCCTAGAATGTCAAACATTTTGCAACAATATGTGATGGTAAATATCATAATCTTTGAGACACTACCCATCTCCTCTTTTGCAGGTTCAGATCTTTTT
The DNA here is from genome assembly GCA_963693085.1 of Alisma plantago-aquatica. NCBI lineage: Eukaryota > Viridiplantae > Streptophyta > Magnoliopsida > Alismatales > Alismataceae > Alisma > Alisma plantago-aquatica. The sequence continues at coordinate 253,084,537 of OY856415.1, forward strand.
GCGTCAATAGACACAATCATTTACGATTGAAGAAAAATTCAAATCAAACTCTATACAAGTAGTATTGCCAAATTATAAACATTTAAATGGATGCTTGCTTTATAAACCATGAGTAGTTTGATTCCCCTCATCTGACTTTAATTGGAGTTAGGCATAGGAGATCACTCGTCCTTCTTATGCACAACCTAACCCTTTTTTAGAAGCATCAATGAAGATATTGTAGCCTCTACCCTTAATAGGTAGGGCAAGCACAAGTACATAAGTTAAGCATCTTATCAACTCCAAGAAACTCTTCTCACATTTAGGGACCCGTACAAACTTTTCATCCTTGAGTGCCAACTTCGTTATGGGGATATTCATCTCTGAGAAATCCTAACTAAACCTTCTAAGTAACTCGTAAGGCCAAGAAACTCTGTATCTCAAAAGGATTTTTAGGGATTCCCACATCATCACTGCTTCAATATTGGCTAGATTGATAAAAATATGAGAACCAAAGATCACGTGGCCTAGAAATGTATCATCTTTTCCAGAATAACACTTAATATTGGTTCTCTTATAAAACTTGGAGAATGATATGCAAATGCTCACAATATTGACCCACTGTCTCAGAGTAGATACATACTTAATAACTGAATACAACCAAAAAGCTTTTGATATGAGGATAGAAATTTTGTTAATGAGTTCCATGAAGGTCACTGAGTCATTAGTCAACTTGAAATTAGAGTTTATAACATGTGTAAAAGGCCATATTTGATATGTCTTCTTCCTTCAAACACATTTGATAGTAATTGTTATGTAGATCCATCTTTGAGACAATGGTAGCAACCTTCAGTTGATCAATCAAATCATCAATGCATGACAAGGGGTGGCAATTCTTCACAATCACTTATTCAACATGTAATAGTCCATGCACATCCACATCAAAGAATCTTCATCTTTACAAATATAATTAGATCTCCCAAGGGAGAGACACTAGGTGTATAAAATCCATGTCTAGGAGCTCCTTTAATTTTTGGTTAAATCAACAAGTTCTGCATGTACCATATGATATAATGACTTTGAAATAGAATTTATTCTTGGTACAAGGTAGATAGAGATTTCAATTTCTCAAGAATGATGAAATCCATACAACTCATCAAGAAATAAATTGAGAAATACTAGATCCTCATTGATATCATCCATCTTGAGTGGCATATGGTTGAGAAACATTGATTCTAGATAGACTATACAACCATGAGAGATGATATTTTTGACCTAAAAAATTGAGTTGATTAATTACTTATCATTTCAAAATTTTCCTATAATACAAAAACACACTTAGGGTGCATATGATAACCTTCTTTTCTTCATAGGACATAGCCACATCAAACTTCTTAAACTAGTCCATCTCTAAAATGACATGAAAGCAGCCATGTTTAGGAGAATGGAGTGTGTCTTAAACTTTTTCCTAGATATACATAGGTTTACATGAGGGATTTTTAGGAAAGAAGTTCATACCCTACCACTAGAGGTTTGGAAATCTAGAATATGGTCCATATATCAATTCCTTTCTACTATTGTTGCAAGCTTGGATGCTATAAAGGTATTTTGATGCTCTAGAATAAATAAAGATTTTATGGGTTGCTTTTTTGTTCGTGATATTTTAAGTAACTTGATTACCTTCTTTAACCTTCACATAATCAAGAGAAATGATGTATCAAACAAGCCTCTCAATATGTCAACATATTACTTGTTGACTATTTTCTTGAGGGCTGATTTTGATGCTGGTATGAATGTTGTTGTTTTGCAAATGGTTGAGCTGGGGATGGTTGTTACTGGAGCTGGGGGCACTAGGGCCCAATGTTCCTGCCTTGGCCACACTAGTGAAAGACCACAGGTCTACCATATCTAAGTGATACATGGTTTCCTAAAAATCACTTTCCCATGGTATGGTGGCACATACAAGACTTGCATGTTTCATGCCAATTTCCATCACCAAAGTCTTTCTTTTATTAGAATTATGTGATGACGATTAATATCTAGGGTAAGCTTCCACATTTGTGACTTATCCACCAAATACTGGAAAGTGAGTGGAAGTTGTGGAACTTGGGCTTTCCCAATATAGTAGCTCAATCACTCTATCAAAAAGGTGTCTCAGTGGGACTCTTCTAGGATGGTGACACAAAGATCTAGAAATAGGAATTTTTGAACATAGACTGGGAGTCTTACTAATCCTTTCTTAAAACTATTGAACTCAACTTCCTTATTTCTTAGGGTGGCAGAACAAACAAACTTCTAGCAGAAAAGGGTGAGGAATTTGTCCCAGGTCATAAAAGAAACTTCACATGAACGAGTGACCCCTTTCCACAACACGACCTAGACTGTTTGGCACATAATAAAAATCATAACTATGGGTGAGGAACACACACCATGCGCTTGAAGGTACGCTCCACGAACAATACCCAGTCGCCCCCTTTGTTCGCCATCTCAATCTTTCTTTCACCCTTAAGGTGGGTGTTTTGATTAACTCAATCAACTAGAACTGCTTGGGCTTTGTTAACAACACAAATAACATTAAGCTCCCCACCACAATAGTGGCGAGAAGCTGGCAAAGAAGAGCCAATTCATGTACAGGAGGAATTCAGTTAACATGGATATTGACATTAGGGGTAACCACAACAAGAGGTTGCACCTTAGGGTTGACGTGGGAGATAGGGTTCACCAAAGGAGGGTTCATCAGTGACATCCCATAATAGGGTTCTAGAATGTGAATAATGTGGATAGTCCACCAGGGGATTGAGAGGAACCAACATCCATGTTCCTAAAAGACCGTTTCTCACTAAAAGGATAGGTAAACTAAGAGAAACATATCAAGATATATTATAAGATTCTACTTTACCGACTATTATTCTATGATACCATCCTAAAAGGAGCATGATCCAAAAGGGAATCTAATCCCCACTTTTATCTAAGAAATATACCAAACGGCCCCATCAAACAAATTCTTACATTTAATCAAAGGGAAACGGGTGCACAAGACTACTAAAAATTGTACAAACATGGAGCATATTCAATTCTAGAATGTGAATAATGTGGATAGTCCACCACGGGATTGAGAGGAACCAACATCCATGTTCCTAAAAGACCATTTCTCACTAAAAGGATAGGTAAACTTAGAGAAACATATCAAGATATATTATAAGATTCTACTTTACCGACTATTATTCTATGATACCATCCTAAAAGGAGCATGATCCAAAAGGGAATCTAATCCCCAGTTTATCTAAGAAATATACAAAATGACCCCATCAAACAAATTCTTACATTTAATCAAAGGGAAAAGGGTGCACAAGACTACTAAAAATTGTACAAACATGGAGCATATTCAATTAAAGCAATAAAAAGTAAACTAAGCTATAACAAGCTTTATCATTGCCCTACAACATGTCCACATAGGAATATCTAAAAAAATAGTAATATGACTAGATAGATTGGCTGTAGAGGGAAACATAGGCATCACAAACACCATCTCCATGAACTACTCTTGAGTAGGATCCTCAAATCTATCTCCAAAAATCCTACTCAACAAGATGCTGAAATTCTAATTGGAGGGTGAACATCACCTCGAAAAGACAAGAAAAAGGCTATGTGTCAATAAGCTAGTATATCTACACAATTAATAAAATTTGGGCATTAGAAAGACTATAAGTAAAAAAGAGGGTGTTTCCACAAGAGAGTGTAGGTTACACATACCTAAGTTCAAATAAGATATTCATCAAAAGAATAAGGTATTTTATTCTTGAGGAGAAATAATAAATAAATAGTAGTACTGCCATGGTAACATACCACAATTTCAAAAATTACATAATTGCATGCAAATATAGTAAAGATTAAATATATATACAATAGGGTTAAGATAACATAAAATCTCTGACCTTAAGTTGGTTGGAAAGGTACATCCTAGGGGAAAATATGCACCCCATATATACAATGAAGGTGGAAATACATACCCTGAACAAAAAACATTTTCAAACAAATATGGTTATGTATAAGAATTTATAATATACATATCAGTCTAATTGCTAGGAACAAAAAATAGTGGGGCAAGACAAAATAATTCGTTCAATATTGCTTTCACAATATGTATAGAATAATCAACAAATCATTACAAGGGGTATACACAAGTCAACCAGATATTCACAAATGGATTACAAGCTAATAGAATGTAAGTCAAAAGATTTCCAATAAGGTTTTAAAAATGATATATGCAAGAGTATGCCTCATCAAGGAAAAATTGTGTTCTTAGTTATTCATATTTTGAAAAAAGGGAACCACACATACATTACAATGGCCTAAAAGTTGAAAATTACTCTAAGGTTAAGGATTAGGGTTTTACAATACCTAATAGAGCTACATACACATATTTTTCACTACATATTCCATTTTCTTCTAAAACTCTAGAAGTGAACTTACCATAAATTTTGAATTTCAGTTTCAAAACCTAGACTACAAGTTAATTTAATTTCCATTTATTAATATAAATGAATTGTGAAAGTGAGTGATATGCCCTCACATTTTATTATTGACCAATTTAATGCCACATTTTATTATTGACCAATTTAATGCCATGGGGCATATGAGCCATTATCCTAAATTCAAACTCCACATGAGTGTTATTGATTAAAGGGTCAAAACCCCAAAATAGCCCGCCCCCCCTAAATATTAGGCTTGGCATGGGCTAGGTATCGTTGAACCCAACCCCAGTTGGACTGGACCCAAATTGGACCTGAACCAATATTGATCCGACCCAAAATAGTCCCATACCCAAAAGGACCTGGACCCGCATAGAGCCGACTTGAATTCAACCAGACCCGGCCAAATTAAAAAATCATAAAAATACTCTAATAAAAAATTTGTTAAAAAATTATGGCAAACCCAAAACCTAACCTGACCAGACCTGACCCAGAATATATTAGAACTGACCTGATCCAATAGGAATTATAATGGACCCGAACAGACCCGACTCAAAATTAAACATACTCGAAAAAGACTCATATTTTTGGGTCAGATCGGGCTGGGCTGGGTATGGTAGGGTCAGGTCGGGTTTTATTTGCAACTTCTACTAAATATAACGTGACAGTAGGCTAAGAGAACAAGGGAAAATTCCTATAGGGATTGTACACCTCCTCTCCCCCGCACTCCATGTCTCCCACAACTTTAGCGAAGCTCACTGTCTAGGCCTCAAATCCACCTCCGATCATGCTCACAACATGGTGAGGTACAATTCCTACTCCCTAGGCTGTGGTGGATCCACCAAGCCTGACCATGAGGTCTACAGATACATGAGTGAGGTGTAGATGCTCTTAAAAAGGAACAAAGGGAAAGGAAATTTTGGTGATGAGAAAGAGCACAATGCATTCACTGGGAGGGGGAGTGTCGAAAAGAGTTCAGTTCACTGGGAGGTTGTCTAAAAGAGATCAATAAGAATTAATAGAGAGACACAACATAAACCATCTCTAAAATAAGTTCAAATGTGTCAAAGAGAACCAAACGTGGGTTGGTTACAATAAAAGGAATTAAAACATTCAACATAGAAAACACACTTCAATTGGTCATACACTAAAGTTTTTCCAAGTCCCCTCACAGGATAACCAACTTTCCATTCTCTAGGGACCTCAGGATAATCTTGTCGGCGATCGACCAGATCACCATAGAAACTCGAGTTCGGTGCTAGAACTTAGGGAAGTGTATGGTGAAACAAGGTTGCTAAAGGAAAGAGGAAGTGCTAATGAAGCTCATGTAACACACACGCTTACTGTCCTATGTTGTAGTAGAGTTTTAGGAATGCCCTACAGACTACCACTAGACTTAACTACACACTTTGTTCTCTCTCACACGCAAGTCAATATAAACTTCCCGACGGGTCACCCATACTACTACTACTACTACTACTACTACTACTACTACTACTACTACTACTACTACTCTGGGATGAGCACACTTAACCATACAATTTTTTAGTGATGGGATCCCTGAAAAGTAGGTGCAAGTTGGTGATATGGATAGCCCAATCATTCCTTTTAAGATCATTTAACTGAGGCCTCAAATCGTGGGATCTCCCCCACTTAGACTCTTGATGTCCTCATCAAGTCTCAACTACATGCCTCATAATATTTATCCATTATATTGTAGATCCAGAATGGCCCATGGACACTAAGCTACCTATTATGGAATACCAGTGCAAGGGTGGCTACATCACCATAGACAACCCTTTCCATCTTTCCTGGACCGCACAACTCAAGACTGGAATGCCACATGCCCATGTGCGCCCCAAATACTGGAGGGGTTATGGCTCTAATACCATTTATAACACCCGAGTCCACTGCCAGGGCTCTAGTAGAGTTCTAGGAATGACAACTTTGGGCTAAGCATGCTTAATCACACAGTTCCTTAGTGATGGACTCCCTGAAAAGGAGGCAAACCTTGGTGATATGGGTAGTCTGGTCATTTCTTTTAAGATCATCTTGTTTGAGACCCCAAATCTTGGGACATTACAACTCACCACACATATAGTTGGTCGAGGGAAGCTGCTTGAGCCTATTTGAGCATCATTTGAAAAAAAACAAGAAATTAAGGGATCTGAGTGATGAAATTGAGAAGGTTTAAGTTCTATGGTTAAAATGCAATGAGGTTTAGTGTAGAGGGAATATCAGACACAGATGTCGAGGGCATATGAAACCCCAAAACTAACTGTTAGGAATTTTAGTAAATGATGAATGCACAAAATGATTGATGGCTCATTCAATCTGTGAGGTGAAGAGGAAGTGAAAGTAAGTCAAATTAAATGATGAGACCCACATGGGGAGAATGTCATAGAAATTAAAACATAGGTAGAAGATGACGGTTCGATCATTGGATCATGTAGTTATGGCTTGAGGGTCGAAAACACTTGCGGCCAGACTCATCATGAGCACGATAAGGAAAATGTAACAAACCTTAAGTACATTATAGTGACAAATCAATAAAATTGATTAAAAATTTAGGCTTATAAAATACTTTCTTACCTACTTTAATTGGTGGTGCAAATGATGTTCATTTAACTTGAAAATTTACACATAGACCGATTAAGGCGTGGGAAACCTAAATGTGTCATCAATTTCATCTTTTGAGGACAATAAGGGTATTATTTTTTACTAGTGCACTAATTAATTCTTTTAATCAATCACAATATTATATTTCATCTGTTCTCTAATTCCTTCATCCATTAATCATAGGAAGTTTTGAATGAGTTAAATTGATGTCTAAGTCACTAATTGGTGTATTTGTATGACTCTCCCTACTATTAAGTGCAATTAGGTAATTGTCCCAAATCTTCATGTAATAGGTTATTAAGTAAATGTCTAATTTAGTAAAATTCCAATTACCATTAATATGACCTAATTGAGGGAAAAAGGAAACTAACATTCTTATAATCATAATGGCATAAGAAAAGAGAGGATTGAGATAGAAACATAGGTGTATGTTACTTATTCTCTTATATGTAGACCTACATGGATAAAGAGGATATGGGAGAGAGAAGTGGAGCTTCCCAAGTTATATTATAATAATTTGTTCTTATATTAGGTATAGAAAAGAACTAGAAACAATTATAAGATAGTAACCAAGGTTTACCAAACAAGGGTTTTATAGTTCTTACTCAAGTTCTTTCCATCACCCTAGAATATCCTTCTAATCCATCAAGAAAAGGGTTTGGTTCAGGTGCATACTGATAAAATGAAGTTAGGTATCCATATCTATACTTACATATTTAGTAGATTTGACATACTACCATTTTCATAATTGATGAAAAAGGTGCATCTTGGGCCCAATAGCCACCTAACTAGTGCATTAGTTGGTATGACTAGTGCTGAGACTAAATGTTATGATATGTTATTTTCCTCACTTTCTAGTTAGACTTGCTAGTCAGTCGATTGAAGGGCATCAGTTAGTCCATCTTGTATTTACTCAGGTGGATTATAAACTCAGTACCATGGACCAAAATTCTCTAATGGGATCCTCTATGGATCCTTGATACTTGATATTAAGTCTGACTATCCAATGTTTAGTCAACTAAGGTCTGCTACAACAATGGACCTCACTATCAATCTATTAAGTAGACCCTTACAAAAGTGATATCTTTTCCCCTACCACTAATTGGTCGACCCATCTATCTCACTCATCAATTGACTAATGTCCTCCACCTGGGTTGAATGAGGGTCAAGCTCTGGAGATGCTCATACCCGTTGATGCGTGGGGTATATACACCCTAAACTTCCCATGCATGCTCCACCAATATAGCCCAACACACCATGAATTGTCTCCCACTCACCCTCCTCCTCCTATTTTTCAAGATGGAGCAAGGTGTCAACACACATACAAACATTAGTAGATGCTTCTACCACTGCGCCACATATCCATGGATCCAATTTGGGGCTATGCCACTTGTAGGGATAAGATGGGATGGGATGGGGGGGGAGAAATCGGAGAGGTTTTTCTTTTTCTTTTTGGATTCTTGAATCCAAAAATCTCCCTAAAAGAACCCAGTCCCCCCTCTAATAATCACCCTCTCTTTTTCTACCTTTGACACTACACCTTCGACTTTTGGTTATATCTTGCTTATTACTGATAATGCTAATCCTCACATCTCATTCAACCTTCATTGTTCCTTTTCCTCTTCTCGTGTATTCATTGCTTCCTACCATCACCACGTCGTCTCTCTCCTTATTCCTCCTCACTACAAAAAATTTGACCTTTATTGAAGAACATTTGTGAGGAACCGGAAATCGTGAATAATGATGTCTGTTTGTGAGGGATCATCCTTCAAACATGGGACCAAATCCCTCAACCATGTTTTTTACATCCTTAGACCTTTTATGTGAACACTAATCCCTCACAAATACATTACTCACTAATCACCCCGTGAAAAATACCATGCCAAATATTTCCCTCCATCTCATAACCCTTCCCTCCATTCTAAAACACAACATTTGCAAATCAAAAATAAAATAAAAAAGATAAACCCTCCCCTATCATGCCGTGCTCCCTCCCGCACCGTGCTCCCTCCCCTCTCACGTCGTGCTCCCTCCCACGCCGTTCCTCTGCCTAGCCGATCCCCGCGGGGTGCTGCCCCGCGATAACCAGGAGAAGGAACCGCCGCACAACCAGGGCAGATCTGGGTGATTGTATGCTCCCCCTAATACCTTGACCAGTGTTTGCCTTGACGTTGTAGTGTACAAAGCTGGAGAGGTAGCACGACAGCCACGAATATCAGGAACCCCCGAAGGTGGAGCATTTTGTCGGTGCTGCTAGGATTGGGTGCTGGACAGGGTGCCCTCACATCCTCCGACGCCTGCGTGCGTGAGAGCAGTCACGCCTCATAGGACTATTGGACTAGCGTTGTTGTGGCCAACTCTGGCTGCTAAAGCATCAGTCACTTCTTCAAAGGTAGGTTTTTGCTTGGCACGCGATAGGACTCCAGTGGCTTTGAGCATCTCTTGATCGGATTTTGTCTGCCTCTACGTCTGCGTGTAAGCCGTCGGAAGACTAGATCTCCGACGAGTGAAATACAAGTCATGTTGCTCCCTTTCAATCGAAAAATGTCTCCGTTAGACCCTATATGCTTCTCCACAGAGCAGTCCCCAGTGTACCTCAACGATGATAGGTTGGGTTTCTCACTTGTCAATATATCTTCTTCCTTTCTTGTTTGTTTCCTAATTTCCCATGTCCCCTCTTCTTCTTGATCAGTAAGGGGTGGTCTGAATTACAATTTTTGAAATTCTAGTAGGGGTTCGCACTTTACCTATGTCTAAGGAAGTGAAAACAAAGAGAGGGATCATTGCTAATCGGTCTTTGATAACAATAACATCCTCAAAATCGAGGACAGGTCTACACAGGGAGCTTGCTAGGCTCACAAAATGAAAATGGTTGATTTAAGGAGTGTGAAATTGTTCTGATTGAGTGATGCTACTTCTCTTAGCTCTGGGTGATGATTGTCTTTGGCTGTGAAGGATTTCCCACCTCTCCCGCAACAGGTGATCACTTGTTCATACAGTAGTAGATGCATAAATAATTGCAGTGGTTGTCTTAATCGGTACTGATAAATATTCAGTCCCCCATAGCATCCTGGTTTTAATAAAATCCTTGACAACTGTTGCTTGCCATATGTATTGTTTTTTTCTGGCTGCAGCCTGCAACACCTGCTTCTCACTTCGATTTTACCATACAGATTCTTGTCAATGAATCATTAGCTTCCAATTTTCAGCATTAAGCAGTGTAATGCTTACATGAAGAAAACATAAAAATAATCGATATCAATCAGTAATGAATTATGTAACTGGAGCCATGGGAACAATGCCACTGTTTGGATAAAGTAAACAAGACCATCAAACGAAGGTAAAAAACAATACCACTGGCTTTGATATTAACTTATTATGGTTATAATGTTTTTGTTTTCTTGGTGCACATTTTATTGAAGGTGCTTATGAAGTGTGTTGGTAATTCATAAATGGGAGAGCTCGAAAGGAGACATGAGGAAACAAACATACAACATAGAACATACAACATAGAAAGGAGTCTGACCTAAATAAGGTAATGAAGTCCAAAAGAGCACTTGGTGTTCCATGTGTTTAAAACCCATCCAAAACATTGTCAAACAAAGTCAGTTAACATGAGATTTGGAAACCTACTTCACCTTCTTGCCCTCTGAACCTGAATGCATATCTTCTCTTTTGATAACCAAACTATTTTCTTTGAAAATATTTGGTAATTTTTACTCCAATTCAATTTGATGGACTAGGTAGTCATAACTGGTAAAGAATCCCTATATTTTACATAACGAGTCAATTTATTTTCTTTATGGAAATCAAACTGAGTTTATTTTCTTGATTATCTACATTATACAAGATCCAATTGCAAAATCTCATAGAGTTTCCTACATCAACATTAATGCTAAAAAAATATTATTTCAATTCATAATTTACATAGAATAATATTTATATGTACTCTTATAGTCGTTGATAATTGTTTATCATTGTTAAATCCATTTTGCTTAATTTCACAATGTTGTTTTCTATATGCCAAATTTGGTTTCGATGGTAGGACAGATTTGTTAAGTGCAAACGTTACAAATATGTTTGTACCATTTGGTATAGGTAAACATATATGCTATATATTTAGTATCAAAGATGATCATGTTTTTGGTAACATGCCTTTCTTTATTGGAGCACAAACTGATTCGATGAGTTCATACCATCTTTATTTTTGGTTTCAAAGTTCATTGCAACTTGCCCCTTAACATTATTCTCACTATTCTCAAGAGGGTGCTCTTTTCACACAACTTTAACATCATACTTCTCACAAGGAACAAGCCCAAACGAGAGGTGATTTTCCACACTAAAATTTTTGGGATATCTTCTTTTCATAGCAGGGACTGAAAGCTATTGGTATAATCCAGAATCTAAAGAAGATCTAGTTTTTCTTTTGTAAACTAGAGTATAAGTAAGTATCATTTAGAACAACCATATCCTCCTACTTTCCTTATAAATTGTAATGTCGAGTAGTTGTATGAGATTTAGTTTGCTCTTATATTATTATGCCATTGACCAAGACATTGTTAATATATCAACAATCACTATTCTAGGTCATGTGATTATTGAAGATGCAACAATTCCACTTCCAAAGATTCATGGTTATTAGGAAGAAAAGAAAGCATGGCAAGCAAGGTTCTATCTTGGGTTTTGACACTGGATGGAAGATCTAGGAATTGATGATCACGAAAATCCAATTATGGGAAATGAAGGTGCACTTTCTCTTCCTTTCTTTGACAAATTTCTTTAATTCATGATAACTATTTCAATTTTATGTATATGCTCGACATCTATAAACACCAAATGATGGATATTTTTCACTTCTCTATGTTGCATTTATTTGTATATAATGTTGATAGAACCTAGTAATTTCTTCATGTGAACCCACATGAAATATGTGAAATGATCTGTATAGTTTTGTATATTTTAGAAAAATTGGATGGTTTTCTAACCAAATGTCAACCTTTATGGTTTTGTTCCTGCTTGGTTTGGTTTTTCAAGATATCTCTGATAGAATTGATGGGTGATTTGAGAAGTTATCCTGCACCAGTCCTGATCATTGTAGGAGCAAAGACCATTGTCTTTCTATGATGGTCAAACTTTTATTCTGAGAGTAACTACTTTTTTGTTGCTAGAATGCTTGAACAGTAGTATTGTACCTTTAGATTTTGGGTCACTAGCGCGATGTGAACACAATAATATCATGTGGATCATATGACCATTTTTAGGCTCATGAGGCCGGGAGTTCAAGGTCACTGGTGGTCTTTAAATTTGTTCAGATGGGATTCAAAGAGGAATTGGTCTTATAGGCAATCCAACAAAATGGTACATGCTTACATGTTCTTGATGTATTGCATCCTAGCCAACATTGGTTTCCAGTTTTGCTTTTGGGTGGTTTTAAGGATTCTTGGATAAAGTATATTTCACTACTTCCCTTTGCTTTTTTGTAGTTGAAGGGGATAGTGAATCTATTCTGGAAACTCTTCTTGCTTATCAGGTAAAGGCCTTCCTCTCATAGATATGTCTTGGGTGTTGTGATATTTTCTATCTTCTGTCTAGAATGGGCCATCAATCTTTTTATGAGGCTTGATACTAAACTCAACTACATGATGTATGCAAGTTAGTTTGTAGGACCCCTAAAGTTGCATATCTGTAGGATGATCCTTTTAAAACTAAAGTTTGCCATTTTCTTGATTACACAGGTCAGTTTTAATCTTTAGAGTCACAATTGATGATGTAGAAATTACTTTTGTTGTATCATATCTCCCATCTTGAGTATGTACAAGGATTTGATTTTTTCTAGATCAAAATTTTTAGCTGCTTGAAGTCTCATGTTTCAATGTCTATAGTTCATACAAGTAGTAGGCATCAGGTATGATTATATTATATCATATTTCAATGTCTATGGTTCAGACAAGTAGTAGGCATCAGGTATGATGATAATCTTGCATGTGTTGCTTGTACATTGTGAGCCTATATATTCATGGCACATAAAATTTATTGTGCTCTTGTAGTTCTATCAAGTTTTCTAATCATGCTTCTTTTGAAGTGGGTTTCAATCTATCTGTCAGTCCAAATCAAAAGAATCCTCACAACATAGTTATTCAGACACACATGTACTAGTAGAAAAGGCAAACGGGGCTAAACCTTGGTGGGTGTCTCAAGGCACCCCATGGCACTCTATACTAGAGTCACAACACAAACTTCATTGCATCATACCCATTTTTTAGGGCTCACATACTCAAATTACAAATTTCCAATTATTTTTAAAGCCCATAGTGTCCATATCATGTATTAATGGTCATGATATAGAGTCACAGACTTCAGTGCATCATGTCCATTTTTTAGGACTTGCAAAGACAGAGAATGTTGAGGTTCCACAAAGAACCGATAATGATGACGTGACGGAAAAGACAGATAGTGACAAGAGATGGCCTGGTTGGCCTGGAGAAACCGTCTTTAGGATACTGGTTCCATCTCCCAAGATCAGAGGCATAATTGGCCGCAAAGGGGAATTCATCAAAAAAATGTGCGAGGAGTCGAAAGCCGAGATCAAAATCCTAGACGGTCCTCCCGGAACTGTAGAATGCGCTGTAAGTCTTGAATCAATTTAAAGAAGTTCTTTAATGTTTTTCTATAACTAAATTCACACACTAGCCCCAACTATCTGTGGTTGTCACATCTCAAACTGAAACTTCGATACTTTGTCCGTTACACCAGGGGTTTACTTGTTTGGATGATTTCTATCAAAGAAAAGACTAGTTTATATGTATTAGGTTTTACTTGGTATGCTAGTATTATATATTTTTCTTTAAGCTCATACTCATTTTAATCACCAGGAATTTGGATTCTACAATGTTTGCATCTCTTTTTGGAAGAAAATTTTCTAATTAACATATTTCTGCAATAGCAGAAAGTGACATAGTTAGATGCAAGATTGCTTGAGTTATTACTTGAAATCATCAAAACAGCACAGGAGCCCTCTAAATTTTAACTGAGAAACAATGTTCCTTTTGAAGAAACCCTAAAATATGCACCAGTTGGTTGAGAAATGTAATCTAGACCATGACTTTCCAAGCTTATACATTAGTGAGAACGATTAATGCAGCCTTTTAGGCTTTACATGTAACAACAAATCAACTAAGAACTGGCAGTCCGGCAGTTTTCGTTGTTGTACTAAGTTTTCAAATGCTCAGCTATTATTCATAGCTGTTAACATTGCAATTTCAAAACTTCCATGCCTTCAGAATATTTTATAATAATTCCTTTGCACGTGTTCCCTAAACATAAACTATAACTATGAACAGTCTGAGACTTATTTGTGTTGTAGATATGTTCCACAATACCTGATCATGTCTCAACATTTCTGAACCTATTTTTAGGCTTAAAATATGTAGACATTTGTGTTCAAGCTGTGTCCAGTATGGTCATGTCTATTGTGTAAAATATATATCATTCCATTAAATTATGGCTTCTGTCAAACAAGTTCATCTCGTACAGGACCATGATCGTTAAAAGTCTGTGAAGCTCTTAGTAGCTGATGTAATCAGTATATAGTTTCTCCCTTTCCAACTGAAATCATGACTGTTCCAAAACGGCCTTTCTTTTGTTCATTTGTCCCATTGAACAAACTTCCAAATCTTTCTGAATGAATATAAACTGTATAGAACTACAAATTACATTGTGCTAATAGAATTCTGAAAGAAGACCTAAAAATTCACTACAGTTATAGACCTAACTTCAACATTTAACTTGTTTCCCTCGCTTCTTCTGACGTTCCACTGCAAACAGAATATGACTTGTTATTCTTATCAGTAAAACAGTTCGCGTATTTCAGGATATCAAGGCATGAATCATGCACTGCATTTCATACCTGCATGTCATTGGTTGATGCATCTGTAAGTGATTTTCCATTGACATATGTATAATCCTATAGCAGTGACGAGTCATGTGTTTCTCGTTGAAGTTGTTTAACAACTTTACCTAAAATACAGGACATTAGAAAACAAAAGAAAGGGTTAGCAAGTCAAGTCAGTCTGATTATGCATGTATATAATTGCAGTGGCGGTATAGTAGATAACACAAAAATATTTATGTTAAGCATTAAGAAAATTAAAAAAGACCATTGTACCCTATAGATATACATTGGATCTTCAAAATAACTCAAGAAAGCATATTAGGCAAGGCCACCCAGCGGCCTAAGCGCTGCCTAGGTGCCCCTTCACAAGTATGTTGAGAGCTGAGAACATCTGCTGACAAGTAAACCGGTGGGAAACCAATTCCTGAAAACTCAAATTCATAATCAAGCAATCTAACTACCCAGAAAAATACCCCAAGGCTGGTATCCATAACAAACTGGTTGAAACTGTAATGACACTGCACACAGAAATGCCTAATTAATAAACTAATCAAAGCACAAACTTAAATAAAACAGTAAAACTCAGACTTACAACTAAGTTCTCTTTTATACAAAACCAATCATGGGACCACAATGGAAAAGATAGGAAAATGAAGGGAGATACCATCTAATTGCATGCCTTTCATAAGAACGTGATGGTGTGGCTTCTTGGCATGTGGCTGTCAGAAAATTTACGCATGCTCCTCTTCTATCTGCTGCATTTATCTTTCTGGCGTGCTTCAGATGTAAGCATAGCAGCTGTGTTGGTTTTACCACATCTAGTGTAGGTCAGGTAATGAGAGAACTTGTCAAGGTTAACATTGGATACATGTTATCAGCTTCAAGAAAAAGCTATGTGATTGTCATATCAACTGCTACCCCTTTGTTAAAGAATTATTCTACTGGTCCAAGGCAATGCAATAATACAAAGTGGAATATGTTATTAGATCGGGAGCACAATAGTTGAAAAAAGCATATGGTGATGAATTTTCAATCAATAATGAGGTGGGTGTTGAGACGACAGTGTTCGGAAAGATAAAATTATGTATTAATAAGGCTGGATCATGCTTGGAAATAGGGCTAAATCAATCATCACCCATCATGCAGCTTTTATACACATCCTTATACTAAGTTCAATCATAATTTTAGTTTACGGGTGCATGTTGCTGCTATGTTGGTTCACTTACATTTATCTCTACTTCTCACTCACTCTGATTCCTTTTTGTATTTATATTGATAGGGTAGAATTACTTTTAATGATGGATTTCTACGGACAATGCACCTTGGAGTAGACCAAAACCGAAATATAAGGGTAAGTTGTTTGTTGTACTATGATTTATGTATTAACTTTAAATTCTATTAATATAATGATTTTTCATTTTTAGGAGAAGAATATTCAAGTACCTAACCGTTTGAGGCCTGGCATTGATGAAGAGCACCACACCATTTGAAGGAATATGGAGTTATTATAGATCTTAAGAGTTTCTAGCATGATATGTTGATTGTCATCAATCTCAAATTTTAGAATCATATGTACTCTTTATTTATATCAACGTTGAGCACACAATGTATGGATAATATTTTTCTTCAATAACAAAAATTGGTTTGAGGTGATTAACATTTTTATGTGTCATTTTGGTGTTGAATCTTCTTATGATGTCATGTGAATTAGTACAAAAATATTGCTTGAGGTTATGTATACAAAGTTTTCATTTAAAATTTGATATTCACTATAGTAACGATTAATTAACATGTAATAAATCATCCAATAATAAATAACCAAATCATTTACAGTAGTCCCTCATAAATATATTGATGAAGGTCCAGATTGACCATCAAAATTGCATTGATGACGACCACATAGCCCCTCAAAAATAATATTAATGAAGGCATTATCCCTTCAAAAATATATTCTCCAGGACCATCAAGTCCCTCAAAAATGTATTTATGAGAACTAAACATGTCCTCAATAATGTTATTATGAAGGCTAAATAGTCCCTCAAAAATGTATTTATGAAGGCTAAATAGTCCCTCAAAAATGTATTTATGAAGGCTAAATAGTCCCTCAATATAACATTCTTGAGGGTCAGTTGGTCCGTGACAATTATATTCGTGAGGGCCACTGGTATTTGTCACGTGAGTTCTCTTCACGGACCATTTGTGAGGGCCAGACCCACAACCGTCCCTATTTCTGAGGGCTTGTAGAGAGGGTTTGTGACAGGACTCTCCCGTGAATAATGGCCCAATTTTTAGTAGTGCCTGCTCTTGGAGAATGCCAACTAACACCAAATACGTCATCCTTCCAGCCTCCTTCCACCAAATATATAGCCGGGATGACAACCTCGAACAACGGCTTTGAGGAGACTCTAACAATCAAACCCCAACACTGGAATGAATGAGGTTGCAAGATCAAGGTAAATGGGTGAAGTCCTGAGTGGCCAAAATGTTAATGATGATGATGAGATCGCTAGATATAAAAAATGCAAGGACATAAGAGGCCAACAAAGCATCTCCATAGCTGACATGTCTAAAGTCAGATTATTCTACTACTCTATGTCCAAAAACTACGAAACCTCCAAATATCACATCACAAACAAAAAAGATTGGGAATTATGTAAATGTGAATAGTCCAGATAAGAGGCCAACAATGAAGCAAAACATGATCGTAGAACCTCAATTGAATTTGGAGGCAAGTGAGGATGCAACATCTGATACAAAGAAGACAAATCTCTTTAAGTCAAGGTGTTAATGGAAGATACTCTATGAAAATTACAAAATGCTTATAGATGAAAAGAAAACTATTGGTGCATCCACACCATTCCAAAGCCTACTTCATATGTAGAGAAACTCTAGAAATGATTTGAAGCTCATTCACAAACTTTCTTTGTGTTACAATGAAGCAAATTAAGGTTCAAATT
Organism: Alisma plantago-aquatica; assembly: GCA_963693085.1. Lineage (NCBI taxonomy): Eukaryota > Viridiplantae > Streptophyta > Magnoliopsida > Alismatales > Alismataceae > Alisma > Alisma plantago-aquatica. Next base: position 253,102,455 of record OY856415.1, read on the forward strand.
TGGAGATAATATGGTTGACTTTAATACAGCTCAAGTCAAAGAACTACGTCCTCTACCATTTAGAGGTAACAGCATACTCCACACTTGCCAACTAGCTCAGCTGGTCAAGCCTGCTGCTTGTGATGCGCATGTTGTTGGTTCGAATCTCAACAAATCCTGTCAGAGAACTACAAGAAGAGATTAAAGACCATCGACGTATGTTGTTGGCTGTTCTCTCTCTCCCGCTACCTTGGACAGGGATGAAATTCCCACTATCCAAAAATAGGTTACAACATACTTCGACCTCTTCTTGCTTACTTTACGTATGGTTTTCCTACAACTACAGTTCTTTTAGATTCTTCAACTCATTCTGCACTTACTTATTAAACATTTGCGCATCCTTTTGATATGCTTACGTCTTCTTTTATCCACCTACCGAACCACCACCACATTGTCTATGCCTTATTGGCTTCTTTGTGCATCTATTTAAAGAGCAATTGCCCCTATTAATGGTTTATTTCCTCCTAGTAATATGAGTTGACTCTTCGTTTCTCAAAAGTATGTAATTGTGCCTCTTCTACCACATTATATGCTTGTTCATGCATTTGCGCCTCATTTTCAAACACTTTTGATATAGTCGTGTCTTTTCTTATCCACCTACTAAACCACTACCTCCACGTTGACCAACCACATCCACGCCTTGTTTTCTTTCTGTGACTACTTTACTAACAATTGTGCATAATATATGTATATTCGAACCTCTTTTGGTTCGCGATGATCCTTTAGTAGAAATTGTGCCTTCTCTACCTGATTCTACATATGTGAGTTTGAGCCTACTTCCACTATACTTGCACCTTCGTTTATCCACCTAGTGAACCACCGCTGCCTCGTCTATGCCTTGTTTTCTTCTTTGGGTGCCTATCATGAGAAATTATGCCTAATAATTGTGGATTCCCGCCTTGTGTTGTTAATTGACCCTTCCAATTAAGAATCTTCTCCTTTCCCTCATTCCGTGCCTACTTTACATGCAACAACGCCTCTTTTTGTTATTCTTGCACCTTTTTTCCACCATTGACGGACTATCTCACCGGACACCCACATCTACGCCTTGTCTTCACATTTGCACCTACTTTACGTGAATTTGCACTTACTTCGACTATACATGAACCTTCTTTTTTCCACCTACTAAACCAGCACCGCCTCGTCAACCACCCACATGTGCACCTTGTTTTTTTTTTTGCCTACTTTGTGAACAGTTGCACGCAGTAATGATGAATTCGTGCCGGATTCATGCCCCTTTATATCATGCCTACTAAGTACCTACGCCCCCTTTAGCTCATTTTGTGACCACTTTACACATATTTTAGCGTACTTATGCTATAGTTGTACCTTCCTTTTCCACCTACAAAACCATCACCGCCTTGTCAAGTACCAACAATGATGCCTTGCGTTCTTCTTTTGGCAGTTACTTTACACACAATTGCACCTATTAATGGTCAGTTCACGCATAGTAATTGTGAGTTGACCCTTTGTTTCTTTGAGAGACTAACTAAGCGAGCAATAGGTAAGAAAGAGAGAAATTCGAGTTTTGATAAATTAATGAAGGTGTAAGCTGTTTGGGGTAAGCGGTTTGGGGTAATGTGACTATTAATTAGGTTGGAGGTCATAATATTCAAACAATACTCATTCATTTATATATCAACCCAAACAATAAAATTAGATGATAGGGAGTTTCCCTAAACTACTAATTGGCCATGGATGGAATAGGGCACGTATAGGGGAACTACTCCCTATCACCCCTATCCAACCTTTCAAGGCTCACTTGATTTGGATTTAGGTGGAATTCAACTAAGGCCTAACATGTCTAGGTTTCTAGGATAGAAGCTCTTAGGGTGATTGGGGACCAATGGTAGTAATGGAGGGTGGACATGAGGTTTTGCACCTCACATCACCTACCATCTAGCCTTTAGATAGCTCCATGATGAATGCACTAAGTGCTTATAAATTAGATACTTAAATCCCTCACTTAGGTGTAGAAGAATGAGTTGATATTTAGAAAGATGAGTAGCTATCTAGGGATTTACAAGTTGGACCCAGGAGCAAATCTCAAAATAGCTACATATAAGACATGTCCTATAGAAACTAGGTTATTTCAAGCATAAACAACAATGTAATCCATGGGAAATGCGAACAAAACTAGAAGATAATAATTAGCAAATGAATTTATAAAGTTTAAATGTCACTATCCCTAACATGGCATCAAAGTCACATTTTAAACCCCAAACATCCCACCTACGGGCTTAGCTACTCATATCAAAAGAAATGGAGAAAAAAGGTGTAGATATCCATATATGCTTGGTGAAGACTCCTCCTCCTTCACCTCTAGAAGCATGCCCTTCTATCTCCTTGGTTGATAGATGGCTTAGGATGATGGAAGGAAGTATTCAAAACCTGAAATGGTTAGGGTTTGAGGTGTAAGATGATGGAAATGAGGCGGGGGTAGATGGAAATGAGTGGGAGAGGAGTAGCTGGCACCTTCAATACTTAGTGTGGCTGATATATAGCTCCCAACCATAAAAAATGGTTATATAGTGCCTTGGAAAGCATAGGGATGAGTGGGGATATTTGGGTAAAATGATACATAATAAGTAGTAGGGTTAGTGGGAGCACAACAGCTCTAGGCAGAACAACTGTGTGGTGGATTGGTCGAACATCAATGTTGGGAGGGAACGACCATGTTGGTTAATGGAAAATCAAAGTGGAAAAGATTTTAGAGGTTGGTAGCATGGTCGTGCTGGGTAACACGACCACGGTGACTGTATGGTGGAACGACCATACTAGGTAACATGACTGTGGTCACGGGGTCTTCTTGGCTCGATTGTGCTAATGGACTTCAATTGAGATGCTTCCTTGCTATTCTCTATGTGGTTCTTAGAATTTGTATCCCAACCAGTTCATGGTACCACGGCCATGTTGGGGGTCTTCTAGTGCACTTTCATCTTCATAGTCACCATCTATAGAGTTCTTTTCTTTAGCTTGACTCTTGACCACTAGGGGTCGGTTGGGGAATCTCTTGTACCTTCTTAGTCTCCTATAAGGCTATATAAACCCATAGATCCTCCTTCTCTTCTGTCCATTAAAAACATGGTTAAGATACCTGAAAAACATGTAGAGATCCTCCATAAGTGAATTTGAGAATGAACCATCAATTGGGAGAAGTAATATGCATTCTAACATGTTTAGATATGATAAATGGGCTTAATAACACAAGATGAATCACTAAATTAGGGTTGCATAACCACCCCAAATCCAAACTTACTTGTCCTCAAGTATGGTCCAACTCAATATCTCATCTTCAATGCATTTAAAAACCTTAGAATAATGTAAGCATCATGATGCTTATTGGCTAAATTAAGTTCACATGTGGAATTAGGCATCCAATCCACAACTCTCTATCCATTTTTCTATTTTTCAATGTAATTCAAGAACATAGCACATGAAATTCAAATATGGGATACCAAATATAAGTCATGTAACTTTTCATAATGCTCCGAGTAGACCGTATCATGCATAACATACACAAAAATGATTAACATTCCTATTTCAATTGCTCGGACTCAATGATACACTTTACTTGATCCCATATGACCCACTTGTCTTGTGTAGGGTGTATGGGATATATTTTATTTTCCCTAGTCCTACTACACATAAAAAGAGAAGAAATGGTTGTGGAAAGGAGTGGAGTATTTTTACATAGGTGCACCCATTTTTCGTTTCTTTTTATGAGATGATATTACACAGAGATATCTATTATTTCTTTTCTTTTCCTTTACCTCATTTATAAGGAGGGCATAACATTATTACAAGAATAAAGGGGGTATTGATATGGCCACCCCAAACTTTTGGAGGGTGTCGAAGGCTGGTGCACTTTGGCATCCTTTCATTGAGGTGGAGAGGAAAGAAAATGATAGAAGAAATATCATGTCAAATAGGGATCACATGTGGTGAAAATTCATGTATGATCATCACTCAACAAAGATAATCCAAAAAAAATTCACCATATTAGACAAACTATGCATAAAATGAGTAAGTATGGTATATCAAAATCTTTCCACATGGAATGAATAATTGCAAGCATTCAAGGCTTCTTAGAATCACATTTTATTATAATATTCAATTTCTTGTAAGATACTTGGAGCACATGAAGATTCCAATAATAAACTCAATAAGCCAAAAATAACATCAATGGGCTGCATTCTTCAAGTTTTTGACATTCACATCACAACAAGTAAAATTTAAGTTAAAACACACTATTGGGAAAATATGTCAAGATTGGGCAATACTGGCCAAAATGGTGTCATATTTCCTTAGGATTTTATCTAAACCTACAATAGAAAGTAGTAAATAACTAACAAGCAAATAGTAGTTAAATCACACAAAAATATAAAATCTTATGAAATGCAATGCATGGCATGGAATGGAATAAATACCAAAAACTTGGAAAAATTATACAAGAATGCAAGAAAATAAACCATGCATATGCACGTATGCAAATAAAGCAAAAATATAATCTCAATAGGTGTTTCAATCATCAATTATAGGACACGGTGGAACATATGGAACATGCATATCAAAATGAAATTGAGAATAAGGATGCATACATCCCTACCACCCCAAACATTTGAATAATGCCATCCACAACATGACATAAAGTATAGGAGTGCTAAGGTAGAGGTGATTGATGTTGTGGCATCTATGATGGTGGTCCTCCCCGTGGTGGAGTATAGTGGTAGTAATGACCCTTAATAATCCACCTATGTATGAGAGCATGTCTTTGGATAACAAGATAGGGCACCCCATAAGTCCTTCCCCCATTGGGGTCTCTCTGAATGTGCATGCTAATAGTGGTACATTTGATTGATCAGATGTTGCATTTACTGTTGATCCAACCACATATCCTCCTATGTTTTCTGAATACTCTCTAGCTACACATGTATGGTGGACATGTCATAACCATTCATGTGGGCTTTTACACATCAAAATCATCCACTCTCTGTCTGGTGTGGCAAGGATGCTCAAGAATGTGCTGGTTCTCTATGATATTTGTTTCTTCCTCTCCCTCAGGTAGGTTTATATGTGGTTCTCTAAATACCTCTTTGGAATGATACTTCTCCCAATATATAATTTGCTACTTGTAATATTTGCTCCTATCTCACTAATCAAAACACTAATGTGATATGGAATCTCCATGGTGAGGCCAGGATATCTAGGGTTCATACCAAAGATAATATTTTCATCATACAAGGAGACTATTTGAGACCATGCAATATGGTTAAAGTCAACAAACTTGACCCCTCTACCTTTGTAAGGCTCTCTGTATCACAATCTAAGGCTCAAGCAATTGTAGTAAATATACCCCCATAATGAAGATTTTTCCTCTCTTGGATGAGATTGTTTTCAAATGATCAATCATTATCCCACCTAGATTGACATATTTCTCATTTTTCATCATAGTTATACCAAAACAATCTTTTTGAGAGAAGTAACCTTGATTATCATATCTAAAAAAATGGTATTATCTAGAACCTTTTGGAGATACCTCATGATGAGATTATGTAGTCTGCTTGTGTTGTACTTTCTTTCTGCAAATGTATCTTGACTGGTTAGGTCTTTCAACATTATTGAATAGTTGTATCTCTCACTTTTGTTAAATACTCCCTCATCTAATTTCTTTGCTATTTCTAGGGTTGTGAAAAAAATCTGGTTGAGATGGGAGTCATTAAGAACACGTGTCAAATCATTTACTCAAAACTTGATTGCATCCTTGCCTTGGTAGCTTACCTTCTCCAATGACCCATAGAATTCATGGGTAGTCACAATGTCGGTCTCTTGGACCTTAGTCAATAATTTAGATAACCCACATATATCCATGTAACTTTAAATGAATAGTGAACCTCTAGAACCTGCATAATAGACATACAAGCATATCCCGTTGGATCGCCCTCTTTGTTGTGCACTCGGGGTGGAGAGGCTTTACAAAAAAAAATTCTCTTTTTCTCTTATGCCAAATGTTACTCCTTCTATATGTTGTCCCAAGATATCCATACTCCCTACTTCCAACCTTTACAACATATCCACCTATTCACTTTTTTTACCCTCTCCTTATTCTTTTTGGTTATCATGTAACCCCGAAATTGTGTCCAAGTTGAGGGAGACTATTTCGGTTGGTGCATCATCATCATCTTGTTCTTCTTTTTCTTCAACGAACAAGCTTCTTCTTGTGGGTTCTTGTGTAGTATGTGGCTACATTAAGTAACTAGAGTGCCTCACTAGATTATAAGGAGGGTATGAAGATGAGGAAACAACAACCTTCTTGCTCCTTTCTCTAGCCAAAGCATCAACATCAATAAAATTGACAACATATCTCATGATTTGATGGAATTTCCTCCTCGCCACATTGTCTATAGGTGGGATCTTCGGCGTGGAGATTTGATGATGAATTAAGATAGGATACATTCCCTTGAGTAGAACATGGAACATATTCCAAAATGAAGTTAGATGGTTTTGGAGTAGACCTGTGGCATGGTGGGGTGATTTTGGAGGCTCTCTTTGTGTGGAATTTAGCACTGATGATGGCTTGGATTCCACTTTGGATCATGTTATTCACCTTCTAGCTGATTGCCTTGATTTTGCAAGGATTTTGGTGGGAAAATGGAGATGGATCTAGGTTGTCGTCCTTCTAAAGACTTGCGGAAGAATGGAGCGTGAGATGAAGATTTGGAGGTGGAAATGGATGGTGATGAGAAGATGGAGGTAGGGGAAGGGTATTGGGAGCTCAATGAATATTGAATGGAGGTTGGAGATGAAGATTGGAGGGATTTGAGGTAGATGGAGTCGTTCCCTAGGTTGCCAGTACACGGAATAGGCATTTTGGTTCATGGTTGAATGAAAAAGATTGTGTTGTTTTCCCAAAATTTTGATCACTTAAGTATTGTGGGACTGGGCCAGCACGACTTTTCTAGACAACATAGATGTGCTAGCAAAATGCCAAAATGGTCGATTTGGTCAACACAATTGTAGTGGTTGACCCCAAAACTCTCAAATTTGCACTGTAACTTTGACAAAACCAGCACATATGTTCTATGATAGCATGGTCGTGTTGGCTATTTTTGGTTCAATTTTCTTCATTTGTTCTTAGTCCCACAAAATCACATCTCTTCAATTTCATTGATCCAAAAAGATGTTATCAACTTTTTTCCACTAACTTGAGCCCTCCTTATCAATCTCTCACTTGTTTTCCTATCACACTTTAAAAATCAAACTAATAGTATTAAATACATGTGTATGTGTGTTTTTCTTGGAAAATGAACTAAATAACAAAAAGGTACAAAAAAGTGAAGGTTGGGGTCCAAAAGTTACCAAACCTAGGTGGGTTGCCTTGAACTAGCACTAAGTTTTATGCATTTAGCTGGGCTTCTTGTTTCATGAGTTACTCATCCTTTTGAAAGGCCCAAAACAACCTAAACATAGTAAATATCTTTCTCATGTGAATTCAAGCACATCTCTTCATCAATATGAACATCCTCAATCAACATCACAATGTCAAAATGTTTATTGGCCTTGTATGGCCAAACTTTAACATCTTTCTTCAGACTTTGACCATTCACTATGAACTCCTCCACACCTCCTTTTTGATGAATCACATTAATTACACACAATTAGACATGCTTGACTTGATATGGACCTTCTCATCTTAATTTTGACTTACATGTGAATAACTTCATGCTAGAGTTATAAAACCATATCCATTGATGGGACTCAAATGTCTTCTTCTTTATTAACTTGTCATGCAAGAACTTCACTCTCTCTTTATAGATCTTGGATATCTTATAGCCTTCTACATCATTTTGTCTAATTCATTAACCTATAGATTTCTTCTTATCTAGATGATATCCATATCCATATCCATTGATCTCAAGGACCATAGTCTTGTGTTGTAACTCTGTTAGAAAATGATAGCATTTCCCGTATAAGATCCTAAAAGGAGTGGTGCCAATCAGGGCTTTGAATGAAATCATGTATGCTAACAAAGATTCATTAAGATAGAGTGACCAACCCTTATGTTCTGGTCTCACTGTCTTTTCAAGAATGAGCTTTATCTCCCGATTGGCTAACTCAACTTGTCAACCCATTTGAGGATGGTAGGAAGTAGCTATACAATGATTCACGTCATGTCTCTTCAGCAAACTCTCAATGATTCAATGAATATAGTGGCTTCCAACATCACTAATCACAACTCTTGGGACTACAAAGCGGCTAAAGATGTTGGACTTCACAAAATCACACACCACTCGGTGATCATTGGTTTAAGTAGTAATGGCTTGCATAAATTTAGAAACAAAACTACAACCATAAAGATATACACAAAGCTAAAAGGAGAAAATGGGCCCATGGTATCAATGCTCCACACGTCAAACACATCCACTACAAGAGTAAAAGATAGACACATCATGTCCCTCTTTGAGATTATGTCCACCTTTTGGAACTTCAAGCAAACTTTGAAATAATTGTGCAAATCCTTAAACAAGGTTGGCCAAAAGAAGCCACATTATAGAACTCTGGCAACCATCCTCTTTCCTCCAAAATTGGTTTCCACATATGTCGGAATGGCACATGTAAAGTATGTCTTGCTGCTTGTTCTCTAAAATGCCTCTCCTTATGATTCAATTAGAGCAATACTTGAAAATACATGCATCATCCCAAAAGTGATTCTTTACTAGATCAAACAATCTTTGTCTATATTCTTTGGTCCATGTGCTTGGTACTCTCCCACTAGCTAATGAATTGGATACATACTTGTACATGAACCTTTTTTAGAATCAAGCAAGAGGAGCTTCACATGAGGCATTGTCTCATTAATTTTGTTAGCTTCATCATAGGGCGCTTCAATGTGAGAGAGATGATGAGATGTCAATTTACCCCTTTCTTATCAACGATTTCAATGTCAAACTCTTGGAGGAGTAGAATCAATCGAATCAACCTTGGCTTGCATGATTATTTGACATGAGATATTTAAGAGTTGCATAGTCTAAATAGATAATGACTTTGTTTTGAAGAAAATATGAAGGGAATATATCAAGCAAAAAAACTGTAAGCATCTCCTTCTATGTGGTTGTATAGTTTCTTTGAGATTCACCTAGAGTCTTGCTTGCATAATAGATGGCATGAGGTATCTGGCCAATTTTGGCCCAACACATCCCCCATCGAAACATAAGATGCATCAAACATGGTCTCAAATGAAATAAAATAAGTTCGTGGGATGTATAATAGGAGCAAAAACCAACTTGTCCTTCAAGTGATTGAAGGCTTCAATGCATTTTCCATCAAAATTGAACTCAACATCTTTCTCAAGAAAGTGACCTAATGGTCCATATATCTTGCTATAATATTTAATATAACAAAAATAGAAACCTACATGCCCCAAGAAAGAATGTACGTGTCCTAAAGTGGAAGGAACAATCAAAGTAGAAATGTTGCCCATTTTGTCCCTGTCAACTTCAGTCCCTACTTTGGATACTCATTGTCCAAGAACTATTCCCTCAGGAACCATGAAGTGACTTTTATCCCATGATTGGATCAAATGAAATTTCACACATCTTTGTAAAATGGCGGTGAGGTGATACAAGAAATCATTAAAAGATTTCCCAAACACTAAAAGATCATCCATTAAGGCTTCTAAAAATGAATCAAGCATGGCAACAAAGATCGATGTCACACATATTTGCAATGTGGAGGGGACATCATAAAGCCAAAATGGCATTCTACTATAAGAAAATGTCCCTTTTGGAAAAGTGAATGTAGTATTCTCTTGATCATCCAAGTACACTGCCACTTGGAAATATCCAGAATAGCAATTGAGAAGGAAATAGAAACTTTGATTTTCTAGTCTCTCTAGAATTGGGTAAACGAATGGTAGAGGATAGTGATCTACATTTGAGATATTCTTCCACAATATCCTTTAAGCAATCAACAAGATAACAATCTTTCTCAGTGGCACCTATCATCTAGGTTTTAGTGTATGCTTTGAAGATGTTCATTCGGCTCTTCATGTGCATGACTTTCATGTACATGGTATCGATCCTCACATGTATCATTGCATCAGTTGTGGCTAGGAAGGGTCTTCCAAAGATGATATGAACTTTCCTTGCATTTTCTCCATATCGAGCACAATGAAATAATCAAGAAGGAAGGCACATATCTCATCATCAAGTCTTATTAATACATCATTAATTCACACTTGAGGCATCTTCATAGAATGGTTATCCAATTGCAAGGTGCAATTGGCTGGCTCCAAGTGTCATAAGTTCAACTCAGCACACACAAGATGAGGCATAAAATTCACACTATATCCCAAGTCAAGAAGACCTTGGTCAATATAGTGTGTACCTATGTAATAAGGAATAATGGGGGCACCACGATATATCCGCTTTTTAGGAGAAGTGTGTTGTAGAATGGAGATCACTTTCTTGGTGATCTTGACTTCATTTAGCATTCTTTTGCTTGTTTTCCTCTTAGAAGTGCACATGTCCTTGATGAGCTTAGCATAAGGAGGGATTTAGTTGATAACATCTAATAGAGGAATGTTGATCCACACTCGATCAAAGGTCTCCATGACGTCTTTAGTGTGATTTTACTTTCTTTTGGAAGTGGAGGGTTCTTCAAGTGCATAAGGGAATGGAGGAAGTTGTGCACACATCTTGTCCACATCACCACAATAATCAAGCAATATCACATGAAGCACAATATCATCATTAACTATCATGATATCACCTTGAACGCATATCACAATATCACCATTATGCATCACATTATCATCCCTTGCTTCACTCACAAAATCATCAACTACTTTGTTCCTTGACTTTTCAAGAGTCTTTCCACTCCTTATCATCGTCACGACCTTCACTTTCTCATGAGAAGAGGAGGGAGCTTGTTTTGGTTCTTGAGACGATGGCCTTTGGTGAGGTGGATTCTGATTTTGGAGGATGTATTTTAGTTGTGGTGGTTGTTTTGGAGGTGGTTGATATTATGGTGGTGGATGATATTGTGCCAATGGCTGTGAAGAGTATCGAAAGTTGTATGGAGGTTGTAGTAGTGGAGGACAATAGGGGTTCAAACGAACTTGGTATTTTATTGCAAAGTTGGCACTTGCCCTTGTGGTGAGATGTAGGTGCCTTGAGGAGCACCCATTAACCCACTAGCATTGTTTGGAATAGTCACAATTAGGGAAGGAAGTCTCCTCTCCTCATGAGGTGCATGTTATAAAGAAATATTATCCGATATTTTATCAAGCTAAGTAATGTTTTGCCATGCATGGACACATATTTCTTAACTTCATATAGTATTCTCAACCTTCCAAGCACTTCTTGTTCAAACTTAGAGATGTACCTTTGTCTTTGGTATTGTCTTGGCTGACCTTGTCCTTATTCCCCTTGCTTCTAAGAGAAGTTGGGATGATTTCTTCACTTTGGAGTGCAAGAGTTTTTTGGGATGATTTCTTCACTTTGGAGTGTAAGAGTTTGACATAGGGCTTTCGTTGTATAGATTTCTATGAGATTGATTTCTTCACTTTGGAGTGTAAGAGTTTGACATAGGGCTTTGGTTGTTTAGATTTCCATGAGATTGAAGAGATTGTACTTCTTCACTAAGAATCTCCATAAAGTGATTATATTGGCTAGAAGAGACTCCTACATGCGTCTTCATCAAATTCATCATATCATCTAAGAATTTCATCATTTGAGGGTTAGTATCATCCTTGGTAAGAGACGGTGCAACTCCTATTTCTATCACAATGGCTGTCAATTGTAGAGGCACAACATCATGAGTTTTCAGCCAAGTGCTCAAAGAGTGGCCAAGATTTGTTAGGAGGTTTGGCCATGAGAGTACCACCATATGATGACTCCACAACTATTTGACCTATCTTAGAAATTCCAGAGTAGAAGGACTGAATCTATAGGCACCTCATGATGGGGATAATATCTAAGCAACTTTTGAGACCTCTCCATCTTTCGTGGAACTACTCATTCTCTTTTTGAGTAAAATATGAGATGTACCTCCTCATCTGTGTTAGCTTAGAAATAGGATAATTCTTTCCAGAAAATCAATACTTCATTGTCTCCCAAGTGAAAATCTCAGTTTTGGAAGAATACTAGTCATTTGTTGTGTCTTTGAGAGAGAAGGGGAACAAGGTGAATAAAATAAAATCATCAATAGCTGCAAGAATCCTAAAAGTAGAGAAAATCTCCAAAAAGGCATATATGTACTTATACAACTTTTCGTTTTCAACCCCATAGAAGGTAGGAATATATCTTTAAACGGATCGAATATAAAGTGGATATTTCTATATCTGATATTTGAATCTGAAAAATATATTTGACCCGATATCTGATCCGATATCCAACGAATATGATGTAATAATATCCAAAATTTGATCTGAACAGATAATATCCAAATATAGATAAATATCTGATCTTAACCTTAAATCATAAATTTAATGTTAATAAATATATTATATATAGAAAATATTAATTTTTTTGATATTGAGGAACCCCTCCCGGGATCGGCCACATTGGACCCCATCCAACCAAGAGTAAACACCAAGACCAGTCGTGTCATTGGGGGAGGGGACACCACAACGCGCCCAATCAAATTCCAACCACTATTTCACCACAACCAAGAGTAAAATTATTGATATTCATATGAATATACATGATAAAATACCTATATTTTCATATTTTTATATATAGATGATATAAATTTAATAATATATGTATATATTTGTCAGATTCAGACTTTTTCAGAGTGGATATAGCCATATACGATATCCTATCTGAGATTTTTGGATATACAATTTGATATCTTAAATCTAGTCCTAATTATGTGGATGTCAGATTTTTTCTTCTTCAAAATTTCAGACTCAAACCCAGATTGAATGTGCTGATTCTAGTTATCCATTAATAGACCTACGTAAGAAGAAGTCCAAGAAGAAATGATGGAATTGGGAACAGTTTCCGTGAAATATGATAAACTATAGTAGCAACATGCGAATTGTAGTTTCCAGGCATGAAGTAGTCATGAAGTAGGTTGTGCAGAGGTGGAGGAGTTGGTGGCGGATAGTGTGCCCCCTCGTGCTCATGTATATCCCTATTTTCCATATCTTCGCGTAGATGTTGGTTGTACTGAATTTTCCACCTTTGTCTCCATATCTTGGGATCCTCAAGAAAGAGATGATAGAAGTAGAGTAGTGTCCAACTATTCACTAAGTTTCACTTGCACAAGGAACAACCAATCAATAGGAGAAAAGTTACCAAACCAATATGGAAATAGTAACTCAAGAGTAATGAATAGAAATAGTGAGGGCAATCACACAAATCATCTAGGCCAAACACCTTTTCCCCGACAATGGTGCCAGAAATCTTGATGCATGCATGGGACACACACACTTGGGCTAATGAATTTGCAAACTTGATAGACATGCTATGATAGATTCAAACACTTTCCTGCAAGCACATAGGTTCATATTATAGATAGATGGTGGAAAGTTATGGGTTGAACCTAAGAGAGAGAGAGAGGGGATACTAGAGCTTAATTTGTTTTGGATAGGTTCCTAAATCATATTCTAGGGTTCAAGGGTTTAACTTTGGATTTGTTTATTACATTAGGTTGGGGAAGCAACCAATTAATTAAAGTCCAAATAAAAAACCCTTTTTAACCATAAAGAAGTTAGATATAATTAACAAAGAGGATATATCAATTACACTAGAGCATGCAAGAAATATCTATCACTAAAGACTAAACTAAAAAATCAAGCGCAGTTATAAAAAAAGATGTGGAAACTAACTAAACTAGACAAGGAAGGAACTAAACTAGCAATTTAGGCAAAAAGACAGCTAAAAGACCAGATTAGAAACTAACTAGATAATACTAGAATAAGGAAGCACAAAGGAACACAAACGAATCTATCAATGCTAGCTACCATGAACATGGCAAGCGAATAATGTAGCAAGTAGAGACACTAACTAAGCAAGCACTAGTTCAGCAAGAAAGAAATTAGGGTTTTGATCAATTCATGGAGATGAGGACCATTTGGGTTAATGTGATTATCACCTAGATTGGGGGTAATAACATAAAAACAATACTCACTCATTTATATTAGAAAACCAATCAAGAAATCTAGACTATAGGGGCCCTAAACTACTAATTCACCATGGATGGAATAGGGTGCGTATAGGGGAACTACTCCTGATCACCCCCTATCCAACCTTGAAAGTCATTTGATTAGGGTTTAAGTGGAATTAAACTAAGGATAACAAGTCCATGCTTCTTGGTTAGAAGCTCTTATAAAAAATGGGAGTGGAGGGTGGAAATGAGGATTTTACAACTCACGTCACCTACTATCTTACCTTTAGGTAGCTCCAAGCCAATTGCACTAAGTTCTTTTAAAATAGATACTTAGATTCCTCATTTAAGAGTAAGAGAATGGGTTGATATGTAGGACCGTGGGTAGCTATCTAGGGATCCACTAGTTGGACCTAGGAGCATATCAAAAAATAGCTATAGATAAGCTATTTTGCCTAGAATCTTGGTGATTTCAAGCTAAACCACAATGTAATCAATAGGAAGTGAGATAGAAGTAGAAGATAATCACTATAAAATGAATTTGTAAAGTTTAAAAATCACTTTAGCCAAAAAATGTATCCAAGTCACATTTTAACCCCAACTCATCCATGGGCATATCTACTCGTAAAAAAAATAAACGGAGAAAGAAAAAGAAGAAGTAGAGGACTAGATATCCATATATTTACCTCCAACTATATAAGCACACCCTTCTTGGTCCTTGGTTTATGGATGGCATAGGATGATGGCTAGAAGTAGTTAAAACCCTATAAACTTAGGGTTTTGGAGTGTAACACAATAGAAATGAGGTGGGAGTAGGTGGAAATAAGTGGGAAAGGATTAGTTGGTGCCTTCAATACTTGGAGTGGCTAACCTTCAGCTCCTAGTTTCCACAAATGGTTATATAGTGGCTTGGATAGAATAGGGCCGAGTGGGGTATTTGGGTAACATGATATCTAGGATGTAGTAGGGTTTGGGTGGCAACGCAACCATTCTGGGTAGAACAATTTTGGTGGTGTAGTGGTGGAATGGACTTGCTCACAGGGAACAACTATGGCGGTGAATGGAAAATCATAATGGAAATTTGGAGTTTTAGAGGCTGGTAGCACATCGGTGCTAGGAAACAAGATCATGATGGTTGTGAGATGACATGACCATTCCGGGTAACTCATGCGTGGTTATATGGTTGTGGTGTGGTCATTCTCCTTGGCACAAGCCTTCTGACATCTTGGTAGCATGACCATTTTGTTTGGCACAATCGTGCTGGGGTCTTCTTTGCATGCATGACCGTGCTGATAGACTTCAATTGAGCTAATTTCTTGATATTCTTCTTTGTGATTTTAAACATTTGTAGCACATCTATTCCTTGGTACCATGGTCATTCTAGGGGTCTTCTAGTGCACTTTCTCTTCATAGTCACCATCCATGGAGTTCTTTGCTTTAGCTTGACTCTTTACCACTAAGGGTAGCTTGGGGATTCTCTTAGACTCTAAACTCCTATAAGGGTAGAGAAACTCTAAGATCATCCCCCTTCTATCCCCTCCATCCATAGCATGGTCAAGATACCTAGAAATATGCAAAGAACCTTCATAAGTGCATTTGATAATATACTATTTATTAGGAGAAGTAATATTCATTGCACCATGTATATATATGATAAAGGGCCAAAATTGTTGACCTAACAATTATAAATTGTCTACATTTTAATGATGACTTAACCATTCCATTAATATATATGTAATATGTCTATTTGAGATGAATTTCAGGTACTAGGTAAATGAAGAGAATGACAATTGGCAAACCCTAGTTGCAAGAAAACAAGTTAAAATCAATGCAAATGGATGGTTTGTGGAATAGGCTATACATCCAGTAGAATCGTGTTGTAAATCATTTGTATTGAGTATATGAATTGTAAATAATCTCATAAAAAATCAAGAACAAGGTGAAAGATTCTCCTTGGGGAAGATGAAGAAGAAGTCTAAAGATCGAAGTCAAGAGTGGCGATTCCTTGAAGGTACAAGACTTGTTTTAAGAGTGGATAAGTCCTTGGTGAAGGCAAGATGCTCATTGCAAAAGTGGGCAAGTCCTTGGCAAGGTAGGAGACTCTTGGTCTTGTATAGGTAAGTCCTTTGTAGGTTATTGGCTCCCTTTTCCTCAAAGGTAAGGATAGGTACCCTTGACCTTGAACAAGGTGGTATATATATTGTAACTCTTATAATGGAATATAAGAAGTGTGCAATGGTTGAAATTCCTAGAGATTACACCTATAGCTACATGAGGTTGAGGAGATGAGGTTACACGCCTATGAAAATGCTCGTATCCACAAGCAGAGAATGAAGGTGTGGCATGATGCCTACATAAAGAACTAGGATGTGTCGAAAGGAGATAAAGTCTTACTGTTCAACTCAAGGATTAGATTATTCCCAGGAAAGCTCAGGTCTAAGTGGTATGGCCTTTCACTGTAGTCAAGATCTACCCATCAGGGGTAATGGAGATTACTAGTGAAAAGACCGGTACTTTTAAGTTGAATGGGCAGAGACTAAAAAGATATTATGAGGACAAAGCTTTCATAAGGAGAAAATAACTAGATTTAGAAGAGCCACAACCAACACCAAAAGATGAGTCCTAAGAAGACAAATGAGAGAGTCAAGCTAAAGAGATTAAATTAGCACTTCTTGGGAGGCAACCCAAGGATTTCTTACTTCCTTTTAATTTTGGATTTTTTTCCTTATGTTGGTTAACTCTAGACCCTCTATATATATCCTAGCCTTACTACCAACTGCTCTATCTCAAAGTAGGAATGTTGAAAAAAATTTCTTAGCAATTACATCTTCACAGTCTTAATAGATATATAAAGGAAGAGTATCTTCACCTATATACCTTAATAATTTTAGTTTTACTTTTAGATAAATAAGTACATAGGGCAGTTCACATATAGGTCTTTTAGCTATATCTCTGTGGTCTTTGAAAAGAAATGAACCTCAAATGATCATAAGAAGTGAGCAGAGTCTTATGCAATCGCTCAGATATTGATCATCAACAACCACATAGAATGCTTGGACTCCTACGACCGTAGAGATTTGACCATCCCTGCGACCATAGAGGTTTGACCATTCCAACAACCACAGAAGGTTTGACCTTGTCACCTACTATAGAAGGTTTGAAAGTCTCAGTTACTGGAAAGGATTTCCAAGCGTCAACTCTAGGTCGAAACACATGGGTATAAAAACCTGAATCCTTTCTCAAGCTAACCTTCTTGCAACCACTGTGATTGAGACAAAACCCTAGCCCGCTGCAAAGTAACCAAAGATAATGACCCACTAGCACTGCAAGGATCATGAAGGCAATGACGAATGAAGAAGATGATCAACCATTCTCCCTTTTTCCTTTTGTCGTGGATAGAAGGTAACCCCAATCTCCTTCTTCTCTTGGTTTCCCTGCTTGCTGCTGCTATTTCTTATCTTTCCTTACTTTTTCAATCGCCGACAAGGGTGAACAAAGTTTTACTCTCCCAAGCTTAATCATATACCCTCTGAACACAACATTGTCTGAGTTTTTTTCTCGTCGTCGCCTTCTTCCTTCGCCGACTACCATTAACCCTCTACCATCAGTGACCGTTGAGATTCACAATGTCAGCGACCACTGACATTCCCCTTTCATCAATCTCCATATTTCGTATCTCCCTTTATTGAGACCACAACCACTACTAGACATAGTGGGACAGTTCCCCTATAATCATAGCAAGGATGGACTTTCACATCTTTCCTCCAAGAACACCCTCACCTATTTTTCTTCTTCTAGTGACTGCTAATCATCATATCTTCTACGACCAACCGAAGTCTAATGATTGCATGCTCACCCTCTGTGACCGCTACCTTTACCTATGTGGTTGTTGATTGAACATCTTTCTCTAGCGGTCGCTAAAATATCATCTTGAGACTTAGCAACAATCAACAATTCCAAGATGAAATAAATATCAACATGGACATTGTTGACATTTACCTCTAGGATCCTATCCACAATGAGTACAATTATGTTGTATACGATGGTAAGATAGCTTCCAAGCTAGAAAAACTCAATGAAGTTGTGCTTGAGACATCGTCTACCACAAATGAACATGTCTAAGAGGCTGCCGGCGTTGACACAGAGGAGGCCAGAGTCAAAGAGGAACTAAAGAAGACTACTGAAGATCCTGCTCCCACTACTATTATACTAGCAATAAATGCACATTAGGCTGGATCAGGGATGTCGGATGATGATGAAGGTGGTCTAACCTCCTTCTTTGCTGGTGCACCTAAAAGGAGACTGAGTCCAATGGTGGAGGAAACCAAAGTAGTAGTTGCACCTCCGCTTCCATGCAAGTTGGCCAAGATGGATATGTCATCAGTCTCCAAAATAACCTATAGAGATGTCCATGTCCTGGCTGACATCCTTGATGAGAACCTTCTAGGTAAATACATCCTTTACCACCACAAAGGGAGGTCCCAAATAGGCAACATTTTGTGGAATATTCTTGACACAAGGATGGGTGCATAAATGGTTGTTCAAGGTACTCTGTGAAACACTTCTTGAAGGATTTCTCCATCCAAAAAAAAATACAATTGATATTCAGCGATACACATCTGTTAGGAATGCTTTATGAATAGAAAGATAAGTCATAGGTTGTCAATGAGCTACAAGATGTTGTAGAGAGGGCAGAAAACCATTATGTTATACTTCCTATCAGGACCGTCAAACACTGGGTACTAATTGTAGCAAATATATATGAGCGCCACATTCCAATTTATAACTGTTGTGCCGCTGAACTACCTAGTATGTAACATCCCAATATTTCAGGCCTCAGATAACATGATCTTGAAAGGAATGATTGGACTACGCATATCACCAAGGTGCACCTCCTTTTCAGGAAGCCCATAACTAAAGAACTTCATAGTTAAGCGTGCTCATCTTGGAGTAGTAATAGGAGGGTGACCAGTCACAAAGTTGATCTTAGTTTGCGCATTTGTGTGGATAAAGCATATAGTTAAGGCTAGTGGAGGTCTGTGGGGCCAGTTATCATTCCTAAAACTCTACTAGATCTTAGGCAGTGGGCCCGGGCATTAAAAATTGTATCATAGCCAATTCCCCTCCAGTAGGTGGGACCTACATGGGCATGTGGGATGCCAGTCTTGAGTTGTATGGTCCAGGCATGTAGGAAAGGGCTATCCATGGTGATGTATCCAACTTTGCACTGATATTCTGTGATCGGGAGCGGGACATCCATGGTCCATGTTGGGTCTGCAGAAATGGGGAAATATTATGAGGCCATATAGTTGAGCCTTAATAAGGACGTCAAGAGTCCAAGTGGGAGAGATTGTAACATCCCAGGATTTCAGGCCTCAGATAACATGATCTTAAAAGGAATGATTAGACTACCCATATCACCAAGGTGCACCTCCTTTTTAGGAATCCCATAACTAAAGAACTTCATAGTTAAGCACGCTCAACTAGGAGTAGTACTAGGTCTTGGTATGTATGCCCTGAGAGCCAATCATAGACTGATTGGATTGGGATACATTATGATTGGTTTGATAAATATCAAAGGAAAGCTTCCAATATAATTCAATCAGTTATGAGATAATGATAGAGCAAAATGAATGTCTAGAGAATGACAATACTCAATGATGTATGTCTTCGAGTTAAGGACATACAAAATGAGATCATACATATGCTAATTTGTACATTCTTGTTTTGTCCATAGTCAGATGTCATTGTGGAAGGTTGATAGACAACAATGACACAACAAGACTAGAGTGTGTGTTGGTTGATGATAGAGTCTCGTTACTCACAATATGTGATATCAAACCAAGCACATAGATACATGTTAGAGAATAGTGTATCAGACAAACCCACCGTGAGAGTGACACATGGAACCATGACATGGTAGTCACAGTAAGCTCGCACAGTGATGGTGGTGATTGTGATTCTTAGACCTAAAATCACTGCACTCATCACATGTCATTGGGTACACGTTGAAATCATCAAACACGGTCCTAAAATATGGATTGTAATGAAGGTGATGATTGGGTAACCTTGACACATGGGGTTTTGACTGTGAGTGATAGATAAGGAATTTGTCCCTCCTTAGGGAGTATGATGTCCATGGCCACTTGATAAGTGAGAATGAGAAAGGCATGCACATGCACGTCTGAGTCAATATGTGATATTGATGGAACACATATCTTAGACAGTCTACTTTGGATCAAGGAACATGAATGAACGTTGGAAGGATGACAACTCCATGCCTTGAGTTCATTCAGGATATCAGAGACAAAGAAATTATACATTCACTGGAACACCTATCACACACTATAGGATTGAAAGTTGTTCTCCAACTTTCCTTTTCACTTGGATAGCAATGATGTGTGACTAGGCACCACTCTTTACTTTTGATGTCATAAGCTAGTTATGGACATTCACTGCCAACGTGAAATGGGACCTATAGGCTCACACACAAAGGATTTACCTGGAAGAGGAGTTTATCCATGAATGATGTTTCGATTGATTACTAAAGGTGTTTAGGTACTCAATCAAATAGTAAATCAATTGACTTGACTTAGAATCATCAAGTTCAAGTGTTGAACTAACTGATTTGAGTGTCAGATTAATTGAGAACTGCGTTGACTGTGTTCTACACAATCTGGACCACCAACTAACCACTTTACTGGGTGAACTAATTGGCTCATGGTTAGTGAGATCGGTTCTACTAGATCAAATGAGACAAGAATTAATCTTTGGATTAGTAGGAAATGAAAGAGGAAAGTTAGTTGGAGGCGAGTCAAGAATGTGAAATGACTGATTCAACTGGTTAACTGATCGTCTTACACTCCCAACTGAGAAATTCAATTGTGAAACGATCGGTTCAGCTGCCGCAGTGCAATCAGTTCATGGAAATCCCAGACCCTTCTACTCCCGCATAGATTGGGAACCCTGACCCTGCCCTCTACTATAAATAGAGGGGTACAGGGGGCTTCCCAAATAGCACAACTCAGAACATCAGTTGCTCTACAAAGTTGTTGTCCTCTCTAGTTGTGGTAACCAAGAGAGCCCAAGCAAGTTCTACCCGTCTAGGGAGGAACAACGAGGGAAAAACAACTGCAGAAAAGCAACTGATTGTGGGAGAGTGTGTTGATGACTAGTATGCTGACAGAAGGGGATGACTCCTTCTAGTATCCATTAGGACAGGGCGAATAGAGTTCCCGGTATTCTGTGTGGGATATCTATAGAGGCGGGAGGTTTCTTTCACTTAGGAAGACGAGGGTCAACCGCAGTCAGGGTCAGGACCAGGAGCTGCACAGACGTCGTCTAAGACTAGGTGGTTGAAGACTGCACTAGCTATGAGATATTTTCACTAAGAAAGCCTCAAAACTAGGTAAACTTTGCTAAAACCATTCTTCCTATTTCATAGTCATTGATGCAATCTGTGGTTATATATGGTTTTATGGTGAGAGAAAATTTTTGTTTCTGTTGCCTTCTCCTTAACCTAAAACCCAATAGTGGTATTAGAGCCACGTCAACGTACTGTATTTTAGGATAATAAATATGATCGGTTTTTGGTTTTACCATCTTTTATTTATTGCATACGATTTGAATATTTAACTGGCTAAATGTGAATATCTGATTATACCACATGATCCCAAACTAAATATATACATATATGATATGATATATATATATATATGCAAAAGATACACATCACTCAAAATAGTTTTGATGGTGGATGTTGATGAATGCATATTCATCATGGAATTCAATTACCATCTTGGGCTCATTTTGACTCAACATATCAAATTTCACTCATTAAATATTAAAATTCATCATAATGTGCAAAATTACTTAATTGATTTGATTATCAAGGTTATAACCAAATTTATGTTGACTTAATGCATGTCTTGATAAAGCTGAACAAATAGTTGGGGGCCACCTTCACTCACCCTTGGTTCTGACCAATCGATCTCACCATTCGGTTTCGACCAAACGGTCTGACCATTCGGTTCTGACCAAATGGTCTGACCATTCGATTTGGACCAAACAGTCTGACCATTCGGTTTCGACCAAACTGTCTGACCATTCGGTTTCGACCATTCAGTCTCAAGACCGAATGGACAGTTCCATTTCAAGACCGTTTGATGCACATGCGAAGACCGAATGCATGCGAAGACTGAATGCACACAAAGACCGAATAAAGGACTGCAGGATCGTTTGCTCAAACTGGTCGCAAGACCATTTGCGGTGCAAGAAGTGAAGACCGAATGGAAGCCTACGTGAAGAGTGTTTGAGTAATGCATGCAGACCGTATAATGGCAGGCACCTCACAAACCGTTTGCTCATTTGCATGTAAATCGAATGAACATATAAGACCATATGCCAAGACTGTTTGGTCTCTTGGCTTGTATCCAGACCGTTTGCTTTAGCAAACGAAGACCGAATGAGCACATGGTGAATGAAACCGTATGAGATAAATTTACATGCATGAGTGTACCATGCATGCACACACAGACTGTGTGAGCTGCTTGAAATGATCACATGCATACGAACCGGATGAAAAAGGCAAATCACAAGAACTGTTTGGATAAGTGAAGTAGCCGGAGTGGAATAGCTCGGGTGGTGCAGCTTGCAAGCCCCCTGCGAGGGGGCACGGGTTTGACTCCCAGCGTTCCACCCAAGTGAATTATCCCACGCGTCGGCCGGCCAACGATACGACTATTTGGTGGTCCCTGTATAGGCGGGGGGGTATTTGGGGGTTTACGCTGCCTGCGGGGGTCACAAAAGTGGTGCTCTTGCGGGAGTGGTTCCCTCGTCTTCAAAAAAAAAGTTATGCATGAAGTCGTATGAAGGTGTTGCACTATTCAAGTGGATGGCATGTATGCATGAAGACCGGATAGGCATGCAGCAATATTAACACCGTTTGCTGCCACAATGTAAAGACTGAATGGATGGCAAAGTTATGAGACCGTTTGCATAAAGCAGCAAAGACCGTTTGGGCATTTAGAATGCAAGACTGAATGGACCTGTTGAGAGGATCGTTTGCTCCGGTAGCAACAATCACGTAGACCGTTTGTTGGAATACATGAAAACTGAATGGAAAGGCAAGCTGAAAGGAAGACTAGATGGCCTCATCACGTGAATGCAAACCAAATCATATCATGCAAACCATATGACTTTCTCACAAACCTTTTGATAATTAACGGTTTACAAACCGTATGGCCAACAATCAAAGACCGAATGCTGGAAACCACTTGCTCAATGCATGAAGACCAAATGGAAGTCCATTCAAGACCAAACATAGGACCGTTTGAAAAAGATAAATATCAAGACCGTTTAAGACAGCTGCATGTAGACCATTTGAGTCGTTTTTACCAAACCGTTTGAAGCAAAAATATCTAAAAAACCGTTTGGACTGGAAACATACCAAAAATGTGAGGACCAGTCCAGTGCCTATAAATAGGACCAGTAAGGTCCCCATTTGAGGCATCAGTTCCGAGATGCTGACAGGCTGCCTGTACACAGGTCCGATCCAGATCTAGTGCGGTCCACGCCAGTTTCGTTCCACCTACTGCCCATGTTGCAACCAAGGAGATTGAGAAGAGAAGGAAGACGGAGCGAGTGAGACTGTCTGGTTTGTCTTGGAATTTCCCGTTCCGCATCTAGATCTTCTCTGACACGACGTAGAAGGTCGTATCATCTTCACTGAGCTGTGACTACCTTCTGCACTGAGTTCATGGCAGATTTCTCTCTCTTTCTTATTCTTCTTGTTTTTCGCATCATGAGTGAGTAGTACCTTTTCGCTGGGTGCGGGGACTAGTCTTGTTGTCTATGCAATCATGTTCTTTTGTTAAACTTTCCATGGCAATGTATATAACTTTTCATTTCATTATTAATCATTATGTTCGTAGTTTGATTAATTGCTTGCTTTCATCTTTGTTCTTCCTACATTGTGAGAACTTCTATATGTAGGATTGAATGACGTTTAACTGGTTAACTCCAAAACTAAAAATAGAATGGAATTCCTTAAGGTCGTAAGTATATGATCCGCGAGAGGACGAGCCATCTAGCCTTCAGTGACGCTTCTGTGTACCTAACGCCTATATAAGGGGTTCACAACCTTAGTTGGATTTTGTATCTTCTTGTTAATCGTTGATATTTTCTCGTATGTTAATCGCCTACTTGCTTATCGATTAATGCGGTTGACTCCCAAACTAGAAATAGAATGGGATTTCTTTGAGGTTGTAAGTGTATGATCCGTGAGGGGACGAGTCATCTAGCCTTCGGTGACGCTTTTGTGTGCCTAACACCTGTATAGGGGGCCCACAACCTTCATTGGATTTTTGTATCTTCAAAGCCGTAAGTAAGTGATCCGGTCGGTGATGAGACATCTGATTCCTAAGGTGATGCTTACGTGAACCTATCGCCTGTATTGGGGGTTTTCAGCAACTCTATTTGAATCGTTATATCTTGCCTGGATTGTTTGTGTTAGAATGTGTTTACATGTATAGCGGTGGTGAAACCCGATACCATCCCAACGATTCCATATCATTGATCTAAATCCAACTTTAATTCAACTTTTACTTTCTTGCAATTAGTTTAATTAACCTCAAATCAACCAATCATTTTAAATATTAGTCTTAACTCGAACTGGATTAGACTGACAAGGATTCTTAAAAACATTGTCCTTTGGGTTCAATCCTTAACTATACTGCGATAAGGCTCGTCCGCTTGCAGGTGGTATTATTTTACTTTGGTTTTAGTAAAAGATCGGGGATTTCAACCCCGAGTGAGTTTGTTAGTGCGATAAAATCTCACGTCAAATTTTGGTGTCGTTGCCGGGGACAACGAAATTAGTTAGTTAAATATAGTTCTTTTAATACTAATCTAAGATTTCCTTTTTCTTTTTGAAACAATTGACCATCTACTTGAATTTGACCCTACTATGTGGTTCTCACTTTTAAAATCTTTCTATTTCAGGTACAACCCAAAGCATAGTGCATGCACCGTTTGGAAAACCCCAGACTAACAGCGAGCTTTGATCTCGAGATAGAAAGAACTTTTCATCATCAAATCAGAGAAAATTAAGCAAGGATGGCTCAAGAAGAAGAAGTATCCCGAAGGGTGGCTCAAGCCATCAATGCACAGAGAGAGAGAGGCTCATGCAAGAAGCCAGAGCCGCAATTCAAGAAGAAATCCTAGCGACACAAGCAGCAATGCAAGCAGCTGAACTGCAAAAGGATCTTAGAGAGTTCTCAATCCCAAAAGATGTGAATGTTCATCATCCAGTACAACCTCCCCCCATCCATGCTACCAATTTTGAGATTAGGGCACATTGGATCACCCTGCTTCAGAACAACTCATTCTACAGTAAGCAAGGAGAAGACAACCAAGAACATCTTCTGAGATTCATCAATCTATGTGCCATGACAAAACAAAATGGAGTATCCGACGATGCTATTTGACTCTCTCTCTTCAAGTGTTCCCTTACTGATAGAGCCATAAGTTGGTACAACTCCCTACAAAGTGAAATACCCATCACCACCTGGGAACAACTCCAAAATGTGTTTCTAGAAAAGTTCTATCCTCCATCTCTCACATATGAAATTAGAGGCCGAATAACAAATTTCACTCAGTCCCTGGAGAAACCCTTGCTGAAGCCTGGGACAGATACAAAGAGCTTCTACGCAAGTGTCCACACCATGGAATTCCTAAGAATCAACTTATCAAAATTTTCTATAGGGGCGTGGACGACGATATCAAGAGATTCTTAGATTCCTCATCTGGAGGAAACTTCATGCGCCAAAGTTATGACAGTGTATGGAGGGTTGTTACCCTTGGAGATAAAACTCAAGCTAATTGGGGTAGATTTGTAGGTAAAGGAGTCTTGAAAGTAGCTATGGCTGAAGCTACTCCCGAGTACAAGTCTATCGTTGAAACCCTAACACTCTTAGTTGCCAAGCAAGACCACATTGAATCATCTCTTGCTGCTATTGGAAGAGGACGTTCGCCCACTCGACAACAAGAACAGATCAAGTCAGCTTCATTATTCTGTGAAGCATGTAAAAGTATTGATCATTCCACATTAGCATGTAATGTTCTTTACGATGTTGTTCTAAGCAACGTATGTGGACAAGGAGATAATGGTCAAATCGAAAATCTTAATGTTGTTAATACCATCCCTGGTCAAAGTTACTACAATCCAAATCAGAATAGGAATCATCTAGGATTTCAATATGGAAACCCCTCTGCAGCAATAAACTCACATCAATTTGGTTCGAATAATCAGCCACGAGGCCCACCAAGATTCCAGTGCAATCAACAACAGAATTTTAGAAATCAAGGAAATTTCCAGGGAAACTTTCAGAATAGGAACTTCAATAATTATAAAAACAATTCCCAGTACCAGAGTCTTAACCAAGTTCCTTATCAACAACAAGGACAACAAGCAAGCCCCATATCACCTGATGACAAGTTAACATCCATTGAAAAGATGTTGCACACTCAGAAAACTATGATAGCTAACCAACAAGCTGAGCAGAAGGCTATTGAATCTCAACTAGCTCAACTGGCAGCTAGCATTAAGCCACCAGCAGGGTTTTTGCTGGCCAACCTGAGAACAACTCAAAGCACACAGAACAACTGAAGGCAGTAACCACTAGGTCAAGAAAATACTATTCTGATCCTCCTATCAAGACACCTGTGGTTGTTACTAATGAGGATGAGCATGTGATCATTCAAGACTCAACAACACTGGAGTCTCAACCAGAAGAACCAGTAATTGTTGATAAGACAAATAAGGAAAGTCTTGAGAAACCTATTGATGAAGAAATTGAAACACTAGAACCTAATATTCATGTATACAAGCCTCGTATACCGTTCCATGCTCGTTTAAGGTAAACAAAGCAGGATACTCAGTTCAATAAGTTTAAAGAAGCTATGAAGAAACTTCATGTTGATATACCCTTTTTGGATGCGCTAGCTGAGATACCAGCTTGGACAAAATACTTAAAGTCACTCCTCACCAGGAAATATATAACTGAAGAATACAAGGAAGTCAAGTTAGCTACAACCACTTCGGATATCATCCAGAGTAAGATGCCAAAGAAACAGAAAGATCCAGGATCTTTTGGGATTTTCTGCCATATCAGTGATTCTTCATGCAAGAAAGGACTAGCAGATCTTGGTGCTAGCATCTCCATCATGCCACTCAGCCTTTGCAAAAGGCTAGGGTTTGCTGAACTTCTTCCAAATGGCATGACCATACAACTCACAGACAATTTGATAAAATGCCCGTTAGGAATTATTGAGGATGTACCTGTCAAGGTAGGAAAAGATTCATATGTTCCACGTGACTTTGTCATCATGGACATAAAAGAGGACGCCAGATATCCTCTCATCTTTGGAAGTCCATTCATCACCATTGCAAGAGTTCTAATTGATGTTGAAGTAGGAACCTTGCTTCTTAGATTAGGCAAGGAAACACTCAAATTTAAAGTTTTTGAAAGCATGAAAAGACCAAGTATGCAAGAAGAAGTCTATCTTATCGATTGTATAGGGAAGATGTCACTTCTGACTCCAGAGAATCATGAATCAGACGATCCATTAGAAGTTGCTCTAACGGATCCATCAGTTGATGAACCTATTGACAAACAAGTAAAGGATCACATCAAATCCCTCGACTCTGCCAAAGAAGATCCAAAAGCCAAGATTGAAGAACTCAAGGTTGTGGAAGCTACTGAAGAAACACGCGAAAAACCAGAAGCCCCCGAAATGAAGCCCCTTCTTGAGGGACTGAACTATGTGTTTTTGGATGACCTCAAGGTTCGTCCAATAATAATAAATTCCGATCTTACGACCGAACAAGAAGATAAACTCCTGAAGGAATTGAAGGAGAGGAAGAAAGCGATTGGCTACAAAATGAGTGACCTCATTGGGGTTAGTCAAGTACTATGTATGCATAAGATCCCCATGATGGTAGATCACAAGCCAACTATTGAACATCAATGGAAACTGAATCCAAATATGAAGGAGGTAGTCCGTAAAGAGGTCATTAAACTGCTCACTGCTGGAATTATCTATCTGATATCAGACTCACCATGGGTGAGCTCGGTGCATGTAGTCCCGAAGAAAGGTGGAACAACTATAATACAAAATGAAAATGATGAACTCATCCCCACCCGAACAGTCACAGGGAGGAGGATGTGCATTGATTATAGAAAGTTGAACAAGGCAACTAAAAGATCATTTTCCAATGCCTTTTCTTGAGCAAGTATTAGAGCGGTTGGCCCATCAAGAATACTTATGTTATCTCGATGGTTACTCTGGATTCTACGAAATACCTATACAACCAGATGACCAGGAGAAAACCACCTTTACCTGCCCATTCGGAACATACGCATTTAGAAGAATGCCATTCGGACTTTGCAATGTACCTGCAACTTTCCAGGGTTGCATGGCTGCTATATTTGCCGGTTTCACCGAAACCATTATGAAAGTTTTCATGGATGATTTTTCTTTATATGAAGATTCATTCAATTCATGTCTAAAACACATCTCCCTGGTCCTCAAACGATGTGAAGAAGCTCATCTTGTGCTCAGCTGGGAGAAGTGTCATTTTATGGTAAAGGTGGGAATTGTCCTCGGCCATAGGGTCAATAATAGAGGAATTGAAGTAGATAAAGCCAAGATTGAAGTGATTTCCAAGCTCTCTGTCCCTATAAATGTAAAGGAAGTTCGAGAATTCCTTGGTCATGCAGGTTTCTACAGACGGTTTATAAAAGATTTCTCGAAGATAACCAAGCTGATGACAAATTTGTTATTAAAGGATGTTGATTTCAATTTTGACGAAGAATGTGTTAAAAATTTTAACACACTGAAGCATGCCCTTACAACTACACCCATCATTAGAGCTCCTGATTAGGACCACCCTTTTAAAATCATGTATGATGCAAGTGATTATGTTGTAGGTGCTATCTTGGTCCAATGTATAGAAAAGAAACATTATGTGATCTATTATGCATCGAAGACCCTCAATGAAGCTCAGAGGAATTATGCTACTACTGAGAAAGAACTTTTGGAAGTCGTGTATGCTTTTGACAAGTTCAGATCCTACCTAATTGGTTCAAAGGTCATTGTCTACACAGATCACGCTGCCATTCGTTACCTTCTAGCAAAGAAAGATCCAAAACCTAGGTTAATAAGATGGATTCTCCTCTTGCAAGAATTTGATTTAGAGATCAGAGATAAAAAGGTACAGAGAATGTTGTAGCATACCACCTCAGTTGCATCCACACTCTAGAACTGAGAAGATTCCGATTAATGATTCCCTTCCGGATGATCAACTAATGAAGGTCTTAGAAGTGATACCATGGTACTCAGATTTTGTGAACTACCTCGCTGTTGGGGTTATTCATCCTCAATGCACCAGAAATGCACTGAAGAAATTTATGCATGATGTGAAACAGTACTACTGGGATGAGCCATACCTTTTCAAACTATGTGCTGATGGGATATATAGATGATGTATCACCGAAGAAGAAGCTCAACTTATTTTGGAACAATGTCACTCAGGACCAGTGGGAGGACATATGAGCTCTAAAAAGACTACCTTGAAGGTTTTGCAATGTGGATTCTTCTAGCCAACCATATCCAAAGATTCCTACGACTTTGTCCTATCATGTGACAAATGTCAAAGATCTGACAATATAACAAAGTGAGATGAGATGTCGCTGAATCTATGAAAAGAAGCAGATATATCTGATGTTTGGGGGGTGGACTACATGGGTCCATTCCCATCTTCTCATGGATTTTCATACATCCTAGTGGCAGTGGACTACGTCTCAAAATGGGTTGAAGCCATACCAACTGTTACTAGTGATTCCAAACCAGTCATCAAATTATTTAAGGATATTATTTTTCCCTGTTTTGGTGTCCCACACAGTGATATCCGACGGAGGTTCCAATTTTCTTGAAAGAAGCTTTGAAGCATGGCTAAGAAAGCATGGTGTTACTCACAAGGTAGCCTCACCTTACCATCCACAGACAAGTGGATAGGTGGAAGTTTCTAATCATCAACTCAAGAGTATCTTGGAAAAGATAGTAGGCCGCAATCAGAAAGATTGGTCGGTGAAAATCAACGATGCATTATGGGCCTATTGAACTGCTTATAAAACTCCCCTCGAGACTGCACCTTTTCTATTAATATATGGAAAGGTTTGCCACCTGCCAATCGAACTGGAACACAAGGCATGGTGGGAAATAAAACAATTGAATTTTGATATGAAAGAATCAGGCCAAGCCAGGATTCTGCAACTCCAAGAGTTGGACGAACTCAGGATGACAGCTTATGAGAATGCACGAATCTACAAAGAACACACCAAACTCTGGCATGATGATCATTTGAAAAGAAAAGACATACAAGTGGGAGACCAAGTTTTTCTATTCAACTCAAGGTTGAAGTTATTCCTAGGGAAACTCCGCTCTCGCTGGTCTAGACCGTACATTGTCAAAAGCATCTCCCCACATGGTGCTTTCTCTTTATGGAGTGAAAAGTCAGGTGAATTCATGGCAAATGGTTAAAGTTTGAAAAGATATTTCACCACAGCTGACATAAGCACCAAAGAAACAATAGATCTTTCCAATCCAAAGGAACCACCATGAAGTTGAAGATATCAAGTAGAGCCATCGACGTAAAACAAAGGTGCTTGTCGGGAGGCAACCCGATCAATAATTTCATATTTAGTTTTAATTTTGAATTAGAATTTTTTTCCTTAATTTTGTTTTCACCTTTTAGATAATTTTGCACCAAATAAAATTCGCATCATGATATAATATCTTGAGTTCTAATTGACCTTTCTTTAGATTTTCAGATAAGAGGATGTGCGCTGACTGGAACGCTACCACATCTGGTGGTCAATCTGGCATGACTTTTCCCCTCCATCTTGGATTTTGGGTTTGCTCGGGACGAGCAAATTTCTAAGTTTGGGGTTGAGGGTGGGTGGTACGTACTTCACTTTCCACCTACACCCATCCTTTTCATACTTAAGCTTTCACTGATAAAAAATTTCAAAATTTTCAAAATTTTTAATGTTTTTTAGAGAAATTGAACAGATACTTGATGAATTTTTGACACTTCCTATTTCATAAAAGTCACTAACTAACCTGCTATGTATTTTGTAATCATTATGCCTTCCTTATTCGAAGCAGATCCTCAAAAGGACCTTCATCTGAAAATTAGCCTTTTGATTGAAATCATCTTGTGAAGCTTATGATTTGTAACATCATGATACTGATGTAAAAATGACAAGCATCTGTAAAACTGATAGGGATCAAACACATCGTGCTTCCTAACTAACTAGTGGAACAATAACATCGAATCTCCACCGGATCCTCATCAAGTCATTATTTGAGCAAAGTACGATAAAGAGAACAACCTGGTGCACTGAATTGTAAATCAAGTTGCATTCTGATCTGAACTCTCTTCTACACATCTTCTTTCATCTTTATACCTCTCCATCCATCAAAAAGAAACATAAATTGCCAAAACAGTGTCAAACCCTAAGTTCGGGGTGGCACACCACTTCCCTCTATATCCACTTCTTCCATACCCCTAACAAATAAATAGGGGCATACCGCCAACAATGTAATCTCGAGTCGAATAGAGGAGAGATTTGCAAACAAAAGATGCCAAAGCGCACATAAAAATAAATGCAATCTCGAGTCGAATAGAGGAGAAATTCGCACAAAAAATGCAATAAATGAAACTGCAAAGCAAATAAAAAGAAAATCTTGAGTCGAATAGAGGAGATATTTACTTCTTCCTTCCATACCACCATTCACTTCATTTTATACCTAATGGTACAATGCATGCCCCCACTATCCTAAAAAATACCAGTGTTAGATCAGATGCACACTTGTTGTTCTGCGGGTATCTCTAGACTCTTACAAAACTCTTTGACATGCTTTTTGTTGGAAAAAAGTGAGGAGGAAGTGATATTAGAAAATGAACTCAAGAACGAAGATATGGTAAGATGTGTTCAGTGGTCTCAGGAAGTTGAGATGTTGAGTAAATCTGAGCAGAAAGAAAACAATCATGATATAAAGATGAAGCAATCACGAGTCAAAAGTATTCTTTTGGCGACAATTTCAGATTTTGTGTTACTCGAGGACGAGCAACGTTTAAGTATGGGGTATTTTGATGAATGCATATTCATCATGGAATTCAATTACCATCTTGGGCTCATTTTGACTCAACATATCAAATTTCACTCATTAAATATCAAAATGCATCATATTGTGCAAAATTACTTAATTGATTTGATTATCAAGGTTTTAACTGAATTTATGTTGACTTAATGTAGGTCTTGATAAAGCTAAACAAATATCTAGGGCCCACCTTCACTCACCTTTGGTTCTGACCAATCGATCTCACCATTCGGTTTCGACCAAACGGTCTCACCATTTGGTTTCGACCAAACGGTCTCACCATTCGGTTTTGACCAAACGGTCTGACCATTAAGTTTCAACCATTCAGTCTTAAGACCGAATGGAAAATTCCATTTCAAGACCGTTTGACGCGCATGCGAAGACCGAATGCATGCAAAGATCGAATGCATGCGAAGACTGAATGCACATGAAGACCGAATAAAGGACTGCAGGACCGTTTGTGGTGCAAGAAGTGAAGACCAAATGGAAGCCTACCTGAAGACGGTTTGAGTACTGCATGTAGACCGTATAATGGCGGGCACCTCACAAACTGTTTGCTTGTTTGCATGTAAAATGAATGAACATATAAGACTGTATGCCAAGATTGTTTGGTCTCTTGGCTTGTATCCAGACCGTTTGCTCTAGCAAATGAAGACCGAATGAACACATGGTGAATGTAACCGTATGAGCTGAATTTACAAGCATGAGTGTACCATGCATGCACATGCAGACCGTGTGAGCTGCTTGAAATGATCACATGCATACAAACCAGATGAAAAAGGCAAATCACAAGAACCGTTTGGATAAGATTATGCATGAAGCCGGATGAAGGTGTTGCACTATTCACATGGATGGCATGTATGCATGAAGACCGGATAGGCATGCATCAATATTAAGACCGTATGCTGCCAAAATGTGAAGACTGAATGGATGGCAAAGTTATGAGACCGTTTGCATAAAGCAGGGAAGACCGTTTGGGCATTTAGAATGTAAGACCGAATGGACCTGCTGAGAGGATCGTTTCCTCCAGTAGCAACAATCACGTAGACCTTTTGTTGGAATACGTGAAAACTGAATGGAAAGGCAAGCTGAAAGGAAGACTGGATGGCCTCATCATGTGAATGCAAACTGAATCATATCATGCAAACCGTATGACTAGCTCACCGAATGTTGGAAACCATTTTCTCAATGCATGAAGACCGAATGGAATTCCATTCAAGACCAAACATAGGACCATTTGAAAAAGATAAATATCAAGACCGTTTAAGACATCTGCATGCAGACCGTTTGAGTCATTTTTACCAAACCGTTTGAAGCAAAAATATCTACAAAACCGTTTGGAGTGGAAACACACCAAAAACGTGAGGACCAGTCCGGTGCCTATAAATAGGACCAGTAAAGTCCCCATTTGAGGCATCGGTTATGGGATGCCAACAGGCTGCCTGTACACAGGTCCGATACAGATCTAGTGCGGTCCACGCCAGTTTCGTTCCACCTACTGCCTGTGTTGCAACCAAGGAGACTGAGAAGAGACGGAAGATGAAGCGAGGGAGAATGTCCGGTCTGTCTTGGCATTTCCCGTTCCGCATCCAGATTTGCTCCGACATGACGTAGAAGGCCGCATCATCTTCACCGAGTTGCGACTACCTTCTGCACCAAGTTCATGGTAGATTTCTCTCTCTTTCTTATTCTTCTTGTTTCTCGCATCATGAGCGAGTAGTACCTTTTCGCTGGGGTGCGGGGACTAGCCCCACTGCCCATGCAATCATGTTATTTTGTTAAACTTTTCATGGCAATGTATATAATTTTTCATTTTGTTGTTAATCATTATGTTTGTAGTTTGATTAATTGCTTGCTTTCATCTTTGTTCTTCCTACATTATGAAAACGTCTATATGTAGGATTGAATGATGTTTAACTGGTTGACTCCCAAACTAGAAATAGAATGGGATTCCTTAAGGTCGTAAGTGTATGATCTGCGAGGGGATGAACCATCTAGCCTTCGGTGACGCTTCTGTGTACCTAACGCCTGTATAAGGGGTTCACAACCTTAGTTGGATTTTGTATCTTCTTGTTAATCGTTGATGTTTACTCATATATTAATTGCCTGCTTGCTTATGGATTAATGTGGTTGACTCCCAAACTAGAAATAGAATGGGATTTCTTCGAGGTCGTAAGTGTATGATCCGTGAGGAGACGAGCCATCTAGCCTTCGATGACGCTTTTGTGTGCCTAACGCATGTATAGGGGGCCCACAACCTTCATTGGATTTCGGTATCTTCGGAGCCATAAGTAAGTGATCCTGACGGTGATGAGACATCTGATTCCTAAGGTGATGCTTATGCAAACCTAATGCCCATATGGGGGGTTTTGCATCAACTCTATTTGAATCGTTATATCTTTCCTGGATTGTTTGTGTTAGAATATGTTTGCATGTGTAGTGGTGGTAAAACCCGATACCATCCCAGCGATTCCATATCATTGATCTAAATCCAACTTTAATTCAGCTTTTACTTTCTTACAATTAGTTTAATTAACCTCAAATCAACCAATCGTTTTAAATATTAGTCTTAACTCGAACTGGATTAGACTGACAAGGATTCTTAAAAACATTGTCCTTTGGGTTCGATCCTTAACTATACTACGATAAGACTCGTCCGCTTGCGGGTGGTATTATTTCACTTTGGTTTTGGTAAAAGCTCGGGGATTTCAACCCCGAGTGAGTTTGTTAGTGCGATAAAATCCCACGTAAGATGTGTCGCGTGGTTATGGCCTATAAACCCCTATGTGTTCTTGGTTGGTTGTGGTTGTTTGCATCTTAGTTTGTGCACTGAGCCTTCTTATTCTTTTCCTGATGTAACTCCAGATAACTTGATATTCTCTTCTACCTTTTCTCCCCTTGAATGTAACTCGGTGTTTCCCAATGAGATATGTAAAAGTAGGATAGTTTATTTTCTATTACGTCGATGACTGGCGGGTGCTCAGACGAGCGGCTGGAGGTGCGAGACGATCAACTAGAGGTGCCAATCGATCGACTGGTGGACCGAGACGACCAACTGATGGTGTAGCTGGAGGCCTGACGAGGAGAAGACGACATGTGAACCGACTGTCTAGAGGATCCAGACGATCGGTTGGAGAAAACTAAATGACTGTCCAGGAGGAGAGTTGATCAGTCGTGTGACGAGCAGATCAAACCTAGAACGATCTAAGCTCACGATCTTCACCAACAATAGGTTGCATGCGATGTATACCTAGATGACCATAATTCCTCATGGCTCGAGGAATTACAATAGGATGGCCATAATCATCGCTTTATCATTATTGCATGTTTTCATTGTGGGATATAGTATGTATGTGATACGTACTATATATGTAGTGATTGGATACATAAATGCATATATAAGCACATTAAACCCCTCAATATAATATTAAGTCTTAGATGTTTTCCATAAGTGACACACACGAAAAAGCTTGATCGACAAGCGTAGGCATCCCAAGGGTGGTGCACTGTCTATCTCGTCGAAGTGTGACAATAGTTGTGTGGGCCCGCCAAGTGGGTGCGCTACTATCATGTTGGCTTTTGGGTCAGGCTTAACTAAGTGATCTTAATGGGATTATACACTTAGAGGCATGGAGATGTTCATGGCAAAGAGTTGCACATGTCATCTATTCAAGAGTTGCATATGATGCAATCGGTAATTGTTACCTACCTTAATAATTGATTATGGACGATGGAGTTGGCCGGGTAATAATTCAATTGTTTTGGATCTTGGCACACTAGAAGGTTATACATTGTAATCTTCTGAATTGATGGCGAGGGCTATCAATTTGAACAAAATAGTGGGAGTGATAATTAATTAAAGGACTAATTATATCGTCAAAATTTTCAAATAAATAAAATTAAGTCAATAAAAATTTTGAACGAAAATTGCATATTTCCTTTTTGTAGAAAAAATGGCTGTCAACAATGATCACTTTTCATTGCGATCGGTCCTTGAGAAGGATAAGTTGAACGGGACTAATTTCCACGAATGGCTTAGGACACTGAGAATTGTTCTTAGTCAACAGTGAAAGCTCTATTTCCTAGATACACCAGTGCTAGAGGAACCCGCTCCCACCTCACCAAAGGCAGAAAGGGATGCTCACAGGAATCATACTAAAGATGCCATTGATGTGAAGTGCTTGATGTTGTGCTCAATGAACTGTGAGTTGTAGAGAAAACATTAGAACATGGACATCATTGAGATTATTCAACATCTTAAGAACATGTATCAAGACCAAGCACGACAAGAGAGATATGATGTTTCCAGGGTGTTGTTCAAGCGCATAATGACAGAAGGAGATCTAGTTTGTCCTCACACACTCAAGATGATTGTGTATGTGGAGAACCTGACAAGACTGGGATTCCCTCTGAGCCAAGAGTTGGCTACTGATGTGATACTGCAATTGTTTCCAGAATCTTATAGTCAGTTTGTGATGAACTACAACATGAACAACTTTGACAAGCCGTTGACCGAGTTGTTGGGCATGTTGAGGACAGCTGAGGCACAAATGAAGAAAGACAAACCCAAATCTGTGATGTTGATTAGAAGAAAGAAGGGTAAGTCTAAAGGCAAGGGCAAGGCAAAGAAGGGTTCTGATGCTAGCCAGTAGCCCAAGTCATCTTCAGATCTCAAGGCCAAATGAGGGGTGAACAAGGGAGGCAAATATCACCATTGTCAAGAGCCAGGACATTGGAGGAGAAATTTCCCTCTCTATATAGATGAACAAAAGAAGAAGAAGGAGGGTATGGAAGTCTTCACCTTAGGTATCATGAAATAAACTTGAAACACTTAATCTGAGGTATAGGATACCAAGACATATATCTGACATATATGATATACATGATCTAAAAAGAAGTGATGGCCTTTGTGAAAGGACCAAGAAGGAGAACTCATCATTGGAGCAAGTGTTTATGCCATAGGTAGGAGTACCTTTTAGTTTATTTCAGCCCAAAGGGCATGTAATAGAGTTATGAACTGCTATTTCATTTTGCAAATAAATAGCAACACTTTATTTTAGCATCTTGTAATGACAAGGATGTCTATCAATAAAGTTGATGTTTCAATTTCAAAGATATGATATTTTGTGGCAATGCCTTATTTATCTTGTGGTAATTGGTATGCATAAGATAAAATGATACCTAAAATTTATTGATGACTCAAACAATTAATTGGAATTATCATGAGAAATTCATCTCTAGTTTCTATGTTGATGGATAAAGCTAGAATCTTTTGGTTATGAACCATTAAGAGATATGAATGTCTTGGGCATGATAACAAGTCAATATTCACTAGATGGAGTGGGAGAATGACTATTATATTGGGTATAATACATATTGATGTATTTATTTACCTATTGGAATAAATGCTAATGCTTCAGATGGTGTTTATTGAAATGCAAATATGAATATCTTGAATTGTTCAAGAATATCATAAATGAAGTACACACTTGGTAAAAGTATTAACTCTTTGAAGTGTCAATGAATGGGATACTTAAACCAAATGTTTGAGGACCTATGAGTAATTATGATAATGTATCATAGAGACCTCATGATTAAGGCATAGTGATGTCTAAATTAAAGAAGGAATCATACTCTAGAGAGTTAGAGCACGATCATCAAATAACTAATATTTTAGTATTCTTCTAAAAGAACATGCTTATACTAAATAAAGGAGATTAAGAATCACAAGTGTTGTGGATTCTCAAAGTTTAACAGATACACCTCATACATCTAGGTGATAAATTGGTCATAGGATGAGCCAATAATCTAGATGATGTTGAGGGACCATATTTTGAGTCATGCCTTGAGGCCATAAGATCCAAATTGACTTCCATGTGAACCAATTAAGGTTTGACCTTATGGTAGCACTTGATTGGGATAAAACCCAAAGTGCAATTGGGTCTTAAGAGTTAAGACTGACATGGATGACATTTAGAGAAAGGATCATACTTGATGTTGGAACTTTAAAGACTATGAAATTTGGCATATGGATATTAAAATCACATTCCTGGTAGGAATAAGATAAGGTTGTGTATGTGACACAACCTGAAGGGTTTTATGAATCCAATAATGCAAATGCAGTCTATAAGTTACAAGGGATTAATCAATATGATTGATTAAATACAAGCAACTCAGAACTAGAAGTCTTAACTTTGATTATATAGTCAAAATGTTTGACTGATATATCAAAATAAAGAAGGGATCTGTGATTACAAAGATTTAGTGGGAGTGTATTCACATTCCACATGATTATGAGGAATGAAATGTTCTAAAATGGAAAGTGGTATGGAAATACCTTCTTTATGGGAAGATAGAGAAATGTCCTTTGTGATAGGAATTGATATCTATAGAGATAGTTCTTGAAAACCTCTTGACTTGGCAAAGAGAGAGCATACATTGGCAATCTGAACTGAAGGATTATGTATGTGCAAATTTAGTGGGAGAAAACTTGTCCATGTTACATAGAGTCAGTATCTCAGATGCCAAGTGACCCAAATTCTTACCAAGAATAGGAACACATACATAGATATGGATCTATCATGTATGTAATCATCCCATTATCTTGATGTATTAGGCATGACAAGAAAATATGCATTCATTATCTTGTATGTATTGGACATGAGAATATGATATGCTCATCCTGTTAACTCGTGTGACGAGTGGATGTTTGTCTACTTCCAGTGAGGGTGACTAGAATACCATGAAGAACTTGTTTGGTACTTATGAAGTACTAGTTCTATGGTAATATAAGGAAGAGTTGGGTGTAAAGAGTTACACTGATGCAAGCTTTTGAAATGATAGAAAATGATCGCAAAATATAAAATATAAAAGTGAATAAGAGTTGATAAATGGAAACATTCCAATTTAAAATCCATTTAATTGTAAAAGGAAATGTCGAATATCCTTGTGTTATGAACAATAGAGGATATTATATAGATATAGAAGTTCATAGAGATGAATTTATAGATATTCCAACCATTGATGACATGTAGTAATACTGAGTCAAATAATGGAGCTAAGTGTTAGGCAAGGAATATCAGATCACAAATTACGGCAACTGTGTACAATGAAGAGATGTGAAACATGAAATATACTGACTAAAGCAAAGTGTTGTTAATACACTGTGTTAGCACTGGAGCAGTAGAAACATGTGGGACATGTTTGGAGATCACTAAGAATATGATTCCAAGGTGATTGGCTCGCAGTGCAAGTGGGAGCCTGTTGGTATATATGCCCTGAGAGCCAATCATAGGATGATTGGATTGGGATACATTATGATTGATTTGATAAATATCAAAGACAAGCTTCCAATTTATTTGGGCTCAATCAGTTATGAGATAATGATAGAGCAGAATGAATGCCTAGAGAATGACAATACTCAATGATGTATGTCTTCGGGCTAAGGACCTACAGAATGAGATCATACAGATGGTAAGAGTTTTTACATTCTTGTTTTATCCCTAGTCGAATGTCATTGTGGAAGGTTGATAGAAAAAAATGACACAACAAGACTAGAGTGTGTGTTAGTTTATGACAGAGTCTCATTAGTCATGATATGTGATATCAAACCAAGCACATGGATACATGTTGGAGAACAATGTATCAGACAGACCCACCGTGAGAGTGACACATGGAACCATGACATGGTAGTCAGAGTCAGCTCTCATAGTGATGATGGTGATTGTGATTCTTAGACCTGAAATCATTGCGTTCATCACATGTCATTGGGTACACTTTGACATCATCAAACGCGGTCTTGAAATTTGGATTGTTATAAAGGTGATGATTGTGTAACTTTGACACATGGGGTTTTGACTGCGAGTGATAGATATGGAATTTGTCCCTCCTGAGGGAGTATGACGTCCATGGCCACTTGATAAGTGAGACTAAGAAAGGCATGTGCATGCACGTGTGAGTGAATATGTGATATTGATGGAACACATATCTCAGAAAGTCTGCTTTGGATCAAGGAACATGAATGAACGTTGAAAGGATGACATCTCCATGCTTTGAGTTCATTCAAGATATCAGAGACAAAGGAATTATACATTCACTGGAACACCAATCACAAATTGTTGGATTGAAAGTTGTTCTCCAACTTTCCTTTTTACTTGGGCAGAACTGATGTGTGACTAGGCACCACTTTTTGCTTGTGATGTCATAAGCTAGTTATGGGAATTCACTACCAATGTGAAATGGGACCTATAGGGTCACACACAAAGGATTTACCTAGAAGAGGAGTTTCTCCATGAATGATGTTTGGATTGATTACTATAGGTGTTTAGGTACTCAATCAAACATTCAATCAAATGACTTGACTTAGAATCATCAAGTTCAAGTATTGAACTAACTGATTTGAGTGTCAGATTGATTGAGAACTGCATTGACTGTGTTCTACACAATCTGGACCACCAACCGACCGGTTCACTGGGTGAACCGATCAACTCATGGTTAGTGATACGACTGGTTCACTTGGTGAATTGACCGGTTCGACTGGACCAAATGAGTAAGGTTGGGTTGTCCTGATTTGTGAGAAAAAAATTTTCATTTCACTTGTACAATTCGATTGGGACAAGAATTAATCTTTGGATTAGTAGGAAATGAAAGAGGAAAGTCAATTGGAGGTGAGTCAGGAATGTGAAATGACTAATTCAAGTGGTGAACCAATCGACTCACACTCCCAACCGACTGATTCATTTGTGAAATGACCGGTTTAGCTGCCATAGAGCAATCAGTTCATGGAAATTTTGGACCATTCTACTCCCGCACATATTGGGAACCCTGACCCTTCCATCTACTATAAATAGAGGGGTACAGGGGGCTTCCCAAAGAGAACAACTCAGAACATCAGTTGCTATGAAAAGTTTTTGTCATCTCTGGTTGTGGTAACCGTGAGAGCCCAAACAAGTTCTACCCGTCCAGGGTGGAACATTGGGGGAAAAACAACTGTAGAAAGGCAACTGGTTGTGAGAGAGAGTGTCGGTGACTAGTACGCCGATATAAGGGGATGACTCCTTCTAGTATCCTATAGGACATGATGAATAGAGTTCCCAGTGGTCTGTATGGACTATCTATATAGGTGGGAGGTTTCTGCCACTCAAGAGGATGACTGTCAACCGCAGTCCAGGTCAGGACCAGGAGATGCACACACACCGTTGAAGACTAGGTGGTTGAAGACCACACTAGATGTGAGGTTTTGTCACTGAGCAGGCCTCAAGACTAGGTACACTTCGCTAAAACCATCATTCCTATTTCATAGTCATTGATGCGATCTGTGGTCATGGTTTTGTGGTGAGAGAATTTTTTTGTTTCTGTTGCCTTCCCCTTCACCTAAAACCTAACACTAGGATGGATGACCAATCGAGAAGTTGATCCTGGCTTGCACGTGTGTGAGGACAAAGCGTGTAGTTAAGGCTAGTGTTGTTCTATGGGGACAATCGTCATTCCTAAAACTCTAGTAAAGCCTTGGGCAGTGGGCCCGAGCATTACAAATATGCCTGAAGTATAATTGAATAATCTGCATATTGAAATGGATGCAATGGGCTACACTTGGTTAATAATTTCAAACCCTTGAAACAGATTAAATGAAATATTTAAGAAATAAGGTGCTTTAAGCATATGTAACCATATGAGGCTAATATAAGATGCAATGGTTATCAAATCCTCAAGTTTGGTAATTAGGATTGTGATTAAGCTCATGGAACCTTGGGAAGGCCCAATAGATGATTCATGGGCCTTAGGGACACTTTCATCCCAATTGGTTAATCAAAATTTACATATGGGTCCTTGAGATATGTTTTTGGATGTTTTTGATATTTGTGATCATAATAGATATCCAAGATATTTTTGTTGATAGATAATCAGAATATAAGATAATGAGAATATTTCTAGAATAATCCAAGATAATATGTATCTTAGATAATTAATTAAAGGATTATCCACCTTTTTCTTGGAAGCCAAATTAGGTAAGTTTCCTAAAGGAAATAGGAAACATGGCTTAAAGGTAAGATTGGGATTTATCATTTATATTAGTGGAGTAGGACCGTGGTTGTCTATTCCATGAGTATGAGAGGAGGAAACAA
The DNA here is from genome assembly GCA_963693085.1 of Alisma plantago-aquatica. Taxonomy (NCBI): domain Eukaryota; kingdom Viridiplantae; phylum Streptophyta; class Magnoliopsida; order Alismatales; family Alismataceae; genus Alisma; species Alisma plantago-aquatica. Next base: position 253,144,961 of record OY856415.1, read on the forward strand.
CCCCATATCTCTCCCTCTCCCTCCGTTCTTTCCTAGTTGGTCGTAGACTAAGGTCCATATTGTGACCTATATAAGGATTTCCATGATCCTTGCATTAAGGGAAATTGGAAGTCCCCCTCTGGCCTCCGTTCCCTATACCACCTCCTTCCTGGTGTGCCAAATAAGATAGCCTTCCATCCTTGGTGATGCAACGGTCCATTAAACTCCACGGACCCTGCCATGATGATCTGGTCGCTTCGAACAATCTTCCATATTTCAAAATTGGACCCTGGCTCTGGCGAGCAATCGTGAGGGTTCTGGGATGGCGAGGAAGGTTGCTGGGAGTCCCAAAGTGCTACCCTACCCTTCTTAAAATGCAAGGTACATCTTTCTTAGTCTTCCACCCAGTCTCCTATTCGCATACCAACTGCAACATGAACTATCGAAATCCCTGTCTAACTCTGATCTCCGGCCATCTCCGACTACTAGAAGAGGTTACCCAAAACCGGTAGGGACAGGCAAGGCCCTCTGGCCCTCCCCTCGAGGCAATGTGGCCTGGGTGTTTATGGAGACAAGTTGCAGTCGCCCGCCTAGGGTGACATCCCATCCGTCGTGTGGTTAGGGGTGAGACAGAGTGATTTGTCTCCAGTACCCCAGCATGTAGATGTAAAGGGAAGGCACATGGGAGTCATTCCACCCTCATATCAAAGCGGGTCAGATTATAATAGAAGTCCTTTAATTCACTGATGTGTCATCACTAGATTGGTCAGTTAAGTATTGATGATGTAATAATCATAACTATTAATTGGTAGCTTGGGTGAAGACATATACTATATGAAAATTGCTCAGAAAAATAAGTAGAATCCAAAAAATATATAATCCTAACCTAATTATGCTTCCTATTCCAAAAGTATATGCAATACATGTTTTAATGTGATTATTAGAAAGGAAAACCTAGATTCCTTTAAACTAATGCTTAATTGAGTAGATTCGTTTATGTTGAATTAACACCTGATATTGTCATGTATAATGAGGAAATCCTTGATAAAGATGAATAATTGATGTTTCTAGATTAATAATCTTATACATGCCGATTTAGGGTTTTGACACCAATGTGGACATCTTGATATGATCTTAATGCTAATGATATGATCTAAGTATCACGGATAACCTAATATGCTTAAGATGATGAATAAGGTTTCAGCTAATATGCCTAACTAAAGGTTGTAATCTTAGAAATCATGACATGGTGGAATTAGGGTTTGTAACCCTTATTCCTAGTCCAAACTTGAGACAACCCTAAACCCTAGTTTAGGACCGCATCCAGATCTGATTAATGTAATGTAGATACATAGTGACACATATGTAGTATGTATATTTCAAATTGGATGCTTTTTTGCTTGGACATTTGGATTCATTCTTAAAGTACTTGTTAGATTCAACATGGTTTCTATAATGACATAAGGTACGTGGTTACACTTATGAATACATGCATCAAATTTTGAGCTTGTCGAGGTTTCTCAATGAGATTGAACGAAAGATATACTGCTTGCTTGTTTATTTACTTCTTGCCAATTATAAAGTTCCTATGAGTATCATGTAAAGTAAATAACAATATTCTAAACCCTGGGTAGACTGATCTTAAGGGTAATGCACACGAGCCCCAGAGGGACAGTGATTACACCTGAGGTAGTAGACCAGATATGGGTTAGAATATGAAAACAAGGTTTTGTTCTTATATGCAAGATAAAGATGTTTGCTTATATGTGTACCCGTGATTATTGTTTGGACCCTCGTACCAGTTTAGAAATACACCGATTGTGTATTTGTTTGTCAAAATTTTAGGTATCAGGTATACTTGATTCGTGGACATGACGTTACAGATTAAAGATGTTGAAGATACTAAAGTTATTCATGAAGCTTTAGATATAATGGTATATCATCATACATGTATAGGTTAACTCTTTCTAAAATTTATGTAACTCCTTAGAGGAACTTTTTATGCAAATATATAAGTATTTGTTCATCAATTGAAATTGTTTACTATTTTGTATTATTTCTTGAATCTGATCCTAGAATTTATGAGTAATGATTCACGACTTTAAGGTCTTTTAGACATTCAATAGTGTGGGTTGTTACATTTGGTATCATAGCACAAATCATCAACTAATACTTAATAGTTTATAATTTCAAACCATCCTTAGAAATATAAAAGAAAAATTAGTAAAGCATAAAGTATCTTTTAGGTTTTCTTCTCTTATTTTCGTCTACTTCTCATCTCTTTGCTTAAAAATCCTTGAAAAGATATTGATAATTAGAGAAGTAAATGTGAAAAGAAATAACATTTTGTGTAGGTTCCTTTAGAGAGGGTAACCACTAGAAAAATACAAGTATGGGTAAGTCCCTTGTTAGAGGAAGGACATGGATTAGGGTATGAGAACTCTAGTGGGTCAGGGGATATGAAACTAAGAGGTAAAGTATAACCCCTAATCTTAACGCTAACCTAAAACCTTAACCCTAAATAATGAGAATGGTGTGGTGGTATGGGACATCACCCATATGAAACTTGAAATTAGTAATAAGAAAGATAAAGGGATGGGTTTAGGTAACCCAATCTCCCATGCATGTGTGCATGAGGAGCATGACCCTCATGTAAGAGGTCTTAAGAAATATATGAACTCAATAGTTATATATGAAAATGAATGTTTGAGTATAACTTGCTCAAACCCCTCGTGTTGTCTCTGGAGTTTTGGTGATGGTGTCCAAGCCCCTAGAGGGGAAGACTGATGTAGTACTAAGCCCTTGGAGCGGAAGGTGACCCAAGTTCACTGAATGAACAGAAAACATGAAGGGGTATTCCAAAAATTGAGCAAACATGGGTTGATATGTTATAATGATAAAAGTTATGCCTAATGAAAAAAAGATATCAATGAAACCTTTAGGGTTAGTGTGCCAACCTGGGGTGGATCGACCCAAGAGTGAGAAGATGACCTAGGAGGGAGGCAAAACATTAAATCTTGGGTTCAGGTAGTGGCTAGAGAGACTAACCCCCTCCTATGACCCAAGAAGGCACCCTATCTAGGACTTTCTCTTAAAACATAAGTGAATAAACATGTTTAAGTAATGACATAACCTTAATCCTCACCTATATGGGTGTAGAATTAAAGATATAAAAATGAAAGAACTTATATTCTTTGAACCTAAGGATGCCATATCTGAGTGACACAACCGGTCAAGCCTAGGAGGGAAGACCAAAAAGGCACCAAGCCCAGGAGGGAAGGTGGCCTGAGTGGACGACCAAGCCCAGGAGGGAAGGTCATGAGATGGTCAAGCCTAGGAGGGGAGACTAGAAAGGCACCAAGCCCAGGAGAGAAGGTGGCCCAAGTCCATAGTGCAGTTGTTTAGGATCAAGCCCCTGGAGGGGAAGATCACCGAAGGTCAAGCCCAGGAAGGAAGACCGAAATGGCACCAAACCCTAGAGGGAAGGTAGCCCAAGCCCAATGTTGGGACTACACTACATAATGTCTACTCAAAAGAGAAAGGTGAAGGCGATTTGGGTTAAAGAATTAAATAAGAGAATGATGTGCTTAAAAGATGTGACATCTCAAAAGAAACCCTTAGGGAGGGTAGAATCATAATGCAATCCTAGGGTCATGTAGGGTGTATTATAGGTACATAGGACCGATGGGTTGGAAGTTGATATGGCCTAAATGCACATGACCATGTGGTCGAGAGGTAACAACAAGGTTTGCCAAAGGTACATGATTCAGGAGATTAGCTACCTCCATGGTGATCATGTAGCCTAATGGGTGAATGTGAGAGGAACTCCCTTGATGCATAAGGATGAGATCACTCCAAAGGTACCTATACCCCTAGAGACCTTCAAATTTGGCTATGGCTCATAATGATACATGAGATGTAAATATAAAAGATGTAACAAAGTCATGAAAACTTGAGAGCAGTTATGCCCTAACTTAAGAGTAAGACAAAGGACACTTGAATTCATGAAATATAAGAATACTATGAAATTAAGAACAAGTAAGTTTAGAGTCATAACTAGTACGATTCAACTTAATATGTGTAATTGAAAGATAATGTGTGGATGTACCATCTCCACTCTTGGAATGGAATGAACTTTGTGTTTGGGCTGCAGTCAAATGCTTATTTCATCTCATTATGAGGGAGGGAGATTGGATAGACACATGTTATGCTTAAAAATTTAGATAAAGAGGATGAATATCCTACATTGAGTGTGTAATGAAATGAGCTAGGATTAGAGGAGTTACCTCACCCTTCGGTGAAAATAATGAATAATAGGTGGGAAACCTAGGTGAAAAGAGAAATCACCAAGCAATAATGAAATCACCAATGAGAATAAAATCATCAAGTTATGATAAGTTGTGTGTACTTTAGATGTGGGTATACTTGAATTTCAATTCAGGTGCCAATCTTAGTAATAAAATGAAAACTGATATACTAAGGAAAAGTTGTTAAGCCATCTAAGTAGGGTGTGGACCCTAAGTTTTGAAGATGATATGAGTATCATTCACCTAGGCTTAGTAGGCCTGAATTTTGAGGGAAAAATTACTTTGAATGAGGGGTGAATATTACATCCTTCAAATTTGTAGATTTCAAGCCTTAATGAAAAAACAAGTAAGAGGATTGAGGGATCTTGGTTGATAATTCCAAACCTTAGAAATAGATTAAATGATCAATTTAAGGAAATATAGTTCTTTAAGCATATGTAATCATATGAGGCTAATATAAGATGCAATGGTTACCAAAGCCTCAAGTTTGGTAATTAGGATTGTGACAAAGCTCATGGAACATTGGAAAGGCCCAAGAGATCATTCATGGGCCTTAGGGACACTTTTCAGCCCAATTGGTTAATCAGAATTTACATATGGGTCCCTAAGATATGTTTTTGGAAGTTGTTGATATTTGTGATCATAATAGATATCCAAGATATTTTTGGTTGATAGATAATCAAAATATAAGATAATGAGAGGATTTGTAGAATAATCTAAGATAATATGTGGCTTAAATAATTAATTAAAGGACTATCCACCTTTTTCTTGGAAGCCAAATAAGGTAAGTTTCCTAAAGGAAATAGGAAACATGGGTTAAAGGAAAGATTTTGATTTATCATCTATATTAGTGGACTAGGACTGTGGTTGTCTCTCCGATGAGTACGCGAGGAGGAAACAACCCCATATCTCTCCCTCTCCCCCATTCTTTCCTTGTTAGTCGTAGCCTAAGGTCCATATTGTGACCTATATAAGGATTTCCATGATCCTTGCATTAAGGGCAATAGGAAGTCCCCCTTTGGCTTCCGTTCCCTATATCCCCTCCTTCCCGATGTGCCAAAGAAGATAAGATTCCATCCTCGGTGATGCAGCAGTCCATTCAACTCCAGAGACCCTTCCATGGTGATCTGGTCGTGTTGAACAATCTTCCAGATTTCAAAATTGGACCCTGGCTCTGGTGAGAAACCATGAGGGTTCTGAGAAGGCAAACAAGGTTACTAAGAGTCCCAAGTTGCTACCCTACCCTTCCCGAAATGCCAATACATCTTTCTTAGTCTTCTACCCCATCTCCTATTTGCATACCTGCTGCAACACGAACTATCGAAAACCCTAGTTTACTCTAATCTTTGGCTATCTCCGGCCACTTGAAGAGGTTACCCAAAACCGGCGGGGGAAGACGAGGCCCTATAGCCCTCCCCTCAGGGCACTGTGGCATGGGCATTCATGGAGACAAGCCGCAGTCACCCGCCTAGGGTGATAGCCCAGCCGTCACGTGGTTAGGGGCGAGACAAAGTGATTTGTCTCCAATACCCTGACATGCAGACATAAAGGGAAGGGGCACGGGAGTCATTCTGCCCTCATATAAAAGTGGGCCAAATTATAATAAAAGTCCTTTAATTCACTGATGTGTCATCACTCGATTGGTCAGTTCAGTGCTTATAGTGTAATTATCATAACTAATAATCGGTAGCTTGGGTGAAGACACATAATATATGAAAATTGCTCAGAAAAATGAAAGGAATCCAAAGAAAATATAATTAGAACCTATTTATGCTTCCTGTTCCAAAAGTATTTGCAATACATGTTTTAATGTGATTAATAGAAAGGAAAACCTAGATCCTTTAAATTGATGCTTAATTGAGTAGATTCGTTTATGTTGAATTAGTACCTGATATTGTCATGTATAATGAGGAAATACTTGATAAAGATGAATAATTGATGTTTCTAGATTAATAATCTTATACATGCTGATTTAGGGTTTTGAAAGTAATGTGGACATATTGCTATGATCTTAATGCTAATGATATGATCTAAGTATCACAGATAACCGAATATGCTTAAGATGATGAATAGGGTTTCATCTAATATGCACAACTAAAGGTTGTAATCTTAGAAATCATGACTTGGTGAAATTAGGGTTTGTAAACCCTTATTCCTAGTCCAAACATGAGACAACCCCAAACCCTAGTTTAGGATCACATCCAGATCTGATTAATGTAACGTAGATACAAGATTACACATATGTAGTATGTATATTTCAGACTGAATGCTTTGTTGCTTGGACATTTGGATGCATTCTTCAAGTACTTGTTAGATTCTGCATGGTTTTTGCAATGACATAAGGAACTTGGTTACGCTTATGAATACATGTATTGAATTCTGAGTTTGTTAAGGTTTCTCGATGAGATTGAATGACAGATAAACTGCTTGCTTATTTTTTACTTCTTGCAAATTATAAAGTTCCTATAAGTATCATGTAAAGTAAATAACAATATTCTGAACCCTAGACATAGTTCCAAGAAAAAGAAAACCTCCTGTGGTCTGGTTAAAAATTGTACGGATAAAGACACCTGCCGCATCCCTACCAGAGGCCGAGAGGGACTCCGGCGAGAAGAAGCGAGCGGAGGCAGCACTCACCATCGGAACTGGGAACCGGACGATAGTTGCATTTTGCTTCACTGTTGGACGAAGCCGTTGGCGTGCGGCGGGTGGTGCCTGTTACACTGAAATAGGGTTTAGCATCCGGTCTGTGACTACCATCCGGCCGCGAATCCCATTGTATGTTTGGTACGAAGAAAATCGTTACGACGTGTTTGTTTCGTAGGATACAAAGAAGTAAAGGATTCAGAATCCTGTAAATTATCTGATCATGCGTTTGGTTACGATAAACTCATATTAGGATGGGTATTCAGCAAAATTCAAGTCCTATGCATCCAGGACTCTTCAATTCTGGTCTCCCCTGAGGTATTGGCTCGGGAAATCAACCGACTCACATTCCCAACTAAGAGCATGAACCCCCTGATACCCTTCCTCTCTCAACTCCGTTGCGAGCGATAACTAAATTATGACATAACAAGCAATGAACGGTATCTAACAACACATGATTGCTACCCCAGTAATTGGAAAGTTTGAGAACAACTTCAACCTACAATCCATGATTAATGTTACAGGGATTGTATATCCCTTTGTCTCTGATATCCAAATTGAACTCGAGTCATTGAATTGTCATCCTCTTCAACATTCAATCCATGTTCCTTGAACTAGAGCAGATTGTCTGAGACGCATGTGAACTCAATATCACATATTGACACTCAATGAGCATGTGGCCATGCATTTTGTGGTCTCGCTAATGAAGTGTCTAGGATATCAAACTCTCGTAGGAGGAGAAAATCCCATCTACAATAGTCACAATTATTCCCCATGTGTCACAAGGTATCCGAGCATCACCTTTATGGTAACCCTTATTCAAGGTCACGTACGATGATGTCAAAGTACATCAAATGACATGTGATGAGTGTAGTGATTTCAGGTCTAAGAACCCCAATCACCACCATCATTATGTAAGATGATTTTGAATATCATTCAATGGTTTTCATGAATCACTCACAAGGTGTGTCTGTCTGATACACTATTTTCTAGCAAGTACCGTTGTGGTTTGATATCACATATAATGACTAATGAGCATATGTCATCAACCAACACACACTCTAGCTTTATGTGTTATTGATGTCTATCAATTTCCACAATAACATCCGAATAGGGACATAATAAGAATGTATATACTATTGACATTCGTATGATCTCACTATTCAAGTCCTCAATCTGATGACATATGTCATTGAGTAGCATTATTCTTTAGACATTATATATATATATATATATATATATATATATATATATATATATATATATATATATATATACATATATATATATATTACATCATTATCTCATAACTGAAAAATATATATAAATGAAGATTGTCGTTATTATTAATCAAATCTTTTACAAGATATGTCATTACAATCATCATATGATTGGCTCTCTGGGCATGCATACCAACACTCGATATTGTCTAGTAAATGATGGCCAATGCGGAGATGTAGCTGGAGAGGAGAAGTTGGAATGAGAGCATTGTCTGAGGTATTAGAGGGACAGAGAAGTAGTAAAGCTCACCAAAGTTCACCCCCTTACAAATCTGCACTAAATTCCACCAATTTTGTAGTACTAAACCAACCGGCCTAAAATTTACAAAATAGCAAAGGGGATTAACAAGTTCTATCACCAATATAAGATTATATGAATAATTAGGAACAAAGTGAACATCAACTAATTTAAGTTTGGATGAAAGTGGAAGAATGCTACAGTTAGTGACATGTTTAATCGATCATTTGCCAAAATGAAAATTTAAATATGGAATAAAAGAGTTAGAATCAGTAAGAAGGTGTGGCATATAGTCATATGATGGGTAGCACTAGAATCTACTATCCAGCTAGAATTGTTGAAAATCATAGAGGACCCTGGGTTACCTTTGTGAGCAATTAGATGGGACAAATGTGTCACATTGTAAGGGTCACATATATGCCAATCAGGAGTTGTTACTTCCATGTTGTTGTGAAGAGGAGAGTCACCATATTGTTGTACAGCTTGATGAAGACACTTATACTCCTCCTTCGTCAACAAAACATGTGTGGGTTGTTTTGTTAGAATAGAAGCCACAATTGTTAGAGGGGTATGGGTAATGGCTGGAGTAGAATCTTGAGAAACATGTGTAGAACCTCTATTGCACCTTCACATATAGTGTGTAGGGTAGTAAATATTGGAATGACACACATCTACAACATGTCATATCTTGACAAAATATGTGCATTTTTGTTGTAGGCCACTCTGTGTACCAAACGTTGTTTGCATCCCCAAGAAGCAACAACAGTTGTTGCTATTTGGGCTTCAAACACTTCATCGAGAGGGGTTGGAGTAGAAAATGTCTCAGACTAAGATTTAGAGATATAAGTTTGACAACCATTCACACAAAATGAGATTACTCCAAACTAAAACTTTGATTAAACAATAATTAGCCACATTATCAAAGAGGCATTATATCAAAACTGAATAAAATTTCAACATTCCATATGAATACTTGCACAAAGGCCCAAACTTACAAATGTTTAAAGCTGGTAACTTCACATGAGCTTGGTTTCCTAAGCCACAACCTATATATCAAAACATCTTTCCAGATAAGTACAACATATACATTGTGCATGGCATACTACCAAAAACTCAAGTTGATATGCAACATATAGAATCCCCTTGCCTAGACTTGAGAGTACATGGATGAATCTGAGACACTAACCAATACCAAAGGAACCTCTAATCTATATTGATCTATGAATTGAGGATCTTTCCTACTAAGGATCTGACCCACCATCGATCACCTAAAAGGAGTGGAAAACCACTGGGTGGGACCCTAATTCCCAGTAACATGATATAATATCTGATAACTTTATTTCTTGTAAAGATGTTATTCAAATACATTAGTTAAAGTAGATAATATAATAGATTGTAGCACTAATCGGAGTCTATACAAAGAACATGTATTGCCAAAATAATAGATGTAGAAAACTAAATGTGTAAAGATATGAATAACAAATTATACTAGCAAAAATAGAAAACACTAATCATCACATAAGGGATTCACCAAATAACCCTAACATAGACACTACATGATGAACTATATATTTCATTAAGCCCTCGATAGTTTGAGACATACCACTCAAACTATTAGCTAACCATTACAAAATCATAAACATCCCATTAAGATATAGGATGATCAGAGTCTGAAGGATCTCTTCCCCTTAGTTAGTATGAGTGATAAACTATAGTGGCACAATATCTTAACCTACCAATAGAGGCACAACGACCATCCCACTAAATTTTTTTTGGTCCATGTTGGGTAACCATGCCACTCCACCAAAATTTTGGGTGTAAACTCTCAAATCCTTATTATGATTGTAGCTACTCGCTATCACATAAATCTTGAGACATGGCCCCAACCACTCTCCATAACCTTGAAATTTTGACGATAGAGATAAACCCTCTCCGCACTCACATATACTCGATAGTATTTGACTCCAAGCTCGTTTTAACATTTAAAATTGCTACATGGATTCCTCATTTCACTATATGATAGTCTGACACTAAGATAGTTCTATGGTCAGACAGCACTACATGATTAGGATTACACTTGATTAACTAAGACATTTATATATTTTAGAATATCAAAAATCAAGTTACATACAAGGCATCTAGAAGTATTTATGAGATAGAAATTTATTGCAACTATTAAATTTATAACATGTATAGAACTATTTCTTTTTTATAGAATAATAGTATACTTAACTATTCTTGGCCATAAGGAGGACCAAAACAATATTTAGGACACACATAGGCCCAATATTATCATTAAGACTATAACAACGATGATGACTTGTAAGAATCTTATTAGAATATGATATTTTACAAGTATCTTTGCAAGCCAGGAACAAAACAAGACCCGAAATTTCAACTAAAAACCCCTATGGATGTAGAAGTTATGCTATTTTCAAGATATAGGTAAATAAGAAGAAAACCTAGTATGGATGAGCTACTTTTCATATTAGGGTTTCGTCCAACCATTCAACATCATGACGGCTAGGAAAAGTCTTAATATCATTATATAACTTCCCTAAAATAGTATGAGGAGGTATGTAAGCCTATTCCTCCTCTTATGGCATAGGAAACCATAAAATAACATCTTTAGGAACATTTACACTTGTACTTCAAATCTTAGTGTATGCATGTTCAAAGGGGGGATTTAAAACACAATAGAAAATGCATTTATTGTTTAAAAAATGCATGCAAATTTGTAACTCCATCTCAGTTCCACTGTTTAGTGGTTGTCTTCTTCCTCTTGTCATCTTCTTTTATGTATTCTCAGGTGAGATTTGTCCTATAGTTCCTTAGGGCCCTCCCACAGCGTTGCATCATGCATTTATGATGCAACTTTTCATCCAATCCAAATATACTCTGCAAAATAGAATTGCTATTAACTAGTATCCAAAAAATTAGTAATCTACAAAATTGAATTGCAAATAATAATAACTCACGCATAAATCCTTCCATATTACATCTTTCTTCCCCTTAGGAACTTTATGCCAAGAATATATCTTACAACCACAATGGCTACGAGTAACATACTCAAGATATGAAACAAACGAATTGCGGTTCACTCCAATTGCATTTCCTGCATTATTAAAATCCACAACAAGTTTGGGTCCATTGCCCCTTTGTGCTATTAACTTCTTCATCATAGTGATGCCCCTTCTCTTGTCAACTTTTTGGTGCTGCTCATCAAGTGCCTCAAGTGCTTCAGAGGGTACATGTGCATCATCAACCTAAAATTTGATAAAATAAACACACTTACAGGATATAACTATAAATGGACATATATATAGAAATATATGATATATTTTTAAAACTTACATTGTGAGGCAACGCATTCATGTCCTCACCCTCACGGTAATCATCAGCACGCTCATCAGGAGAATGCTCAACCATCTGAAAGTTCACATTCACATTGTAAAGTACACATTGTAAAGTTCACATTGTAAAGCTCACATTCACATTGTAAAGTAATTCACATTATAAAGTTCACATTGTAAAATTCACATTGTAAAGTTCACATTCACATTGTAAAGTAATTCACATTGTAAAGTAATTCACATTGTAAAGTTCACATTCAGAAAAATAAAACATATAAAAAAATATAAACATGTCTCTAATATTGAGATTTTTTATCAATTAACAATCCTTCATTGTGATCTCCGCGCACATTCAAGTCATCATTAGCTTCAATATTTGGTGGTTTCGGCAACCCAACTGAGAATGGACTGGAGTCATCATACTTATCATAGTACTCTTCTTCATCTATAGGATCTTCAATGAACTATCTTTTACCATGAAGAACAACCGACCATTTATCATTTGCAGGATCATCGATATAAAATACTTGTTTCACATGTGATGCCAATATGAATGGTTCACCCTTCTCGCCAATCTTTTCAAATTGCACTAAAGTGAAACCCAATTCATCCACTATAACTCCTTTGGTGTTATCAACCCAATTACATTTGAAGAGTAAAATTCTGAAATCTATGTAGTCAAACTCCCATATGTCTTCAATGACACCGTAATATGACATTTTAGCTCCACGTGGACTCTTATCCTTTCTACTTGCAAAAAACATAGTCGATGCTTGAAGGGTGACCCCACTGTTTTGGATGACACTCTTATCATCTTGACACTTTGTGTAATATGTGAATCCATTAATGTGATACCCTTCATAAGTCATAACATTCAATTTTGGTTTAAAGGAGAGGCATTTGATAGTTTCAGTAATATCATCTAGTGTTTGAGATAGTTGATGTAAGACTTTATCTTCAAACCACTTAATAAATGTCTTTTTATGCTCTCTAGCAAGCCACATTGTATTGGCTCGAGGATATTGTCTCTTGATGAAATTGGTATGTTCCTCGATATAAACACTCACTTTGTCCATGTTGTGTAAAATATACAAGTGACCCTGTTGCAACTGCTCACGGCTGATTACTTTCACCCGTGATCCCAAAATTCCTTTGCCAAATTGCTCCTCAATATTCTTGTCATTACCAAGAGTGTCATTACCACTGAAAAATCATTGCAAAAATCCATAACCTCTCTCACCACATAACCCTCAATAATACTCCCTTCACGCCGATAACGGTTTCAAACATCACTTTTAAAAATGCTCATGTATCGTTCAAAGGGATACATCCAATGTAAGAAAATTGGTCCCAACATTTTCACTTCCCTAGTCAAGTGGACAACAAGATGTACCATGATATCAAAGAACAAAGGATGGAAATACATCTCAAGCTGACAAAGGGTAACAACCACGTCTCTTTGCAAATTATCGAGAGTATCAGGGTCAATAACTTTGCTGCACAGGATGTTGAAAAAGAAACAAAGTCTGGTGATTGCAAACCTTACATGCTTCGGCAATATAGATCAAATTTCCACGGGAAATATTTGTTGCATTAGAGTGCGACAATCATGAGATTTAAGACCTATCAACTTCAGATCTTTCATTGATACCAATCTACAAATGTTGGATGAGTAACCCTGTGGAACCTTAACATTTACCAAGCATTCACAAAAAGCTTTCTTCTCCTTTCTAGAGAACGTGTAACAAGTAGGAGATAAGTATGTTCTCTGATTTCCCATTTCACATAATTATGTTAGTTCTGACCTTATTCCCATTTCACATAGGTCCAGTCTGGATTTTATCCCATCTTTAGTCTTACCTGATATGTTCAACAAAGTACCAATGACACTGTCACAGACATTTTTCTCAATGTGCATGACATCGATACAATGTCTGACTGTCAAAGAACTCCAATAAGGAAGATCCCAAAATATTGAATTCTTCTTGAATAAAGATTTGTCACTCCGTGTGGCCACAATACATTGTGATCTCTTACCAAATTCATTGACAAAGACTTTTACTCTTTCATAGACAACCTCCCCTGGTATAGGTTTAGGTGCACTCTGTTCCACATTCAATCTTTTGAATGTTTTGCGCTTCCTACGATATAGATAGAATTTTATAAGAAACCTTCGATGACCAAGATATATAGTCTTACCGCCATGTTTTAGTCTTGTTGAATCAGTGTTCTCTTCACATATAGGACACGTTTTAGCTCCTTTGACACTATATCTAGACAAATTCCCATATGCTGGAAAGTCATTAATAGTGCAAAACAACATATCGTGCAAACAAAATGTCTCTCTTTGTGAAGCATCATAGGTCATCACACCTTCACCCTAAAGTTTCTTTAAGTCATCTATCAGAGGTTCAAGATAAACATCGATATCATTTCCAGGTTGTTTAGGGCCCGATATCAACAACGACAACATTACATACTTATTTTTCATACACATCCAGGGAGAAAGATTGTATATAACAAGCATGACTAGCCAAGTGCTATGTTGGCTGCTCAATATCTCGTACGGATTCATCCCATCTGTACAAAGCCCAAGTCTTAGATTCCTGACTTCTTCACCAAATTTAGGGTACAATAGATCAATCTTCTTCCACCGCGGGGAATCAGACGCATGTCGTAGGATCCCATCATTATTTTCTTAACATCTGAATGCCACCTCAAATTCTTCGCATCTATCGGATTGGAAAACAAGCGTTGAAAGTGTGATATTATAGGTAGATACCACATCAGCTTGGCAGGAGAACTAGTTTTGGACTCCCCCGAAGTCGTCAATTTATTCCGTGACGCACCACATTTTGGACAATCTTTCAAATCCACATAGTCATTTTGAAATAATACACAATCATTCGAGCATGCGTGTATCTTCTTGGCCTCCATTCCCATTGGGCACAATAATTTCTTTACCTGGTATGTTGAGATTGGCAGCTCGTTTCCTTCAGGAAGCATTTCTTTCAACAAAGACAACAATGACGTGAAGCTTTTGTCGCTCCATCTATTGTTAGCTTTCAGCTTATACAATCTCAACACAACGCTAAGCTTTGTAAACTTAGTACAACCTGTGTATAACAGTATCTCAGCATCATGCACAATGTTTCTAAAAATGGGAGGTAGATCGGTGTGCTCTACCCCACAACTATCCAGCATCGCATCAACGATGTCTACTGGAACTGGTTCATTCACATCTACGTCATTGGCGGTAATTTCTTCTTCCACACAAGCACTGTTATTGACATCTATTGGTTTCGGGTTTGAAATATTTCCATGCCAGTTCCATTCTGTATAGCCTTGTATAATCTCGTTGCACATGACATGACTTTTGATTTCGTTACTAGTGCTGACTATCAAGTTGTTACCGCAATGCCTACATGGACAGTAGAACCTATCTCCAGGTTGTTTCCTATGTTCCTTGGCAAATCTAATAAATTGGTCAAGACTAGATATAAAAATTGGGGTGCAGTGATTGTGAATGGACATCCATGATCTATCCATTCTATGATCAAAGAGAAAACAAGTATATATTACACCAAGATTAGGGTCTAGGGTTAACAGATTAGAGTTTTTGCATGTTTTGTCATTCTTTTATATAATAAATGTGTACCACCTATCCCATTCTTGAACACCTAATGTCACTAGTAAGTGTATAATGTGTATTGGGTTTTCAAGAAAATTTCGGCAGCATTTCCCTGATGTTCTCTAAGTACATATGTACTTAGAGAACAAACAGGGAAATGCTGCCGAAATTTTCTTGAAAACCCAATACACATTATACACTTACATCCTAAGTGAGATTATGTGTTTAAGAACAGTCCCAAACCGGGGACTATCCAAGATTTACTCCTAATGAGTAAATCTTAGACGGGTTTTTAGGCCAAAAAATACATTTACTGTCATTCTTATATATAATAAATGTGTACCACCTATCCCATTATTGAACACCTAATCTCACTAGTAAGTGTATAATGTGTATTGGGTTTTCAATAAAATTTCGACAACATTTCCCCGATGTTCTCTAAATACATATGTACTTAGAGAACAAACGGGGAAATGCTACCGAAATTTTCTTGAAAACACAATACACATTATACACTTACATCCTAAGTGAGATTAGGTGTTCAAGAACAGTCCCAAACCGGGGACTATCCAAGATTTACTCCTAATGAGTAAATCTTGGATGGGTTTCTAGGCCAACAAATACATGTGATGTCATTATATATAATAAATGTGTACCACCTATCCCATTCTTGAACACCTAATCTCATTAGTAAGTGTATAATGTGTATTTTCAAGAAAATTTTGGCAACATTTCCCCGTTGTTCTCTAAGTACATATGTACTTAGAGAACAATGGGGAAATGCTGCCGAAATTTTCTTGAAAACCCAATACACATTATACACTTACATCCTAAGTGAGATTAGGTGTTCAAGAACAGTCCCAAACTGGGGACTATCCAAGATTTACTCCTAATGAGTAAATCTTGGATGGGTTTCTAGGCCAACAAACACAATGATAGATATGTACATGTTAGAGTTTCATCACAATTGATGTTAGGGTTTCATCAATGTTAGGGTTTAATCAAATCAAATTAGGATGCTAGAATGGACGAGTTCAAATCTTATTTCAACATGCATCAAAATTTATTGAATTAGGTCAAGCATTAGGATTAGAAGCACAAATATATGCAAGCAAAAGATTTGTTCATATCCTAGGTTTATTTACAATAGCAACATCTAAATATATAAACTCAAAGCATTAGATAAATAAATATAATCAGTAGATAAACAAATACAAAGCAATATATAAAAAATAAATGAATAAAATACCCTCTTTTCTTCCTTCTCCCTCCTTACCAACAACAAGCACAGTCGTGGCTGTGTTGGCCGACCACAACTGTACTACCTAGCATGGTCGTGGTCGGCCAACACAGCCACAGTCGTGCTTGTTGTTGTTAATGAGGGATAAGGAAGAAGAAGAGGGGCATGGAGGAAGAAGAAGAGGGCTACCTATCAAGCAGCTAGCAGCGTGGAGAAGAGCAGCGGTGGAGCAGTGAGCTGGGGTAGGAGAGAAGGCCGCCATAGCAGGAGAGCAGGCGTCGCTGGAGCTGGAGCAGCAGAGCAGGCCGCCGGAGTAGGAGAGAAGACAGTCGGAGCAGCGAGCTAGGGGCAGAGGGCAAGCGACGGCGGAGGTGGGCAGAGGACCAACAAGCGAGCCAGAGCAGCAGACGGAGCAAGTGACGGCGGAGGTGGGGGCAGAGGAGAAACGAGCGGTGGTGAGCACAAAATTTCCGGACCAAACCATGAGTTGCGCGAGAATGAATGAAACAAAGAAAGGGGAAGAGTCTGGCTCGCGTGGGTGCTGTTAAGTCAACAATAGACGTCGATTATTAAATAAAACTGATGCTTAAAATATAGGCGTCGGTTACCAACAAAAAATCGACACTTTTGTTCTCTTATAGTCATCGGTTCAGATAAGAAAAACTGACGTCTATATATATGCCAAGAAAAATAAATGTTCTCGAATTAAGACCATGCTCATCGGTTTCCGTGTAAAACCCGACGCTATATGGTGGCGAAAATTTTCGCGGTAAAGCGCGTAGAAACACATCAGCGTCGGTTACTGTAATAGAACTAACGACAAAAATTTGTCAAATTTCTATTTTGTAGAAAAATTTTAGTCGTCGGTTTCTTTGTTAATAACCAACATTGCATGTTAAATTTTGGAGGTAATTTTTCTCGCTCAAAAAATTGGATTTGGCGGTCAATGTTTAGCGTCAGATTCTAATTTAGGAACCGACGCTAAATAAAAAGTGATACCCGTGTCTGGTCGCCCTTCACAAATATATGTCAGTTTAATTATTTAACTGACGCTTTATTGTTTAGGCTTCGAGTTTTGTGTACAACCGACGCCTTTAAAAGTGACGTTATAAGCCATTTCTGTAGTAGTGTTCCATCAGTTTGTGAACATGCAAAACTCCTATTAGTTTGTGAACATGTATAACTTCTATACTTTTGTGAGCATGCACAACATCCATTGGTTTGTGGGGATGCAGAACTTTCATTAGTTTGTGAAGCAAAACATGCATCATAAGGTGCATTTACAATCAACATCATACTAGCCTATTATAAGGGATTGGTACCTTATGCAACAAGGTTCTAAACAATTCAAAAGATTAAAAAAGTTACAAGATTATCAAGAACACCATCTAACAAAATATACACGTATAAAAGTTGCAGTTAGACCCTTGTGAATGGGAAAATTGCATATAAGCCCATAATAGTACATAAAATTGCATGTCTTGAGAAAATAAAGTATAAGTTGTCTCAAATTGTAAACATAGATATACCAACTGTTGCTAAAATATAATGCATATTTTAACTACAAAGCTAAGCACCCAATGCAATAATGATTCACAGGCTAATAATGATAAATAATTCATAAATACTATAAAAATGAACAATTATGCATAGAATACATGGAAAATAGAATGTGAAAAGTAACTAAAACTTAGTGCAGTATAGGGTTAGTAGGTCACCTCGATCCATGATCCAATAGATGGAGAATTAGAGGGTTGTGCCACCCTACTCCTAGACCAAAATAGATAGAAAAAAGATTACAAAAAAGTGAGCAGTCTTGAAGATGCTTAATATTCATAATAAGACAATGGTGGTTTGATAGTGATTATCTTGGCTATCCCCAACAAAGTTGTAGTCTATCGCACCATGCCCAAAAGGGGGGAAAGAGGTATTAATAGAAAACTCTACCCTTTTGGTGATGAAAAGTCACATGGAAATAAATAGGGGTGTTCGAAGTTTCCACCATGTTTTATATAGAAGAGGAGAAACACAAAATAAATTATTGAATCCATGGTGTAAATCTGAGTCAGATTAAGAGGAAAAATAGGAAATATAAAAACAAATCCAGAGACCAGATTCAGCCATCTAATTTTGAGAGAAAAAGTATTAAGAGCCCCATCTCACTTAGTAAACTGGTATCGAGTCACTGTCTCATTGTGGAAAATAGAGCGATTTAAGATAGTTGAGTAATGTAAAACATAAAATATAGTTTTTTTATGGGAAGGATTTTAGGGATCGAGATGGTCATGTCCTTCCGATCATCGCCATGAAAATCCTAAATTTTAAGTGGATTTTGGTCCTAATGACCTGAAACCTCCCACTATGGATATCCCTCATTGGTAATTAGGTTCAGTGTGTAGGATTAGAGGTGATTAGAAGGCGTAGGCTAATAAAGCAAGATCTGATTTCATCAAATGTAATAAATAGTGGAAGTTATAAATGCAAAAAGGCAGTTATATCAGATGAAGCATATTTGATGCAAGAATTGAACATATCAGATGCAGTAGTTATAGTTAGATATAGCATTTAGAAGATATAACAATTAGGAATAGAAGTTTGACTAGTTTACCATTCTACAAACACTAAAAAGATAGGAGCTGTTAGAGGAAGGAACACATGGTCACGAGCAATATGAAAAAGTAAAAATTGAGATATTTAATCCTCTAGCTTTAGGAGGTCCAAAAGGGGCCCGCATATGGTTGTTGTAGCGGGGTATTGATAGTATGCTCTTAAGGTTTAGGGGTTTTGGGCAAAACATTCTAGAGAGGTGGCGGATCATCGCGATGTTCCACACTGTGGGGCACACTGATCAAGATGATCTAACACATGAGGATGACTCAAATCCGTCGAGTGTCCCAGGTGATTTCTCGATTTCCTATTAATGTTACAAATGTCCTGAAAAAAATCATAGAAAACTTGCATCGAAAGATTACTCAGG
Source organism: Alisma plantago-aquatica (assembly GCA_963693085.1). Taxonomy (NCBI): domain Eukaryota; kingdom Viridiplantae; phylum Streptophyta; class Magnoliopsida; order Alismatales; family Alismataceae; genus Alisma; species Alisma plantago-aquatica. Next base: position 253,164,612 of record OY856415.1, read on the forward strand.
ATTCTCTCTTAGATGTTTTTGGAAAATAGTTGAAAAAAAAGAAATATTTTATTTGAAATAATAGAAGTGGGAAATTAATTGGAAAATAGCTTGTATAAATTGTAATTGGGGCACAAATTGCACTTTTGTCTGAAAAAATTCTTCATAGAATGCCCTAGACTGGGTGAAAATAGGTGCAAATTGATGGATGAAATATGTGTAAAAATATGGCAAAAAGGTCAAAAAATAACACATATAGAAATTTGAGTGGAATTTGAAATGGATTCCAGCATTAGCTAGAGAAATTGTATTGCTCGTGAACTTATACTAATTGAGAAAACATGGGGTATCAACTTCGAGAATTTTGTAGGTTAGAACAGTACATCCCTTAAAGAAGATTCCGTCCCTAAAATTCAAGCATCCAGAACCCAATGTATTGAGTCATCTATTAACCTAGATGTAACTATGATAGTCTTGACAATGTGTCTCCACTTTTTTCTCATACTAATAGCTCAACTAAGAGAGTTAAACTAAATCCTAGGGCAATCTTAACATGTTCTTATTTATTAGAGTTACCAACATTGAATCATATCCTTTTTTATAAGCATAATATAGTAATTTACCTTTATTATGATCACAACCTTAATAACTCCGCCTATGTTGTGGACAATTTGTGCACACGTAGCCAGTGCCTAGCCCAGGTAAAGGAGGAGGGTTGGTGGTAGGTTGAGAGCCAAGAAAAAAACTTTGTCACTCTTTCTCTAATATGGATCCTCACATGGTACAAAATCTGGTAATCAGGTCTTGATAAATTGAGAAATGGGACAGGTATTATTGTTGATAAGATGTTGAAGTATGATGTTGTCAAGATCCAAGGATGGGTGATAGATTCATAGATACCAAGGTTGTTCTTGGAGGAAATATTTTAACATAACTAATACTTATGCCCCACAAGTTTGCCTTAGCGAGGAGGCTAAGAAATATTTTTGGGATGACATGGATGAATTGATATGGGGAATACTGATAGAGGAGAAGATTATTATTGGGGGTGATTTAAATGTCCAGGTGAGGAGTAATAATGTTTGTTATGAGAAGGTTCATGGTGTCTTTTAATATGGCAGTAGAAATGGAGAAGAAAAGAGGATATTAGATTTTGCAGTTGTATATAATATGATTTTGGCAAACACTCATTTTAATATAAGAGAGTCTCATAGGATTACTTTCAAGAGTGGGCGTAATTGTAGCCAAATTGAGTACTTCCATACGAGGTAGGTGGATTGTAAAGGATGCTAGGATTGTAAAGTGATTCTTACCGAAGAACTCATCACCCAACATAGGATGGTGGTTTCGGACATTAACATCAAGATCAATAAAGGGAAGCATGACAAAAACCAAGACAACACGATCAATGGTGTAATCATAAAGGAGAAAAGAAATTGACTTTTCATGATAAACTCGTCAAGGAGGGTACTTGGAACTTAGAGTCTGATGTTAACACCATGTGCCATAATATGATATGAGCTTCTGCATAACAAAAATTGCTAGAGAGGTTTGGGGGAGTCCAAAGGTTATTGACCTCCTCAAAAAGAGACTTGGTGTTGGAATTATGGAGTACAAAAGGCTATTAAGATCAAAAGGGAGATCTATAGGAGCTTGACAAAATCTTGAGATGTAGCTATGGAGATACACGCAAGCAAAGAAAGAAGCTAAGAAGGTTTCCCAGGAGGCAAGATCTAGACATTTTGATGATATTTATAAGAAGTTAGACACAAGAGGAGAAAGGATATGTATAAAATGGCTCGTATAAGAGGAAAGGAAGTGTCTTGAGTCAAGTAAAATTCATCAAGACTGAAGATGGTAGAGTGTTGGTGAAGGATGATGATATTAAGAACCAATGGACAAATTACTTCCATAATCTTTTCAATAGAGATATTGTAAATAATATAAGAGTCTTGTGTGATATGAATACAAGAGATATCATTTACACACGAAGAGTTTCACTATCTGAGGTCAAGAATGCTTTAAAAATTTTGAAAATGAGAAAGGCATGCAGACAGACAAAATCCCCATTGATGTATGGAAGAGAATGGGGATGAAGGATCTATGTGGTTAACAAATTTCATTAATAATATTATGAAGACCAAGAAGATGCCATATAAGTGGAGAAATAGTACTATAGTCCCCATCTACAAAACAAAGTAGATGTTCATAACCACACAAACTATAGGTATATTAAGTTGGTGAGTCATACTATGAAGCTTTGGGAGAGGATTATCAAGCAGAGGCAAAGATATATAACAAAGATATCAAACAACCAATATGGTTTCATTCCTAGAAGATCAATAATAGATGCTATTTTTCTGATAATGCGGTGATGTGTGTTGTTGCACACACACAACAAATCACTAGGAAAAATCCTAGAGTTTAACTATCTATAAAGGATGTTAACTTGTTGTAACAAACAACTCAACTTTTAGTATAGTGAGGTATCAATCCCAAGAGACATCAAAAGAGTGGTTAAAATCCAAATTCAATCACAAGAACAAGCAAGTAAAGATTTGATTTTGAGAGATTGATTGAAACTAAGAACATAAGTAAATTGTTGAAATAAACATAACTAATAAATGATACAAGAACTAGGGGTCCATAGGATCACCACCATAACCAAGCCTTAACTTAAAGAATCAACTCCTAATCTCAATGATCAATTTAGGACCATGTGGGCTCATGTCCTTACGGACAATATCACAAATCCCAAACTTCCTATAAAACCATTAATCATGGTGTTTGTGGATCCATGTCCAACCATCCAGCACACCCCTATCCAAGATCTCATCAAGAAAAATGTGTGCACTCCATTCCAACATTTGAACTTATGGGTCAAATGATCATGTCGCCATAAGTTATAGCAACAAGTCAAATAAGTAGAAAGATCGTAAAAGTCACTATGAAATTATAGATTCATTCTTGTGAGGATCTGAGATCTCAGTAGCCCCACAACAATATAATATGTTTTCCTAAAAGACAAGTGCCGAATCAGAAGGATAGAAAGATAATAATTGCAATTAAGGAATTATGGGTTTGTTGTTGTTAGGATCCGAGATCACATCACCCCATAAAATATATCAATCTAACCAACAATCATAAAAGAAATAGAAGGAAAATATTCTTTCATTAAAATAAGGGAGTCAATTACATCAGATGATAGTAGGCTATGGAGATAGTCACTATGCCCAAGTAGAGAACTATTCAAACATTAAAGAAACTGACACAAGGGCGGAAGAAAGAAGAAGGGCAGCCGTAGGCTAGAAGTGAAAGAAGAATCCAAATCATTGATCTAGCAAAAATACAATGTTCATCCTTCTTCAATCCTTTCCCAAGCGTACAAGTAATCCACTAATATTACAAGGCTAGAAACTAAAATAAAAGATCTAAGATACAAACTGTCCCCCAAAGGAGAAATTTCGTCAAAATATATGTGATTTCTTAGAAAAAAACTAGATACCTTTGTGCTTGGACATGCCCTCCTTTTATAGGAGGATAATGAGGGTTGAAACCCTAAAATATGTTGCTGGTGACGGTTGAAACTTTCTGGATTTGGTCAATGGAGAAAATTGTTGAGTGCATTTAAGTATTCTGACCATTCGACTTCTTTTTGTTGCAGATTCCCACCACAACAAGTCATTCAACTCATAAGGCCAACAGATCGACTGGAAAAGGCATTTGAGATATATTTTTCATGTAGAAATCTAAATTCCCTTCCAATGCATACTTGCTCACTAAATTCCTTCTTGGGATGCAAATGTATGGCGATTTTGGTGTGGGGTATATTTATAAATCAGGCACTGTGAGAAATTGTGTAGTCATATTCCAAGATTATTTGATCTTTGGAGTAGCTAGGACATATTTACACAAAATTCAAGTAAATCTAATTAAAACTCCAGTTAAATATAGAAAATGTAAACTAACAACATAATACTAAAGATAGGAAAATAATCAACAAAACAATCCTAAAATGATATCTAAAGGATGTAAATAAAATGGATTAATATGCATTTATCAACTACCACGAACTAGAACATTTCTTGTCTCAAACAACATTAAATTTTAAGCACTAGTACATAATACTTTTGTCCCATCGTTCTCACTTTCATAACACCATTTAAGTCCCAGGAAACCTTGACTTTTCTGGATTCATGGAAAATCATTTTCATAATACCTACTTCAAAATTATTTCATAAATTGGTAAAAAGATTTCATGTTCTCTTTTTTTATTTAGCACTCCCACATATTCTTACTAGTCATTGCACAAGAACATGACTTATATTTATTGGTTGGGGTTTATGTATTTTTTCCTTGGGTATAAAACAAAGTGAAGGGAGGTATGGAAGAAGAATGATCTCTCCTCTATTCAACTCGAGATCTTTTTATTTATGTACTGCATATACATTGACCACATAACCTTTTTTTGTGCTCATTGGCATCTTTTTATGGTACGCCCTAATTAATTATAAGGGGTATGGAAGAAGCAGAAGAGGGGGAAGGGTGCCACCCCAAACTTAGAATTTTGGTATTTTTATTATATTTTTTCTTTTATAGAAGGAGAGATAAGAAGGAAATGTAAGAAGTGTAGAAAAGGTTGTTCTTTGTGCAACTTTTTTGAATATAAATGCATTGGGAGTATCATACATTGGGTCAATTAATTCTAAGTTGTAAAAAATAAAGAAATTTCAAGTTAATCTATAACTCAAGATAATGAAGCTTTGCTTTTGAATCCTATCAGTCCTCTACAACTTGTCATATTTTCCAAAGAATTTTGTGATCTTAGGTGACAAGATAATTTCTATCAATGGTGGATTTTATAATTAATAATACAAAGGAAGTTGCATCATTCAATGGGGTATATTGATAAACATCCATATTCTTATGGCCAACTAGATAAAGGAATGGCCGACTAGATAAGGGTCAAAACTAAAGGGAAATGTTAAAAAAAAAATATAGTTAAACTATATAACATGATGGAAATTGTAAGAATTTTAGATAGAGTGGGTGGAATGAGTACATACCACCCACCTACACCCCGAACTTAAAACTTTTCTCATCTATACCAAAACTTTAATTCGGAATGGAGGAAAGAAAAGTATAAAGATCACCAAGGGGTCATGGTAGCTCAAAGAATGTCTAGCTGAATGGAATGTGTATGAGGGCTAGAACCTTATTTGGTGGAGCTTCATAGAGCACCCAATGGTTGGGTGGTCATGGAAGATTCAAGGGTCTTTTATATTTCCCTTCTCCTCATAATCCCTCTAATAGGATCCATTGATCTTCCTTCAGTAGTGGAGGAAGTGTTGGTGATGAATGCCGATTGGCAAAGATTGGAAGATGTCAGACATGCAAGATCGACTGGAGGATCTGGCTCTGATTTCCCCCCATCATATTTATTAGCATGTAGGAGAAGTGGTACCGATAGGAAGGGCACAAATGGATTTAAATCAACATCATAAGTATTTTGACTCTCCTCAAAACTCATGCAATCAACATTGTGGTTAATGGAATTAGTGGGTCTCTTTGTTGATATAGAATGTAACTCAAGTTCCTATATGCCAGAAGTTCCTAAGAATTTAGGAAGAAATAATGGGAATTTCATCTTTGCTAACTATGAATGAGGGAATGTGGAATTTTTTCAAAGGTGGTGTCTCCCCATCTAGACCAACTATATGTGAATAAGAATTGACTGTGACAAAGTGTGAGGAATTGCTTCATCATTGGAGGATGGTGGATTATTATGCAGAATAGACTCAAGCAAAGTCGGTTGGTTGTTGATAGCACCGACATCAAGGTCAACGATAGGAGTTGTTGTTGGAGCTTTAGGATAAGGCTAACTCTCCTACTGTGACTTTTCATACTCAAGTAATAAAGTCTGTCGTGGAAGGATCGGAATACTAATGCACTCATCACATGAAGGTTGTGACTCCTTAGTCTGTGTTATTTCAGTGGGATCAAACATAAATGACATAAACATGGGATCATCATTGTCATCGTTGATACAAAATGTCTTAGGATGCTCTAACTTCTCTGGGGATATCTTGGATTTGGCATCTAGTAAAGTAGCTAACAGGAATTGTCAGGTTTCTAATATTTCTTATTGCTCTTCTACTATTCTCTCTAGGGTTTGAATTATTTCCTCCTATTGAGGTGTATATTAACATTCACAGTAAGGTTCATACTCCCAAAAATTTGGTTGGTGATCCTCATCATACCCACCATACCATTCTTCATCACAGCATCCCTCATATTGATATGTGTGGCATTGTTCCTCATAATAGTCTTCAAAAGGTTGTGGATTATAATTTCATTATATCTACCTTGGTAGGATGGATCGATATTACAAGGTTCCACCATACTATGAGAGAATACATTTGGACAATCTAGTGATATATGGTTATAATAACCACTTAATTGACATTGTAAACCATAATGTGTTAACCATCCATCTGAAAAAAATGGAAATAAATTGCAAAAAAGAACTTAAGATGGAAAGAAAATAAAGATCTAAATTACAAGAAATTAAAACATTTTGAAAAGAAATTAAATTTATAAATAAATTTAAGGACTTAACTAGAAATTAAAAAATAACTAAAAATAATAAAGATAAACTAAGAATTTATATATAAGATTAAAAATTACAAATAAATTAGAAAGTAGTAATACTGGATTGGAAACTCAGTAGATGGAGGAGATACACTACCATAATGGGTCTCGGTAGTAAGTTTTAAAAATAAATTACAAATATCTAAAAAAATGAAACGAAATATAAAAAAATATTGAACAAAACTAATAATTACAAAACAAAACTAACAAAATTATAGAACAAAATTTAAAATTACAAAGAAACTAAATTACAAAATAAACTAAAAGGCGGTACTACCAGAATGGAAACTCAGTAGATGGAGGAGATACACTACCACAATGAGTCTCAGTAGGATGTTTTGAAAATAAATTACAAAGACATAAAAAAGAAAGAAATGAAGTCTAAAAATAAATCATCGATCAAAATTAAGAATTATAAAACAAGACTAGAAAATTTTGTAGAACAAAACTAAAAAATATAAAGAAACTAAAATTACAAAATAAACTAGAAAAATTACTAGCGGAATGAAACTCGGTAGAAAGAGGAGTAGCACTACCAGAATGGGACTTGATAGGTGAAAAAGAGGAAAAGAAAAAAAAAGAATAACAACTTAAGAAGGAAGGAACTAAATTATAGAATAAGAGTTAAACAAAACTACGAAATTATGAAACAAGATTAAAATTATTGAAAAAAAATTAAGATGGATAGATTAAAATTATGGAGCAAACTAAGAAATGTAAAACCAAACTAAACTTATAAATAAAAAGAAAGAAGAATTCCTAAATACACATGCAATCGAGTTTGAAAAACAACATGTGTCGGCCCAGACAGCGGCGCCAAATTTGATGTGTGTTGTTGCACACACATCAAATCATTGGGAAAAGTCTAGAATTTAACCCTCTATAAAGGTTGTTAACTTGTTGTAACAAACAACTCAACTTTTGTTATAGTAAGGTATCAATCCCAAGAGACGGAAGAAGAGTAGTTGAGATTCAAATCCAAGTACAAGAATAAGTAAGTAAAAATCTGATTATGAGAGTTGGTTAAAAATAAAAAATAGAATTACAATGCGGAAATATACTTAACTAACAAATGATAGAAGAACTAGGGGTCCATAAGATCACCACCATAACCAAGAATTACTCAAAGAATCAACTCTTAATCTCAATTATCAATTTAGGACCATGAGGATTCATGTCCTTACGGACAATCTCACAAAGGTCGGACTTCCTACAAACATGTTGATCTTGGCATTTGCGGATCCTTGTCCAAGCGTTCAACACATCCCCATCTGAGATCTCATTAAGAAACATGTGCATTCCATTTCGACGTTTAAACTTATGGGTCAGATGATCATGTCACCATAAGTTATGGCAAACCAGTCAAATAAGTAGAAAGATCATAAAAATCGTTAATAAATTATGCATTCATTCTCATGAGAATCTGAGATCTTGACATCCCCAAAAGAATATAATCAATCTTCCAGAAAAAGAAGTACTAGAACAAAAGGATAATAATTGTAATTATTTCAAGATCACATCACCCTACAAGAATATATCAATCTATCCAGTAATCATAAAAGAAACAGAAAGAAAACAATCTTTCACTAAAATAAGGGAGTCAATTACATTGAATGATAGAAGGCTATGGGGATAGTCTTAATGCCCCAGTAGAGAAATACTCAAATATTATAGAAAGCGACACAAGGGCAGAAGAAAGAACAATAGGAGAAATAGGTTAGTAATGAAAGAAGAATCCAAATGAACTCTAATCTAGCAACAATAAAATGGACTTATTTAATCCTTGCCCTAGTATACAAGAAATCTACTAATATTACAAGGATAAAAGATAAAATGAATGATCTAAGATACCAGATGTCCCTCAAAGGTGAAATTTTGGCAGAAGAGATGTGATTCCCTCAAAAAAAATGAGATGCCTTTGTGTTGGGACATCCCCCCATTTTATAGGAGAGGAATGAGGGTTGAAACCCTATTATATACTCCTCACGGTGGCTGGAACTTTCTGGATCATGACAATGGAGAAAACAATTGATTGTCTTTAATTATTTGGATTGATCAACTTCTTTTGTTGCAGATTCCCATAATGACGATTTGATCACCTTGTAAGGCTAGTCAATGTACTGGTAAAGGCGCACAAGATATATTTTTCATGTAGAAAATTAAATTTTCTTTCTAACTCATACTTGCTCAATAAATTCCTCCTTGGTATTTAAAAGTTATGGCAGTTTTGGTGCAGGTTATATATATAAATTAAAAATTGTGGGAAATTGTTCAATCATATTCCAAGAGTATTTGATCTTTGGAGTAACTAGATGATTTTAAAAACAGTCCAAATATATCTAACTGAAAATCTAATTAAAGAGACAAAATCTAAACTAAGACAAATAATTCTAAAAGTAGGAAAATAATCAAAAAATCTCAAAAAAGATATTTGAAAGATGTAAATAAAATGGATAGATATACATTTATCAGGTGGCTTATGGAGAATTATAGAGAAAGAAAAAAGATGTTCATGTGGTTTTTATTAATTTGAAAAAGGCTTATGATCGAGTACCCAATGAAGTATTGTGGATTGTTCTAAAGGAAAAGGAGATGTCAATCCAATACATTGACTTGATTAAACATATGTGTGATAACTCAACTACAAGTTTGAATACTCGTGGACGAGAGATAACCAACTTTTCCTATCATAGTTTGGGCACACCAAGGATCCACTTAGATCATATTTATTCTTTCTTATCATGGTTGAGTTGACAAAGAATGTTCTATAAGATACTGCCTGATGTTTGTTATTTACTGATGATATTGTGTTGATTGACAAAACTGAAGATGGATTGAATGATGAAGTTGAACTTTGGATAAAAGCATTGGAATCAAATGTATCAATTATTAGTAGTTGTAGAAGTTAGTATATACATATCAATTTCATTAAATATGGTAGTGTGAATGGTGGAGCCAAGTTGGATGCAGTAGATACACCAAAATGTGACAAATTTCATTAATTGGGTTCTACTATTCAAATAGATGGGGATTTATAAGGTGAAGTTTGTCACAATAGGATAATTGAAATGGAGGAATGAAACTGGAGTATTATGTGATCAAAAGATCCCTCTCAGATTAAAAAGTAAGTTTTATAGAACAGCTATACGACCAGCCATGCTCTATGGGAATGAATGTTTGGCGGTGCAGAAACAAGGTCTCAACATGATGAATGTGGCTAAAATGCATATGCTGAGATGGGTGTGTGGGAAGACAAGAAAAGATTGCTTGAGAAATGATTATAGTAGGAATAAAATGGTGCTGGCGAGCATTGAGGACAAGTTGTGCAAGGATGGACTCAGATGGTATGGACATGTGCAACATAGACCGACAAATATGCCTATACGCATCAATGCTATTGAGTCGACATAAATAATAAAATAAGAGGAAGGACTAAATTAATGGGGAAGAGCTTATAAATAGATATTTTGAATCTTCACATCTAGACTAGAATATGACCCATGATAGAGCTGAATGGAAATGAAGGAACCATGTAGCCGACCCTGAAATTGTTGGGACTGAAGCTTAGTTGATGATGATGATGATCGCTACATTAGATAGGTGAAGACTAATTTTCCAAACTTACATTAATTTTTCAATTAGCATTCATGGTGGTTAATTAACAAAATAGAAGTACACCTATAGTTAATAGTAAATTGATCCATTTGACATTGAATGGGAAAGTTACTTATAAGTTAGTTCATGGATTCGTTACTAAATGCATGCATCCCTAATATTAAATTACAGTCTTACCCATTCTAAGACTCCAACCCTTAAAAAAGAATGATCTATAATCTAGTTAACAACCTAAGAGGTAACACGTGATCGATAATTTAAGTCATAACTATAATATCATTCTCATCGTTGCTCAATGATAGGGTTTTAAGGTCAATCCAATGAGTCAAGGGGTCCTTTTCCAAACAGACTATCTTAAACCTTACATGGTGGTGACTTGGTTGATAAAAACTCCAAAAGAATTCATAAACATTCTTTTAAATATAATGTAATTTTGAAAATAATTTCAATGATGAAAAATATGTGATGTAAGTCTAAAATGGTGCCAATTCAATATGAGAACCAAGTCAAAAACTTATTATCATACCACACTTACACATTCTACTATACAATTACTTCATTCTACCTAAAGGGTCTAACTTTTAAACATCTAGAAGGGCATACCAAAAGCATATCTAATATATCTCATGGGAGGGGCAACATGGTTTCATACAACATGATGTAAACCCCTACTAGAGATCAAGGTAGAGAGCTTTGGGAAAGTTAAATTGAAGTAGCTCCATGTTGTAGACTGGCCTGTGTAACCCTAATGTAGTTAGTTTAGGTTATCACCTAGAAAAAGGTGGTCTCTTCCTTTTGAAATTTTATTTAGTGTGTAAAGGAGTGGATCAAAGAATCCTCACTCACATGATAGAAATAGTTTAGAGTATACTTAAAGGAAACCTAAGACATGATCAAGGTAGGGACTACATTTAAGCAATCCAACGATACCAAGGTAGCCTACAATGTGGTAAAACTAACTTCCCATTAAAGTCAGAGGTAGGATTTAATCAATAAATGTGTCATCTCTAACATAGGCAAAGTTTCATCCACTAAGGAGAGGGTTGGGGTAGTGGGGTCAGTATAGAATGAGTCACAACTAGATGAGGGACCAAGTTAAGCATGGATCAAAACTATAATTAGTATCATGTGTCTCATAGATAGAACCTTCAACCATCTCAAAAAATCATTTATCTCTCGACCTAAGGAATATATATAGGAAGTAGTCAGGATAACATAAAATAGTTAGACTAATTGATTTGACATTCTTTGATACCATCTTGTAAGGAGTGGGACCTCAGAGGGGATCCACTCATTACTTAGTGTAGGAATAAACCCATTCAATCCAAACATACTAACAAGTAGGATGAGTTATGTGTATGTCTAATTTCTTAAAAGAATGGTATATAAACTACATGAAAGTATAGCATTGAAAAAATCACAACAATTACACTATGTCAAAGTATTCCAACACTATTCCTCACCACAAAGGGTTGTCTTAAAAATGAATTTTAAAATCTACCTTTGCATAGAGGAATGGTTGTGGAGAGGAACCTACCATCTCAAACCATCCTCAAAGTCATAATTCATGGTACACAATCCATCCATGCCGTATTCCTATAACAAATATATCTGGGTGGATTGGAACAACACCTAGAAAGAGAAAAGAAAACAAAGTATGCATCCATAGAACTGAGTATGTGCAAAGTAGAAACAAATTTCCATTCAATATAAAAATTAGAACAAATGGATAGTTCCCAATCAAAAAGGCTCAACAAATATAGGTATTTGAAGAGAAAACTCGTTCAAGAAAATATCTAGGTCAAAGTGATGAAGCATTTAATGTACTAAGAGGTAGCATCATTTTAGAGAAAACTTGCCTAAAACATTTTAGCTTATTACAATACTAGGATTATTTAAGAAGGAATAAGACACCATTGGATATCAAGCCAAGTGTGGGTAGAAACAGTGCACCCTAGGAAGAAATAATGTGCCAATATATATAAATGAGTGGAAAACACACACTGGGAGGAATTAGTGCACACTATAATAGTTGTGCAAAGTTTAAATACCATAAATTTTACTAGTCAATGTGATATTCACAATAGACAGGGTAAGTATAAGTTTAGTATTGATGAGATGACACAGAGAACTGAAGATACCTCAATTGCGGAGAAATCTTGGGATTGTGAGGGAGGCGGCGGTGGTGGTCGTGGTTCAGATCCCAAGAGAGGAGGAAATCATAGTAGAGGGTCAGATTATCAAAGTGGTACAATGGGAGATAGGTTAGAGAGCTCTAGCAGAGAGTAGATGCAATATCTAAGAAGTTAGGGAGTTGCATAAGAAGTCTCATAAATATGTCTAAAGTTGAACTTTGTTGGCATGAGGGGAGGGGAGGACGAGTCAACAGTGACTAACCCAAGCCAGAACGTGGAAAAAGGAAGTTCCCAGGATCTAGCCATCGACAAAATTAAAGATATGATGAAAGCTAAACATAATGTGGAGGTCATAAATTTATGTCTGGTAGGGTCGGTCGGGGTCAAAAATCCTTTAGTAATATGATGGCAGTGGTGAAGCATCAAGAGACGGCCAATCTATTTTAAAAAAAATTGAGGAGAATTTATTTATCAAGGATGTTATGCCGGGGGAGCTAGATGGAAAACTAGCCTTGAAGATCTTACCAAAGACTGAGGACATGCTTGTGAAACCATGGTGTTACGTAGTAGTTGTGCGCCCAATTGGTACAGAGGTAGGATATATGACGCTCAGAGATAGGTTGAAACTATTATAGAAGATCACTAGAAGATTAAATATGTATGGGTTAAATATGGGTCGTTTCATATTCCAATTTTCCTGTGCCAAGGATCATTAAATAGCCTTGGTTGGGGGCCATGGAAGCTTTTCAGAAGGAACGTGGTTGTGTGGGAGTCGTATCCAATGTTCACCTCATTGGAGAGATATATGGATTTGATTATTTCTTGGTAAGGATTATAAACTTACCTTTGCACTTAGATGTGTCAGCCATCTTCGAATATGTTGGTTTGGCTCTGAGGAGATTGATAAAGGTGGATGCCCATACTGCTACTTGGATAAGAAGCAAATTTCCTAGATTGGCATTGGAATTCGGCACCATCTGACCTCTAATTTTTTCATTTCTTATCAATGAGGTGCAATACAAAGGCTTTCCTAGGGCTTGTGCTATTTATGGAGAGGAGGGTCAAGAATATCTTTAATGTTGTTGATACGGGATACAAAATTCATAGGAGGTAGTCAATGAGTAGGCCACTGAAGATACTTGGCAAGCTCAGAAAAGAAAGGGAATCAAATTATAGATTTGTGAGTTTACAGTAGGAGATGAATGTTGACATATGGTCTGGAAGTGATAGATAATGAAGTGCAAGCAACACCTGAATTCACAAAAAGGCCAACAAAGATATGGAGGAAAAGGAAGAATATGATTGTAGAAAATGGAGAGGGGGAAGCTAACAATGTGTCAAGATCTGTTACTAATGTTTCAAAATTTACTTTGGTGCATGCAATATCCTAGGTGAGGTACTTGCTTCAACATCTAGACTAGTGGGACGTTAATGACACTAACATGAAAAAGAAAGGAACTATCAAGAAACTCCCTTACACCTAAAATGAAGTGACAGAATCCAAGGAGATTATTACAATAGTGGGAGCCGCTCAATGGTGCACTGATTTACGGAGTTCTTGGAGTGTGATAGAGCAGGAAATTGAAAAGGTCATCAGTAGTGAGAAAGTAGTACAATAATTAAGTATGTTTAAATTCAAAGTATTATCCTTTCTGTAATGTTGGACATTCTATGTTAGAGTGTAAGAGGGATTGGTAATGATGATATGTGTAACACTCTTAAAGAATTCATGAATTTGAGAAGATCAAAAATCATAGTGTTGTTGGAACCTCGAATCAAGTGGTCGGTAAGCCATGAATACAATCAATAAATTGGGGATTAGAAGTTCAGACAGAGTAGAAGTGCTAGGCTATGGATGAGGCATATGGTTTGGTTGGGACCCATCAAGCTGTAAAGTATAGATTACTCAAAGTCATCGTTAGTTCATCACCCACCGCATTGATAATTCTTTGTCTGCTACAATCATTTATCATAGTCCTCACCCATCTATTCACAAGTTTTTTTGGAGGCACTTAATAGAAATGGGACAGCCCATCCAGGAACCTTGGGTGGTTCTGGGTGATTTCAACACAATGACGGATCCCAGTGAGAAGTATGGGAGTGAGTATTTTTATCCAACTAAAGCCAAGATCTTCAGCAAAACCTGATGGAAGCCTGAATAATTAATCTCGTTTTTTTAGGAATGAAATACACATACAAAGAGAGTATGTTATGGGAAGTATTGGATTGATCTATTGCTAACTCTTGATTCATCCAACAGTCACATGATATGGTGCTAGAATATTTGTCACACGTATACACAGATCATTTCCCTATACTGCTAAACTCTAAGAAATCTGGTGGAACTGGCAGGAGGTTTATTACACAGGCATCGTGGTTTGCATAACTAGAGTTTGAAAATAGTCTAAAATTTTCATGGAAAGAAGACCAGGCTTATGATGATGCCTTGGTCCATGAGAAAGAGGCCCTTATGGAATGGGATCGCCAGTGCTTAAGGAAGAGAAGGAAAAAGATTGGTTGATGTGCAAGATTAACCTTCTTCAAACTAATATCACTTTTCAATATGATAGTATTACTCATGACTTGTGCAAAGACATGTATATGGAGCTAGACGATATTCTAAGAAAGGAGAAAGAAGATTGGAAGCAGAAGCACATATCAGTTGGCTCAATTATGGGGAGAATAATACAAAATTTTTACAAAAATTTGATGAACCATGCATAAAGGTAACCTAGTATCTAAACTCATAGATAGAAGTGAAGAAAGGGAATCCAATGAACATGAACTCATGCATATGGTAGTTGAACATTTCAGGAAAGTCTTGACTGATCTAGGCGTTGATAGGATGGAGTCTATCGACTCAATGCTATGATATTTTTGCAGTCTTTCAACTGAACATAAACACCATTACAGGTGTACCAACCAAGGAGGAAGTTTTGCAAACTTTGTAACATATGAATACTTTCAAAGCGGCGGGGATGGTGTTACTACACATTTCATTCAAAATGGTTGGAATTGGATTGGGGAGTCTTTGGAATACCATGAAGGATGATATCTCTGGGAATTCTTTGAAATCCAAATTATGTGATGCAACCATCATACCAATTCTCAAAGTCCCTAGACCAGAGATTATCAAAAATAATGGTAGAAAGATTAAAACTATTATTCCATATTGGGTATCAGATGGACAATGCAATTTTTATTTATTTATATAATATCATGTGGGCCAATGGCCCACGTATCAGATATTAAACTGATAATAACATATACTACACTTGATCTTAGCCAAAAGGCCGAGAAAGGTATGACAATGCAATTTTGTGCTAGGGAGAAGAATTACAGACAACATTTCTATCTTCTAGGAACTCATTCATGGAAAGGTAGACTAGTGTTAAATTCATTGCTATCAAAACTAACATAAATAAAGCTTATGATATGATGTCTTGATAGTTCATTGAAGATACATTGTCCAAGGTTAATCTTCCTATGAATGTCCAAAAATACATCATGAACTTGATCACCTAAGGGGATATATCCATAGCATGGAACAGTAAATAGTCTCAACATTTCAAATCCAACAAAGGAATCAGGCAAGGTTACCCATTGTCACCAAATGTGTTTGTGTTATGTCTTCAGTGACTAAGTCAGCTGATTAATACATATATCCAAGAGAAGAAATGGAAGCCGATGAAATTGAGAGCTAATGGTCTAGTGATTACACATGTGTGATTTGTAGATGATGTAAGTTTGTTTGTAGAAGAAACCAAAGACCAAATGTGGTTCATAAAAGAATGCTTTACCAAGTTTGAGGAAGAATCATGCCACCTTGTATCTATGATAAAGACAAGGATCTTCCTCTCAAGGAGTGTGATTACAAGGGAGAAGAGAAGAATCACATAATGTAGTGGCTTTCATGTCACTAAAGACTTGGGAAGGTACCTTGGGGTACCCATCATACATATGAGAGTGAACAAAAATACATATTTGGAGGCCACCAATAAGGTCTCAACTCGTACTAATGCTTGGTCAGACCTTAGCTTGGCCCTAGCAGGGAAGATTTATCATGTGAATTAGTTGTATCTACTATTCCAACATATGTCATGCAAACATCCATTTTTCTATTACATGTGTGTGATATTATTGATGGGCTGGAGAGAAGGTTCATTTGGGGTGGAGGTCATAAAGTCAAACCTATGTCCCTAGTTGCATGGGATGAAGTTACAAGTTTTAAGGAGCAAGGAGGCCTGGGAATCAACACTATGTTAGATTGGAACACGACTTTACTGATGAAAAATACCTGGGAGGTAACAGCCAAACACCTTGGTGTAATATGTGGAAGAGGTTCTCAAATTTCAAGTCCCAGAAAGCTAGCGGTGCTTCCAAATTAAGGAAATATGTGTGTAAAAGTAAAGATTTCATGATAAAGAACACTAGAGTCCAAACTTTTTTGGGATCAAATACCAACTTCTAAACTGACTTCTGGGTGAAATCAAACCTTAAAATTGAAGATGAAACACCAAAATCTATATGTGAGAAATTTAAGGATTTGATGGTAAGCAGTGGTTTTAACTTGGAAGGGGAGTGGGATATCAGATTCCTGAAATATTGGCTTGATAAATGAATGGTAAAAGATATCGAGAAGATTATCCCTCTGTTCACATTAACTGTGAAGATCTTTGGATCTGGAACCATACAGTCGATGGCCAGTTCATGACCAAATCAATGTATAATATCTTGAGGAAAGAAAAGATTGTTGAGATGATAGGGAAATTGGATTTGAGATGGGGAGCATGAGTACCTAACAGACTCAAATGCTTTTCATGGATCATCGCCCATGGAGCACTTATTATGAACTCAATAAGGAAGAGGAGACATATGACTGTGTACGACATGTGGGGTCATTGTAATGCTCATGAGGTGATCATGTTACATGCCTTGTGGGATTGTCGGTATGCACGAAAGGTGTGGACGCTAGTTCTAAATAGGGGAGACCTTGACAAATTGTGGAAATCATGAGACGACAAATCTTGTTTGGCTACACACTTAGAAAAGAATCTTAAAATGTAGAAAATATTATTGATTTCATCTAATGTGATATGAAAAAGTAGAAATAAGTATGTGCTGGAAAATTTTATATTGGTGATGGAATAGAAGTTTGGCCAAATAAAGATCAAAGTCCAACTCATGAATGTGATGTTGAAGTTGGAGGAGATAAACATTAAAAGGAACAGGGTGGGTACTTGGTCTAAGCCTTTGGGTCAGTGTATCAAGTTCAATACCGACTTTGTTTTTGGGAAAGTTGAGTTGGTGACAGTGTTTGTTGTGAGGAACTGCAAGGGGCAATGTATAGGTAGAAGAGGGATTACACAGATAATAACCTCAGCTATGGAGGCAGAACTGATGGGAATCTAGGAAGCGATGAAGTATTGTGATGCAGAGCACCCTAGATATAACTAGTAGATACTGAAGATAAACATGATTCATTAAGGATCGTAAAATTTGCAATATATTCTCAGAGGAAAAAAGTTATGTTGTTGATTATGTGATATACCACCTGAAAAATGTAAACAAATTATGGCATCATGTCACAGTACCCCCTAATAAAGATCACTTAATTACTTTTGATGTTTTTAATGGTAGTAGTGCTACCACGTTTAGACCCTCAATTAGTGTTGGAGAGTGTAATTTTTATTTAAATTCTCTTTTAGGAGGAATGCAAAATGAATAAGAATGATTCCTAACTTTACAAAAAAACATATGTTTACTTCTTTTTATGATTTAGCAATAATTAGTTATGATTTATTTAAGATCATTCATTTTAGTGTATTTTTAAATTAAATATTGAGTAGCGGGATTAAATGCCCCCAGTCATGATACTAAAATTTACATTGTGATGGAGTGTCTTGGTCATTTTCAAATATCAAAATCAACTAGAGATCAAGAAATATTCAGATGTCATCTAGGACCAGACAAATCAAAATGGAGGGGAGAGGGATATCGAAAGTTTGTCTCATTAATTATTCCATTACCTTTGATGAATAAATAGAGCTTCCATGGGCTTAAAGGTGGAACCCCAACTCACGCAACTCCAGCCATCAATGTCGGGGAACATCGTGATTGCTTTCTCTAGACATTGATGGCCTCAAGGATCATAAGATCAAAGATGAAATGGTTAGAGACTAGGAATCATTCCTACCAAGCTGCCAAAGGTGGTGGACAATGATACCCTCAACCAACCCACTCATGAAGAATTGTTCTATGTAAAGCCCTCATAGGGGTAACGTGAAGTCACTGTGGCCTAGCATTGGAGATAAACTTCAAAGTAGTCAAAAACACCATCGAAAACCTACGAGTACAGAAAGGGAGTGGAGAAATTTGTTTGTGTGACTTGTAGGGTTTTTTTGGAAGGTAACTACATAAGATGCATTAGAAGTTATCATAGAAGTCATATTTTTGTCATTTTTATGGTGAGACAGATCTCAACACACCGCTATAGTCACCTGCATGGTACCTTCATATCGAGGTTGGGGAGGCAAGTTGGGGCAAACATGAGAAGGAGTGAATGTGTATCCTCTTTTAGGGGGTGTTAGGAAGGTTTAGGATAAATTAATAAGACAAGGGATATTGGAGGAGGTTTACTCCGATCGGCCATTTGGAGGTTGAAGTTGACCTCACAAGTTCTTTTAGTCTCCTTGAGGGACATTGGGTGAAAAGAAATTCAGGTATAGATAAGAGGATCGTTGATTAGTAGCCAAACAACGGTTTATAAAGGGGTGTGGGCAGCAATAGAAGGAATTGGTTTTGCAACTTGAGGAATATACAAAGGGGAAGATGGGAACTGATTAGATAGTTGCTAGTAGGGCCAAAATTATGGTGCTTTGTACTTAGAAAGGACTTTTGAACCCAGAGGAGAAAGAAGAATAGAGTTTTAGTGAGAGAGGAGATATATAAGAGGGAGAAAATCAAAATTAGATTGTACATAATTGAAAAGGAAAGAGGGGGAGGATATGATGATGCAGACGTTGTTGGATTAGGATCCAAAAGTTGAGAGTATTGGTGCCTATACCAAAAATTTGGGAACAACCAACTTAAGTGAGAGATGCCAACATATCTATAGATAAATCAGCTAATTTAATTAATACTTTCCTATTTTGTATTTTTCTAATTCCTTTTTTTCCTAATTCATTTAGGGTAGCTACCCGACTTCAATCAAGATGAAAATTTACATATAGGCTCAATAACGCATGTAGAGTCCAATTTTCATAGCAATTTTTACTTTTAGGAATGTTTCTTAATAAATTAGGGCCCTTTAGTATTTTTTTATGATCTTTTATAACACATTTAAGGCCATTGTCTTATGCAACTATAGTGGAATTTGACATGTATCCTTACTATGATGTTTCGTATACAAATTTCACCATATTTTTCATGTTTTGAAATCATTTGTCAATACATCTAGCATTACTATGGATTTGTAGTATTTATTTGAATAAACCCATTATGACTTTTAAGTTGTTACCATGTTTGAGATTTTGAATTTACTATTATCTCATTTGGAGAGAAGTTTCATGCATTAACTTTGTACTAGTTACCTTTCTCCAACCAAAATTATCCAAAAGTAAAAAAGTGATTCATACTCCTAAGTTAAATTATAATAAATACACATGAGTGATTTCAGTGATGTTTTTGTTATGTATAGAAATTAATCGACATTTTTTAATGGATTAATTAATAAATCGATTAGGAATTTAAATATCCAATTTCACGAGGATGTGTGAAGTAATTATATTAAAAGAAAGAACACAATAAGATGTTTATAATTTCTTTCTTGTGACTCGTTGATCGATAGGATATGTATCAGGCACTAACAATTTCCAACTTCTTGACACTCAACTTTATAGGTTTATTTTCTTTACTAGAGGGCAGAGATATTGAGTTACCCTATATCGTATTTTAAAGAAGAAGGGAGAGAAATTTGTTTCTTAATTAGGATATGATGTCCTATATTGAATTAGATGTTATCTTGGAGTTACTTAGTCATTCCAAATTTATCTAATCCATACTTGAAACTAACCATTTTTAGGATTTTCCCACTCTGATTGTAATTTCTTAATTCATACATATTGAAAAAATAAGAATTTTCTTTATCCTAAACCAAGGATTTCTTTACTTGGGGTTTCTCTTAAATAATGTAAATATGGTTTATCTATTTTAGTTATAGTATTTAAATAATGTATTTATATATGTGTTGAACTACACATACTTAGGAATATTTTAATCATATTCATTTATATAGTAGTGTATTAATTAATTTTGATACATATTGAAATTGTATTGAGTTAAGAATTAAATCTTCATTCTATCCTCACCCCAACCAAGTTTCTAGGGTCATAGGGATAGATCTACCTAGGATTTAGTATGTTACAACTGACTTTTGTAGGATCATGTGGTGAAACTTCATCCCTTGGGAAAATGAGATAATAAATATCATTGCCATCATTTTTATAGCATTCCCATCCTTCATTTCCATCGTCCCCTTGACCACCATCATCAATATCATCATCTTTTGTTGTTTTCACCACTGTTACAAGTGGAGTTTGACTTGGATGTGATGAAGAGTGCCTTTTGGAATTAATAGGCACAACAAAATGATCACTAACACCAATCTTAACATTTTTAAATTCTTTCAATTTCCATGCCATTTTCTAAATATTTAGTTCTTTCTCCAGTCTTCGAATGAGGATGTAGTCAATTTGTTCTTCTTGTGTATCTTTAACATTAGTATCTTCAAAACTACTCTAAACTATTGCTTTTCGCCTACCACAATATTCATCTGAATTTGGGCTCCACCATTCATTCATCCCTTCTCACAATGGATCATCATCAACATCTCTATCAGCACCATCTCCATTGTGAAATGTATATGTAGTATCAATGGGACTGTAAATAACTGAGTGATTCACTTTGGACACTCTGATTCTCTTAGATATACAGTCGTCAATACTCATATGTAGCTAGAAAAATCAAGATTTTTAAATGAGAAACACAAAGTTTTTATTCTTATACTATAAATGATATTGGATTGGAATTGGATGCTCTCACATCCACATGCAACAACTACGTCTGATAGTATTCTGACATCGACTTTTCACATCTCAAGACAAGATCGATCAGGCCACAAACACTGCTCACAAGAAGCATTGTTCTCCTCATCACAAAAAGCATTTGGATATGGAAAATATCACATCCCATATATGAATAGCCTTAGTTTCAAAAATGATATATAAGAGAAAATTAGATTGTAATTTACTAAAACTTACGCTAGGAATTAAGGTATGAGTTTTCTAAAAAAAATTTATTTGGTTCATTGTAGTCAATATATAGTTCTGATGGCATAATAAGTCTATTCATTACCTCTTTCTTCATTAATTCAAGTAAGTCACTATTTAGACCTAATGTGTACTTTAACTGAAAACAAGAATTTAAATAATGTTCTAGAAAGTTAAAAGAAGTCTTTAATTTATATATGGAAATTGACTTGAAACTTGAGAGAGATAGTATAGTATACCAATAACTCACCAGCTATGTGCAAGGGATTTATTAACAAGTTTATCATGTCTATCTATTATAATCTTCATTGTTGTTCAATAGATCTCGACACCATTACTTTTATTGTGACATCCCCGGATTTTCTAAAACTTCATCTGATGTGTGACATCCAAATTGAAACCATCACCTCAGCGAGAATCCCAATTTAACATCACACACTAGGCTAAGAAAGAGAAAATTGAGGGAGTCAGAAGGAACATACATCAGTAGCACATGCACATGAACAATAATAAAACCATACAACACATGTTCACCATTCAACATATAATTACAACATGAATTGGTACCACATTTGATATTACATATTAAACAGCAAACTTATGCATATACATGTACTACCTCTAATCTATAGAATCTTAAGACAACAGGTCCCCCTGTACATCAGCTCGCCACACAACTCACAACTATCCTGGATCTTTAAGAGCATAACCACAACCTAAACAAAAGATTACATGTGGTACACATCAGCACAATATTCAAGAATATTGTACTGAGTATTCCTACATGTCTTTTGCATACCTCTCATCATATCTTGGCAATAAGATAAAAATAATACTTGGCAATAATAGAAGAATATAAGAAAAGCATATACTTGCACAAAGATATTCATTAACAAAAGAGAACACATATTTTAAGCTTATTTTCCATTATATATCAAGGCCTTTATGATCACTATCAAAGAGTTGGATCATCTGTACAAGGTGACCACTACCAAAGAGTTAGGTCAGACCACTACCAAAGAGTTAGGTCATATGTACAATGTGACCACTACCAAATAGTTAGGTCACTTCCAAGCACACTGCCAAAGAGTTAATGTTTTCATGTAATGGAACAGATATATTATGTTTCATGTGTTCATAGAAATAAGTATGGAAAAGCTCAAGCAACATAGCATACATGAACAATCATTTCAACCAATATCATATGCCAAGTATTTTACTACACATATAACACAAGCATATTGTATAATAAGCCAAGTAAGAAGGAATGGCGTACCTTGATCAAGAGACATTCTAACCCATAATCCTGATGTCATCTATATCCTTGGTCAAACCTTGATTAAGACAAGATTACATATCACCATCAGGTTCTCATCATCTTACATCTCATCTTAACCTTAATCGTGTTCATATTAGGGTTTGCTTATCTCATTATGGTATTCTCATTGCTACATGTATTATCTATTTGGGGTTATCTTGCTGATGTCATATTCTAGATTATGGTTCATTATCTGAACATTATATTCCATAGCATTTTTGTGCACCAATTAACCCTAGGTTACATCATTAACCTAAATTAGGGTTTTAAACCATGTATTACGGGTCAATTTCACATAACATGGATTTCGTGTACAAAATTGATCACATGATTAAACCTGAGGTTCCATATACTGATATGAGCTTACTTTGTAATTTCTATCATTTATTGAGCATGTATGTATTTATTGCATTTAACTTAGGGTTACCAACCCCAATTAGATATATGAAGCAAATTATATGATTTCGTGCATCAACATCATAATTACTGACATCATCTGGATTCTAAACATGATTATAGACTTATTGACATATTCTCACAATTTTAGGTCTTTGTTTGTTATTTATTATGCATGAAAAGACCATTTTACATCTTACATGATTACTCTGATATTAGTTCATCAAAAGCCTAATATTACTCTTTCACTATGTTCTACTCATTTTCCTGAACTTTTTGGTATATTATTTGTATGTTTCTGATAAGCGTGCTAATTATTGTGAATTATACAAGATCTAGACATTTATTGAATTATTACCTTTTTCTGGCCCATGGGCCGCTGACACGTGGCCCCGAGGGTGCGTCTCATAGGCTTCTCTCCATTGGGATGGCCAGTTTATGACCTGGTCCTGGTTCATGATTCTGGGTCGTCCACTCGCCCTTTCCCCTTCGCAGTTCCACGCGATCTGACAAGTTGCCTCCTTTATTTCGTGGGGCGCCGCCGCTCGGTGGGTCTCCGGTGAAGAATCAGTACCACCACAGTGTTCCTTGTCATCTCTTAAGGATGCAAACAGGTTCGGTTACCTCTTCAGGATCTTCCTGGTTACTCAACTCCCATGCTTCCTCTCTAGAGTTCCACGACCACGAGCTCTAGGAAGCCGCGCCGCTGGTTGCTGCCATTGCAGAGGAAAAAGGGGCGAACAACCTTCTTTGATCCCTGTCCAAGTCTGGAGTCCCCATGATTCACGTGTAGCACTCCAAGACTCAAACAAGTTTTCCATTGTTGGTGCAGGGGTCTTGTAGCCCTCCTCCGAGCTACATCTTCACCTCCGTCCAACCACGGCTTCTGCGGCCTTGGATCCCATAGTGGTTGGGCATGAAACCAGTGGCATTCAACTCCACTGTGACCGAGCTTCATTTCCCCTTCTTCATCTTCCTCCGATCTAGCCTCTGCCTACGTATCCTCATCCCAGCCACCACCTCCTCTGTGTGGTGGAGAGGACAGTGAATGGGAGAGCTCGTTCTCCCAGCTCTCTTCGTCAAACTCCCAAAATGAGGGGTTGGAGTTTAGTCAGGTCAAGGTGAGAAAAACCGCCCAATTTAAGCCCTTCACTAGGCCACGACCACAACATGGGATGATGGGGGAGTTGCGGCGCCAATTGCTCCACTACCTGGTTCTAATCGCAATGTAGGGGATGACATATTATTGGTCGATCGCGTATCCGAGGGCTGGGATGATCCCTTGCCAACACTGATCTATGGCCTCCCCTTGGGAAAAGCCAGAACCACTGGATCTGAGATCCAAGTTCAAAATTAGGCCATGCAGACCCGTCCAAACCAAGGGCGTGACACAGCCTGACTTAGGATCAAGCTAGCAAACTTAGGTCTATTAACCATCAATGATGTGCATTATTTCATGATATTCAAACCTAAATAACTTCATCTAGGAACATCCAATTGCCGCTAAATTTTAACCATATCTTCCTCACTACAAACTGTACCGTGTACACGAATTTGGTGCCAAAACTCAACCATTAGACCAATCAATTAAAATTCCTCAAAAAGGCATAAAGTAGATATCTTAATCATGATATCAATATCAATCAACAAACCTACTTTGCCACGAGCTTGGAACCCTCAATCTATCTCAACCTTATTCTTTCAATTTAATAATTGGACATTTTAGGATTCCACAAGTCCACTCCATCACATCCTACACACCTTACAGAAATTCCGTCCTCAGAATTAAGCTAGAAAACCCACTTTGTCACATCATATACATCTTAAAGGAACTTTCATCCTCGAAAGTAAACCATACTCATACTTCTAGGGAAAACCTTATCTTGCCTTCATCCTTATGTAGGCACTATTCTATGTGTAACATATCCGCAAAGGTTACCTAGAGTCATGTATCCAAATCATAATTAGGAGGTTTCAAAAGCATCAAGGGTGAAACCTTACTCCGTAGAAGGCTCAAACAAGGGTTTAGAAGCTTAGGTTATGTCATTACATATCTCATATGTTAGGTTTGCTTCTTTATCTTTAGCCATGCATTAGGGTTCCCACATCATATTATCATGTTCCAAGGAGTTAACCCAAGTTAACCCATACATCAAGGTTTCATCAACATATTATTGAGCTCATTGTTAAAACATGTTCAACATTAACATATGTCTTTTATGAGGGAGTTAACTAAAGTTAACCCACTTTATCCATCTAGATCATATCAAGGTGTCAAAACCATTATGTTGTGCTAGCTGTCAAACTATATTCTCCATTTTTGTTAAGCACTAAGATTAACACCTCTTATAACATGTTTCATTTATATGATCTTATTTCATTGCTCATAGTTAAATTAAAACATTTACTAGTGATTTCATCACAAGATTAACCAACAATTTCACATTATCATCATTACTCATGTATATGGTTAACCATTTATGCATTGATATCTATTAAACCATCTCTAGGTTTCCATCATATCATATCCATATCTCACGTCTTGAGATTAGGTCACATCTTTACATATGTTTTACCATGGTTAAACAACTTATACAAGTGGCATATCAACATACATCAGCAAGTCCAATTGAGGTTCCCTTAACCTATATCATGAGGGTAGTGCCATGCTCAGTCTGTCTGAGCTAACTCAACTCTATGACTATCTCATATGCACAAACTATATCTTCCCTCTCAGTCTAGGGTTCTTAGGTATACCTCATTGGCACTAGTGATACATTTACAAGCTCTAGCCACATAAGCACAAACCAAAACATGATATGGCATACTCTTCATAGATCTCTAACCATGAAACATCTTACCCAAATCTCTCTTATATACACTACTAGATTCCTATGTGGGAAACCACCAACCCGAGCATGAGGCTTCACAGAAACTAACATAGCTACCTCCTCTAGGGTCTTGGGCTCTCTCCCTCACCCAGATGGTAGGCACTCATATTTCCTTATTAACATAAATAACCAGCCTCTCTCTATCTCTAGGGTTTGGTCCTCCCAAGGACATCTAGGTTTCAAGAAAACTATAAGAATCATGAATAAAGTGACTCAACTCAATCACTCAGGAGTAGTCTAGTTGAGGACATATCATATCACATATTTCTCATCATTCTCATATCTTTGGAGTTTAGGTTCTCTAACCTTCTCCCAATGGGTCTCACTCTCTCTGGAGTTAACCCCGAAACTGGTCCTAACACTAGAGGTCCTCCTTCATAAAAGAGATTGAGGCTCGTGCTGACTCACAACCTTGTCTTAACTTAACATATCTTATCTCATAAAATCCTAGTTACTTGCATCATCAAAACTCATCTTACATCCTCAAACTGAACTTGGGTCCTCAAAGACAAACACATATCATCATAAACATCTTATTTCTTCTATATAAGACTTACATCATATCATCAACGTATCCATCTATTCCATCTAACATATATACCAACAAGGCTCTAGACATCTAATCTAGAACTACTCTCTCTTCTAGACTGATGTCATTCACTTTCACTTAAGTTGCATGACCACCTCCTACTCGTACATGTGTGGGGACACATTTTTGTAATACATATACATAATAAAATATTATATAGTTTTTCTCCGATAAAACAAGCGTCAGAGAAAACTATCGAGGTTCGATCCGTTTGGAATCAAAACCAAATCCTAAAAATGAGTGCCCCACACATAGTAGAGAGTCTAGTGTCATGAAAACTGAGGAATGGGGTGAGAACATGGTGTAGACTAGTGTAGCTACTCTAGACAACGAGAGCCATATGTCTAGGGTTTCTCTTCCCTTGATGCACGTCATTTCCAAATAGTGCAACGTCCCATGTCGATGCACTACAAGGAAAGAACGACTTCTATGTACTTGCTATTCAACAAGCACCAGTATAAACCTAGTTCTCAGACATCAAGGTGATAACCTAGAGGCTAGGTCAGATCTAGTCTCTAAAAGACGACTAATCTAACCCTAAAGATTATTAATGTTCAAGGTTCTTTAGTTTCAAGTGGCATTATGAGCAAATGTCAGGCTTTGCTATTGTTCATGCTCTGATACCACCTGTGGCATCCCCAGATTTTCTAAAACTTAATTTTATGTGTGACGTCCAAATTGAAACCCTCACCTCAGTGAGAATCCCAATTTAAACATCACACACTAGGCTAAGAAAGAGAAAATTGAGGGAGTCAGAAGGAACATACATCAGTAGCACATGCACATGAACAATAATAAAACCATACAACACATGTTCACCATTAAACATATAATTACAACATGAATTGGTACCACATTTGATATTACATATTGAATAATAAACTTATGTATATACATGTACTACCTCTAATCTACAGGATCTTAAGGCAACAGGTCCACATGTACATCAGCTTGCCACACAACTCACAACTATCCTAGATCTTCAAGAGCATAACCACAACCTAAACAAAAGATTACATGTGGTACACGCCAGCACAATATTCAAGAATATTTTACTGAGCACGCCTACGTGTCTTTTATATACCTCTCATCATATATTGTCAATAAGATAAAAATAATACTTGGCAGTAATAGAAGAATATAAGAAAAGCATATACTTGCACAAAGATATTCATTAACAAAAGAGAACACATATTTTAAGCTTATTTTACATTATATATCAAGGCCTTTATGATCACTACCAAAGAGTTGGATCATCTATACAAGGTGACCACTACCAAAGAGTTAGGTCAGACCACTACCAAAGAGTTAGGTCAAATGTACAATGTGACCACTACCAAAGAGTTAGGTCACTTCCAAGCACACTGCCAAAGAGCTAGTGCTTTCATATAATGGAACAAATATATTATGTTTCATGTGTTCATAGCAATAAATATGAAAAAGCTCAAGCAACATAGCATACATGAACAATCATTTCAACCAATATCATATGCCAAGTATTTTACTACACATATAACACAAGCATATTCTATAATAAGCCAAGTAAGAGGTAACGGCGTACCTTGATCAAGAGACATTCTAACCCATAATCATGATGTCATTTATATCCTTGGTCAAATCCTGA
Source organism: Alisma plantago-aquatica (assembly GCA_963693085.1). Lineage (NCBI taxonomy): Eukaryota > Viridiplantae > Streptophyta > Magnoliopsida > Alismatales > Alismataceae > Alisma > Alisma plantago-aquatica. Next base: position 253,193,139 of record OY856415.1, read on the forward strand.
TTAAGACAAGATTACATATCACCATCAGGTTCTCATCATCTTACATCTCATCTTAACCTTAATGGTGTTCATATTAGGGTTTGCTTATCTCATTATGGTATTCTCATTCCTACTTGTATTATCTTCTTGGGATTATCTTACTGATGTCATTCTAGATTATGGTTCATTATCTGAACATTATCTTCCATAGCATTTTTGTGCACAAATTAACCCTAGGTTACATCATTAACCTAAATTAGGGTTTTAAACCATGTATTACGGGTCAATTTCACATAACATGGATTTCGTGTACAAAATTGATCACATGATTAAAACTGAGGTTCCATATACTGATATGAGCTTACTTTGTAATTTCTATCATTTATTGAGCATGTATGTATTTATTGGATTTAACTTAGGGTTACCAACCCCAATTAGATATATGAAGCAAATTACATGATTTCATGCATTAACATCATAATTACTGACATCATCTCGGTTCTAAACATGATTATAGACTTATTGACATATTCTCACAATTTTAGGTCTTCGTTTATTATTTATTATGCATAAAAAGGCCATTTTACATCTTACATGATTACTCTGATATTAGTTCATCAAAAGCCTGATATTGTTCATTCATATGTTCTACTCATTTTCCTAAATGTTTCGGTATATTATTTGTATGTTTCTGATAAGCGTGCTAATTATTGTGAATTATACAAGATCTAGACATTTATTGAATTATTACCTTTTTCTGGCCCATGGGCCGCTGACACGTGGCCCCAAGGGTGCGTCTCATAGGCTTCTCTCTACTGGTTTATCCGGTTTATGACTTGGTCCTGGTTCATGATTTTGGGTCGTCTGCTTGCCCTTTCCCCTTTGCAATTCCATGCGATCTGACAAGCTGCCTCCTCTATTTCACAGGGCGCCGCCGCTCGGTGGGTCTCCGGCAAAGAATCAACACCACCACAGTGTTCCTTGTCATCTCTTAAGGATGCAAACAGGTTCGGTTACCTCTTCAAGATCTTCCTGGTTACTCAGCTCCCATGCTTCCTCTCTAGATCTCTACGACCACGAGCTCCAGGAAGTTGTGCCGCTGGTTGCTACCATTGCAGAGGAAAAAGGGGTGAACAACCTTCCCTGCTCCTTGTCCAAGTCTAGAGCCCCCATGATTCACGTGCAACACTCCAAGACTCGAACATGTTCTCCATTGTTGGTGCAGGGGTCTTACAGCCCTCCTTTGAGCTACATCTTCACCTCCGTCCAACCATGGCTTCTGCGGCCTTGGATCCCATAGTGGCTGGGCATGAAACCAGTGGCATTCGACTCCACTGTGACCAAGCTTCATTTCCCCTTCTTCATCTTCCTCTGATCTAGCCTCTGCCTTCGTATCCTCATTCCATCCACCACCTGCTCCGTGTGGTGGAGAGGACAGTGAATGGAAGAGCTCGTTCTCCCTACTCTCTTCGTCAAACTCCCAAAATGAGAGGTCGGGGTTTAGGTCTGGTCAAGGTGAGAAAAACGGCCCACTTCAAGCCCTTCACTAGGACACAACCACAACATGGGATGATGGGGGAGTTGCAACGCCAATTGCTCCACTACCTGGTTCTAACCACAATGTAGGGGATGATCTATTATTGATCGATCGCGTATCTGAGGGTCTGGTATGATCCCTTGCCAATACTGACCTGTGGACTCCCCTTGGGAAAAGCCAGAACCACTGGATTTGAGATCCAAGGTCAAATTTAGGCCATGCAGACCCGTCCAAACCGAGGGCATGACACAACCTGACTTAGGCTCAAGCTAGCAAACTTAGGTCTATTAACCATCAATGATGTGCATTATTTTATGATATTCAAACCTAAATAACTTCGTCTAGGAACATCCAATTGCTGCTAAATTTTAACCATAGCTTCCTTACTACAAAAGGTACCTTGTACAGAAAATTGGTGCAAAACTCAACCATTAGACCAATCAATTAAATTCCTCAAAAAGGCATAAAGGAGATATCTTAATCATGATATCAATATCAATCAACAAACCACTTTGCCACGAGCTTGGTACCCTCAATCTATCTCAACCTTATGCTTTCACTTTAATAATTGGACATTTTAGGATTCCACAAGTCCACTCCATCACATCCTACACACCTTACAGAAATTCCGTCCTTAGAATTAAGCCAGAAAACCCACTTTGTCACATTTATCCTCTGCTTCAATTTTCCCATGGCCTCATATAGCCACAAAATGATGGGTTCCTTATCTACATAATTTAATCAGAGCCCTTTAGTTACGAGTACCAATTTTTTCATATTTTTGTGGTTTATCCTAAAAACTACTATTCTATATAAGTTATTATATCCTTACATCAAGATTTGTCATGCTTTCCTGCATTGAGTTCCACTTATCACTAGCAAACAACTTCCCTGATCCATCTCACTTGGCCTTATGGGTTCAAAATGGTAAGATATAAGTAGCAATGCTCATGACTATAGGCCTAACCAAATTTGGTTCACATTATTCCTTCCTCCTCATTAATTCCAACAAAAACAAATGATTTTAGATACATGATGTTATGGTTCTAGCTTTAATAATCACTATTTCCATATGGCATAGGCTCCCAAAAATAATTCAATGGATGCTCATGGTTAATTTGATTCATTATCCAAACTAAATCAGTGAATTGGTATTGAAGATGAAGTCATATAGACTTACATGTATCTGTCAATATTAGCTCATAGAAATTTACTGATATCTTTTAATACAAGATCAATTTAGTGGGGATGTTCCCGTTGACCTCCCATCTTCTAGGGTTAGCAGAGCCCTAGGTGACTAGGCATCATGCAAGATCTACCTCCTCAGAGAGATGAAGTGTAGAGTTTTTCTCTTTTTTTGCAGGTTCCCTCTGACTCCATGGTGGATGAACTGATCATGTGGTATGCATCACTCAAGGTACAAGAAGAAGAAGAGAATGATATCTTATACTTCAAGGAGGATGAGATTCTGACAATAGGAGAGCACTTAAAACTAGCGCTAGTTGGAAGATTGGTTACAGAGAGGCTATACAACTTCCCGAAGTTGAAGAGAATGCTTTTAAATGCCTAGTTGATGCGGTGGGGGGCCAACTTCTGTCAAATTGCAAACAATATGTTCATAATTACAATTTCTACACTGCATGATAAGGACAAGGTAATCACTGGTGGCCCATGGAACTTTGAAAATTTCTTGTTAGTGGTGATGCATTAAATCAGAGGACACTATTGGGGCAGTGGCGTTGCATTGGAGTCTATTCTGGATATGGTTATACAACTTTCCTCTAGGGTAAAGGTCATAGGAAGTAGTTACGGTGGTGGCAGGAAAAATTAGGAGGGTTATGGCCACCGATCTGAAGGACCTCAGATGGGATACCTACTGTCAGGTCTCCATTGAGGTAGACATTACCAAACCGCTATCGCAGAAGTAGAAAAGCAAGGACAATGAGGGTAACATGGTAAACATTGATATCTGATATGAATGACTACCTTCTTTTTTCTATCTAGGTGGGGTGATCAGGCACATGGATAAAGACTGTACCAAACAAGAAGAGGATAAAGAAGAATCGAGACTGAGGATGTGGGGTTCTTGGATTAAAGCTTCACTAGTCAAACCATGGTAGGTTTTGATTAAGGATTAGCTGTTTAGAATTGATGGTGGTAAGAAGGACTTGTGTTTCACCATGAGATTGGTGACATCAAGGACAACGTCTGATGGGCGTTCCGAGCAATCATCATGGAGAAAGCAGGTGTAACAACCTCATTTTTCAAAAAACCCCAATTAAGGAAGGCCAAAAAGATGAGAGCCCTTACCTACAAATATTCCCAAGGATCCATATTTATAAAATAATAAATAATAGAAAACAATTTCATTAATTTATAAAAATTGTTTACAAAATACTTTTACATGAAATTTCATTACCAGAACTGTACATATAGAATAAGCTCTATCCAAATCCTCCTTACTTAGATTAATGTCTTCACATGGTTTCATCTTTATATTCATATCACTTATCATGTATATCATCATATACCTAAAATGTCGTGAAACAAAACACGATCAATATAACAAGTTATACTGGTATGTGGGGGAAATAAAATGTTTGCATATATTTGTATCAATATAATCCATCCAATTATTATATAACAAATCAAATTTAACATTTTCATCATGACTACCCAATATAGGTTTCTCCACCCCCTGTCATAACCCCCATGGCTTCATACTATAGTATTCATTGTCTTCCCCTATTTAGGCGGATGACTTCATCATGTCTCCCCCTATTCATGCGAGTGATTTCTCATTGTACCTCGCTATCCAGGCTGGTACCAAAACATGCCTTCCCCTATCTAGATGTATGACCTTTCCATAGTTCTATTGGTGGCCTAAAATTGGGCTAGTCATGTTCATATATAATGTGATAGCCACAATCACTTTAAAGTTTACATGGAATGAATTAAACAAGCAAGCATATATCTTCAAATAATGCAAAGAAATATCTGAGAAACCATGTGCAATTACGATGATTATTCTCTGGCATAACCATATACATTTTCCATTAAAATTATTCAACAATGCTTCAAGAATATTATCCAACCAAGAAAGCAAATCAAGAAATCATCATATAATCTACATTACATAAATTCTAAAGTGTCACCAATCACATTAAATACATTACACCCTACTCGTTCCTAATCTATGGTTTAGGTTTTGGATAAGTAATAAGGGTATTAACCATATTTCCATCACATATTTAACATTAGGTGAACCCTAGTTACTAGATCAATCTTATCCTTTTCATGAAGATCACTTAGATCAAATATGTTCATTAACAACATAGAAAGTTAGGATCTTTAGCCTTATTCCACACATTAATAATTATCCACATTATAGAACCTAATTAACTTATCATTATTACCTTCATTATGTTTATTATCATTATGTATAAACAAGACCATATTACAGCATAAAAGAAAGGTTTTTCATGTTTTCAACAATATAATACCCAAATCTAGGGTTTCCGGGTGCTAATCGCCACCTTGTCGTATGTTACCCTATTTTTGGATCAAAAAGCCTAATTAGATCTCAGTTTTGTTTTCTTTGTATTCCTCTCATTCTACTGATCATTTTTGATATACTAATTGTGTAATTATGAGTTACCTACAACTAGTTATGTTTTTTTGCAAAAATAAAGATAATCTGGCCAATCAAGGATGGCCACGTCAGCATTTAACTTATTTCTTTTTATTTTGGCTAGTTAAAGATTAGTAGGTGGAAATTACCTCTTTAATCCTGTGTGCAATGTACAGTCTCAATGGCATTTGGGTCCTTTGGCTGTTGGCCGACCCCTTCCCTGCGTACCCATGAGACTAGGGGCATACTCCGCGAACGGCTCGTGACGGTAATCAGACTTCGACCGCCTCAACATCCCTAACTCCAACCACTACTGCCACCATCCAAATGACCAAGCAGCCAATTGGCTCTAGGCTTGTGGCCCATCAGTAGCTAGGGATCTCCTCCCCCTCACTTGGTTGTCTGTCACCTATAGTGTGAAGGCTTGTGCGCCGCTTGGTTGTTCTGTTGTGCTCAGCACGTACACAAGCAGCCCGCCTTCGTGTCAACATTGGTGAAGCTAGGCTCATGCCCTTTGCCTCTAGAGACTTAGGGCACCAGGCCCTCTGTGCGACCTACCCAGACTCGACAAGGGGCTTGATATGGCTGTTAGTGGCTGGAACGACAGGAAACGACGCTCTGTCCTCATGGTCTGGTATGGGGTTAATCTAGGAGAAAGGATGTGGCTTTCACGACCCAGGTGAGGGTGTCGACCACACTAGACTCTTTTGAACTTGTTCCCGGTCATTGGGAGTGGCAGCAAGTCAAAGTGTCATCTTCTCAACCCCGCTATTTTATGCAGTGGTGGTCTGATAGTTGGTTATGAAGACCTCTCTTCCCCATGTTCGGTGACTAGGGGACACCATATTCGTAGAGGGAAGATCTCATGAGTCCTTTCTTAGATGCTAGGTGAAACCCCTAGGGTTAGGAGAATATGAAGAAGACTACAGAGAAGTATGACCATGACATGGGTGAGTAGGTATGCATATATATAAACATACATTCCCCATGAAGTCTTTCTCACCAATCACGCCTCTTCGAGGCTCATTTCTAAACTTTAGGCAATAATGACTTGTCAATTCTCTTCTTCTTTTCTTCTTTATCTTTTTTTTGTACAAGCATGATGCCAAAAAGGCAAGGCATACCATAACTCACTTTCCCTTATATCTTAAAATATATCCTTATGTTTGACAATAAATATCATGGGAAGGCAAGGAATAATCCAAGAAAATAATACATTCCTCTATTGGCTTGTAATTTTACAAAGACTTGGATTTGGCAACAATAAGCCATAAAGGAAATCATTACACTTTATTGTCAAAACTAAAGTCATTAAGGAATATTCAGATTTATATGGTGCTAAATGGACAATTAATCTAGAATATCTTTTCATATCTCTCTCTATCTTTTATTTGTTGGATAAATTGGATATTATGATAAATCCCTTTGTTTCGATGATGACAAACATTTCATTCTTATTAATCTAACGAGCTACTTAAGTGTGCAGGAACAAGGTGATGACAAAGTTCTAGGGAATCCTTACGCTTGAATGTTTATAAATATCATGCAATGTAATCATATGTAAACTTGTACAAATATATAATGTACAAGTACTTAGACTTCATGTAAATCAAGCGTTAGATCTCCCTAACTAAACACTACACTTAGTTAGGACATCTCCTTCTAATAGGATCACATAATGCACACTCATGCACTCACTTAGTATCTAAATTGAAAGATTGAAAACAGAGTCAATATCGGTCGACCACACTCCTCGACCGAGACACTCTCGGTCGACAAACTTCTCGACCGAGATTGACCAAAAGTAGCCGTTAGACACAGCAGTTGACAGTTGCAAATAAACGTTAATCCAGAGAGCCTGTCGGTCGAAAAATCCTTGACCGACCGGGCATCTCGGTCGACAAGTCCTCGACCGAGATGGTCTCTGACAGCAACTGCAGAATTAATTAACTAGCCGTTGCTAATGCGCCTAACTTATTCCTAACGGCTAGTTAAGCACTAGGAACCCCCTAGAAGTTGTCTAGAATGTCCTTAAGCATACTTAGGCCATTCCTATAAATAGGACAAGCCATAGGACAATAGAATTCACTTGTTACAATTGAGAATACACTTGAGCATACTTGAGCAATCTTTTGTAAGCAAAAGTTGAGCGCTGTGATCATTGGCCTACATTCTCCTTAGCTCAATCTCGTGTCCTATAGGCTAGATTCTCCTACCTACAGCAATCACAAGTTCACCTACTTGGCTAGGAGATCTTACGCTTGATCTAGGCACATCAAGCCTTGGGCTTAAAGGATAAGTTGTAATTTCTGTATTTCTTTCTTGTTCCTATTTATTCCTTGTACTCTCCTTGCTACTCCTAGGGTTGGAGGCTGCGGATTGGAGAGGGTGGACTTCTCGGGTGGAGAAGGGGACGTCAAGCTACTTCAAGAAGGCTATCGCACGGGAAGCTACTTCAGAAGGCTGGTGCAACGGGTGTTGGTGCATCTACTTCAAGGGAAGGCTGCTTCGAGTTGGGCGATTACTTCTAGGTGAAGGCTGCTTGAAGGGTTTAGGGAAAAGAAATGTATTTTATGTAAAGTCCTTGCGAGGTAATAAAATAATTTCTTTTCAAATCCCGGTTGGGTAAGCAACCGGGTAGTGGACTGACTACCTTAGTATTTGCTAAGGCTAGGAACCACTCTAAACCCTTGTGTCTCCTTGTCCAATTTTCTCTTTGTGGTTGTTGAAGTGCAATAATTGTTAAATTATCTATAAAACTCTATTCACCCCCCCTCTAGAGGTTTTCATTATTAATATATTTCCTAACTCAAATGTGTGTATTACTTGGTTGACACACCAAAATCCATACATGGTGCTTTATAATATTCCTTAACTAGAATATAGGAATTCATTAATGTTTTTCCACTTATGTTCACATTGTGGTATTTTATTGGAATTTTTTTAATTTATCTTATACCACAAGCACCCATGCCACAAAGGCAATTAACATTATTAGTTCACCATTAAAACCATTGGGGAAATTACAAATTAATTTTGTTATGTAATACAATTTTTTTTACCAAAATTGAGGATATAGCATTCACCCCTCCTTAAAAGGAATTTTGTCCCCAAAATTCAAACATACTAAGATTAAGGTGAATGATAACTCATCTTTGGTTCACAACTTAGGGTTCGCAACCCTTCTTTGATTTATTTAACAACTTTTATAGATAAGCAAATTCCTTGCATTATTACTAAAATTGGTATCTAAATTCAATTCAAGGTATATATCCACATCCTTAGTATGACATCATTTTCTTGATGATTACATTTTCACATGTGATTTCAATTTCACTCGATGATTATCCTTTCACCTAGTTTTCCAACCTATTGTTCATTCATTTTCACATGAGGGTGAGGTAACACCTCCAACCCTAGATCATGTCATTAAGTTCAACTTTCATTCTCATATGTTAATTTCCAGCACAACATGTGTGTACCGTATCTCTCTCACTCATATGAAATAAGCATTTGGTTACAGTCGGAACACAAAGTTCATCCTATTCCAAGAGTAGAGATAGTATATCCACGCATTGCCTCAAAATATCATAATTTAGGTTGAATCATTCTCAACATGACTCTAAACCATAAATTACCTTTTTAATTCCATGATGTTCTTATATTTCATGAAGTCAAATGTTCATTTCTTTTTCATTCTTGAGTTTGTACTCAACTCCTCATATGATTTCATTATCACATGACTTCTTTGTATCTTTTTATATTTACACCTCAGTTATTATGAGCCATAGCCACTTTCTTGAGGTCTCAAGGGGTATAGGTACTTTTTGGATTGATCTTATCCTTATGCATCTAGGGAGTGCCCCTCAAATTCACCCATTTTCCACAAGAACATCATGAAGGTAGCTACTCTCCTAGGACATGAGCCCTGGGAAAATGTAGTTGTTACCTCTCGACCAAATGGTCTTTTCATTCAAGGAATCAATCAAATCCTAATCCCATCAGTCCATGTACCTTTAATACTCCCTACTTGACCTTAGGATTGACTTCGGGATCTACCCTTCCAAAGGGTTCATTGCTACCACATTATTTTTGTATGCAATTCTTTAAAACAAATTCCTCCATCTCTTATAATGCTCATTATTCTCTTTATGTCCCCTCATTGGACTCATGGCAACATTTTATGGCGACATTTTCTTTACCAGGCTCGATCTCATACGGTCATCCACTTCCATAGTGACCTTTCCTCATGTTCCTTACAGATGGCATACTTGGGTTCAGAGAATCATACTCAATACATGTGCTTTCATCTTTTGTATTAGGTGACATTTGTGGTTACCTTAAACTTTAAATTGATTGATTCATCTTACCTTTCTAGGGAAGGTCGTAACCTTGGGTGCCTTCATGGCTCATAGGAGGAAGTTAGGCTTCTCTAGACACAACCTGACCCCAAGATCTAAGGTTCTTCCTCCCCCATAGGTCATCTTCCCACTCTAGGGTTGCCCAACCCCCGGTTGGCAAACTAGCCCTAAATGTTTCATATTTCCATCTTTATTATAATTATAACTTCTCAATCGTTGTTTCTCAATCTCTAGGATACCCAATCATGGGGTTTTAGTCCCATGGACTTTCATACCTACCTATCTGGGCTTGGTATTCTTTCGGTCTTCCCATTCGGGCTTGACACTTCATATACCATCCTATCCAGACTTGGTATTCCATTGGCCTTCCCATTTGGGCTTGGCACTCCATATACCATCCTATCCAGGCTTGGTATCACAGTCATTTTTAGAATCACTAAACTGTTATATTCATATTTCCATTTTATGTATATCCATTTGTTTCTTATTTTTCTTAAAACCTTTTACATGAATGTCATGCTCCACATGTACGCATGCATGGGATACCGAGTCATTTAACCTCATTTATATTTATATTCTTTTACATGCATCCTTCATGCATGGGTTACCAAGACATTTATATTCTCTCTCTTTCCTCTTACCCTAATTGGGTTCATACGGGTAGGGTATTATATCACCACACCGTTTACATTTCTCATGATTAGGGTTTTAGGGTTAGGGAGACTACACCCTATCTCTTATGGTTTCTATGTCCCTTGACCCATTGGATTTTCCTAACCAACCCTAGTTCCATCTATTACTCACACAAGGAAAACCCATAAAATAATTTCTTCTCTTTACTTAATCATTATTTCCACATGTACATGTGCATTATCATTCCAAATTACATGCACGTTATTATTTCCACATTATATGTACATTAATTTGTGGAGGATCCCTTAATCCTACTTCTTCTAAAAAACCCTAACTTTATATGAGGAGAGAACTATTCTTTTAGGGTCCATTAAGAAAGAGGATGAGAAGTGGATGAATCAGATGAGAAAGAAACTTAAAGGTATTTTACTTTGGGCAAAGACTTCTGACTTTGTCCAGGCAGAATGCACGGGTCCAGGAGTCCTCATAAGCTGACTAGCGGTGCAGAGGAAAAAATTTCCAGCCCCCAGTCATGGTCCCTTCTAGACACCATCGCCTTTAGAAAATACCCTAATAATTCCCTCATATTTCTACAGATTACATGAAATTCTAACCTATTAAATATTATTTGAAAAATCTGGGGCTCTGATACCAAATGTAACGACCTCATTTTTCAAAAACCCCATTTAAGGAGGGCCAAAAATATGAGAGCCATTACCTTCAAATTTTCCCAAGGATCCAAATTTAGTAAATAATAAATATTAGAAAACAATTTTATTAATTCACAAATATTGTTTACAAAATGCTTTTACATGAAATTTCATTACCAGAACTGTACATAGTGAAAAAGTGTCTATCTAAATACTCCTTAATTAGATTAATGTCTTCACATGGTTTCATCTTTACCTTCATGTCCCTTATCATGTATATCATCATATACTTAAAACGTCGTGAAATAAAACATGGTCAGTATAACAAGTTATATTGATATGTGGGGGAAACAAAATGTTTGCGTATATTTATAACGATATGATCCATCCAGTTATTGTATAAAAAATCAAATTTAACATTTTCATCATGACTACCCAATCTAGGTTTCTCCACCCTCTGTCATAACCGCTCACGGCCTCATACTATAGTATTCATTGTCTTCCCTTATTTAGGTGGATGACTTCATCATGTTACCCCCTATTCAGGAGAGTGACTTCTCATTGTACCCCCTATTCAGCATGGTAAAAAAATAAGCCTTCTTCTATCCAGGCGGATGACCTTTCAATATATCTAGAGGTGGCCTAGAACTAGGCTAGTCATGTTCATATATAATGTGATACTCATATTCACCTTAAAGTTTGCATGGAATGAAATAAACAAGCAAGCATATATATTCAAACCATGCAAAGAAATATCTGAGAAACCGCGTGATACTACAACGAATATTCTTAGATGTTTCCACATACCTTGTCCATGTAGATTATTCAATTATACTTCAAGCATATTATTCAATCAAGCAAGCAAATCAAGCAATCATCATATAAACTGCATTATGTAAATTCTAAAGTGTCACCAATAACATTAAGTACATTACACCCTACTCAGTCCTAATCTAGGGTTTAGGTTTTAGATAAGGAATAAGGGTATTAACCCTATTTCTAAAAAATATTTTACATTAGGTGAACCCTAGTTTCTAGATCCATCCTATCCTTTCATTAAGATCACTTAGATCAAATATGTTCATTAACAACATAGCAAGTTAGGATCTTTAGCCTTAATTCCAATCATTAATGATTATCCATATTAGGGACCCTAATTACCTTATCATTATTATTATTACATTTATTATCATTATGCTCAACAAGATCAGATTATAGCATAAAATAAAGGCTTTTAATGTTTTCAACATTATAATACCCAAAACTAGGGTTTCCATGTGCTAATCACTACCTTTATCTTATGTTACCCTATTTTTGGATCAGAAATCCTAATTTGATCTCAATTATGTTTTCTTTGCATTCCTCTCATTCTTCTAATCATTTTTCATATATTACTTGTCGAATTCTAATTTACCCACAATTAGTTATGATTTTTGCAAAAATAAAGATAATATGGCCAATCAAGGACCGCCATGTTAGCATTTAACTTATTTCTATTTATTTAGGCTAGTTAAAGATTAGGAGGCAAAAATTATCTCTTTACCCTCATAGGTGACGTACAGCCTCAAGGGCATCTGAGTCCTTTGGCCATTGTCTGTCTCCTTCCTCGTGTACCCACGAGATTGTGTGCGTACGCCGCGGGCGGCTCCTGGCGGCGATGAAACTTTGATTGCCTCAACATCTGTGACTCCAACTACTATTGCCGCCATCCAAATGACCTACAGGTTGATAGTATCTAGGCTTACGACCCACCAACAGCAAGGTCTCCTCTCCCCCACTTAGTTGTTTATCGCCTGCAGTGTGAAGGCTTGTGCGCTGCTCAACTATTCTACTGTGCTTTGCGCGCACATAGGCGGCCTGCCGTTGGGTCAGCCTTAGTGAAGCCAGGCTCGCATCCTCTGTCTCTTATGACCAAGGGCACCAAGCCCTCTGTCTGGGCTACCCAGACCTATCAAGGGGCTTGATACGGATGTAAGTGGCCGAAATGATAGGAGACGAAGCTCTGTCCTCAAGGTCTCGTATGGGTTTGATCTAGGAGAGAGGATGTGTCTTTCACACCCCAGGTGAGGATGTGGACCACACTAGACTCTTCCGAACTCATTTCCGATCATAGAGAGTGGAAGAAAGTCAAAGTGTCGTCTTCTAAACCCTGCTATTTTGTGCGATGGTGGTCTGACGGTTGGTTATGCAGACCTCTCTTCCCCATGTTCGGCGACTAGGGGACACCATCTCCATAGAGGGAAGGCTCTCATGAGTCCTTTCATAGATACTAGGTGAAACCCCTACGGTTAGGAGAAGATGACGAAAACTATGGAGAAGGATGACCATATGGTGGTGAGGAGATACCCATATATATATATATATATATATATATATATATATATATATATATATATATATATATATATATGTGTGTGTGTGTGTGTGTGTGTGTGTGTGTATATATATATATATATATTGGTCATGCCTCTTCAAGGCTTGTTTCTAAACTTTAGGCAATCTCTTCCTCTTTCCATTTTCATCTTTTCTTTTGCGTACAAGCATGATGCCAAAAAGGAAAGGCATACCATAACTCTCTTTTCCTTATGTCTTAAAATATATCCTTATGTTTGACAATAAATATCATGGGAAGGCAAGGAATAATCCAAGAAAAGAATACATTCCTCTATTGGCTTGTAATTTTATAAAGACTTGGATTTGGCAACAATAAGCCATAAACAAAAGAATGACACTTTATTGTCAAAACAAAAGCCATTAAGGAATATTCAAATTTATGTGGTACTCAATGGACAATTAATCTAGAATATCTTTTCATCTATCTCTCTATCTTTTATTAATATATTTCCTTACTCAAAATCTCTGTATTACTTGGTCGACATACCAAAAGCCATACATACGCTTTCTAATATTCCTTAACTTGAATATAGGAAGTTGTAACATACTGAAATCTCCTATGTACCTCTTTGTACTCTTTTCTATAAGCTTTGACCTTCATTTTCGTTCCTTTTGTCCTTGGTTTTGATTTAAAAGAAATTAAGATGGTTATTGGTTAAATGTTTCCCATATATTCTTATTTTAAGGTTGCATGCACAAATGCCTCAGTTAGAATTAGATAATGGGTTAAAATGCAAATTCACATTAAGTAATAAAAAGAGTAAAATAATTCGTCCTAGAATCTTCTAGTGTTTCCTAGAACATAAGAAATAAGAAGAAAATCCGAATTTTGTAAAAGGAAGAAGATAAATGTAATAATTAATGGTAATATGAAATTATGGGTAAAGAAGATAATTACAAAGGTTTTTGCAATAAATATTATAATCTGAAACCATCATGATAATTTGATAGCTTAATTCGTTTCCTTGAACAAAAAGTAACTTAAGGGTCAAGTATCATTTAAAATGGAAATATTAATAACATTGTTCATAGAATATAGGAAATATGCCAATAAAAAGAAATAAAATACGTAATGCTCTCAAATCAAGAAAATAACTTCAAATTCGTATTCTAAACATAAAAATAAGCCTCTGTGCAAATTTGCAACTAATTTGGATAATATATGAATAAGGAGAAAAATAGGAGAGAGAGAAAGTGTGTAGAATGTTCTAATTAATTTAATAAATATAAAGATAATGTCAACTTGTGAAGATAATTGCAAAATCGTGTTCCAAACCTTTAAGGAGACTTATGGGTGAAGTTACATTAAATTTAGATAATGGTATCACCTCTTTTGAAGGAGGAAAGAGAAAATGACATATTAATTATTTCACCTATTAAACTTTCTCAAAATGAAAAACTAACTCCATATTTGGATTCTACGCGTCGAAATAAGTCAGGATATAAATTTTCATAATTTTTGGGCAACGTTTGAGCCTCCAAAAGAAGAAAGAGAAAAACATTTAAAATGTAATAGTTTTAATCGACTTTTGCTGAGGGATATTTCCCTGATCTAACGCGAGATCGGACGGTCCAGGTTCATTAGTGGACCCGTGTCCACCGATCCAATGACGCACGGTCGTCTTCTACCTTGAGTCAGATTAGGCAACAAACTTGATTTTTCATTTTCTTAAAATCGCAATATCTTGAGATCTACTCAACGATTTTCCTTGAAATTTGTTTCGTTGGATTCCTTGTGAGATTTCGCATAGGATTATCCCAAAATTTGCGAGCTTTAACGCGTGTATGTGAAACGCCCAAAGTAGCTGCCAGCCACTTCCCCTTGCTCCTACCCACATCCTAGTCTAGGGTTCCTTGCCTATAAATAACTCAACCCTCGCGACCGCCGACGCCCTAGCAACTCGATCGTATCTTCAATTTGGGTTTTCGTGGACGTTTCGACCCCCAACGAGCAGCCGAAGGTCCCAAGCTTGCGGCGCTTCTTCCTCTCTACTCCGTCAACCTCGGTTCGAATCAAAGGTACCACTGAATTCGTCTCTCCTTTCTCGTTCTTTCGACTACCTGAACGCGAGCTTTCGTCTTGTATAGCGATTTTGCCCAAAATCAGAGCAAGCTCCTATTCTCGTCGATCGGGCGAGAGGAGGAAGATGACGGGTTGGCGTTTTACCGTTTTGCCCTCACCTTCCTTCTTCTCTGGATTTCTCGCGCATGGGTTTTTGGTCTTTTCGCCGCCCCGCCCGACCGCATCGCGCGGCTGGTAGCGAGCGACCGCGGGTCGTGGGTCGCCGCTTCCGAGCGCTCGTCGTCGCTCGGCCATCCAGCCTTGCCTACGTGGCAGGTTGTGATTGGTCGAGGTTAAATAATTTTTATAAATTAATCCGATGGTCAAAAATAGAAAATAAATAGTGTTTTGAAATCAAGAAAATGAGATCTATTTAATAAAAATAATTTTAAAATCTGGTTTTGAGGTTTGCGAAAAGGTGTTTTTAAAATCGATTTAATTAACTTAAAAATCCCTAAAATTAACCCTAAAAATCCATATTTCCAAAATATACAATATTATATGTTATTTTGATCAGGAAAACCTAACTAAGACGATTATGAGGTTTTTGAAGTCTGAATCGAGAGTTTGTGCAAAAAGTTAGTAAATTAGGGTTTTCAATCTTTTAAATGAATACATGTAATTCTAATATATGAATATAATGATGTAATAGGAAGTTTGGGTTTATAGTTCGTGTGAAGAGTTGAAAAAGGGAAACTTAGGACACTTGTGGCCAAGGTATGTGTTTAGTATGAGTTTTGTTGTGCATCTACCTATCAGTTGGGAATATCTAATCCAATACCTAAATTTCTTCTATGAGGTTTAACTTGATCTAAACCATTGAATTCTTGAAACCTAAATGTCTTATTTGCCTCAAAAGTAGATGTAGTATTCTCTTGTTTGGGTATTCATACCCCACAGCCATGATATATATTCTTTTTCTTATTCTTGCCATAAATTTCTTGTTAGCATGAAATTAAATGTCCTATTTAATCTTTAAGTAGTGGTACTTATGTACAACCACCCATAGAGGACATGTATAAAATCGCCCTAGGGGAATGTTTATTATTCTCCCCATTAAAAGTTTGTAGGTGAATTGGAAATGTTTATAATTCTTCCCTCACCTAAGGTTAGAGGTCCGGTAGGTGCCTCAACCCTACTTAGTTAGATAGACATATTAATAAACATGCTAAAACCTCTAATTATTTTGTTAATGGCAAGTTCTCTTATGAAAACCTCATACTCTTTGATATCTTCTTACACCAAATATCTAGTCTAGTTTACTTGTTACAATTTCCTTTGCCTTTGATAGATTATTAGTGTAACACATACTTTTCTTGTTTTCCCTCTTGCTGGGTGCCTTCCCAACCACCCAGGTGTTGGAGCTGTGCAAGGTGAAGGAAGGGCTTGAAGAAGGATTCCTTTGCTGAGATCGTCTGCTTGACTAGAAGGATGTCTAGGTTGCTATAGCTTGATCCTCTATTCTATCTTATCTTTTCTTTTAGAAAGCAATGATGTAATAAACAATAAAGCCATTAGAAGGCTTGTTATTTCTTTCTTTCTGCTGCTATTGACATTTTATTATGTATCTGGAATCATGCTTATTTATTTGGAATATTATGCAATCATCCTCAAAGTCTAAAATTTCTGTTAAAAATTGTGGATGTTTGTATTTCCTTTAAATTTTAGTAAAGGGGTGATCTCGCCTCTTTACAGAAGTCATTAATGTTTTTCCCACTTATGTTCACATTGTTGTATTTTATTGGAATTTTTTTATTTATTTATCTTGTGCCAGCAGCACCCATGCCACAATGGAAATTAACTTTATTAGTTCACCATTGAAACCACTGGGGAAAATACAAATCAATTTATTTATGTAATACAATTTTATTACCAAATTGAGGATATAGAATTCACTCCTCAAAAGGAATTTTGTCCCCAAAATTCAAACATACTAAGATTAAGGTGAATGATAGCTCATCTTTGGTTCACAACTTAGGGTTAGCAACCCTTCTTTGATTTATTCAACAACTTTTATAGATAAGCAAATTCCTTGCATTATTACTAAAATCGGTATCTGAATTCAATTCAAGGTATATATCCAAATCCATAGTATGACATCATTTCTTGATGATTACATTTTCAAATGTGATTTCAATTTCACTCGATGATTATCCTTTCACCTAGGTTTCCAACCTATTGTTCATTCATTTTCACATAAGGGTTAGGTAACACCACCAACCCTAGATCATGTCATTAAGTTCAACTTTCATTCTCATATGTCAATTTTAAGCACAACATGTGTCTACCCTATCTCTCTCACTCATAATGGGATTAAATAAGCATTTGTTTGCAGCCCAAAAACAAAGTTCATCATATTCCAAGAGTAGAGATAGTATATCCACACATTGCCTCAAAATATCGTACTTTAGGTTGAATGATTATTAACATGAATCTAAACCATAAATTACCTTTTTAATTCCATGATGTTCTGATATTTCATGAAGTCAAATGTTCATTTCTTTTTCACTCTTGAGTTTCTACACAACTCCTCTTATGATTTCATCATCACATGACTTCTTGGTATCTTTTTATATTCACACCTCATGTATTGTGAGCCTTATTCATTTCCTTGAGGTCTCTGGGGGTATAGGTACTTCTTGGAGTGATCTTATCCTTATGCATTTAGGGAGTGCCCCTCACATTCACCCATTGGCCACATGAACAAAATGAAGGTAGCTACTCTCCTAAGACATGGGCCTTGGGCCAAATTAATTGTTACATCTCGACCAAATGGTCTTATGCGTTCAAGGAATGCATCAACTCCTAATCCCATCGGTCCATGTACCTTTAATACTCCCTACTTGACCTTAGTATGACTTCGAGCTCTACCCTTCCCAACGGTTCATTGCTAGCACATTATTTTCATATGCAATTCTTTAAATCAGATTCTTCCATCTCCTATAATGCTCATATTCACTTTATGTCCCCTCATTGGATTCATGGCAACATTTTATGGCAAAATTTCTTTTTCAGGCTCAGTCTCCTACGGTTAGCCCCTTCCATAGTGACTTTTCCTCATGTTCCTTAGAGATGGCATACTTGCTTTTAGGGAATCGTACTCAATACATTTTCTGTCATCTTTTATATTAGGCGACTTTTGTGGTTACGTCAAACATTAAATTGATTGAATCATCTTACCTTTCTAAGGAAGGTCCTAACCTAGGATGCCTTCATGGATCATAGTGTTGGGAAATACATCATCAGGTAGGAAGTGAAAAAAAAAAATTACAGACATATTTCCCATTAACCAGTAGATCGCGTCAATAACTATGCAATGGGATGGATGGTTTCACAAAGATATACCTGGTCCTGGAGCAAGTCCAGTGACAATACTCGTTGATGTAGATGTGCACTCTATCTTGGATGGTGGTTGTAAATCTCCTACTCTTACTCGGGCTCGTCTTACTGCTCCTCCACAGACATCAAACTCAGACAACTACTACAGCATATCCTCACATCTCGCCACAGACTGTGAGTTGACGTTGCCCTCCTAGCAGCAGCCAAATGACTCTTGCCTCTAGACTAGTACACACGGACCAACTAGAACTCCTGTCATCCTATAGGAATAGATAGGAAGGAGTTGTCCCTCCTGTTGGTATACTAGTCACCAACATGCTCTTCCACAACAATGATCCTCAGTTGTTGCTCTCCCATGGCTTTCCCTCCCTAGTCGGGTAGGACTTGCCTAGGCTCTCGTAGTTACCACAACCAGAGAGAAAAACATTTATCAGATCAACTGATTCTCAATTGTTTGTGTAGTATTTGTGTTCTAGGAATCCCCATTTACCCCTCTATATATATGAGGGGTTAGGTCCAGGGTTCCCAGTCCCCAGCCAATTCGGGACTAAAGTGGGAGTGGAAAGGACAAGTAGATCATGAATTTTTGCAAGTTTTCTAGAAGTTTCATAACCTGCGTGTGAAGAAGCAGTTGTCTCGCCAATCAAGACGATCATTTTGCTAAGAAAAATGGTCGTCTGGTATGTGAGAAGTTTGTTTCATGCTTTCTGAGTTAGGAGGGAAAAATTCCATATCTATCACTCATAGTCAATCCCCATGTGTCAAAGTCACCCAATCATCACCGTTATAACAACCCATGTTTTAGGACTGTGTTTGATGATGTCAAAGTGTACCCAACGACATGTGATGAGTGTAGTAATTTCAAGGTCTAAGAACCACAACCACCACCATCACTATGAGACATGACTATGACTTCCATGAAGATGGCTTCCATGTGTCTGTCTCACGGTGGGTCTATCTGATACATTGTTTCCCAACATGTATCTTTGTGTTTGGTTTGATATTTCCATATCATGACTAATGAGATTTAGTGATCAACCAACTCACACTTTGATCTTATGTGTTATTGTTGTCTATAAACCTTCCACAATAAAATGATAAAGGACATAATGAAATTGTATATACTCTTAACATCTATATGATCTCATTCTTCCACGTCACGTACTTGAATAAATATGTTATTGAGTAATATCATTCTCTAGACATTTAGTATGTTATTCATTATCTCATAACTAGATATTAAAAATAAATTGGAAGCTTTTCTTTATTATTATCAAGTCAAGTATCTACTTCCATATCCCAAACATCATATGATTGGCTCTCTGGGCATACATACCAATAGACTCCCACTTGCACTTAGATCCAATCACCCATAGATCTTATCTCGAGTGACATAACATGACCATCATGATTTTGCTGCACAAGTGCTTTTATAGCAATGTTTGATTTAAGTCTGTATTTTGCAATTTTCACATCTCTTCATTGTACGACTACTCGTATGAGATGGAAGTGTTGTAGTAAGCTATATGAGATTCCTAGCCTAACTAGTAGTTCCATTTTTGTCATCAGTTTTTCTACCATGTCATCAATGGTTTAGAACCTCACACAAGTTGACCCATATGAACTTCTTGGTCCATACAATATCCTCTATTGTTCTCATAACATAGATATATTAGGCTTCTTTTGTTGATTAGGACAACTACTATTATCTCGAAACCCTTTCCAGCTTATAGTTCTCATTTAATGTCAAACACTAATGTGATCATTTTGTCAGTTTGGAAGCTTGCATGGGTGTAACCCTTTACATACAACTCTTCTTAATTACCATAACCAAGGAACCAATCCTTTTAGTGCTTCACAAGCAGATAAGGATGTTCAATATGGTATTCTAGTGAATCTCACTAGTGTCTTACATATACCCTCTCGTCATATTCAATACATATGAGATTGCTAGCTAGGTATATATGTGTCCTCTCATCATGTCAATACATATGGGATGACTAGATATCCTCTCATCATGTCCAATACATACGATATTACTTGATATCTTCTCGTCATGTCCAATACATATGAGATAACAGGATAATTACATACCATTGCATTTAAGATAGATCTAGTGGAATCTATCCATGTGTCCCTATTCTATATAAGAACTACGACACTAGGCTCTTGATAGACTAACTCCATGCAACATGGACAAGTTTTCTCTCATTGAGTCTTGCATTTTGAACCCTTCAACATGTAACTAATGTATGTGCTTTTATTTTGGTCAAGAAGATTTCCAGATCTATCTCTATAGACCTCGATCCCTATCACATAGGATGCTTCATCTAAACCCTTCATATAGAAGGTACTTTCCTTGCCAGGTTTTATCATTTGTAGGATAATGACATTATTCCCCATCATTATGTGGAATATCAATATGCTCCCACTAAATATTTTGTAATCACATATTCCATCTTCATTCTTACTCAAGTCAAACCCTTTGATTGTCTTGTCAAATTGAAGGTTCCAACTCTAAGATGCTTGCTTCCATCCTCATATTGACCTTTGTTTCTTATAGACTTTATTTGCATTAATGGATATATAAAACCATTAGGTTGTGTCACATACACATCCTCTTCATTATTACAATTAAGGAATGTGGTTTTAACATCCATATGCCAAATATCACAATCATAATAAGTTGCAACAGCAAGCATAATTCAGATGGATTTAACCATCTTTAAAAACAATTTGAACTAGTTTGAAACTCTTTGCAACCAATCTATCCTTCCATGTTGATCTTCTTACAAAGACCCAAATGAACCCTATGGGTTTTACCCCTTCAGGTGGATCCAACAAGGTCATACCTTGTTGGTTTACATGGAGTCCATCATAGATCTCATGGTCTCAAGCCATTTTTTAGAATTTGGTTCCTCAATAGTTTCTAGATAGGTAGTTGACTCATTGCTATGATCAAGTTACCGCCTTCTTGAGTTATAAGATATCATAATATTTCAAACTCAAGGCATTCTACGAAAACTATGAGTTTTGTGTTTACATAAGGAACTTGAGATTCCTCAATAGTTTGTGATTCTCCTTGTTCCTTGTTGTACCTCTTTAGGTTTAATGTTTTCTTGTTTGTCTTGAACATTTTGAGTTCTACTTTTACTCCCACTGATTCCTTTGGAACTTAGTTCCCTGTAGGAATTCAGCCATCCTAGAAACAAACATTTTGTTGTTGGGTTGGAATATAGGTGGTATTCAACAAGATAACATTCATGTGGTTTGTGGATAAATACCTTTAAGAAAATATTTTCTTATACAAGTTTTCAATCCCAATCACTACAAAAGACTCATCGGTACACTTCCCATGCCATATCCCATATGGTGTGTATTGAACCAATTTATACAGTACATTATTTAGTGTAAAGTATGTATCAAAAAAATTGTTAGATTAGCTAGATTTTATTGATGATCTCACCATGACTTAGCAACGTGTGACACCTTCTTTCTGACACATTAGTATGTTTCAGGTGGAGTTCATTATGATACACTATAATGATCTCCCAGAAGATCCTCAAACTCTTGGTTTACGTATTTCAACATCGATCATATCGAGGTATCTTAATACTTTTACCAAATTAGTTATGTACTTCATTTATGATCTCCTTGAACACATCAAGAGATCCAAACTTGTATTTCATTAAATACAAATTTCAATATCTACTGATTGCATCAGTAAATACAATGTGGTACTTGTAATTACCTTTAGCATTCATCCAAAAGGTCTATGTACATTAGTATGTACTAGTCCCAATGGAATAGTCGATCTCCCACTACAACTAGTGAAGATACTCTTGTCATATTACACAACAAATAAGACATGCATGTTTTTATTAGTTCAATAACCAAAAGAGTCTAGATAACCATGATATGGATTCTAAAAATGCATTTCTCGTTAATGCGCTCTAGATGATAGTTCTATAGGCATTCAATGTTTGAGTTATCAATTCATTCAATATATGTATCATACACATTTTTCTTTTCAACTATCATGTATAGTTTATGAGACATAAGGCATCACCATAAAAGATAATAATGTTTTTGTCATACAGAACATATGATGTTTGGAAAGTACATAATAGCAATTCACTAATTATAATATGTTCCCATGAATGATAACCTTTAATTATAGTGGTAGAAACCCTTGCTACATATAGTTCTAGCTTACTTCTTCTCAAGTCTTAAAGTAGAGATCTCTATCTCTATCTTCTTCCTGAGATCCTCTTTGAAGAGGATAATCTTTCCAATGTCCAAACATGTGACAATGGTGGCACGTTATTTTCTTTATCCTTTAAGTGAAAAGGACATATTCCTTTTACACTTACCCTTCTCCATATATTGAGTGAAGAAGACTTGGGCTTCAGCTTATCCTCAAGACACTTCTTAGCCTTGCTTTTGCCCTAGGAATCACTTCTGTTGATCACCATCATGGATTTGTCCTTGTTTTGCCTTGCTTTGGCATCAACATGACAAGCATGTGATGAACTGACTATATGATTCATGCAACAGTTGAATAATCATATTCTTGGTCAACTCTTAACCTAAGAGAAATCCTAGTCATTCTACATGTCCAATCACATTGAACACATAAGGTTCTACTGGACCTCCCTTTGCCAGTTTGTACTCAATTAGCATTTTGGAGACATTATACCTTCTTTGCTTTACATGATTCTTGAGATGTATTACCATCTCGAGAATGTCCATGTATTCATGTTGTCCATGAAACTCATAGTTCATACAACATATAATAGGTATTCAAATGTCTATGGCAACATTGGTATGCTTCCAGTAGCATCCATTTAGCCTTATGCGCATTTGGAGTGGGTTCCTTTGGCATTGGTCTATGATGGACATAGAGCTTTCTCTCATTGAAGAGAACATTTCTCAAAGTCCTTAACCAATTATGGAACTTTATCCTAGTTTTTCCTTCTAAAGGGTTGGTCACAATTTGAACGTGTTTGTGTTTGGCATTTGATTCCATAAGAAATATTGCAATTTTTCAAAACATTTTTGATTTGGTTTGATTTGATAAATGGATGATAATAATTAGGTCTTTAATTAACTACCGCTCCCACTATTTTATTTGAATTGATATCCCTCAATATTAATTCAGAATATTACAGTGTACAATATTCTTATGGGCTCCGATCTCCAAACCACGATATAATCACGAATTAAACATGTGCGGAAGCAATCGATAATCAGCGGAAGACAAAAATCTCGAGAAATTAAAACTTTTCGAGACAAGAGCTTTAAACCACAAACCTTTTCCATTGAAAAAGGATTTAAACTGTATACATCACTGTCAAATTACTTCTTCAGTAATTATATACAACAAGATACAAAATCTCAAGAAGTCACAACAAAAGACTCCAAGACCTGAGTGTACAGAGGACACATAGGACAGACTCTAACTACAACACTTGGCAGGCTGAATCTCCACCTGAGATTATTACTGCTCCTGGTGCTGCTGCTGCTAGGATTGATCACCTGTATTCTGGTTCCTCCGTCTCCGACGACCACCTACAAGGTTGAAGTCTACGGGGTGAGATAATTTTACATAATTGTCCCAGCGAGAGTTATAACTCTCCGCCAGAAGCTTTATTATAACATTTAAGGAATAGAATAAACAACATAACAATAATCCTTCAACAACAGGTTTAATAACAATTAAAACAACTTCTACTTGGGCAATCATGACTGAATAGATCATTAATGTAAACAGTGTAACAACAAACACTCGTCCTCGTAGATAAACCTAAGAAGATATACTACGGAGTTGTTTATGTTTTAAAAACATGATTATGCCCTGTGGAGATGAGGCATACCACTCATGCTCCAACTGATCGCTAAGAAGTCACATCAGTATCATACATAGGTCATTAAAAGAGTCGGATTCTTATGACCTCATCATCCTCAGTCAGTTAGAGGATTGTTTACTAGAAATCTGGCATGATGTCTTTTGTTATAGCTCTCCAGGGTAAACTGGACCTTCGGTATTTTAGAGTTACAGTGGCGTTCTGTACTCTCTTCTCCATCGGAAGATTTCTTGTTTATCTTTCGCTGATACGGTATTTGTGATTCCTTTGGGAGATTTGAGGTACATCTCACCATTCGGTTCTGTAGTGGAGGATTGACGGTATCAATTCCTACGCTAGGATGTAAGGATATACGCATCCATTTCCCCCACATACTCAAGAGTATGTGATCCAGGAGTTCCCTTGGGAAAACTTGTTTCACCATCATTTAGACTCTGACAATGATGGATCTATGATCAGGGCTCTACATTAAACTTGATTAGTTAGGTGCATTCAGTATTCTTTTATATCATTCATTGTTCTTCAAACAATAACAGTAGCATAACAGCTATAAAAGTAGAATACTAAATGTAACAAACCTAACTCACATCAATCATCATTTCTCAGTATACTCATCACAAGTCATCTCTAAAGCATGACTTTGATAGTATTCATGGCTCTTACATCCCATTTAGAACATAAGATACCACTGACAAGGCATCAAGATAATTCACTATTCATAAAGCTAACAACATGCTTTCAATGAATATAGTATCATCATCCATACCTGGATATGATCACCTTCATATCAGGACCTGCATGGTTAATTCAACTGATAAAGGTATTTCAAAAATAAGAATATACTTTCCATTCTTGTCATAAGAGTTAAGTCCTCTAATTCTCATCAATTAGGGTTTACTACTCTTATTGCATGTAATCACCCTGAAATTAGGGTTTACTATTCACATTATGGTGAATTGAACACATAACATAATCATGTATGAGTATCATCATCATTGATGCTCTCAGATAAGTCTAAGATTCATCACTTATCATAATTAGGGTTTCCATGATCTCACATAAGTGGATCATACCCTAATCATGCATATTCATGTGTGTTGAAGGTACTTTACTTGAGTTTCCATCATGAAAGAGGTACTTTCTCTCTCCTAAGATACTTTCTCTCTCCTCATATTGGTATATGGTGATAACACCAATCTAGATCAAGTTGGGTTAAGTCCCCTTTGATTAACATAGGTCAAATCACCACTATTGAGTGATTAGGGTTTGATCAGAACAAGGTTTCACTCAATTGAACCTTTCAAGGGTATTATGGTAAATTACACATTGATCATCATCATCATGGGTTAATTTACTAACCACTTGACTCCTAATGTCTCTTGGTATCATTAGGGTTTAGGTTGAACAACTATTAAACCATTTAAGCCCTCAAGGCATTAAGCAAACTTATCATTAAAGGTCTTCACTAGGTTTCACACCTTCAACCTTCACACACTTTGAAACCGTATGGCCTTATACGGTTTTGAAACCGAATGCCCTCATACGGTTTTGAAACCGAATGGCCTTATACGGTCTTGAAACCGAATGCCCTCATACGGTTTTGAAACCGAAAGAGCTTATACGGTTTGCAACTCAATTGACCCTATATGGTTTTGAAACCGAATTGGTCCATACGGTTTGAGATCGTATAGACCCATACGGTCTCAAGGTCGTATAGATCCATATGGTCTTGAGATCGTATGGATCCATACGGTCTTGAGATCGTATGGATTCATACGGTTTCAAACCAAATGCCCCAAAAAGGGTCAAGACCGTATAGACCTTCAAGGTGGTTTCAAGGGTCAATTCAATTAGGGTTTCCTATGTTGAAGCCATCAATTGGCCTTAATCTTACTAACCACTTACCAATTGATGCAATTAGGGTTAGCCTTAACCTATTGGTCACTCAATTGACCCCTTATGGGTATCCAATTAGGGTTGGAGTGGGTTCAATTAAGGTCTATCAACGTTCAACCATCAACACTCAACAATGTGAAATCAAATCGAAGTTGAACCCCTCAAATGACCTCCAATTGGGCTCAAACTTGGCCCATTCGGTCTTGAGATCATATGGACATCATCCATACGGTCTTGAGACCGTTTTCCCAAAGTTTGACCCAAAACTAAGTGATTTAGGTTAGGGTTGAAGTCCAATTAGGGTTAAAATCAGTAATTTTCATCAATTCCTCAACTTAGTTGCAATTGAACCTTCAACCTATCAATTACCTCAACCATAGACCTTTCTACGGTTTTGGGTTGTGCCCAAACGGTCTTGAGACCGTTTGATGGAACCCCAAACGGTTTTGAGACCGTTTGGGCCCTTCAACCCAAAACTCAACAAGATCTATGGTTAAAACAGTAATTTCAACCCAATTAGGGTTAGGGTTTTAAAATGGCTTCAACTCCCAATCCGTTTGGAATTAGACCATCAAATTTGGAGGGTTGTTAATTAAAATCTTTATGAACAGTAATCGCATACGGTCAACGTTTAGTCAACCATCTTATACGGTTTTGAAACCGTTTTCTCAAAAAGGTCAATGTAAGTAGAGAGAAAAATAGAACTAAATTCAATTAAACTTGCTACTTGTTTTGCCTATATCTCACGATTCCTTTGGAGTTAACCTCTCCAATTTTGAGGGTGATTAGCCTACATAACTGTGAACAGAATTCTTATACGGTCCACGCATGGTCAACGCAGCCATACGGTTTTGAAACCGTATGCCTCCATACGGTCTTGAAACCGTATGCCTCCATACGGTTTGCAAACCGTATGGGCATAGTGGTTGAGACCGTATGGCAAAGTGGAAAACCGTGGATAAACATTGGAAATAACGCCCTTATCTTCTTCCTCAAGAACAGCAACGGTTCCTCATGATTTTTCTTGCAAGGAAGCAAGGGGAAGTAGGGAAGAAGAAGATCTATCAACTAAAAGCATAGAAAAGATGCATATAACAAAGCATAGGTTTAGAGTTATAAAACCCGCCTAAAGCTTGCTCCTTGAGCTCCAAGCTTTCGAGCTCCAAGACTTTAATGGCGTCCAAGAAGCTCCACAGGTCGGCCAAGGTGATTCCTCCAAGGAAGGTTGAGAAAAGATGGCTAGAAAGGTAAAACTAAGTAAGCTAGCCATGAATTTGCCCTTGAAATCGAGTTCTAACCATAGAATTAGGCAAAAGGAGGGATTCAAACCTACCTTGAACCCTTGGTGGTTTCTCCTGAGCTCCAAGGCTGTCCTCAGTCGGTTGAGCAAGGGGAAGAAGTGAAGGAAACGTGAGAGGTGTTTCCTTGCAAGGAGGGAAAAAGGGTTATATACTTAAGTGTAATTCTCAACAAAAACTCATAAGTTCTCCCTATTTCCAACTAAGTCCCTCCATCTTTACTTGCTCGTCCCTTCCTCTTAATTCTAAGGACAAACCTTCTCTTAAGCTCAAGAAAAGAAGGCAAAGAGGGTCAACCTATTACTAAAGCACACATATAAAAGGGCTATAGTACATACACCCTGATTATTCAATCAAAAAGGTGTTCTCATCATTTGATTAATCAATTGAGGTAACCTCTTCATAATTTTTTTCTCTAAATGATGACAAGAGTCCTACAAGATATTTTAGATGGTTTATTTTACAAGTTGCATCCCTCAAATTGGGTAAATTGCACTTTACCCCAATTTAGGGTTTTCAAGCATAGGGATTGCTTCCACAGCTGCACCTTAGTGTTAAAGCTTGGAAAATCCCTCAAACTTCATCATAAACATCCTCATGATGTCTCAACATCATAGGAACATCTTAACTTGTGAATATTGCAAGTTAACCCCTCTAACTGGGTAATTTGCACATAGGTCCCTGCATTACAAAATAATGCTACAACTTTGTATAAAAAGGAGCAAAATTAAAAGTAAATGTTCCTGAGGAACTTATTTACATGCCAGGGAGTGTTCACAAGTATAAAATTACATATTTAGGCAAAACTTCTAGGGTTAGGTTATAACCCAGGTCAGGGATGTTACAAATTCTTCACCCCTTCACAAGGATTTCGTCCCCGAAATCGATAAAACGTATTTAAGAGAAAAGAGCAGGGTATTTCCTTCTCATCTCATCCTCTAGTTCCCAAGTGGCTTCTTCAACACCACGATGGTTCCAGAGGACTTTCACAAGGCTTATATCCTTTTTCTTTAGCTTTTTAGTTCTGTTATCTAGGATTGACACTGGTCCTTCCTCATATGTTATATCTTCATTCAATTCTACTTCCATAGGTTGTAGAACTGACTCGGTGTCAGGGTGACATTTCCTCAACATGGAAATGTGAAAGACAGGATGTAACTTCTGCAACTCCTGAGGGAGCTCTAGTCTATAGGCTACCTTTCCAACTCTTTCAACAATTGGATAAGGTCCCATAAATCTAGGAGCTAACTTCCCTTTTCTTCCAAAACGAAGGACTCTTTTCCAAGGTGAGACTTTGAGATATACTCTGTCTCCAACCTGGAACTCTAGGGGTCTACGACGTTTGTCAGCGTACGATTTCTGCCTATCATGTGCAGTCTTAAGTTGTTGCTGGATAACTTTAATCTTCTCTGTGGTTTGTTACACAAGATCAGGACCTAACAACTGGTGCTCACCAGCCTCATACCAACACAAGGGTGATCTACAACGTCTACCATACAAAGCTTCATATGGTGCCATATCAATGCTATGTTGATAGCTATTGTTATAGGCAAACTCTATCAAGCTCAGATGTAGATCCCAACTCCCGGTAAACTGGAGAACACATGCTCTCAACAGATCTTCCAAGGTCTGTATAGTCCTTTCTGACTGTCCATCAGTCTGTGGATGAAAGGCTGTACTAAACCTTAGCTTGGTGCCTAGGGCTCTGTGTAACTGCTCCCAAAAGCGACTTGTAAACTGGGGACCTCTGTCAGAAACTATCGTGACAGGAACTCCATCCAAACGCACTATCTCTTGCACATATATCTGGGATAACCTTTCAGCAGAGTAGGTTGTTTTGACAGGTAAGAAATGTGTTGTCTTAGTCAACCTATCAACAATTACCCAAATGGAATCATGTCCTTTGCTTATCCTGGGTAGGCCAACAACAAAGTCCATGGTTACATGGTCCCACTTCCATTGTGGTATGGGTAAGGGTTGCATTGTTCCAGCAGGTTTCTGGTGTTCAGCCTTGACCTGCTGACACACAGGACACCTCAGAACAAACTCAGCTACATCCTTCTTCATCCCGGGCCACCAATATATATCTTTCAGGTTTCGATACATTTTGGTGCTCCCTGGATGCATAGCATACATCGAAGAATGAGCTTCTTCCAGGACTAACTTCCTCAGATCATCTACATCTGGTTTTATCATCCTCCTATGATAGCATGCCACTTGGTCATCTGACTCATGAAAACCATCTTGCTTCTCATTATCATACTCAGATCTAATCTGCTGAACAGCAGTATCTACTTGCTGTGCCTCCTTTATCTGCTCTCTTAGGGTAGGTTTAATCTGCATCTCAGCTAACAAACCGGCTAACAATGTCACCTTCAACTGCACATTGTCTTGCCTTAAAGAGATAAGCATATCCCTCTTAGAGCATACTAAGGAACTTAGTTGTGCTCTATCCATGGTTGATGTTGCTGATTTCCTACTCAAGGCATCTGCAACCACATTGGCCTTGCCTTGATGGTAATCAATTGTACAGTCGTAGTCCTTGATTAACTCCATCCAGCGATGTTGCCTCATGTTAAGCTCATGCTGAGAGAAGATATACTTCAGGTTCTTGTGGTCTGTGAAAATCTGGAAGGTTTCTCCGTAGAGATAATGTCTCCAGATCTTCAAGGCATGAACCACAGCAGCTAACTCTAGATCGTGTGTCGGATAATTTTCCTCGTGTTTCTTAAGCTGTCGGGAAGCAAAAGAAATCACTTGTTTATCCTGCATCAACACACATCCAAGTCCATTCTTGGAGGCATCACAGAAGATTATA
This sequence comes from Alisma plantago-aquatica, assembly GCA_963693085.1. NCBI lineage: Eukaryota > Viridiplantae > Streptophyta > Magnoliopsida > Alismatales > Alismataceae > Alisma > Alisma plantago-aquatica. Next base: position 253,223,604 of record OY856415.1, read on the forward strand.
TATCATTTTCCTTGTTCAGGTAGCACAAGCACAAGTGCACTTGTCAACCTTTCCTTCAACAGCTGAAAAGACTGTTGACACTTATCACTCCAAGCGAAAGGAACATCCTTCCAGGTTAACTTGGTCAAAGGTAAGGCTATAGAACTGAAATTCTTAATAAACCTTTGATAATAGCCAACTAACCCCAAGAAGCTTCTAATCTCCGTCGATGTTTTCGGTTGTTCCCACTGTAGAACAGATTCTACCTTTGCAGGGTCTACACGAATTCCTGAGGCAGATACCACATGTCCAAGGAAAGACACTTCAGATAACCAGAACTCGCACTTGCTAAATTTTGCGTATAGCTTATGTTCTCTTAGCAAGGTCAGAGTTTGGCGAAGATGCTGCTCATGCTGCTGAGCATCCTTACTATAAATCAGTATGTCATCTATGAAGACGAAAACACACTGATCAAGGAAGGGTCGAAAGACTCTATTCATGAGTTCCATGAATGCAGCTGGTGCATTGGTTAGTCCAAACGACATAACTGTGAACTCATAGTGACCATATCTTGTCCTAAAAGCAGACTTGGATATGTCACTGTCCTTAATGCGGAGTTGATGATATCCGGACCTCAAATCTATCTTTGAGAAGACTGTTGCACCATGCAACTGGTCAAAAAGATCATCAATCCTCGGCAAAGGATACTTATTCTTTATTGTTACTTTATTGAGTTGTCTATAGTCAATGCACAACCGCATTGATCCATCTTTCTTTTTAACAAACAAAACCGGAGCACCCCAAGGTGAGGTACACGGTCGGATGAAACCCTTCTCAAGTAACTCTTGAAGTTGTTTCTTGAGTTCTGCCATCTCGGCAGGCGCCATCCTATAAGGAGTCTGGGCTATGGGTTTCGTATCTGGGACCAAATTGATTTCAAAATCAATCTCCTGGGGTGGTGGTATACCAGGAAGTTCTTCGGGAAACACATCCTCGAATTCCCTGACTATAGGAACTTCAGCAGGGTTGGGACTTTCCTTGGTAACATCTACCACATGGGCTAAGAATGCATAACATCCTTGCCTCATCAGCTTATCAGCAACCATAACTGATACAAGACAGGTGGGCAGAATCTTTCTTTCTCCTTGAAAGATCCATGTGTTGCTTTCATCAGCAAACACTGCCAACTTGGACTCACAATCCAAGACAACTCGATACCTTTCCAAGGTATCCATCCCTAGGATTACATCGAATCCTTGCATATCAAGCGGTATGAGGTCCACTTGAATGCGATGTTTAGAAAAGAAGAGGATGCAGGGAGAGCATACCTCCTGCAGAACGGCAGATCCACTCAACGGAGTCTCTAACAACAAACTATCTGCCCTATGACTAACTGTCATATTGTAGTTGCGGATCACTCTTCGAGTGATGAAAGAGTGTGTAGCACCCGGATCAATCAGAACAGATACTACACAAGATTTAGACATATCAGAATATAGAAGTTCCATCTGACCTGTCACCACTTGTGGATTGACCACTGCTTCAGGTGGGTTCATAGCATAGAACCTTGATGTAGCCTATTGTTGAGGTGGTGCTGATGATCCAGCTTGAGACGCTTGCCCGCGTCCTCGAGTTGCTCCTCAAGATTGTCCTCTCTGTGGTCCTTGTTGACCTTGTCTCGGAGGCTGTGTCACACTGACAGGCTTAGATCGACAGTTCTTCATCAAATGTCCCACCTTACCACAGTTGTAGCAGCTTCTCTCCTGTTGTTGTGGTCTTGGTGGTCCAGTCACTGACACTGATGCAGAACTCTGAGTCTCCCGAGGTGGTTGTCCTCGTCCTCTACCTCTACTTGGAGACCACTGATTCTGAGAACTAGATCTAGGTGGTGGAGGGTTAGGTGCAGAGGATCTAGGCTGCTTAGAGTCCCTAGATGAAGAACCCTGGAACTGTGGATATCTTTTCTGAGTTTGCCTCTTCTCAACCACAGATCTCTCTATCCTTCGGACTGACTCAATGAAGGTAGAGAATCTCTCTCGGTTTTCTAAGGCAGACACCGGGGTAGTCATATCAGCATTCAGGCCCTTCTCGAATCTTCTGATTCTTTCCTCCTCTGTGGCAGCCATGTGCGGACAAAACCGCAACAACTCCATGAACTTAGCCTCATACTCGCTAATGTTCATCATGCCCTGCCTCAGTCTCTCAAACTGAGAGATCTTCTCGTCTAGGAAGGTCTTTGGGAAATATCTCTGAACAAATTCCCGCCGAAAGTCTTCCCACAAGATCTCCATTCCAGGTCTCTTCTTCTCTTCCATTGTCCACCAATGACCAGCACTTCCTTTGAGAAGATAAACTGCATGTCTGACCTTCTCAACTTTAGGGATATTAAGAATCATGAAGGCCTTCTCCAACTCCGTCAACCACAGATCAGCATCCGCGGGGTCGGCAGTCCCATAGTACTCGGTAGCTTCGACACGATGTAGTTGCTCGAACGTCTTCCCGATACCTTGACCTTCTGGTTGGACAGGTGCCCTGGGTGCAGGCATGGGCATCCTGTCGGTTATGTGTGTCATGGCAGTCATAAACTGCCCGAACATCGTATGCACGGCTGGGTTACTCATGTCGATTGGGTCGAACTGAGGTGGCTCTCTGGGTTGCTCAGGTACAGGCTGTTCTTCTTCTGGAACCCCTGCACCGCCTTGAGGTGCAGCTACGCTACTCTCTGCCACGTGCTCTTCATGTGGCTCAGACATTCTTATGTATCTTCTTCTCCTGAGGGGCAGAAGATTCTATTAGATAAGGAAGGAATACTTAAGATAGACTCGACTTCCTAAGTGCTATGCCTCTGTAGACTCGACGAACCTAGAGCTCTGATACCACTTAATTGTGGGCTCTGATCTCCAAACCACGATATAATCACGAATTAAACATGTGCGGAAGCAATCGATAATCAGCGGAAGACAAAAATCTCGGGAAATTAAAACTTTTCGAGACAAGAGCTTTAAACCACAAACCTTTTCCATTGAAAAAGGATTTAAACTGTATACATAACTGTCAAATTACTTCTTGAGTAATTATATACAACAAGATACAAAATCTCAAGAAGTCACAACAAAAGACTCCAAGACCTGAGTGTACAGAGGACACATAGGACAGACTCTAACTACAACACTTGGCAGGCTGAATCTCCACCTGAGATTATTACTGCTCCTGGTGCTGCTGCTGCTGGGATTGATCACCTGTATTCTGGTTCCTCCGTCTCCGACGACCACCTACAAGGTTAAAGTCAACGGGGTGAGACAATTTTACATAATTGTCCCAGCGAGAGTTATAACTCTCCGCCAGAAGCTTTATTATAACATTTAAGGAATAGAATAAACAAGATAACAATAATCCTTCAACAGCAGGTTTAATAACAAGTAAAACAACTTCTACTTGGGCAATCATGACTGAATAGATCATTAATGTAAACAGTGTGACAACAAACACTCTTCCTCGTAGATAAACCTAAGCAGATATACTACGGAGTTGTTTATGTTTTACAAACATGATTATGCCCTGTGGAGATGAGGCATACCACTCATGCTCCAACTGATCGCTAAGAAGTCACATCAGTATCATACATAGGTCATTAAAAGAGTCGGATTCTTATGACCTCATCATCCTCAGTCAGTTAGAGGATTGTTTACTAGACATCTGGCAGGATGTCTTTTGTTATAGCTCTCCAGGGTAAACTGGACCTTCGCTATTTTAGAGTTACAGTGGCGTTCTGTACTCTCTTCGCCATCGGAAGATTTCTTGTTTATCTTTCACCGATACGCTGTTTGTGATTCCTTTGGGAGATTTGAGGTACATCTCACCATTTGGTTCTGTAGTGGAGGATTGACGGTATCAATTCCTACACTAGGATGTAAGGATATACGCATCCATTTCCCCCACATACTCAAGAGTATGTGATCCAGGAGTTCCCTTGGGAAAACATGTTTCACCATCATTTAGACTCTGACAATGATGGATCTATGATCAGGGCTCTACATTAAACTTGATTAGCTAGGTGCATTCAGTATTCTTTTATATCATTCATTGTTCTTCAAACAATAACAGTAGCATAACAGCTATAAAAGTAGAATACTAAATGTAACAAACCTAACTCGCATCAATCATCATTTCTCAGTATACTCATCACAAGTCATCTCTAAAGCATGACTTTGATAGTATTCATGGCTCTTACAGCCCATTTAGAACATAAGATACCACTGACAAGGCATCAAGATAATTCACTATTCATAAAGCTAACAACATGCTTTCAATGAATATAGTATCATCATCCATACATGGATATGATCACCTTCATATCAGGACCTGCATGGTTAATTCAACTGATAAAGGTATTTCAAAAATAATAATATACTTTCCATTCTTGTCATAAGAGTTAAGTCCTCTAATTCTCATCAATTAGGGTTTACTACTCTTATTGCATGTAATCACCCTGAAATTAGGGTTTACTATTCACATTATGGTGAATTGAACTCATAACATCATCATGTATGAGTATCATCATCATTGATGCTCTCCGATAAGTCTAAGATTCATCACTTATCATAATTAGGGTTTCCATGATCTCACATAAGTGGATCATACCCTAATCATGCATATTCATGTGTGTTGAAGGTACTTTACTTGAGTTTCCATCATAAAAGAGGTACTTTCTCTCTCCTAAGATACTTTCTCTCTCCTCATATTGGTAGATGGTGATAACACCAATCTAGATCAAGTTGGGTTAAGTCCCCTTTGATTAACATAGGTCAAATCACCACTATTGAGTGATTAGGGTTTGATCAGAACAAGGTTTCACTCAATTGAACCTTTCAAGGGTATTATGGTAAATTACACATTGATCATCATCATCATGGGTTAATTTACTAACCACTTGACTCCTAATGTCTCTTGGTATCATTAGGGTTTAGGTTGAACAACTATTAAACCATTTAAGCCCTCAAGGCATTAAGCAAACTTATCATTAAAGGTCTTCACTAGGTTTCACACCTTCAACCTTCACACACTTTGAAACCGTATGGCCTTATATGGTTTTGAAACCGAATGCCCTCATACAGTTTTGAAACCGAATGGCCTTATACGGTCTTGAAACCGAATTCCCTCATACGGTTTTGAAACTGAAAGAGCTTATACGGTTTGCAACTCAATTGACCCTATACGGTTTTGAAACTGAATTGGTCCATACGGTTTGAGATCGTATAGACCCATACGGTCTCAAGGTCATATAGATCCATACGGTCTTGAGATCGTATGGATCCATACGGTCTTGAGATCGTATGGATTCATACGGTTTCAAACCGAATGCCCCAAAAAGGGTCAAGACCGTATAGACCTTCAAGGTGGTTTCAAGGGTCAATTCAATTAGGGTTTCCTATGTTGAAGCCATCAATTGGCCTTAAGCTTACTAACCACTTACCAATTGATGCAATTATGGTTAGCCTTAACCTATTGGTCACTCAATTGACCCCTTATGGGTATCAAATTTGGGTTGTAGTGGGTTCAATTAAGGTTTATCAACGTTCAACCATCAACACTCAACAATGTGAAATCAAATCGAAGTTGAACCCCTCAAATGACCTCCAATTGGGCTCAAACTTGGCCCATTCGGTCTTGAGATCGTATGGACATAATCCATACGGTCTTGAGACCGTTTTCCCAAAGTTTGACCCAAAACTAAGTGATTTAGGTTAGGGTTGAAGTCCAATTAGGGTTAAAATCAGTAATTTTCATCAATTCCTCAACTTAGTTGTAATTGAACCTTCAACCTATCAATTACCTCAACCATAGACCTTTATACGGTTTTGGGTTGTGCCCAAACGGTCTTGAGACCGTTTTGTGGAACCCCAAACGGTTTTGAGACCGTTTGGGCCCTTCAACCCAAAACTCAACAAGATCTATGGTTAAAACAGTAATTTCAACCCAATTAGGGTTAGGGTTTTGAAATGGCTTCAACTCCCAATCCGTTTGGAATTAGACCATCAAATTTGGAGGGTTGTTAACTAACATCTTTATGAACAGTAATCTCATACGGTCAACGTTTAGTCAACCATCTTATACGGTTTTGAAACCGTTTTCTCAAAAAGGTCAATTTAAGTAGACAGAAAAACAGAAGTAAATTCAATTAAACTTGCTACTTGTTTTGCCTATATCTCACGATTCCTTTGAATTTAACCTCTCATATTTTGGGGGTGATTAGCCTACATAATTGTTAACATAATTCTTATACGGTCCAGGCATGGTCAACGCAGACATACGGTTTTGAAATCGTATGCCTCCATACGGTCTTGAAACCGTATGCCTCCATACGGTTTGCAAACCGTATGGGCATAGTGGTTGAGACCGTATGGCAAAGTGGAAAACCGTGGATAAACATTGGAAATAACGCCCTTATCTTCTTCCTCAAGAACAGCAACGGTTCCCCACAATTTTGCTTGCAAGGAAGCAAGGGGAAGTAGGGAAGAAGAAGATCTATCAACTAAAAGCATAGAAAAGATGCATATAACAAAGCATAGGTTTAGAGTTATAAAACCCGCCTAAAGCTTGCTCCTTGAGCTCCAAGCTTTCGAGCTACAAGCCTTTAATGGTGTCCAAGAAGCTCCACAGGTCGGCCAAGGTGATTCCTCCAAGGAAGGTTGAGAAAAGATGGCTAGAAAGGTAAAACTAAGTAAGCTAGCATGAATTTGCCCTTGAAATCGAGTTCTAACCATAGAATTAGGCAAAAGGAGGGATTCAAACCTACCTTGCACCCTTGGTCGTTTCTCCTGAGCTCCAAGGCTGTCCTCAGTCGGTTGAGCAAGGGGAAGAAGTGAAGGAAACGTGAGAGGTGTTTCCTTGCAAGGAAGGAAAAAGGGTTATATACTTAAGTGTAATTCTCAACAAAAACTCATAAGTTCTCCCTATTTCCAACTAAGTCCCTCCATCTTTACTTGCTCGTCCCTTCCTCTTAATTCTAAGGAAAAACCTTCTCTTAAGCTCAAGAAAAGAAGGCAAAGAGGGTCAACCTATTACTAAAGCACACATATAAAAGGGCTATAGTACATACACCCTGATTATTCAATCAAAAAGGTGTTCTCATCATTTGATTAATCAATTGAGGTAACCTCTTCATAATTTTTTTCTCTAAATGATGAAAAGAGTCCTACAATATATTTTAGATGGTTTATTTTACAAGTTGCATCCCTCAAATTGGGTAAATTGCACTTTACCCCAATTTAGGGTTTTCAAGCATAGGGATTGCTTCCACAGCTGCACCTTAGTGTTCAAGCTTGGGAAATCCCTCAAACTTCATCATAAACATCCTCATGATGTCTCAACATCATAGTAACATCTTAACTTGTGAATATTGCAAGTTAACCCCTTTAACTGGGTAATTTGCACATAGGTCCCTGCATTACAAAATAATGCTACAACTTTGTATAAAAAGGAGCAAAATTAAAAGTAAATGTTCCTGAGGAACTTATTTACATGCCAGGGAGTGTTCACAAGTATAAAATTACATATTTAGGCAAAACTTCTAGGGTTAGGTTATAACCCAGGTCAGGGATGTTACAATTCTAGTGGGCCAAGATCCAAAATAATTCGATTGTTACCCGGCCTACACCAGTGTCCACAGTCAATTATCAAGGTAGGCAATCATGCCAATTGCATCATATGCAACTCTTGGATAGATGATATGCACAACTCCTTAGCATGATCATATGCACACCTCTGGGCCCAGACTCTATGAGAATCACCAGTCAAGCTTGACCCAAAAACCGACATGATAATAATGCACTCGGTGGATGTGAAACCTACATTGTTACCATCACACTTCCATGAGATAGACGGTGCACCCCATGGAGGAGGAACTTACACTTGGTCGATCAAGATTTTCATGTTGGCTTCTTATGGAAAGAATCTAAGACTTGATATTATATTTGAGGGAGTTTGTATTTATAAATACATATACTTTATCCAATCACCACATATATAGTATGTATCATATACATGCAATAACCACAAATGAGAACATGCAATAAATAAAACACACAAGTGATGGTTATGGCCATCTAATGTAATTCCTTAGAGCCATAAGGAATTACTACCACCTATGGTCCACATTATATGCAACCTACTGTTGGTGATGATTTGTGTTTGAACCAATCCGGTTTGATCAGTTCAACTCTTGAACCGATCAGCTCGCCTCTTGGTTGCTCAGTTGGACTCTTCTAAAACGGTCTTCTGGTTCTCAGGTCCAAGAAGCGTCTGGACACCTCCAGCCAGTCGGTTGGGCCACCAGTCGGTCGGTTCATCTTCCTGTCGGCTGGCCTCCTTGGTCCTCCAGTTGATCAGGTCATCTTACGAGCCAGTCGTTTCTGCTTTGTGCAGATTATCATCTCATGTTGAAACATAAATTAAAACTATCATATTTCTTATTACATTTTATATGGGAAAACTTGAGTTACATTTGAGGGGATATAGGAAGAAGAGCATTAATTTACTGGTGGAAAGGAGAGAGAGGCTCGATACGCAAATAGGTTATCAACAGGAATAATAACCACAACTATGCACACATAGATCTAGGGTTTTGTCCAAAACCATGCTTTACATCCACCATCAAAATCGATTTTATGTTGACGCGTGTAAATTGCATATATATATATATATATATATATATATATATATATATATATATATATATATATATATATATATATATATATATATATATATATATATATATATATATATATATATATATATATATATATTCATTTGGGTTCTTATGTGGTGATTTAGACGGATGTGCACATCAACCAATTTAAATATTCACATCACATGCAATAAATAAATACGGTGAAACCAAAATTTGATCATATCGATTAACCTAAAACATAATTAATTGATGTGGCTCTGATATCACTTTAGGTAAATAAAACATCAGGTTGGCAGTGGAAAAAAAATTACTGTCATATTTCCCATTAACCAGTAGATCACGTCAATAACTATGCAATGGGAAGGATGGTTCCACGAAGATATACCTAGTCCTAGAGCAAGTCCAGTGCCAATCCTCATCGATGAAGATGTGCACTCTATCTTGGACAGTGACTGTACAGATCCTAGTTGCACTCAGACTCATTTGATTGCTCTTCCATGGACATCAGACTCCGACACCTACTGCAGCGACTCTTCACATCTCGCCATAGAGTGTGAGTTGGCGTTGCCCTCCTAGCAGTAGCCAAAGGACTCTTGCCTCTAGAGTAGTCCACACAGACCAACTAGAACTCCTGTCGTCCTATAGGAATGGACATAAAAGAGTTATCCCTCATGTTGGTGTACTAGTCACCAACATGCTATCTCACAACAATGATCCTCAGTTGTTTCCCTCCCATGGCTTTCCCTCCCTAGTCGGGTAGGAATTGTCTGGGCTCTCGTGGTTACCACTACTAGAGAGGACAACACTTGTCAAAGCAACTGATTCTCAATTATTTGTGTATTAGTTGTGTACTGGGAAGCCCCCTGTACCCCTCTATATATAGGATGGGTTAGGTTCAAGGTTCCTAGTCCCCAACCAATGTAGGACTAAAGTGGGAATGGAAAGGACAAGTAGATCTTAAATTTTTGCAACTCTACTGGAAGTTTCACAACCTGCATGACACAAAACGGTCATCTTGCCAAGCGAGACAATTGTTTTGCTAAGCAAAATGGTTGTCTAGGATGCGAGATGGTCATTTTTCTCTTTCCCAGTTAGATATGAATTGGAAAATCATTTCCTAATTAATGTCATACATTAATTTACTTGCATCCCAAGTATGTGCAATTGAAATGAGCTCAGGAAAAATCCAGAAGTTTCATTCGTCCCAAGAAGGCCATCTCACACGAGCAAGATACCTGTCTCACTCACCCAGACGGCCGTCTGGTGAGTTTAAGTAGAGCCGATCGGTTCAATATATTGAAATTGTCGTTGTAGAGGGAAGAACTAAGACAATTTGATTTATGATCTGCCAAACAATCCAAAGGAATGTCTCAACATTTGAGATTCCTGTCTGGTTGCCAAAATGGCCGTCTCACCTAGTGAGATGGTCGTTTGGCAGTTCAGTCAGCCAATCTGTTGATCTATTTTGTGAATCGAGCACCTAAACACTTTAATACTTAATTCAATTATCATTCAAGATCAAACTCCTCTTCTAGATGAGTTCCTATGTGTGTGAGCCTATAGTTCCCATATCATGTTGGCGGTGAATGTCCATAACTAGATTATGGCATCACAAAAGAGTGGTGCCTAGTCACACATCATCGCTACCTAAGTGAATGGAAAGTTGGGGAGAAACTTCAACCTACAATCTACATATGGTGTTATAGTGTTTGTATAGTTCCTTTGTCACTAATATCCAAATTGAACTAGAGGCATGGAGCAGTCACCATCATTATTATTCAATCTTGTTCCTTGAACCAGAGCAGACTACATGAGATATATGTAAACTCAATATCACATATTGACTCACAAGCATCTCAGTCTTGGTAATCAAGAGGCCTTGGATATCATACTCCTGTCGGAGAAACAAATTCCATATTTATCACTCACAGTCAATCCACATGTGTCAAAGTCACCAAATCATCACCGTTATAACAACCCATGTTTTAGGATTGTGTTTGATGATGTCAAAGTGTACCCAATGACATGTGATGACTGTGGTGATTTCATGTCTAAGAACCACAAATGCCACTAGGGGTGGCAATCGGGTCCAGGTTGAGCGAGTCCTATTTCGGGTCAATTCACGTCAGATCAAATGCACTCGACCCGAACCCAACCAAAAATAGTTTTGGGTCATACTTGCTTGACTTGAACCTAAAATTACTATTTATGGGTTTGATCTGGTGGACCCAAAAATATCATGTTATATGCAAACCTGAAAATATAAACCCGAAAATACAAACCCAAAAAACCCAAAAATAAAAACCCGTTAGATTACTGCAGAATCTGTTGGTTAATTAATAATTTACAAGCAAAGACTTGTGTAAACTATTATATTTTTATGTTTGAATGTGTTTAACTTTTATATGGATAAAAATATGAAAAATATATATACATATATGAAGACATAATTTTGGGTCAATTGGGTTTTGCGGGTCGAGAATTGCAAACCCATACCCAACCCATAAATTTAATTTTGGGTTTGGGTCATTTTAGATCAAGTAGAAAAAAATTACCCGAACCTGCTTTAGTCGGGTCGGGTCAAGCGGGACAGGTCTGATTTTTCTAGCCCTAACCACCACCATCACTGTGAGACCTGACTATGACTTCCATGAAGATGGCTTCCATGTTTTAGTCTCACGGTGGGTCTGTCTGATACACTGTTCCCTAGCTTGTATCTGTGTGTTTGGTTTGATATTTCCATATCATGACTAATTAGATTTAGTCATCAACCAACTCACACTCTGATCTTATGTGTTGATGTTGTCTGTCAACCTTCCACAATAACAATTGATCAGGGACATAATGAGATTGTATATATTCTTAACATCTGTATGATCTCATTCTTCCAAGTCAAGTACTTGAAGACATACATCGTTGAGTAATATCATTGTCTAGACATTCATTATGTTATTCATTATCTCATAATTGAATATTAAAAATAAATTGGAAGCTTACCTTTATCATTATCAAATCAGGTATCTACTGCTATCACAATCATCATATGATTGGCTCTCTGGGCATACATACCAACACATAGTTGTAAGTTAGGCTTCTCTAGTGACTGGCCTAAATCGCACGTCCAAAATGGAGCGGATTGAGAGTAGTTAGACTTTTTATATTATAATCCGACACTCAAGCCCCCGCACCTATTATACGGGGCCCTATGTGGTATTCCGGGTCAAACCATAGGGAAAAGGTCGGTGAGTGTTAAGTACACAGAGTCTCACACTCTTACACTCCGAACGAACAGGTGGGATGAAAAGGGTGTTCCCTAAGGAACGATGGTGCTTCAACCAAAACAAAGAAAGTTAAAAGAAAGAAAACAATAATGAGAGAAAAACATTAACAAGTGGGGGATAACAAAGATAGGGAAGGAAACTTGGCTCTGGTTTCACCTACTAAGATCTCTCGCCAACATGTAAAACTCACACCCCTTCGTATACTCCTATCAATATTACAAACAGACATCAAGATGTTTATTCCCTCCTCTCTTGAGATAAGGATAGATCTAGGCTCTTAGGTGGCCTCTCTTTTGACATAATGACCCAACAACCACAAAACAAACCATATGACCGTTAGCTTTAGCATTCCAACACTTTCATGCATTCATACTACTCCATAATGCTAGATAAGGGTGGTACTACTCTTTTGAGGTACCAAGAATCAAACATCACAAGATTGTAGCTAAGCATACTAGTGAAACATTAAGAACAAGTGTATGGAGATAATCTTGATAAGAGCATATACATATTCAAAGGGGAGAAAGAATATACATGCTGGAAGAGCCTTAGTGGCTACTCCCAACCCAACTTAGATGTTTAGCCACACATGTTGACAGGTAGCATAACGTCGTTACAAAATGATAGATACATCAAATACCACAAAGAGGAGAAGTACAACATGAGCAAATGATAGATCTAGATAGAGAGAGAATATGGTGATACACCACTATACTTCTTCAAATCTAGATCAAGAGTGGGCAATGCATAGGTGGGTCTTCCTTTGAAGAAGAGGGCAATCAATCTTCTCTCTCTTCTAGCTTCCACCTTCAGAGATCCAAGACTAATAGTATGGATGTGAGTGACTCTGGAATTTGGCAAGACTTCATGGTCCTTGATGACTTGATGATGTGACAAGTTGAGGTGGGTGGCCTATTTATAGGTGCTACCCACCGACTTAACTATCTGGGTCGCGGTCATGGTAGGGCCTCAGTCAAGGCATGACCTAGGTCGAGGCATTTCTATATTCCACAGTCATGGCCTGGTTGTATGCCACAGTTGGGGAGAGGGTCCTCAATTGTAGTAGGGTCGTGATTGTGGTGCATTGAGCCGGTAGATGGTCGTGGTGTGAAGAGACGGTGGTAGAGGCATCAACTGTGGTAGGGTCCTTAGTGGTTGATACAACCGCAGTCATGGTGTTAACCATGACCATTTCTTGGCATGACCCTACAAAGGTGAAAGATGTGTGCAATTGAGATTTTTGACATAAAGTACTAAAATAATTAGAAAAAGTCTATAAAAGGTATGCTAGGAGAAGCATAAATTGTATGTAAAAAGTGCATAAAATGAGATGTTTTCAACTCCCCCAAACTTAGGATCGATCCAATCCTCAGGCTAAGGGTAGGCTTAAAATCATAGAGAGATGAGAAAAGGGTGACAAAAATTTTCAAAAAGCTTATTATTACTGAGTTATCTCATTCTTACAGCAAAACTTGTGTGGTATGTTCATTCAATCCTAAAATCCTATTTCCTCCCCTTTGTAACTAGAGTTGCATGACTTTGAATGTTTGCCTATGACTTTTGGTAGAAAAGGGTTCTCAGTCTCAATGACTTATCCCTTTGTGCACTAGGTTGCTAGCCATACTTGTACAACATCCCCTTGAGGGGTAGCTTTCACACCCTTCCTTTATTTTTGGTTGGCCCTATGCTAGTGTGCTCAGGTAGGTTTCAAGCTTTAAGTGTTTTCCTACTCTCCTCAATTTCCCTTGCCCACAAGCTATCGTGAGGATAGCATTTCCCCAAAGGCTCCTGACGTTAAGGTAGGTGGTTTTGTGAGGGTCGTTTGGGATTGTAGGTGGATAAATTTGGCTTCAAGATTCCAATTACGGGCACAACATATCTGCATTAATGGGTGCAGCAATACACTAGCCATGTGGGATCCTTCGGCATCTTTTGGGCACAACTCTCATTATATATTTTTTTTCTTTTTTATTTTGGCTTTTCATATCTCCTCTTAGGTTTGAGTGAGGGGGGTTTTACATGATTTTCTAGGCGGCCAAGCCTCTTTTCATCCCAAAGTGGGGATAATTACACCCGGAAGGGGTAGTTGTTTCCTTCTCGAGGGAGGTGAGGATTTTCTATCTAGAACCGTCAGGTTAGTGTGATCGGTCGGGAGTATGGCTCGGTGAAGTCCTCCCGTTTCTAGGGATTCCACAGACTTAGGATTGTTCCACACACAATGTTTTTTCGTAAGAATGAGATAAAACTGTATTGTTATGCTTCTTGTTTTTACTATTATACGTGTTAGTCTCTCATTTACGCCTCTCTAGAAATGACAGCACTACAGCATTTAGAAGCGGACTTGTGACAAGTCCAAGAAGCGGCTAAGCAAAACTACAACTTATACCAAAAAAATTTAAAGTAAATTTTTGCAAAAAAAAATTCTCATATTTGATTGTGGCGGAAATGAGAATATGTACAAGTAAATTTTTGAAAATTTTGAAAATTTGGGATAAAATTGTACCTCTTACACCTGCTTATGACTCTTCCCCCAAACTAATCATTCACCCAAACCCAGGGTGTCATAATTGGAGTTATATGTATAAATGGGCTTTCTTTATTTCTACTAGTTGGTTTTGGTGGCCCACTTTGACTCGAGGAGCATGCTAGAGTACACTTCACATAGTGGGTGGTATTGCTCATATTGCATGCCCTCCACCTTTGTATTCATCATATCTAGGGCCATCATCTAGGCTAGACAATAGAAACCATAGTCATTTGATAGAGGCACTTGTTGAGGGCTTCTATGGCAGTACTGCATCTTCTTGAAGTCTTTGCCTTCTTTATACTTGTACCCTTTTCCATGGCTTTTGAGCATCCCTACAATTTCCTCGGCACATGTGACTGCCTTCTCTTCTGTAGGTGTCTTTACAATAGTCATGTTCATTCTTTTGTTGAGTATAAAGGCTACATCTGAGCTGTTGTAAACTACCGCAATCCTTGTTATGGTACTGACTACTAGAAAAGTCCAATGGCTATCATGTAGATGGGTAGGAATATGTAATCCGATAGAGAGGTTGTCGAGCGTTGCATTAGGTGGTCTTTTTTCCCAACATTTTATCCTTTAGGATGTCATCTACTAAGAGAAAGTAGTTCATGTGCATGTTCGGTATGTTGTCATTCAGTAGTTCTTGATAGGCCGACATAGTGTTAACTGGAAGGTACCTGATGCATCAATCCAGAGGCATACACACTAGCCAACTAAGGGTGGCTAGATGCACTTCACGGGACTCAAACACACGGGAGGGTACTTTCAAAATTTGTATTGGCCCTAACCAAGTTGATCAAAAAACCAAACAGGTCGCCCGCAAGCGCACGACGTACTGTTGTAGTATAGGTGATTGGCAAGAAAAGGGGTCAGTCCTCAGGGATAGAGGGGGCACTAGAGCTAGACTAGTTTTTGCTATGTTTCAAATGCGGAGTCTAGGGTTGAAGGGTTTTAAAAGGGTTTGTTTGGTGATTAACCTAAGTGAACAGGCAAGAAAGGCAGAATTAAACCTAAGTTATCTTAAGCAAGCAAGTTTAACAATCTAGGTTAACCAACTAACTAAGAAAGAGAAAAAGTGAACTACACTACACTGGTAGACCAAGAAGCAATTAAGAACTAAATTAATCACTAGAGAGAGCTAGAACCTAAGTTAACACTAAAGAGCAAAACTAAGAAGTTAACTAGATTAAGCAAAAGTGACTAAACTAGACTAGCATGAACAAGAAAGCACAGCAAGTTGAGTTTTAAACAAGTTGATTAAGGTAGGTGGGCCATTTGGGGTTGTAACTTTGATATTAGTTGGGGGAGGTTATTAGACAAGCATGGTTCTCATCTTTCATCTAGATTACCAAACCAAATAATAAGGCAAATGCTATTAGAATGTACCCTATACTACAGTGGAAGACTAGGATTAGGTGTAATTCTAATAGGATTAGCCAAATCTAGGTTTCTAAGATAAGTGGTATTGAGAAATTGAGGGCTGAGGTTAGAGATGGGAGTAGATATGAGGGTATTCGACCTCATGCCACTAGCCATTCTAGCCTTTAGAACACCCTAGGCAATCACATCACTCCCACTTATACTAGTAACTTAGGTCTCATACCAAGTAGTAGGAGAGGAGATAGGCATGTAGGAACAAAGGGGACTATCTAGGGATCCCCTATTGGGACCCAGGAGTCACACCTAAGATTGCCACATGCATCCCAATTCTCCTAGAAACATGGTATCATCAAGCACTATCAAACAAGAAATTAATAGCAAAAAGCATAAATCACAAGCATGGCAATGGGATAAGAGACAAAAGCATGGATCAATCATCATAGATAAAAATGAGTTCATTGCAAACCAAAATTCCCCCAACATGGTATCAAAATCACATTTTATCCCCAAACAGCCCACCACTAGGGGTTTAGCTACACATAGTGAAAGAAATGGCAAAAGAAAGGGGAAGAAGGGTAAATAACTCCATGGAGCTCGGGGAAGTAGCCTTCTTCTTCACCTACTTGCTGCTGGGGACGTCCTCTCTCCTCCAAGGGTGCAGATGAGCATGAAGATATGGGGGATTATGGAGGAAAACCTAGAAAACTAGGTTTCCAAGGTGAAATGGAGATGGAGATGGTGGATGGTGAGCATAAATGCAAGGGGAATGCACTAAATGATCAAGGAGAGGAGTAATGGAGGCTAAGAGCAGCTAGGGGGAGCTAATCTATAGTGTTGTGGCCACCACCCATGTATATATAGGTGGTGGTGGAAGTACTAGGGTAAGTAGGGGTATTGTAGGAAAACCAGTGCAAAAAGTGGTAGGTTTACGGTGGAAAAATGACTGTGTTGATGGGCCATAGACGTGGTGGGTGGAGATGAGAACGGTCGTGGAGCTTGGACACGGGTGTGTTGTGGAAGGGTGGTGAAAGTGTTAAGTAGGAGGTTTCCACGGTCATGGCAGAGTACCACGATCGTGTTGGGGGAGTAGCACCAGGGTCGTGTTGGGTAACGCGGCCATTTTGGAGGAGGAGGACTTGGTCGTAGGGTAGCAGCACGGGCGAGTCGATCTTCATAGGCCATGGTCCTAGCGGACGGCCACGGTCATGGAAAATTGGGTGCGACTCTTTGTTGATTCTAGGGTTGTTGTGCTAAATTCCAACGACTGTTGTGGGGGGCCATGGCTGTTTTCTCCTCTACTGGCCACGACCGTTTTGATGGCCATGGTCGTGGTATCTTCAATTGGCCATGGCCGTGCTGATGGGACACGGTCGTGGTAAGTTGGGGTAGCTCCCTACTGAATCTAGCACTTGTTCAGCAAAAAAGACACGACCGTGGGGTTATGCCCACAGCCGTGTTGGGGTCTGCATCAGTTAGTTGACCTTCAAACCTCATCATTCATGGATTTCTTTGCTTGATTACTACTCTTGACCATTGGGGGTAGGTTGAGGGAGATTTTAGGGCCTTATTTGGACCCCTCCATGAGTAGAGGAGCCCTAGAACTCCTTCCTTCTCTCTCATCCATCCAAGGCATAGTCCAAGTACCTAAAAACAGTGCAAAGAACATCCATAAATGCATTTGGAAATGATAAACATATTAAGGGAAATAGCTTGTAATCTAACACATTTTGATGTAATTTAAGTACAAAATGGCACAAGATGGAGCCCTAAAATAGGGCTACATCACCACCCCAAACTTAAAACATACTTTTCCTCAAGTATGCTCTGACTTAATCTCTCTTTTCAGTTTTCATTCAATACACAAGAATGGCAAATTCATAGCAACAGAAAATTATTGACTATATGGTCTTGTAAGTGACTAAGTGAATGTATTCCACCTCTCTCCCTTCCTCTTTCACAAACCAATCATGAAATTAGCACTGAGCATACAAACCTCAAATATAAAGAATAGAAAACACAAGTTGTCCATATGTCCTTCATGTCATTCTGGGTAAACCGTTTCATGTTGGTGTTAATCAAAGATGACTAGGAGTATTGTTTCACTTTCATGCATTCACTCTTATGCTTCACACCACACTAAATGACCCACATGGTTGTAGAAAAGGGTAAAGTGAGCTAGATTTGATGTTTTCTAGCTCAATGGGTGTGAAAAAGGAAGAAAGGATTGTGGTAAGATTTGGAGTGTTTTTACACACTCATCTTTTCTTTATTTGAATGCTCTTAAACAGGAGCATCCTTTTATTTTAGTTTTGCTTTTCTTTTTCTTTTCCCTTGGTGTAGATAGGTCATATGGTGGATAGAGTGAAGCGGGGAGGTGGAGATGTAGCCACCCTAAACTTTTGGGGGTGGCCACGGCTACTATGTGCACTTTGGCATCTTTTCATGAGGCGGAGAGGTATGGAGATGGTGAAAAAATAGTCGGATCAAAGAGGGGTCATTAGCGTAGTCTTCAACATAACATTTCCTTCAAGAAATCTAATCCAACACTTCATCAAATGATATCACACCACATGATAGAGCAACATGACATTCACATTTCTACCAAGTGATTCCATTGGCTTTAAGGATTTGTAGCTTGCTCAATTCATAAAACAACCAAAACATTCACAAACTTAAGAGAGGTGGTGCACATGTAAAGAGTCAACAAACAAGGCCATATAGAAATAAAATCTAAGAGAATGGAATGCATTTGTCAAAGGATTAAAAATTTCATTTCAAACAATGGAGATTAAGTCAGAACATGCTTTTTGGGCAAGAACATTCAAGCTTGGGAAAAATTGGCCAAAATGATGCCAATTTGCCTTCAATCACATCTTAACCTACATTATTGAAATTAAAATAGTAAAGCAAGCAAGTCCTAACTAAAACATGCAAAAATTACCAAAAATCTACATGATATGCAATGCATGAAAAAAAGGAGAAAAAAATTGAAAAAATAGGCAAAGGTGCAAGAAAGCAACTACATGCTATGAAAAGATGCAATAAAAAATAAGAGTAAGAAAAAATAAACTAGACAACATAGGTGGAACAAAATCACAGAGAGATAGAGGGTGGTGGGTACCGCCCTACCCACCCTAAACTTTAGAATCATGTTGTCCTCAGCATGAAACTATAGTGTAGGGTAGATAGGGGAAGTGTCACGGCTACTGTGGCTGCTGGTCAGATGAGTGAGGAGGATCTGGAGGAGGAGTTGAGGGAGGAGTTGAGCTTGTAGGAGGATGTTGGTAGTAATGTCCCTAGTAGTCATCTTGGGGTGGAGGGTATGTCTCTGGATATCCAGCTATGCCACCCCAAAAATCTCCACCCCATTCGGGGTTTCTCGCTGCTTGGGCATGGTGGTAGCGATACAAGTGGTTGACCCGGTGGTGCATTAGTTGTTGGTCTTACCACATGTATTGTTGGATAAGCTGCATATCGCTCTGTGTCTTCTGAATACCCTCAAGTTGGGCCTGGATGGTGGACATGTCGTAGGTGTTTGTTGAGGGCTGTTGCAGTTGGGATGTTCCTTCATCCCTCCTTCTTGTCCTTTGGGGATGCCTATGTCCTTCACTTTCTTGTTCCTTCCCTTGCACATTTCATTCATCCATCTCTTCTAGTGTGGAAGTGGCTCCCCTAGTATATGTTTCTCTTGGGTTGTCTTGTTTCCACTTCAAAAATTTGTCCTCCGGTTTGTAGAGGATCCCCAGCATAGAAAGTAGTGGCACATAGTGGTAAGGCAACTCAAGCTCAAAATTAGGGACACTAGTTGTATAATATATCATCCTTTTGTCCATGACAATAATAGTGTGGGAGCAGGTTAGATAGTTCAAGACAACAAGATCGATCCCACTTGTGTCCTCTGTTCCAGAAAGATCATACCCCAAAGCATGTGCAATTGAGGTTACCAACCCACCCATAAAAAAAGGTGTTTTACTTTTTATGGGTATGGTCCTCATACAATCAATTAGTAGTGTTCTGAGGTCTATAATTCTAGTGCATTGCTATCAAGACAAACATATCTTTCTATGAAATTTAGCCTTGATTGTCATATCGCCCCACAATGGTGTTGGCTAAGACATTTTGCACATAACGGAACATCAAGTTTCTTATGGAAGTGGTTTTTGATCTACTTGTGAATTAGTCCTCGTTGCCTATCAGAAGCTTCTAGAAATGTACATAGTTGAAATCAACTTCCTTTTCAAGTAGGCCATCATCCATCTTTTTGGCATCTTCTGGATTGGCAGCAAAAATACACTTCAGCTCTATTGATATGAGAGTGTGCATGTTTCCCATCATGGAAAACTTGATAGCTTCTTTTCCTCTCACCTTTGTCTTCTCAAGTGTGGCAAAGAATTCCCAAGTCAAAGTGGTGTAAGTCTTTTGGGGTGTGAAAAGAAAGTTCCACAACCCCATTTCCTTTAAACTTCCTTTCACCGCTTCTCTGATCCCTTGGTCATCAATGACTTTCTCACACCCATATCTAGTGGTTACGACTCTCCTTGTCATGCATTCTGGGTATGTGAGAGATTTTTCTTTTCATGTGTCCTCTGCCATAGGACACTCCTGCTGGGGCCTTTCCTAAGGCCTTCATTTGGTCGGCCTCCAAAAGTTCTATAACATCCTCTTCCTCAGGCATCAACTCTACCTCTTCCTCAGACATCAACTCTACCTCTTCCTCATCACTGTCATCTTCATCTTCCTCCATTTTGTAAGATTAGGACCCCGAACTCGTGTCGAGGTTGTACCAATGTGCATACTGTTCTTCATCCCGATGCAGCTGCCGCATAGATTGCGGTTCATCACTACGCTCCACTGCCGTGTGAGACGTCGAGTGGCATGCAAGTGTAGGCTTTGGCGGCCGCTTTGATGATGACAGTTCAACTTTTGATTTCTACCCTTTCTTTACAATTACTAGCTCAGCTTCATCAATCAAGTCATCCAAATTTTCCTCGTACCCCACTTCTTCTTCTTCATCTCCCTCATACGTGGCGTCGGTGATGTGGTGGTTGCTGGATGAATGGGAGCGGGATGCACTCATCGATTGTGAGTGACGGAGGGATTGGTATGTGGAGGTGGTTGGGGAGGGAGTATGTGAGGGTATAGAAACATCAGAGGAGGTGTTTTTGGAATGCCACTTTCCTCTAGTGATAATGTTGGCCCCCTTGGTTATTGCCTTCCCAATTTTATTCATGGTTGGGCTAGGAAAGGAGGGTGAAAATTGGATTTTAGTATAGGGGGTGGTGTGGATGTGGATTTAGGTGTGGGATGGAAGGAGGAGGTATTTATGGTGGATATGGGGTTTGCTACGGATTTGGGTGAAAATGGAGGGTTTATGTGGAGGTTTAGGGGAGGGGGTTATTAGGCAGATTGGAGATGAAGGTGGAGATGGGGGGCCGATTGAGAGAGGAAAGGTGGTGGAAATTGAAGGGGGATGGTTGGGGAATGGTTTGGTATTGATTGGGGGTGTTTTGAGGTGTTGGAGGTGGAGAGCTGTGGAGGGTGAGGTAGTTGTGCGCCGCCACAGTCATGCAACTCAGGAAGCAGTAGAAGAAATGAAGAGGGGGTCGGGTTTTGATATTAAAAGATATATTTTTACTGGATCAGATCGGTCCACGGTCGTGGCTGGTGGCAACGGTTGTAGCCAATGCTTGGTAGCATGGACGTGGCTGGGTGCCAAGGTCGTGTTGTCGATGTAGAACGTTTCCCTCTGACCTTGCCATGGTCGTGGCTAGTTGCCACGGCCGTGGCCATACATCTTCAACACGGTCGTGGCTGGTGGCCACGACCGTGACCATTCATCCAAAAGAACCTTCCATCTTGGCTAATTTGATGAAATAAAACCCACAACCGTGGTGGAAGGCCACGACCATGGTTGTCCACTTTTGTCATGGCCGTGGTTGAGCTCCACGACCGTTCTGGGGGCAATCCTTCCGTTTTCTCAATTCAAAATACAAGAACTTCATTTATCTTTGGCATTCTGCCACAAATTTTCTTTAATGACCATGACTGAACTTTAATCCTCTCTCTCTAGTCCTAACACCTGTCGTGACATCAAAACTCAAAGAAAAACTATTAGACACAAGTGTGTGTGTGTGTGTATTTGTGGAAAATAAAACAAAAGTATCAAAAAGTAAGGTTCAAGAATCTCAAATCATGTGGGTTGCCTCCCACTAGCGCTAAATTTTATGCCTTCAATCGGGCTTATTGATCCTTGACTTCTTTCACTTCTTTGGGATTCTCAAAGCATCCTTGTAGTATATCTCTTTCTCATATGCTTCCAAGCACATCTCTTCATCAGATTGTTGTTCTTCTACAAGCATCACAATGTCAAAACTTTGATTGGCCTTATCCAGGCCTATTTCTAGAACTAGTTTCAATCTTTGTCCATTGATGATAAACTCTTTTGCCCCTTCTTTCTCACATATTACAACATCCCTAGATGGATATACTTTTGTAATAAGATAAGGTCCTTCCCATCTAGATCGGATCTTGCCGAGAAAGAACTTGATTCTTGAATTGTACAACCATACCCACTTGTCGGGCTCAAATTCCTTCTTTTTGATCATCTTATCATGAAGAAACTTAGTCCTCTCCTTATAGCTCTTGGACATGTCATACGCCTCATGGTGCATTTCCTCCAACTCATTCAGTTGAAACTTCCTTTTCATTCCCGCATTTTATCCATCAAGATCCATAGTTTTCAAAGCCCATGATGCCTTGTGTTGTATTTCAACCAGTAAATGGCAGCTTTTTCCATAGACGAGCTTGAATGGTGTAGTGCCAATTGGGGCTTTGCATGCAGTCTGGTATGCCCATAAAGCTTCATTTAGACGGAATGACCAATCTTTGTTGTTCGATCTCACTATTTTCTCTAGAATGAGCTTTATCTCCCGATGGCCAACTCAACTTGGCCACTAGTTTGAGGGTGGTAAGGAGTGAATACTTGATGGTTTACTCCATACTTCTTGAGCACCCTTCAAAAGTGCGGTGAATGAAGTGACTTCCCCCATCACTAATCATGGTCCTTAGGATGCCAAAACGGCTAAAAATGTTTGATTTCACAAAGTCACACAATACCTTGTGGTCATTCATTCAGTTTGCAATAGATTCTATCTACTTTGACATGTAGTCCAAGGTGACAAAAATGTAGACATACCCAAAGGAAGGAGGGAAGGGACCCATGAAGTCAATTCCCCATACATTAAACATCTCCACCACAAGAATGGGTGATTGAGGCATCATGTCCCTTTTTGAGATAGTGTCCACTTTTTGGCACTTCAAGCAGCTTTTGCAAAACTCATGGGAATCTTTGAACAAGGATGGCCAATAAAACCCACATTGAAGAACCTTTGGAGCCATGTGTTTTCCTCCATAATGACCTCCACATATTCCGAAATGGCACATGGATAGGATTTCTTGTTGTTCTATTTCCGAAACACATCTCCTTATGAGCTGGTCGGGGAAATATTTGAAGAGCTGAGGGTCATCCCAAGCATAATTCTTGACCATGGCAAATAACCTTTTGCTTTCCTCCCTTGTCCATGGGCTAGGTATCCTCCCACTAGCCTAGAAATTGGTTATGTGTTGATATCATGGCCTTTGAGTGGATGAAAGTAGGAAGAGTTGTTCATGTGGCATCATTTCCTTGATTCGACTTGTTTCATAAAAGGGCTCATCAATTCGGGAGAGATGGTTGGAAGCACCATTTTCCACTCCCTTCTTGTCTACAATCTCCACATCGAACTCTTGAACCAATATAATCCATTTGATCAGCCTTGGCTTTGAATCTTTCTTTGACATGAGGTACTTTAGTGCAGCTTGGTCCATCTATATCACTACTTTGTTTTGCAAAATATATGATCGAAACTTGTCAAGAGCGAAGATAACTTCAAGCAACTCTTTCACAATGGTTGTGTAGTTTCTTTGGGCTTCATCTAGAGTTTTGCTTGCATAGTAGATAGCATGTGGAATCCGGCCAACTCTTTGGCCCATCACAACCCCCACTGTCATGTTGGATGCATCAGTCATAATCTCGAATGGCAACGAGAAATCCAGGGGCTGCATGATAGGAGAAGAAACTAGTCTTTCCTTTAAGTGGTTAAAAAGCTTCAACACACTTTTCATCAAAATGAAATTCAACATCCTTCTCAAGAAAGTGACATAGAGGTCTTGAGATTTTACTGAAATCCTTGATGAAGCGACGGTAGAAACCTGCATATCCCAAGAAAGATCGAACATGACTTATGGTGGAAGGAATGGTGAGAGTAGAAATGAGGCCCACCTTGGCTCTATCAACTTCAATTTCATCCTTTGAAACTCGGTGACCCAAAACTATGCCTTCAGGTACCATGAAGTGACTCTTTTCCCAAGATAGCACTAGGCGAACCTTCACGCATCTCTCAAGAACAACAGCCAAATGTAGCATGCAATCATCAAATGCCTTACCAGAAATTGAGAAATCATCCATGAACACTTCCAAATAAGAATCAAGCATATCCATAAAAATTGAGGTCACACATCTTTGAAATGTAGAAGGGGCATTACACAACCCAAATGGCATTCTCCGATAGGCAAATACACCACTCGGGTAGGTGAATGTTGTCTTCTCTTGATATGCAGGATGCACGGCTATTTGGAAGTACCCATAATACCCATCAAGGAAATAATAGAAGCTTTGCCCTACTAGCTTCTCTAGAATCTGGTCAAGAAATGGGAGAGGGTAGTGTGCCTTCTTGATCTTTTCATTGAGCTTCCAAAAGTCAACACACATTCTCCACTTTGTTTGTTCTCTTACCGGCATAAGTTCACCATCCACATTTTCAGCTACAGTGATCCCACCTTTCTTAGGCACAACCTGGATGGGGCTCACCCATGTACTATCAGAAATAGGGTAGATAATTCCAGCATCAAGCAATTTCACAACCTCTTGGGTCACAACCTCCTTTAGCTTTGGATTCAACCGCCTTTGCATTTGGTAGGTCGTCCTTGTATCATCCTCTAGATAGATCATGTGTACACAAATGGAGGGATCAATACCCCTCAAGTCATCTATAGACCATCCAATGGCTTGGATGTTCTTCTTTAAGACTTTCATCAATGTCTACTCTTGTTCTGGTGAGAGAATGGAGAGAATGATAGCTGGGAGAGTGTCATTTGCACCTAGAAAAGAATACTTCAATCCTTCTGGAAGTGACTTCAACTCAAGAGTGGAAGGTTATTCAAGGGAGTTCTTTAATGGTTCATAAATAGAAGGAAGGTCTCCACTTGCAGCCACCAAGGCTAGCTCATTCTCTTCATCAAATTCATCATCATCATCGGGGAACTCAACTATTGGCTCTAGACCTCTACCTTGAGTGGCAGTTTGAATTCACGTAGGTAGGCATTCCTCCACAATTTCATCTAGGCATTCAATGACATAGCAATCTTCTTCAGTGGCCCCTATTACCTCAGCTGTGGCTAAAGATTTAAAGATGTTCAACCAGATCTTCATGTGCATGAATGTCACATACATTGTATCGGTCCTCACATGAATTACCACATCCACTATGGCTAGGAAAGGCCTCCTCAAGATGATAGGCACCCTCCTTGCATATTTTTCCATGTCTAAGATAATAAAGTCGGCAGGAAAGAAAGCAGACGTCTCATCATCAAGCCTCACAAGCACGTCATCCACACGCCCCTAGGCGTCTTTACTGATCTGTCAGCCAACTATAAAGTACAACGAGTCAGACTCAACTACCCCATTTGTAGCTCTGTAAACACATCATACGGTATTAGGTTAATGCTAGATCCCAAGTCTAGGAGGGCTTGGTCTAGGCGATGTGCCCCAATGTAGTATGAGATGATAGGAGCATCGGGATCTTTTCTTTTCCTTGGCATGGTGTGCTACAAAATTGAGCTCACTTGCTCGGTGAGCTGGACTTTCTTTGGGGTTCTCCATGTGGTCTTTCTCTTGAAGGTGCATAGATCTTTTAAGAACTTAGCATAAGAAGGTATTTTCTTGACTACATCAAGTAGAGGAATGTTTATTTTCACCTATTTGAAAGTCTCAAGAATATCTTCATTATGCTTCTTTCTTCTCCTCTCAGCAGAAGGCTCCTTAAGAGCTTCAGGAAACGGGGGAAGTTGGGACCCTATATGGTTTAGATCGACAATATCGTCAACGGGAATCACAGGAATCATAGTATCAACACCCGGTATCACAGTATCAACTCTGGCTCTCGTCACAGTATCCTCAGGCTGTATCTCAATATCAAATTGTCCAGTCTCAGTATCACCTCTGTCAACAACAACAGTAGCATGGGGGTCCCCCAATGTCTGGCCACTCCTTAGAACAGTCACTGCCTTCACATGCTCATGGGTAGTGGAAAAAGAGGCTTGTGGAGGTGGTTGTGGTTGTTGGGGTGGTGGTGGCCTTTGGTGAGATGAATGTGGGTTTTGGAGGATGAATTACAGTGGTGGTTGTTGTGGTGGTTGTTGTTGTTGTGGATGGGGGTGGTTTTGCGGGGGTGGCTTCTCGCATGAATGGGGTGGAGGTGGAGCATATCGGTAGTTAAGAGGTTCTTGAGGAGGTGGTGGAGCATAGGGGTTCGGCGGTTCTTGGTATGACGGTGGAGCATATGAACTTGGATTGTTCCCTAGGAATACCATCATTATTTGGGTTGGGCATCGGTCGTGATGGAAGTCTTCCTTCTTCCCTCCTAGCAAGAGAGAGAGAGAGAGATTTGATCCAGTCTTTGCTCAAGGTGGTTGATGGACTACCCATGTGAGGTCACATCCTTCTTCACATCATCCAAACTTCTTAACCTTCCAAGAACCTCCTCTTCAAACTTTGAACTATAGCATGGCCTCTACTACCCTTGTCCTTGTCCATCCTCATTTTGTTGCTTCTAAGAAAAATTTGGATGGTTCCTCCATTCAGGAGTATAGGTGTTGGACATGGGGCTTTGATTGTTTCGGCTGCCAAAGGAGTGCAAAGCATTCACTTCTTCATCAATAGAATTGACTGCCATGGTGGGTTGTCTAGGAGAACCACCAGCTTGGTTCTTCATCATCTTCATCGTATACTCCATCATTTTCATCATATCAGGGTCGGCAACATTGCGGGTTGGAGCCACGGAAGAAGGAGGAGGGATGTAGCTTCGGCTGCAATGCTCCCCTTTTGTAGAAACGCGATGGCATGAGTTTTTAGCTAGATGCTCGAACAAAGGCCACGATTCCTCAGGTGGCTTTTCCATGGAATTACCTCCACAGGAGGAGTCGACGTTGTTTTGGCTCTATTCTTCAAGCCCGGTGTAGAAGGCTTGAATGAGTTGCCACAATGGCACTTCATGGTGAGGGCAGTCGCGAAGAAGTTTTTGGAACCTCTCGCACGTCTCGTGGAAGGGTTCATTCTCTTTCTGGGAAAAGGAAGTGATGCATCTTCTCAAATAGGATAGCTTAGCAACTGGGAAGAACTTCTTGAGGAATTCATTCTTAACTTCATTCCAGGTTACCAGATTTGGCTTTGACACATACCACTCTTTAGCTTTTTCTTTTAGGGAGGACGGAAAGAGGGTTCTCCGGATGGAGTCGTCGGTGGAGGAGGGGGTACACAAAGTGGATCATGTCTTAAGGAATGCATCGATGTGATGGTAGGGATTTTCATTCTCCATCCCATAGTAAGTGGGGAGGATTCCAAGGAGTGCGGGTGGAATGGAGAACTGTTGACCCGACATTTGGTCAACTAGGGTGGCGATGGGAGAATTGTAGTTCCCCGAGGTGAAATACTCGTGGAGTGGGCAGTGCTGCAGTGGAGTTGGTTGAGCATCTGCATGAGGGATGTTTTCTGCCATCTCGTCTTCTTGGTGTTGGTTGTGGTGACTTTGTCATCTCCTTCTACCTATCTTGGGGTCAAACAACACCAAGTCGGTACAAGTAGAATGTGTGTGGTGCATGCACAGCTGTCACCTGCACCATACACAAACAAGCAACAAGAAACCAAGTTAGAATGTTTGTATGCAAAAGTGAACAAAGAATAAAGAATAGCAACGATGAGGGTAAAACAAAAGGCTAAGCTACACTAACTAGCTAGATTGAGCGCCTCTATCCCCGGCAACGGAGCCAGAAAGCTTGATGCGTCAAGCCAGATGTGTACAAACTAGAAAACTAAGGGTGGCTAGATGCACTCCATGGGACTCGAACACACGTGAGGGTACTTTTGAAATTCATATTGGCCCTAACCAAGTCGATCACAAAACCAAACAGGTCGCTCGCAAGTGCACGACGTACTATTGTAGTATAGGTGATTGGCAAGAATAGGGGTTGGTCCTCAGGGATAGAGTGTAACATCCCTGACTTGGGTTATGCTTTAACCCTAGGTGTTTTGTTTAATAAAGTTGATTAGATGCTTTCTCTTATCTTTTGAAAAGTAATTAAGGCTCAAGAGGAACTCATATTTCAATTTTAGTCCTTTTTAAACAATGTTGAAAATAGTGTTTTGATTGTTGTGGACTAAAGTGCAATTTACCCAAGTTGAGGGGTTAATTTGCAAATGTTGCATTCTAAAATGTTCCTCATATGTGTTGAAGCATCATGAGAATGAAGATGATGCAGAGGTATGGCTTGGGAAAGGCTGAATACCAAGAAAGAGCTAATAAAGCAATGTTTGTGCGTTAAAACCTAGTTTTGGTGTAATGTGCAATTTACCCAAAACCTAGGGTTCAATATGCAAATTACCACTTCAAAAAGGTCCTTAGTAATTCTTGGCATATTGTAGAGGCAAAAAGATGAGAGGGACATCTCAATTGAGCTACTTTGAAGGAGAGAGAATCTTGATATTAAAATAATTAAGATTAAGCATAATTGAAACCCTAATTCAATTTAATGCAAAAATAAATATATTAATTGGATTGCCCTTCAACCAAAACCATATTGGTTGAGTTTATATATGTGTGTAAGTCCTTATGCCTTGAAAAGGCAAAGAAAATATCCCAAGGAGGTGAAAATCCACTCACCTTATTATAAGAAAAAGAAAAATCCACTAACTTTAGGATATTAATATAATATGATTTAAGGTGCTTATTTGCTTTTCCTTTATCTTGTGGATAATTGAGAGGAATAAGAGGCAAGGATTATAGCCTCGTTCCTAAGGAAGGATGGGGGCAAGTGGCAAGGAATTTGAGAGGATAATTCCTAATTTCTCTCTCCTAATTGAATTTTCAACAAAAATTGCATATAAGCTCATTTATCCATAGAGTGAAAGGGGAATTTCGGATTCACTTTCACTTCTTGCTTGAAAAAATGACCAAGGGAGCTTTGAAGGATCAGTAGGACGACCCCCAACCTGTTGGTAAGCTTCTTGACCTTCTTTCATCTTGATTCCATGGTGGAAATCACAAATCAAGCATTGATTTCTTCTTTTCTCAACTCAATCTTCCTTTCTAGCCAATCCTTTTCACTCAAAAGCTTAAGGAACGAACCTTGTGAAGTGAGGACGCTTCTTTCACCATTGTTGAAGTGAAGCTCCAAGCTTTGAAGCTCAAATTGAAGGTGGGTTATATAACTTGAACCCTTAACTATTGATATTGAACTCTATTTCTCAATTCAATTGATTCAATTGCTCTTTTTGCAATACCTTTGATTAATTGATGCAACTTCCATAGACATGGCAGTAGATTTCGTGGGTTTGAAGGTATATGATGATTACATCATCACAAGAACACACCTCAACCAAGGAAGTGGGCAAACAGTTTGCAAAACCTCATGAACTAATTCGGTTTCAAAATCGAATGGGGGATTCAGTTTCAAAACTGAATGGTCAATTAAGTTCAAAACCGTTTGGGTAATTTTCATCCAAGACCGAATGGGTAAAAATGCACAAGACCGAATGGGTAATTATACCCAAGATCAATTGGATAAATCCTTCAAAATCGATTGGGTTATGATTTCAAAACCGATTGGGTTTTTGACTTCAAGATCGATTGAGTACTTGAGTCCAAAACCGAATGGGTAATGGACCTTGAAACCGTTTGAGGTCAAGCACCTCAAGACCATTTGGATGGTCAAAGCACCTCAAGACCGTTTGGATGGTCAAGGGTGAGGATTGAAGGATTAAAAATCCAAGGACCAATCAATGTTGAACTTCAAGAATTCAATCAATTGAAGGTTTCAATGTAACAAATCATGTTCAATTGATGGATGAATTTAGCTAATGTACCCTTGCAGTTTTGAAACTAATTTGGTCAAATGGTCTTGAGACCGTTTGAGCCCAAACGGTCTTGAAACCGTTTGGGGTCAAATGGTTTCAAAACTGTTTAAAGACCAATCAGTTTTCAAAATTGTTTGGTGTTGAAACCTCAAAATCAATTGGTGATCAATTGTGATTCAATCACTTAGAAATTAAAAGTGATGATTGTTCCATTAATTCTATGATTGATAGTAATGTCAATCAATGTTAGGTACAAAGGTTGAATCCTAAAGTACCTAGGTGATTAGAATCTTTAAAGAGATAAACCCTAATTTCTTATAAAAGTAATAAATCAGTACACTATGTCAATCATAGTTGTATGAACTTTATTTGAAGGGATGATGTGACATAATCAAGTTGAGAGGATAATAGAGAGGAATTCATACATGAATATGATTCATGTGGTGATTAAGGGCATGATCCTCAGTAAAGAGAGCATGAAACCCTAATTGAGAAGGTTAATGAACCATAACCCTAAATCAGGGCAATTCTGAGTGAAACCCTAATCCAGGGTAATAGTGAACCCTGATTATGGGTAATTGAATAGAAACCCTAATTGGGATGAATAGTTAACCCTAATTAGAGTTAATTACATATCAATCCTAATTATGGTAAATTGAATGTGAAATCCTAATTTGGATGAATAGTAAACCCTAATTATGGGTAAAGGAGTGTGAAACCCTAATTGGGATGAATAGTAAACACTAATTGTGGATTATTGAATGTAGACCCAATTCTGGGGTGAAATTATATGAAACCCTAACTTATAATGAGAATATGAGAAACCCTGATGTTTAATGTGTTGTGGAACTCAAATCCAGGGTGATGCTATGAAATGCTATATGAAACCATAATCTTGGGTAATATGATGATAAACCATAACCCTGATCTGAGTAAAGGGATGAGTATCCCCAATTGAAAAGAAATGGGAAACCCTAATCCAAGTAAGGGAATAGTGGTGTTACCCTTGAATAGTGATGACATATTTTTTGTGCATGGTGCTGATATGTAATTGATGTATATGTTATCATCTGTGCTAACCATGCAGGTATCATGAGATGATGAACATAGCCAGGTATGAGCTATGATGCTATCTTTATTGAAATTGATTCAATAGGCCTTGTGAGACATTATATGCATTGTTACCTAGTGAGAGGTGACATGATGGGCTTGAAAGCCATAAGGCATGCTTGTGTGACAAGTGTCATGTTTACCTTGGTCAGATGACCTAAAGGTGTTAGTTACCTGATAAGTGGTAACAAGTATTCCTTGATAAACTGAAAGTTTGAATACCTATAATCATGATGAGATGATGAGGGATGAGAATTCCCAGAGATAAAATAAGGGACTGAGATCCCAATGATCTATTAAGATATGAAAAGTACTTGATGAAAGTATTCACATTCTTTGTAGCATTTGTTATAATAATTTATGTTTGAAAACATGACTGATGCTAAAAGAATATGGTAAAGTACTTAATTAATCAAGTTTAATCTTATCATGTAGAGCCCTAACCATAGATCCATCATCGTCAGAAGTTGGTGATGGTGAAACAGGTTTTCCCTTGGGAATTCCTAAGGAACACATATTTTTTAAATATGGGGGCAATGGGCACAAATACCTTACGCCCTGATGAAGGAATTGATGTGAATAAGCAACAAACCTCTCATTTCTTCATTGTTTTGTCGGAATGGATGTATTACTAATCTCCAAATGATATTCAATGTCGGGTCGACATGAGATAAACATGAAATCTCTCGATTGCCGATGAGAGTGCAGTTGTCATTGTAACTCTGTAGTGAAGTTTCCAGTATACCCTGGAACACTATGTTGAGCAGTTAACATAGTCCTGCTTGTTGTCTCGCACTGACCGAGATGTGAGAGGTCATGGAACCTGGTTCTTCCTTTGACCTTGTATGGTACCGATTTCGACTTCGCAGTGGTCGGTTGGAGGATGAGCGGTATATCTCATCTCCTCGGGGCATAAGTATGATTGTAAAATGTAATCATCTGTGTAGCATATTTGCTAAGGTCAAAATGCGAGAATCAATGATTGTGGTACATTGCTTAGTATATCATAGAAGAATAAATGATATGCATGTTTCTTCAATATCCTGTTGAATAGTGACATGTTGCTTTATCAAGTCATAGCTAAATTGCTCTGAGTAAGCATGTTGCCCTAATTAGTTTTAGATATTGATTTATATGCTACTGGATATATATGATTCTTTTTCTCAGTTTACTTTTATTAAACTACAATACCAATGTTTTGGCAGAGAGTTATATCTCTCACTAGGGCAATTTACACATTGTCTCACCCCCGTGGGATCCAACATTTTTAGGTGGACGCAGATGAGGTAGAGGCAGAAATCATGTAGCTAGGGAAGAGCAGCAACAATAACAACAGGAATATCAGTAATACTACAGGTGGAATTACTGGCTGATAAGTTTTGTATAGATAGTCATATGTGTCGTCTATGTACTCTCAGGTCCTAGGAGTTAGAGTTTTAATTTCGCGATCTGAGATTTTGGCTTTAGGCCTCGATGTTTTTATACTGTCTCTGTATAGCCAAGGTAGAGCAGTTGATACTGATATTCCTCGAGAAGGGATGATACATGTTATGTATATATGAACCGGGATGTAAATGTATTACTTTGGTTCTGAATGTAAGAGTTTTCCTTTAAATAGATCTCTTGGTAAATGGTTTTAATTTTTAGTGATTTTCAGTAATCCGCTGTTGATAATCGTTTGAGCATGTTTTATTATTGTTGATGACATTTGTTATCTTAATGATGGTGGGTGTCATCATATAGAGTGGGTACTAGAGCTAGGCTTGTGTTTGCTATTCTTCTAATGCGGAGTCTAGGGTTGAAGGGTTTTAAAAGGGTTTGTAGGATAAGTGGTATTGAGCAATTGAGGGCTGAGGGTAGAGATGGGAGTAGAGATGAGGGTATTTGACCTCATGCCACTAGCCATTCTAGCCTTTAGAACACCCTAGGCAATCACATCACGCCCACTTATACTAGTAACTTAGGTCTCATACCAAGTAGTAGGAGAGGATATAGGCATGTAGGAACAAAGGGGACTAGCTAGGGTTTCCCTATTGAGACCTAGGAGTCACACTTAAGATTGCCACATGCATCCCAATTCTCCTTGAAATGTGGTATCATCAAGCACTATCAAATATACAATTAATAGCAAAAAGCATAAATCACAAGTATGGCAATGGGATAAGAGACAAAATCATGGAGCAATCATCATAAATAAAAATGAGTTCATTACAAGCCAAAATTCCCCCAACATGGTATCAAAGTCAATTTTATCCCCAAACAGCCCACCACCAGGGGCTTAGCTACACATGGTCAAAGAAATGGCAAAAGAAAGGGGAAGAAGGGGAAGAAACTCAATGGAGCTCGGGTAAGTAGCCTTCTTCTTCACCTCCTTGCTGTTGGGGATATCCTCTCTCCTCCAAGGGTGCAGATGAGCATGAAGATATAGGGGATTATGGAGGAAAACCTAGAAAACTAGGTTTCCAAGGTGAAATGGAGATGGAAATGGTGGGTGGAGAGCATAAATGCAAGGGGAATGCACTAAATGCTCAAGGAGAGGAGTAATGGAGGCTAGGAGCAGCTAGGGGGACCTAACCTAGTGCTATGGCCGTCACCCATGTATATATAGGTGGTGGTGGAAGCACTAGGGTAAGTAGGGGTACTGTGGGAAAATTAGTGCAGAAAGTGGTAGGTTTAGGATGGCAAAATGGTCGTGTTGATGGGCCACGTCCGTGGTGGGTGGAGATGAGAACGGTCATGGAGCTTGGACATTCTAATCTGTCTAGATTATGCTATTGATATCTTCTTTGTCACGACCTCTCCGCCGGATAGAATTATACATAAAAACATTTGAAACAACCTCATGAGACTCATATAGAGCCCCATTGAGTGGATACCTCCCACTCAAGCTAGGTACATGCATCAGCATCAGATTAAGTATAATAAACTTGATAGAAACATGTAGATATTGAAAAGTCTAGCATAGTTCTATCATAAGTCAAATCTATCTTGTAATGGTAATCTAATCCAACAAATAAGGTAATCACTTAAACCGATTATAACTTTGAAACATCTTTTAGAGCGTGTCTATGAACAAATCAACAGATACTTCTTAGTCCAGATTAAGAATCCTACTGGATGAGAAACATGTCAAGTTCTAAGCATTTTAAATCAATACATAACAATAACATTATCTTTGTGACACTCCACCAGCCAGACCAGGAACGCATCCTACAATCCTGAAGTTGAAGTACACATAATACATATCTACCAAAAAATACTATCAAATAGCAAGAAATCCAACTCATATTCAGAATGGATATAAATCTCATCATTTATAACTTGTCAACATAACATCTCATAATGTGAAATAGAAAATGTCTATAGCAACATGATTACTTTCCACAACAAGAAGCATAATCAGCAATGAAAAATCATCAAGTAGCAGTACAAGGAATGTAACAACCATTCAAATCATATTCTACATGGCTTATCATCTTTTATTCATTTGCCCTGAAATTACTTGGCTTGTACCTCACCAAGTAGAAGTCGTCATGCCTGATGCTCATGTCAACGACTCACCGTTACAATCTTAGGGTTTATTCGGCCACCCTAAGATATCAACAACAGACCCTGGCTACCTCAGGGTTGCCTAAAGAGGCTCACATCCTCATCTCAGGTACATGAGATAGGAACCAACAAAATAGTATATCACATATCACAATATTTCACATATTTTCACATTTCACATATTTCATTTCATCAGAGTCTATTCCATCTGGACATAGATTTTCACAACAAGGATTTAGGGCCAGAGCCACTCCAGATGACTCACTCCTAAATGCTAATGGTCTAGCTTTTAGGTCTCGATCCACACTTCAGAAATCCTTCTCATAATTCATCGATTACTACAAGGGATCCATTTTGTTTCCCCGGTGTAGTCCTTGGGGGAACTCACAGTGTTTAGGACACCTAACTAGATGTTCCATCATTTCACTTGTTATTAATCTCTTTTACTCATCTTAAAAGAATTCAAAACATCATATATCATATATGTGTATTCTCACGTAACTAGAATAACATGAAACATATTAATAAGAAAAATTATCAAAGCAAGAAGCACAATACATATGTAGATTGCAACACATATGATTATTTTTATATTCTACATCATCTCATAGAAATCATCAACAGTGGGCTTTCAGCCCGAGATATAATCTTATTGTCCAGCATTTACCCCATCAGGGTTTAATCATCATCAGTGGGCTTTCAGCCCTAGACATAATCTCATTATGCAACATTTACCCTTATCAGGGTTTCTCAAATGTAAAGAGTACATATTAAATTCAATTTCAACATATTTCTTATCAGTTCATTGTGTATCACAGTTCTTAACAAATATTAGAATATTCATTAGAACTAGCAACAGTAAAAGCATATAGAAATCATGTATAATTAATCATACTTAGAATAGATTTATCATACAACATAGCTTGTTCCATCCAATCTCAATAGATGCAAATAAATATTATGCATATACATGCATAATAGACTTAGTTCTCATCTTCTTTTATTTCACATTCTTCAGATGAGGTTACTAATCAACACATGTTGACTATCATTTGAAGTTTGTAATATTAATCCATTCTCAGAGTACAATTCACAATTTAAGAACACATTCTTGTAAATTAATTCATATACTTGAATTTCATCTTTTAGTTGAATTCAACTACAATTATGTGCATCCCTTAATCCCTCATTTGAGACTGTCATTCACTAGCATCATCAAACTCATCATTAGGGTAAGAGTTGCATTCTTAGAATCATCTACTAATTACCATCGTTTTCCTTCATTTTATATTTAATAGTCTCAACTTCTTTCATTGCATGTTCATTACATTATTTGAACCAATCTTTCTTGATTCACTTTACATACAATGATTCTCTTCTACTTAACATTTATCAAAGTCTAGTTCTTAGTATATTTCATTTAATTTGGGCTAAGCCACATTTAATCAGAATAAAAGATAAAATACTTCATCATACTAACTTCATTAGTTTCATCTTTAACTTGCAATCACCAGTAAGTACATCTTGTTCATATTGTCTCCGATATTTAAATAAGTGTACCATATCATTCACTACTAATGTCATTTCCATAATCAACAGTGATCATTCTTTACTATACCAATCACTTTAGCTTAAAAGAATGGTTTAGGCTACATCTTCTTACATCACGATCTATGATCATCCTTCACAAATCATTGTTATGTAACTTGTATTAAAGGACCCACATTCATATGAAGGATAATCATTATTCCATAAATTGTACTAAAATAGATGCATTAGGCTTAGATCATATTAGTAAGACTCATCATCTTTAATTGAAATATTAATACTTACATTCAGCATTTCATTACATTTGCAACATACTCGTCTTAATACTAAACATATGGGGTTTTCAAGAAGTCGTCCTTAGTTCAACAAATCATAAGAACCGTATCACTAAATAATTTCATAATGATTCATAGAGGTTCATTAGTACTATTCACACACATGGAAACCCTAGTTTCCATTTTCACATATAGTATTCATCAATCGTAAGTATACATTGATTAATTGACTCATTTGATTCACTTCCTCAACACAAACCCTAATCAGGATATGTGGTCACCTCATACTGATCCTTATACATATACTATATTCATTTCCATTAACATTCCACAATACACTTGTATAATACAATCTAGTATAATTCAAATATGATTTTATACATGTTAATTCAATTCCAAGCTATCGACCATTGGGCTGATTTTTAGGTGAATTCACATGAAATAGCATAGTCATCTACTCATAAGATTACACATGGATCCTCAATTAATATCTCAGGAACTAATCAACTTCTAATAAATGAAAAATAATCAAAATCAGCATAATTTGGATCCCCAATATCTTTCCAAGTCAACATCCAATTACATACATTTACAAGCAAGGTTTTTGATTATTTTAGTCGGATAGAATTAGGCTTTCAACATGAATACATAGCTTATGAGGGAGAAAAAAAACTCACCTTAGGTGCCAAATACCTTAAAAACGTAGGTCAACCTCTAAAGTTTTGGAAACCCAATCAAACTCTAGCAAATGAATCCAATTCTTTCTCCTCTCAACTCGGAAACCCTAGAAATGGGGATTAAAATAGAAAGAGTGAGAAAAGGGGGATATTTGATGTGATTTTGAATCAAATCAGAAGAGGTACAGAATCTTGACATGTGAAAGAAGATTCACCATGAAATTCTTTGCAAAGAAGCTAAACTTACTTGATTTCATCATATATTGAATAGAGAAACCCTAGGTCAACATCTCCACCACTTTCTCTTCTCAAAACCCTATCTCTCCTCTCTCTCTAGAATTTCATTTATTTGACATGAATGATGAGTTATGAGAGCTCCTTGTGTGTTAGGTTAGTCATATAGATGAATTGAGGTGCTTAGAACAATTGCAACAAAGCCCATCATTGTATTTTTATTTTGCTCACACTGGTTGGTCAGCTGAGTTATAAACTAGAACGACACCACACTTTTTAGAACTCACAAATTGTCCAAAAATTATGAAACTTTAACCCAATGTCTGAAATTAAGTTTAAAAGAAACAAGAAAAAAATTAGATCATTTGGAATTACCAATAAATAAATAAAAAATAAATACTACACTACTATATTGTAGTCTGTAGCATGTTCGGTCGAGTTTGTCCTTCACAGAACTCGACTGACACCCCTCTCTGTAGGGATAAAAAAACATTCAAAAATTTTTAAAATTTAACATAATATATA
Organism: Alisma plantago-aquatica; assembly: GCA_963693085.1. NCBI lineage: Eukaryota > Viridiplantae > Streptophyta > Magnoliopsida > Alismatales > Alismataceae > Alisma > Alisma plantago-aquatica. The sequence continues at coordinate 253,261,608 of OY856415.1, forward strand.
TAATGGAGTTTCCTAACTACAATCAAAATTTTAGATCAATTGGATAAACCAATAAAAATATAAAATTTAATTACCACACTGCTATATCAATATGAAAATATGGTCGGTCGAGTTTGAAAATCAACCGACAAACAGGTCAGAACATTGTTCAAAAATTCTGATATTTTTCAATAGTTCTCATATTTGAGATAATCAAATCATATAAAATTTTAATTAAATCTGGGTTACACATAAAATACTAAAAATCATTTAGTGAGACACTATACTTATCAAATTTTATATTCATATGTCATCAAAATCCTAATTTGGACCGATTAGGGTTTCCAAATGTTAACCCTAATTATGTGAATCAAAGTATGATTAAACCTTCTCATTATATTTAAAACATAAAAACATAACTACCATAACTAATCAATCTTTAGACAATGATCAACTTAGTTAAGCATACAATCATCTAAGTAAACCCTAATTAGATGACTAATTTGAAAACGGATCATTATAAATTCCCTAATATTTCTACATATTACTTGAAATTCTAACCTATTAAATATTATTTTAAAATTTTGGGGATCTGATACCAAATGTAATGACATCATTTTTCAGCAACCCCTAATTAAGGAAGGCCAAAAAGATGAGAGCCATTAGCTACAAATTTTTCCAAGGATCCAAATTTAGCAAAGAATAAATAATAGAAAATAATTTCATTAATTCACAAATATTATTTACAAAATACTTTCACATTAAATTTCATTACCAGAACTATACATAGAGAAGAAGTGTCTATTTAAATACTCCTTACATAGATTAATGTCTTCACATGGTTTCATCTTTATCTTCATCTCCCTTATCATGTATATCATCATATACTTAAAATGTCGTGAAACAAAACACGGTCAGTATAACAAGTTATACTGGTATGTGGGGTGATGCAGGGTTTTTGAGTCACATTTATAGGCTAATTGTGTACTTGTTTTATGCGTTTAATTGTCATTTTGGTGACTATAATGGCATGATTCATTTCCTTTAGCCTATAATCATTGTATGCATCAAATTTATCTTATTTTATCCTATTTTGAATGAATTATAAAATTCCATTGATTGGCTTGTGTTTTTCTCTCTGATTCAAGTACTTTGTCTTCTCGAGCCTGTCGATACCATCAACAGGTCTGTCGATACTATCGACATGGAAACAGTGACCAAGTCGGAGGGAAAGCATCCAAGTCGATACCATCGACCAAACTATCGATGGTCTCGAGATCAGCTCAGCAGAAAGAAAATCGTCCCGTCGATACTATCGACGATTTGGTCGATAGTATCGAAAAGCATACAAGTTGATCCCAGTTTTTAACGATAGAACTGCACCCCCAGTCGATCGTATCGATGTTGTCAAATTAGGATTTCACCCAGAATTTCCATGAAAGAACGGCTGCGATCTTTTGGCGGCCGTTAGTCATACCTATACCTAAAAAAGACGGTCGAGACCTAAGGAGCACGTTCTATTCAGCCACATGAGTCCTGAAGGAAGGAGAAGGAAGAAAGGAGCCTAGATCTACGCCATGAACGATTCCAGAGTCGTAGACAGACGATTCTACTGTTGGAAGGCTGCAGAACATGCATCTCGCACCGAGGATCATCTGGATCTTCTCCGTTTCAGGGGTTACATCATATTCTCATTCATTTTTCTTTCTTCTCCATGTGTATCATTGAGATGAACATGCGGGGCTAATCCCCATTATCCTTAGGATCGGTAATCATTGTATGACAATTTTCCATTGATTATCACAATTTGTCTCAATTCTCCCTGGCATGTTATCGTGTTTCCATCGCAATTTGCCATGCTTGATCACCATAATTGATTTTTAATACTGTTAATTACTCTTGACGGAGGATTAGTGGTTGAAAAGGCATGATTAACACATTAACCAATAAATTCCATGAACAAGGTGATGTACGGTTAATGATGGATACCCAGAGAATTCATTAAAGCACTTAGATCTAGGGTATAAGTTACTACTGGTGTGGAACTGACCTAGAACTATGTAGTGAATTATATTGCAGAAGCAAGAAATTCTGACTACATGCCATCATCAGGGATAAGGCATGATTTATGTTAGTTGTGTAGAATTGCATGCAGCGAGACCTTGTGGTGAAACCGTGACCCTAAGGATTCTCATTCCATTTGATTAAGTTAAAAATTTAATCATCGCTCATTTTTGTTTTCTCTTTGTTTTATTTTTATTTTGTTTTAAAACCAACAATCAACTTTTCCAATCGGTCTAGCTGATCACGACCAATTAGTAATAGTCTACTAAAATTTACGTTTCCCTGAGTTTAAATTGGGCCTCACAAGTCCTATATTACTTAGATACATGCAATTGCGTTTAACCCACGGCTCAACCGTGTCATGTTTTTGGCGCCGTTGCCGGGGACACAGAAAATTTCAGTACTACGAGTGCTGCAAGTGGCCACTCTAGGACACTTTTTATTGCAATTTTAATTTTTGAGCTTAATTGTCTATATTTCAACTTCTTTATTCGTTCTAGAACTGTACTTACTTGATTATTCATATTATAGGTACTAGTGCATGGTGAAGACGCGTAATACGGACTACGCACAATCGACACCTGAGATTCTGCCATCGGGATTTGCAGACGAGTGAATAAATACACCACTCGAAGACATTGAACAAGAACTTGAGGTTTTCACAATGGTCGAGGAATAGACAATATGGGAGAAGATTAAGGCTTCTTCTTCTGTGCAAAAGGGGCCAATTAAGAAACAAGCGATCAATATATACCCAGTTACAAGATTGATCCAGGGCTTATTCAGTTGGTCAAGTCGCATGCTTTCCATGGACTTAAAAATGAGGACCTAGTGGCCCACATCTACACGTTTGTGGAAAACTGTGACATGGTGAAGGTGGATAGATTTCCACATGAAGCCATTATCTGAAATTATTTCCATCATCTCTAGCAGGAAATGCAAGGGAGTGACACTACAATCTATATGATGAATATGTTGAATCATGGGATATGATGATTAAAGTGTGCTTCGACAGGTATTTTCCGCTTGAAAAGACAAATGATCTCGTGTGAGGAGGATCCACAACTTCAAACAGCAAGCCAATGATACATACTCAGAGACATGGGAGTGCTTCAATATAATGTTACGGAAATGCCCACATCATGGGCTGGATTTAGAAACCCAAGCAAAGATCTTTTATTTTGCTCTTAACGAACATGATAGGAGTAATCTAGACTCAGCTGGAACAAGTTTCTTTCTAAACAACAAAGGTTCCAAGTGTCGAGAGATTTTAAAAAATATGGCTAAGAAGCAATCTTGGGGTGAAAGAGATGCACCAGAATAGGTCAAAGTTGTAGGTGATGCAAAGGCCATTCAAGCATTAAATGAAAAGATGAACTTACTAGATAAGAAGCTCTTAGAGAAGGAGAGAATTGGGTCTGATGAGGAAGAATATGCAAAGTATATGCATCAACTGGGATATAGAAATAACAATTACAATTGGAGGAAGGAACAAAATTCTCAGAAGCCGCAGCCTAGCCTAGAGGAAAAGAACAATGAATTACTTAGCCAGGTGGTGAAGCAAAATCAAGAATTGATGGGCACATTCGGCAAGACAATATAGTCACATAGTGAGTACATGAACCAGTTTGGGCTGCAAATACAGAGTCATGGTGTACAACTGAGGACGTTAGAGACGCCCATAACCCACATTGCAACTGCAGTGGCTGCAATGAAGCAAATCATTCAACAAAAACTATCTGGAAATGTAGAGCCCGCTCAACCACATCAGTAGATTAAATATTTATCAGTCAAAAAGGGGCCAGAGCTTCCTGTTGAGGAGATACATGAGCGAAGTATTATGCATATAGACTTGGAGGACAAACCCAAAGTTCCATACCCCTCGTAGTTTGTATGGATTCCTAGGAGGATGTGGGACGCCATTCAAATCACTCTAAGATTCCACCACTTTCGTTCCCACATCTCATATTATTGAGGAGACTCCTATGCCGGAAGAGTAGGTGAAAGCTTTTCTTTGTAGTGGAGCAGCCACTATCAATAAGGAGAATCAGCCACAAGTCATGCCATCCATAGATGATGTGCCAAATCCTATCTTAGAAGGTGGCGTTGAAGCAAGCTTAGGGGAGGAGACCCCTAAAGTTCCATATATTCCACCGCACAAGCGCATTAAGGGGCCAAGCGTGCCATTCCTAGATAGTCTGAAGCCGAGGAAAGAGCAAAGGCACTTCAAGAAATTCCTTGAGATCTTTCGGAAGCTCCACATTAACATTCCGTTGGTGGAGGCTATCGAGAAAATTCCTTCATATGGAAGATTCATGAAAGACGTCATCAACAAGAAATAGAGGATCAAAGATACATATGTTGTGTGTGTTGATGAAACAGTGGGTTCTATAATTCAGGGAAGACTGCCAAAGAAGACAAAAGATCCAGGATGTATCTACATCTCATGTTCCATAGGTGGCCAATATTTTCCAAAAGCACAGTATGACTCAGGAGAAGGCATTAATCTTATGCCACTTGCCACTTTTCAAAAGTTGGGATTGAAGAAGCCAACACAAACTTCCATGAAAATCGAGTTGGCAGATGGATCCATTATGAAGCCACAAGGTATATGTGAGGACGTGTTAGTCAAAGTTGACAAATTCATCTTCCCTATTGACTTTGTGGTCATGGACATGTATGAGCTGGAAGGATGTGAGATGCTATTGGGAAGGTCGTTCCAAGCTATAGCTGATGTAATCACTATCATTGGGCGAGGTTACTTGACACTTGGGATTGGCAATGATAGAGCTGAATTCAAATTGCCAAATGAATCATTAGAAACATCCCTTGACAACCTAGGTTAAAGGTATCCTTATGGTATAGCCTAAGACATTAAAGAGGGGCACTTGTTGGGAGGCAACCCAACCTTGGTAGATGTCATGTTTATTTGCTTTATTTTTCATTTCCCTAAGTAGTTTTAATTACCGTTGTATTTAGTTTATAAAAATCATTCCCTGATGTGTTTGTTGAGTGTGCAGGCCTAGGAAAATGTCGATACTATCAACATTTATATCACTAGTATCAAGTTTGGAACAGCAAAGCAACTACAAAAAATTCCATTCTGTCGATAAAATTGACGGCCTTGTAAATAGTGTCGACAAGGGAGCAGAGTGGAAAAAAAGGATCAGGACCGGAGTAGGTCGATAGCATCGACCATGACGTCGATGGTCACGAGATGTCTGGAGATTTTCAGAAAATTTCGGTCTCAGTAATGTCGATACCATCGACACTCCGTCAATGGTATCGACGTATCGACAGTAGCGCAGGCCACAGTTATAAAAGAGGACAATTTTTCCCCTCAAATTCCAAGGGCAGCATCTGACTTGGGACCCCAGCCAGTTCGCCGCCACCACCGCCGTAGTAGGGGTATCATTGTTCTACCTCTTAAGTCTGGATTTTGACTATGAGGCCATAGTCAAATTCAAGCTTAGGGGGGTGTTGGAACAACATGTATCTAGTTTTTTTCATTATTTTATTTCATCTTCTATTTTGCTTTTGCAATTTTCATCTTTCTTTATCTTAGCTTTCTTAATTTCTAGATTTACTATTTTCTAGGATCCACTATCTATCTAGAGTAATCAGTGGAGTCTAATGTAATTGCATGTCATCTCGATGTTTTCATTTGGGGGTTTGTGAGAAAATGAATTTAAATGGAAAATCTTTAACAAATTATAAGCTTGTCATGTGAGAACTTGAGGACATCACTTGTGAAACTCATTGGGTAGGTCAACTTGAAAACATATGAACATGATTGTGTATCCTTATGGTTCATGTTAAGAGGATTGATATGGATTTTTAGCCTAAACCAACCAAATGATAACGTGACTTTAATTTGAAGTGAGAGAGATAACTCCCTTGATTAATTGGGGCTCAAGTCAGTTGGAGGGACATATAATTCTTTCTGAAGGTTCTGTCAATTAGTCTTGTGATCTGATCCACCACAATTTCATTCATACTCCACCATAAGAACTGGGAGCATATTACTGTCTTTCACTCTTTGATTGCATCCCATGTAGATAGGTATTGTATTATAGTTATTTTCACATAATTTTTGTAGAAAAAAAATATAGAGTAGTTATACATGCACATTATCCTTAGGTGCATGTCATAGTAGTTGCATAACTGTCATTATGTAGTTTCATTCACATCTTTTGGGCATACAGTACACAATGTGTCTTATGTTCTTATGAAAACATTAAAGGTGGTGAACGTGTTCCGTACCCTCTGAATAGAATGCATCAAATGTACAAGTTATGTAAAAAGAAGGAATCCTGGCAAATAATTCATTATCATTTATGAAAATGAGGGTTTGAAAGAAAAAAAGATTGATAAGTAGGTATGAATAAGAGGTAGGGAGGAACATGTTCTCACCCGCATATTAGGAAGAACAAGCACATGGTGTAGTTTTCTTGGATATTCCATCTCACCTTGATATGGAAGGATGGTGCATGCACCATTCCACCAAAAATGTAGCATTAGGAAATTTTCATCTGCATTCGCATCATGATAGGTCATTCACTTTTGTTTTTCACATGATCGACTGTACTGTGCTTCCATTTCTTCCACAACCACCTATTCCATCCACCCGTTTCTCTAAGTGGTAGGCCATCCATGATTTTTCTCCTCAATTCTTGTATATCAAGAGAGTTGCTTCCATTTAGATGGTAGTTATAGAAGATGAACAACATAGATAGGAGATCACAAGATGCACCAAGTCTGAATCTGAGGATTTTATTATATTAACTATTTTACTTGATAGTGTTCATGATCTTGGGATGGGCATCTTTCATGAATGATTATTGTCGCCAAAGGATAGTTATCGTTTTGTGGTTGGTAAGGGCCAGTATGTGTTTTGCAGGTGGGAATCATACTGAGATATCATTTATGTGATTATACTCTTTAGTTGACCCTCTCAATCAGATTTTATAGTTTTGTGCTCGAGGACGAGCAAGATTCAAGCTTAGGTGAGTTTGATGTAGGGTTTTTGAGTCGCATTTATAGGCTAATTTTGTACGTGTTTTATGTGTTTAATTGTCATTTTGGTGACTATAATGGCATGATTCATTTCCTTTAGCCTATGATCATTGTATGCATCAAATTTATCTTATTTTATCCTATTTTGAATGAATTATGAAATTTCATTGATTGACTTATGTTTTTCTCTCGGATTCAGGTACTTTGTCTTCTAGAGCCTGTCGATACCATCGACAGGTCCGTCAATACTATCGACATGGCAACAGTAACCAAGTCGGAGGGAAAGCATCCAACTCGATACCATCGACCAAACTGTCGATGGTCTCGAGATCAGCTCATCCAGAAAGGAAATCGTCTGGTCGATACTATCGACAATCTGGTCGATAGTATCGAAAAGCATCCAGGTTGATCCCAGTTTTTAGTGACAGAATTGCAGGTATCAACACCCCGTCGATGGTATCAACGCCGTCGGATCAGGATTTTGCCCAGAATTGCCACAATTGAATGGATGCGATCTTTTGGCAGTCGTTAATCATACCTATACCTAAGAAAAGACGAATAAGACCTAAGGAGCACGTTCTATTCAGCTGCACGAGTCCCGAAGGGAGGAGGAGGAGGAACGGAGCCCAAAGCTACGCCCTAGATGATTCCAGAGCCATAGACGGACGATTCTACTGCCGAAAGGCTACAGAACGTGCATCTCGCACCAAGGATCATCCATATCTTCTCCATTTCAGGGGTTACATCATATTCTCATTCGTTTCCCCATGTTTTCCTCTTTCTTCTCCATGTGTATCATTGAGATGAACATGCAGGGCTAATCCCCATTATCCTTAGGATCGGGAGTAGCCTGGGGAATCGTTGTATGACCATTTTCCATTGATTATCATAATTTGTCTCAATTCTCGCTGGTATGTTATCATGTTTCCATCATAATTTGCTATGCTTGATCACCATAGTTGATTTTTAATATTGTTAATTGCTCTTGAAGGAGGATTAGTGGTTGAAAAGGCACAATTAACACATTAACCAATAAATTCCTTGGACAAGGTGATGTACGGTTAATGATGGATACCTGGAGAATTTGTTAAAGCACTTAGATCTAGGGTATAAGTTACTATTGGCATGGAACTGACCTAGAACTAGGTAGTGAATTGTATTGCGGAAGCAAGCAATTCTGACTACATGCCATCATCAGGGATAAGGCATGATTTATGTTAGTTGTGTAGAACTGCATGCAGCAAGACCTTGTAGTGAAAACCCTAAGGATTCCCATTCCAATTGATTAAATTAAACATTTAATCATCGCTCATTTTTGTTTTCTCTTTATTTTATTTTTATTTTGCTTCAAAACCAACAATCAACTTTTCCAATCAATCTAGCTGAATGCGACCACTTAGTAGTAGTCTACTGAAATTTATGTTTCCCTGAGTTCGAACTGGGCCTCACAAGGCCTATATTACTTTGATACGTGTACTTGCGTTTAACGCACGACTACTAAGTGTGTCAAGGGGGAAACAAAATGTTTGCATATATTTGTAACAATATAATCCAACCAATTATTGTATAGAAAATCAAATATAACATTTTAATCATGACTACCCCCAATATAGGTTTGTCCACCCTCTATCATAACCCCTCATGGCCTCATATTGTAGTATTCATTGTCTTCTCCTATTCAGGCAGATGACTTCAGCATGTCTCCCCCTATTTAGGCGAGTGACTTCTCATTGTACCTCCTATTCAGGCTGGTACCAAAATATGTCTCCCCTATCCTGGAAGATGGCCTTTGCATAGATCTAGAGGTAGCCTAGAATTAGGCTAGTCATGTTCATATATAATGTGATAGTCATAGTCACTTTAAAGTTTGCATGGAATGAAATAAACAAGCAAGCATATATCTTCAAACCATGCAAAGAAATCTCTAAGAAACCATGTGAAACTACAATGAATATTCTTAGGTGTAACCACATACCTTTTCCATACATATTATTGAATTATACTTCAAGCATATTACCCAATCAAGCAAGCAAATCAAGAAATCATCATATAATCTATTTTACATAAATTCTAAAGTGTCACCAATCACATTAAATACATTACACCCTACTCGATCCTAATCTAGGTTTTAGGTTTTGGATAAGGAATAAGGGTATTAACCCTATTTCCATCACATATTTAACATCAGGTGAACTCAAGTTACTAGATCCATCTTATCATTTCATTATGATCACTTAGATCAAATATGTTCATTAACAACATAGCAAGTAATTAGGATCTTTAGACCTAATTTCACACATTAATTATTATGCATATTAGAGACCCTAATTACCTTATCACTATTATCATCATTATGTTTATTATCATTAATTTAAAAAAGATTAGATTATATCATAAAAGAAAGGTTTTTGATGATTTCAACGTTATAATACCCAAACCTAGCATTTTCATGTGCTAATCACCACTTTATCATATGTTACCCTATTTTTGGATCAAAAAGCCTAACTAGATCTTAATTATGTTTTCTTTGTATTCCTCTCATTCTTTAGATCATTTTTCATATATTACTTGTCTAATTCTGAGTTAC